>CM057450.1:911440526-912690526 GCA_016271365.2 Neoceratodus forsteri
CAAGGTTCATGTTCAAAGGAGAGGAGTTGTTTTGCACTTTGTGCAGCTCTGACAGCTGCTTAAAACTGAGCAACCTCCTTGCTGTGGGCTCCTCAACCCTGAAAGCAGTCCAGGGGCTGGTTGAGTGAAGAAAAGTGGGTTTGCATGAGACACAGTGAGAAGGGCACCGAACAAGCCCATAGAACATATAACAGTGTCCAGTCCAGCCCCGGGCCCCGTAACTGCAATCTGAACTGGGAGCAAGGTGAAGGAGCAGTGCAGGGGAAAGTGGCAGCAGTGCTCCAGAGAGAGCCAAATATAAGCCCCCTTTTAGGAGGAGGGTTATACACATGTCCTAAATATATTTACTCACGATGGCTCAGTCAAGATGCAATATCTCATTTTTAGTGTTGTCATGCACTGACATATTTTCAGACTGTATGTAACCAGGACAGCACAGTGGAGATGCAATATCTCATTTCCGTGGGAGGGTTCTGCTTTTACCCATGCTTTCCATGCATTTATGCAGGATAGACCAGCTGATGGGGAATATCTCATTTTCAGTAGGGTCTGACATTTTGACCCCTAATTGCAAACATCATTTATTTATTGAAATGTGTTAACCAGGTAGGCCCACTGAAACTAGTATCCCATTTTCAGGGTGACCTAGGGTTAATTCAGAAACCACACTGAAACATAACTGAATATAAAGATGATGTAGGTACTCAGAAAGCATAACATCAAAGTACAATACAACACAGGTTTACAGTAACAGTACGATGAGACATCCAGAGTTAAATACATTTTTATATTCCATACAATACATGACAAATGAAACAGACTCAGTTATAGGCTGCAGCATATATTGTTAAGTGCAAAATCAATGGTTAAAGTTATAATGGTTACCCCCAAACAGATTCGCCTTTAGGGTGGTTTTAAATATGCCTACAGTAGAACATTTTTGGACCTCAGGTGGAAGGCTGTTCCATAGGACTACTGCACAAATTGCAAAGGACCTATCCCCTGTGCAGGTCTCAGCCCTCAGAACCTCTAGCAGTAGACAGGTAGAGGACCTAAGTGCCTTTTCCTGAGATTTGGGCTGGAGGATGCCTTGGAAGCTGGGAAGGGCAGTCATTTTGAACAACTTATAATTAAGGCATAGGACCAGATGTGCTAATCTAACCTCAAGGGAGGGCCAGTTTAGAGCAGCTAGCACATCACAGTGATGGGCTACATCCTGAGCTCCTGCTGCAAAATGTGTCATTTTGTGGTATAGTACCTTGAGTTTATTTAGCACTGAGCCATGAAGGAGTTGTAGGAGCGCAGTGCCATAGAATGACTGAGGCAGCAGTATTCCATTGGCAATGGGCAGCCATGCTTCACTGTTAAGGTGCCCACTAAGCCTGTAAAGCAGATCAATTTTTTTGGTGCAAAGATTTCATTTATCACCTCAACATGTGGATTAAATGTGTGCATTCTTGGTCAAGATGGACCCTGAGGTATTTCATGGAATATAACATTTCGATCTGAGAACCAGCCAGAGATGGCATCTGTAGATTTTGTCTCTTTTTTGCCCAGGTACCTAGAGCCAAACAGCATGTCTTAAGTTTTTTTCAGGCTGCAGATACGTTTTTTGTCAAGCAACCTACCTTACAAGTTCTAAAATCAGCACTGAAGCCAGTGCTGATCTGTGCTACACCCGATGAGCTTTTGTACAGTACAGCATCGTCCACATGTAGTTGAAGCTTGCCCCGCACCACCACAATTGTTTGCCATGTCATTGATAAATAGGGAGAACAACAGATGGCCAAGGATAGAACCCTGTGGTACCCCTGTAGATATTGGTTTTAGGTTCAACATACTACCCCTCCATTTCACTCACTGTGTTCTGCCTGTTAGACAATGCTGAAACCATATAGTACATGCCAGGTCATCTAGCCCTACAGTATAGGTTAAGTCACTGAAGATTGCCCCTGTCATTTCCCCTGGTCCATTGCCCCAAGCATATCAGAAGGGATACAGACAAGAGCAGTATCTGTGCCATGGTTCATTCTAAAACCATGCTGGGCATCAGATAATATATGATGTAGCTCCAGGTAGTCCTGGAGTTGGGTGTATTCCAACTTCTTCAGGATTTTAGCTAGTGAGCTAAGAAGAGATGTAGGTCTGTAATTTTCTACAGGATCTTTTGCTCCACCTTTATGTATAAGGAACACCGAGGCAGTTTTCCAGTGAAGGAGCCTTGGACCAGGGATCTAATAAAAAGCTTCTTGTAGGGCATGGCTATGATAGAAACTGCTAGTGCTAGTTAAAAAAATGTTGGTTCTAACTTGTCAAGGCCTAACGAGCCATCTGATTTGACCTTTCTGAGCTGGGTAAGTACTTCTTGTCTAGTAATCAGCTGAAAGTGAATTTGAGGAGTGTGGTTGTTGCTATTAGGAAAATGGCTTTGGGACCTAGGCTGCGTTACAAGATAATTATCCAGATGAGTGAAGATGTTATTGAAAGCATTAGCTGAGTCAACAGGTTTGGAACTGGATATCACATGCCCATCTACTATAATGTCTTGAAAGCATTTCCAGAACGGCCTTTCAGGAGACAGTTTGTCTGTTTCCAGAAATTCTAAGGGTCAGAAAGATTTTTGGTCTGAAGATTCTAATACATTTCCTTCTGGCATGTTTTAGCTCCTGCATGTAAGAGTTTCTTAGAGACCAGTATTTATTCCAGTAAGCAGCTCCTCTTGAGAGCTTACACTGCCCCGAGGTCTTATCTCTGAGTTTCAGATTCCTCCTTAGTTCTTGATCTAGCCATTTTGTGTAGATGCCTTTACATTTTGCTGTTTCAGGGTGGCGTCATGTGTATTGAGGACACTAAGTAAGCTGTTAATAAAGAAACAAAAGCCAAGGATCTAATTACTAGACTTTTCCCAAAACAGATGGTCACTGCTGACACCCTGCTTAACTACAAAACAGGGAGCAGCTCATTCATAGACTGGCTCCTGACCACACACCCTGAACATATATCTGATGTCACTGTCCTGCCTGACAGCCTCAGTGACCACGCCCTGTGAAGTGTACCTGGTATAACGCTTTCTCCAAGAGTTCACCCAAGGTGTGCAAAAACCATTGCCTGGGGCCTGGACTACTTGAACATTCCAAGCTGTATGTGACACAACTGGATTGGTCCCCGCTGGCTGGGGATATAGATGGTAATGAGGCACTTAACTACTTCATAATGGTTTTCAACAGTGCTTGAGATATTTTTGCACCATACAGAATTAAATCAATTAGGGAACTTTCAATCCCTGGCTCTCCAAATCCCTTATTGGACTTACGAAGAACAGAGACAATCTTTGGCATATAGCAACAGTAGTTGGTACACCTGCCACATTTAATACTTACAAGGCAGCTAGAAATGCTTGCACCAGACTCATCCGACTATAAGGATCTACTATCCAAAATCCGGGGTTCTGGAAGAGACTTTTGGTGCTCTCTTAAATCCTTAATGGGTAAAGCCCCCAAGACCCCCCCAAATCTACTATTGACTGCGAAGGGGCCCCTACAGGAACCCATCAAAATTGCCAATGAGCTCAACAATGCGTTCAATGACCTTTCAAGTGTACTCCCAGGTGACTCATTCAAAGATATGCATATTCAACAATGCCCAACTGCCCCTCAAGATCCCCCAAGGAAAGATGTACCACCCTTTTACTTTAGACATGTCCCCAAAGCTGAAATCATCAAGCATATTAAAAGGGCACTTGGCAAGACCAGGATGGGGTCAGATCTGCTTGACATGAAGCTGGTTGGTCTACTCCTTCATGAACTTGCTGGTCCTCTTACCATGGTGTTTAATGCCTCTGTAAAATCAGGAGTATTTCCAAATGCATGGAAGTCAGCTAACGTAACACCTGTCTTTAAAGCGGGGGGGATAAAACTCAAACATCCAACTACAGACCTTTATCCATCCTTCCTCCCCTTTCAAAAGTACTCGAAAGAATGGTCTCTGAGCAGCTTACTGAATACCTTGATAACCATAACCTACTCTGCCTGCAACAGCACGGCTTCCGGTAAAAAGCACTCCACACTCATCGCTCTAGTTGATTATTTATCCCAACTACATAATGCCTTAGATAGTGGTCAGGCAGTTGAATCAGTCTTCATTGACCTTATGAAGGCTTTCAACTCTGTTAATCACAACCTCCTCCTAAGTTGCCCTCTGTCTACAGGTCTATCCCCAGATACGGTACTATAGTTTGACAGCTACCTCTCTAACAGATCACAACGAGTCATAATTGGTGATAACCTATCCACAACCAAGGTAAGGAACATAGAAACATAGAAACATAGAATTTGTCGGCAGATAAGGACCGCTTGGCCCACCTAGTCTGCCCATTTTCCTACCTAACAGATAAGCTGTAGATCCTAGTTAACCAACAGCTTACTGGTACATAAGTGCACCTCGGGGTTCTGCAGGGTTCAATCCTCAGTCCTCTGCTCTTTAGCCTTTTCATCAACTCTGCCCCAATGGCTTGCTCAGCAAGCACAGTTCTCTATGCTGATGATGCAGTGATCTCAGTTGCTGGCAAAGACCAAAAATCCATCACAACTGAACTCCAAAGCAGCTTCCGTAAACTTGAATCTTGGTTTACAGAAAACAAGCTACTATTAAACGTCAAAAAAACAAAGAGTATGCTCTTCACCACCTCCCAAAGAAAAAAGAAATACCTGCCCCTGCATATTCATAACCAAAAGGGTGAGATCCTAGACCAAGTATCTAACTTGAAATATCTTTACATTACCTTTGATGACATGCTCACCTTCTCAAACCACATTGACTCTATTATCAAGACTGTGAATATAAAACTTGGTGTACTTTATAGTCACAGACATTCAATGACACTGGATGCATTCAAACTAGTCACCAGTAGCTCAGTACTGTTTACCATTGACTATGGGTTGTCTATATATGGGGTGGGCACAACAACTGCTCTTAACAGGATCAACACAGTCCTCAAAAATGGCCTGTCATCTTACTTTGGGGGCTACTCTCGATACTCACACCTGCTCGCTGTACACTGAAACTGGATGGCTCCCACTCTACCTTAGAAGGCAATACCAAACCTGCCTACTTCTAAAAAAAGTACTACTTGGACTGACATCCCCCACACTGGGCGGGCATTTTAAGCTGGCTGTCCCAATGAAATCTACCCATAGTGCATTCGCTGACAAGATGGTGATTCCCTTCAAAAGGACGAAACTTACCCAGAACTTCATCCTGTATCAAGGACCGAAATGGTACAATGAACTCCCTGCTGACCTCACTGATACTACCAAGATTAGTACCTTCAAAGCTGGGCTCAGATCTCTCCTTGGCTCTAAAATGAATTGTACCTGCCTGCGCTAATGTGATAGTACCTCACCCCCAGTTTTCCATTTACCTACCCTCCTCTACATCTTTCTGCTATATACCACTTTTTTCTTAACCTGTTTCCCTATCCCCAATTTACCTGATGATGGCCTCACTTGGTTGAAAGCTCCATCTCTCTCCCACCTCAGACGATGCCACCTCCAGCTGACTCCCCCCAACCCCCTCTTATCTAATCAGTCTGTCTGTTAATATGTACTTATTTGATGTGTATAAGTTCAAATTTTACTAATACTGCCTGTGTATATGCTTCAATGTTTTTCTTTTTTTTCTCTGTAAACCCTGTATTTTTGTAATGTTTGTTCAACACTGACATGGAACCTTTGAAAATGAGTCCTTACTCAAAGGTATTAATCCCAAACTGAAATAAATAAATAAATATCCAGAGCAAGGTCAGTTTTAGACAGTACGGTTAAGTAATCCCAATGTATATCAGATAAACTGTTACAAAAGGCATTTTCATCAAACCCATTAAGGTCACAAGCTATCAAGATGCATTGAAGGGTTTAGGTGAACTGTTGTTCCAAATGCAGAACATAGAAGAGTGGTCACTAAGGGCATCTGGAAGTATTCCTGTGGATTTTATCCTATCAGGCATATTAAACAAAATCCAATCGACGGTCGAGTAGTTTCTAGTTTTAATATTCAGTCAGGTGGGTTCAGTAATTAAATGAGTGAGAGGGACATCTGATAATGCAGACTTCTCCACACTCTCACTCCACACTCATCCAGTTGCAATTTGTCTTTTTATAACCTTACATTATGATCAAGACAGGTAGAATTTTTGAATCCTATCCAAAAGGTGCTTTTGTGAAATGACTGTGAAAACATGTTTCAGAGGGGATTTGAGGCAGTATAGCTCAGTGGTCTAAGGCTCTGAGCTGCAAATCTGGTGACATCCAGCAGACCAGACCTGGGTTTGAATCCCACAGCTTCCACTTGCATACTGTGTGACCCTGAGCAAGTCACTTAACCTCCTTGTGCTCCCAGGTCGCTCCTGTAAAAAAGCTTTCAGCTTAGTGTGCTATACCTGGTTAAACAACAACTAAAAAAAAAAGACAACTGTCATGTGCATGAGGTGGGTTACAAAAAGGGCTATGTTAAATATTTGTAGACAAAATCAGCACAAATGTCAGAGTAATATCTCTCAATAACTTTATTATTTTCTTAACATTTGAACCTAATATTTTCAACATAATCTTTTTATGAGCACCACCTTATGATAAAGACAAGTGGAATTTGTTAAAGTTATATAACCATCAAAAAACCTAAGACAGAGATATGTGGGAAATCATGCAGATGTTCTTACAGATTTTAAATGTAATTGTGGAATAGGAGATCAGGGACTAGATATTCAAATATGTGCAGAAGCAGCGTGCAAAGGTTTGCACTGTGCTTGCACTTTGCCTGACGTGGAGGTTACTATATTCAGGTGGATAGCGCATGGTCACTATCCAGCTGAATGCAGGGCCATGTGACACAGTGCTAAGGCAAGTAGCACTTCCCTGAAAAGGACCTGGGCTGTATGCAGCCCACAGGGAACTGTACCCCAGACCAGATAGCACCAGAAGCCACAGCACAACATTCAGCTGCAAAAGGCAAATGATCCCATTGGGCATGCAAGGCACCAAGGGGCCATATGAAAGGCCATTATGGGCACATTTGCACTGGAAGTGGTGGCAGGTTTCTTCCCATCCTATGCCCATCTATCAAGTCAGGCATGCTGGTGAGCAGCTCCCCCCCCCACACCCCAAACATGCATCCCCTCACTGTAAATGTACTCCCTGATGTCTAGTGGCACCCTCTGCCTGATGATCACCCACCCCAGTAGTTCAAATGTTCTCCCGAGTGTCTAGTGGCAACCCCCCATCCTCTAATTACCCACCAGATAGTTCAAATGGTCCCCTTGTTTCTAGTGCCACCTCTCCACCCTCCAAGCACCTGCCCCATTCTGGTGTCACAAACACCATCTGTAACCACTTATGGTCACAGTGTAACTGGGTAATACTGTGCATTATAGTGGCTGAACCACCTGACTGAATCAAATGATCTGAGTCTATAATATTTGTGTTCCAATGAAGGATCTCAAATTAAGCTCACATCTAAACAGCTCTGACAGTACTACTGCTAATTCTGAGTCCAGCATTGATTGGGTGGCATTAAAATAGGTAACAAAACATTGTTTCCCTTCCATGACCATGGCATAATAGAGACAGATGCCCCAATGTCTATAAATTCAGATTACAGTTGCTAGAACCTTTTCCTATGGTGTTGTATCACTGGCCAAATCAGAGCAAACAGGGACCACGCCCTCCCCACCCTCTGATCCACCAGCCTCGTAATGCATACGTAGTCCCTAGTGGCTAGTGGTACTCCTACTCCTGTGAACTCCTGTCCCCATAAGGCATCGGTAGTCCCTGGCTTCAAGTGGTCCCCCCAACTGCTGCTTGCCAACCAAACTGGTGAATGATGGTGGTTCACTGATCCCCCCCTACACTGCCCACATTGAGCACACCACCTAGCCATTCCCATCTTACCTGTGCAGGTGGTACCATGTGAAGAGCCCATGATGACAACCTGCACAGTCCTCCTCTCACCTCCTTAACTGCCCAACATATGAAGGGACAGTCGGTGCAGCAGTGCTGTGCGAAGAGCCCATGATGACAGCCAGCACAGCCTTCCTCTTACCTCCTTGGCCAGCCACTGTATGGGAGGATGGGGGGTGTGCGTGCTTGAAAGCACTACCTGTTCTCACATATTGCATCTGGCCAAGGAGGTGAGAGCAGGTTGTGCCGGTTGTCAGTTGCTCTCCGCATGGCACTGCCTGCACAGGTGGGGGGTTAGCTAGATGGTGTGCTGGCTCTGGGTGGTGTGGGGGGCACTGAGCCACCATCATTCACTGGTCTGGTTGGTGAATGGCAGTTGGGGGGACCACTGAATGCCAGGTACTACTGACACCTTACAACGGTGGGCATTCAGGAAATGGGGTACCATTAGCCACTAGGGACTACATGCATTATGGGGGCCAGTGAATCGAAGGGTGGGGAGGGCATGGTCCCTGTTTGCCCTGAACTGGCCAGTGATACAACACAATAGGAAAGAGTTCTAGCAGCTGTCATCTGAATTTATAGATATTGGGGCATCTGTCTTTATGATGCCTTGGTCATGGAATGGATATAATGTTATGTTACCTATTTCATTACTACACAACCAATGTTTGTCTTAGAATTACCTTTAGTACTATCAGAGTTATTTAGATGTGAACATGATTTGAGATGCAGCATCAGTGGCACAAATATTCCGGACTCAGATAATTTGATTCAGTCAGTTGGTTCAGCCACTACAATGTACAGTATTTTCCAGTTACACGGTGACCATAAATGGTTATGGATAGAGTTTGTGATACCAGACCAGGGTGGATGCTCGGAGTGTGGGGAGTGCCACTAAACACCAGAGACTACAAGAGCTATACAGGGATGAGTGATCGGAGGGCTGGGTATGCCACTGGACACCAAGGCATCCATTGTTTCACCAGTCTGGCATTCAGGGGTGAGAGGGCGGTCGACTGCAGTACCATATCCTGCCATCAGGACCTTGTACTCCATTATGTCGTGGTATATTTTTGATGTAGCGTTACCCCTAAATGTTGCATTAGTACAGTTTTTTTACAAAGAATTTCCTTACTTTTTGAGATAGTATAATCATAACCATATCTGTTTGTGGGTATGCAGGTCCCACCAGGCCCTGTGGTCCCATCCATCTATACTTTTTGAAATAGTGTAATTAAATCATTGTTTGCCTGTGGGAACTCAGGACCCTCTGGATCCTGTGCTCCCATCCCTCCATAGAAGTATATATGTATGTTGCTGTGCAAGCGCAGGGCCTAAATCACATTTTCAGCATAGCCTTCTTATTACCCCACCTCATTGACCCAGTACTGAAAATTTCAAATCCCCACCAAAACATGATTCTGTACCACTGTAATGTCACTTGAAGTCACAGTGAAAAGACAGTTTGGGCAGCATTTGAAAAATGAAAGCTGTTACATTCCTGAGGTGGGTTTCAATAGCAGAAACAGGGAGGTGATCCTCCCACTGTACAGGTTCCTGGTGGGCCCCACCTAGAGTGCTGCATCCGGTTTTTGAGTTCACACCTAAAAAAGGATGGGGATTGTCTGAAGATCGTGCAAAGAAGACCGACTAAGAAGATACAGGGCCTCCAAGGACTCTCATACAAGGAACTCCTGGCACAGCTAAACTTTTTCTCACTGGAAACAAGAAGGAAGGGAGGGGACATGATTGAGATGTTCAAGTTCTTGAAAGGCATAAAAAGGGTGCCATACACAGAACTTTTCCAGAGAATCACTAGCTTGAACACCAGAGGGCACAAATGGAAGCTGCATGGTGGGCGCTTCAGAAGAATCTGAGAAAGCATAGAGGGGTGAACCCTCGCAACACTCTGCTGGCAGAGGTGGTAATTGCAAAGTCTGTATCCACTTTCAAACAGAGGTAGAATAGAACAAGGGCTCAAGTGAGGAAGGCAGGGCAATGAAATGATAAAATTCAGTAAGGAGGCTAGATCCCAGGACCTGCAATAGGTCTTGAAAACTCTTGGGCAAACTACATAGACTCACAGTCTCCTTCTACCATCACTTTCTATGTTTTTTATGGTTTTACACTGTAAAAAATGACTATGTTGGGAATTTGGATCAAAATATTTTAAATTACCAAAGTTACGAGCGAACATAGCGAAATTTGAACAGATGTGCATAACTGCTATTTTTAACACATTCTGACCCCAAATTTTCAACATAGCCTTTTTATGACCCCACTTCATGAACAAGGGTGGTGACATTTTTCCAAATCCCAAATGAAAGGTGATTTTGCCAAGTGACCTTGAAATCGCCTTTCGGGCCAGATTTGCATAATTCCACTGACATTGTTCACAAGGTGGAGTCTCAAAAGGCCATGTTGAAAATTTGGTGTAAAAATGGCAACATTATGCATCAAAGTTGAAAACCCCATTGAAATACATTGAACTGCACTTACCTTACTTTCTCATATTGCAGTCTGCAGTTCCAGCACCAAGACGTATCTTGGATCAGAGACTGGATCTTCACCCTAGGAACTGTTCAGGTGAGTGAGGGTGTGTGGGGGATATAGATGGGTGTGGAGTGGTGGGTGCTCAGTGGGAGAACAGGGTGGGGGGTCAGATAGGTGAGGGACCATTTTCTGTTTTACAGGTTTAAAATAAAGACATTCGGGGACTGTTTTCTTTATTACAGACAGAACAGCAATCGGAGGATGGAGGGGTGCCACTAGATACCAGGGAAATATGTTTTAAGTACGGGGATGGCAATCAGAGGGTGAGGGTGTCACTAGAAACCAGGGAAATACAATTGAAATATAGGGATGGCAATCAGAGGGTTAGGGAAAGAATAATTTTAAACAGGGATGGTGATCAGAGGGTGGGAGTGCCACTAGACACCTAGGAAAGAATGTAAATGGATATAAAGATCAGAGGGTCAGGGTGCCACTAAACTCCAGGGAAATATGTCTAAAATATGGGGACAGAAATCAGAGGGTGAGGGGGGTGCCACTAGACACCAGTGAAATAAAATTGAAATATGGGGATTGCAATCGGAGGATGGGGGGTGCCACTAGACACCAAGAATTGGGGAAAGAATCATTTAAATGGGAACAGTGATCGGAGGGTGAGTTCACAGGTTTATAGGCTCATAGATGCTGTGCGAGTTCAAGGAGGCCGAAGCCTATTAGAAATTCGCCACCTCATGCTATTGGTGGAAGCAATATTTAGCTGTTCCAATATGGTCATCTAATCTGCTTTTAAATGTGTTCATATATTCACTTTCGACTATATTTCTGGTAGTCCATTCCATATAGGAATAATTCTCTGTGTGTACCAATTTTACCTTTTATAAGTTCGGTTTACTTCACCTTTTAATTTTAATTGGTGGATTCTTGTTTTGGTGGTACTGCTGTACCGAACTAGCCCTATCGTTTCCATTAGAAATTAATTCTGGCACTATAAGTAAGACAGAGATCCCCTCTTTGTCTCCTGTAGTCCATAGAGTACAAACCCAGTTGATTTAACCTCTCTCCACATTCTAAGCTTTGCATATTATGAATTCGCTTAGTTACTCTCTTTGAACTCCTTCTATAATTTTTTTTGGCCTTAATGTAGTTGGAGCACAAAAAGGTGAGCAGTAATCTAAGTGCGGCCTGACCAGGCTGGTGTATAGGGGCAAAATAACTTCTGTCTCCAGATTCTTTATATTCTTTAAAATACAACCAATTATTCTTTGACATTTCATAACCATCATATTTGTATGTGAATCGGATTTCAATTTATTGTTGATTATTACCCCCAAATCCTTTTCAGTTACAGCCTCAGATAGATCTATGTTGTTTATTTTATAGGTAATTCTGGGATTATTGTACACTTTGTTTCATTAAAGAACATTTTATTTTCAGCCGCTCACTGCTGTAACTTGTTTCTGTTTTTCTGGAAGTTATGTGCATCTTGCATGTTGTTTATTATGCTTCCAATTTTGTAATCACCTGCATATTTGGCTGTCCATGCACTCTTATCAACCTGCATAGTGGAAATGAGAATATTGAAAAGAGTCGTTTCCAAAATTGAGCCCTGTGGAACTCCACTCGTGACTGGTCCCCAGGAGGACAGATGTCCCCTGATTGCCACCCTCTGCCATCTTTTGCCCAGCCAAGAAATGATCCGCCTTATAATATTGTTATGGAGTTCAAGTGGAGTGTCACCAGACCTACTGAATCCCTTTGTCATATGTGTACAGCATATGACAAAACCGCACAACTGGAACAGTGTGCTTGGGAAGAGCGAGAGGGTGCAAAACCGCAAAAGGGTGTATGTGCTGTAGTGCACCCTCTCACTCTCCCAGGCAGAGGATAAGACCTCTGCTGGGACAGGGGTCCGCCAAGCAGCTGTCGTGGCTCAACAGGATGAGCCACTGGCAGCAAGGGAGACATACAGTGCATTCAGGACCTGGTTTTGATTCCTGGTCCCAGACACATGGATCTTTACATTGTGTGATTTTAACTGTTAACATCCCCCCCCCCCGGAGTTAGATATTTTAGTTGTCTGGGGTTTGGGGGCATAGCACCCCATAAGGAGGGGGTGCAGAGGGCATAGCCCCCTGGAAGAAAAAGACATGCCACTGCCAATATATTGCACTGTATTGGCAGTGCTGTATATTGCTGCGGCATAATGTCTTGTGACATTATGACCCAGTGCTGCCACTAGACACCAGCAAAAGAATAAATGTAATCTGCGATGGCTATCAGAGGGCAGGGGTGCCACCAAACACCAGGGGGAAAAAATTAATAATTGGTGGACAGTGATGGGAGGTGGGGGTCACAACTAGACATCAGGAAAATTAAAATTAATGACAATTCATATGAAAAATGTCATATGAACAACCATACGTGTAAAGAGGAAGTGAGTCACAAAAAAAGAAATAAAACCGAAAACTGAAAAAAAAAATTAGTAATTTCTCCAACAGTTAAGTGCAGAATACACCTAACAAAGTCCTGATGAGCAAGATACATGTGTTGGTCTCTCAGCAGGATGCCATTTTTCTGGTTTTTAAATTACTTTTTTGAAAAAAAAGGAAACAAGATGGTGGTAAACATAAAAGGATTTTTCCCCTCACAAAAAATGATGTCCAAACGAAAGGGATTCTTTTTTCGTTTCATACAGCTATTTTGAAAAGCTTACTGAGCATGCTCAGAACCCCACGTTTAAAATTGAATAAGTTTGGAAGACATTAATATTTTTTTTCAACAAACCACCAAAAGGCACATCTGTGGGGCAACCCCTTTCCACTCTGAAAACGTCAGACCAAAATTACAAACCATCTGGGCACTACATGTGTCAGAGAAAAACAACAAAGAAACCCAAAAAATTCACTTTTTACACTATCCAGATTTCATACTCCACAAATCCATCTGGAACAAAACTTGGCATGTCAAAAGATATACCCCATGAAACTGCACTTGCAAAAATTCATGCAAATAGGTTAAACGGTTGCAAAGTTATTAAAGTGCAAAAACTGAGGTTTAACATTAAACTGTCTACCCAACCCTAAATATAGTGGTGCTACCATATAATACATCTATCTATCTATCTATCTATCTATCTATCTATCTATCTATCTATCTATCTATATCTTTAGATGTATATATATAGATAGATAGACAGACAGACACAAAATACATGGTTGAGCCCTTGTCCCCATTGAAAAAACATCATATAGTTCCCCATATATGAGGATAATTAACTAAAATTATGGGTATCCTGTGATGATATTGACTGAATATGAGTGACTATCAAAATGGCAACTCATATTCAGTGCTGTCATCATGGACTACCTACAAGGGAAGCAATGCTATACTACTGCGATGATAGGGGAGAGCGACCGGAAGGGGAGGATAGTGAGGGGAAGTGGAGGGCTAGGGAAGAGGGTTTTCAGTGAATAGTGTGCCTGCTGCACCTGAGCTAGCCATGTGGGGTGGTGGGGAGGGTGGCTAGCTCCGACACAGCAGGTACTGGGGACTGGGGGGAAAACTTTTGCCGCTGGCTACCGTTGCTGTTTTTTTTTTACATCCAGAGTGTCACTCCCCTCCCCAACATGCACTCCTCCCGAGTTAGGAATCTTTTAGTAGAAGTGCGAGAACAACAACCTGCATAAACACTAAGTCTAGTTGCCAGATGTTTAGTCACCAGCATGTGTATATCACTGATTTGCTTTTTGGTGATATACACTAGCCATAATAGCGATCGCTGTTTTGCATTTGCTATTATGACATAGAACCAAATTATGTATTTATAGCACTCAATTGCATTAAAATTATCACATTGTTAACACTGTATTACTGTTACAAGTGCAGACAAAATATTTACATGTTATTACAGAACTATTAACATATGTAACAACCACCTGAATAACTTATGTAACAACAACCTACTAACCACCCACAATACAGCCCTAACAGCTTCTGCAACTACAGCCCTTGCAAAAAACAGCCCTCCCATAATCAATACAAACTACTTTTACTGCTGCCACAATATCATTTGCCAAACTAACAACCATGCATAGAAATCAAAGTTAAACTGCATAAACCAAAAGCCTCCTGAAACAGATTCCAAACATTTCACATGCTGTGCTGTATTTCCCTAACTGTGCAAAATAGACCTACTGAAAAAAAAAAAAAACATTTCACATGCTGTGCTGAATTTCCCTAACTGTGTAAAACAGGCCTACTGAAAAACTCACCAAACATTTCACTTGCTTCCTTCCATGATGTAGTCCTCAATCAAACTAAAGAAAAAAATTATTGAACCATCCTTCCTTTTATAAACCACTGCATTATGAAACCCTTAAAGGGACAAAACAGTGCAAAACTTCAAATTCCTTACAATATGGAACAAGACTACCAACAAACACTAGAGGGAACAGTAGAGAACTATGAAAACACTTTAACTTAAGCAAGCCACGCAAAAGAAACCAACACACTTTCTCTTAAAGTAAAACCTACCAACCTTATGTATTCTAACACTAAAAGATGGCAAAGTCCTATGTTAGGAAATAATACCATCTCGGGGTTGAACAAGCTCATAAAGGCCACTCTTCTTTCGGGCTTGTGGCTTTATGGCTTCTTCAACCTCTCAATGGTATTATTTCCTCTCATACAAAACTTTGTCATCATTTATTCAATCTATATATAACAAGTATTTGTCAATGCCAAATGTTTGCTTGCTGGTATTAGCATTGGAAATGCAGGAGTTAGACAGATGCAGAATAGGCATGGCAGTGAAGTACTGAAGTTCACACCAACCCCACCTCCATCCTGTAGAGATGGACAGGCAGTGGGGTACGTGTTTGGGTCATTGCCCATGATGGTCATACCATGTCACCTCACCCTATTCTGCAGACACCGATACGTGTTAAGGTGTGCCTTAGGGTGTTTGGCTTCATAGTCACCCCATTCCATAAGGACATATGCAGAAATGGGTGCAGCATAAGAGAAGGGGTGAAGCCTGGGGCCGAAGAGTCCAAGGTACACCTTGATGCCTGTCAGTGGCTGGGGGGTGGGGGTGGGATGGCATGAGCAGTACAGTCGGCAATCCGAAGGCACACCCTGATGCCTGTCCATCTGTACAGGGTAGGACGTTATGGTTAGAAACCCTAGCGCTTCAGGCGTTTGTTGGTATTTACAGTACACATTTTCAACATGGCCTTTTTGTGACCCCACCTCATGAAAGCATTTGGGACCCCTTCTCATAAAGAGTGGCAGTGTGATTTTGTCAAAGTCCTGAACATTGACTTCCAACAGCGACAGTGCCATTCTGTGCCACATGTATGAAAACACAGATTGGGCAGGATGCGAAGAATGACAGCTGTACCATCCATAGGGAAGTGTGAAGAGATGGCAATGTTGAAAATCTGCAGTGGTAATATTAAAAATGCTTGCACTTCTGAGCATGCGTGAAAACTGTGCAACGCATGCATGTAACACAGTAATTTTATGGACTTTCATCACCAGATTTTCAACATAGGCATTTTACGACCCGTGCTCATGAACAGTGTCACTGTGATTTTCTTAATGTGCCCCGAACACTGATTTCCCACAGCAACCACGGTATTCTGCACCGGAAGTGCAAAAACACATTTCAGCCAGGATGTGAAAAATGACAGCTGTACTGTTCATAACGAGGTGCAGAAAAATGGCAATGTTGAAAATCTGGAGTGAAAATATTACAAATGTGCAAAGTTATGAGCGTGCGTGGAAACTGCATAATGCATGCTCATAACACAGTCATTTTATGGGCTTTTATCACCAAATTTTCAACATAGGCATTTTAGGACATCTGCTAATGAACAGTGTCACTGTGATTTTCGTAATGTGTCCCAAACATGGATTTCCTGCAGCAACCGTGCTATTCTGTACCAGAAGTGCAAAACCACATTTTGGCCAGGATGTGAAAAATGACAGCTGTACTGTTCATAAGGAGGTGCGGAAAATGGCAATATTGAAAATCTGGAGTGAAAATATTGCAAATGTGTGAAGGTACGAGCGTGCATGGAAACTGTGCAACGCATGCTCGTAACACAGCAATTTTATGGACTTTTGTCACCAAATTTTCAATATAGGCATTTTAGGACCTCTGCTAGTCAACAGTGTCACTGTCATTTTCATCATGTGTCCCAAACATGGATTTCCCACAGCGACCATGCTATTCTGTGCCAGAAGTGCGAAAACACATTTCAGCCAAGATGTGAAAAATGACAGCTGTACTGTTCATTAGGAGGTGCAGAAAAATTGCAATGTTGAAAATCTGGAGTGAAAATATTGCAAATTCGCGAAGTTATGAGCGTGCATAGCAACTGCACAACGCACGCTCATATAACAGTCATTTCTTGGAATTTTTCCACCAAATTTGCAACGTAGGCTTTTTGAGAGCCCATCCTATGAACACTGGCACTGTCATTTTGTTAATCAGTCCCAGAAGGTGATTCTGCATACTGACTGTGAAACCATCTTTCGGGGCCAAATAATGCTATGACAGTGCTTGAATTCATGAGGAGGGGTCCCAAAAAACCCATGTTGAAAATTTGGTGCCAAAATTCCAAAAAATGCCTGAGATATGCATCAAAGTTGAAAAAACCCTATCTATCCCATTATACAGCTTACCAGCATTTCCTCAGTTCTCGGTCGGCTTTGAAGAGTGCAGATGTGTTCCCGGTCCACCGAAGATCGTCGCGCCAGACTCCACAGGTAAGTATTGGGTGAGGGGTGTGTGGGGAGATAGGGTGCACAGAGGGTGGACATGGGTTGTGGGATGGGGCAGGGAGACTGTGATGGATTGTTTTCCTTTTTGTACAGGTTAAAAAAAAATTGCAGGACTTTTTTTTACAGGGGCATGTGGCATCCTGGGGTGGGCTCCCAGCGTGCCAATGGAGTGTTTTTTTTGGGGGGGCAGCTGTAGCCGATGGGAGATTGGACACCCCCGTCAGCACAAAAGGGGGGGTGCAAGAGCCGAGGGGATTGAGCACCCCCTCGGCACAAATCTAGTGATTTTGTGTCTGGGAGGGACATTATGCCGATGGGGAGTGGGCTCCCCTGTTGGCAAATCAAATTGGGAGGGGAAATAAGCTGACGGGGGTTGGCTCCCCCATTGGCAACTTAAACACAGACAAGACTGAAGCCGATGAGGATTGGGGTTCCCGCTGGCAAACAAAAACTGCTCTGGGGGTGCATGCTGCCGAGAGGGATTGGGCACCCCCTCAACAGTGGGGGTAATTAATATTGTTTGTGAACATGGAGGAAAGCCGCTGCCATGTTCACAAACAATATTACACTTGGCAACGTTCCGTCCAGCAATGACGGGTCACTCCCTCATTGCAGCGGAATGGCTGACGCTGCAATGACGAGGCGGCCCCTGATTGATGCAGCGAAAACGTTACAAGTTGGTGGCACTTTTGGAAGCCAGTGTCATCAGCACACTGTACCTCCATTGGTGCGCCACTGCCAAGCCCCCAAATGCAATGCCTCCATTTGCTGCCACACTGCTGTGCCTCCACAACCTGCTTCTATCCTAAGCTGTCACATAACGTTTCTTGTGCATGCGCACAAGCAAACATAGTGAATAGATGGGATATTCTCCCCACAGAAAAGGCCATCATTTATTTCCCTGTATACCTGTGAAAAAGTATATATCTGCACTAATCATGCAATTACAGCTGTACACCTGCACTAATCAATTACAGCTATTTACCCACACTAATTAAAGCTGTATACCTACACAAATGAAACAATTAAAAGTATATACCTGCACTAATACAAAGTATACAGCTGCACTACATTAAACCCTACAGGACACCACTAATAACACAATTAACACAGCATTAAGAAGAGAGCCAACCCAATTAACAAGCTGAAAAAGAACCTGGAAAAAAGACACTTACACAAAACCCTCCTAAACCCAGAAATCCCCCAAACTCCTACCTACACTCATTACACACCATTCTCTCCTTGCTGCAAGAGACCTTCAGGTGCCATAATGTGATCACAAATGCAATCTCCACAACAATAACCATCCTAATGTATTATATTCAGCAAACAATGGGCAAGGGTGGAGCACTCAAAAGCATACCCATCTTGTGGGACAATTAGGGCAATAAAGCCACTATCCCTTTGAGCTTATGGCCTTATAGCCCTAATTAGCCCCCTCGATGAGTATGTATCCTTGCATTCCATCCTTACCCATGATTTGTATATATTTTCATAGGCAGGAGGACGTCAGCTGGCCATACATTAAATCTCTATAAAGGTAAGGTCAGCTGATTAATCTCATTTGCCTCCCCCCAAAAAACTTCCTTACAGAACAATATCACTAACAACAAAGGAGAAAGTTAAAAAACTTATCAGCAGTAGACATGTTGCAAATTCTAGTCTTTCCTACTACATTTTTTCAAACTAGATTCTTGTAAAGTACACAGAACCTTTTAGCCCACAAACTACACTGCCAACACCAAACCACATTAAAAAAACTGTCACTACAGGTTAAACAAAGAATTTCCATTCTTGGGCTGTAATCAGAGCTCTGTGGCCTCTGCTGAAAAAGGCAATCTTCTTCCTCGTCCCCTCCCCCCACTGTCCCATGCTGCAGCATTAGGTTTTGACTGGGAATCAGCATACCAATAGCACCCAAGTACTTTATAACAGCATAGTGTCTGAAAATAAATATTAAGCAGAACCTACAAATTGTTTTCACTACTCACCATTTCAAATGCAGAGTGAGGTAGGATTCTTCACTCAACTGCTCATTCTTGAGCAGACTGATCAAACATTGACGCCAAAGAATGCAGGCAGGTTGGGAGACCGCAGTTGGTAGGATGAGTTGAGATAGGCTGAAACTAAACAACACTAAAACAGTAAAAGTAGCCTATCGGCTGTTCAATAATTTGCTGCAGTTATTAAACATGGCTAGGCTGGAGCAGGAGGATGTCTTCACCACATCAGCTTCATTCTCCAGACTATCAGAATGGGTCTGTGTGGGGTGGAGGGGAAGAGAAAGTCTTTACTCTCTGTCTCTTGTAACATGGCACAAATACAGGCATCCTGACTTGACCACTGCAACCTACAGCTAAAAAAACAACAAGCATTTGTCAATGCCGAATGTTTGCTTGCTGGCATTGGCAGTGGTAGCGTAGAAGTTACAGAGCTGCATAATAGGAATGGCAGTGAAGTATTGAACTGAAGCCAACCCCACCACCACCCTGCAGAGAGTGACAGGCATCGGGGTGTGCCTTTGGGACGTCAGGCATAACGGCCATGCCATTTCACCACACCCCACCCTGCAGACACTGACAAGTGTCACAGTGTGCCTTAGGGTCTTTGGCCCTTATGCACACCCCATTCCATCAGGAAGTATGGTGAAATGGGTGCGGTATAGGAGAATGGGGTGAAATTTGGAGCCGAAGAGTCCAAGGCATACCTCGATGCCTCTCACTGGCTTCAGGGTGTGGAATGGTATGAGCATTACAGGTAAGAATCCCAAGTCACATCCCTGATGCCTGTCATTCTCTACAGGGTTGGGCGTTATGGTTTGAAACCTAATACCTCAGGCATATAGTTCGTATTTTCACTCCAAATTTTCAACATGGTTTTTTTGTGACCCCACCTCATGAACAGTGGCAATAACAGTTTGTTAGCCGAAAACTGCTTATGCACAGCGACTACGGCATTTAGCACCACAGGTGCAAAAGCATTCCGAACAGGATGTAAAAAATGACAGCTGTACTGTTCATGGGGAGGTGTAAAAAATGGCAATGTTGCAAATCTGCAGTAAAAATATTAAAAAACTGGTGAAGTCATGAGTGTGCATAGAAACTGTGCAACGCACACCCATAATGTAATTAGTTTGGGGATTTTTTACAGCAGATTGTCAACACAGGCATTTTGGGACCTCCAATCATGAACAGTGTCACTGTGATTTTCTTTATCTGTCCCAAACAATAATTTCCCACAGCGACCATGCATCTCTGCGCTGAAAGTGTGAAAACACATTTTGGCCATGTTCTGAAAAATGACAGCTATACTGTTTATAAGGAAGTGTGGAAAAAATGCCACTGGTGAAAATCTGGACTGAAAATATTACAAAGTCATGAACTTACAAGGGTGCAGGGAAACTGCGCAATGCTCACTCGTAACACAGTCATTTTATGGACTTTTGACACCAGATTTTCAACATAGCCATTTTAAGACCTCTGCTCATGAACAGTGTAACTGTGATTTTCTTAATCTGTCCCAAACATTGCTTTCGCACACCGACTGCTCCATTGTGCGCTACATGTGCGAAAACACATTTTGGGTGACATGTGAAAGATGGCAGCTATACTGTTCATAAGGAAGTGTAATAAAATGGTAATGTTGAAAATCTGGAGTGAAAATATTGAAAATTCGCAAACTTGTGAACTTATGAGGGTGTGTGGAAACTGTGCAATGCACGCTTATGACACAGTCATTTTTAGGAATATTTTCAGCAAATTTTCAACATAGCCATTTTAAGACATCTGCTCATGAACAGTGTCACTGTGATTTTCTTAATGTGTCCCATAGATTGATTTCGCACATCGACTGCGCCATTGTGCGCTACATGTGCAGACTATCATTTAGGCCGAGATGTGACAAATGACAGCTGTACTGCTCATAAGGAAGTGTAATAAAATGGCAATGTTGAAAATCTGGATTGAAAATATTGAAAATTCATTAAACTTACGAAGCGTATGAGAACTGCGCAGAACGCATCGCTTGTAAAACAGTCATTTTTAGGAATTTTTTCACCAAATTTTCAACATAGCCATTTTAAGACCTCTGCTCATGAACAGTATCACTGTAATTTTCTTAATGTGTCCCATACATTGATTTTGCACACCGACTGCGCCATTGTACGCTACATGGTCGGAAACACATTTTGGGCAAGATGTGAAAAATGACAACTGTACTGCTCATAAGGAGGTGTGGTAAAATGGCAATGTTGAAAATCTGGACTGAAAATATTGAAAACTCTGAACTTATGAGCATGTGTAGGAACTGCACAACGCACGCTCGTAAAACAGTCATTTTTAGGGATTTTATTGCACTAAATTTTCAACATAGCCATTTTAAGACATCTGCTCATAAACAGTGTCACTGTCATTTTCTTAATGTGTCCCATACACTGATTTCACACACCAACTGCACCATTGTATGCTACATGGGCGGAAACACATTTTGGGTGAGATGTGAAAAATGACAGCTGTACTACTCATAAGAAGGTGTGGTAAAATGGCAATGTTGAAAATCTGGAGTGAAAATATTGAAAAGTCGCGAACTTACGAGCCTGAGTAGGAACTGTTTTTGTTTGTTTGTTTATTCGCTTAACGGGTAAGCACACTGGAAACAAGTTCCTTTCACAGGTGCGACCCACATATATTACATACAGAAAATACATAATCAAACATACATATACAGTACAGCAAATTGCAGACAAAAAATGTCTTTGTTACCTATAAAATTCATAAAAAATTCATAAAAAACAGTTACAGTTAAATTGGGATTCGAAATACATCCTTAATGCATCGGCAAACTTTTTGACAGAACACAACCACTTAATATCTTGAGGAATTTCATTCCAAATAAATGGAGCAATATAAGCAAAGGATCTTTGTCCACTTTTAGATTTCATAAAAGGAATCTCAAGAAACCTACTGTCTGACCTATGTCTAGAATAATGACCATCATTATACGGTCTCAAACATTTTGAAATACTATGTGGAATTCCAGAGTCCATAACTTTATATATGAACTTGGCCACACAGTACTGGAAATTTAATGAAACCGGTAACCAGCCCATTTCTTTCAAAATCACACAATGATGAGATGACTTAGAACAATTTAAAGCAAACTTAGCTATCAAATGAAGTAAAGTGGATTTCTTTGAAATCACTGTCACAGAAGCAGTGTCAGTAATTATGGCTGCATAGTTCACAATAGGAAGTAAGCAGCATTTTGAAATAACCAGCCTAGACTCAGGAATAAGAAATGAATGGATTCTGTACAAAGAACCTAATCTACAATGTATTCTTGAGGTAACCCTCAAAAAATGAGATTCATAACTTAAATGAGAATCTAGTAATACCCCAAGATATTGAAATGTATCAACATAGTCAAACAGTAATCCATCAAGAGATTTAACTTCCAAAGTACTAACCTCAGATCTCAGTCTAGGTGGGGTACCAAAAACCATCACCGTTGTCTTAGATTTGTTTAAGAGTAATTTACAGGCCATAAGTGAAGACAGAAAATTACACATTTCTTCTGTTAAAGAAACACCTAGATCTCCAACTGACAAACCCATGATAAATTACTGCATCGTCAGCGAAAGTGTTAAAGAAGCATTATTAATCACACTTACTAGTTGATCAAAAACAAAGAAAACAAAAGTGGCCCCAAATAGAACCTTGTGGAACTCCACACTTAACCATTACAGAGTCTGATACAGCACCCCTATATTTAACCCTTTGGAACCTATTTGTTAAATAATCCCTCATCCAATCCAAGAAAGACTCACCAACTCCCAATGACTCAAGTCTAGAAATCAACAATTGGTGATCAACTGATCAATGCCTTGGTCAAGTCCTCGAACACGGCAACTGTCAGACACCCTTTATCCATGCCATTAGGTACCGCGTCGTGAACTCGACCAAGGCAGTCTCAGTACTCCTTCCCTTTCTAAAACCATGTTGGTTCTGAGACAATAATCCAAAGCAATCCACATACCCAATCAACTGATTATAAATTATTCTTTCCTGAACTTTAGCTAAAGCAGACAAGATGGAAATAGGTCTGTAGTTACAAAACTCCTGTTGTAAACCAGATTTAAATATAGGAGTGACCAGAGTATGTTTCCATATATTAGGTATAGTACCTATAACAAGTTGAAAATAATACTAACTAGAAGTGCTATAACTGAGGCAGCATCCGCCAATAAACTAGGACATAAGCCATCAGAACCAGCTGAGCTGTCCCTCTTAATACAACCCAACAACTTCTCTACCTCCTTCGGAGTAGTAGTCCTTAAGTACAATTTAGGATTAACTGTAAAATCTTCAGTCAATCCCAAGTAATTCACTTTGGACTGGTCACTAAAGGAATCAGGCAATGCAGTAAATTTCAAATTAAACTCATTAGCTATCTTCAATGGACAAGTCAGCAAGTCACTGTTCAACCTCATTGAACCTGGTTGACAAACATTAGGCCTTATCAAAGTGTTAATTGTTTTCCAAAAAGTAGTAGCGTTAGATAACCCTTCACATTGTTTATGACGAATATAGTCCGTTTTAGCCTTCCTTAGGAACTGCGCAACGCATGCTCGTAAAACAGTCATTTTTGAAATTTTTCCACCAAATTTTCACAAATAAACTGTGAGCCACCTTATGAACACTGGCAGTGTCCTTTCATTAATCAGTCCCAAAAGGTGATTTCGCACAGTGACTGCGAAATCACCCTTCGGGCCCGAATAACACCATGACAGTGACATCTTCCATGAGAAGGGGTCCCAAAAACCCCATGTTGAAAATTTGGTGCAAAAAATTCCAAAAAATGGCTGAGATATGCAGCAAAGTTGTAAAAACCCTATCTATCCCATTATACAGCTTACCAGCATTTCCTCAGTTCGAGGTTGGCTTTGAAGAGTGCAGACGTGTTCCTGGTCCACCAAAGATCATCGCTACCGGAGTCCGGAGGTAAGTATGGGTGGGGGATGTGTGGAGGCAGGGTGCACAGTGGGTGGGTGCGGGTTGTGGGGGGCAGGGAGAAACGCCAAGGACAGTTTTTATTTCCAGGTTGTTTTTTAAATGACGATGCGAGCGTTTGCCATGCTGGGGTGGGCTCCCAGCATGGCACAAGATAGCTGGTTGGGGGCGTGGGCCAAGGGGGGATTGGGCACCCCGTCAGCCATAACATCAGTTGCGCTGGGGTGGGCTCCCAGCGTGGCACCCTGTACTCTGGGGGGAGGACAGTGGAGCTGATGGAGGATTGGGCACCCCATCGGCTGCTCTGATGAGTTGCCATGCTGGGATGGGCACCCAGCATGGCATGTGGAAGGCTTTTGGAGGGGCGCAGCACAGCCGACGGGGATTGGGTACCCCAGCTGTACAGTGTGTGTTAGGCAGCACTTAGCATGCGTGCGCAGCGCGTAATGCGCGGTGTGTGTGTGTGTGTGTGTGTGTGTGTGTGTAGAGGAGCGCATGAGCAGGTGATATCTTATCGCTGCTCACTGAAGCATAGCTCCCCCTTTCAACTGTACTCCACTGCATTTTGGAGCTGTCATAGACAGCTCCAGCAGGCATTGGAGAACTGCGGCCCCGCCTGCCAACACACTGACTGAATTGGAAGAGGGGGTGACACACCTCCAAAAACTCGGATGATGGCACTATGTTTCTTGCACATGCGTGCAAGCAAACATAAAAGCTATTTAAAAGAGAACCCTTCAAAAAGAAAAAAAAATTGTCCCCATGCTCTGTACAGCCGCTTATTCAGTGCCATCTGCTGGATAATCTAAACAATGCATATGAAGCAGGGCTAACTGGTAAAAACAGAGATCACTGCAGAGTGAGCAATATCAAAAATACTTCATTCAAAAGATAAAAAATATACTGACAGTGTCTCCCCTCTCTGCCAATGTTTTGCACCAAAATATTTTGTCAAGGCAACATCAGTTGGTGTCTCCTCTTAAATATACAATTCTTAAAAGGCATACTTATTATCATGCCATGCACCATAAAATATACATATAATAAATATTACATGAATATGCATATGAATATCAGGATAAACAATAATCTCATACTCTAACACTGGTGAAAACAGATGCATAATGATTGTACTGAATATATTCATATAATGATTGAAGCTATAACCCCAACCAAGAATGAAATAACAAACAACAGGGTGGAGGGAGGGAGAATGGGGATGGAAAAGACAAGAGAAAGAAAGGGAAAAGAAACAGTATGGGAAGACAGAGGGAGAGAAAAGAACAAAGAAAAGAAAAATATGTGGGGAAAGGAAAGATGTGTATAAAAATAAATATGATACATGACGCTATGGTTCCGGCACACATAAAAAGATAAGATTAGCAGAATTCATATACTTAAAAATAAGTGGACTCTAATACATATAATACAAAACCCATATCTATACTGTTGTCAAAAAGTAAGCAATAACCCACAACAGGGTGTGCAGTTATTGGGGATTAATGAGGCACGAGGCTGCAGGATGAATGTCCTCACAGCACTTGGGGTGTTGATTAAGTCCCAATAATCGTAAACCCTGGAGTGGGTTATTGAGCTTATAACATGCTATTACCCCAGTGTGAAAAAATGAAAGGGCACTCATAAAATTAAGAAAAACTATACATTTTGGGATATAGCCTTTCCCCACAAAAAGTATTCCTCATCTTGCAATACCCCTGGATACATCCAGCACAGTCTCATGTGCCTCTCTAGTAATGACACAGACAGGAAAAGGAGATTGCAGCAATGAGAGAGAGAGAAACAGAGAGAGACACACAGACTCAGCTTCAACTGTCCTGCCTTTCGCTCCCTGCCATATACTGAGGCATCCACTGATGGGGGGGACACTGTATTGTGGAAAGTGCTGCTTGATTTCTGTGTACTGCACAAACACAGAGAGACAGAGACAGAGACACAGACACAGTGACACACACAGCAGATTGCAGCAGCTGTGCATGACACTGAGTCTGTCTCTCCCACTCTCTCTCTCTCTCTCTTTGTCTGTCGGCAGATAGCACACAGTCACTTCCTGAGACGCAGAAGATTGCAGCTCCTGCCCCACTCTCTCTCTCTCTCTCTCTCTCTCTCTTTCTCTCTCATATTGGATAGGCTACTGCAACAACTCACTTGTCCCACTACATACTGCATTCCACGTCTCTCCCTATGCTGTGCCCGTCTCTCACCTGCTGTTGTCTTTCTGTGTCTCCCTCGCACTCCTTTTCATTCACTGCCAGGACCGAGGCTGCTACTCTGGCTCTCTTGTTCTTTCCATGTAATCTGTCTCTGTAACACAACATGGCAGTGGGGAAAGATAAGCACTCGCTCTGTCCCCAATGCCACAGAGGCCACATTGGCGGATGTACCTGGTGAACAACTCAGGGAGAGAGGCAACGGTGCAGGGGAAATGACCATCTGTGACTGCCTGTACTCTGGCAATCAGCACCATGCTGCTGGTCTGCCACTCTCTGTCCAAATTTTGCAGCCAGCACTGCTGCTCACAGACACTGCTGAGCATGGCACTGATGTCTGAGAGAGATGGGGGGTCTAACGGATTGTGACAGCAGCTGTTACAGCACTGTCTACTGCCTGCATTCCCTCATGGTAGGGACAAGTTCTGCTGGAGGGGAAAAGAGAAATGAGGCAGCAAGAGGCATGGTGAGCAGACATAGTGCAGATCAGGATGGGGAGAATTGCAACCAGCAACAGTGATGGTGCAGAGCAATGCTGGAGGGCACCAAAGAAGAGCCAACCATGGTCAGGGCAACGGCAGTTATCACACTGACCATACTTCACCTACTGGCCAAGATTCACTGCTCTCTCTCTGCCACTGTAAGGACTCCTATAGTGGTGCGGGGAATATTATGAGATCCATGGAGTGGGTGTGTGGGAAAGCACTAAGCACTAGTGCAGGAGAGACTAAAGTGAAATGGTAGGTGTGGGAAACGCATGTAGGGCAGTGTAAAGATGTCCAAGGCAGTGAGGAAAGCAGCGAACAAGGCAGAAAATGGCAGGAACAAAAGTGCGAATGTACTTACATTGGAGCCACGGGGGAGACACACACACAGCAGGTCAGATATTATGTTAAGCAGACTGACGGGCACATAGCAACACAGAGAAATCAAGATATAATAGACCTCCTAGCATCACTAATAAAATAAAAGTCAGCTGTAAGAAATCTTGTGAAAGATATGTTGACAGATAGTTTCCTCTGATACTTATCTGTGCTGAAGATTTCACAACATGAGTATAGAAATAGATGTCTTCAGTGTTCAGAAAGTGCAAGATAGAAAAGTAAATGGTGCAAAATGTGTCTGTGTTCTCTTATTGACAGTATCAAAATAAGAGTTACACTACACACTTTGTAGTAGAAGCCATGTTACAAGGACATTAATCCACTTGGTAGATCTAATAGGGAATTAATGCATGATTGGTCCGTTGTAGGCACTCGGCCGCAACAGTCCCAATTATGCATTAATTCCCCATTAGATGCCACCTTCATCATCGATTAATGCTTACCTATGTGATAAGGGCTGGGGGTTTGCTGGACTACCATGGATGGGATCCAACTTAATAACAGAGATTAGGGATGGGGGAATCATGGACAGTGTTGTGCGAAGTAAAAAAAATTTGCCCAGCGAAATATTTCACATAATCATTGCATTACACAAAATATTTTGCGGGTGCGAAATGTGAAACTCCTCTGTAATGAAATGTGGAATGTTGGCACCAGAAGCAATTCCACATTTCAGAGCCGGAGGAAAGCAGCTTGCCATAAAAAGTGGTTTCACACTCCCAGAAAGTGACTCCACATGGTGTCTTTTTCCTCCACATCCCTGGTATCTAGTGGTCCCAACCCCCAGGCTGATTGTAGGCCCAATAGAAAGATCCCCCCGCTGAGAGTAGGCCCCATCCTCCCCATCTACATAATTTACAATGAAAATAATTTCCTAATAGTGCCTAGTGGTTCCCACCCCCTTTGTCGCTTTGGCCAAATAAAGAATGACCCCCAATCCCATCCCGAGATTCTCACCCATCCCCCAACCCCCTTCCATTGTCTGTAACAGGCTTGCCACCTGATTCATGTCATTAGAATAAAACACAACCTTTCCCTGATGTCTGTAGACCCCACCCTGTCCAGTAGTAGTAGTACCCTTAACCCCACACACCCCCCATCAAGTAACCCCCACAGACCATTGGCACAGCCCTCCACTCACCTCCTGGCCAGCAGCCCAACTGAGCTCTTTTATCTAAAGAGCCGGAGTGAGCTCTTTTCATGAATGAGCACGTGCTCATGCTCATTCATTGAAAAGGGCTCACTCCAGCTCTTTTGTAAAAGAACTCAGTCAGGCTGCCAGCTGGGAGATGAGTGGAGGGCTGTGCCGGTGGCCCGTGGGGGGGACTTGATAGGGGAGGGGTGAGGGGTACTACTACCAGACAGGTGGGGGCGGGGTCCACTAGACACCAGGGAAAGGTTGTGTTTTTTTTTTAAATGATATGAATAAGGCAGCAAGCCTATTATGGACAATGAAAGGCAGGGTTGGGGATGGTATGAATCTTGGGGTGGGGGTCATTCTTTATTTGTCTGGTGATCATTCAGTAGGGTAGGGCCACTAGACACCAGGAAATTATTTTAATTTCAAATGTGTGGATGGGGAATAATCTTGGCAGGGGGATCTTCTATTTGGGCTGGTAATTGACCGGGGGGGGGGTGGGACCACTAGACCCCAGGAATGTGTAGAGCAAAATACTTTTTTTTTACAGTACCCACACAAAATTCCATATTTCGTATGACAAAATTCCATCCAAACACACAAATTGCGCAAAATATTTCACGAGGCAAAATTCCAGATTTTGCCAGAATTTCACCAGCGAAATAAAATTTTGCTGCACTTCTAACCATGAAACATGTTCTCTCCCGCACAGGGATGGTGCCAGCAGTGGCAATAATGCTATGACCCTCCCAGAGGGCAAAATTCTAAGCTCTGGGATGGTTTAGAGAATTCTGAATTAGGATATGTGGCAGCTTGCATCTGCTGCATGCCCCATAGCACCAAGACGCAGTCTATATTGTGCAGTAAGGATGGCGCATGCCTCCTTTGGTGCATGTAGCCTGCGGTTGATGCAGGCTGCATTTGAGAATCGCTTCCTGTGCATCGTTTGGTGCAATGAGCACTTTGCACTATTCCTTGTTGTGCAAGCCCCTTGCACCAGTCCAGGAGCTTTGAGAATCGGGCCCAGAGACTTCTGTTAAATATTGCACCAGTACAGGATTGTAATTGTCAGGTATATATAATCTTATATTTTTATGTGTGCTGGAACTATAGGGTAATGTATTTATGTTTATATGCAGCTTTCCCTTCCACACATTTTTTTTGCTCTTTGTTCCTTTCTTTCCCTCCATCTTCCCATACTGTTCCTTTACCCTTTCTTTTTCTTGTCTTTTCTTTCCCATTTCCATCCACCCATCCCCCCTCCGTTGTATGCTATTTCATCCTTGGTGGGGGTTATAGTTATAATCATTACATTCATAAGTTCAGCACAATTTTTATGCATCTTTTTTCACCAGTGTCATGAAATTGTTGTGTGTCCTGATACTCATATGTGTAGTCATGTAAATATTTATTACAATATATGTATATTTTATGGTCTTAGACATGATAATATCTATGCCTTTTTAAGATGTTTTTATTTAAGAGGGGACACCAGCTGATGATGTTACCTTGACAAAGCGTACAAAGGTTTGGTTCAAAACACTGGCAGGGAGGGAAGAACACTACTGTCAGTATGTTTTTTCTTTTAAATAAAGTAGATATCACTCACTCTGCAGTGACCTCTGCTTTTACTAGTTAGCCTTGATTTGTATGCATTTGATATTGTGTTTTGGCAGTGGTTCCTGGTGTACGCAAGTAAGGAACCTTCTATGTTTGTTTGGTTACAATTTAAACAGTGCCCTTTACTAGACAATTACAACAAACATTTATCAATGCCAAATATTTTCTTGCTGGTATTGGCATTGGTACTGCAGGAGTTAGAGAGATTCATAATAGGAATTGCAGTGAAGTATTGAACTAACACCAACCCCCACTCCACCCTGCAGAGAATGACAGGTGCTGAGGTGTGCCTTTGGGTCATTGGCCATAACGCTCACACCATTCCACCTCACCTCACCCTGCAGACACTGACAGGAGTCACGGTGTACCTTGGGGTCTTTAGCCCTTATGTTCACCCCATTCCATAAGGAAATAAGCTGAGATGGGTGTAGTATAGCAGAATAGGGTGAACATTAGGGCCAAAGACCCCAAGACACACCTCAATGCTGGTCAGTGGCTGCAGGGTGGGAGTGGGGGTGGACTGGCATGAGCATTACAGCTGATGACCCCAAACCACACCCCTGACACCTGTCAGTCTGTACAGGGTGGGGGCGTTATGGTTGGAAACCCTAATGCCCCAGGTGTTTATAGGTATTTTCACTCCAGATTTTCAGCATGGGATTTTTGGGACACCACTTCATGAACAGTGGCATTATTGTTTCGTTACTAATCTTGAAAGGTGATTTCACACAGCGAATGCGCCATTCGGTGCAACAGGTGTGAAAAGACATTTTGGGCAGAATTTGAAAAATGGTATTTGTACTGTTCATGAGAAGATATGAAAAATGGCAATATTGAAAATCTAAAGTGAAAATATGAAAAATTGGCAAAGTTACGAGCATGTGTAGAAATTGCATAACGCACGCTCGTAATGCAGTCATGTTTTGGAAATTTTTCACCAGATTTTCAACATGGCCTTTTTTGGACCTCCCCTCATGAACAGTTGCACTGTGATTTCATTAATCTGTTCCAAAAGTTGATTTTGCACAGCGACTCTGCCATTCTGTGCCACAGGTGTGAAAACACATTTCAGGCAAGATGCAAAAAATGACAGTTGTACTGTTCATAAGAAGGTGTGAATGAATGGCAATGTTGGGAATTTGGAGTGAAAATATTAAAAATTGGCGAAGTTATGAACATGCGTGCAAACTGCACAATGTACGCTGGTAAAGCAGTCATTTTTTGGATTTTTTTTCACCAAATTTGCAACATGGGCTTTTTGGGACCCCTCCTCATAAACAGTGGCACTGTCATTTCATTAATTGATCCCGAAAGGTGATTCTAAGCAGCAATTGCAATATCACATTTTGGGATCGAGAAATGAAATGACAGTGCCAGTGTTCATGAGGCGGGGTCCCAAGAACCCCATGTTGAACATTTGGGATCTAAACTCCAAAACATGTCTGAGATATCAACCTCAGTTGGTTGAAACCCCTCATTGACTGCCATTAGAGAGCTTAACGTGATTTTCTACAGTTTGTGGATGGCTTTTGAAGAGTGCAGACGTGTTCCCGGTCCACAGAAGATCACAGCGCCAGACCTCCGGAAGTAAGTATGGGGTGGGGGGTAGTGAGGGGAACTTGAATGTGCAGAGGGAGGGGTGGGATGGGGGAGAGGTGTTGAGGACCATGAGGAACCATTTTCTTTTTCTTTAGGTTTAAAAAAAAAGACCTCAGTGGACAGTTTTCGTTTTTACAGGTGAAACAGTATGAAAAATACATTTCAGCACACTGGGGTGGACTCCCTGTGTACCAGAATAGTGGAGGGGAGATCAATGCCAACCAGTGAATTGGGCACCACGAGGTCAGCTAAAGAAATGAGGGCATGAGGGAGTATCCAACACCAGGATTGGGCATCCCTGTGTTGGAAAAAGATAAAGAATTACTTTGGCACATTGGGGAGGGCTCCCAGTGTGCCTCAATAGTGGGGGTGGGGGGATTGGGTACCCCATTGTTGGCAAAAGATATGTTCAGGCTCGGGGGGAGGGAGTCATGACACCAGGAGTTTGTATCCCGGAGTAGAAAATATAATTAGTTTGGCACACTGGGGTGGGATCCCAGTGGTCCACATTAATAGGGGGGAGGGTAGATACATGCTGACATGGGGATTGGGCACACCAATCTCAGCTTTTGGGGGAGTGTGTGGTGGGCGTCAGGAGCCACCAATTATGCAAAACCGTGGCATGGCTCATTTGTTTATTTATTAATAAGTTTCACCGGGAAAGGCAAACTGAACAAATGAGTTGCTCGTAACTCCAGCCATGCACATTACTGTGCACTGTAATGAGCATGGCTGGAATATGCCTCATTACCAGGAAGGGAGGCAGAGATCTGCTGCTGCAGTAATGAAACTGTCCCTGATTGGAGCAGCAGATTTCTTTCAATTGCGGAGCTCGCTTTGAAACCACCATCATCGGCAGCTTCCCTGTTGATTGGTGGCTGAGGGACATGCCCATTAAAGCATCCCCTGCATTGGCCACAACACTGCCACACTTCTGCATTGCTGTACTACCTCAATATGTTTATTTTGTGCTGCGCGTGCAAGCAAACATAAAAATGAAATATTTAATTATTTTCACACATTTAAATCATGTAAAAACCTATCTATACAACCCACAAACTTTAGATTTTACTAACAAAAATAATTTTAAATCACTTCTTCTGTATATTTTTACAGCAAGCCATTTTATAAAAGTGATAAGCTACTCCAGGAGTGCATTAAAGGATTTTAATACACTTTCCAGGGGTGTAAGGACACTTAGCCTTTGGCCTCATGCCTTAGCATTAAATATAGGATAAAGTATGGGGAGAAGTGTGTTACAAGAATTTAACACACACCCAAGTTGTTGGATGGCACATAAACCCCGAGGGCGAAGGGTGTGTATTAAATTCGAGTTTGACACACTTCTCACCATAATTTATTTTATATAATTGAAGGGCTCCGTTTTTTGTCTTTCGGTTTCGTCCGCTGTTTGGAATCTGCTTAACATTTTTTTTTTTTACTTCTGGGTGAAGTGACGCTGCTGGAGGCTATTTGCAATGGAGGTAACGCGCAAGAAGTAAGTGTTTTTTTTTTCAGTTAGTGCTGCTTGAGGTGACAGGGACAGTTAGAAGCTTGCGCTATGTTTCATTAGTTGTCTCGAGCGCTTTGGTGTTAAAAGGGAGCACGTGAATGCCATAACACCTACTCAGGTGTTACAGCATTTAACACATGGTTTTGTCAATGGCAAAAAACGGAGACCATTAATTATAGTCCTTTAATGCACACCCTACCATGGCCTATTACTTACATATATTATACGGATGCGGTAGCACCTGTATATAGAAACACAGAAACATAGACTCTGATGGCAGATAAGAACTGCTTGGCCCACCTAGTCTGCCCATTTCCCTACCTATTGAATAAGCAGCAGATCCTAGTTAACCAACAGCCTACTTCTTCCTACCCCCCCCCAACCAGAATTACCTTAGGTCAGTCCCATGCATTCTTGAATTCTCCCACTGTTTTTGACCCCATAACCTCCTCAGGAAAGCCATTCCATATGTCCACCACCCTCTCTGTGAAAAAATACTTCCTCACATTCCCCCTAAGCCATCCCCCCTCTATCTTCAAATTGTGTCCCCTTGTTCTTGCACATCTCTTTTTCTGAAATATGCTACCCTCTTGGACTTTGTTGATTCCCTTGAGGTACTTAAAAGTTTCTATCATGTTCCCTCTCACCCTCCTTTCCTCAGAGGTATACATATTAAGCTCTTTTAGTCTCTCTCTTCATATGGCTTATTTTGCAGACCCTGCACCATTTTAGTTTCCCTCCTCTGGGATGCCTTCATCCTGTCTATGTCTTTGTGGAGATGGGGTCTCCAGAACTGCACGGAGAACTCCAGATGGTTCCATGTGAAAATCATGACTAAAAAATCACGATCACCAAATCAGCGAGTATTTAATAGCGCAAGCTATATTAGCTTGTTGTCTTCTTAGTACCGCACATAATAGCAGCACCATAATAATAGTGAGGCAGGTTTGCTGGAACAACAAATTTTGTTTTCTTTTTGTAAAATTATTTTTACTGATTTTTTAAGTGTTGCAGCACAGGTACAAATATTCACAGTACAGCTCTACTCAGCAATGAATGAACAGTGTTGACAGTTGCCTAGATTACCACCATAAGCCACAAAACCAATAATCTTCTCTTTCCTGAGAGTACTTAATATCAGTATTGGTAATATTAATGCAAGCCAAGTTAGTGCATGTGGGAGCTGGGAGCAACCAGAGAGAAAAAATGGAAAACCCAAGCTGCGATCTAGATGATGGCATATTTGAGACTGTACCCTGCTGGCGCCTCAGGGAATGTGACTTCTCTGGTCATGCGCCCCCACCCCTGCTGCTGTCTCAGGATTATAGGCTTTGGAGAGTGCCACCATCTGACTGGGATACCTGTGTGTCTTGTCTCAGTGCTGATATTACCGAGAAAAGTGAATGAAGGTAGGAGACAGCCATCAGGTAACCCTGAAGTGCCACAGTTAGGCACTCACTTTATTTGTTGGGATGCCAATCAAGGGAAAGCTGAAAGTCACCTTTTGTGTGCATCTTGATTAGTGTGTGCACATTGGCAGGTGTAGTCGCCATATGTGCATATTTGCGATTATGTGCATGGGCTAAAATCAAGATCGCTATTATTTATTCGCCATTTTTTAGTCGCGATTTTGTGGTCATGATTTTCATGGATACCCCTTCAGATGGGGTCTCACCAACTGTCTGTAAACGGGGATAACAACTTCCTGTTTTCTACTGGTGATGCCTCTCCCTATACATCCAATTATCCCCTCAGCTCTCCTTACTGCCTTCTCACATTGCTTGCTTACATTTAGGTCATCTGATATGACTACCCTCAGGTCCCTTTCCATCTGTGTTGTTGATAATACCTCCCCCCATTGTGTACTCTTCACCTGGGTTTTTGTTTCCCAGGTGCATTACTTTGCACTTCTTTGCATTGAATCTAAGCTGCCATATTTTTGACCTTGCCAAGTCCCTTCTCATCCTTTACACCCCCACTTGTGTATCAAACCTGTTGCAGATCTTTGTGTCATCTGCAAAGTGTCATAATTTTCCTTCCAGTCCCTCTGCACTGTCACTTATAAAGACATTAAAAAGGACTGGATCCAGTACCTAACCCTGCAGAACCCTGCTAGTAACCCCCTTTTCTTTGGAGTGCACTCCATTTACTATTACTCTCTGTGTCCTGTTGTCTAGTCATTTTTTTACCCAGGCTTCCACCCTGGCACCTGCTCACAAGCTGACTAATTTGTTTATTAATCTTTTGTGTGGGACTGTGCCAAATGCCTTGCTAAAGTCTAAGTAGACCATGTCCACAGCCCCTCCCTGGTCTACCACTTTGATCAGACAGTCAAAGAAATCTTTTAGATTCATCTGACATGATCATACCACTGTGAATCCATGCTGCCTTGGGTCCTGTGCCCTGCTGATCCCTAAGTACTCAAGAATTCTTTCTTTCAGAAGTGATTCCATGGCCAGCATGGTGGCACTGAGGGCTGAGGTGCTGGATGCCTTACCTCGGGCAATGTGGCAACCCGTGTTGGGGAACGAGCATGGGCAGGCTGGGGGTCATCAGGGTAGGAGATGGATTGAGCATCCAATGGACTGCTCTCCTTCTCCAGGGAGGGGGTCCTCAATAGTTGACTCCCATTCACCCTAGGTGGAGGCTGGGGGACAAGGCTCCATGCTGTAGCATGGGAAGAAGTTGGGGCAGACACCTGGAGGTAGCAAGTACAGATGCGTACGTGCTCCCCTCCACTGGTGTCATTGCATGCCCACAGCTCCAGGAAGAAAACCAGAATGGAGTGGCATCCTGGTCAAGCAGCTTGATGGACATCCGATGAACACCTACTCTGGGGGCACCTGAATATGGATCTAGACAGGATGGGCGAGTTGGGGACTCCCCACCTCCCTGCTGTGGGGGTAAGCCACAGGGAATGAAAGGCAAGGCTCTGATAGGAGTGCAGATGGATGGATGGATAGTGACTGGAGTCCCAAGGGAGTTGCCAGAACACAGGAGCAGACCAGGTATGCAAAGAGGAGGAAAAAGTAATAGCTAAAAAAAAGAAGTGATTCTATCATTTTCCCTACCACTGAGGTCAAGCTAACAGGTCTGTAGTTTCCTGCCTCTTCTTTGCTCTCACTTTTGTGAAGGGGAATCACATCTGTCCTCCTGCAGCTCTTAGGTACCACACCATACTCCCATAATTTGTTAAAATGGGTAGTCAGTGGTGTCACTAGTTCTCCCCTTAGTTCTTTTAGAATTCTGGGGTGAATCCCATCAGGCCCCATTGCTTTGTTCACCATCAGTTTTAGGAGTTCTTTCAGAACCCTTTCTTCTGTGAAAGGACTGATATTGACCCCCCTATCCAGAGTGCTTCTATTGATTGGATTAGGTACCTCCCACTCCTCTTCTTTTGTGAATACTGAGCAACTCAAACTCAAACAACTGGTACAACAACCCACAAGAGACAGGGCTATCCTAGATCTAGTACTGACTAATAGGGAAAGGATCACAGAGCTCCAGGTAGAAGGTCACCTGCGGGCCAGTGACCATCACATAGTATGGTTCAATTTGGCCACTAGAACTAAATCATCCCATTCCAAGGCAAACATATGGGACTTCAGAGGAGATGACTTTGATAAGCTGGCCAACAGAGTTAAGCTAGCCCTGGCAAAAAGAAATACAGGTGAGGGGGTACAGGCAAAGTGGGCAAGCATTAAGGATGCAATACTTGAAGCAACATCCCATTGTGTTAGATAGAAAAGGAAGTGCAAAAGAAAAAGGAAACCACTTTGATTCCCAAAAACAGTAGCAGAAAAGGTCAGAGCCAAAAGACTGGCCTTCAGGAAATATAAGAGAACTCAGCGGGACGAAGATAGGGAGGCATACCAAACTTCCCTAAGGGAAGCAGGGAAGGCAGAAAGGCAGGCAAAGGCCCAAACCTAGGAAACACTAGCACAAATAGTAAAAGAAGGTGACCCGACTTTCTATAGATACATTAGTGAAAGGAGAAAGTCTAGAGGGGGTATTGCCAAGATCAAAGGGGATAAGGGGGCTTGTGAAGAGGAGGACCATGTAAAAACATTCTGTTCTAAATAGATACTTCTGCTCAGTATTTACTTATGAGGAAGTAAGGCAGGGCCCACTGCTCACACCATGGACACGGAGGGGAGGGAGGTGTGCACTAGTCCCTTCACAAAAGAAAGGGTCCTACAACAGCTCAATAAGCTCAGAGTAGGCAAGGCAATGAGACCTGATGGCATACTTCCCAGGGTACTAAAGCAGCTAAGGGTGGAACTAGCAGAGCCATTATCAGAACTGTTTAGTGAGTCTCTGAGACTAGGAGAGGTCCCAGAAGACTGGAGAAGGGCTCATGTGATCCCGCTCCACAAGTGTGGTAGCAGGGAGAAGGCAGGGAGGAGGCAGGGAACTATAGACCAGTCAGTCTTACCTCAGTAGTGGGCAAGATTATGGAGGCACTCCTTAAGGATATGATAGTGCAACACCTGGAATCCACAGGAGCACAGGATCCAAGACAGCATGGGTTTGCAACAGGAAGGTCCTGTCAAACTAATCTCATAGATTTCTTTGACTGGGTAACCAGAGTGGTGGATAAAAGGGGAGCAGTTGATGTCACCTACCTTGACTTCAGCAAAGCTTTCAATACTATTCCACATAGAGGATTGATTAATAAGCTGGGCAGGCTCAGGGTGGGACAGAAGTTGGTCAACTGGGTGGCAAACTGGTTGATGGGCAGAATACAGAAAGTGGTGATAAACGGTATACAGTCAGAAGAGATGCAAGTCACAAGTGGAGTACCTCAGGGATCAGTCCTGAGGCCAGTCCTCTTCAATATCATCATCAATGACATTGCAGATGGACTGGTGGGTAAGGTTTGTCTGTTTGCAGATGACACCAAGATCTGCAACACAGTAGATGATCCAGATGGGGTGGGCAGAATGAGAAGAGATCTGGATAAACTGTCAAAATGGTCAGAAGAGTGGCAATTGGGGTTTAATGCATAGACGTGCAAGATCATGCACATAGGGAAGAGAAACCCTCTAGCCACCTAAAGGATGGGAGGGGAGTTGCTGGCAGTCACAAGGGAAGAAAAAGACTTGGGCATCATCATCACAAATGACCTAAAATCATCCAAGCAGACCACTAAAGCAGTCGATAAGGTTAGGGGGATGTTGGGGTGTACTAGTAGGGGTATCACAAGTCGTAAGAGGGAGGTAATAATCCCTCTGTATAAGACACTGGTTAGACCCCATCTGGAGTGATGCATGCAGTACTGGAAGCCACACCTTCACAAGGACATTGGCCAAATTGAGGCAGTCCAGAGAAGGGCAACCAAAATTTTGCAGGAACTGCATTATAAAACATATGAGGACAGATTGATGGAGCTCAATATGTATACCCTAGAGCAAAGGATGGAGAAAGGTGATATAATTGAAACATTCAAACACCTTATGGGCATTAACAAGGTGAAAGAGTTTAACATGTTTCAATAGAAGAAAAATAGCAGGACAAGAGGACACAGCATAGGATTACAGGAAGGTTGATTAAGGGGTAATGTGAGGAATTTCTGTTTCACAGAAAGGGTGGTGGATGCAAGGAATGGACTACCTCAGGAAGTGCTGGATATGAATACAGTGCAGGGCTTCAAACAGGCATGGGATAGGCATAAGGGAGCAATACAGATGAGTGTGAATAGATAGGCCACTGACAGAGCAAAGGCTGATGGCACACTCATAAGGTAGAAAAAGAAATGGGCAAACTGGATGGGCCTTGTTGTCCTTATCTGCCATCAACTTCTATGTTTCTGTGTTTCTATGTTTCAGAAGTATTCATTCAGCATCCCTGCTTTTTTACCATCTCTCTCTGCCCACCCACTCTCCCCTTTATTAAGTCTCACTATCCCTCCCTTGGTCATTCTTTGCTCTGTAATGTACCTATAAAAGGTTTTATTCCCCTTCTTAAATGAGTTGGCTATCTTTTCCTCAGTTTGGGCCTTTGCTATTCTGACTGCCTTCCCCGGTTCCTTCTGCTTTAACTGGTACAATTCTCTGTCCTGCTCCTTTTGTGTTTCCTTATACTTCCTGAATGCTGTCTTTTTCTCCTTAACTTTCCTCGCCATTCATTAAGCACTTTAATGTTAAACCTCTCTTTTTGCTCCTCAATAACACTGCAACTATTTAATCAATTCACTTGGAATTCTGCATGCTCAGAGATGGTGCCAGGATTCCTGGATACTGAAAATGTCATTGCAATCAGCTTACAGGGAGCAAACTTACAGAGAGATGCTAATGATCCAAAAATTACATATATTAAGACCCTTTTTATGGCTATGGGTATAGCCTACAGCCATCCTGCTTTCACTTGAAAAAAGGTGTTTCTGTAGAACAGGTATTTTAGGAGTGTTCAGTGTATCCTTCCATTCTGCAAATCTCCATGGCAGTTAAAGAATACCCCCTTCTTTCTGTTTAATTGGAATGATAGCCACAGAACTCCAAGCTGTTTTTCTCTGAGAGCAAATGTACACACCTTCCAAACAAATTCAAATATCTTTAAAACTATTCAAGGTGTACAGAAACAACCAGTGTGAAAGTTGTTCAGGGCAAAAATACCTTTCTCATGAGGGTAGTCACTAATCTGAATTCTTTATATTTTGTAAAATATGGTCTTCCAAACAACCTTATCTTTTTTCTGTCTGAGTGAACACAGTAGGAGACATGCCAAACAAATGTAAATATCTCAGAAAGTATACAAGTTACCAATATGAACGCTGTTCATGATGAAATGGCCTTTCAAATGAGGGTAGTCACTAATCTGAATTCATTAGATTTTTTTTAAATATAGCCATCCAAAAGGTGAAAACTGTGATGAAAAATGAAAATTCAGACAATCAGATGGCCATAGTTTAAAAATATATAATTAGTGCAGCTTAATGAATAGGCTCATTTGAAATGTCGCGTTGTCCTGAACAACTTTCATACAAGTTTATAATCTGTAAGTTATATACTTTCAGAGATATTTATATTTGTTTAGCATAACTTCTATTGTACGTCTAAACAGCCTCAGTTTTGGAAGTTACTTCACCAAGACAGAATTAGTTCCATCAAAAGAAAGCTATCCCAAGGTCAAATTTCACTGACTTGAAAGTTCACTCCCTGACACAAGCTATAAACCAACTGAAGTTTAATTTTAAAACCCTCTGTGTGTGTCTGAGCTAGCATTAGTAAATGACAATGACTAAAAACACAAGGAAAAATAAGCTTAAAGAGCAGCTGACACCTTCAAGAGAACTTTAACAAAACATAATATTTAGATAATGTTCAATATGTATTTCAATTAGTTCTTTATTCCTCCTCTCCATTATTTATTGTTGAGGTCATTTGCATGAAAACAGCCTTTTTGCTCCTGAAGATTTCATCTGTTTATGTTGCTGTTTCCCTACCTGAGGTCATAATGCACTGCTTGTGACATTACAGTTACTCTCATGGCAACAGATTATGATGTCACAACAGAGCATTATGACGAAGCAGGTAGTAAGCTATAGAGGCAAATTAACATTAAAGTAATTGTAAGGGATAAAAAATATGTATTCATGTACATTTTCTCAGTAATAAATAATGAAGAGGAGAAATCTAGAATATATATGGAATACAAGCAGAATTCAAACTAATTATTATGTTTTTCAAAGTTTTCTTTGAGGCGTCAGTAGCTCTTTCAGCAATATATAGTAAATAATGTTAAATGTCTTATAAATATGAAAATATATATGTGTTAAGTAAAAAATAGGTTAGAAGACAACCTGTCCTACTGCAAGTTAAGCATTTACCAGCTGTTTCACACAGTGGTGTCAATTAATTTTTACACAGTGTACTGTTCAGATACATTTTTCTTAAACTCTGTGTACAGTAAGTCCATATTACTCATGAATAGTTAATCTTATACTATTTTAAACATGATATATCTGCAATTCTATAACAAGTGACTAGTGTTTGTGTACATTCAAAACCCAAACTTAACACAGACTACCTTGTAATTTAGATACTGTTATCCTAATATGTCCATGTATCAACATGTGTCCATATGTACCTAATCTGCTGTTATATTAAATAACAGTTCTATAAATCTAAAACCAAACAAAACACAACTGACAGCTTCAGTTTTTATTCATGCACAGTTAAAATAAGGATCCTTTTGAGGTATGAATATAATTTATAAAAATAGAGACATTTCAAACAGCTGCACAGAAGTAATCAATTCCTATCTCCTTTAACTCAAGGGAGCATTTCTAAAATGTGCAGATGATCATGGGGAACCCTTTTTTCAGAGCATGCCACCACTGGCAGCAACCACTTCAAGATTGCTATTACCTTCTCCTAATACAATCGGGGGAAACCATAAGTAGTCTACCAGCACTGACATCAGTATGGTTAAGGCACATTTACCAAAAATTACTGCTTAGAAAAGAATGAGAAAGTGACTGTGAAGATGAGCAAATCTGAGACCAGATCTCTAGTTTGTTAGTAGCCTCCTTCTGAGTCTGATTTTTACTGTTGTGTGGGCCAAGCTCCACAGATGTTATGCCATCATCAGATTTGTAAAAGAGCACTGTGGAAACACATCACCAGATCGCTGTCAGATGTTCTAACCAAGTGCTCCAGCATAGCTTCCAATGATTCTGTTTATGCAGTCCTTCCCCTATGCGGGAAGCATAAACATAACCACTTCCTGGTGCACTACTTTTCCTTTCTGCAACTATGGACTTGATGGCCTCCATGTGCAACAAGGTGTTGCAGACTTAAACTGTGCATGCATGAGTCTTTTGCATATGTATGTAACCCCCACACCACCTTTGACAAGATGGAATTCCCTCCTTAAAAGAACTACTAACAACTACATGGCATACAATTTTCTTTTTGCAGAGCTACACTCATGGTACCACCCCTAGCATTGGAGTGTATGCCAGGCTCATTATCTAGAGGATGGGGGGTGCAGGTACACAGCAAAATGGACATTATTAGTTACAACCAGGTCCAGGGGAGAGGATGCTAGACATATGCTAGCCCTAACTGCTGAGGAGCCCCAATAATATTCAGACTAGAAGCAATAAGTAGAATGTCCAAAGCAGTAACTGGGATTTTGCATAATGGCTTTATTTACAGATGTTACTTAAAGCAAGAGTGCCCCCCCAAAAATGTTTATCATTGCAATACAGGCACACTCTCTTTTGTAGGACACTTTGCTAGGTAGTACTGCTTTCCACAAAAAAAAATGTCTATCTCTATTTTCCTCACATTTCCATTTCCAAAGTGTATATCTGTGGGATGTGCCACATGCTTTAAAATCCTCCTGGTGTATGGTCATTGCCCAAGGAATGCTGGTGCCCATCTATGAACCACTTAACCATGCCTGAAACTCCAGATGGCATTCCTCGCCCTTTGCCCCAAACAGCCTCTGCCATTCCTTCAGGGTTACACCAAATGAGTCTCTAGTCCCCAATGAATTGCTAAAGACTCCCAATTTTAACTTTACATTCAGCACAGTTGTGTTGAAAGGGGTTCTGACCTGTGTGATCTAGCCTTATCTAGGGCACACACACCTCAGACTACTCCCTCAGAGAACAGTCTCAAATTCTGTACTCACAGATTAGTTGTTCCTTCCTCCCAGTCATGGAAAGAACAAAAGGCACCTTTCTTTCTCAGGTAACTATCATATTCTACTCATTGTTCTTCCTTAAGACAGCTATGAACTTCAGGAACTTCAGGGGATTGCCCTTTGCATCCACAAGAACTGCATTCACTCTCACTCCCCCTTGAGTGAAACTAAAGAGTCCTGCAAGCAAGCCGAAGATTTTACCAAACTAGGGTGAGAAATACCAGGGCTCCTTTTGACAGATCCCCAATGGCAAACCTCCTGCCAGTCTAACTGCCACACTTGAACTTACTGAAGAACATTCTAAGCTCCTCAAGAGCAGCTGACTCTAAAATGGTTATGCTGCTGTGAGAGTTCTAAATGACATAGTCATCCTTCTCTCAGGCTAGCTGAGTAAACAATGATGTCATTTTGTAGAAAGCTCCTAATGACCTCCCCATCAGTTGCCTTTACCTACCTGCCTAAGACTAGTACTAATGGGATTCTAGTAATCTGAGAGGGACTGTGTTGTTACACATAGTTATGTCAACACCGCCATGTTGCACAAGGCTGCCTCCAGTGCAAACTGCACATGTGCAAGTATCACGCATGCACAATACTGTAATTGCTGCAGTATTACAGCTGACTCCTGTGCAGTGAGAGCACAGCATTTTCTGTTCACTGCTCTTGCTGCTCCTAAAAGCTATCCACAGCCATATTGACTCTGACCAGAGTTTGTTATGCTCAAATATACTGAAAACGCTAGGAGGATTTGAAGCCTGAAACTTGCAGGTTTGACAAAGTTTTGCTAAAGGTATGTACTTTTATGGTTTTTATCATCTAAAGTTAAGTAATTTTTAAAATGTCTAAGAAATGTTGTTTGGGGCATGCACGGTTTAAAAATCAGCATTCTAAAAATAACTGAATTTTTGCAACCACAGGAAGTCATATGGTTGTATTATGGTAATGTGCTCATTTGACAGCCCATCAGTGCAGTGGTATGGTTTCCATCTGTGATGCCAACATTGTGGTTCCAATGAGAATTTGGGGAGTTGAAGGGCCAGCTGGGGGGAAGAGGATCGAGAGGGTAGCATTCAAGGCAAGGGAAATCACAGTCAAGGCTTGCAGGCTCCAGGGAGGTGTGCCAGATGTCGGCACATATGTACCCCTATGTCATTGCATGCCACATCTTCCAACAAATACGGGAAAAATCTCCAGGTTGAAGGCAAGGCAAATGTGTGTATATATATATATATATATATATATATAGCACTTAGTCCAACATGGACACTGAGTGCTCTATGGTGTTAGATATCAATCATGACACAATACTATACAACATTAAAACAATAACTAACAAACTCTGGTCAGAGCCAACATGGCTGCTAATACATTAATCTGACAGGGGGTAGTCTCAAAAAAGCAACTGATATTTGCTACAGCAGCTTATCGATGTGCTGGAGAGTGTTTACATAGGTGAGCATTGGATTACCAAGCTGGTTGTAGCAAAAAGATTGAGGTAATTAACACTGATCAGTATCCAGGCCAATGATGGTTCTTTAGAATGTTTCTGTAGCTACAGTGGATAGGAGCCCCTGAGGGATCTCTGTATGACAGTTCTCCTCAAGAACAGGGTAGATAGCACTATCTTACTAAAATAAACAAGCAGTGCTACCTAGGAGTGGTCAAGATGTTTTTTAAATTGTTGATTCACAAAAAAAAAAATAAATAGATGTGCCTATAGACATAAATTCCACTTATGTGACTCCACTACAGTACAGATTTACTGTAATCTGTTCCTAGTACAAACCAGACCCATGATCTGCATGGGATGCTCTCATTCCAGTTCTTGTATTCAAATATTTGTCTCTAAGGAAACATCTTCAGCATTTTTATGCTATTTCCTAGTATCTCTGGTCATGGCCCCCGGAATTCCACCTACTGTCACTGCTAGGCCCCCTGGTCACCCCCGGCTTTCCCCCCGGAGGGCGGGGCCATGGAACTGGTCCCCAATCCAGTCTGCGGAACAAGTATCTGGTTGAGGGATCCTAGCAACAGTAGCTAATTGAAGCCCAGGAAGGCAGAGGCCCCACCTGGATTTTTTCCTGAATGGTTCCCCTGTGGAACCAGGTGCATGCAATGATGCAAGCTGAGGGAGAGCCCACACGCATCTGTGCATGCCCCCCTTGAAGTGTCCGCACCCAGCTCCCCCCATGCTCTCTCCCAGCACCACGCACCCCAGCTTCCGCTAGGGGTGACGAGACACCGATACTGTCCTTCCCCCCTCCCCAGAGAAGGAGAGCAGTCCTTCAGATGCTCAATCTTTCCCTTCTCCTGCTGACCCCCTGACAGCACGTGCCCATTGTCGAACATGGGTCGCCAGCATGACATGAGGTGTGGCGTCCAGCGCCTCAAACCTCAGAGCCACCAGGCCGGCCTATGTTGTCCTTCCTGGTGAAATATTTTGCAAATAAAATAAATAAAATAAAAGATAAGCATTATTTTGACAGGTGTAATGATCTAGAAATGTCTGCACCTTCAACAAAGCTGCCCTACATCAGTAGTTTACACAAATCAATAAATAATATACATTTAGAGGGAAGCTGACTTTGGCACATACAGTACAGTTAAAATACATGCACTTTGGGGGGGGGTATGACTAGCCGGCAGACAAAATGGTGCACTAATCTCTTACCGTTGTCGCCCAGAGCATCTCATCCATGGACCATCCATCCTAATAAGGAGCCAAAACCTGGCTAAATAGATTGGAAGCTGAGGAAAGCCCTCCTGAATCTTTCTGCCAACTCCAGAATTTACACAAGCACAGAAGTGCAGGTAAACCTTCCAATGTGGGTGATGGGCTTAACGGCTGCATGGCACACTCAGAGAACAGAAGAGGTGAGCTTTTGATCCGAGACATGTTCACTACAATTATACAACATACAGATGCCCTAACCCTCTCTACCAACATAGCAACTGGCACAATCCAACAGCTGGATGCAAGAATGGGCTGCATGGAGACTAAAACTGAGGCACATGAAACAGCCCTAAAAGATCATTACACCACAGTGAGAGAGCAAGAGGCCCAAATTGGGACACTTCAAGAAAAAAGAGATGATCTTGAAAACAGAAGCCACCGAAACAACATCAGGCTCCTAGGCTTCCCGGAGGGCTGAGAGCAGGGCAAAACAGTTAATTTCCTCCAGCAGGCCCTTCCAGAGATACTGCAACTGCCATCTACCACCAGAATAGTTATTGAAAGGGCTCATAGATCTCTGCAAAAGAGACCAGCGCTGGGAGACAAACCCAGGCCCATCCTGGCCCGCATTTTAAATTTTGCAGAAAAAGAAGCCATACTGGCAATAGCCAGAGAACTTGGGACCCTTACATGGAAGGGAAATCTTATCATGATTTTTTAGGATTACTCGAGAGACCTTGCTGTTTGGAGGAAGGCCTACACTGAAGCTCGTCGCCGCCTCCATGACTTGCAAGTCCCCTTCTCCCTGCATTATCCAGCAACTCTGAAGATAACCCATAATGGTGCTCCCCACCAGTTCTTTACTCTGGAGGCTGCAATAGACCATATTAATGCTACCTGGCCTCTTTCTTAAAATCAGACCCGCAGCCCTGCCACAAAGCTGGCCACAAACCTTCCAACATCTTCTAGAGCTGAATACCCAGACTGTAGATCCCCTCAAAAGCAGGAGCAGTATCCTAAGTCTGGTAGTAGCAAGAGGTACACTGCAGTGAGGAGGAAACTAGAACCCCATCCCCCTAAAGGAAACAAGAGACTCCCCCTACACTTCACATACCAAACAGGAGCACCCGCACGACAGGGAGAAGGCCAGAGGAACCTCAGACTCACCTAATGGCAACACCCAGAGGGACGACTCGGGGGAACTGCAATATACCAGCCCTTATTTTTCTAAGAATCATTTCCCATTATTGGACCCACATGGCCAGAACATGATCCATGACCCATTCAATGATATGGAACTTTCTGCCCTGACCCAAAGGAAATGAGGCCGAAGAAGTTCATCTCTCCTGGGCATTGATTACAGACAATGCAACACCGCTGGAGGATATGGACTCCCTTCCCCAGACCACCAGTATAGTGGGGGGAACAGTGCAAAAATGCCCAGATGTCCCTGATGAGAAGTCACCAAGCAATGGGCTCCTAGTTTGAGCTGCTGATCAGATAAGTACCTAGATGGTTCAGTGTCGTAGGGGAGTAACTGGGAAGGTTTAAAGGGCTGGACAGAGAGGAGCACTGCAAATATCCTCTTTGACCCTAATTATAGGGGATACTAAGATGGGTAGTGTGCCTCTACCTGCCCCCTCCAAACAGACACTTTTCCTTTTGAGTTACTTACAGTTGCTTTCCTTTCTTTCTTTTTTTTATAAATAAAGTGTTATAGCACAACTGTTGGGGGCCTCGGCTTACCCGGCCAATTTCATAATATACCTGTGCCCCCCTCCCCCCAGCCACAGGGCTCTCCCCCCACTATACACCATCCTGTAGCACCCACTGCTATTCCAGTCTACCCCACTTGAGGGTATCAGCACATAGCTACCCCCCCCCGATCTTCATTTTACTTCACACCAAAGCTCCTAAGAAATAAATTGCCCTTTTGCTCTGGTGGGCATCCACGGAGAATAACAAAAGGATCCCCTATAGTTCTAGTTATAATAGAGCCTGAGTGCCTAGGTTTGAACTGGATACTTTCACACTGACACACTACTGTCAATCAGGTAACTACCTAGGCACCTATCCCCCCACAGGTAGGACTATGCATGCCATTGGCTGGGGCCTCAGCCGGCTGAGTACAGTCCTAAACCTCACAGACGTTTTACTTGTTCTTTTGTATGGTGAGATACAGAAGGTGTTTACAGTTGTTAAACTGTTACTGTTTGAAGTTTGTATAATTGTTGTTAGTCTTAACCTGATAGGCCAGCTTCTTTATAACGGACTGTCTTTACTCTACCTCCCCCTAGGAATACTCAGGAGGTTTTATCTCAGTAGTTAAACTGCCTGTCAGGGGGCACTGATATATACACTTCCCAGGCACTACTGAACTGCTCCATCATCCCCTACATAGGGCTCAATACTGTACTCAAACATTGACATCATCCTCCCCCCTTCCCACAATCAGAATGGCTGAAGTGCCCTTTCACACATGGAATGTGCAGAGGTTCAACTCCCCCATAAAAAGGAAAAAAAATCCTTTCCCACCTTAAATGACTTCAAATCAAAAGTGGCATTCCTGCAAGAGACTAAACTCACCAACCAGGACCACACTTGGATGTTAAAAGACTGGGTGGGACAAGAAGCCCATTTGACCGCCCCTACAAGGAAACATGGAGTGATCATCATCCTCCTACACAAATCACTGCAGTGGACCCTAAACAGGTCTGTAAAAGACACAGATGGGAGCGGGATATTGGCCATGTACAGTACCCCTACAGGTCCCATTACATTGTGTAATGTATATGCCCCTAATTCAGATGACCCGCAATTTTTTCATACTGTTGTGGACTCCACTGCTATTAATATGCCCCCCAACTGTCCCTTAACCCTTGGTGGGGACTTCAATTTGACATTGCTACCTGTATTGGATAGAAATGACACTGGTAAGGAAAGCCATGTAAGAGGTGTTAGGGCCCTACACCAACTGATGACTGATCTTGGCCTCAGTGATGTCTGGAGATTATTTCATCCTAGAACAAGAGATTACACTTTCCATTCAGAACCAAATTCCTCCTACAGCAGGCTGGACTATTGGCTACTATCCTCACCTCTTTTGCACAGCACCCTCAACACTGCTATTCTCCCAAAAGTAATTTAGTACCATGTACCTGTACAGGTCCTGTTGCAATGGGGCTCTACATCTCCTCCTACCTGGCACTGAGGACTGTACCCCCTCCTCATGAGAGACCCGGAGTTCATTCCATGGGCCAGGAATGAAGCTTCGCTCTTACTGGCACATAACCCCACCTCGGACACCTCAGCTGGGAACGCATGGGAGGCCTTTAAGGCCACCATGAGTGGCAATATTATGGGGTAGGCGGCCAGTAAACACATAGAATGAGAACAGCAACAACAGGTCCTGGAGCACCAGCTGGCATCGGCAGAGGCAGCCTTCAAAGCACTACACTCACCTTATTCTAACATCCCCCTTGGGAGGTCCATTTTAGGACTGCGCCTCAAAATTAACCAACTCTTTAATAGGAAAGCTGAGGTAACAATCCTTCGACTTTGCCACACCTTCTGGGAAGGAGGAGATAAGGGAGTGAAGGTGCTGGCTTATCAGTTAAAGAAGCAATAGGCTAGTAGACATATCCCTGGACTGAAAAATGCCCAAGGGAAGGTAGACACCAGCCCCCAAGGTATAAACCAGATCATGGCAACCTTCTATAGACAGCTTTATGCCACCAAACACCCGGAGCCAGTCACAGGCACCCAAATGTTTCTCAACAGCATAAATCTACTTTTGCTTTCCCCACAACAATCCCTTGCACTGGATGCCCCTTTCATTACAGATGAAGTGGATAAAGCCATTATGAGCCTTTGACTTTGCAAATCCCCAGGGAGTGATAGATACATGGCAGATTTCTACCAAGCTTTAGCTCTAGTAGTCACCCCTCTCCTTGCAGAGGTATTTTCTGAAGCAGAGACACAGAAGATCCTCCCCCCATCTCTTAAAGATGCCACTATTGTGGTCATTCCTAAGAAAGGTAAGGACCTCACAATCCCAGGCAGCTATAGTCTGATATCTCTTATTAATCTTGACAGTAATATTTATGCAAAAGTACTTGCCGCTAGGTTGAGCCCCCTGTTACCACACCTCATTCACCCCTCCCAGGTGGGATTTATTCCTGGACACCGCAGCACTGACCATCTCAGGATTTTAGTGAATTTAGTCCACATAGCTCGGCACCTGGCCACTCCAGCATTGGCCATTGCTGTAGACTTCGAGAAAACCTTTGCCTCACTTGATTGGGACTACCTTTATATGGTCCTTTCCCACCTGGGATTGGGGAAATGGTTCATAAAGAGAGTTCAGGCTATCTATAATAACCCTACAGCCTGAGTCACTACCAATACCATGATCTCCCCACATTTCCCACTCGAATGAGGAAACAGGCAAGGCTGCCCCTTATCGCCCCTTCTATTTGTTTTGACGGTCAAACCTTTTGCCACTGCCATAAGGCAGCACCCAAACATACAAGGGATCAATGTGGGAGACATACAATATCCCATCCTAATGTATGCAGATGACCTATTTCTCCCGCTCACTGATACTGATACCTCAGTTTACCACGTCTTAACCTTGCTAGACACTTTTACCTCCCTCTCTGGGCTGAAGCTAACCAGGCCAAAACTGAAATGCTCCCTCTCAATGAGCATTGCTCCCAGTACATTGTCCAGTCTCATGGCTTCCTGTGGGCTCCTGCAGGAATTACATACCTGGACATAAAACACACTCCCAGACTAGAAAATCTACAGAATGCCAATATCCGCCCACTGCTGGCTGACACTAAAACAGACTTTGACAGATGAAAACTCCTAAATCTTACCCTTGCGGGTAAGATAGCTGTCATAAAAATGCTTTTGGCCCCCATGTTTCTTTACCTCCTGGCCCACATACTCATCTCCCTCCCCAAACACTGGAGCAGACACAGAGATAATCTAATTGGTGATTTCCTATGGGACAGCACTAAACCCCGCTTCAGTCGCTCTAAACTCTGTGATCAATGGGCACTAGGAGGATGGAACCTCCCATGGATGAAGGGGTATAAGTGGGCATTTCAAGTGGCCCAAATGGTTCACTGGTTTAGGACCGAATCTTCACACACGTCACAATGGGTTGGTATTGAACAAGCTATCTCCAGTGCTGCATGCCCCTCCAGTACCCCTCCGGATGTGCCTAAAGTCCCATATACTTGCCCTTCACCCAAGGCTTCAGTTCCACCCACTATAGAGATGTCCAGGAAAACCTGGATGTATGTATGTACACAAAAAAATTGATCTGGATCCACTCCCATAGGCCCTCACACCCTTGTGGCAGAACCCCGATATCACCATTAAATGGCAGAGAGTATACTAGAAGTCCGGGCACCAAAAAGGCATTCTCCAGACAAAAGACATCTGTGACCCAGGTCTTGATAGGATCTCTGCATATTAATCCCTCCAAGAGAAGTGGGACCTTCTGGCAAAAGACTTCTGGAGATACCTCCAGATCCATGCAGCACTTAAGCCTCTCCTGGGATGCCCCTCCACCCACAATAACCCCCAGGTCCTGCACACCTGGATCAAACAACCAAATGGACTAGCTGGCAGAATATATGCACAGCTAAGGGACACTCTACCTTCTCAATCAGGGGAATCCAAGTTGAAATGGGAAAAATGCTTCACTGCTCCATCCCCAATAATAGATGGAATCACGCCTGGAAAGACACTCATAAATGGTACCAGGATGCTAGATCTCAGCTGATCCAGAACAAAGTTTTCCATTCCTGGTACAAAACCTCAGTTGTTCTTTATAAAGCTAAACTAATTGACTCAGATCAATGCTGGCACTGTCAGGCCAGCGGAAGAAATCTGGTGCACATACTCTGGTCTTGCCCCAGGATACAGAAACTCTGGGTGGAGATCTGCACCTTGGTCTCACAGGTCCTACAAAAAAATACCCCTCAGGCCCCCCTTTTTTGCATACTAGGGATCAAGACAGGACTGCCACACCTGTCCCAACAGGGATGCAGATGGTTAACCCTCCTAGTTCTCCAAACCAAGAGGGCCCTGCTGTGCAAATGGCATATGACCACTATCCCCTCTCTACCCAAGGTTGAGGCCTCACTGTCAGCCTTAATCAAACTTGACAGACTCGCATACTTGAAATTATTCCAGATGAGCAGATTCCAAAAGTGCAGGGCCTCCTACCTGACATATGCTAACTCACCGAAAGGGGTGGGCTGACCACACACATGGATAGCTGGATCCAGCTGGGCTTCTTCCTTAACTGACCTATGCAGTAGGAATCAGAAGAACGGTCATTCTTGTTCCCCAAGAGCCTTCTTATGAGGCACTAAGATAGAAAATGACAGAATGTTACTAACTTATTGCTCACTGCCCTATCACATGATCTTATATGCTTCTGTGTTTTCATAATATATAAATGTCACATGATTGGTCAACCCTGCAGGGTACCCCTTACATGTACACCAATACTCCAGACTGGATTATGATTAAATAGACTCCCAAGACTAGTTGGACATAGATTCTTGTGTGTACCTATTTCTGTCATAGAGGTGTATTCCCCCCTTCATTGATGAAGTGCCAAACAAAGGTTCAGATATCAGGACACACTCTCGCTACTTAAACAGCTGTAGTGCAGACAAGGATCTGTGACTCAAGAATACTGTGTCATCCGATCCTCTACAGGGTGAGTACTTATCCTTTTAGTTTGCTAGCTCACATTACTCTTTGTCATGTTCTCCTGTTTCCCTAGTCCCTCCCACTCCACCCCCCCCCAAGTGGATGGGGGGATAATGGCTTCCATAAACCACCTATAGTGGTCTTCATAGACAGGCAGTAGCTACAGATGGGTTAACAGGTACCCAGACCAGACAGCCAAACTTTAGATGAGTCTGAGATCTCTGTCATGACATGTTACTACAGTAATAGGTGTTATACCCTGCTGTTACTGAGATCTCTGTCATGACATGTTACTACAGTTATAGGTGCTATACCCTGTACTTACTGAGATCTCTGGCATGACATGTTACTACAGTAATAGGTGTTCTACCCTGTACTTAACTGAGATCTCTGTCATGACATGTTACTACAGTAATAGGTGTTCTACCCTGTACTTACTGAGATCTCTCTCATGACATGTTACTACAGTAATAGGTGTTATACCCTGTACTTATTCATCTATGTACCTGCTATATGTTGTTTGGATTACTTTCCATAAACTCCCTCCCAGCTCTCCCCACCATCTCTTCCCCTCCCTTTTTTCTTGCAACAAGATATGTACCATTATATTTGTATATTGACATTTTTGGAAAATAAAAAATGTTACAATCAAAATACATGCACTTAGTTGGTGGTAGGTACAGTATGGAAACTACAGACGTTGCTCTAGCATATTTCAGTAGTACATTACATGGGTGTTGCTAGGGGTGGGTGTTCTAAGCTGCAGTTCCAAATGCTTCAGTTACAGCTGCTTGAATCATTTGTAGCATAGCAGAAGGAGCAGAGACAATCGTGTGACTTGATCAGGACAGGAGTAAGTAGAAACCCGAGAACTGCCCCCACACACACACACACTCTGAGAAGCTGTTTTACAAGCTACCTAGGTTTTAGTGAGCATGATCATGGAAATGCAGTTAAAATTTGGCAGTTCCTTCTCTCTTACAGAGAATTGGAACATTTGTTTCAGACTGTTGACATTAGCTGTGGTGTCAGGTACCGTGACTGAATCTCATTTTCCATCTATTGGATAAAGTGGGGGTAAGGAACGTATGCTTTATTGTGGGCATGCATTTGCATATTTTTCTGATGCCACTGACTGCATACCGCACACATAAAATACACAGGCACACATGTATAACCCACACACTCACACAAGCAATCAGACATGCTCTCATATACTTCCGTACATTTATTTCACTTCTGCTCCAGTTTACTGTAATTATTCAGAATTTTCTGTATATAGGATACCACGTACTGTACCTATCCCACATTATGCAGTGTAGTGTCACTTTAAAGCACATTTCACAGAAAGTTGCAATTAAATGCAAACAGTAATGACATGAAGCATTTCTAAAAAATGTGATTTTCTGTTTTAGTGTAATTTGCCAGTACCATCTGCATATTGGTAGCTGTATATCACATCTGTTGTAAAAATAGTAGCATTATGCCTATCCTGTGACACATATTACTATCATAATTTAATTGTGTTTTATAATGAAATTGATTTATGACAATGTTAAAAACATGGAGTAGAAGTGGTATTTCTCACTCATAAAGAAATGTCTTTGTCAGAAAACAATTTGCAAGTTATGCTAATTATGGAAGACCAACCCTACAGCTGCAAATGCTGTATCAGTACAGAAAAGGCCATATCTGTAAAGGCAAGCACAGTTTCCAGAAAACTTTCTGTTATGAGGGGATGTGACAAAAGTCATTTGACCAATATATGAATAATCATTCTTTAGCCTTCATTCTATTTTCAGTCTCGGAAGTTTATAATTCAAATTCCAGAGTTCACTTTTTTTGATAAATGTGGAACCAATTTGTCTGAGGTAATGTTCAAAGATTATGGAACAGACAGCCACACATTGTCCCCTAAGATACCTGGCTGTCCCTTCACCATAGCAATACACACACACACACACACACACACACACACACACACACACACTCACACACACACTCCCAATTAGTTCAGTAAGTATTGGCATATAAATGTGTACCACTGAAGCTAAGCTGTCAACCTGCCATTCACTGCTGCAACAGCTATCCCAAGGGGGTACCCATAAACACAATCAAAGCCACAGTGACTTTGGAATATTTGATAGTAACAGTTCCCTCATAATATGACTCTACTGATGTTTTCACATTCCTCATGTTGGTTGTTAGCTACATTACCCTGTTTCATTATACCTTAGTATGTCCAACTGCCAGATGTATTTGGTAATGATTACCTGTATTAAACCTCAACTGTTTGTTTGCCTGACTTACCCTGGTTTTCCTGTTATGACCCTTGTATGACTCTTATTGTATTCACACTGTATTTTACCATTGTTTGGGCCAGTCTCTGGCCCATGGCATGCCTGAAAAAAGGTCTTCAGATCAGTGCACCAACCTACTTAACAAATGAATAGACAGATAGATGGATAGATGGATAGATGGATAAATGGATAGATAGCTAGATAGATAGATAGATAGATAGATAGATAGATAGATAGATAGATAGATAGATAGATAGATAGATAGATAGATAGATAGATAGATAGATAGATAGATAGATAATGAGCACGTGAAAGGGAACAGGTTGTCAAAAAATATGCAGAACTCTCATATGCTCAGTTCAAATGCCTGTGCTATGTTGTTCACAGATTCAGCCATTTCTAATAAGAGTGTGAAAGCACTATCAGGAGTTGGACTTGTTCTCATCACTGAAGATGTGTGGAGGTGGTACGCTGCCTCGGAGGAGTTGTGGTGTCACTCAGAAGGATTCATCAACCCCCTTGACCCTCCTACTATGGGGATCACCTGGTCCGAGTACAATGGGATTCTGGTGGAGGGCAGTGACTGCTGCTTGGAGAGAAATGACTGTGTGATAGGAAGACCCCCCCTTGCTATATTATGAGAGACCCCCCCAAAGCCGGTTGCAGCAGCATCTTACTGTATGCTATATCTATCCTGACTAACTCTATTTTGTTTTCTCATGCAGGCTGGACACCTGCATAGTTCTTTTTCTTTTATATATTTTGTTTATAGCTCTGTCTCTGTCCCTCTCAATCCTTTCCTTTGGTCCATCACGATTAACAGCAGTCATACAAAATACAGGGGCATTGAATTCATGTAAGTATGTATTACGAGCAGAGTCTGCTGTGTTAGTAGAAAGAGTAGTTCATTTGTAGCACTTGGCGCTTGAAAGCAAGATAAAGAGAAAATGTGTGCTCTCCCACTCCAAGCATCCTGCCGCTGCATTAAAGTGTATAATTGTACCCCCTTTAGTTATTTAGCAGCTTGGGTACAGGTACGGGATAAACAAAATACTGTACGTTTCCCACTCCTGAGTACATGTGGCTGCCTCAGTAAAATAAGCAGTTATGTTTGTTTTTCCCTTTTACATGTTTCATTTTCATTTTAAAAGATATTTGCACTGTGGCACTGTTAATGGTAAAACCGCATGTGCTGCAATAAACTATAGTGCCTTATGGTATAAAATAAATGTGTTTTTTTTTTTTGCATGAATGAATACAGAGGGAACCCGGAAAAGAAAAAAGAGGGAGTACTTTGCTAATCTCCCATGTCCATTTTTCCCCTTCTGTAAAATAGTCCAGTCATGCAAACTAACTGTTGCATTGAAACAGAGTTTTTAAAATCATAAGAGAAAATGCGGAGTTAGGGAGTATAGCTGGTCTTTTACTACACGCATTCGGCTGCTCCACTCCGCTTCCTTTCCTGACACCTAAAGCACTGTTTGGGTGCTTATATTAATTAAAGAGGGTTTTATTTTCATTCCCAGGAGTTTATTTTATTTTGGGGGGTTTGTTCTCTATTGCTTCTTTCAAATTATCTAAAGAGTGACACCGGAGCAATAGTACAGACTGAGAAGGAGAAAAAAAGGAAGAGAGCAGTCTGAAACAAAAACTCCCACCTACAATTTTTGGCTCCGGTGCACTCTCAGAGTGTTCTTCCTCAATAGGGGCAGATCCCATAAATAACATTTTTTTGTTTCTGCCCTCCTGGTACATGTAACTTTGTTTAAAACATTAAGATGAAAGTAAATGTTTATTATTCTCTTGCATGCCATACCTGGTCTTTTACTACCTGCATTCAGCTGCTTCACTCCACTTTCTTTCCTGACACCTAAAGCACTGTTGAGGGAGGGCTTGTGTTAATTAAAGAGTTTTTATTGCACTCTCAAATGTTTAGTTTAATTTTTTTTGCTTATTCTCTCTTGCTTCATTTCAATTATGTAGAATGACTACCAGAACAATAGTATAGACTTACAAGGAAAAAAAGTAAAAACTCACACCTACAGTTTTCAGCTCTGATGCACTGTCAGAGTGTTCTGCCTCAACAGGGGCAGTGCTCATAAATAAACAGTTTTTTTTTTTCTTCCCTGCTAGTGCATGTAACTTTGTTTAAAACATTAAAAAGAAATTAAATGTTTATTGAGCTCTCGCATATGCAGTTTGGCCTGGAGTCAGCCATGCACAAGATGGTGGTGATGACAAAACTACATATGCACGATACTCACACATGTGCAGTTTAAGATGGCACCACCATGTTGCGCATGGCAGCTGTCACTTACACAATTACGGAAAGAAAAGGTAGTGCACCAGGATGTGGGTGTGTTTATGTGGCCCATGGAGGGGGAAGGGTCACATAAACAGCACTACTGGAAACTGTGCCAGAGCACTGTGAAAGCACACCAGACTGCAGTCCAGTAATGGGCTTCAACAGTGCTCTTATAAAGATGTTATGATGGCATAATGTCTGCAGAGCTCCTCCCACGCAGCTGTAAAAATCTTATTATGTCATATTAAAAGCTTGGTCAAACAGGCACATTTTCAATGATACTTTAAATGCCTCCACTGTGTTAGGTGAATGAATGTGTTAGAGGAGTGAATTCCAAAGAATAGGGGCTACCACTCCAAAGGCTCTACCTCCTGATGATTTAAGCCTAGCCGAGGGACAGTAAACAAACCATCATCAGTGGAGTGGAGATGGCAGACTGGGTGGTATGGAATAATGAGCTCTTTTAAGTAGTTTGGTTCCAAACCACTTAGGGCCTTGTATGTCAACAATTGGACCTTGAAGGTGATGCACAAATGCAAAGGCAGCCAGTGCACAGCACGCAAGACCAGTACAATGTGGTCCCCCATGAGGAGCCCACCAACATCCAAGCTGCAGCATTCTGCACTAACTGCAGTCAACATATCAAACCTCCAGATAGCCCTAGAAAACAAGGCATTACAGTAGTCCAAATTAGAGGCGGCAAAAGCATGGAAGAAGGCTGTTGGTTAACTAGGATCTGCAGCTGATCCATTAGGTAGGGAAATTGGCAGACTGGTTGGGCCAAGCGGTCCTTATCTGCCATCAAATTCTATGTTTTCTATGTCTCTATAATTGTCACTGAATCACCCTGATCTAAATAAGGCCAGATCCTGGCAATATTCCAGAGATGAAAGAAGCCAGATCGGACAACAGAAATCACAAACTGATCAAATGTCAATCTCTCATCCAAAATGACTGCCAGATCCTTAACCACACTGCCTGTGGTGAAGGGATGGCATCCCAATACAGGGAGAGCTGTATTCTCCACTGAAAAAAGCCTTGATGACCAGGCTCAACAACCAGGACCTCTGTTTTTTTCTGGGTTAAGACATGATCAGTTTGAGGCCATCCAGTCATTAATCTCAGTCAAACAATGGCTCAGCTACAGAGTCACAGATGTATCATCGGGGTACAAGACAGATACAACTGAATATCATCTGCATAGCAGTGAAATCCCATCTTGTACCATCTTATGATCTCCCCTAGTGGCAGCATATACACAGAGAATAAAATGAGGGCGAGGATTGAACCTCGAAGAACACCACAGGACAACACAGATGGCTCTGAGGTAAAATTCCCCAAAGCCACCTGCTGCATCCTCCTGCTCAGGAAGGACTCAAACCAGTGAAAAACTGTGCTAGTGAGACTCACATAATTCCTCGGGTAATCCAACAGCACCTCATGATCAACTGAGTCAGATTCCAATAAGAGGTCCAAAAGCACCAGGACTGAGCATTGTACTCAGTCCCTCACAAGGAGGAGATGATGAATTACCCTGACAAGAACAATCTCAGTGCTGTGCCAAGGCCAAAAACTCAATTGGAGAGGTTCATAGGTGGAAAGATACACCAAGTGATCTGTCAGTTGTTCAGCCACCAACTTCTTAATAACTCTACATAAAAAGGGTAGATTAGAGACTGGCCTGTAACTCGCTAGAATGTCAGAGTCCAATGATGACTTTTTCAGAAGATGCTTGTCCATGGCCCTTTTCAAGACCAAAGGAAAGACACCCCCTTCAAGGACCCATTAACGATCTGTGCAGAAACAGGAACTAGGAACTCGGTGCAGCTGAGAATCAGCCACATTGGACCTAGGTCAAGTACACAGATAGTTGGATATAAACTGAAAACCACCCAGAGGACCGCAGCCTCAGACACTGGTTGAAACTCATCCCAGGCAGGCAGATTTACATCACTATAGGTGTGACCATCCCTGTTCTAAGCCAGTCTGCTAGAAGAAATACCCAATGTAATGGCTGACACCTTGTCAGCAAAAAAGCACCCAAACTCCTCACACTTTTCTGCAGAAATGGCTCACACAGACTGCAGACAGGAAGGATTTACCAGTCTGTCCACAGTATGAAAGAGATAGGCTGGGCAATTTTTCACTGCAGCAATCGACTGTGACAGGAATGCTATCTTTTTCAGGTCATTTGCCCATTTGAACTCAGCATAATGAATTCTCAGCACCAATCTGTCCTCCATAGATGTAAATCTTCTCCAGGAATGCTCCAACCTATGGCCCTTAGTCTTCAACCACCACAGCTCAGCAGAATACCATGGTGAGCTATGGCAGGAGGTCAAGAGGCAAATATGGAAGGGTACCATAGAGTCCAGGGTGGTCGTAAGTGCCATATTATAGCGCTCCATGACTGCTTCTGGACATTGTGCACAGACTAGCAGCATACTCAAGACATCCAGCACCTCCTGGAGTTTGCAAGGCTCCAATTTATATTTCAGATAGCACCAGATAATCTCCAAAGAGGGGGTAATAGAACAGGGGAAACAATGCCTAAATGCAACTGCATGATGATCACCAAGAAACCAGATCAACCTTGACTGCATCAATGTCAAGTCCCAATGAGAAAATCAGATCCAGTGTGTGGCATGCTGATGTGTTTCAGAAACAGCTGCCTGTGTCAATCCCAGTGAGGACATCAACTGGAGGAGCTCCTGTCCAAAATGTGAAGATTCATTGTCAACCCAGGCATTGAAGTCCCCCAGGATCAGTAACTTTTGGGCATCCAACACCTGTTTGGTAATGAAGTCTGCCAGCTCCTGCAGGAAATCATTCCACCACCCAGAGGTTGGTAGATGAGAATGATCCTGCCTTTCACACCCAAAACTCATGTGGCCATCACATAGATACATAGACAGTGTTGGCAGATAAGGGCCTATGGCCCACCCAGTCTGCCCATTTGAGTTTGTAAGTTCAGTTTATGTTTTCCTAGAAGTCTGTTGCCCCTTAATCCTGACCTCCAGAATTCCTTTATGTCTATCCCATGCATTCTTAAATCCCGTGATTGTTTCAGCCCCCACCACTTCCTCTGGCAGGGTGTTCCACTTGTCCACCACCCGTTCTGTGAAGAAATTCTTCCTCACGTTTCCTCTGAATCGTCCTCCTTCCAACTTCAACCCATGCCCTCTAGTCCTGGAACATCTTTTTCACTTAAAAATAGTGTATTCCTGCACCCTGTTCCTCCCTGTATATACTTGTATGTCTCTATCATATCCCCTCTCTCCCTCCTCTCCTCCAAGGAAGTACATGTTCAGTTCCTTCAACCTGTCTTCATAGAACTTGTGATGCAATCCATGCACCATCTTTGTTGCCCTCCTCAACCTTCTCTAGCCTGTCTATGTCCTTACGTAGGTATGGTCTCCAGAACTGTACACTGTACTCCAGGTGGGGCCTCACTAGTGTCTTGTATAGTGGAATTATGACCTCCCTTTTCCTGCTGGTGATGCCCCTGCCTATGCATCCCAGCATCCTATTTGCTTTACCTGCTGCCTTGTCACACTGTTTCCCTACCTTGAGGTCATCAGAGATGATAACCCCAAGATCCCTTTCCTGCTTGGTGCATGCTATATCCTCACCCCCCCCAACTGATATATTGTGCAGGGTTTTTGTGCCCCATATGATTTATCTTGCACTTCTTTGCATTGAATTTCAACTGCCAAACCCCTGACCATTCTTCAAGTTTCTGCAGGTCCCTTCTCATTCTGTCTACACCCTCTGGTGTGTCTACTCTGTTACAGAGCTTTGTGTCATCAGCGAACAGTGAAATTCTACCTTCTAGGTCTTGCGCAATGTCACTGTTGAAGGTGTTGAATAGGACCAGTCCCAGCACTGATCCCTGTGGTACCCCACTGGTCACTCTTCACTCTGTGGAGTGACAGCCATTTACCACCACCCTCTGTGCCCTGCCACCCAGCCAGTTACCTACCCTCCACACTACTGTCCTGCCCACACCCATATTCCCCAGTTTGTGTAATAGTCTTCTATGTGGCACAGTGTCAAAGGCCTTGCTGAAGTCCAGATAGGCCATGTCCACTGCCCTCCCTGATCCACCTCCCTAGTCTCCCAGTCAAAAAATTCAAAGAGGTTGGTCTGACATGACCTCCCCCTGGTGAAACCATGCTGCCTTGGGTCCTGTAGTCCATTGACAACCAGATGTTCCACCAATCTCTCCTTCAGTAGTGCTTCCATGATCTTCCCCACTACCGAGGTGAGGCTGACTGGTTTGTAGTTCCTCTTCTCTTTGTACCCACTTTTGTATAAGGGGACTACATCTGCTGTCCTCCAGTCTTTGGGTACCTCCCTGTTTCCAGTGATCGGCTAAACAGGATAGCCAGAGGTTCAGCCACTATCTTTCTTAGTTCTTAAGGACCCTGGGTGCACCCCATCTGGCCCCATTGCTTTATCAACTCGTATTACTTCCAGTTCCTTCAGGACCCTTTCTGTAAAGGACTGTGTCCATTTCTGCACCATTCTCACCTCTTGTACCCCTTCAGACCCATTACCTCCTCTTCCTCAGTAAAGACTGAGCAGAAATACCTGTTCAATATGTCATCTTTACTGTTGTCATCCTCCACATGGCCCCCCTCCTCCCCCTTTAGTCTCACTATCCCTCTCTTTGTCTTTCTTTTTTCACTTATGTACCTGTAAAAGGTTTTGTCCCCTCTACCCACTGATTTTGCAATGTGTTCTTCTGTCTGAGGTTTGGCTTCTCTTACTGACCTCCCTGCCTCCCTTTGCTTCTCCTGGTACTTCTCCCTCATCCCCTTCTGCCTGTGTCTTCTTTTTGTATTGCCCGAATGCAATCTTTTGGCTTTCACTTTCTTTTGCTTACTCTTTGGAAACCATAACGGTCTCCTCTTCCTTTTCCTCTTGCTAACCTGCTTAATGCATAATTCTGTTGTTCTTGTAATCCACATTTTAAATACTGCCCACTGTTCCTCAACCCCTGATTCCTGTCCCATTCCCCTTAATGCCTCTTTCAAGTATCTCCCCATTTTCCCAAAGTCTGTTCCCCTAAAATCCAGGACACGTGTTTTTGTGTGGTTTATTTCTGCTCTTTCTGTGATTTCAAACCACAATGACTGGTGGTCACTGTTCCCCAGGTGCTCCCCCACTGTTACCCCCATCCCACTGTCCCTGTGTGTGAGCACAAGGTCCAGTATTGCCTTCTGCTGAGTTGGCTCCATGACCAGTCACTTGAGGAAGGCACCCTGAAGGGAGTCCAGGATAAATCTGCACCTAGTTGATGTTGCTGCTGGGATGCTCCAGTCCACATCTGGAATATTGAAGTCTCCAACCAGTACCATCTCACTCTTGTCTGCCATCCTTTGGATGGCTAGCATCAGCTCCCTATCTGTTTCTTCCTCCTGGGCTGGTGGTCTATAGACCACACCTGTGTGGATGGCTGTCCCCATTTTCCTTTCCAGCTTAACCCACAGTATCTCTCCCCATTTTGTTCCTCCTGGATCTCTGTGGCCCTTGTGTCATTTTTCACATACAGTGCCACTCCTCCTCCCTTCCTGCCTGCTCTGTCTCTTCTGAATATGTTGTAGCCAGGTATGGCCATCTCCCAGTCGTGGTTATCATTACACCAGGTTTCAGTGATGGCCACAATGTCCAGGTCTGACTGCACCATGACAGCCTCCAGATCTTTCATCTTGTTGCTAAGGCTCCTGGCATTTGCACACATGGCTTTCCATGATTTGACCTCCCTAGACTGTTTCACTGTTCTACTCCAGCCGCTTCCTTGGTTGTCCTTTATCCCTGGTTCTCCTTGCTGTCTACCCTTCTACTGAATTTTGCCCCTTTTCTGCCTATCCACCTCTTGGGCACTAATCTCCATCTTTTGCACACTGCTTTGCAGAGATAGCCACCTCTCGCTCACTGGTTCTACTGCTAGCTGTGGGGCAGGTGTACCTCCTTTGCTGGCCTGCCACCCCTCTTTGCTAGTTAAAATGCTTGTCAATGTAGCATTTAAACTTATCATTGAGTGCTTGGATTCCCCTCCAGGATGGATGCAGGCCATCAGGCTTGAACAAACATCCATCCCTCCAGGCGGGTCCCCAGTCACCAATGAATCCAAACCCTTCCTCACAGCACCAGTTCTTCAACCATGAGTTAAAGTTCCTGGTGGATGCACTCCTATGCTCTCCCTTGCCTCTCACAGGTAGTACTTCTGAGAAAGTGACAGAAGTAGCTACTTGCTTGAGACCCCTCCCCAATTTCCTAAACTCTTCCTGAACTTCCTTTGGCTCCCCATTTGCCAGGTCATTAGTACCTAGGTGGATAATTACATCCAGCTCACCCTCCCATCCTGCCTTCCCAGTGGTCCCCAGATCTTCCTTCCATCCCTCCATGCCGTGGCACCTGGTAGTCACCTCACCTCCCTGTCCTCCCCCTCCTGTGTTCCTAGCTGGATCCCTCTTATGATAGCATCCCCCACCAGGATTCACTTCCTCCTCCTCTGGGGTCCACTGCTTTCCCCGTTGAGGTGACCTCCTTGGCTAACCTCCACATCCTTTCCTTCCACTTCTCTGGGTACCTCTATTTGGTTGTCCCCATTTGACAGTGTGGCATATGAGTTCTTGAGTGGAATAGGATCTGGATGTGCCTCTGCCTGACCGCTCTATTCCTCTGTGAGCCCACTGTCATCCAAGTGCTCCTCGTTCTCGGCATCCTTTGAGGCAGTTGCATTGGACTGGGTGGTCTCTGGATAGGGGTGATGGTACTCCTGACCCAGTTTACTTCCACTCTGAGTCTGGCTACCTCATCCTGCAGTACAGAGAGAAGCATGTAGATAGGGCAGCACCTCAGTGTCCGGAAGGTCTGCCTCAATATGGCTGCCCCACAGCCACTGCGTTGCACCACTCCCTCCATTATACTGCAATTATACTGCTATTCCACTACTTGTCTGCTACTGAAGCTCTCCTAGTTCCCTTTTTATTAATTTACTGTCCTAAAAATCCTGCCATTGATCCTCAGATAATTTTCTTTAATAAAAAAGAGACAAAGGAAACCAATAAATAAATGAGTCAAAACACTTGTCATGCTGAGGGTGGGCTTCTCCCCCCTTATGCACCTCCTACTTCACACCCCTTACTATACCCTGTGTTTAGCTCCTGTCAATCTGATTTAACAGGGCATATAATTAAGAGTTGGGGGAAGGAAGGGAATTTGCAGCAATTAAAGACAGCACAGAAATACACCACCACTACGTTTTAAATTTTCAACAGCCCAAAAACAATTTTAAGTAAAGACAACAAAGAAAGTACAGTGTAACTAAAAGCCCACAATCTAAGTTTAAAAGAAAAATAGCAATTACCAGTTACTCTAAAGCACTGAATTGAATATGTTTCCTTCCTTCCCCTTCTGGCTTCCTCTGAGAAAATAAAACGCACTTGCTACCTCAACTCTGACTAAGCCCCACCTCCAGTTATCACCTAGCTGAGGTCAGAGGCCAGACAATTAACACCCCTCACCCAACTACAGGGCAGTCAAACGAGCCAAGATAAAATTTGCAGCAATTAAAGACAGCACAGAAATACACCACCACTACGTTTTAAATTTTCAAAAGCCCAAAAACAATTTTAAGTAAAGACAACAAAGAAAGTACAGTGTCACTAAAAGCCCACAATCTAAGTTTAAAAGAAAAATAGCAATTACCAGTTACTCTAAAGCACTGAATTGAATATGTTTCCTTCCTTCCCCTTCTGGCTTCTTCTGACGCATCCAAAGTATCTCAATGTTCTCACCAGAAGTGCAGTGAGTCCCAGGGTGGGTCTAAAACAAGTACCCCTGAATAATTGGTTACAACCAAAACATTCAGAAAGAGCACAGCTACCAACTGTTTATTGACAGCTGACAGTGCCCATCCAAACTTAAAAACTCCATCCCTTATGGGCAGGAAGGAACTGCAGCAATAATCAGGACTTCAGAGTGCAGGCTATAGAATTAGAAAGTAGATTTCTTGCTAGGAGTTACAGTAAAGTAAAATGCCAAATTGAAAGTTGAGAGATTATCCAGAGATAAACTCCTTAGGGATAAAAAAGATACAGGTGGGGTTTTGAATTTGGAGGATGCCCCCATTATATTTGTGACAGAGTACAATAATGCTGCAGGCAAAATTGGTAATATTATCCACAAAAATTGGACCGTCTTAAAAAGTGACTACAATAAGAAAGGCTGTAAAAGAGAAACCTAAAGTATCTTTTAAGAAGGGCACCAATGTGGCAGATAGAGTTGTACATACAGTAGCAGATTGAAACCTGTCTTATCTAAGCAAAGTATATGGTTACCTAAACATTCGACAGGATTTTTCAAGTGCAAGCAGTGTAATTTCTGCAGGTTTGCAGAACAAGGGAATATGTTTTCCCATCCTGTTATACCAGGATTGGTGGTTGAGATAAAAGAGTGCATCACATGTGATACACCTTTTGTTGTTTATGTTTTGTGGTGTTTCTGCAGCAAGGTCCATGTGGGAAGGACCACTAGACCACTTAAACAAAGAGTGCAGGAGCACATCAGACTGACTGAAAATGGAAGGGAAGATACCCCAGTCGGGATACATTTTGCCACTGCTTATAACTGCAGAGCAGACACTTTAAAATTTATGGGTATAGAACATGTACGAGCACAAAGTAAGGGGGTGCAATAGAACTAACCTTTTAGATAGAAGAGAAGAAAAAATTACTCACCTTAGTAATTGCTTTTCTTCTCATGGAGTCTTGCTATATTATGACTATATGCAGTCAGCCACTGCAGCTGAACTGCCCCAGAGAGGAAAGAGTTAACTCCAGAGAGTCTGGAGTTCCACAGCACGACGGCGCTATACCAAAGCTTCATCTGGCCAGTTTCAAATGAAACTGTCAGATCTTTACGGCTAACACTAAGCAACAAGTCTGTGTGGAAAGCTCTACACTAGCCAAGTGGCTACCTACTAGTAGGAATAACAACAATATAAACAACAATATAAACAGCAATAATAATAATAACAATGAATAATAGTATTATTAGTTTCTCCCAACAAGCACTATTAGACCCCCTTCCCCAAAGACTCAAGTCCAGGAAGGGGCCAAATATATTACTTAAAAGAGAAATACCTAATTCCTAACCCTAAATAAAGGGGATGAAGGGAAGAACTAAATGGCATGACACAGTGCTTGCACTAATTTGCCACCCCTACCCAAGTAGAAGTTCTGAGAGGGCAGAGGGAGGGTGATATATAGCAAGACTCCATGAGAAGAAAAGCAATTACTAAGGTGAGTAATTTTTCCTTCAAACACCATGAAGTCTTGCTATATTATGACTATATGCAGATTACACAGCAGTACCTCCATGGAGGAGGGTCAGAACCTACTTAGGAAATAGGCTCTAGCTAATAGCTCGTCAAAACAAGCATCTCTCCTGGACTGAATATCCAGGAATAATGCTTGGTAAAAGTGTGAACTGTTTTCCAAGTAGCAGCTTGACAGATTTCCAGAATGGGAATATCTCTAGCAGCCGCTAGAGATGCAGCTGTACCCCTGGTGGAGTGAGCCTCAGTCCTGAGGGGGTTCTCACCTAGTTTTGATAACAAAATTGGATACAAGAGACAATCCACCTTGCAATTGTCCTCTTAGTGGCAGGTTTCCCTTTGCCAACCTCGCCATAGGTAAGGAAGAGTTGGAGGATTCAACCTGTGACCCTTGGTGCGCTCCAAATAGTAGCTCAAGGCTCTTTGACGTCCAAGCTGTGCAGACCTCTCACCTGAGGAAGAATGCTCAGTGAAAAATACTGAAGAGAGATGGATTGTTCAGGTGGAAATCTGAAACCACTTTAGGCAAAACTTTCTGTTAGTCCTGAGGACTACCTTATCTCTGTGGAAAGAGATAAAATCTTCTTCCACTGACAGGGTCTGTAGTTCACTTATGCATCTGGCAGAAGTGATAGCCACTAGGAAAACAGTTTTCCAAGTCAGAAACCTGAGCTCCGCTGAGGACAGAGGCTCAAAGGGGGGTTGCATTAACTGAGCAATGCAAACATTCAGGTCCCAGGCGGGAGCTGGTTCTCAAAAAGGAGGGTTGGTGTGAAGCAACCCTTTAAAAAACTTGGAAAGCACAGGGTGAGAAGAAAAGGAAGCAGGCTTCCCTGCTGACAGAAAAGCAGAGACAGCTGCCAGATGAACCTTTAAGGTAGCTGGCCTAAGGCCTAAGGAATTTAAATGGACCAAATAGTCCAGTAAAATGGGCAGATCAGCAGATTCTGGGATAATCTGCTTCTCAGAGCACCAGATGGAAAACCTTTTCCACTTAGAATTGTAAGTGGCCCTAGTGGAAGGCTTCCTTGAAGCCTTTAAAATATCCAAAACACCTTGAGAAAGGTGTAAGTCAGCAAATTCTAACTCCTCAAGAGCCATGCCTTGAGATGGAGGGATTTGAGGTCCGGATACCACACTCTCCCTGTGCACAGGCCAGTAAGTCATGGACTCTGGGCAATCTAAGGGCAGGGTGGACTGTCAAGGACAGAAGCAGTGGGTACCAGGGCTGTCTGGCCCAATCTGGAGCAATCAGAATCACCTTGCAGGGCTATCTGATTTTTACTAGTACCCTGAAAAGAAGGGGAAAGGGGGGAAAGGCATACAGGAACTTCCCTTTCCAATCCAACTGAAAGGCATCCAGGGGGACTGATCCCAGCACTGGAGGCCTGCAACAAAACAGAGGAAGTTGGTGGTTGTCTGGGGCTGCAAAAAGATCTATCTGAGGGGTGCCCCATCTGGCAAGACTGACCCCAGCACCTGAGGATTCAGAGCCCATTCGTGATGGCCTTGAGAAATCCTGCTGAGGGCATTCGCCAGGACATTGTCCTTCCCTGGAAGGTGAACTGCTATCAGGGAGGTGTTCAGGGAGTAAGCCAGAGACCACAACTTCATTGCTTCGGTGCACAAGGCTGATGACCGAGTGCCCCCTTGCTTGTTGATGTACCACATTGTTGTGGTGTTGTCTGTCCTGACTTGAACTACTTTGTTCTGGACAGAAGCTAAAAACACCTGAAGAGCTAAAAAGACAGCTCTGAGTTCCAAAAGATTGATGTGGAGCAGAGATTCCTGAGGAGACCACACTCCCTGAGTGGACAGGTCGCCCAAGTGAGCTCCCCACCCTAACAGGGAAGCATCCGTGATGAGGGTGAGGGAGTGGGAAATGGGAATGAAAGGAACCCCTTGTTTTAGATTCCTTTGATCCTGCCACCAGTGTAAGGCCAGGATCAGGGTTTGGGTCACTGGAACCAATTTGGAAAGGGGTCCTCCTTTGAGACCAATAGGCCCTCAAATGGAACTGAATGTCCCTCATCTGGAATCTTGCTCCTTGCACTACAGCTGTGGAAGCAGCCATGTGCCCTAGGAGTTGCAGAAAATGCCTTGCTGGTAGAGAGACCCGCAGGGTAAAGGAGGAAGCCAGGGCAATGAGTCTGTCTACCTTTCCGAGGGAGAAATGCCCTGGCTAACTTTGTGTTCAATTCTGCACCTATGAAAGTTAGTACCTGAACTGGTTCGAGAACTGACTTTGGTAAATTCAGCAGGAATCCCAGGAAGTGAGAAGCTGCTGGTGACTTGCAAGTGGGATTTTACCTGATCTGGGGACTGACCCACTATGAGCCAGTCGTCCAGGTAGGGAAACACAGCAATCCTTGCCTTCTTAAATGAGCCACTACCCCAGCTAGACATTTCGTGAATACCCTTGGCGCAGAGGTAAGGCCGAAGGGCATTGCCCTGAACTGGTAGTGGCCTGAGGGTAGTTCGAACCTGAGGTACTTTCGGTGAGAAGGCCTGATCAGAACATGAAAATAGGCATCCTTGAGGTCCAAGGAAGCTAACCAGTCCCCTGGCCTCAGGGAGGGCAAAATCATTGTCAGAGTTAACATTTTGAACTTTGGTTTCAAAAGATGCTTGTTCAGGTACCTTAAATCTAAAATGGGCGCCATTCTCCTGTCTTTTTTGGGGTAAGAAAGTATCTTGAGTACAGCCCCTTGCCCTGATGGCAAGGAGGGACCCTTTCTACTGCTTTGCAGTCCAAAAGAGAAGAAACCTCTGCTTCCAAAGCAAGGGCTTCTAAGGATTTGTAGGGAAAATGTCTGGCTCTCATCTTCGGAAACTGTTTGAAGCTGAGAACCAGACCCTGCCTATTACCTCCAGAACCCACCTGTCTGAAGTTAGGGACATCCAGTTCTGGCTGAAATAAACCAACCTGCCCCCACTGGTACAGGAGACGGCCCTGGGCACCCCATCAGGGTGCCTGCTTGGCAGTAGCCTAGGCTGAGGGGAGGGGACGGTTTACTTGTGCCCTGTCTACCTCTCTGCCTCTAAAGAAACCCCTCTGTGCAAATGCAGAGGAGGCCTGAAATTGGTAAAGCAGGCTGTGGAAAGGCCTGCCTCATTCTCTGGGAGCGCCTCTGTGGAGTGGCATGCCTCTCCTTAGCCTGGGCACTTTTGTAGGTAGTTCTGTATTCATCCATCTTTTTCATATAGTTTTCTGTTTGTTCCCAAACAGAGAATTACCCACAACAGGAAAATCCATAGCCTTTGACTGAGTATCTTGGGACAGATTAGTGCATCTGAGCCATGCCAACCTATGGAAAGCTACAGAAGTGGCCATGATCCTAGAGGAAACATCATTAACATCAACAGCAGTATGAAATTGAACTTTAGAGGCTTCAATGCCATCAGCAGCCACCTGTTCCAACTCACTAGCCAGCTGGCCATGGGCCTGCTTGGCTAACTGCAATACTGTGTCCCATCTAGATTTCTGATATCTAGCCACATAAGCCATATAATTTGCCTGCCTGAGTCCCAAAGAAGCTGCCATATACTGTTTTTTCACCATGGCATCAATCTTCCTGGAATCCTTATCAGGAGGATGTGAGGCCAGAGGAATATTAGCCTTGTCACAGGCTGCAGCTTGTACCACACCTACATGACTACACTGCTCAGTGAGGAAGTCTGTATCAGAGCCTGACAAGGTATATCTTCTGTCCATTTTTTTATCTACAGGAGGGACAGAATGAGGATTTTTTAAAATCTTTGTTGTTTGCTTCCTAAATGACTTATGCAAAGGAATAGACAACCTCCTAGACTCTGGTATATCCATCATTTCTACATAATCAGGCTCCTCTTGCTCATCCACAGCTTCCTCAAAGGAAGCTGGAGGGTTTCTGCAACCTTTTGTAAAACATAAAATGAGAAGGGGACTCAGACAGAATAGGAGGAGATTCTAAAGGTCTGTCTGGAGAAATGTCCAGTTCAATGGGCACGTCCAGACCCTCCCAGCCACACATGTAATGATCAAATTCCTCCTCCCCCTCCTGTGGTTCATAAAATTCCTCAACATCATACTCCTGAACCACTGGCACTGAATGAACCAACCTTTTACCAACTATAGGTGGTTCGGCAGGACCCTGAGATAGTGACTGGACAATCTGTATGGCTTTAGCTATTTCTGCAGCAGTTGGAGAGACAATTTTGGACTCAAACCTACTGATTTCTTTGTCTTTTCACTGAGACTGGTTCCCTGAACCAGCCTTCCTTTGCCGAGGAAGTCTCGCCCTGGTCAGAGGCACTCCCTCTGGTCCAGTGGGTACTGGACCGGCTGGCCATCCGGTCAGCGGACTCTTGGCTTCTCGCTCCTGAGCCGCCCAATCTCTTTCCAGGGTGGCTGCAGGAAATTTTTACACACCTGGCAGTCTGACAGGAGGTGGTCAGCCCCAGACAATAAACACAAGTGGTGTGTGGGTCAGCCTTGGCAAAGGCTTCCCCACAGACATCACAGTGTTGAAATCCAGTGGGCCCAGTTTTTCTTTTGGGTTTCTCAGACATAATGCCAGCTTAACCAAAAACTTGCCCTTTTGATGGCAGTGCCAGGCAAGACACCCTTATCGGTTCCTAACCATGTCACGGGTATTTGAAAAAACCTATTTTAAAAGCAAGGTTTTTTTAGAACCGATAAGAACCGGGAACCGCACGCTAAAAGCCCAACCAACACTTTAAAACGTTAAATTAAGCAAACCGATCGGTTCAAAACCGAACCGATAATTGAATTTCCACACAGACTTTAAATTTTCTACTTACGGTTTACCAGATAGAGCTTTTAACCGAAATGCGGTAAAATAAATACTTTTTGCTGGTTCAAATGAACCGAAAATACTCGCTTGAACCGAGAAATAAACCGATGTGAAGGAGCTGATCTCCGGAGCGACTGTTCAGTGAAGCGGAGTAAAGAATCTGACAGTTTCATTTGAAACTGGCCAGATAGAGCTTTGGTATAGCGCCCTCGCGCTGTGGAACTCCAGACTCTCTGGAGTTAACTCTTTCCTCTCCGGGGCAGTTCAGCTGCAGTGACTGACTGCATATAGTCATAATATAGCAAGACTTCATGGTGTTTGAAAGTTTCTGGATCTTTACTATGACAGCACTTACACCAGAAGGATTGAATGAAAACTGGGATATTAAACCATTTCTTATTGAATAGGAATATATAGGAATTGTAAAAAAAACTGTTCAGTTTAGTCCCCCCTCCCTTCCCTACCATCTCCTTTGTATCTTCCCTCACCTTTTCTCTCCTAGGTTAGGGTTTGGTCTTATGGGGTTTTTTTGTATATGAATAATGCAAAACGTATTCGTAATTACTCTTATTTACCACTTGAATATTAAAATAATGCCCTTGGATGGTTTCCCTTATTTTGCAAATATTACTGACAAATTAAAAAATGTTGAGGATAGTGCAGAACGTTCATTCTTTGCTTATTCCTTGTGTGTCAGAATAATGTCTCTTGACGGTTCCCCTTATTTGGTAAAAATTGTTGAAAAATTGAAAAATTACAATAATATTGTGGAATTTATGGCATATTATTTGAGATTATATTATAACTATACAGGTATTATATTAAATCTGAAAAAGTGTCATTAGTGTATAGGCGCATCAATATGGACATACTGAAACAATTTACAAGAGCTCTACTAATAGCTAAATGTTTTCTGTTTTTCTCCAAACTTCATTTTACTCCTGGATTTTGCTTCTCAAAGAAACCCTTTAGCTATCTTGGCACACTGCTGATATCTGGGATTTTGGCAAAGATCACAGATAAGACGGCTTTTCTCTTGCCCAGAGTTCATTACATATATATATATATATATATATATATACTGTATATAAGTTCATTTGGCATTAAGCCTATTAAATTATATAATTAACTGTACATTTAGAATTAAATATTTTTTGTAAACCATGTATACAGTAGATGTGATACTGTGTATATATTAGATTTTTTTGTATTCTGTGTGTTTTTAACTATGGTAATATGAGTACTGTTCTGTCACCTGTTTTGTAAGAGGAGGAGGAGCTTATGTATATTTAAACTAGCTGTTTTTCCCTTGAATCCACACCCCCCTGATGAAGGGATACCTTCCCAAAGCGCCCGGGCATTGTGGCGGTGGAGAGGTCTGTATGCACTCACCAAAGAACACTTGGATTAAAAAACTGAATTTGCTGAAAATTTTGTGGTGGGTGTTTTGTATTCAGTTAACTGTTCTCAGGAGTGCAGGTACCTTGGATATTTGCCATAGGTCTAGAACAGTTGGCCATTCTGCCTCCTCTGCAATACCTCCTCAGGCAATGCACCAGAGAAAACTGACAGGAACAGATCCCCCAAGCACAGGGCCAGTGTCATCACCAAATGAGGTCAGCTGAGGAGTCAGCAATGAAGATCTCCATCACCTCTGTCTTATTCCTCAGAAGGAGGAGATGCAAGGAGGACATCTGACCCCCACTGAATCCCATGCAGCTGGATGAGGGACTCTGCCACTGGATCACCATGTGGCACTATTTGGGGAGTAGTGGAGGGAGCACCCAATGGCCCTGCCCTGGGGGTAATCAAGGGTGCACTTTGGGAAGACAGCAGTAAAGTCCTGGAGGATGGGGTGAGGTGGCAGGGAAGGCAGATCAAAAGCAGAGCCAGCTGGCAGCAAAACTAAAAAGGAATGTGTTTGTTTATCAGCTGGTGTGACCGGCCCCCTGTCTGCATATGGCATTCTGTTGTCTTTGTTCAGCAGGATCACAGGATCATAGGATGTTTACAAGTTCAGTGAGCAAAGCTGCCCTTTGAGAACTCACCACCAACATTATTGGTGGATGCTGAATTGTGTACCTCCCGTATATAAATCCAATTGTGTCTTGAATGATGTAATGGAGGTGCTAGTTACAATACTGTTAGGCAGTGCATTCCATGAATTAATAACTCTCTGTGAATACCACTGGTTCCCCTTTTGTGTAGTATTTTGAGTACCTTTTAATTTCAGGGAATGTGATCTGGTGTAAACTTTTGACAGATTTCAAGTTAAGCCTGTTGTTTCCAAAGCTGAGTCATTATGGAAGGCTTTGTATGTTAAACATAAGTCACCTTGAAGTCTTCTATATTCCATAGACTAGAAACACACAGTTTTTAGTCATGATTTATAATCAAGTTCCCTTATTGCATGGACTTTTTTGGTAGCTTTCGCTGAATTTTTTCAATAAGTTTTTTATTCTGATCAAGTGAGGAGTTATTACTGAGGAGCAATATTCCAGATGTGGTCTAACAAGGCCTGCATATAGTGGGATATTCACATTGCTGTCTCTGCTTTTAATATTTCTAAAAATACAACCCAGTATTTTGTTCCCTTTTTTGACAGCATTTTTTCAGTGAACCTCAAAAGAAAAGTCATCTGAGATAGTTACCCCAGGGTCTTTTTCATGTTCAGTGGTCTGTAAAATAACATTATTCATTTTGTATGCATAACACATGTTATTCTTTCCTAAATGCATTACCTTGCATTTTTGTTCATTGAACAACAAATCATTTTTTTTACCAATCTTCAAGGTGAGATAAATTGTTTTGTAAATCAAGAACAGAACCAGAATCGATTATAATACTGCCCAGTTTGCAGTCATCTGCGGATTTAGCTAACCAGCAAGTATTAGTCTGTGGACTTATAGTTGATATTAATATGTTAAAGAGAACTGGTCCCAGAACCGAACCATGTGGTACCCCGCTGATAACCTGTCCCCAAGGTGAAAGATAACCTTTTATTGTCACCTGCAGGGTGCAATCTGAAAATTGGCATTGCACAGCCCTACCCCTTCTGAGGGTGCTGTGCATGTTTCTGTTCTTTTGTGAAGTGGAGTGTCTGCCATTAGCCACATGAGTAGCATTCTTTATTTGAACTGGACACTGAGGTGCCCAATCCCCAGTGTCAGTTTAATGATTAAAAATGTAGTCCAACATGAGGGTGCCTACCCCAGGTGCTGGTTCCTTCCCCCGCCCCTCCATAATGTTCCTCCAATGCCTGTAATTTATACTTGTCAACACTGGGGAGTCCAGCCCCTGGTGTTAACATAGACAACCTCCCTCCCCATACCTAGCAGTCTGGGATACCAGGGTGCCCACCCCCAGCATCCCCAAGTGTCAAGCCAATGACAGGAGACTGCCCTGGCACTTTATTGGACCATTCTTTTTCTTCTATAAACTTCTGTTCCAACAGTTTTTCTTCACATTTCCTATCTATCCCTGTTATTTCTAGTCTGGAAAGTTGGCCATCTTTGGATGCCCCCCCCCCAACTTCTCTCTCAGCTAAATCCCACTTTTGTTTCCTATATCCTCTTTAAGGTCCAGAACTAGGGAGGTTAAAATGGTGACCTCCATGCCATGATAGAATGTGTGAATGATTTAGAAAATACTGGTATCAGAAATAATGAGTGAGTATCCCTGAGTATAGGGATATACAGGTTAATATGATCTATGGAAATGGTGTTAGCTGCATTAGTAGTAGGAAGTACCCATGTTGCATTAAGTAAGCAAGAAGACATGACAGGGTGTACATTATGGTGAAATAATTGCATGCCTCAGGTATGTTGTTAGGCATGAGGTGCAGCTGAGTGCTGTTAAATGCACCTGAGAAGTGCGATTATTTCACCATAATGGCACACCCCTGAAGTGTCTTATTGCTCTTATAAATTGGCATTTAACTATAAGACTTAAAATAAATGGAAATAAGAAAAACACATTTTAAAAAGATAACAATTGATACCTTTTGTTAAAATGTCCTTTCATTTTATCTCTGAATACAAACAATAGTCCCTATTCTGGTAACTGCAGAGTTAGCTAAAAACATAAAACATAATGAAAACTGTGTGTGGCACACATTTATATAAGAAAAAATGTTACCTTGCATTTTAAATCAATACAAGTACTGTTTCTTAATAGAAATGTGTTCAAAACTTTAAACCTGTCAGGTTGCCTCTTTTGTTGTGGGGTGATAGATTTCACCTAAAACTATCCAGGTATGATTCAAATGTATGTGCTTTTATAAACTTCAGGAATGTATTTCAGCAGTTTGGATCTGCCTGTGTAACTGTGTTTCCCACTTTTGCTCTTTATTTATGAAGTATTATTGCCTACTTTCTTCATCCTGTTTTTTTCCCCTCTGTCTTTCCCCACATTTATTTATTTATTTGAGAAAATCAGAATTACAACTCTTTGAGTTGTGGACTCATTTCCAAAGGCTCCACATCAGATAATAGCAACAATAATATACAATAAAGTACAAGAGGGTACAAGCAGGTAAAGAGAAGCTGTGAACTTACAGGTAATGGAGGGATGCCTATACAAGCTGTAGCTAAGCAGTAGAGAATGACACAGTCGGTGAACAGGCATATTGTAACATTAGTGCAAAAGGTAGGAACAGTCTGTTCAGTGGGTAGAGCAGTGCAAATTGCAGACTTGCGGGTACTTAGTGGACAAGTAAATTGGAGATGAAGGGACCACAAGAAGCAAACTGAGCAACAACACGATGTAGGTTGAAATTAGTGTCAGGTTACAATTGGTGGCTAGCAAAAAGAACAGCGACCATACCTATACAATTGGTAGGTAATAAGTGAACAGTGGGTAGCCATAACGAATTTACCTATCCAAATGAATGAAATGGGCATCAACATCAAAGGAAATCTATCTAGCAGAGAGTAGCCCACAGGGGTTTTGTCTGGAGAATAATATACTGCAAGTTAGGCTAAAGTAGTGAGAGTCAGGTGAGTACCAGAGAAGACACAAGGGTTAGTGGTGACACTGGCAGTTATGAGAGGATAAGATATGGGCTCTTAGGGCCATTTTAAATGTGCCTAAGATGGTGATGGATGTGATGGCAGGAAGGAGGGCATTGTACCAGGATGGGGCTCTAGACAGGAAGGATCCTGAGCTAGGGTGGTCCTGATTCTGGGGATCTTCCATAATGTCTTAGAGGCTGCATGCATAGATGCAGAGTGGGTGGCTGCTTGGAGGGAGGGAGGACATGACTCCAATGGGGGTTAGGACCACGGGGATTTTCTTGGTGAGGAAACAGGTCTGGTATAGTAGTCTCTCTTTAAGTGAGAGAACATTGGTGAGTGCATAGACAGTGCAGGTGTGTGTACTGCGTTCGGCACTGGAAAGGAGCTGGCAGGCCTTGTTAATAGCTATTTGGATATGGTTTAGCACTGTAGGGTCAGCAGCAGCATAAAGTCTACCAAGGATAAGACAGAGGAAGTAACAGCCAGGTGGAGCACTTCTGGTGTCAGGCAGTCCCTATGTCTGTAGAGAAGACCCACACGGATGCTGGTGGTGGAGGTGAGAATTTTGACATGCTCGTGAAATGAGAGGGAGGAGTCAAAAGTGATGCCCAGATATTTATAAGTCTGGACCTGTTCCAGGGGAGGCGGGCACTGGAGTGGATTGTCACGGTATAGTCCTTAGCTTTAGATTGGAGGTGGGCAAAGAGCATAGTCTTAGTTTTTTTTTATATTGACAACCAGCCTGTGATCAGCAAACCAGTGCTTGATCTGATGGAAGGAACCTTGAAGGGAGGTCTGAAGCGTGGCAGGGTCAGTATGCAAGGAGTAAAGAACTGCATCGTCTGCATAAAGAAGTGGATTCCCGGTGCAGGCTTTGGACAGGGCATTGAAGTATACGCTGAAAAGCAGTGGACCCAGGATAGACCCTGGGGGACCCCAGAGTGGAATGGAAGCAAGGTAGATGTGGTATTATTGATTTTAACAGACTTTGTTCTGGAGAAAAGGTAGCATGAGAACCAGGAAAGGGGTCCTTGTGAGACACCAATTTGTTGTAGAGTGTTAAGGAGGAGGGGATGGGAGACTGTATCAAAGTCCTTGGAGAGGTCTATGAACACAGCCCCTACAAGGTGACCTTTGTTGAGCATGGAGTGGACTGAGTTGGAGGAATTCCATAAGGGTGGTTGTGGTGCTATGACCAGCTCTGAAGCTGTGTTGCTTTCTGCATAGGAGGTTGTGAAACAGGAAGTAGTTGGTGAGCTGGTCGGACATGATTTTTTCAAGAGCTTTGGAGGGGGAGAAGAATAGAGATGGGGCGATAGCTATTTGAAGAGGAGCTATCACCTCTTTTTAGGACTGGAGTTATAGTGGCTGTTTTCCATGGTGATTGGACCTGGCCCTTGCACAGGGACAGGTTTAGAAGATCAGTGAGAGGGAAGAGAACTGAGTCAAGCAAGCGGCATAGTATGTGCATGTCAAAACCATCTTTACAGTAGCTAGAGTTCTGGAGAGCTTTAGACAGGTAGGCTTTGGCTTCATGTGGGGCTATGGTTCTATGGTTGAAAGGAGGATTCTGAGGGATCGGGGTGTGGGCAGGACGGGGTCAAAGAAATTGCTGGGGAGGACTGCAATGAGGTCAGAGAAGGTGGAATTAAGGCAGTTAGCTATGCTGGGCGGGTCTGTAGTGATAGTACCTTTAACGCTAAGTTGTGTTGGTGAGGGGGATCAGGATTTACCATTAAGGTCTTTAATATTATCCCAAAACTTCCTAGCACTACCCCAGGAGGTAGCTAGGGCTGTTTTATAGTGGTCAGCCTTGGCCTTGTGGATTGCCCAGGTGCATTTATTGTGGGTGGCACTGTAATTCTGTCTGTCACTTTGCAATCCTGAGGCCATGGCTTGGTGCCAGAGGTTGTTCCATAGCTTGAGCTGCTGCAGTAGCTTCTGGGTGATCCATGGTGTGGTAAGTTTCTTGCCCATTGATATGAGAAAGGGGGCATTTGTTGAAAGTATTGGTGAAATAGTGTAAGGCATCATCTATGTGCTGGCCCTGGGGAATTGGGGACCAGTCACAGTTACGCTGATGCTACTTGAGCTTGGTTAGGCCACCTGGGCAAAGTCGGCAGTGGTATGTGATATTTGGGGGTGGCTTTGGCAGTTGACAGTACTAGTTCAATAGGATTGGGGAGTGGTCGCTTAGGGAGTTGGGTAGGACTCCTAGGTTGGTTATGTGGTGAGGGTGGTTGGTGAGCAGGATATGAAGGAGGGTGTGTGCACCATTGGCAAGGCTTGTCCTAGTGGGCTGTGATACCAATTGGGTCATGTCTAAGGCAGCAAAAGTATCCTTGACATGAGCTGATTAGCTAGCGAGCCAATTTGTATTGAGGTCCCCAAGTAGTATTTGTTCCTGTTTGTGTGGAAGGTTGGCTAGGTAGTCAGTGAGTGTTTTGCAGGCAAGGGGTTGATTATGGGGGGCGTAGGTGACAGTGAGAGTTCGAGGGGTGCAGTTTTGGCCAGGGGAGAATTTAATGGAGAGGGCTTGGGCAGCATAACCAAGTGAGGGTGAGGGTAGGGCCTGGTAATGCAGTGAGTTCTTCACATAGAATGCACAACCACCATCTCTTTTGCCCTTATAATCTTCCCGAAGAAGTGAGAAGTCAGGGATGGTGACAAAAGAGTCGGTGATCTTATTGGACAGCCAGGTTTCAGTTAAAACCAGGACATCGGGCTGATGCTGGGTAACCCAGCACTGCAGTTGAGCAATTTTTTAGGTATGCTGCAGATGTTCATTGCAGCTATACAGAGCCCTGAGGGTTACTGCTGTTGAGGGGGGGACTGTTGGGCCAGGATTGGGGTGCACATTGCCTGACAGAAGCAGGAGCAAGTAGGAAAGTCTCAGGAGGGCAATGAACAGGTGTTGCTTAGTTGGATGGTGGCTAACATGCTTGGCCGGTGGTAAGTTGGGAATGGATAGCTGTGTAAGTGCTGGGAAGGCCAGGTGGAGGAGAGGACAGTACGTGGCCAAGGCCAGGAGAAGAAGGGGGGAGGTTTCTGGGGCAGGGTGTGGGGGAGTGGGGAGTGGTAAGGTGAGGGACAGGTGGTACAGGGTGAGGTGAGGTGAGTCCACAGTAGTGGTGATGTACTCATAGATGGAGGGTTAGGGTGTAAGTTGCAATGCAAAGCAAGCAGGGGTATCAGCATAGGTATCATCAGTATGCGGTGGTAGGGTCTATGAGAGACTGCTCTGGGGAAAGAGCTTCCCAGGGGTGAGTATAAGGGAGACTTGAGGACACCCATCATTGTAGCTGTAGTACAGTGGTAGTGTGGCTGCGTTTGGTGCGAGAGGTACCAGGTTTGAATCCTTGGATGGGATACCACGTATGGTGCCTGTTGACAGCTTGAGAGACAGTGCAGGGGGCACTTAAAGAAGGGGCAAGTGACCATAAAGTGGGCACTCAGTAGCGACTCCTTGAGGTGGCAGTGGGTAGAGCAGGGGGTCACTGGGCTAGGTAAATCCACTGGGTAGCAGGGCTTGGCAGCAGGGGGGTCTAAAAAGGTAGACAGAGGAGAGGGGAAGTAGAGATGAGAGTGGGCTGGAGAGCAGGGGGAATGAGAGCAGGGGTTGCAAGAGGGTCAACAGGAGGCAAGGTAGGAGGACCAGGAGCATCTGCAGATGAGAGGCAGGAAGGGAAGCCCTCTAGTAAAGGACCACTATAACCTGCTAATGGAAAACTAGGGACTTAGACTATGGAGTGACAGCAGGAAGTCAAGTGATGGGGGAAGTGCATAAATTAAGGGTCGGGCTTGGGTGGGAGAGTTGCTGGGGTGTGCAGGGTAGTCGACATGCAGCATTGACGAGCTAACACCCCCTAGAAAGAAGCTGTGTAGGGGGCCAGCTATATTACCTATTCAAGCCGTTTGAAGTCCCCGTTGTTGGAGCTGAGCACTCCTGTGTTGTGACTGCTGTTCTGTGGGCTTGGGGGGTTTGGGTGAGGTTTAAAAGCAAGGGAGAACAAAGAAATACTTAGTATGCAGTGGGACGGCTGAGGGCTCTACTGCGCATGTGCAAGTCTCAGGCACTATGTCGGGACTAGGTCCTGACTGTGCATGCATAAAGAAGAGAGGGAGACACATAATGGAGACCTCCACAGGAATGCCAGAAGGGAAACACCAGCATGGAGGGCTAGGTCCTGATTGGAGTCTTGACTGCAGCACGATATACAGGTACTGACTAGCACACAAATGTTTACCATGGAATACAGGGATTCAAAATTCATCTCAGTTCCACTGGTAGAATGTTCCTCTCCTAACATACTGTAAACAGACACAATAAAGGTCTTTTCTAGAGCCACAGACTCAATTATCTTGCTGTCAGGGAAAGAAGAAGAAATTTCCCTAATGAGCAGTTAAAGACAGGAGGAGGATTTTTCGTAGTCAGCAAAGAAACAGTTGTAATGAAAATTATAAACAATACTTGATGTTTCTAATTTGTTTATGTGTTTAAGTAGTATGTGATAATCAGGGAAACAACTTTGAATTAATTTGTTTTATTTTTTTATTTAAGGTAGTTTTATTTTTAGGGCATAGTTGAAGGTATTTTACACTGTAAAGGTAGCAGCTATATTTGTGATGGAAGATCAATTCTGTTTTAGGAGGCTGATGAAAGACAGTTCTGGTTGTTGGAGGACTGATTTTCTTATTGTGTGTTGTGGCTTAGGACCAGGATGACAGTGCATCATGCACTAATATTGAATGGTCATCTGACTGGTTTTACCCAATTAAAGTTCTTTGATTTTTAGACCCATTTTACAAAGAGGAATACTACAGAATGTAAAAATATGTCCTCAGTTAGAGTGGGCAGCTCTAACAAAACAGTAATGGGGCAGCAATCCCTTTTCTTCCACTTTTGTATCCTTTTGCCCCCCCGTGCCACTCTGAGGAAGGAAATATGTTGGAGCTTATTTTGTATGTTTTAGCTATACTGTCTTAATGGTGGGATAATGTTATAAGACTTTTGCACCCCCTACCCTTCCTTTATTTGATTTGCATGTAGTGAGGTTTTCCAGCAGCAGAATGAAATTCCTCAGAATACCATAGTGCCACCAGAAAACATGTCCCATATGCTGGAACGGCTCAGACATGTGGAACCAAGCCATTGCCAATCCCCTCATAATCCCATTGTCTCCTGTGCCAGCTATGCACAGATGAGGGAGAGGGTATGTACAGAAAGTGGAGGCTCCACGTCCGCTCTCTCACTCGGTACTGCTATGTGTATGACTGCTCCTTGAGTGCCCTGGACATAGGGGTAGCTCTGGTACTCGAATGGGATAAATGGGTCTGCCATGTTGGACTAAACTCATCAAAGATACCCACTAGAAACTATTGTGTCTTTAGGTTTAAGTAGTTTCAGCCAGTACAAAACTGAGAAACAACCAAAAATAGGCTGAAATGAAATGATTTGCTGACTGCATGTAATTGCGGCCACTGGGACCATTTTGTTTTCATATTTACACAAATACAATATAACAGTACAAAATAAAACAGCACAAACCCTGCAAGTGTACATAATAAGCCTCTCAACCCCGGTAATAGAATGAAATGTTATGCTGGTATAGATATATAAAAAGAAGGTTTGCTTTTCCTAAGTTAGCAACTCTCCCATTTTATATTAAAGGACAGCAACATGTGTTATTAAACCCTTGTAGAGGTTTTCTTTTGGGGAAAACATAGTAAAACCCTACACTATTATAATTGTTCTTATCTTTTCCTGTGTTGTATGTTGTCGAAGCACAGGTCAGGAAGCATAGGAAAACCAGGAGCGGTTTTAAAACAGCATTTTATTATTAATAACAGCAAATTAAAAAATAAAAATTGTTCAGTATAACTATTTACAATGGCAGTACAAGCATAGAAAGCTGAGTTCTTCTTCTGAGTTTTTCTTCTATGCTTCCCTGGTACCAGGTCTGGTACCCACACACAAAACTCCTGTCTTAGAGTATGCATGGTTTAAATCCCACTCTGATGCCATCTGTCATCAAGGCACAGGTCAGGAAGCATAGGAAAACCAGAAGCAGTTTCACAATTTGCATATAGCATTTTATTATTAATAACAGCAAAATAAAAGATTAAAATTGTTCATTATAACTATTTACAATGTCAGCACAAACATAGAAAGCGCAGTCCTTCTGAGTTTTTCTTCTCAAATTCCAATCTCAATCTCTCACACTCTGTCTCTCCTCCTTGCAAAATATTGCTGCTCTTTTTATAAGTCTGTGCCTGGGAAACTCAGAAAGAAAACAGCAAGCTTATCACACAATGTTCTTGTACGTTTCCAATGTTCTTGCAGGTACAGCAAAAAGAACATAATGACTCAGAACTGGACTTTTGCTTACAACATCTCAGAGAGTTTGCAAACCAGCTTCTCAGGCTAACCCCTTGAGTTTCAAATAGTTTTTTGCAATCATTTCAACAGTATAACTATATACATTTTTAAACAAAGAGATCCCAGTATCAGTGATATTTCCACATAAAGATTCACACATATTTTTAAACCCACAGATATGCAAAGGGAGAGAAAAGACAGAAATAGCAAGGGAAGGGAGCGAGATAGAGAGGGGTACAGAACTGCAAAACTGTCAAAGTGATCAGTTCCTAGGTCTCACAAGAAAATTTGGTTGCACAGTCAGACAGAGAAGAGACAGAAATGGAGAGGATAGAACAGACCCTTGCATTTAAACTCTTTCTGCATAACAAATGGGGCAACCCTGTCATGCTGTGCCAAAGCTGTACCTTCTGTGCTGTCCCAGAAGAAGCTACTAGCTGGTCTGATTCTTACAGGGCAGCAGCTAGTGACCATTTCTATATTGCTTCAGCTATCAAGCATCCTGCAGTAGAAAGTTTTCCAACTGCTACTAACCTCAATTTATCCGTATGGGTTCCTTTTTTCACTGTATATGCCTTAATACTGAGTTGAACAATACTTAGAAGGCTCTCAGATATTGTATAACTTAAAAAGAGAGCCTAAATAGAATGTTTACAACTGATGATATTAGGAGCACATGACCTCACTGGAGGTGGGTATAAAAGCATTGCCCTGGCTCCATAGCAGCAGATAGGGTCAGTAGCTGCTGACTGGTGCAGGCGAAGGACTAGGGAGAGTCTGTTGCTGCACAGAAAGTGGAAACTGAAGAAAGTTTGCCACACAGTAACCTTCTGTTTTCTGCTTTAATTTTCATTTGAAGTATTTCATTTGCATGTAATTTGTTTATGAAGCAATAAACATTAGATGAGCAAAAGTGTGTTAAACTTGAAATACTCAGTTGTGTCCATCTGTTGTCCCACACTTCCACAAATTGGTGTCAGAAGTGGATGGCTGAGCATACTGGAGTGACGCTTCTCCCTGGGCTGGATCTAGGCGTCCATCCAAAGATGAAGCTGAAACCTGAGGAGGACAATGCCAGGCAAGAGGAGGAAGATGAAGCCAGCAGTCCAGCGCTGGAGGATGTATCCTCTGAAGATGTGGGAGACTACTAAAGTGGCTGTGTATCAAACAGGTCCAGCTAGATAAAGGGAGAGAACAAGAATGGAGACAACAAGATGCCAAGTGGGCAGACACCATGCGAGTGTTACAGGCTACATACACTGAATCAACGGATAGCAGTAATAGCCCAAAAGACAATAAGCTGTCTAAGCTTATGGACAGTGACAATATTGAGGCATACCTCATGATGTTCGAGAGGGTTGCTAGAATGTGTGGGTGGCCCAAAGAACAGTGGGTAATGAGACTGGCCCCATAACTAACTGGCAGGGCCCAAATTGTGTATAGCCATATGGACACTAGGGACGCTGAGAATTATGACAATGTTAAGAGACAGATCTTGTGACGGTATGGTATAAATATTGAAATCTACCACCAAAGGTTTCATTTCCTGAAAATGCAATCAGCAGACACACCTCGAGGCACATACAATATGCAAGGCTGAAGGACCTATGTTATAAATGGTTACAGTCGAATAGCAAGACCATACATCAGTTGCTGGAAGCCATTATTATAGAACAATTTATAAAGGTGTTGCCACAGAATGTCCAGATCTGGCTGTGGGAGCACAAGGCGGAGGAAGCTAAGAAAACAATCACTTTGGCTGAGGATTTCCTGGCTGCCTGGCCCCCAAGGCCTCAAGGTTACCAGGGAAGTACGACCAATACCTCCACCAACCCAGTAAGAAAGCCATTTGGTACATCTAGGTAATGTACTGCAAGTTATCAAGGAAGCCGGTATGACAATAAATCCTGCAAAATGTGCCTTGGCAAATATGGAAACCAGGTATTTGGGTTCCATACTAGGGAAAGGACAGGTCACGCCTGACCAAAGTAAAGTAACTGCTGTAGCCAACAGCCCCATGCCAACCACAAAAAAACATGCGCAGTCTTTTCTAGGATTAGTGGGTTACTATGTTACTTTTTCATCTGTGGCCAACCCTTTAACAGACCTCACTAGAAAAAGGTGCCCTAACAAGGTACAGTGGTCCCCCAAATGTGATGAGACCTTTCATAGCATCAAGGCCATCTTGAGTACAGCCCCTGACCTACAAAGCCCTGACTTTAACCAATCATTTGAAGTGCATACTGATGCATCAGAGGCAGCTATTGGGGCTGTTTTGACCCAAATAATAAATTGGGAAGAACATCCAATAATCTACATTAGTAGGAAATTGCATGGAAGGGGACGAATGTATGCTACAATGGAAAAAGAATGTTTAGCCCTAAAATGGGCTGTGGAATCCCTAAAATATTATTTGTGGGGTACCAAGTTTAGGGTTCATACTGATCATAATCCCCTCTGCTGGCTACATCAAATGAGAGAGAACCCCCACATCATGTGGTGGTATCTGGCACTTCAGCCCTATCACTTCACAGTCTCCCATAGAGCAGGAACTGCTAATGCTGATTATCTATCAAGATATATGACAGGAGTGGATGAAATGTCTTAAGCTAGGAGTATGAAATACTGTATTTAATGGCATCGCTATATTTCGAGGTGTTTGCATGATGAATGTAATGTGTATATATGTCTTAGGGTAAAGTATTGCTGAATTACACTTTGGTTATAGTTGACCATAGTGCTAATATGTGTATTTATAGGGACCCTAAGACAGAGCTTCTGGAGTTGGTAGGCACTCCATCCCCTTCCAGGGAGAGGGAAGGTGGAAAGCAGTTTCTTAGAAAGTTACTTCCCTCTTAAAATGGAGGATGTGTGACAGGGGAATTCCCTGCTACTGTTTTGGACCATTCTTTTTCTTCTATAAACTTCCATTGTAACAGTTTCATGTCTAATTTCTATCCCTGTTATTTCTAGTCTGGAAGGTGGGTCACCTTTGCATGCCCCCCAGCTGAATCCTGCTTTTGTTTCTTATATCCTCTTAAAAGTCCAGAAATAGGGAGGTTAAAATGATGACCTCCATGCCATGACAGAATGTGTGGCTCTTTTAGAAAATACTGCTATCAGAAATAATGAGTGAGTATCCATAAGTATAGGGATATACAGGGTAATATGTTCTATGGCAATGAAGTTAGCTGCATTGGTAGTAGGAAGTAGCCATGTGACATTATAGAGGAATAATACAGAAAGTAAAAATATGTCCTCAGAATGGGCAGCTCTAACTAAATAGTAACAGGGCAGCAATCCCTTTTCTTCCATTTTTGTATCCTTTTGACCCCCCCATGCCGCTCCAAGGAAAGAAATATGTTGGAGCTTATTTTGTATGCTTTAGCCATACTGTCTTAAGGACAGGATAATGTTATAAGACTTTTGCACCCCCCCTTACCCTTTCTTTGTTTGATTTGCTCATAGTGAGGTTTTCCTGGAGGCCAAATGAAATTCCTCGAATATCATAGTGCCATAGGAAAACCTTTCCCATATGGTGGAACGGCTCAGACATGTGGAATCGAGCAGTTCCTCATCCCCTTGTACTCCCATTGTCTTCTGTACCAGCTAGCATAGATGAGGGACAGGGTATGTACAGAAAGTCAAGGCTAAAGGGCTGCTCTCTCCCTCTTGCTACCGCTACACATATGACTGCTCCTTGAGTGCCCTGGTCATATGGGTAGCTCAGGCACTCAAACTGGATAAACGTGTATGCCATGCTAGGCTAAACCCATCAAAGATACTGGCTAGAAACAAACATATCTTTAGGTTTAAGTAGTTTCGGCCAGTACAAAAGTGAGAAACAACCAAAATAGGCCGAAATGAAATTATTTGAAATGGCTTGCAAATGCAGCCATCAGGACCTTTTAGTTTTCATATTTACACAAATACACTATAACAGTACAGAATAAAACAGCACAAACCCTGCAAGTGTGCATAGTAAGCCTCTCAACCCCGGTAACAGAATGAAATGTTATGCTGGTATAGATATATTAAAAGAAGGTTTGCTTTTTCTAAGTTAGTAACTCTCCCACTTTATATTAAAGGACAGCAACATGTGTTATTAAACCTTTGTAGAGGTTTCCTTTTGGGGAAAACATAATAAAACCCTACACTATTTTAACTGTTCTTACCTTTTCCTGTGCTGTACTAAAGCTGTACCTTCTGAGCTGTCCCAGAAGAAACTACTAGCTGGTTTGATCCCTATAGGGCAGCCACGGCCCCAAGTGACCATTTTTATATTGCGTCGGCTGTCAATTATCCTGCAATGGAACATTTTCCAATGGATACTAACCTCAATTTACCCATATGGGGTCCTTTTCACTGTATATGCCTTAATATTGAGTTGAACAATGCTTAGAAGGCTTTCAGGTATTGTACAACTTAAAAAAGAGAGACTAAATAAAATGTTTTACAACTGATAATGCTAGGAGCACATGACCTCAATGGGGTGGATATAAAAGCTTTGCCCTGGATACATAGCAGTATATAGGTTCTGTAGCTGCTTATTGGTGCAGGCAAAGGACTAGGGAGAGTCTGTTGCTACACAGAAATAGGAAACTTGAAGAATGTTTGTCATGTAGTAAACTTTTGTTTTCTGCTTTAATTTTCATTTGTAGTATTCGATTTGCATTTCATTTGTTTATGAAGCAATAACCATTACACTACCAAAAGTGTGTTAAACTTGAAATACTGAGTTGTGTCCATCTGTTGTCCTACACTTCCACAGTGCCCAATCCCCAGTGTCAGAGATACTGTCCCCTCCACTCCATTATGTCCTCCCAATGCCCATAATGTATACTTGCTGAAAATGGGGTGCTCAGTACCCAGTGTTGATATAAACAATCTCCCTCCCTCCCTCTGATCCAGCAATCTGGGACACATGGGTGCTTACCCGCGGTGCCCCAAAGTTTCATGCTGACACTGGGAAGTCCAGTCCTCAGTTTCGGAGGTACCTTAAAAATGAAAACCGTTGAGCAAAGCTTTTGCTTTTTCCTCCTGAAATAATGAACTTGATCACTCGTTGACTGCTGCCATACCCAACACCCAACTTAACACCCAACTTAACACCCACCACCCTACACACACCCTTACCCTTTACTTTCCCAGCTGAGGTACAATGCTGTAATCCTCTCTGGACTGGAGATACATCTTCACTCTTCAGTGCTGTACCTGGAACTGAGGAAAACAGGTAAGTGCCGTATAATGTATTTCAATGAGTTTTGAATTTTCTTCATAACTTAGTAATTTTTTCATATTTTTTGCCCAGATTATCAATATGGACTTTTTAGGATTCCTCCTCATTAAAAATGATGATGAAATTATTTAAATTTGGCCCAAAAGGTGATTTCATCATTGTTGCATGAAATCCCTTTTTGGGTTAGATTTACATAATTTCACCACAAGTATTCATACGGTGAGGTCTTAAAAAGGCCGCATTGAAAATGTGGGCAAAAAATATTAATATATTATCAATTTATGAGCATAAGGGCAGACTTCAATAGGTTGAGGGAACTGGTCAGGGAGAAGTTAGTAGGGGTGGAGGACATAAGTAGGGAAGAGGAGAGATGGGAGCAGTAAAGGGAGCCATCCTTGAGGCATCAAAGATAAGCATAAGAACAGTATCTAAAAAAATAGGTTGAAGAGACCACTATGGTTCTCAGCTATAAATACAACGAAAAGCAGGGGGAGGCAGAAAGGGATGATTATCTACAGAAAAATAGGAGGCAAAGAAGGTAATCAGGGAGGCAAATGCAGACATGGGGCTGCATATCATGGAAGGGATCGATAATGGAGAAAAACAATATTTTAAATATAACAGTGAAAAAAAGGGAGGACATTGCACGGCTAGCTGAGGGAGGTAAGGTGATAGAGGAGGATGAGCAAGAGGCTGCCATCCTAAATGACTACTTTCGCTTAGTATTCACTAAGGAGGACTGCAGGTCCATGCCAAAAAGCAGCATCAAAGCGGCTGCTAAGTGAGTCCCGGAAATGAGGAAGACAATACTTTCTAGTGAGAAGGGTCCTGAAAGGGATGGCAGCCCTTAAGATAGATAAGACCCCATGACCAGATGGGTTGCATCTGAGGCTACTTGAAGGATTAGCAGTAGAACTAGCTGGACCACTGGCTGGGCTGTTCAACAGCTCACTTAGGTCTGGAGAAGTTCCAAGGGATTGGAGAATGGCAGATGTTGTACCATTTCATAAGGCAGGGGAATAGGGAGCAACCAGGGAACTACATTCCTGTCAGTCTGACCTACATCATGGGGAAGCTGATGGAATCTCTAATCAAAGAGGACCTTGTGGACTACCTAGGGTGCAATGGGCTCCAGGGTATTAAAAAAGATGGTTTCATGGCAGGAAACTCTTGTCAAACTAACCAAATTTTTTTTCTTTGACTGAGGGACCAAGGAAGTAGACAAGGGCCATGCTGTAGATTTGCTGTACTTTGACTTCAGCAAGGCTTCTAATTCAGTTCCACACAAAAGGTTGCTTAAAAGATGGAAGACCTGGGCATGACTAAAACAGTAGTGAACTGAGTGGGTAGTTGGCTAGAAGGGAGGTAGCAGAGGGTGATGGTCAACAGGGCTAAATCAGAGGAAAGGGAGGTTACAAGAGGAGTTTCACAGGGACCTGTCCTGGGTCCAGTCCTCCTCAACATGTTCATTAGTGACATTGGTGAGGGAATCCAGGGGGGGCTGTGTCTCTTCACAGATGATACAAAACTATGTGAGAGGGTGGATAGTGATGAGGGACTAAGGGGTATGCAGAGAGACCTACAAAAACTAGAGGGGAGGTCAAAAGTCTGGCAGTTAAAATTCAATGCCAGAAAGTGCAAGGTAATACACCTAGGGAAAAGGAACCCCAAGATGGAGTACTGGATAGGTGGGGTGAGACTTACCACTACTGAAGAGGAATGGGATCTAGAAGTTATCATCAGTAACTCCCTTAAACAAAAAAGCCAATGCAACAAGGCCCATAGCAAGGCTAAAAGGATGGTGAGATGTATTGGGAGGGTTATATATAGCAGAAAAATAGGGGTAATATTTCCCCTATACAGATCCCCGGTGAGGTCTCACCTGGAGTACTGTGTCTACTTCTGGAGTCCTCACCTCAGAAAGCATAGGGATAGGTTGGAAACAGTATAGTGCAGAGTAACAAAAATGATTCAGAGTCAGCAGGGCTGATCCTATGAGGAGCACCTCAAGGCATTAAATATGTACTCACTGGAAACCAGAAGAGAGAGGGGAGATATGATGGTGATTTTCAAGTTCCTTAAATGAATTAACAAGGTAAACTGGGGAATTATTTTCCCTGAATACCAACTCGAGGTCACGTGGTCACAAGTGGAAATTAACTGGAGGGAGGTTCAGGAGGGACATAAGGAAGTACTTCTTTATGGAAATGGTAGTGGAACCTTGAAACATTCTGTTGGCGAGGTGGTGGACGCAAACACAGTCAGGGTATTCAAGCAGGCATGGGATAGAATGAAGGGAATAGTGGTGGTCTGGGGTAACAAGAAGAGGGAGGAGAATGGGGATAGAATGGGGAGTGTTAGTACCCTGGAGGAATGATAGGTTCCAGGGAAGGTCCCATGGATTATAGGGAATATTGGCAGACTGGATGGACCTCTGGTCTTTTTCTGCCATCATGGTCAATGTTTCTATGTACAATATTGTATGCTGAAATTCTCTACACTCACTCAGAAATTTTGTACTGTACAATATTTTAGCCCTAAATTTCAAACATTGACATTTTTTCAGAATACCGCTTGAATGTTATGGCTGTCATTTTTCACATCCTGGCTGAAATGTGTTTTCATACCTATGGTTGAAATTACATCTCAGTGTGGATTTGAACATTTTTGCCTATAGGGTTTATGAGGTAGGATCATAAGAAGGCTATATTGAAAATTTGGGGTCGGGGGAGTCATGTAATGCAAGTTGCCAACTAGCAGCCTGATCCAGCGGCTCCAGCCTCCCGTCCCTATTTACATTAAATAATTGATTGAAGCAGGCAAATTCCACATAGTTTTTTCTGTCTCATATCTGTTGGATCTCCAGCGCCACCATTCTGAAGATCTCTGGAGCAAATGGAGGTGGAAATGCAGCGCTTGCAACCCAGACACACTCCGCCTGCCACTCCGGTGAAGGCCCCAAAGAAAGCCAGAGCCTCCCTGCCTACAGGAGATCTGGAAACAGAACCGATCACCCCAGAGAATGAGCCTTTAACCCTAGCACAATTCCTGGTGGAGTTTAAACCTTTCCATGCAGATTTGCAGTCTGTCACCAAGGAACTGAAATCTGTAACTCAAGCCCTTGAGGATTTATTCCAATGTACAGGGGACAACGAGGTTAGAATCGCCTCTCTGGAGAACCGCTTTGTTAAACAAGAACTGGAGCTTGTCTCCCTGAAGCAGAAGATGTCAGGAATGGAGAGCAAAATAGAGGACCTGGAGGGAAGAAGCAGGTGAAATAATGCTGTAATTATTGGACTACTAGTATACTTCCTTCTTAACCTCAAAATATAAAAATATAAATATAAAAAAGAGGAGGGGGCCGACACTATACTATTCACACAGAAGCTATTACTGAAATTAGCAGGCCCTACACCTTTCAGTCCCCATTACATGATAGAATGAGCACATAGGGCTTTGTGAGTGATGCCACCCCCTGGGTCCCCACCATGTGCATTTATTTTCCATTTCCTGAACTACCAGGAGAGACAGTTTTTTTTTCACTGAGATTAAGGAGCTTTAAGAAATAAAATGGGATAGCTCTAACTTGAGAATTACACAGGACCTACTGGTGTAGGTTCATCAAAGGAGAGCTGCATATCACCTGTTGGTAGTGAAGTTAATTGCTGCCAGTGTTCGATTCCAGATGGTATATTCAGCAAAATTACAAGTTCTTTTATCCGGCACCTGGGTCAGCTATGAAGACGCTAATGCTGCAGCTGTAGGTCTGAAAGAGGCCTTACCAGATTTGTTCAAGCAGGGCTGAATGGGACTGGAATATTATCTGGTTTAATTTGGTGGTTAGATGGGTAGGATTTCAATGGCTTACTGAAAGGAATCCTATTTTACCTCAGTACTTTATTCAGTGAAGTTGTACACAACCCACTCCCCTTCCCCGACTTGTGTTGAACGGATAACTGCAGGTTTGGAAGGGGTCTGTGATTTCTGTGTTCTCCTTTGGGTTAAAATGGAAGTGTGGCCCACACTGATCCATGTGGCAGTGCCTTGCTTTATGTGGGTAGCTTGACTGGCTTGTTCCTGGAACAGATTTGTTTTACTCAATAATTATGCCAGCTGGAAGGGTTTTTTTTTCCTTTCTTTTTACTATTGTGACAGAAGCTTGAATTTTCGAGCAGAGCAAGGCACGCTTAGTTTTCTGTTGCTTCCAAATGCCCACGAGAGGGAGTTAATTCATGTAGACATTCTGAGAAGGAAGCTTTTATAATTTCACACTGTGTCCCAATATTATGTCTTTGGTGCTCCTGTTCCAGCTTGTTAGTGAAAAGGACAAGGACTATAGCAACTATAAAGGCTTTATGTTCTTTCCTCTGTGTGCTTACCCCTCCTTTTCTTTTAAGTGCTATAAGAATGATTATTTTACTGATTCCAGAGGTATGCAGAGCACGCAGCTTATGGAGAGATGTAACCGGGCAAGGGGACTAAGGGTCATTAGTACCTTCATGATTTTGTTTTTCCTTTTCTTCATTTCCCTTAAGCCTGATACTAGTGGGGGCAATGGATACAGTGAGCACAACTGTTTTTTACAGTATAAGGGAACCGAGAGAGCATTAAAATTTTATATTTTGAGGTTAAGAAGGAAGTATACTAAAAGGGATCATCCCATTGGGAACAGGGATCACCTCTTCTCAGAGGACGTACATTTAAGTTTACTGGTAACAGCTGTTATCAGTTTAAAAGTGAACCTAGCAGGGGAGTTTCTAATTTACCCTCTAGTTATTGGTTGAAAGGTATAATAGGGTACAGTGAAATAACTGCCCATTATTTGGCTGTGCAGTTGAAAAGACTTTTCTGCCTTGTCCTGTTTTAAAGGAATTAAATTTGTGTTATTTAAAACAAATCACCCCGAGGGAGGAGAGTGGTTTTACTGGTTAGCGGAGGGCATGGTATTTTGGGAGTCTCTCCTATAAAGAGGGGATTAATATTTTGTAGAGCTTGTTGCTCTGGAGAATTAAAGTGAGTTGCTGGTGAAATAGCCTGTTAGAGTTTGTGGGAAAGGGGTGTAAAGCTGTGGAGAGGGTTCAGGGAGGTTGGAATTCTTATAGTCATGGACCAGAGTGCATTTTGGTTGGTAGGGTGGTGGGAAGGGGGATCTTGGTATAGTTTGGTGGGAATATATTTTGTTGTTGCTTTGGGTTATAGTTCAATGGGGAGTGAGGGGTGGGGGGAGGGTGCATGTGTGGGGATGTGGAGGGAGTTGGGTTACCACCTGTCCTAAGTTTCGCAGGACAGTCCTGATTTGGGCAGCTGTGTTCTGCAAAAAAACATGAAAAATACTACATGTCCCGACTTTTCAGTAGAAAAAATATTTTCTAACTTGCCACTAAATCTAGTAGAAAACTGTAGTACCTTAACTAAAATACATTAAAATTATATGAAATCACAGAAACAACCAAGAAACTACAATACTTAGCCTCAATTCTGATGATATAGAGAAAAACAAGTCTGTTGCATGGGTCAAGGTTACGTACTGTCCTGCAAAAAATCATGTTTCAATAAGAAATGTCCCACTTTGGGCTTCTTAAAAGGTGGTAACCCTAGGAGGGAGGGACCTCGTGAACAGAGTATTGCAGAAGATCAGAGATCAGCTATGGGGATATCCTTCATCTGGGAGCTGGAAGAGAGTACATATTGTTTACATATTGCAGGGACACAAGCTTCACAATTGTGTTATGGGGTAGTACCTATGAATGTATTATGTGGAATGCTAAAGGTGCCAGAAATAAGACAGAGGTACAAAATCCGCAAATATCTACAGTACAAATGCAAAAAGGTCAGATTATATGTTTACAAGCAACGCATATGCTTGATACAGAGGCTACTCTTTTTAGGCGCCAATTTGTGGGGCAAGTTTATATGGCTGGAGATAGAACAGCCAGCAGAGGAGTGGCTATTTTAATGGCCAGATCCATTCCCTCTGTCTGTGAACAATGTGTTAAGGATCTGAAATGGCAGATACATTCTAATCCAAGGTCTGTTGAATCAAATGAGGATGGTTATCGGGAGTGTGTATGGTCCTAATGTGGACTCGCCTGGTTTCTTTGTAGAGCTATTGAAGGTTCTGTCCTCTTTTTCCCACTTCCCGGTTTTATTGGGAGGAGATTGGAACTTATCTTTCTCCCATGAGGTAGACAAGGATGGGAAGAAGAGGTCAGGCCTAACTCCAGCTCAACAAGCATTAAGGGAGCTGAATGATACTATAGGATTATGCGATCCCTCCAGGGTATTACACCCCTTCCACAGGGAATTTACATTTACATCAGAAGTACATCACTCCAGATCAAGGACTGATTACTTTTTAATGAGTCAATTTTTGTTGCCGGGGCTTTCTTCATGTGTAATAATCCCTGGAGTTATATCGGACCACTCCATTGTCAGATGCTCTGTAGAACTTAACTCTAACCTTCCTAGGCAGACTATATGGAAACTGAACAATCAATTACTTAAGTCAACACAGATAAGAGATAGTATTATTCAGAGTATAGAACGGTTTGACAGGATAAATCTTGACTCTACTGGTAGGGGTGATTTTGAATGGGGAGCTCTGAAATGTATCTTAAGAGGGGAGTTAATTAAAATAACGGCCGGTAGAAAGAGACAGAGAGAGAATACAGGAAGACATCTTCTGAATCAAATCTGAGAGCTAGAAAGAACCCTCTCAATAGTTACCCTGATAGAAATCACGGAACGGTTGATTGTACTTAGGAGTCAATACAATGACATCCTAAGAGAAAAAGCGGAATATGCTATACTCAAAACTAAGGCAATGTATCTGAATCAAGGGGACAAATCAGGACATTTATTAGCTATGAGGTTAAGGGCTGGAAAGTCATCTAAAATTATACAGAGCATTAAATCCCAGGGAGATGGAACAATTAAATTACTTCCCCAAGATATAGTGCTGGAGTTTGAACAGCACTATAGAGACCTGTACAGTCCCATGTCTCTCCAACCTCAGAAAGCAAAAATGGAGGAATACCTCTCTATGGTACAGCTGCCAGTGGTACCGAATGAACTGAAGCAAGGGTTATGTTCTCCTATTTCTGACACAGAAATCATGGCAGCTTTTCAATCCCTTTCATTGGTTAAGGCTCCAGGCCCAGATGGATAGTCCCCCAATTTTTATAAATGCTTCGCCAAGCAATTAGTCCCTGGTCTGAAATGACTGTTTCTCAGTATACTCGATTCAGATAATGTTGATAAACATTTGTTTGAGGCTCTTATCATAGTCATTCCCAAGGAATGGAAACTTCCAGACAAAGTTACCAGTTATCGCCCCATATCATTAATTAACTATGATGTTAAGATCCTGGCCAAAATTCTGGTGACAAGACTTGCTAAAGTCATGCCTTTTATTATACATAATGACCAGGTTGGGTTCATGGCTGGGAGAATGGCCTCTGACCAAATGCATAAACTGTCGCATGTCTTCTCTGCATTCAGGGATGCAAATATTCCATCTGGACTTATGTCCCTGGATGCGGAGAAGGCGTTCCACAGAGTGGACTGACAATTCCTGTCCTTGATGATGGAAAGATTTGGGTTTCCCCTATAGTTCATTAAAAGTGTTTTTCCCTATATAACCACCCTAGTGCCAGACTATACTGTAATGGGATTTTTTCCTCAGTTTTCCCATTGCTGTCGGGTACTAGACAAGGATGCTCCGTTTCACCCCTCCTTTTTAATCTGTATCTTGAACCACTCCTCAGTAGAATCAGACAGGAGCCAAGGGTGCAGGGAGTGGTAATGGGTACCCAAGAATTCAAGGTTTCTGCATATGTGGATGATATACTTCTTCATCTGATTCATCCCCAGGAAACTTTCCCCAGTAATATTGGGAATCATAGATGTATATAGTAAACTATCTAACTATAAAATAAATGTAGAACAAAACCCTAGTATTCCCAATTAACTCCAGATTACAAAGGTCGGTAGCAACAGATCTGGGGCTACAGTGGAGCCCACATAGTCTTAAGTATCTTGGGATTGTACTGTCAAGGAGTGAATCCAAGTTAATCAAATTGAACTTAGACACTCTATTAAATATAGTTCAACAAGACCTATATAGATGGGGCAGATTTCCACTTTCTCTTTCGTGCCAGATCAATGTAATTAAAATGAATGTTTTGCCATGGCTATTTTATCCTATCAGCATGATTAATGTATGGCTACCATTGAAGTGGTATAAAAAAACTCATTCAATTATTTCTGACTTTGTATGGCAAGGGAAAACCCCTTGAAGAGCCTATTACATACTGGCAGCCCCCAAAGATAGAGGTGGATTGAGATTGTCACATCTAGGTTTATATTACTGGGCTAGTAATGCTGGGAAGTACCTTAAGTGGTTACGAACCCCGGCTGAAGAACTTGCTCTGCCTTATGTTCCTTCATGGATCAAATTAGATATTGAGTTGATTAAGGCAGCAGGTATTGAACCGACTGCCCTTCTTTATTCCACAAAGAAAGCTCTTCCTCCTAAATTGGCATCTACTCCAATAAGTGTTTCTTTAAGGATACAGTCTCAGTTATGTTCTTTTTTACAGTACTCGGCCCAAACTGATAAGAACCAACCTTTATGTCAGAACCCTAACCTGAGGATAGGTGGTAAGATGATCTTAGATACTTGGTTGCCTCAGCTGAGGGGGTTGAGAGTTAGGGATATTTTGCAGGGGGATATCTGTTATCCAGCAGACGCTATCCTTGCTAGGCACCAAACTGGACCAAACAACATTTTCAAGGCTTATCAAGTACAACATATGTTGATACAAAAACTGGGCAGTTTTAGGAAGGATAGAATATCCGGAGAGTTTTTTGAAACCCTCTCTCAAGTAGTATGGGAACCACATGTGGTGTCTAAACTATACAATTACCTATTTAATCAAGCATATGCAGAGCTTGATGGGAAACCTCACTATTGGGCAGATCAATTCTCAGCACAGGATATGAAATGGGATGTAATATGGAGGCACACCTATCGGTATATCTCACAGGATAGATTAAGGGTAATGCAGTTAAAATTTTTAAATAATTTGTTTTGGACCCTTTCTAAATTGTATATAATAGGATGCCTACCTAATCCCTTATGTAACAGATGTCACCAAGAAGAGGGAACTCATTCTCATATATTTTGGGATTGCCCTCCTATAAAAGAGTTATTGGAAAAAGTTAAAACCAAAGTAGACCCTCTGCTTGGGATTGAGCAGTACTTCACTATAGAGGTATGTTTAGTGGGAGATTATACCACCGTCAAAGAGAAATCCAGGAGGTATTATCTGGCTATGATCTCTTCCTCTCTTAAAAAGTTAGTACTTAGACATTGGCTGGATGAGCTCCCATTGACCTACATGGAATGGCTGAGGGAACTACTGTTTAATTTGAGTGTGGAAAAGCTTGGAGCGAGTATGAAGGACTCTCTCCGTAGGTATGTCAAAATCTGGAAACGTTTACATACTTTATAGTTACTTCAAACTAGGGTGCAGCAACCTGGGCCTGATTGAGAGGGCCTTTAGAACTCTGAGAATTGACCAGATATCCAAATTGTACTAAAGGAGATTCTAATACTGTGGGTTCGATGAGGAATCATGAGGTGGAGGGAGGGAGGATAGGGTGGGGTGGGAGGGCGGAGTAAGATGTGCCTAACATTATCCCATGTCATACTGATTGACTTATAACATGTATGTTTGTATGTAACACTTCTTGCTCTGTATTGAAAATAAATAAACTTTAAAAAAAAAAAAGAAAATTTGGGGTCAAAATATAAAAAAAAACAACAACATTATGAAGGTATGCTGTAATTCACTATGCATGCTCATAGCTGGTGATTTTCAATATTTAAACCCCAAATTTACATAGAAACATAGAAACATAGAGGTTGATGGCAGATAAGGACCGAAAGGCCCATCCAGTCTGCCCATTTCTTTTTCTACCTTATAAATGTGCCATCGGCCTTTGCTCTGTCAGTGGCCTATCTATTCATACTCATCTGTATTGCTCCCTTATGCCTACCCCATGCCTGTTTCAAGCCCTGCACTGTATTCATAGCCACCACTTCCTGAGGTAGGCCGTTCCATGCATCCACCACTCTTTCTGTGAAAAAGAATTTCCTCACATTCCCCCTTAATCAGCCTCCCTCTGATCTCATGCTGTGTCCTCTTGTCCTGCTGTTTTTCTTATATTTAAACATGTTAGACTCTTTCACCTTGTTAATGCCCTTAAGGTGTTTGAATGTTTCGATCATATCACCTCTCTCCCTCCTTTGTTCAAGGGTATACATATTGAGCTTCATTAATCTGTCCTCATATGTCTTCTGCTGCAGTCCCTGCACCATTTTGGTTGCCCTTCTCTGGACTGCCTCAATTTGGTTAATGTCCTTGTGAAGGTGTGGCCTCCAGTACTGCACGTAGTACTCCAGATGGGGCCTAACCAGTGTCTTGTAAAGAGGGATTATTACCTCCCTTTTATGACTTGTGATACCCCTACTAATACACCCTAACATTCCCCTAGCCTTACCTACTGCTTTAGAGGTCTGCTTGGATGATTTCAGGTCATCAGTGATGATGATGCCCAAGTTTCTTTCTTCCTTTGTGACTGCCAGCAATTCCCCTCCCAGTCTATAGGTGGCTTCAGGGTTTCTCTTCCCTATGTGCATGATCTTGCACTTCTTTGCATTAAATCCCAGTTGCCACTCTTCTGACCATTTTGCTAGTTTTTCCAGATCTCTTCTCATTTTCAACATGACCATTTTTTTCACATCACTTCATAAATGTGACTGCTGCTGTTTTTCAAATCCTGGCCAACGTGTAATTTCCCACTTCTTGTGTGAAATTAGATTGTTTCCAGTAAAAACTGCATGCGTATATATACATCCAGAATCAATATATGTTCAAACATAATTAGCGCTCAAAGACTTAAATGACACCTGTAATGTTAAGAATGAGGGGTCATACAATTTGTTAAAATTATGTGGTCAAAACAGTACAGAAAATTGAGAGGTAACATTGTTTGCAGGAATATATGTTGGCCCAGTGGGAAGCACATCTGACCTTGATTGCTCAGGGAACAAGGCCAGCGTTAGGGTTGACAACCCCAAGGAACACCACACCACAGATTTGCCAAGAGTCCTGACATTCCACACCTTAATGTTGTTCATTTCCCTACTTTGTGCACTTTGCATTCTTCAACCCTAATCTCTGCATTAATGTAGTTTTTTGAAAGTAATGTTTATTATGCTGTCAGGGTAATACCAGTATAGTTAAAGCTAAATAGGGTGTTGAATGTTAAACCCCTAAATTTGCAACTTAATATCTTTGCCCCCATTTGACAGAATTGCATTGAGATTTTGCATGTGCAGCCTGTGGGGCAAGGTCTGTTGATATGGCAAGCTTTGTGACTGTTGGATGTCTGGATTCTGAGATCTGGATGGGGCAAATAGTAGTAAAATCAGGGGCTTTGGCTATTTTTTTGCTCTCACCTACAGCCCAGATGGTTTGGAATTTTATTCTGAAAGTTTGAGGGTAAAAGGGGCTTCCCCTAGAAAGAGACCTTTTTTGGGCAAAGGGATTGTTTTCATCATACTAATGAGAATCGGGGAATGTGGAATGGGTGGAACACTGTCCTACGAAAAGGGTAATTTTATTTTTATACTAACAGGGATCAAGGACTGGGGAGAGGGGGTGGGACCACTATATTATAGAAAAGGGGTATTTTTAGTATACTTATGGGGATCGGGGACCAGGTAGGGCACCACTACAATGTGTGGACTATGGCTATGTGGGACTTGGGCTGGTGTTGGGGTGCACACCACACACTACTGCCATGCAAATGAGCCCATAATGGGCATGCTAATGGCCTCTAGTGCCTTACATGCCCAATGGACTCATTTGTATTGCTATCTATGTGAATCCCACTTTAGCACCTGAGCGTTATTGGCTGCGGGGCCATTTACTGGCTGGCTGTTGAGGCAGCACTGCAATTTCTTCTGGTGCTTTTATTAGGATAGCATTGCCCCCACCAGCCTTTATTCACAGTCAGATAACCCATCAGTCTATCCGACTCTGAATAGCTCTGTTGCCCACCTTCACAACCAGGGAGTGCAGCACAAACATTTGCACTCACTTTGAGCTCCCTTTGTAAATTCAACCCCAAATTTTTTCCATACTTAACTGGGGATTGGTTTTGCTCTCACCTACAGCCTACATAGACTGGAATTTTTTTTCCTAAAACTTTTAGGGTGGAAGCATGTTCTGGCAAAACAGTGCCTTTGGAAGGTTTTGTGAAAAAATATTAAACGGTTCCAAAGTTATAAGGATTAAAGTTCTGTTTTTATTTTCTGTTCTGAGCATGCTCAGTAGGGTTTTGGGATAAAGTGCAGATACAACACCAAAAATTTGGTGTCACAAGACCATTTTTAGTTTCTTGAAATGTGCTCACAACACCAATATTTTTGTTTTGTTTTGTTTTGTTTCATGACAGTCACCATCTTGTTTCTCACACTGGTAACAAACTATTAATTCAAACCTTTTTTACAGCAGCGATAATAAAAAAACACGAATCTACATAATTAGAACATGTTTAGTTTAGTTTAGTTTATTAGTCTAGGAATTAATACCTTTGAGCCAGGGCTCTTTTACAAAGGTTCCATGTCACAAAGAACATTTAACAAAGCACGATACACATTACAGGTAAAACCAGACAGGAAAGTTACATCATAAATTTGCTATTAACAGTTTAAGGCAGTAACATTTTTAAGTTTCATAGAAAAAAAAGCTATAACAAGTTCAAGCGAGTAGACAATTTCGAGGTTAAGGAAACTTCCAGGAGAGGGTGATCATTAGGCGCCAAAGGAGGCTAGAGAGGAGGAAAGGTGGTGAGCGGGAGAGTAAGTGAGAGGGACAGGAAAAAGGGAGGGAGTGAGTTTGTGTGGGAGACAGGAAGTAGTAGAGGAGAGGGTTCATTAGTCAGGATGAAGAGGCCTCAGATGTGAGGATGGACATGAGGAGTAGTAGTCTTTATCTAAGCGCAGTCACAGTTGCTAGTGGTGGTGAGTGGGCATAGAGCATGGATTTGAAAGCTTCAAGCGAGGTTGAGGATAGAGAAGGTGGACTAAGCGCATTGAACCACGTCGGGGCCCTGTATGCGAAAGATCTTTGTCCCTGTGCAGTCCGGCATCTCGGAACCAGGAAAGGTTGGTGTTCAGATCTGGTGGAGGGTCGTGAGCCAGGATTCAGTCGGAGTAGGTTTTGAATACATAATGGAGTCAGCCCCAAGATAGATTTTTTTGCCATTGTGCAGGTGAGATAAATAAGACGATTTGATAGGTCCAACCAGCCTGATTCATAGTACAGATCACACGTGTGAGTCAGTCTTTGAGCCCCCGTGGAGGAGTCGTGCAGGCCTTATTTAGAGTGATTGAGATACGCCTTAGAGCAGTGGAGGTAGCTGAGCCATAAATAATAAGGCCATAGTCAATGATTGAGATTATGGAACTCTGTATAGCTATTCTCAATGCCGCTTGATTTAGAAATTGATGGTTACGGAATAGTATTCCAAGGCGTTGGTTCACTGTTGTCGCAGTGTTGTCAATGTGGGTTGCAAAGGTGAGCCCTGGTCAAAAGTGATGCCAAGGTATTTGAAAGTATTTACTTGGTCCAGTGTAATTCCCTCAGAGGTTTGTATGGTGAGTTGAGTATGCCTATTTTTGTTTTGGTGATTGGAGAAGAGCATGGCTTTTGTTTTATTGTGGTTTAGCACAAGTTTACTATCCAGGAACCACCTTTCAACACTAGAGAAAGCAAGTTGCAGGCTTTTTGTAGGGAGTTTGGATCCTTGTGGGAAGAGAGAATTACAGCATCATCAGCGTATAAGATTATTTTCTCCTGGCAGATATCTGGGAGGGAGTTAAGGAACAGGCTAAAGAGGAGCGGTCCAAGAATTGATCCCTGTGGTACACCTGAGAGAACTGGTTTGAAGTCAGAGAGTTTATTAGAGATTTTTACAGCCTGTGACCGATTTGACAGGTAACTTTTTACCCAAGCACAAGGACCTTCGGCCAGGCCTAGGCTAGAAAGTAGGGAGGTAAGTAGGCCATGATGGACTGTGTCGAAAGCTTTTGTAAGATCGATAAAGACTGCACCTGTTTGGCACCCTTTGTCCAGGGCTGAGTGGACTTCTCCAGAGAAATCAAGTAAGGCTGTTGTTGTACTATGTCCTTTCCTAAAGCTGTGCTGTTGATTACAGAGTAGATTGTATTTGTCCAGGTAATCAGAGAGTTGGTCTGCCACTATTCATTCAAGTGCTTTGGAGAGGGAGGAGTATTGATATTGGTCGATAGTTTCTGCTGAGGTTTTGTCCCCCCTTTGTGCACTGGCGTAATTCATGGCAGATTTCCATTTGTTGGGAAATTGACTTTGGCAAAGTGACAGATTAAGAATTTTGCAAGGGTGAATTACTTCATCCAGGGTGAGAGACAGGATTTTTAGATCTAGCGTGTCACTACTTGTTCTGGATTTGGAGCAGGCCTTTCTTATGTACTTGTGTGCTTCGTGCTCTTTGATTTTCTTGAAGTAAAATTGTGGTTTTTCACGAGGGGTGTTTTGTGATACTAGGCTAGGCACAGGTAAGTCCAAGAAGAAATCTGGGGGGAGGACCCCACTAAGGTCTGTGAATGTCTTATTAAGTGCATCTGCAATAGACTTTGGGTCAAGAGTGGTGGATCCATCAACTTTGTAATGGTAGGTGACGATTTTGATTGTTTACCCATTATGTTTGGATGTTGTCCCAAAAGCTCTTCCATCACCCCAGGTGGATTCAAGGGCATTTTGAAATAGACGCCTTCATTTGCCTAATTTGTGAGGTACATCTATTTCCGTGCCTGCTTGTATTTTAGGGTATCATGAGGTGAGCCTGTGTCTCTGGCAACTGCCAGAGGTGGTCCCTAACCTTGAGCTCGGCAAGTAGTTTGGCAGTAATCCATGGATTTGATAGCGCTTTGATTTTACGCTTTTACTGAGCGATAAGTCGATGCAGAGTTGAAAGATTTAATGAAGTATTCTAGTGCGGTATTAATATCAGTTGATTCAAGGATTGGAGTCCAGTCCTGTTGTAGGAGATGGGTTTTCAACTGATAAGATTCCCATAAGGCAATACTCTGCTTGTTATAACTTTGGGGGTGGCTTGAGAAATTTATTAGACCAGGTACAGGACACTGGGGAGTGGTCACTGAGGAGTCAGGGAGGACTTTAATGTTTTTATCTGGTCAAGGTGATTTGTGAGAACCCAGTCAATAAGGTGCTTGTACCAGTTTTGTAATTTTTCCGGTGGGGAGGTTACCATCTGAGTCAGGTTTGCTGCTAGGATGTCATCTTGTAAGAGCCAGTGTCAGAGGTGAGCCAGTTTATGTTGAAATCCCCGAGGAGGAGGAGCTCATTTTCAGAGGGCTGCAGACTAACAAAATCAAGTACAGACTTCATACTGGCACGGTGGTCTTTTGGAGGGATATAGACTGCGGCCACTGTGAGAACTTTGTTTTGTGCACCAAGAAGCAGTTTGATAGGGAGGAGTTGCATCTGCGTATTTGTGGGGGTGAAGCTGCCGCGTTGACAGGAGAGGTTGCCCTTTATGTAGATAGCACAGCCCCCACCTTTCTTGCTTGCCCGGTCGAGTCTGAAAAGATTGTAGCCTTCAAGCAAGACCGCATGATCCGGGGTGCTGGGAGATAGCCAGGTTTCCACAATGGCTAGTATATCAGGGTTTTTTTGTCCAGCGAGAGTTTGAAGAGATGTCAATTTGGGAAGGAGGCTACAGATATTTAGAGTGATAATGGAGAGACCACTACCAACTTTCCCTGTTTTTGTCGGCTTCAGTGCAGCAGGACCAGGGTTTGGGTGTATCCCACCAGATATTAAAAGTAGGAGGAGCAGGAGTTTCAGCGATGCCATTCGTAGTTCATAATAGATTGGAGTGAGTTTCTGCTTGTACTTTTTAAGATGCTTGGATTGTCTTCTGGAGTCCCAGTAGAGGGTGATCATTAGTGAGTTATAGTGATGTGGCAGTTTCCAATTAGGAAATATGGCTCTTGCACCCAGGTATTAATTGGGTGATGTTTGTTTAAGACTTCCAGAGTAAAGCCATGGTACAATGTTTCGGGTAGTAGTATAGAAAGGTGAGAGTAGGTGGAGGGGTAGGGTAGGCAGAGGGGGAGTTGGCATAAAGGGAAAAGGAGGGTGAGGTGAGCAGGAACAGGTGGTGGGGACTAAGCCAAAGCATTTTAGCGAGGCAGGAAGAGCTGAAGTAGTGGGGCTAGGCAGTCGGGGGTAGCAGCAATAGTTAGGGTGGTGGGGTACTGATTTTAGTGGGCTAAGGTGGATAGCTAAGCACTATGGCGAAGTACAGAGAAAATGAAAAAAAAAAGACTGGGAGGGTTTGGTGCTAGAGGGTTTAAGAGAGAGTACTATAGTACTGTTGAGATCCGGGATCATATATATGTTAAAGTTCCTGAAAGGTGATAAACTGTGGCCTGGGCATATGCAATGTTTAAAACCTTTGTCTATATGTTTCCTTTGTTCTTCAAAGTCCTCAGAGATAAGTACAATACCTTGGGAGTAGGTCAGACAGTAGGCATATGCAATGTGTGAAATCCTTTTGTCTGTATGTTTCCTTTGATCTTCAAAGTCCTCAGAGTCAAGTACAATACCTTTGGAAAAGGTCAGACAAAAACGTTGATTCAGTCACAAAATGTGTTAAAATTCCTTTGTTCTTTAAAGTCCATAAGTGCAGTTGCTTTCAGAGTGGTCAGATGAGAATGTTGAAAATGCTGATTCAGTTGCAGGACCCAGCATCACCATGTTTGTAAGACTAGTTGTAAGGCACATGCTTCCTTGGGGAGGCTTCAAGAAAGTTGATTTAAAATTAAAAGCTGATACCCGATGATGGCGATTTGCAGAAATTCAGTCCAGGAGACTTTTACCAATGTTGTGTGCAAGAATGGCACAGGTATTCCCAGCAGAAAAACATGTAAATGAACAAAAACTAACCTACAGACACAGACAAGCACAAACAGCCACCCACACAGCCCCAGGAGGAGGAGCTAGCAGCGGTTGGTTCAGATTCTGAGGCTTGTTTCAGTCAATCATGATTATACATATGTTTTATGTATTTCTCCTGGTGACATTAATTTCTTTCCCATTTTCTGAATCCTGACATGCTTTTCTGTGTCACACGGTTAAGTTGATGTGAAACTAAATTTGACTTGCAAAATTATGTTTTTTTCCAAATAGGTGTTTATCCTCCCAGCAGACCATCAGCTTGTATCGACTGTCTGTACTGGACATTCGCGGTCCCTTAGGGGCCACCCCCACTTCCCCGGCAGAACCACCGGAGCTGATCTGGGGGTGTCATCCAGCCGCCACCCCCGCTTTTTCTGCTTTTCTTTTCCCTTACTCTCTGGAGACCCAAACAAGGTTGGATGTGTGCTTGGAGGCATGCGTGAGCACACCTTGGCTTGACTGACTCTGCTCCGCACACAACTGGCCTAGCACCTGACTCCATCTCTGCCTGTACCACCATCATGCCTCCACATGGTGGTGGTCTTAGGCCAAGAGACATGACCTCCCTGATCTATGAAAGGAGAGTTGCCTGGTGACCGCTTAGTCCACTCCCAGCCCTCCCCTCCGGCTGACCTCCCTGGTGACCTATGCTTGTTCCCCAACATGGGTCATCAGTGTGGTGAGATGAAAGGTGCCCAGTGCCTCAGCACCACCAGCTAGCGCAAAATAATGTTTTAATTGCCATTCAAGAAAAGTCTGTTGGAAACACATTTTGATTGCCCAGCGTAATTTTTCATTTCACAGCAGAATATTGGTTTCTTAGCAAGAAATTTGATTACACACCATGATTTTTCATTTTGCAACAAAAATTGGTTTCTCAATTTAAAATCTGATTGCACAACAGAATTTTTCACTGTGCAGCACACAATTGGTTTCTCTGCATGAAATGTTATCATGCACCATGATTTTTTGTTTCACAACAAAAATTGGTTTCTCGACTTGAAATTTGATTGTGCATCAGAATTTTTCATTGTGCAGCAGAAAATTGGTTTCTCAGTATGAAATGTGGCTGTACACCATGATTTTTTGCTTCATAATAAAAATGTTTTCTCAACATTAAATTTAATTGTGCATCAGAATATTTGGCTTCATGACTTAAATTGGTTTCTTACCATGAAATTAGATTGTGCATCTTAATTGTCCATTTCATGGCAAACAAATTGGTAGCTCAATATGAAATTTCACTGCAGATCATGAATTATTATTGTGCATTACAAATTGGTTGCTGGACATGAAATTTGACTACAGTCTATAATTTTTAGTTTTGCACACTGAATAACAGGAAAACAAATTTGACTTGCAAAATTACTTTTTAATTGTGTTTCACAAAAGTCTTTTTGAAACACATTTTGATTCTGGATCATAACTTGTACTTGTGAAAACAGAAATTGGTTGCTTGATATGAATTTTGATTGTGGATAGAACAGTTAAGTAATAACTTACTGTAACAGTAGATTTTGGTGGGGATCTCAGTCATCATATCACACTGTAGGAACCTTCACCATCAGTGAAGCAGAATCTGCATGGAAAAGTTTCAGCAGTACAACTAGGGCCACCCATGCCATTGATGTTTATCAACATCACCAGTCCTATAAAGGTGTGAGTGTCCCACTCCCTCCTGAGTTCTTTCCACTGGAGACAAAGGAAGCATAGTTCTTGCCATGGGGGACTGAAGAGATAGAGAGGTGCCCAGACCTATGTGAAAGACTGTATACACCAGACAGCCAGTTCCAAGACTAGAGTCCCAAGAAAGGGGATGATAGAAGAGAAAGCAACCCTTATGACTGAGATCCCCTCAAAGATCTACTGTTATGGTAAGTTCTTATGTAACTCTTCTATCTTCTTCAGGGGGTATCTCAGTCATCAGGTTACACTGTAGGAATGAGTCCCAAGCAGTTACAGGTGCAAACAGACAGTCTGGGAAGAGGGCTCACCATAAACTTAAGACAGGAGGCCCTGCAACACAGCCATCCCGAAACCTGCACAGGCTCTTGAGGCAACATGCAAACTGTAGTGCTTAGTAAAAGTATGGATGGTACTCCAGGTGGCAGCCACACAGATGTCAGTGGTTGAGACCCCTTGGAAACAAGCCACAGAGGTAGCCACGCCTCTTGTGGAGTGAGCCTTAACAGCTCCAGGCAATTCTCTGCCATATTTGTTGTAGCAAAACACAATGCAATTTGCTAGCCATTTAGATAAGCATTGCTAAGAAACTAAAGCGTAAAGGAAACAAACAACTGCTTCGACTTTCTACATTCCTTGGTCGAAAGCAAGTAGTACTTCAAAGTTCTGTGCACATATCTTATTTATTTATTTATTTGCATATTCAGATACAACCTTTGAGTCAGAACTCTTTTACAAAGGTTCCACCTCATGAACACAAGACATACACTTCAGACAAGTTTTCATTTACAGGACAATGCTTACAATCATAGTTACTACAGGTACTCCAAATTCTTCTAGAAGCATGACACAAGTAAAAATATGTGGGAAAACACAATTAAAGTATGAGAAGTCTCAGATGAGTAATAATAAAGAGCAGTCCCAGAGGAGCCTTGTCTGATATAGTCTTAAGAGAGATGAGAAGTCATATCTTAGTTACCTAAGGTGGGACAGAAGGAGAGCGAGGGAGGGAGATAGAGACAGAGAGAGTGAGAGGTGTTAAGGAGATATAAGAGAGAGGGGTTGGGAGCTAGGATGTGGTAAAAAGCAAAGGAGCAGCTTGGAAGAGGGGAAGGGGGAGCGAGAGGGAGGGTCCAGAGAGAGACAGGGAGAGAGACAGGAAGGAGCACAGTATAATGAGGGGGAGGGAGTGAGGGAGAGGAGGGGAGAGAGTGGGAGAGAGAGAGAGAAGGAGAGAGAGAGAGAGGGGAGAGAGGTGTTAAGGAGATATAAGAGAGAGGGGAGATGAGAGCTAGGATGTGGTAAAAAGCAAAGGAGGAGGAGCTTGGAAGAGGGTGAGTGTGGAAAGAGAGGGAGGGTCCTGAGAGAGAGGGAAGGAGAGAGACAGGAAGGAGCAAAGTATAATGAGGGGGATGGAGTGAGGGAGAAGAGGGGGAGAGAGAGAGCGAGAGAGTGGGAGTTTGGATAAAGAGAGAGAGAGAGGGAGTCGGAATGGAGAGAGAGAGGGAGCTGGGATGGAGAGAGAGAGAGAGGTAGTGGGTAACAGAATAGAGGGAGAGAGGGATGTGGAGGGGTAATGAAGTAAGTAGTAGTGGAAGTGTAAACAACCCAGGGGGAGCAAGATTATAGGGAGGGGATCTGGTAGCACAAGGGGACGAGGTCAGTGAGTGATGAAGAGGGGACAGGATATAGCAGCTAAGAGGATATCATTAGGGTGCAGGAGGGAGACATTCTAGAGGGCAATGACTGGATATAACATATAGAGCAGTGTGTTCCCTAGATTGGCATGCTCAGGAAAATAAACAGGATGATGGATAAACTAGATGAATGAAAACTCTGAGATCACCTTGGGGAAAAACTTAGGATGTGTGCACAAAGTCACCCTGTCTTTGTAAAAATCAAACATGGCTCCTCACACCAGAGGACCTGAAGCTCAGAAATTTTTTGAGCAGAAGTAATGGCAACTAAAAATAACACTTTCCAAGACAGAAAGTGTAAATCACAAGTCATGATTGGCTCAAAGGGAGAAAGGGTAAACTTCTCTAAGAACAAAATTCAAGTCCCCAGCTGGGACAGGAGAATGGATTGGGGGTTTCAGATGCAGGATGCCCCCTAAAAATGCACTGAAGACATCCAGCTGAGTAATCGTGGGGTCACCCACAGGCTCATGAAAGGCAGAGACAATTGAAAGGTGCACCTTGAGGGAGGAATACGGGAGACCTGAGTCAGGCAGAGAGATCAGGTAGTCCAGGATGCAGTTCACTGGACAGGTGAAAGGGACCAGACTATGTTTGGCAGCCCAGATGGGAAACCGCTTCCATTTCATAGCATAAGTGGCTCGAGTTGATGGCTTGCAGGTGGCAACTAGCACATCTGCCACTCTGTTAAGAGACCCCAAATCTGGCAATGGCTATGTCCACAGGAGCCAAGCATGCATATGGAGGGACCTGAGGTTGGGATGGACCCGGGTCCCCTGATCCTGGGTCAGCATGTTCCTACAGAGGGACCGGAGGTTCCTCTGTGAGCTGCTGAAGGAGGGGAAACAATATCTGCCAAGGCCAGAAAGGAGCTACCAGAATCCTGCTGGCCTCCTCCATCTGTAGCTTGATTAGCACCCTCTGGTTGAGAGGAAATGGAGGGAAGGTATAAAGGAACCTCCCGCTCCAGGAGAGGGACAAAGTGTCTCACCAGAAAACTCCAGGCCCTGGATCTAGCAAGCAAAATTTGGGCAGTTTTGCATTGAGTGGGGATGCAAAAAGGTCCAACTCTGGATGACCCCATCTGTCAAACAAGTCTTTTGTGATGGACAAGAGAAGCTCCCACTCGTGCGTGCTGCACTGAGTCCAGCTGAGGCTGTCTGCCAGAGTGTTTAACATGCCTGGCATGTGGACTGCTGAGAGTGTCAGACCATGATCCAATGCCCAGTACCACACTCTCACGGCCTCCCTGCAAGGGTGTACGAATGAGTCCCCCCCCACTGCTTGTTGATATAGTACACTACACTGAGATTGTCAGAATGCACCAGCAGCTGACCTGGAGGAAAGTGTTCCTGAAAGGCCTGTGTGGCATAGAGCACCTCATTCATCTCCAGGACATTGATATACAAGGAGGCTTCCAACTGGGACTAAGAGCCCTGGGTTTGGAAGGGACCCAGGTGTGCTCCCCAGAACAGACTGGACTCATCCGTGGTGAGGAGCTGCTGTGGGGAGGGAATCTGGAATGGACTGCCTTGAAGCAGGTTCAAGGGGTCCATCCACCACTGCAGTACCTTGTGGACTGGTGAAGAGAGCAGGATTGGATGATCTAACTCATCTGTATGCTGGTCGCACTGCACCCGGAGGGTCCACTGGAGAATGTGCATGTGAAACCTGGCCAGTGGAACAGTGAGCATAGCAGCCGCCATCAAACCCACCAGTCTCAGGTATACCTGTCCTAGAATATAGCGGCTCTGGATGACCTCTTCAACTTGGGCTATAAGGCACTCTGCCCTGTTCTGGGCAGGAAGACCTTCCCCTGCTCTGAATCCAGGACTGCCCCTATATTAGCAGCTTTTGGGATGGTACCAGAACTGACTTGGGCAGATTGACAGTGTTGCCCAGAGAGTGAAACAACTGGAGAGTTCTCTCCAGAGTCAGCAGAAGCTGTTCTCTGGTTGAGGCAATTAGAAGCCAATCGACCAGATAAGGGAAAATGTACAGTCCCTCCCTTCTGAGAGCTGCTGTTACTGCTGCTAAGCAATTGGTAAAGACCTGCGGTGCAGAGGACAAGCCAAAGGGCAGCACTTTGAACTGATAATGTTCGCCCTGAAATGCAAAGTGGAGAAACCTCTTGTGAGAGGGAAAGACTAACATGTGTAGGTAAGCATCCTGCATGTCCAGTGAACAAAGCCAATCTCCTGTCTTGAGGAGAAGCAACAGGCCTGGCAAAGTTACCATACAGAACTTGTTGTACTAGACATACAGATTGAGGTCTTTTAGATCCATAATAGACCTCAAATCTCTGATCTTTTTGGGGACCAGGAAAAACCTGGAATAAAACCCCTTATTTCTCTGGTGTCTAGGAACTGGCTCTGTGGCCTGCTTGCGCAAAAGGGACTGTACCTGCTCCCAGAGAACAGACCAGTGAACTGGGAGGTAACTTGAGGGTGGGGAAGGGGGTTCTGGGGGGCTGCTCAATAAGTTCCAGGGTGTGACCCTTCTCTATGATCTGCAAACTCCAGGCATCCAAAGTTATGGTTCTTCATTGGTTTAGATAGAGGGAGAACCCACCTCCGACCATCACCTCTTGGTCAGAGACCAGAAGAGGGGAGTCTGGCAAGGAGTCAAGCAGAGGGGGATCCAGCAGCAGTGGGGCCTCACTTCTGGGATGCTTGGCCGCAGCTCCAGCATTTGAGGGTGTGGGAAAGGCAGCCTGGACTCTGCACTTCCCTTGAGGGTGGGAGGCTGCACCTGGTCTATTGGTTGCTTTGCAAAAAGGGAGGATGCTCTCTACTTCTTGGCTGTGTATGGTAGAGAGAGTGGACAGACTTAAGCACCCTGCCTGAGGCCTGTGTTGATAATGTCCTGAATGTCGGGGATGAACAACTTAGTGCCATTAAAAGGGGCATCACGCACCTTCTGCTAAACATCAAAAGCAAAACTGGATTCCCTAAGCCAGGAGTGCCTACGTAGGCATATGCCCATGGCAGCAGCCCTGGCAATAGTGTCAGTCATGCCATAAAGGCCTCTTAGGAGGTGTTTGCTAACATCCCCCACTGTCTGAGGGCACTGGAGCAGCTCCTGCTTTTGTGTGCCACCTGGGAGAGTCTGGGCAGCAGCCTTGCCCTTCTTCCAATTAGCATTTTGATACTTTACCATGTGAGACAGGTAGTTTGCAATCCTCAAACCCAGTGTGGAGGAGGCATATACCCTCTTACCCCAGAGGTCAATTCTGCAAGACTCTTCATGCAGGGGGAAGAAACTAAGGTACTTTGGCACCTTTGACCTGTTATGAGCTGCCTTAATGACCACTGTATCTGTTTCAGGCTGGGCAGCATAGCAGGGGAACCCCTGAGGAGCATGGTAAAGTCTGTGCCAAGCTGCTGTGGCTGCCATACCCACCAACTATACCGATTTGGCCGGAACAATACTGGCTTTCTTACATTGGCACAAGATCCTGAGGAGTTCATAGTTTGTACCGAATTTGACACTGCCAGAAAATACTTATTTAATTTGTGTACAGTTCCCCTGAATTCTCTGCAGAGTGTGCACAACTGTGACGGATGTCTGTACATTCCCATGGTAACCACCACAGCCTTCCATATGGCTTTCAGCTGCCACAGCATCCAGTAATTGACACCTGTGCTGTCTAACAGGTGAAGTATTTGAGTGGTAATGGAATTTTCCTCCAGCTAATCAGCTCAGATGTGGGAAGGTTCTAAATGTCAATCATCATGCTCACTGTGACAATAGCCTCAGTTTTTGGAGGGCTACTGCATGGTGTGATACTTAACTGGCTGACTTTTATAGTTAGACAGAGCTAGGTTCTTCATGGCTCTTTATAAAGTCATGAATTTACCTTTCAAATGTGTGTGCATTGATTAGCTGTAAGTAGGAGTTCTACTGGCACAGCGGAGCAGGGGGATTCGGCTTAAAGATGGTACTGTACATCAACATGTTATCTGTTTGTAAATTTAGAAGTCTGGGGTTTTATTTTGTAAACGTTGGCATCTCATTGGCCCCTCTTTATTGGCTCTCTCCAGCTTTGTAGGAGGTTGTTTTGGGTTGGAAGGTAATGCGTTGAAAGTAATACAGAGTATCAAATAGGTGACCTTGCTGTTATTTCAAAGCGTTCCCCTGCTGGTTTTGGTCATACCTCTCAGTCCTTTGTCACTCATGAAAAAAGTGACTTATATAGCCTATATAAACTGACTGAGTCTGCCTTCCAGAGGCAGTGAATTACAAAGCTTTTGGGACACTGATGGAGAAGGGCCACTCCCAAAGGCATCTGGATGTATGTGGCACCACCATCAATCTCTCAGTAGCAGAGCATAGATTGCTTGGGGGGGGGAGAGACATATGGCATCATGTTGGAGAGATAATGACTTGCCATTTTGTGTAATAAGGCATTTGTGAAAGTTTGAAATGAAGGCAGACTATGATCCTGGTTTCACCCTCCACCCGCATTTCAGTGGTGTACCCGTACCTATTTTCATCTGTCAGATGTTGGAGGGTCTGGGCTGCATTCCTCAAGGCAGGCAAAATTGGAGGAACGATCTTTGGGGGAGAGTCTTGGATCTGCAGGAAGTCCACCAGCTCTTTCCTAGTCGCATCCTCTTCCTCGGTGTGGAAGCCAATGACTGAGGACAGCTGCTTCATCACATTAAAAATTGTGGGATCCTCAGGAGGAGATCTGGGAGTATGCTTAACTGAATCCACACTGACAGAGAAAGCTGTGGATCTGTCAGAGACCAGTATCTCTTCCTCTTCTTCCTCATCATCATCAGGAAGAATGCAGTCTTGATGGTACTCCTCTTTGACATTGACCTCTTCCATATCTAGGTCTGGCATTGGATACACCAATGTCAGCTTGCAGGGAGCTTCCCATGGCCGATATGTAGGTGTTGATAATGTTGCTGCTGTCAAATGGCATCAACGAAGGGGACCTGTACATGCCCAGCTAGTGAACTATCACCAAAGTGAATTTTGTCAATATTTCATTCAGGTCGATGACATTCGTTGACAGAAGGGGGGTTGATGGCACAAGTGTCAATGACCTGCCTGCTGGGCCCTGTGAACCCAAAGAGCCTGTAGCACTGGTGGGAGAAGGGCCAAGCCTTGATGAGAGGGCCATCGACAATGAGCCCATCATCAACAAAGGAGGGACCATGTTCCAGAGGTCGACAGCTGACTTCCCTGTGAATCGGGCGGAGGTGCTGTCAGTACAGGTCTGGTGGGTACAGAGACCTGGACAGCAGTTTTGCATGTCAGCAAAACCGAAGCCAATGAGGATCCCCAAAGAAGGAGAACAGGCCATCAGGGAATCAGATCACCACTGGAGAGAGTGGTCATGATCTCTGTCTTTTTATGACTTTTCCCCTAGGATTTATCTTGGGCCTTGGAGGCCTGGGACCTCAATGACCCCATCAGCGACTGAGAGGCTGGGACCCTGGAGGACCCCTGCCCAGAACTGGCTACCTGTTGATCCATCAGGAAATTTTTAAGAGCTTTTCTGCATTGCCTGAGGGTGGTTTGGTTAAACTTCTGTCAGAGCTCACAGTCAGAAACTTCATGTTCAGGCCCAAGACAGCAGACACAGAGAATGTTTGTCTGTGGAGGCAATCTTCTTTCTGAAGCAGCAGAGACAGAAGAGAGAAGTTGAAGGATTAACTCTCGACATAAATAAGATAGAGGAATCTCTTTGATAAAGAGATTCTGCAAAAAATAACAGAAGAAAAGTTGTAGGCGAAAAAAGGCATGAATACTGTATCAGAGCTTCCGAGAAGACCCATGCGAGTGAGTCGATGGCGGGAAAGAACTAGGAGGGAGAGGGGTTGCTCATGCCTTTATAAGGTTGATGACATTGACAGACATCGACAGCATGGGCGACTCCAGTTGTCCTGTTGAAAATCTTTTGTGTGGATCCTGCTTCACTGACAGTGACGGTTCCTACGGTGTAACCTGATGACTGAGATGCTCCTGAAGAAGATCATAATTTCCCACTGCAAGACTGTAATTGGTTTTGCATTATTAAATTTCAGTGCACTTCATAATTGCTTTTGTTCTAGGGCTCGAACTGCTACTTTGAAGTGAAATTGGATTTTGAATAAATGTTGTATTGTGTGATTTAAATTGATCGCACAAACATGAAATTTGACTGCGCGCCATTATTTTTTGATTCATTGCAGAAATCGTTTTTTTAGTGTGAAATTTGATTGCATGCCATGATTTTTTGTTTCATGGCAAAAACTAGTTGCTCGACTTGAAAACTGATTGCACATCATCATTTTTGGTTTCTCAACTTAATTTGGTTTCTCGTCATGAAATTTGATTGTGCATACAGTGAAAAGAACTCTACTCCTGGCATAGAGTCCTGCATGTCTGCACCCATGGGCGCATTGGCTGACAGATGGACTGTTTCCCCTGTGTGTCTGTATCTGCAGCTACATGGAAGTGAATAGAGCACAGAGCCCTGTGTTTCCGCAGCCCACCGACAGTCCCATGATTTCCTGGCATCTGTCGCTGCATGGAACTGCAGAGCACACAAGGACCCTGCACTTCCATAAGAGGACAGAGTCCTCCCTTTCTTCTCCTGGGCCCAGCTCATCCACATGTCTTTGTGCAGCTCTCCAATGGACCTGCATGAATGAGGATATGATTCCACTACCTCAAAAAGAAAGGAAATCCTTAGCAAAATAAATGCATTAATGTACCAGTTAAGGTTCAAGTTAATGCCACAAAAGTAGAGAAATGTGGCATTAGGGTTTCGAACCTTAACACTCCAACCCCACCCTCAAGCAACAAAAGGAAAATCATTAGGGTTTTGAGACTTTGCAGTCTGGCAAATCAGTGGTGGGGGCTTCCTTGGGGTTGTCAACCCTAATGCCAACCTTGTTCTGTGAGCAAACAAGGTCAGATGTGATCTTTCTTCATGCAGCACCCTGGGCCCTGCATGAAGAAAATAACACATTGTTTTGGCAACATGTGGTGAGACTTACTTCTGTACCTTTGCAGAGAGTATCAGTATGAGGCACTGGCTTGCAGCTGTACCTTGTGCTGTGGATAGGAGGCTACAGGCTGGGGTGAGAGGAGAACATTAGGGTTGACAACCTAAGGGAGACCCCACCACTGATTCAACTAGACTCCAGAGACACAAAACCCTAATTTTTTTTCCTTTTGCTGCTTGGGGGGTGAGGGTGGGGGTGGGGAGTTAGGGCTGGAAATCCTAATGCCAAATTTTCCCTACTTTTGTGGTATGAACTTGAACCCGCATGCTGCATTAATGAAGTTTTGTTTAAAGAATATATACATATTCACCAATACATATATTTATGCAGTAGATGTGATACAAAACATCCATTACATAAATCTACTTTTTCCACTCCTGTTAAATAAATTTTAGAAACCACATTTATTCTACCCCGACTGCCAATCATCCCTCATTTATTCTTCACAGAGTATCAGTCATTCCCCCACCTACCTTCTCTACTTACCTTCTTTCATTTTCAACCACATGTTTTCTACTGTATCACGCTACCTTATAACAGACACCCCCCTACATACACACCAACACTTTTTTTAGCCACTACTACATTCATCTCTCAACTATATGTCAATTAAATATACAGGGCAAGATAAAACAAATAAAACATTACTTTTCTTTTTTTACTATCTCCCCCCACAAACTCCTACCTCAGCTCTTAACTACAATTTGCCTGCACCTGTGCAGAATGTCACAAAAACATGATAACAGTGCATAGTAGAATCCTTATACACATTTCATAAGCAGTTACATTTTTCACAAAAGTAATGTATTTTCTCTCCTCAGTGTAGAATCCACAGTCTGATTATAAATACAGCTCTGTCCTCTGTTCTGTCCAAGGCTACTAACCCACTGACCCCAGATGCTGTCTGCCCTCCTGCTCCCAGTCTACCAACTCCTGCTCTTCTCTGCAAGAGTGAGCTCCATGTCAGTTTCTTCTTCATGGTTCACAAGACTGGAAAAACAAAAACAGTTCTTTTTCTTTTTTTTTTGTTAAATGCCATTCCCGAGCCATGCGTTACCAATGCCACTTTCACACTTTCCCACTTGTTCGCTCCCTGACTCCAACCACTCACTCATTCACTAGTACCACCCATATCAAAATTAAGGATCAACCAGATATTAAAACTTTACCATTTTATTAATAAAAAAACAAATTGTACAGTACTACTTAAAGCAATGACAGCAAGTGGCAATGGGTCTCTCTTACTAAGTGAGAAACAGAGCTGCCATTTTGTTCAAACTCTGCAGCCCACCCATATGCAAAGTAACTTCTGAATATTAAATTGTGTTGTTAACGTGTGGCTGTGGCATCCCTTGCAACCATGTCACCACCCCTAGAAACCTGCCATAAATGGGGGAAGGATATAATGTACAGCACAAACAAATCCTCTATATTTAAAACAAGCATTTGTCAATGCCGAATGTTTGCTTGCTGGCATTAGCATTGAAAGTGCAGGAGTTAGACAGATGCAGAACAGGAATGGCAGTGAAGTATCCAAGTGATGCCAGCCCCACCCCCACCCTGCAGAGATGGACAGGCATTGGGTGTGCCTTTGGGTCGCTGCCCATAACACTAACGCCATTTCACCTCACCCTACTCTGCAGACTCCGACAAGTGTCGAGGTGTGCCTTGGGGTGTTCAGGCTCTACACTCACCCCACTCCATAAGGAAATATGCTGAAATGGGTGCAGCATAGGAGAAGGGGGTTAACTTTGGGGCCAAAGAGTCCAAGGCACACCTCGATGCCTGTCACTGGCTGCAGGGTTGGGGTGGGGGTGGAATGGCATGAGCAATACTGTCGACAATCCCAAGTCACACCCCTAACGCTTGTCATTCCCTACAGGGTAGGGCGTTATGGTTGGAAACCCTAACACCCTGGGCATTTCTTGGTATTTTAACTCCAAGTTTTCAACATGGGCTTTTTGTGATCCCACTATATGAACAGTGACACTATCAGTTCATTAGCCGGAAGGTGATTTTGCACAGCGACTGCGCCATTTGGCCATAGGTGCAAAAACACATTTCAGGCAGGATGTGAAAAACAACAGCTGTACTATTCATAAGGAGATGTGCAAAAATGACAATGTTGAAAATCTGGAGTAAAAATATAAAACATTTGGTGAAGTTACAAGTGTGCGTAGAAACTGCGCAATGCATGCTGATAATGCAGTCATTTTTTGGAATTTGTTCACCAAATTTTCAACATGGGGCTTTGGGGACCCTCCTTATGAACACTGTCACTGTGATTTTCTTAATCTGTCCCAAATGTTGATTTTGCACAACGACCGAGCCATTGCGCACCAGATGTGTGAAAACTCATTTCGGGCAGTATGTGAAAAATGGCAGCTGTACTGTTCATAAGGAGGTGTGGAAAAATGGCAATGTTGAAACTCTGGAGTGAAAATATTAAAAATTCTTGATGTTACGAGTGTGCGTGGGAACTGCGAAATGCACATTCATAACACAGTCATTTTTTTGAAATTTTTCACCAAATTTGGAACATAGGGTTTCTGGGAGCCCCATGAACAGTGACACTGTTGTTTCATTAATCAATCCTGGAAGGTGATTTCATGCAGTGACCGCAAATCACCTTTTGGGACCGAATAATGACATGACAGTGACTGAGTTCATGAGGTGGGTTCCCAAGAGTCCCATGTTGAAAATTTGGGGCCAAAAGTACCAAAATGCCTGAGATAGCCACCTAAGTTGAAAACCCCCCATTTATGCCATTATACAGCTTGTCGGCATTTCTCCAGTTCGCGTTTGGCTTTGAAGAGTGCAGACGTGTTCCCGCTCCACCGAAGATCGTCGCGCTGAGCTCCAGAGGTAAGTATGGGATGAGGGGGATGTGGGAAGGTGGGGTGTGCAGAGGATGGGTGCAGGTTGGGGGAAGGGACTCCACGGCGAGGGACCATTTTCTTTGTTTCAGTTTAAAAAAAACCCACTGCAGACTGTTTTCCTTTTTTTACACATACTGGGGTGGGTACCCAGTGTGTCCCATGATTTGGGGGGTCATGTAAGCCACACTGGGGTGGACTCTCAGTGTGGCACATAATGGGGGAGGCAGTAAAATGTCGACACAATGGGGGGTTAAACATGCCAACACGGGTATTGGGCACCACATTTGCAAGCTTGTCTGGGGGGGATGATGCCAAGGGGTATTGGGCACCCCCCTCAGCAGATTGGGGATGGCACTGAAGCCAATGGGGATTAGGATCCCCATCAGCAAACAAATTGGGGAGGGGGCATGCCAACAGGGGTACTGGGCACCCCTGAATTCAGCTTGCTGGGGACTGTGAGAGGTGAACAGTAACAGCCGCCACCATGTTTATTGAAATGTTACACCAGGCAAGGCATGCCCTGCAATGAGGGGGCTCTCCCTCATTGCAGTGGAGAAATCATTTCAAGTTGGTGGCACGCTTGCAGACTACTGTCATAGCAAGCATGCTCCTTGGTGCCACAGAGACAAGTCCCAAAAAGCAGTAGCGGCATTGGCCACAATAATGCCACACCCCCACAACCTGCTACTCCACCAATCTGTCCCAATGTGTTTCTTGTACATGCATGCAAGTAAACATTAAAAAAACAACGTAATTGAAATTACATAAAAACTACACCACAAGATGACAAAATGACACCCCTGCTGAATAAGTGGAATATGCAATAGGAACTCATCAAATAAATGATTTATATGATGTGCACTCATGCAGTTTGACCTCAGTAAACTAATTCATGGCTTATGTCACTCATTAGGGGCCCAAAACCTGCAAAATTAAATAAATGTTGAAAAAAAATCAATGTTTTTTATAGATTAGTTTTTTTACCTTTTGACCTCAAATTTTCAAAATAGTCTTTCTATGACTCCACCTTATAATCAAGACAGGTGGAATTTTTGAAATCCTATCTGAAAGGTGAGAGACTGTGACAATGTGTTTTGGAGGCAATTTGAATAATTACCCTACTGTAGACTGCCAAGACATCCATGCCTGCCTGAAGTTTGCCCTCTCAAAATTGGTTTTCATTATGCCAATGATTTCAGTTTTGTGCAAGACTTTTTACATCTGGCTATTACTGTTATTTCCCATGTTACCTATAAAATGCTTAAAATAACAAGTCCTGGGAATGAATTTCAGTGGAACCCATCTCATAGTCTTGGCCTGTTCTGATTTGGGACCATTAATGCGGACCTTTTGCCTTCTATCATGACAACAACCATGTACCAAGTTTATAATTAAATCTGAGGCTCCTAGAGCTCTCAATTTCCTTGTTTGCTCACCATTGTCAACTGCATCAACTGCCTTTCTCAGGCTGAGATACATCACATCCACCAGATTGCCGTCATCCAATGCTTTGCTTACAAGCTCACAGAAGGTCATCAAGTTAGTCACTGTTGATTTTCCTTTTGCAAATCCATGCTGGAATTTGTCAGACAGGTTTTTTGAGGACAGAAAACTTTTATTAACCTCTTTCAAAGAGGCTTCCTAGACATTACATACAACTGAAGTTTAGCTAATGGATCTGTAATTAGTCATATCTTCTCTAGAACCCTTCTTGTGTATTGGGACCACTATAGCATCACATTAATTGTTGGATAAAATGCCATTCCATCTAGACTGGTTAAAGATACTTGTGATTGGTGCATTCAGTCCTATTGCTAGTTCCCTCAGTACTCTTGATTGTTAGTCTGACATGAGAGGTCCCTAGTGAATCCATACTAGTTCCTATCCATTAATCCCAGTGCACATGTGCTAAAGTTGTTGGGGGGTACATTCAAATAGGACATTAGAAAGTATTGCTTCATGGAAATGGTGGTGAATATGTGGAACACACATCCTGATAAGGTTGTAGAGCAATAATATTAACAAGATTTAAGAGGAAGTGGGAGGTACTATAGAGCTGCTTATTCTTGCGCAAGTTATATTTAGTGCATGGTGCTAATTGGCTGCAATTGTGCAAATTTAATTTCACACTCAGCAATTAGCTCCTAATTTATGCCCTTTGAAAATCTGCAATTTGGGCCAATTAACGCCATTTTATTTTAGTGCAATTATCTCTTAAGAGAATATAGCTATATTATTTTACATCACATATAACCTGTTATACAATATATAAAGGAGTTCTCAGATGGGACATGGAGATAGGGGAAAGGGTGACCAGGAGGGTGGATAGAGACTGGAGTGTCTCCAAGAAAGGAATCTTGAGACCAACTGGATGGACTGTTACAGTCTTTTTCTACAGTATTTGTAAACCGTCAAAGGGAACAGCACCCGTAGTAAGACACATGTAGGGACAGAAAAATAAAGTCCACAATTTCATTCAAACAAGCTTACAGATATTCCAGGCCACAGAGCTCACAATAATAAAGTGCTGGAATGAACAATGTAGCAGAACTGACTAAATGAAACACCTGACAGTTCATACAGCTAATGCTGAGCTTCCTGAGCACTTTATTTTTGTGAGTTCTGTGGCCTGTGATGTCTGTAAGCTCGTTTGAATAAAATTGTGGATTTTATTTTTCTGTCCCTGCATGTGTCTTACTACGGGTGCTCTGTTCTCTTTGACTGTTTGCATTTACTACGTGGTAAGCACCATAGAGCTTGTCCCTGGTGCTCTACCTCTCCTGTTCTGGTGTTTTTCTATTTGTCACTTTTCTGTGTTTCTATATTTCTGTTGGGAGCAAATTATCTGAGCCATGCATTTTGTTTTTGTTTCAGGTTAGATAGTATGGATAATGTTTTTTTCCACACTGATTTACCTTATAGTCTGGGCTGTACTCTTTACATTATATGGAGATGACAGATTCTCAGATAAAAAAAACACATCCAAAAATGTTGGCCCTTTGTTTCAAAGGCTGATCATGTATTCACCCCATAAGAATAGATTATTTGAATGCATTACATGTGGGTCTTACTGGAGGGTTACTCTGTCATCTTTTAAGATAGTAGAATGTGAGTGCTTGAATTCCCAGGAATGTTGCCTGTTCCTAGATTTGTATGAAATCACAGAGGCTTCCTAGACATTACCTGCTTAGTACACCAATGGGGTTAACATGTGTCTGTAAACCATGATTTGTTTCTTCAATCCCCATTATTTCAGTCCTTGAACAAGGTTACAGATCACTAATGTAAATGGGCTAAAAGATAAACAAAAGCAGCAATCATATATAAATTGTGCTTCCTCCGATAAACAAAGCCTGGTCAGAGCTACTATGGTTGTTAGTGCATTAACTTGATAAGGGCATTTCATGGGCTTAAACATAAAGATGACTTTGTGTGTCATCTTAGAGGCAGTATTTTGATTATGTCATCTCCGATATGTCTCTCTGCATGGGACATTTTTGCATGTTTAATGCATTCTGGTGCATTTTGAGGTAAGTTTCCCCCCCCCCCCAGACTGATTAAGAAGCTCCATTGGTGTTGCCTGTGAAGATATAGAAGGGGTGTAGATTTGGCAAACCCATTACTGGAGTGGGAGAACAGGAGAAGCTAGGAGGAAAAACAGGAAGGAAAAAGTAACATCTGGTAAGAGAAACAGGCTAGCAAGCTGATGTTATATGCATATTTGGCCAAAATAAGAGCATTATCAGATTTACATGTACCTTATATAAGTAAAAATTCAAAACAGGGCAATACCCTAAATGGTTAACTCGTACAATAAAAAGACAAATCAAACTAAAATACAAAATGTATAAATTATCCAAGTTAGATACAAATTACCTTTCAAAATATAAGGAACAGACAAGGCGAGTAAAGAAATTAATCAAAAATGCTAAAGCAAATTTTGAAAAATCTTGGCAACCAGAAGCAAAGACAACTATAAGGCATTTTGTGCACACATTAATAATAAAAAGGTAACAAACAATCAATAGGTCCATTTAAGGACAATAAAGGCAATATATTAAATGATAGAGATGTGCAAAACAAATATTTTAGCACTGTATTTAATTGTAAGGATAAATCAACAACTGATATAAAATACAATACATCTGATGAAAAGTTGTTTAAAATTGACACAAAGGATGTTTTGGATAGATTAAAGAAGATTAAAACCAATAAATCACTGGGATCAGATAACATACATCCAAGACTCATTACATAAATAGCAGCTGAGATAGCCCAACCAGTAGCCTTTATCTTTCAAAGGTCAGTGGATAAAGGGAAAGTGATCAAAAAGTGATGAGAAGCACATGTAGTGCCAATCTTTAAAAAGGGTAATAAAGATTCCCTCGAGAACTATACACCAGTGAGTTTAACTACTATAATGGGTAATGTATTGGAGGATCATGCACATAGGGAAGAGAAACGCTGAAGCCACCTATAGGCTGGGAGGGGAGTTGCTGGCAGTCACAAGGGAAGAAAGTGACTTGGGCATCATCATCGCCACCGATGACCTGAAATCATCCAAGCAGACCACTAAAGCAGTAGGTAAAGCTAGGGGGATGTTAGGGTGTATTAGTAGGGGTATCACAAGTTGGAAGAAGGAGGTAATAATCCCTCTTTACAAGACACTGGTTAGGCCCCATCTGAAGTACTGCATGCAGTACTGGAGGCCACACCTCGACAAGGACATTAACCAAATTGAGGTGGTCCAGAGAAGGGCAACCAAAATGGTACAGGGACTGCATCAGAAAACATATGAGGACAGATTAACAGAGCTCAATATGTATACCCTAGAGCAAAGGAGGGAGAGAGGTGATATGATCGAAACATTCAAACACCATAAGGGCATTAACAAGGTGAAAGAGTCTAACATGTTTCAACATAAGAAAATTAGCTGGACAAGAGGACACAGCATGAGATTAGAAGAGGCCAATTAAGGGGTAATGTGAGGAAGTTCTTTTTCACAGAAAGGGTGGTGGCTGCATGGAACGGCCTACCTCAGGAAGTGGTGGATATGACTACAGTGCAGGGCTTCAAACAGGCATGGTATAGGCATAAGGGAGCAATACAGATGAGTGTGACTAGATAGGCCATTGACAGAGCAAAGGCCGATGGCACATTTATAAGGTAGAAAAAGAAATGGGCAGACTGGATGAACCTTGTGGTCCTTGTCTGCCATCAACTTCTATGTTTCTATGTTTAAGATACTCTAAAGGAGCACATTCATGTTCACCTGACTGAAAATTAGTTGTTTGATCATAGCCAGCATGGGTTTAAAAAATCAAGATCTTGCCAGGCCAACCTTCTACAGTTTTATAACAGAGTAAGCAGATATTTCGATTTAGGGAAATCCATAAATGTAACACAACTGGACTTCTCAAAAGCATTCAATAAACTCCCACATTATGAATTAATCAAATCCCTTCTTTCCCTAAAGATCAATAAAAAAACTTGTCAATTCGATAGCAGCTTGGTTACATGGAAGGAGACAGAGAGTGGTGATAAATGGAGAACTATCTGACTGGCTTTCTGTGATGAGCGGGGTACCTCAGGGGTCAGTGTTGGGACCCTGTCTGTTCAATATATAAATTTCATCCTTACAATACTATTCGGGGATCATATAGATGACCAGATTTGCAGACGACTGCAGAGTGGGGGCAGTGGTAAATTCAAATCTGGACCAAATTAAACTTCAGTAAACCCTCAAATATATTGAGGAATGGACAACAAAACAGAAGCTTAAATTAAATGAAGACAAATGCATAGTTCTACATGTGGGTGAAAAAAACTTGGAATTAAACTACACTATAAATAATAAAAAACTAAAACTAACTGTGAAAGAAAGGGACTTCGGTGTTATTATAAGAAATGACCTCACTTTTAGCTCCCAATGTGATCAGACTGTAAAAAATACAAATAGAGCCCTAAACTGTATTTTGAGACATACATCAAGCAGAAGTAGGGAGATTTTGATCCCCCTGTATGGGTCAATGGTGAGAACCCAGTTGGTGTACTGTTCCCAAGTCTGGGCCCCTCACATGAGAGTGGAGATAGATAGACTGGAGAGAGTGCAAAGAAGGGCAACTAGATCAGTGGTGGGGTTGAGGAACAAGCCATATAGAGATCGACTAGAGGACCTTAATCTGTATTCTCTTGCATATAGAAGACGGAGGAGTGATATGATTTTGGTTTATAGATCATTCCAAGATAATAACCTTAGACTAGACCTAGGACTTAAACTATATGAAAAAACATACAACTAACTGTAAACAGTTAAAACAACAGAGGTGGAAGTTACTGAAAAGGAAATATTGGTTTAGTCAATGAGTGGTCCCTCATTGGAACTCCCTTCCACAACAGATAGTCGATAGCTTGACTTTAGAAATATTTAAAACAAGGCTGGATATATACAGTAAATTTGAGGTTAGAGAGTACTAATAGGTTTTTACTCATTGCACGAAGAAAAGGAATAAAGTCTATTTTTTTTTTTTTGTGCCTTACTTGCCCCCTGGCCTGCCTATCCTTCCGGCTGCTCATGACTCCTCTGACTCCCTCGCCCTGACCCCCTTCCACTCACCTCAGATCGCAGCTGACCCAGGGGTGGCCCGGCATATCCCTTCACTGGATAGGTCCCTCTCCTCCAAGGGGGAAGGCGCAAGGAGGGGAAACCAGCGCACTAGTCAATCAGTCCCTGGGCACTGCTGAGGTGGATTCCAGGGTGTCAGGGCATTTCAAGTCAGCAGGACCCAGCAGCCATCATTGGGCAGACAAGGAGGCCGGGATTTCCGCTTTTCTCCCCGGGGGCGTGGTGTGCCATGAACGTCTAGGCCAAGCCGACGTTCACCACACCCCTTGTGCAGTGGGGCTCGCTTAAACTGCTGCTCTCCTGGCCTCCACCAGGAGGCAGCAGACAGCAAGCCATGTCCCCTCCCTCCTCCCAGAGAAGGTGAGCAGTCGCAGGATGCTCAAGCCTACTCCCCCCGGCCGGCTCTCCAGCAACCCGAGTCCATGCGGAAATCCAAAGAAAGTCTAATTTAACTTTTTGTGAATATTACGATACGATGATATTTCTTGTACTCTGTTACCAAGCTGTTAATTGTGATCTATAAATTGCTAACTCTGTTTCAAGCATTAAAACATGCATATTCGTAATACAAATAAACATGTTGCAATACAACATATTAATAAAATTACTTTATGAATTTTGGACTCGTTATTGCTATACCATTTGGTGTTCTGGAGGAATAAACTTAATGATGACACAAATATAATATTCGGTTTTATAATATGCATTTTGCATTCAGTTAGAATGAAATAATGTTCCAAAGGTGTGTACGTTTGCTGAAGTCATACCTCTCAAATGCCCGGCATTGTACAGACATCCCACATTTAGTGCTTTTTCTTTTTCTGAGTCCCGCTGTCCATCCCTTACCTTTGTTTGTCACTAATTTCAAAGCTGCCAGCAGCAAGCATAAAGTCAGTAATGTCTGTAAGTGTACCACAGGAAATGCTTTGAATTCACCCTGGGAGTTGGGTAGCCAGGAAAGGAATGAGGGCTGGTCTTGCTGTTCAAATCAACTGCTTGCTAATCCCAGGTAATTTACTGGGCTAAAGTCTTCAATTAAAAACAGAAAATTCTTGGCAGGCACATGTGTGCACACACATTGGCAGAGATAAACAATCCTACATGGGAAAGAAACAACCTCATTACCAAAGTACTGTACGGCATTTGTAGAGACAAGTACATACACACACTGCAGCATGGAAAATAATCTAGGTATTTACCAACTCATGCACCTTTCTGTCAGCAAAAATATTTGTTGTCACATTAATATTCAGCTCAGTAACAGAATGATCTAAAGGCTATAATGTACACAGTCATCAGGTGTGGATAAAAAAGAAAAGTATTTTCAGAGATGACCTGATTCAGGTCAGCTATCAAATTACTTTGTTTATCCACTGGAGGGTTGGTCGCTGAGTAAAGCATGCTCCATCAGACAGTTGGTCTTCACAGCCACAGTATCGAAGTTTGGTTCTTTATTTGTGGTGCTGTCACTGCTGTGCTATTTCATATATTCTCCAGACTCTTTTAGCAATGTGGAACAAAATACCACATAATAACTGTTATATGGAATGATACGATGGATGTAATCGATCTAAACCCTGCTCCACATAATGACCCTGCACATATTCTCTGAATAGAAAATGGAAGAAGAAACCAACAGACAGTCCAAGAATGTTATGGTATTAGCCACTGTGATAACAAGTCTGCTAGGGAAAGAACATTACACTCATGAAAAATGAATGATCAATCAATAAGTCAATCAATCTTTATCTTACCAGGTGGAACACCATTGAGGCAACTCATTTACAAGGTGGACCTGGGAAAGGTACAGAAGCAAATACAGCAATATATATATATACAATATGTGCACAAGGCAATCTGGAGCAGAATACAAGGCAGCAGGTTATACATACAATAATGTGATACAATACATTGGGAGCATAATCAGTCAAAAATGTGCACTGTGGAGGAGGCAACAACTTTTAATAGTATACAGACATAAAAAATATTACAAAAACATACAAAATATACAACTCATGTAAGTTTGAAGAGGACCAGGAAGAGATGGGAAATTAAGATGAAGGTGAAGACAGCAAGGAACAAGAGAAGGGCCATTAGCAGAGACAGTTGCAAGTCTCCTTGAACATCCACACTAAAAGATTTTTAAAGAAAGTCAACTTCACAGGGAGCACAAGTCTCAGCATTTTTTGCACATTGTTCCAAAGAACACTCTACCAAAACACGTTCTGACCTAGGGGAATAAGAAGTGAGGTATACAAGAGACTTCTTAAGGGGTAGTTTCCCACAGAGCAGACAGGTAGACAGAGATATATTGTGGGAGCTTGTTAGAGATAGCTCTATATGTCCAGATGACTGCATTTTTATGCCATCTATAACCAGGAGAATTCCATCTTATCATGGTATAAAGTGTGCAGCGGTGGGTGGAGTATGATGCACCAGTTATGAATCTAATTGCCCGATGGTACAGAGTGTCAGGTTTGGCTAGTGCCGTACTTGGACCTAGCCCATGCAAGAAATCAGCATAGTCCAATAGGGGCGTAAAGGTGGTTTGCACTAACTGTGTTTTAGCTTCCTGCAAGAGTAAATGTTTGATCCTGTAAAATAGACCAAGCCTCTGTTTCAGTTTTTTTGTAAGTTCCTCGATATGATCTATGAATGACAGCCTAACGTCAGCCCAGACACCCAGGTATTTAAATTTCAATACTAATTCCAGATGCTCACCTTGGAGTGTAAGTACTTGAGGAGTTGTCCCTATGGTGCTAAGTTTGGATACATTGGCTGAAGGGGCAAAAAGCATAGTCTTAGTTTTTTTTGCATTTAACAGAAGTTTTAAATGCAAAAGGTTTTCCTGAAAGTGGTTGAATTCAAGCTGGAGGTCTTTGTAAGCCAGCTCAGATGTATGCCTGTCTATATACAGCACTGTATCATCAGCAAATAGATGAATGCCTGCTGACTTGATACCAGTGTTTATATTGTTAATATAGATGGCAAATAATAACTGGCCAAGGATGGATCCTTGAAGCATGCCTCTTTGAAGGGTTTTCAATGTGGAGAGATTGCCCTCCATCTTGACCTGTTGGTACCACTCGGTAAGGTAACTGGTGAACCATTTTAGTGCCAGATTGTCTACTCCAATGTTATGTAGGATGACTAGAAGCAGGTCATGATCCACCATATCAAAGGCTTTGCTAAGGTCAAGAAACAAAGTACATACATAATTTTTAGCATCCAGGGCTTTCTGCCAATACAAGTGCTGAGATTGTGATATGACAGGGTCTAAAACCAGACTGGACCGGGTTTAGTAGTTTAAGGTTCTCTAGATATTGCCTAAGTTGCAAATCTACTACTTTTTCCAGTAATTTGGACAAGATAGGGAGTAAGGATATTGGACGGTAGTTATTTAGGTCACTGGAGTCTCCGGATTTAAAAAGTGGAATGACATGAGCTGTTTTCCATATAGTGGGGAGGATGCCCTGAGCGAGGGACATATTAAAAAGGTAATGGGCTGGACAGAACATAATATCCTAGCTTTAGGTAGTAGGGGTCAATGAGGTCAGCCCCAACACTTTTCCTGGTATCCAATGTCAATAGGAGGTCCTCAACACGTTTCACAGAGACAGGGCAGAAGGCGAAGACTGTGTCTAGATTAGGTGAGCTCGAGTTAAGACATCCTGGGTTCTGGCCACACAACTGGGCCCAGAGGTTGTTGGCCAGTGAAGAGTCAAAAGCTAAAGCTGCTTTGACAAAATGATTATTGAGGAGTTCTAGAATCGATTATTTGTTGGTAGTGGTACTACCACCAAAGAAGATTTTTGGTGGGAGTGAATTGGCTGGAGAATAACCTTCAAGGTCCTTTAGTGTTTTCCAAAATTTTGTTGCGCTATTGGATGAGGACTCGAGTTCTGACTGGAAATACCTTGCTTTTTCAGTTCTCATTAGCTTGGTACACCAATTTCTAGCAGCTCTGAAGGCTGTCCAGTCAGCTGTTTGTTTGGTTTTCCTTGCTTTTTTCCAAAGGGTATCCCTATGCAACAAGGTAGCCTTTAAGCCACCTGTGAACCATGGGCAAGTTTTCTTCTTCTTGGTACAGATTTTAACTAACGGAGCATATTTATCTATGGTCCCGAGAACAATGTTTTGGAAGGCCTCGTATGCATTGGCCACAGTTGGGAGCAGATAGCAATCTTGCTAATTTGCATATTGAAGATCAGAAAGGAAGGCGTTGGGATCGAAGTTCCTCCGACATCTCTTGAAAATATACCTAGAAGATGAGACTGCTTTATGAACAGACCTCACACAGGCAATAGCAGAGTGATCACTAAGATCATTGAAGAATACATCCGAGTGAGTAAAGTGGTGAGGTTTATTAATTAAAATTAGGTCAAGTAATGTGCCATGATCCGGGTTTTTAATATTAGGATGGGTCTCTTCCATTATGATTTGAGAAAGCCCAAAAGTATCACAGAATTCTTTTAAGGGTTTGGACAATGCAGATAGCCAGTCCATACTGAGGTCACCCATAATGATAGCCTTACTTACTTACTTACTACTTGCCAGCAGAAACAGGCCACATGGTCTATCAAGTCTGCTCAAGTGTGCAGCTAGCACCCGACTTTGCAGCTGCCCCTCCCCTTCACCCCCCACACAAATGAATGCCAACTGACACTGAACCAGATTATGCTGAGCATAAGGAGTCTAAAACATCACTTAGGTGTTTCAGCACTTTGAGCTCTGCAGAAGGAGGTCTGTAACATCCAATGATATAGATGGGGGCTGACTGAGAGAGCTGTACATTTATGGTAATACATTCAAATTCCTTGGCAACATAAAAGAGTCTACTACAAAGGTAATATACTTGTCATGAATGTAGCTAACTACCCCCACCCCTCATCAGTCTATCTGATCTAAAGACATTGTACCAGGGGATATTAATTTCATAGTCCTGGGTGGAGGGCCTCATCCAAGTTTCTGACACTACTAGAACATCCGGGCTGGTGTGGTTGATACATGCCTGAATAGCATCAAATTTCTTAAGCAGACTGCAGGCATTAATATGAATAAGGCTCAGTCCCTTTAACTGAGCAAGTTGAGAAGGAGCTGAGATAAGGAGAGGGGGACCTGGGTTAAGTTCTTAATTGCCTGCACTAATAAGCAGCAACAGAAGAAGTTTTTGGATCCATGACTGGTCGTCGACAAAAATTTGTCGAACAACCAGACAGTGAAACCAACAGGTCGACTGCATTTTGCAGTTGGCGACCGGTTTCGTACAAAAACGAGTGTTTTCTTCAGGGGGCTTCACCCCCAAACCCCCCACATGGGGGGGCCGTGCCCCATGCATCCCTCAATTAGGATTCTCAACTCTCAGCCAGAGCTGATTTTGGGGGGTACAGGACCCTCAACAGACTGTGCCGGGTTCCAGCGGGTTCCCTACAGTGCAGAGGCACTGTAGTCACTGTAGGGGACCGTGCTGTCAAAATGTCGCTGTACCTGAGGTATACCGAAGTTTTTGAGGGCATTTAGGAGTAGCCTAATCAGGTGGCTTTTATCCCTCTTATGAAGACTGGACCCAATGGATGGGGGTGGTCTTAATCAAGTAGCCAGAGGGCCCAAATATGCATATAGGAGAGTCCTAGCAGCAAGAGTAAATAGGTGTGCAGAGATAAGAACAGGCCTAAGCTGATGAATACAACTAATAAAAGGAACTGTTTGTGTACTACCAGGAATGTACAGTAGAGTATCCTTCATTAAAGAAGGCTTTTGGTTAATCTTGGGGTATAATGGGCATGGTGAATGTTGACTCGCTACATGGGAATGGGCTGCAGGATAAGTATCAGGGTACTGATCAAATCTGCATTTGAGTGAACATACTAAGCACACTAAGAAAGGGAGTAGGGACTGCATTTTGTGTCCTATTTTTTTTTATTTATTTTTTTTTACCAATTATTTTACCAGCTGAGACACACTAAGCTGAAAGCTTGTTTGCAGGTGCAACCTGGGAGCACGAGGAAGTTACGTGACTTGCTCAGGGTCACACAGTATGCAAGTGGGGGCTGTGGGATTCAAACCCAGGTCTCCAGATTTGCAGCTCAGAGTCTTACACTACTGCACCATACTGCCTATTGCAGAAAAGGCTAGTGCAGGGGCTAATTTAAATCAGCACTATATTCAGGGATCACGGCAACTGTTCCTTGCATAAAAGGACAGAGTACGGGTTCAATGTATGCCTCTTTAAGAGAGAATACAAGGAATATATGTCATTAGGCTGGAGCGCCAATGAGGGCTCAGCACCACCAAGGGAGAGGGTGTACATGTATTTAAAGAGTGCCGGAGGTGGGAACAAATTGAAATTTAGATCCTAAAACATTTCACGCTACTCTAAAACAGGTCAGTAGAAGCCCAGAGCAGGGGAGACAAGAATCAGCCGATAAGGGAAAAAGCCATAACCTCAGCCGCCAATCACAGGCTGGGTTAATGCAGCTTCATCCAATGCGAGCCCCGAGATGCCTTCCCAGTCTACAGCAGGCAGCTCACCTGAATAGGAGCTTCAAGCAGCGGGTCAAGCTGGAAGGAGTGGCCGGAGCAGCTTGGGAAGCCGCGGCTGCAAGTTCTGCAGATTGCCTGGTCAGTACCTCCTAAAAATGAAAGGGGGAGAGGGTAGAATTAAAAATCAGGTAGGAAACAAAGGTAGAGCACAGAATTAGATCAGGGGTGGGGAGTATCAGTAGGAGACAAAAGAGGAGTTAAACGGGGTGGGGGGCAAACAGCCAGCAGCACAATGGGGGGTTGATTGGCCGGTGCCAATAACTCCACACCCAAAAGCTGCTGAGAATTGCAGGGGATATGAGAAAGGAAAGAAAAAGAGATCAAGTTTACAGACTAGGGTTTTATGGATAGAAGGAGAAAGGGCTAGAGCAGAACAAGCACAGAGCAAAACTAAGTACAGGCATATGAATGGCAACATTACAGTGCAGTTTAAGGCAAACCACCCCACATAAACATTTCCCCCACAGCAGAGCCTGGTTACAATAAGCATTGAGGCAAAATTTAGAGCTTAAGACATTTCACTCTACTCTAAAACAGGTCCACAGAAGCACAGAGCAGGGAGACAAGAATCAGCCAATAAGGGAAAAAGCTGTAACCTCAGCTGCCAGTCACAGACTGGGTTAATGTGGCTTCAGCCAGTGAGAGGTACGAGATGCCTTCCTGGTGTACAGCAGGCAGCTCACCTGAATAAGAGCTTTGGATGGTGGGTCAAGCTGGAGGGAATGGCAGGGGCAGCTTGGGAAGCCATGGCCACAAGTTCTTCAGTGTGCCCAGTCAGGGGCTCCTGAATAGGAGCTTCGGGCAGCGGGTCAAGCTGGAGGGAGTGACCAGGGTAGCTTGAGAAGCTGTGGCTGCAAGTTCTACAGAGTGCCCAGTCAAGGGCTCCTGAATAGGAGCTTCAGACAGTGGGTCAAGCTGGATGGAGCAGCCAGGGCAACTTGGGAAGCCACAGCGGCAAGTTCTTCAGAGTGCCCAGTCAGGGGCTCCTGAATAGGAGCTACAGGTGGTGGGTCAAGCTGGAGAAGTGGCTGGAGCAGCTTGGGAAGCTGTGGCTGAAAATTCTTCAGAGTGTCCAATCAGGGTCTCCTGAATCGGAGCTTCAGGCAGTGGGTCAAGCTGGAGGGAGCAGCTGGGGCAGCTTGAGAAGCCACGGTTGCAAGTTCTTCAGAGTTCCCAGTCAGGGACTCCTGAATAGGAGCTTTAGGCAGTGGGTAAAGCTGGAGGGAGCAGCCAGGGCAGCTTAGAAAGCCATGGCTGCAAGTTCTTCAGACTGCCTGGTCAAGGGCTCCTGAACAGGAGCTTTGGGCAGTGGGTCAAGCTGGAGGGAGCAGCTGGGGCAGCTTGGGAAGCTGCAGCTGCAAGTTCTTCAGAGTGTCCAGTCAGGGTCTCCTGAATAGGAGCTTCGGGCAGTGGGTCAAGCTGGAAGGAGTGACCAGGGAAGCTTGGGAATCCACAGTCACAAGTTCTTCAGAGTGCCCAGTCAGGGGCTCCTGAATAGGAGCTTCAGGTGGTGGGTCAAGCTGGAGGGAGCAGCCAGGGCAGCTTGGGAAGCCATGGTCACAAGTTCTTCAGAGTGCCCGGTCAGGGGCTCCTCAATAAGAATAGAAATAATGGGTATCTTTCAGAAAAGCTGCAAAATGCAAATAACTTCAACAGAATTAGTTAAGACATCTTGGAGAGGGTGAATGTGAGGGCACATCAAATTGCTGTGGTACAGTGGTTGTGAAGCATTTAGATAGAAGTGCTGACAAAATTCTAAGGTTGTAGCAGAGAAAGCATTTTGTATATCTATATTGTTCATTTAAACTTCTTCCCCCTAAGCATGTTGCATTTTTTTTATGCAAAAGTAATGAATTAGTGATATAACGGTGCAAATACCGACAATATATGGCACACCTCCACAGGTGAAAGATGGTATAACTTACTGTTTTTTGTTTTACTAACAACTATTGTATTTATAACCGATCACACCTGATTGATTATGCTTCAACCGGGAGATCATTGCAAAAACTGTATCTCTTTGCTTATTCTCAGGAGTTCTAAACTTGGGCAGGCTTCCCAAAAGGAGCAGGATGCCAGCTAGCACAAGTAAGGTATCCTGGGGGCTCTTAGCCTGCATGGCGCACTGTACAGCATTCCTCATATTTAGGTTTTTTTTTTTTTTTGCAGTGTGTATCTGTAGGATGAAATTTTTTTTAGGAAACCTTATAAATATTATTATTATTAATGGGCCCTATGCACTAACAAGAATGTTGCCTACGCACCGCATATCTGAGGCACGTAGGCAACCATAAGTGTGAATGCTGTGCAGCAGGGTCCCGCAGACCCCCCAGTGGAATTCACCAGGGGCATGCAAGGCACTTATGCTCCTGCCTCCATAGCCTCTCAGATAACACTGTGCTGAGGGCATGTCGGGGCATGCCTGTACTACACGGCATTCACTAAACCGTATAGTGTCAGGCACAGGGGCGCCTGTTACACCAGCTAAGACCAGGCATAACCTGGTACATGCCCCTGTGTTCTCTGTCCACTGGGTGCAGAGGTACCAGGCTATGGACCTCCGTGCTGCCCCAGCCTACTAGGCTGCTGAGAAGGGCTGGGGCAGTGGATCAGTCAAGTGCCCGGCAAAAGACAAAATGTTTCCACTTTACGTGACCTGCCCCTGAGCTGTGTGCCCACTGCATGGGCGCAAGGGATCCACTAAGTGACCCCGTATGGGCATCCGATTAGATGCCTGCCCAGGTCTGCAGCTCCACCCCGAACACCCACATGCTGAGGGGACATTGCCATGGACAGGTACCCCATGGGTACATGCGGTCATGCATACTGAGAACCCTGCGCCTGTCCAAGGCTGCATAGGTAACCAGGCATGGTATTCTCCTCAGGCACATATAACCTGCCTGTTATTGCATAGGGCCCATTATTATTAACACACACAGACATGCACCTTATACTGCAATCCACAAAAGTTCTTTAGTTCTTCAGGCTGCAGCTTTCATAATTCAGCAACACCAAGCATTGACCAAACCCATGAACCAGAATCTCCTTCCAGTCCCTGACCCAGACATTACACTTATGCGGAATGTATGGTATATAGAAATAAAGTTAATCTTTGAGAAAAGCTGTGAGAAACAAATAGCTTTAACAGAATTGGTTAACATATCTTGCAAAAGCTGAATCAGAGGAGGGCACATCAAATTGCTGGGGTACAGTGGTTATGAAGTATTTAGATTAAAGTGCTGACAGAATTCTAAGGTTGTAGCAGAGAAAGTATTTTGTATATCTGAATTGTTCATTTAGAATTCCTTTGCCCTAAGTCTGTTGCATTTTTTTTACACAAAAGTAATGAATTATTGATATAACGGTGCAAACAATATCAATGCATATAGCACCCCTGACAGGTGAAGGATGATATAACATACTTTTTTTTATTTTACTATTTTATTTAAAACTGATCATCCCTGATTGCTTATGCTTCAACGGGGAGATCAGAATAATGCAGTGTATGTTTACATATATTACAAAAACTGTATATCTTTACTTACCCTCAGGAGTTCAAAACTTAGGGAAGCTTTCCAAAAGGAGTGGAATGGCAGCTAGCGACAGATATATTGGGGGCTCCCAGCCTACACGGTGCATTGGACAGTGTTCCTAATTTTTAGCTTCTTTGTTTGTTTGTTTGTTTTTATGTGTGTCTGTAGGATGAAATGTTTTTTTAGGTAACCTTATAAACATAGAAACATAGAATTTGAAGACAGATAAAGAGCACTTGGCCCACCCAGTCTGCCCATTTCCCTACCTATTGCATATACTTCGGATCTTAATCAAGCTGCAGCTTACCCTCTCTTTCCTTACTTTAGGGTTGCCTTCTGCCTATCCCATATATTCTTGAATTCTCCTACCATTTTTGTCTCCACAACCTCCTTAGGGAGGCTGTTCTATGCATCTACCACCCTTTCTGTGAAAGAATACTTCCTCACGTTGCCTCTGAGTCTCCCCCCAGCCTCATATCATGACCCCTTGTCCTTGGATATCCTTTTTTTCTGAAAAATGCTGCCCTTTTGTACCTTGTTTATCCCCTTGAGGTACTTAAAAGTCTTTATCATATCCACCTCTCCCTTCTTTCCTCCAGGGAATACATATTGAGTTCTTTCAGTCTGCCTCTTTTCACATGATTTCTGGTACAGTCCTTGCACCATTTTTGTTGCCCTTCTGTGGACTGTTTCCACTCCATGTCCTTTAGGAGATGTGGCCTCCAGAACTGGACACAGCACTCCAGATATGGTCTCACCAATTCTCTGTACAGTGGCATCACCATCTCCTGTTTTTTACTGGTGTTGCCTCTCCCTATGCACCCCAGCATCCCTCCAGCTCTCCTCACAGCCTCCTCACATTGCTTGTTTACCTTTAGGTCATCTGTTATGATTATTCCCAGGTCCCTTTCCATCTTGGTTGTCGTCATTTCCTCCCCTTTCATTGTGTATTTCTCCCATAGATTTCTGTGCCAAAAGTGCATGATTCTGCACTTCTTTGTATTGAATCTAAACTGCCACACTCTTGATCACTTCTCTAGCTCACCTAGGTCTCTTCTCATCCCCCCGCCGAGTGTCAACCCTATTGCAGATCTTAGTGCCCTCAGCAAAGAAGCATACCTGCTCTTCAGCCCCTCCACAATGTCACTTATGAAGACATTAAAGAGGACTGGCCCCAGCACTGATCCCTGTGGCACCTCACTGGTTACCTCCCTCTCCTTCGACTGAACTCCGTTTACCACTACCCTCTGTGTTCTATTGCTCAGCCAATTTCTGACCCAGTTTACCACCTTGGTTCCCACCCTAGCCTGCCCAACTTGCTTACTAGCCTCATGTGTGGGACAGTGTCAAAGTCCTTGCAGCAATCTAGGTAGGCCATATCTACCATCCCTCCCTGATCAACTACCCTGGTCACCCTGTCAAAGAAATCTAACAGATTGGTTTGACAAGACCTTCCTGTTGTGAATCCATGTTGCTTTGGGTCTTGTGTCTCACTGGAATCAAGACATGTCACAGTCCTTTCCTTTAGCATTGATTCCATTAGTTTCCCCACCACTGAGATCAAACTGACTGACCTGTAATTTCCAGCCTCCTCTTTGCTCCGCTTTTGTGAAGGGGTATCACATTTACTATCTTCCAGTCCTCCAGAACTACTCCCTCCTCCAGCGATTTGTTGAATTGGGCTGTCAGTTCAGTTTATTTTGATGGGATAACAACCGTTGAGCAGGCTCATTTGCAAGGCAGTCCCTTATACATAAACCACTATAACAATACAGTACACTAAATAAAAAGGTCAACATGATTAAAGTACATAGTAAAATTATAATGATTGTAACGAAATAGTAAAATTATAATAGATGTAATGACTAAATAAAAGAAAAAAGCGAAAACATTGAACTACTACAACACTAAGCTAAATTCCAGACACAGCCGGGTACAAGCACAAGTACATAGTTAGATAAGTGCGTGATGACACTTTTTCAACCATAAGAGTGTAGGAGAAGTAAGACAAAGAGCTAGGATAAAGGACAGGGAATTAATGTTAGTGGTATATTTACATAAGGGAAGGAATCAAAGCAACAGAACAAAAGGGAAAACAGGGAGGAGAAGAAGCACTGTGAGTAAATTTGGAGACCGGCAATGGCACCACAATCCGCACAGGGGTTGTATACAGACCCCCTTCTCAGGGGGAGGAAATGGACAAGGAAATGATAGAAAGTATACTTAGTATGGCAGAAAAAGGGGAAGATATTGCTGATGGGCAATCTGAATATGCCAGATGTTAACTGAGTGCAGTTGCAGCAGCCACTTCAAGAGTGGGTTATTCTAGATGCCCTACAGGGGATGCCTTAGACAACTAGTATTGGAGTCCACCAAGAGGGAGCAATCTTAGACCTGGTTCTCTCAAATGGAGATGAAGAGAGGATCACAGATGTAGAAGTGGGTAGCCATCTGGGAACTAGCGACCATCGAACAGTATGGTTCTAATAAACACAGCAATAGAGTCAAGCCACACAAAGGCAAAGGTACTGGACTTAGGAGGGCTGACTTTGCTAAATGGGTGAGTGCCTATGAATGATCAGCAAATGGGCAGGAAGGAGGGTGAAGAACAATGGGGAATAATAAACTGCCATCACAGAGGTAACAAGCCTCTGTGTGAAGCAAACAAACAAAACTAAACGATGTAAGAAACCACTATGGTTCTCAAAGGAAGTGGCAGGAAGGTTCAAGAGAAAAAGAAAGCTTTCAGGAAGTACAAGGAATCACAGAAGGAGCAGGACAGAGAACTGTATCAGTTAAAGCTAAAGGAAGCTGGAAGGCTATCAGAACAGCAAAGGCCCAAACCGAGGAAAAGATAGCCAACCTAGTTAAGAAGGGGATAAACCTTTATAGGTATATCAGGGAGTGAAGGAAGACCAAGGAGGGATAGTGAGGCTTAATAAAGGGGAGGGTGGGCAGAGGGTGACTGTAGAAAAGGCAAATATTTTTGCTCAGTATTTACAAAGGAAGAGGGGAGGTACCTAAAACAAACAGTAGAAACACTCTGGATACAGAAGTTGATACCAGCCCATTTACAGAAGAAAGGGTTCTGAAAGAACTCTAAAACTGAAGGTGGACAAAGCAATGGGGCCTGATGGGATTCATCCCAGAATTTCAAAAGAACTAAGGGCAGAATTAGTGACACCACTGACTACCCTGTTTAACAAATCATGGGAGATGGGGTGGTACCGAGACTGGAGGAGGGCAGATGTGATTCCCTTCACAAAAGTGGAGCAAGGCAGAAGCTAGGAAACTACAGACCTGTTAGTTTAACCTCAGTGGTAGGGAAAATGATGGAATCACTCTGAAGGAAAGAACTGTCGAGTATCTAGAGGCCAGAGGGGCACAGGACCCAAGGCAGCATGGATTCACAGCAGGAAGGTCATGCCAGACAAATCTGATAGATTTCTTGACTGGGTGACCAAAGTAGTAGATCAGGAGGGCTGTGGACATGGCCTACCTAGACTTTAGCAAGGCATTTGATACAGTCCCACACAAAAGATTAATATACAAGTTAGCTAGCCTGGGAGGGGCCCAAGATGACAGCCTGGGTAAAAAATTGGCTGGAGAATAGGACAAAGAGAGTAATAGTAAATGGAGTCCACTCTGAAGAAAGGGGTTACTAGTGGGCACCGCAGGGTTCAGTATTAGATCGGTCCTCTCAATGTCTTTATAGCTTATATTGCAGAGGGACTGGAAGGAAAGTATGTCTTTGCAGATGACAAAGATCTGCAACAGAGTTGATGCACAAGGTGGGGTGAAAGGATGAGGAGGACTTGGAAGGTTAGAGGAATGGTCAAATGTATGGCAGCTTAGATTCAATGCTAAGAAGTGCAAAGTAATGCACCTGGGAAACAAAAACCCAAGGGAAGAGTACACAATGGGGGTTGAGATACTAACAACAACAAAAATGGAAAGGAACCGGGGGTAATCATATCAGATGACCTAAAGGTGGGCAAGCAATGTGAGAGGGCAGCAAGGAGGGCTGGGGGGATACTGGGATGCATAGGGAGAGGCATCACCAGTAGAAAACAGGAAGGTATTATCCCTCTGTACAGACAGACAGCTGGTCAGACCCCATCTGGAGTACTGCATGCAGTTCTGGAGACCCAGTCTTCGCAAAGACATAGACAGGATGGAAGCTGTCCAGAGGAGGGCAACTAAAATGGTGCAGGGTCTGCACCAGAAGACATATGAAGAGAGACTTAAGGAGCTTAATATGTATAGCCTAGAGGAAAGGAGGGAGAGGTGGGACATGATAGAAACTTTCAAGTACCTCAAGGGAATCAACAAAGTCCAAGAGGGTAGCATCTTCAAAAAGAGGTGTGCAAAGAACAGGGGGCACAATTTGAAGATAGAGGGGAGGCTCAGAGGTAATTTAAGGAAGTATTTTTTCACAGAGAGGGTTGTGGATGCATGGAACGGCCTTCCGGAGGAGGTTGTGGAGTCAAAAACAGTGGTGGAATTCAAGCATGCATGGGACAGTCATAAGGCAATTCAAGGGGGTGGGGGTAGGAAGAAGTAGGCTGCTGGTTAACTAGGATCTGCAGCTTATCCAGTAGGCAGGGAAATGGGCAGACTGGGTGGGCCAAGCGGTCCTTATCTGCCATCAAATTCTATGTTTCTATGTTTCTATGTATTGGCAGATGTTGGGAGTAATTTTTTCAGTGAGCGGCTTGAGCGCGTTTTGGAGTATTAAAGGAAAACTGCACCTTCATATCTTCTAAATGTCATTTGATTCTATGTCAGCAGACAACTCTTTTCATGTAGCTGTTAAAGATGTATGCAACTGCTTCTGTTAGATTTCAAATTCATACTAGGCACTGTCACTCTCCTGGGAGGGTCCATTTCGTGATTGTTGAAATCTCATTGTCTCTGAGAGCTGCATTAACATATGAGAACATGATGTCAGATCAACCATTTATATCATGTATCTCTATGCCAAAATAACAAATACCCTGCAAAAACTCCTCTGGAAACTTATAAACTGAATGGAGTTTAAAGGGGAAAAACTGCATTACAACTCAGAAAAATTTTAAAACTCACTGAAAGTAAATGTGGTATTTCACACCTTCTTGCAGCTTGGTTCTTTTAAAACTACTTAAGCAGACATGCATACTGGGGAGTCTAAAGGTTGATTATGCATCACATTCTCATATGCTAATGCAGCTGTCAGGGACAATGAGATTTCAACAACCATGAAATGGACCCTTCCAGGAGAGTGCTAGGGCCTAGTATGAAGTGTGAAAATTAACAGAAGCAGTTGCATACATTTTTAACAGCTACATGAAAAGAGTTGTCTGTTGACATGGAAACAAATGACATTTAGAAGATATGAGGGTGCAGTTTTCCTTTAAGTTTTGTAGTCTGAGCGTAGATTGGCATTTGTGCCATGCCATGGGAATAATGTAATTCATGGCTGACTTGCCAGCTTGAGAGTGGATTTTTAGGTACCTCCACTGTCAGTGGTGCTACCAGCACCTCTCTGAGTTCTTTTAATATTCTGGGTTGTATCCCATCCTTCCCCATTGCCTTGTCCACTTTCAGTTTCACAAGTTCCTTTGGGACTCTTCCCTCTGTGAATGGATTGGTGTCCACCTCTCTTCCATGCATGTTCCTCCCATCTAACTGTGGTCCCTATCCTTCCCCTTCTTTTGTGAATACTGAGCAGAAGTATTCATTCAGGATTTCTGTTTTTTCTAGGTCCCCTCTGTACACTCCCCTCCTCTTTTACTTAGCCTCACAACCCCTCCTATGGTCTTTTTCCTTTCACTAATATACCTAAAGTTGTTCTGTTCCCCTCTTTTACTGTCTGGGCTATTTTTTTCCTTTGTTTGTGCCTTTGTGCTCCTGACTGCTTTCCCCACCTCCCTTTGCTTTGTCTCATACAGTTCCCTGTCTGCCTCCTTCTGTGTTTCTTTGTATTTCCTGACCTAACCTTCCCTGCCACTTCCATAGAAAACCACAGTGTTTTTTCTTTTCTTTCTTTTTGCCTTGCTTTCTTGTTTCACACAAAGGCTTGTTGTATCTTGTATGGTTCTTTAAAGGTTCCCCCACTGTTCCTCTGCACCCCTCTCCTCCTCCTTTGCCAGGGCTTTTTTGAGGCACTCACCTATTTTTGTAAAGTAGTTTCCCGTGTACCATGTTTCAGTGACTGCAACAATGTCCAGGTCCTCCTCCACCATCAGGACCACTAAGTCCAGGATCTTGGTTCCCAGGCTATGAGTATTTGAACACATTGCTTTCCATGTTTTGATGCCTTCACCCCTAATGACTTCCTTCCTGCACTGATGCCTTCCCCCATGACTCCCCTGTCTTTGCTGTTAATTTCAGGTTGTTTTGTTGATTCTCCAGCCCTAGGATCCTCCCTTCTGACTTCTTTAACTTGTGGGGTGGAGGGCAGTTAGATTTTCCCTGCTGCCCCCACCCGGCTGGTTGCTTGACAATGAAACATTTAAACTTCTCATTGAGCATCCTGGTTCCCCTCCCCAGACGGATGCAGATCATACCTCCTGAACAAGCCCACATCCCTCCAGGTGGACTCACATTCCCCAATGAAGCCAAATCCCTCAGCTCTGCACCAGTTCTTCAGCCATCTGTTGAATACCTTGGTGCAGAGTACACTGGCGTCTCCCATGCCATAGACAGGTAACACTTCCGAGAAGGTTACTGTCCATGCCACCTAAGACCCCTTCCCAACTCTATGAACTCCCTTTGCATTGCCTTGACCTCACTCCCAGCCACGTCATTTGTACCCAAGTGGACAACGACATTGAGCTCCCCCTCCCTCCCTGTCACCTCAACAATCCTTTATATTTGCTCCCCATCCCTCCAAATTGTGGTGCTGGGCAGGCACTTTATCTCCTTCTCTCCCACCCCTAAGTCTACCCCCTAATAATAGAGTCCTCCTCCAGGAGTTGTGTCCTTCTCCTCCTCCTCCTCCTCCTCTGGGGTCCCATGCTTTCCCTGGGGTCTCCAATGTTGAGGTTCCTTGCATCCACCTTGCGCACCACTGCTGGTGACACCATGGGACAGTCCCATCCTGCCAGAATGGTGTAGGAGTTGTGAAATGGGACCATAGGTGAGATGTGCCTCTGCCCAACCTCCTTTACCCTTCCTGAGTCCATCATTGTCAATCAATCAATCAAAATCTTTATTTAACTAGGCAGTCACTGTTGAGCAAGGCTCATTCTCGAGGAGGACCTGGATGTAACAAATACAGAATGAGGTATCATACACAATAATTACAATACAATAGCATAAACCGTGTGTGGAGATAAACAGAGATAATAATATGTGGTACAGGTTAAATGAACATGTGTTGGGTCAAGCAGAGTGCATTAATGTTGAGACACAAGAGAAACAAGGAGATACACAACATTACAATGTACTAGCAAGAAAGCAGGGGCGAGAGCAGGAGTTGAAAGAAAAAAGTGAATAGCCAAACAAACTGTCTAGGCAATCAGTATTGCAGATGGCTTCCGCAACTAAGAAGGATGGAGGGCAGAGCGTGAGCGAAGCCAGTGCAGTGCCGGAGCAGGTTGGGAGAGGAAAGAGGAGGAGAGAAGCCAAGAAGGGGAAAAAGGTGGTGTAAGAGAGAGAGAGAGTGAGAGAGCAAGAGAAGGCCAGGCTGTGGCTGGACCAATTATTAGGGAAGGTTGCACAGCAAGGTGGAAATGGTTCCAGAAAAGAAGAGGTACATGATCAGGGGTGGCAGACACAGGGTTCAGTGACATGATTGGAGTAAAGTGTTTTGAATGTTCCTAAGCTGATGACATAGTTTAGTTTTAGAGATGTTTTCAGTTTATTCCACATTGATGGCAGCACATGGCTAATGGCTGAGCAGCCAAAGCGAATACTGGCCTAACGCACCTTCAAGGAGGTATAGGAGGCACTTCTCAGCGCATACTTACTGATAGTGTAAAATTGTCCAACTGCCCTTCCTTTCTGGCATCCTCTGAGGTAGTGGAGATGAGCAACCTCTACCTTCAACCCAGAGAGGTGCACACAGATAGGGCAGCAGTGCACCCTCCAGAAGGTTTACACACACACACACACACACACACACACACCTCCCATATACTGCAATCTGCAAATCCTTCTAACTCTTCTGGCAATTGTTTTTGGAGACTGTACATAGTTTCCATTCATTACAGGACTTGGCCTAAAGATATATATATAGATATATATATATATAGTATATATATATATATATATATATATATATATATATATATATATATTTATATAAGCTTTGTAAATCCGAGCACTGAGCTACATCCCTGCCTTGCTGCTCAAAGAGTTTTGGAATTCCTGGAAAGTTTGAGGATGGAGGATGACTTGAACTGTACCCTTGTTTTCAGATTAGGGGCTACTGAGCAGAAAGTGAGGGGGTACATGAAGTAAAGTAACCAAAAACCAAGGTAATATAGTCTTACTATTCTTGGACTCACTTGAAATTCTTTAGCAAATATAGACTAAACCAGCTATTTGTCCCATATTCTAGGAGTCAGTATCCCACATTATAAAATTGGTAAGGGAATCCCAGCTTTCCGATTGGCTAAGACACCAATCTTAGCAGGTGGGTATTTTTCAGTACAGGCTGCTGAATAACAAGCTCCCATTTGGGGTGCCCCATTACTTTGGATATTCTTGGGCCCCTTGAATTTTCAGTCAAGTCAACCGCCATTGTTTCTGTCTTGCTTAGCGAGACTCACCTCAGCAGACGCCATAAAATAACCCATACTACAGCAGTACATATGAGTGTCAAACAAGAATTACAACATCTTTTTTCTCATTCTTAATTAAACAGCAGCATACTCTCGGCTCTTTCTCATGGCTCACCCCTTGCACCGCGCTACTCTAGTTGCTCTCTCTCTCTCACTCCGTTCCATGCTCGCAAACAAAACAAAAGCGGATAAACATTCCAGCATCACCTTTTTAATTAATAAAAATATAAAGGTACATCTTCTCTTTCCATGGTTTGTCACTCCCTTGCTGCACTCTCCACATTGCTCAGTAACAGATGATGTATGTTTCGTGGGATGGACAGACTGACCGATAGCACATAAAGAAACCAAAAAAATGATAACACGGAGGGGCGGCAGTCAATGTTTTGACAAAGTAAGTGTTTCACATGATCTCTGGCTGTGTGTGTGTGTGCATGTGTGTGCGTGCGTGTGTGTGTGTGCGTAAGAAGGTAACCATAACAATCAGCTCCAGTCACAGTATGAACAATAATTTGCACCTCAAAAAAATCACTCACACAAACACACACACACACACACCCATTGTAACATAAGCGAAGAACTATTTTATTTAAAAACATATTTTAAACAAATTTTTATTAACCTTTTTGATCAAATTAATTTTTTTGTCTCCATTTTTTAAATGTATTAATACCCTCCAGGGTGGGCGGCTGAGAATACCCAATACCGCCCACCCTGTCGGGTATTATTGCTTACTTGCCATTTCCAGAGGTTGAGAATCTCAACCTCTGGACACAGCAGCTTGGGACAGTGATGAGAGAGGTATGCCAGTAGTCCTTTTATCTAGTCATGCAGAATAAATCCACTCATACATTCTAAATGGATGTTGTTATAAAACTAATCAGAAGTTGTAGATTATGCATTAGAAACTCAGATGTTTATTAAAGGTCCAAGTCTGTGATGAATAATCCACAACCTGACTTCACCAGACCAATCAAATATTTACATTCACAAAATTTAGATAATACCGCAACTACAACTTCACAGCAGGATGCAGTTTTATAATTCAACAGCACTGAGCACTGACTGAACTCAAGAATTGCAATCTCCTTCTAGACTCTAACCCAGACATTATGTGGTATTTTGTCCCACATTGCCAAGAGAGTCTAGAGAATGTATGAAATAGCACAGCAGCAACAGCACCATAAATAAAGAACGAAACTTAAATGCTGTGGCAGTCAACACCCACAGTCCGACATAGGATGCTTTACTCAGCCCCAACCTCCTCGATGCAGCTGATCACGGACTGATTTTTAATTCAATATACTTTATTAATTTTATGCAGCATACAACAATGAGTAAAACAGTGGAATCGCAGAGAGCTGCTAATACATTCAGCAAAAAAGGACAAACTCAAATTATATGGACAAAAGGTGAGGCACAAACATAAGACACAATCCCCCTTCCCCCCCAGAACCCCCGCGAAACTCTGTGCGTCAAACATGGGGGATAAACCAGGTAATTTAAGGGTCTGTCATTTAAGGGCTCCAAAGAGATAATAGGATCAAAAGGGGCTCCCATGTAGACTGAAAAGAGAGTAATCTATGGTGCATGTTGGCAATATGCTTCTCCAACTGAATGGCTAGTAAGGTTTCTCCATACCATTCTAGTACAGAGGGAGGGGAATCCTCTTTCCAGTGCCTTCACATTACTAATTTTGCCATGGCTGACACTAGGGCAAGGTTAGCCTTCCTGATTCTGGGCGTGCGGGGGGGTATAAAGTTAAGCGGCAGCACTCAAGGGTAAATAATACCTCTAGACCCAGAAGGGGGTCTAAAGCGTGTTTAATAGAGTTCCAAAACAGCTGGGTCTTCAGACAGCTCCACAGCATATGGTATAATGAGCCTGGTGCCTCACCACACCGAGAACAGAGTGGGGATGTAAGTTTGCCTATTTTATGTAATCTGACAGGAGTATAGTATAAGTTATGCATAATGTTAAACTGGGTCAGCCACAGCCCATCTTGTTTGATGAATTTATATATAGCCCTCCAGGCCTTCTTCCACAGAGCAATCTCTGCAGGAAGAGTCAACGTCTGAACCCAGTAGCAGCATATACCTGTCGGGAGAGACAAATCCAGCATTTGTAAGTGTTTATGAACTCTGGAAACCACATGGGGTTGGTTCGCCACCTGAAATACAGAGGGCAAATCCTCTCTGGATGGAGAAGGCCAGCGCTTGGATCCCAGAAATTAGGTATGGCATGCTTTAATTGCCAATATTTGAATATATTCTTATCGCTAAGCTGAAACTGTCTCTGAAGGGAAGGAAAACATACTAGATTGTCATCATGCCAGAAATTGGCTAGGGTACAGTACTGAAGTGGGGGCCAGAAAGATGATGGAATTGCACGTGGACCTATCAGGAAATGTGGGTTATTAAATAAGGGTTGGCTAGATGATTTATACCAATTAAGTGACAGGTGGGCTTGTATTTGGTGCAATGCTCAAAGAGACCAGACGATAGGGGAATTTTTCAGGATCATGGAAGACAGGAGGGAAGCTGGTATTCCAATGCTGAAAGGGAACAATATGACTTTGTTGCCAAGACCTATTCAGTTTCTAACCAGATGGAGATATAAGTATTAGTGTGTTGCACCACTGAGTTGTTTACCCAGTGCACTAGCTTGCTGATATGCTGGGCCCCATTATAAGTGAAAAAGGACAGAAGGGCTAGACCACCCTGCAGTTTGGGGGCTGCAAGTTTGCCATATGCCCTTCGTACTCCCTTATTCCACCACAGAAAGTTATTAAACATTTTTTGAAGCTGAATGAACCAAGATTTGGGAAAGAAAAAAAACGGCATTCCCATTGGATAAAGTAAGCAAGGTGACACATTCATCTTGAGGACGCTGATACGTCCACCAAGTGACATTGGGAGTGCTCCCCATCTGTCCAAATCAGCCTTCGACATAAATATCAATTTGGTAAAGTTCTCTTTAACCATAGTGGGACTGTCCCGGGCTACCTTTATCCCTAAATAAGTCAAGGTTTTAGATTCCCATGATAGTCCTAGATCAGAAAAGTCAGCCCTGACAAGACAGTGATAGAGGGGGAAGATTTGGATCTTAGAAAAGTTTCACTTGTAGGAAGAGACTTTGGAGAAGTGGTCCAGTTCTTCCAGCAAGGTGGGGATAGTAGAGCTGGGGTCTTGTACATGTAACAGCAGATCATCAGCATATACCAAGAGAGTGTAGCATTTGCCTTCTAGATGGATACCTTTCAGTATGGGAGAGCTAACCAATCTGAGAATTAGGGGCTCCAAATAAAAATTGAACAGAAGTGGGAAAAGTGGGCAACTTTGCTGAGTCCCTCATTGAAGGGGAAACGAGGTGGACAGGTGGCCATTGCACCACACTATGGCCGTGGAACAGGAGTACAATGTTTTAATCAATTTGATCAAATTGGCTGGGATTCCAAAATGACTAAGGGAGGCGAATAAGAACTCCCAGGAGACCCAGTCAAATGCTTTCTCGGCGTCAAGGGAGACCAGAGCTGCCAGGACTTCGGACTCCCCCGACATCAAGATTAAGTGCAGGAGTTTCCTCATGTGGTCTCCTGAAGTCCGACCTGACATAAAGCCCACCTGCTCTTGTCCAATAACTTCTCCCATGACTGGCGCAAGGTGAGTGGCTAAGATTCTGGCTAGGATTTTCACGTCTGAGTTAAGGAGAGAAATTGGTCTATGGTTGTCTGGGTGTAGAGTGCCTTTACTGGGCTTAGGGATAAGGGTTATCAAGGCCTCCAAAAAGGTATGGTCTCCCACACCTTGTTCAATCTAGAAGTTGAAGACCTCCACCAAAGGTGGTGCTAACTGGGGGAGACAAGCCTTATACAATTTATTCGGGAGGCCATCTGGTCCGGGGGCCTTGTCTAAGGGTAGATGTTTAATAGCCTGTTCTACTTCACCAGTTTTGATTGAGGCTTCTAAATGTGCAGTCAATTAAGGAGACAAAGTTGGGAGGGCTGTGGAATTCAGGTACTCTGCAATGGATAGGTCCCGTTGGGTGGAGGGTTCCTCTATTGTGTAGAGTGTTTGGTAATACTTCCCAAAAATTGACACTATCCTTCTAGGGTCTGAAACTATATCCTCATCCAGAGCTGGTCGTAAGCTTGGCACAAACTTGGTCACCTCTGCTTGTCTGAGCCTTAGGGCCAAGAGTTTACCAGCCCATTCCCCGGACTCTAGGTATCGTAATTTAGTACGATGCAGAGAAATTTTAGCCTTCCGGGCCATTATTTCCGCATATTGGGATTGTAGGAGATGCAACCTAGCCCAGTCTGAATCAGAGGATAAGCAGTGAACAGTGTGTTCCAGCTGTAGGATTTCCCCTAATAAGGTATTTAGTTGGGCCCTAGAAAGGTGGAAATAAAGCTTTGGGTGTGAGTTAATGTGGAGGGTCTTTGCAGGAGCTCTGTGTTAAGATGCCAGAGAGAATCTCTCCGAATGCCTGGACCTAAAAGATATGAGAGGCTAATTGGGGAGTGGTCAGAGAGTACTCTAGAGTGACTATCAACAACTAAGATGCCAGGAAGGGAAAAGGAGCTAAACAGGAAGTAGTCTAGTCAGGATAGGGTTTTGTGGGGTTGGGAGAAATAGGTGTATTGATACTCCCTTGGATTCAGAGTACGCCATACATCCACTGTCCCTGTGCCAGTCATAAGATCCCTCAGAGCCCACTGAGCCGGACATAGGCTGACCCTCATATAACCCTCTGAGCGGTCTATGTCAGGTTGGGCCACTATGTTCCAGTCCCCTCCTAGGACAGTGAGCATGGGGGGATCAAATGTTAGCAATGATAATAGGCTAACAAAAAATTGCACTGAGTCCACATTCGGACCATACACTGAGCCCAGAACTATTGGGAAGGATTCCAAGGTGCCCTGAAGGATAATGTATCTGCCCAAGGGGTCCTGCCACTCATGTATCACCATAAAAGGGACAGATTTAGCTATTAATATGGCTGTGCCTCCCCTTTTTGTGGAGATACCAGCACCAAAAGCTTGTCCCACCTAACTTCTTTGGAAAAGGGAGACATCCTTTTGCCGAAGGTGGGTCTCCTGCAAGCAGACTAAATTGGCTCTGAGATGTTGGAGGTGACATAGAATAGTTATCCTTTTATGTTTATCCTGGGCCCCTTTAATATTCCAACTAACGAATGTATATGGGCTACTCATACAACTGGAAGATATGGGTGGTGTGAGGCATAAAAGGGAACATTCTTCCAATACCCCTAGTGTTATCTCAATTAACCAAAAATATTGGCCTGGCACCCAGTAATATGCAAGACTTTCCCACTCCTCCTACCCCCAAATCAAAATGTAGGCTGCACAAGGTGTACCAAACAATACCCCACACCCATACAAACCCTCAAACCCCCTCTCTCCCCCAACTATATTCAATAACCCCCAAAGTTACTAACAACAATCAAGATTAATAACTCTACCTCAGCTCTAACAGTTGTACTACTCACTGCACTTCGGCAAGTGATGTATTATCTACTGCCTATCAGAGAACAAATGCTCTAAACTTCCCTCCCCCCACCTCCACTCCAGCAAATACAATCAAACATTAAGGTAGTTAAGCATATTATAGCAGTTGAAAACCAGGTGTTGACCTCTCATCTGAGCTTTGCACTGCCTGTTGTGGCCACCAACTGACCCCTCGTGGCTTAAGAAAACTAAGGCAAGTTCTCAGTCAATAACACAGGCAGAAAGCTTCCAGTAGAAATTGCATTAAATGTCCATAGGTCCACTGATCAAATTAATGCTGGAGATAGGTCCCCAGAAAAAAATAAAGCAGTTTTCCAGTGGAAGATACCCACTCACACATGTAGTTATTATATCTGATGACAGGTATTCGAGGCAAAACAAGAAATTTATGTGCAGAATCCCGCCCCTCCCTCGCAGACTGTACCCCACTGCACTAACAGTTTGGAAAGGCTGAAGCGGTCACATCTGAAGAACAAAGTCCCTGGAGATCTGCAGATATTGCAGAGATGGTCTCCTGCATGGGCTTCATGATTTCTAAAAAACACTCCTCCATTAACGCTGCATTGCTGGACTGCGGCTTACTTGAGCTAGCAGGCTGTGACTTGGGCCTTTTTACAGCCTTGTCCTTTTCAGGCATCAGTGGGGATGAGTGGTGCAGGGCAGCCTTTTCCATTTCAATTTCCATACTCTGTGCCCCAATACTGGTACTGCAATGCTGGCTGAAGTGTACCAAAACAGCCAAGACGTCCACCCGATATCAAGGACCTGTAAAATCAGACTTAATAAATGAGAGTGGTGAGGAGAAATGGAGGTGAACTGCTCTCTCTCAGACAGTCATCATGTGACCTTCCCCCCCAGGACTGATTTTTTATATTTTTTGTTACAGACAGTGTGAGAAATTTTCTGTATGCCTGAATCTATAGGAATATGCATGGTTATACACATGTTTGTCAGTGTTGCTCCATCTCTTCAGGAAATAACGAGGGCCAGGTCTGCCAGCAGCTACTACAAGAAAATAGTGTGGCAATGGAAGGGAAGGGAAAGGGAAATTGTTCAACAAGGAAAGGCACGCTAAGCCAAAACTTGCTTCCAGGTGTGACCTGGGAGCACAAGGAAGTTAAATGACTTACTCAGAGTCACACGGTATACAATTAGGGGCTGTGAGATTCAAACCCATGTCTCCAGGTTTGCAGCTCAGTACTCTAAACCACAGCGCTATACTGCCTCCTACTTGGGGGGAAGGGAAGATACAAAGGTACAGTACTGTTGTGAGTGGAGAGGACGACATTGCTTCAACTCCACTGTGGAAGCACACAGTCTAAATATCCGGTCACATGCTTTCACAGACCCATTCTACCATGTAATAGCAATACATGATGCAGCTTTTGCTATGCAGCTATAAAAAGCCATCCTAGGAATGGGAGATCATGAGGGCTCAGAGACCTTAATAGTCTGATCACAAAATGTTTTTAAATATAACTCCCTTAGGCATAGCAATTTCTGTCAATGACAGCACATTTTTACAGTTGTGAGCTCAAAAATATAATTGACTATATCAGTGAAAAAAGGTATTCCCTAAGGGTGAAACAGCTGTAATGTACTGGGAACTCACATAGACCTGCGTAAACTTATAAATAGGAGGTCCACAAAGACCATGTTCCTTATAATATGGTCAGGAGAATGATGTTTTTGGTGGCCTTCCATTTATAAAAATTTTTTACTGAAATAGCTGCTGTCTTCCAATGTGATGACCGAACAGAAATATTAATTCAGTAGACTCCCCTTTCCCTTCTCATCTTCATCCCGCCCCACCCCCCTTTCTGAGTCAGACAATCCCTTCCCTGGTTTTGGGTTGCTCTTTACATGTATCAGAAGAATGCTTTGTCACCATCCCTAACCCGATCCACTAACTTCACTTCCATCCACATCTGCTTTTGCCTGCCTCATTGTTCTGTTGGCCAGGCTCAGCCTTTTCTGATATTCCCTCCTGTCCTCTTATGTCTGATTCGTTTTGTATCTGATAAAAGACCATCTTTTATCCTTCATTCTCTTTGCCACCTCCTTGAAAAATCACAGTGGTTGACTTCTTCTCTTCCCCTTCCTCACCATCTTTTTGAAGAGATCTGTCACCTTTAGTACTCCTTAGAAAAGGATCTTGATAAAGAAGTCCCATTTGCTACATACTCCTACTATGCTTTCAAGGCCTACAATTTTTCCCCACTTTTCTCATCCTCCCAAAACCAACCCTCCTGCAGCACAACTTCAACCCACATTGGCCTGTGATTGCTTGATCAGAGTGGTTCCCCCACCTTGACCTCAACACACTGTCCTTCTTTGTCAGGACCAGATCAAGTATAATTCCTTCCATAGTGGGGTCCATGGTCTTCTGGATTAGAAATGCCTCCTGCATCTCATCTATCAGTCTGGCTCCTTGTGTTCCTTGCTATTGGAATTCTCCAGTCTATGTCTAGTATGTTGAATTCCCCCAATTTCAGAACATCCCCCAGGTCCACCACTTTCTTGATCTCCTCTCCCAGCACCCTCTCCATTTCTTCCTTCTGTATTGGGGAGGCTGTACACTGTTCCAATCCTCATTACCCTCCCTCTTCTTGAAATAATCTGCACCCAGACTGTTTCAGGCCCCATACCCACCCCCTTACCACCTGCATTTTGAGGGTACTATCCCTAGTTTATAGTGCTGCCCACCCTCTCTCCCCATTACTCTATCTCTCTTGAACATTGTGTATCAGGCTAACTTAGCTTCCACTTTTGGTGTTGCCCATATTTCTGTTACAGCCTCCATTACCAGTTGTGAGGCATCATTGCCAACATTTCTCAAGTCTTGTTCCCCAAGTTCCTGGCATTACCACACGTCGCCCTCCATACATCTTGATTCCCTATTTGCCAGTGTCCCCCATTTGTGAGTCCTTGATCACCTCTGATGCTGTTGTCCGTGTACTTCCCCCTGCTCTTTCTCATCTCCACTGCCCTCTGCCATACCCCCTTCCTCAGTATCCTTATCCTCTTCTGTCAATGTCAGCTTTCCTCTCTCCTAGCAATTCCTCTATAAATTTCCCCACTTGCCAGACATGCCCCTTCTGTCTGCTCTAGTGCTGGGGAAGGCCTCTTAAACCCCCTCAGTTGTGTGGATATGCCTATCCTCAACAGTACTGCCTGTTCCCTTTCCTAGTTAAGGCTTCCTTTGTTATTTTGCAAACTTCTGCTACAGCACCATGATGCCTTCCTTGCTGGAATGCAAACCCTCCCTTTTGACAGTTGCCAGCCCCACCAAATGTGGTGCCAATCCCCTAAGAACTGAAAACTATCCTCCTACACCAGCCCTTTAGCCATGCATTGAACTGGTCTATTTGAACTGGTACCTGCAATTGTAAAGTGGTTGCAGTAAGACCTCAGAGAAGGTCACCACCCCTGCTAGTCCATCAAAACCCAGCCACACTGCTTGTTTAGAGTGCAGACTTCATGAAATGACCATGCATACAAGAAGTCAGCACTCAGGAACCAAAAGAGGAGTCACCATGAGATAATCCTGTGCAGTGACTTCAACATAGACAGGAAGTCCCACAGCTTAAGCAATGTCCACTCTTCCCTGGCTGATGCCAACCAAACTAAGCACATTGCTGAACCCACCAGAAGGAACCCTAGAACAGGCAACCACTCCATCATTGATTGGGTCTTATTCAACTGCTCACACAGAATAGCAGATGCAGGAGTCCTGCCTGATAACATAAGCGACCACTCGCCCGTATACTGTGTCTGGAGAAATAAAACCCCCAACCCTCCTCCTAAATTATACTGTAGAATTCCATAACTGAACTAACTTTGATTGCACCTCCTTTCTCAATTCACTACTTAATATCAACTGGAGTCCAATTCACACCCTACCTACCATAGACCAGGCCCTGGATTACCTAATAGACTCTGTTACTACCATTATAAATTATCATGCCCCTTTCACCATACATTGGTCCAAAGGCAAATTGGTCCCTTGGCTGACTAAATACATTAGGAAACTCATGACTGAATGTGACAATGCCTGGAAAACGTTCAAGAAAACTGGCCTTCCCTCTGACTGGCACTCCTACAGGCACCTCATAAACACCAGCAAGTCTACTATAACAAATGCTAAGAGGAGGTATTATCGTACCATACAAAATGATAAGCTCAGTAATCCCAAAGAATTTTGGTCTAAGATAAATTCCCTCCTAAAGGTAGAAACCTCCTCCATTCCTGTCTCGCTTCATGCCAAGGATAAAATATTCTCCAGCCCTTCCTATATAGCTGAAGGCCTTAACAACTTTTTCACTGACCACAGCATCTACAGATCTCAGTTGACCATGCCACAACACTGTCACCCCTCACCTGCCACCAACCCCCCTATAACTCCTACTGGGATTTTCCATATCAGACTAACTTTCTACAAAGAGGTTCTCAAACTATTGAGTAACCTCAAGGAACAAGGTTCACCTGGCCATGATCCTCTTGAGCCCTGATTTTTAAAATGGGAAGCCCCTGCACTGGCCTTTCCGATCAGGAATCTGATCAACAGATCCTTCCTAGAGGGAACAATTCCCATAAAATGGAAATCAGCCCTAGTCATCCCAATTCACAAGGGGGGATCAACCTCACCAACTATAGACCCATCTCTATACTTTGCCACCTCGCTAAAGTACAAGAATGAATTCTTTACAACCAGTTGGAGGACTACCTAGAATAATACCAACTTCTGTCCCCTTGCCATCATGGATTCCATAAAAGTCACAGCACTCTCTCTGCTCTCATTAAGGTCACCTCAGACATTCAACTCGCCTTCGACCTGAGCCAAGCAACTGGGGCTATCCTTTTGGACTTCACCAAAGCCTTTGATTTGGTGAACCACAAACATCTAATACAGAAATAATTTCATTGGGACTAGATCTACATTCCACAACTTGGATTCAAGACTACTTCACAGGCCTTTCCCAAAGCGTTAGGTGGTCCAACTGCCACTCTTCCTTCAGACCCATTTCCCAGGGTACTATCCTGGGGCCACTACTCTTCTCACTATTCATTAATGAGCAGCCTAGTTGCTGTGGTGGAGCATCTGTTCAGCTTTATGCAGATGATACCATCAAATACAGGTCCTCTGCTGACTTCTCATGGCTCAAGTCAGCACTTGAACTCCAGCTTCCATCAACTGGCAGTGTGGTTCCTGGCAATAATTTGCTCCTGAACACTAAAAAACGAAATCTATGCTTTTCCTCCTGCATACCCACAGAACTGATTGCTCACCCTAACTCTCCATCACCACTCGCAATGGAAAACCCCTAGAACTGGTAAGTTTTTTTAAATATCTCAGCATCTTGCTTGACCCGAGCCTCTCCTTCAAGGCACATGTAAACAAAATCATCACAACCCTCCGCCAAAAGCTGGGCCTGCTCTACCGGCTGCGCCTCCTACTAACATACTAACATACTAAAATGCCAGCAGAATAGGCCTAACGGTCTTTCGTGTCTGCTCGTTTGGTCAGTCCCCAACCTGGGTGCTGACCTTGCTGTCCCCCTCGCCTTCTCTGGCTTCTCCCTTCCCAGTTCCGGATATTCTTGCTGCATTGGATTTTGCTTCCAGAACCCTTACCCTGTACCTGTCCCACCCCCTCTTGAACCCCTCCACTGTCTCTGCCTCCACCAGCCCCCTAGGCAGTGCATTCCATGGCTCCACCACCCTCTCAGTGAAGTAGCACCTCCTCCTTTCTCCCCTGAATCTTCCCCCCTCCAGCTTCCAGCCATGCCCTCTAGTGGCCCCTTCCTCCTTCCTTCGAAGCACCCGACTGTTCCTCCCCTATTTACCCTCTTCATGTACCTAAAGACCTCTATCATGTCCCCCCGGTCCCTTCTCTCTTCCAATGTGTACATATTTAGCTCTTCGAGCCTCTCCTCATAGGTCCTGTCCCCCAAGCCCCAAATCATTTTGGTTGCCCTCCTCTGGACCCTCTCCAGGAGGTTAATGTCCCGCTTTAGTGTGGCTCCAAAACTGCACGCAGTACTCAAGGTGCTGCCTCACCAAGCAGTTATACAGAGGGAGTATCACTTCTCCTTCTGGAGGTGATCCTCCTCAGCGATGCATCCCAGCATCCTGTTGGCCTTGGCTGCTGCCTCCTACAAGTCTCAGAGTTGTTCATCTTGACATCCACCACCACCCCCAGGTCCCTCTCAGCCATCGAGACTTGTAGCATTTCCCCAGGGTGTACACTTGACCTGGGTTTCTGGCCCCCGGGTGGAGTACCTTGCATTTCCCTGCATTGAACCTCAGCTTCCACTTTCTAGACCATCTTTCCAGAGCCTCCAGGTCCCCCTGTAGGGCCACCCTCCCCTCCTCCCCATCCACCACCGCCCCCAGTTTCGAGTCATCTGCAAAGAGACTCATCTCACTCCTGATTCCTGTCCTTATGTCAGATATCGAGGCATTGAACAAGGGCCCAAGGACTGATCCCTGTGGGACCCCATATGACCCTCCTTGGGATGAGACTATCCCACCAACTACACCCTCTGGGTCCGGGTCCTGGAGCCAATTGCCTATCCATCTGATCATCTGGTTCCCCACCCCATTTCTCCCAGCTTATCCAACAGGCCCATGTGAGGAACAGAGTCAAATGCCTTGCTGAAGTCCAGAAAGAGGACATCCACTGGTCTACCCAGGTCCAAGGCACTTGTCACCCAGTCATAGAACTCCACCAGGTTTGTCTGACATGATATCCCCGGGATGAATCCATGCTGTCTATCGTCAAGGCACCCTGACTTATCCAGGTCCTCCCCCTAGCCTCTCCTTGACAATGCCCTCCATCACCTTGCCCAGCACCGAGGTCAGGCTGACAGGCCTGTAGTTTCCTGCCACCTCCCTTGATCCCCCCTTGTGGATAGGCACTATATGTGCCACCTTCCAGTCTTGGGGCACCCACCCTGTCCTCAGAGAGATGGTGAAAAGCTCTGCCAGGGGTTTTGCCAGGACATCTGCAAGTTCCTTCAGCACTCTGGGATGTAATTTATCCGGCCCCGGTGCTTTCTCCATCTTAAGGGAGCTGAGGGCTTCCCTCACTCTCTCTGCTGTGATTTCCACCTCCAGTACCCCTTCTCCTGCTTAGCCCTCCCCAACCTGCCAGTGATGCCTCCCTCTCCCAGACCTGCCGATCGGTAAGGGTCCCCCTCCTCAGTATCTCTGTCTCCTCCCATGTATGATGCAGCACCCCATTTTCCCTGGTGAAAACTGAGGTGAAGTACTCATTTAGTACCTCAGCCTGCTCCCCGGTCTTGTGCCCATTCCTCCCTGATTTAATCCTGCTAATCTGCCCTTCATCCTTCGTTTTCCCCAATGTATCTAAAGAACCCCTTGTTCCCTCTCCTAATTTCCCTGGCCAGGTTCTGCTCCTTCCTTGTCTTAGCCGCTCACCACTCTAGTGGCTCTTCAGCCATCAGCCTGCATTCCCTTGATCCTTTCACTTCTTGAGCACTTAAATTGCTTATAGGCTGCTTGCTTTCCCGCACTACCTCCTGGACCTCCTGGTCCACCAACAGGGTTTTTGGGCCCCACCGATTTTCGTCTCACTCTTGCACAGGTGCTGGTAGCATCCTGCACCCTCTCCTGATGATTTCCCACCTACTATCAGCGTCCATGTCTGACCCAATCCCATCCAAATGCTCCTTAAGGATCCTTCCCATTTCCTTAAAATCTGCCCCTGAAGTCGGTTACTTCCGTCTTTGTGCAGCCTTCTACCCCTCCTAGGTCCAGGCAGAACCAGACCGTGGCATGGTCACTCCCCACCAATGGGTCCCTTACCTCCAGGCCCCCAATCTGGTCACTGTCTGCCAGGACCACATCCAGTACCCGTGCCTCCCTGGTTGGTTCCCTCACCTGCTGAGTTAGGAACGCGTCTTGAAAGACATCCAACAACCTCTGTTCCCTGGTCACAGAGGATGTCATAGTCTCCCAGTCTGTTCCTGGCATGTTTAAGTCCCCCAACACCACCACCATTCCTCTTCCCAGTCTGCAGTGTCTCCTAACATCTGCCACCAGACTGTCCTCCAGCTCCTCCGCCAGGGCAGGGGGTCTATACACCACTCCTATTTTTACTCTCTTGCCCCCCCTTGTTATCAAGGTGACCCAAATCGCCTCCACGGTTCCCTCCGCCTCCTCTACTCCCCCTATGCCAATGCAGTTTTTGACTATCATTGCTACCTCTCTTCCCCTTCCCTTCCCCTGTCCTTCCTGAACATAGTGTATCCCTCCAGGTTCAGGTCCCAGTCATGTCTTGCAGTGGCCCAAGTCTCAGTGACCGCTGCCACATATATTTATACTATTTGGAGCATCTTGCCTAAAAATTGCCACAGCCTTCCTCCTTCCTTCCTCTACTTTTCTATGGATCCCCCATATTCCTATCACTCAAGTCCTCCCTTATGAATCAACTAAAGCAATTATATCATAGGATAGGACACTTTGCCTCTGGAGCTGCCCCCCAGGCAACATCGTTGCACTGTATTAGTATCCCTAGGTTGGCTAAAACTTGAACATAAATTCCAGTATACCTCCCTCTGCCTTACCTATAAGCTCACTCACCTATACACTCCTCCAAGTCTATCTAATATTGTTGTAAGAAAATCAGCTTGTTGAACCCTACGCGCCTCCTCCATCCCACTATTAACAGTGCCATTGACATGCCTAGCTGCAGGCAGGAGATTCTTTGCCTACACTGCACCCTGGACTTGAAACTCCCTCCCACCTACTATCCTCTCTTGCACTTCCCTCCCCAGTTTCAAAAGTGCCCTACACAACCCCCATATGACTTAGGAATGTGTTCCTGCTTTAACTAAATTACCCTGTATTTTTCTATACACTTATCTGCCCATCCTGGCAAGCCTGAGCCTACTATTCATGCTACAGCCTGTCTTTTAGATTTGAATTATACTATTGCACGGCACTATTTTGCTTTACTGCTGTACATATGTTCCTGCACTGATTTGCATAACTGCTGTACATAATGTGGTCCTAATTTGCCAGAATCTGCTTTGTTTTTCACCATCCACTCCCCTCTGCCCTGAAATCAATGTTTATTTTGTGTATCAGATGTAGCATTGTTTCACATTATATTAGACTTTGGGATCTCAATCTTTGTATTCCTATTTATATCAGTGCTGTTATTGTATGCGCAGGGCTTTATTTATATTCTTGTATTCGTCTTTATTCTGTATTCTTTTTATATCAGTGCTTATGTCTTGTATGTTCATGACTGCATTTATATTTTTGTATACCTCATCCTCTGTACCCTCCTCCAGTAACCCCTGAAAAAGGGACTGCATGGTCTCAGTGGGCTTACCAGGTTACCAAAATTCAAATAAATATAATAAATAAAAATAAATGTGAAATGTTCATCACTGATTGAAACTTTCATTAAAATTGCAGCCAGTGAAACTCTCCAAATAAACCCTTTGCTCATTCAAAGCTAAATTGGCGCCTTCCTCAGGGGTGGAGTTCAACCTAACTGCATGCAGATTTATATAGGACACTGACCAATTTTGATCATTCTAGTAACATATTCAAATTATTAAATACACATTAACACATATAGCCCATTCACTTCTTTGCAGGAACAGCAACATTTATAAAATGCCTAATATAGGCTAAGCAATCGTACATCAATATATCAATATACATTACACATATAAAACATTACATTAAAACCACAAACAACTTCACTGAAAAGCAGCAACACAATATATGATGTCATAGACATTTTTCCAAAATTCAAAAAAGATACACATTAAATGTAAAATATGAAAACAATGAGAAAAAGCCAGACCCCCCCAACCCCCACACCCTTACCACAACCTAATGTTAGTAGGGAGTACAATAGGTACACAAATTTAGATTAGATGGCAAGAATAATAACCACTATTTCTGTGCAAATAACATTAAAAGAATCCATCACAAATGTGGATTAAGATCTAGCACTTCATTATGACCTGTACGGGAAAGATTTCTCAGGTGGAATATCCACCATGATTCCCCTTTCAAAAATTGTCAGCATCTGTCTCCACCTCTAACTGATCTAGGCACATATTCCAAAGCTGTACATTTAAAGCCATTTGGATATCTTTCATGACATTGCTTAAAATGAACCCCTATAGCATATTTTTCCAAACCATGTCTCGTGGCTCCAGTATGTTCAAGCTTGCTGACTTTTAGCTGTCTGGTGGTCCTGCTAACATATATCTTACTGCAAGAGTACCAAGCAGCATAAACAACATACTCAGAGTATCAATTTACAAATTGTATAATTTTGACCAACTTGGTTTGATTTTCTGCTTATATACATCTTCCATTAGTCACAAATGTGTAAGTTGGACATCTCTGACATGGGAAGAAACCTATTGGTTCATTATTAGCCAGTTTTCCACTTTTGGTTCTATGTAATGACTCTGAGTGAGAATATCATCTAAATTTAATCCCCTTGAGAAGCTAATACTGGGCTTTGGTCCAACAGAACTAGTGAGACTCTCATCAGATGACAACACTAACCAATGATTTAAAACAATTCCCTTAATCTTAGTTGCCAGAACAAAAGTGACCTCAGGTTTGTCTGGATTTGAGACATTTTGTTGAGTCAATAATAATTCTCTTGGAGTCTCTGTTACCCTCTTATATGCTCTATTAATAACTCACCGTGAATAACCTCTAACTTTAAAACAGTTCTTCAAATCTTGATTCCATCTCTCAAAACTCTCCTCTGTGGATCAGTTTCTTCTATTTCTGAGAAACTGCCCCACAGGATACTGTTGATCAATCTGCATGGATGCCCACTTTCGGCTCTCAAAAGAGCATCACACGCCATCACTTTTCTAAAAGTGTAATTTTGTACCTCTTCTGGCTCATTCACATAAAAAGAACGTCAACAAATTCAAAGTTCTTTCCATTCACCAAATACATAAACTGTAAATTAAAATTGTTTACATTAAGTCAAGATGCAAATTTATTAGCTTCTATCCAATCATTCTGACCATACCAAAATACTGTTGTGCAAGAGGGGGCCATTGTGGCCCCCATTGTTGTTCCTTGGACCTCTAGGTAAAATTCACTATCAAACAGAAAATAATTATGATGATGAATATAATCCACAGACTGGAGGAGAAAGACAGAGGGTACCTCTGGAATATTTTGTTGCTGTCTCCTAAGGTGTATGCTTATTGAACAGCAAAATGTCTACCATGAAGGACAGTACAGCGACACAGCAACGGGTCACTGTAATGTCACCATGGGACCCCGGCACTACTTTCTCAGGGTCTTGCACCCCTCCCAAATCAACTCTGACACAGAGTTGATTATATTAATAACGGGGGGTGTGGGGGGTGATGCCCCCAGAATAAAATGAAGTGGTTTTGGACAGATTTATGGTGACCTCAATTACGGTTGACATAAGTCCATCGCTGTAATGTAGGTCAACAGTAATGTTGTTAAACCAGCATCTTACAGCCCTCCTAATGACATTTTTAATAGTCTCTAGACCCAAATCATGAAGAATGCTTGTGTATAGAGATTTACATCAATTGTCACAAATTCATAACTCTCCCCTCAACCCAAGTCCTGCAACCTATTTAAAATATCCGTAGTGTCCCTGAGATACATCAGTGTCCCAATCACTATTTCCTTGAGGAAAATAATCTGCATATCTGTAAAGACTTTTTGACAACAAACCTATCCCAGAGACTGTAGGTCTTCCAGGTGGTTTATTAGGAGACTTACGAATATTGGGTAAGAGTAAGAATGTGGGTTGGACAGGACATAGAACTTGTGCCAAAATTCAAAGAGTTACATATTACATATAAAATATAATAACAAGGGGAAAGGCCAGACCCACCTTCCCCTCCAAACCCTCACACTCTCACTACAACCTAATGTTCATAGGCAACATAATCAGTACACAAATGTAGATAGGATGGCAGAAAAAATAAAAACTGCTTTTCAGCAAACAGCATTAAAACAGTCCATCACAAATATCATTGAAGATCCAGCACTTCATTAAGATCTGTAGGGGAAAGACTTCTCAGGTGGAATTGCCACCAGGATTCCCTTCTTATTGGAGCAATTTCCCCTGAGGGGGATAACATCATTGGAGCCAATTCAATCTCTAATGACCAGGTTGATTATGGTGGAATTGCTGAAGATACTGTATCTAACTTGGATTTTGCATCGACTCTTTTTGCAGAAGAAAATGATGGGTTTAACTCATCCACGGGTGATTTTACATCTAGTACCATTAATATGGATGGTTTTAGCAATATGGAGTTTATATAGTTTATATAAACATATCAACATTAAATTCTACATTTATTCCACCATGATCAGTAAATTCAGCAGTGGAGGTGTTTAAAAACATGGTTACCAGGGATGTGAATGCTCGATTTAAAGAACAGTGTCAGAACATGCACCACTACATTACCTCCCTTGAACATGAAGCAACTGAGCAATTAACATTCAATCCTGAAATTATTATTAAAAAGGCTAACAATGGGGTAATATTGTGGTCATGTTTAGAGAGCAATATAAAAGTGAGACTTTGAGACAATTAGGAGATGAAAAAGTTATAAAGTGTTACAAAGTGACCCAACTGTGGTTTTTAAATAAAAATTAGTTAATCTAGTAAATGAGACATTATGGAATGGACAATTAAGATATGATGAAGTGAACTTTATCAGGGTCAAACATCTTGTCTGGCCCACATTCAGCCTTTTACCCAAGATTCATAAGTCTTCCCACAATGCACCTGGAAGACCTATAGTCTCTGGGATAGGTTCAGTGTCAGATAATATTTCCAAATATGTAGATTTTTTCCTCATGGAAATTGTGATGGGAACACTGATCTATCTCATGGACATTGTGGATATTTTAAATAGGCTGCAGGATTGAGTTGGTGGAAGACTTATGAATTTGGGACAACTGATGTCAAATCTTTGTACACAAGCACTCCTCATGATTTGAGTCCAGAGCCCATTAAATATTTCCTTAGGAGACAGCAGGGACATTTTCAAGGGATGCCCTCTGACTTTCTCCTCTAGTCTGTGAATTATATTTTTCAACATAATTATTTTCTGTTTGATGGTCAGTTTTACCTCCAGATCCAAGGAACAACAATGGGAGGCACAATGGCTCCCTCTTACATTAATTTATACTTGGCCTGGTAGGCAGAATACATTTTATTTAAAGCAGATAATAATCTACAGCTGGGAGGAATAGTCAGATGGCACCACTTCATTGATTATATTATTTTGGAATGGTCGGGATAATTGGAAAAAGTTGATGACTTAGTGTCTTGGCTTAATGTAAACAATTTTAATTTACAGTTTACATACTCAGTGACTGCAAAGAGCACTGAATTTTTGGACACACTTTTTATGTGCATGAGGCAGGAGTGGTACAGAGTGACACTTTTAGTAATGTTATGGCTGGTAATGCTCTTTTGAGAGTTGAGAGTGGGCATCCATACAGACTGATCAATAGTATCCATGTGGGACAGTTTCTCAAAAATAGGAGAAAGTACTCCACAAAGGAAAGGTTTGAGAGACAGACTCAAGATTTGAAGAACGGTTTTAAAGTTAGAGGTTATTCAGTGCAAGTTATTAATATGGCATATAAAAGGGCAAGAGAGAGCCCAAGAGAATTATTATTGACTCCAAAAGAATGTTCAAAATGCAGACAACTCTGAGGTCACTTTTGGTATAAAATATGCACCTCTGGCAACTAAGATTAAGGGAACTGTTTTAAAACATTGCTCAGTGTTGTTACATGATGAGAGTTTAACTAGTACTGTTGGATCAAAGCCCAGGATTAGCTTCTCAAGGTGATTAAATGTAGGTGATACTCTTACCCAAAGTCATTATAGAATCAAAATAGAAAAATTTGCTAAGGAATGAATCAATAGGTTTCTTCCCATGTAATAGATGTTCAGCTTTCAAATTTGTGTCTAATGGAAGATGGATACAAATGGAAAAATCAAACCCAGTTGGTCAAAATTGGACAATTTGTAGGTTGTTACTCTGAGTATGTTGTTTACACTGCCTGCTGCTCTTGCAGTAAGATATATGTTAGCAGGACCACCAGACTGCTAAATGTCAGCAAGCCTGAACATATTGGAGCCATAAGAAATGGTTTGGAAAAAAATTATATTGGGGTTCATTTTAAGCAATGCCATCAATAAAATCCAAATGGCTTTAAATTTACAGCTTTGGAGTACAGTACATGCCTGGATAAGTTAGAAGTGGAGACTGACTTCAACAACTTTTGAGAAGGGAATCCTGGTGTCTATTCCACCTGAGAAGTCTTTCCCCTACAGGTCTTAATGAAATGCTAGATCTTCAATGATATTTGTGATGGATTCATTTAATACTGTTTGCTGCGCAGTATTAGTTATTTTTCTTGCCATCCTGTCCACATTTGTGTACTGATTATGCTCCCTACCAACCTCTGGGTGTTTTGAGAGTGTGGGGGTTGGGGGGGGGTCTGGCTTTTTCCCTTACTATTATATTTTATGTTTAGTATGTATCTCTTTGGATACAATTGCTTAGCCCATGTTAGGCATTTTATAAATGGCACTGTTCCTTTAAATGAGTGAATGAGTTTGCATATGTAAATAGAATGCTCAAGATTGGGTAAGGTTCTATATGCAGTAAAAATGCATGCATTTGGGTTGAACTCTACCTACTGAAAGCTCTGAAAACACACAGGGTTTGTTTGTTTGTTTGTTTGTTTTGGAGAGTTGCACTGGCTGCAAATTTAATGTGCTGTAAGTTTTAATTGGTAATACACATTTTACATTTACTTTGTCTATTGAGTGCTGATGTTTTCTTTTGTGCAAGAAGGACACAACCCCTGATAGATTCCTTAGAATGTTAACTAGGGTGAGAAGCTCTTCTTTACTTTCTCTGCACCTCTCCTGGCTAGATCATTTATTCCTACGTACACTATCAGATTCAGACTCCTCTTTTCTTACCAGTGAGAAACTTTGAACACTTTCTTCCTGAGGATATGCACAGTGCTCCAGGGAAGCAGTGAATCGTGCTGTCAACATCTGGCAAGGAACTCACTCTCTCACCTGTATACCTAACAATGGGGTTCCCCTGGTCCACTGCCCTCCTCTTTCCCTCATTGGGGCTCCCACCCTTCTCTGGCTCAACCTAAATAGATAAAGCCCCCTCTGGTGTGCTAGTGCCTACCTCATCCTAGTTGGATTACAGGGGGCTTCTTCCAATAAGGATAGGTACTTAAGTGAGGGAGGGGGTACAAATTGCAGCACTGGTTTTCCATTCTCTTTGTCCTTCCCTCCTTCCCAACTACAGTCTATTTGCTTCAATTAGGTCACCAGGTCCTCCACAGTAGTGGACTCTACAGTCTCCTTGGTTATTTGCTAGCTCTCAAGCAGTGAATTTCCACCCTCAATTTCTACCGCTCAGCTCCCAACACTTAAATACTTTAACAATTGATGCACTGGTTGTGTACCCACAGTACCCTATGAATTATGACTGACCTGCATCCTCTGTACTCCTCCACTCCCCCAGCAGTGTCCCACTGTATGTTTATATGTGATGTGATATTGCGGTGTGGTGAGGGAGACCTTTGATTATCGGTATATTATCAGATCTGATATCGTCAGGGAAACCCAATATACTCAATAAGAACTCATCTCATATGCTCAAGATCTGTTATGCATAAAGTTTACCAGTAGCAGTATAAATGCTTAGTAGAAGCAGTAACATAGTTTATTCATTACATGAATCAGATACCCAACTGAGCAAAGCTCATTTTCAGTAAGGTCCCATACACTCACACAATATAAATTCAGTTACAAAGATTGTCAGAAATTCCTACAGTATTACACATATGGAGGACAAAAAGAGTCATTTTATAACTGGACAGGACAGGGTTAAGCAAATTATAAGATTTAATTGATAGTATAGAAGGTAGTATCAATCAATCAATCACTCAATCGAGCATCTTTATTTTACCAGGCAAAACACCATTGAGGAGAAGCTCATTTACAAGGTGGACCTGGAGTGGTCAACAATGGCAATATATAAAATACATAATACATAGTTGGGAGAGACTCAGATGCATGACAGTAAGCAAATACAATATTCATCAACATATTTTTTGGACTAGACAGTTAATAAATAATACATTTACATGAGTATACATGACACTAGATTAAGGACAGTAAAACATATTATTCACCTGTGACAAAGAAAGGGGAGTAAGGAGGGTTAGGAATTATGAAGATAGAGAGGAGCGGGGGGGGGGAGAGACTGGCCAGGGTAGGCAGGAAAAGGAGTGGAAGGTAGGGCAAGAACTTGGGTCAGGGATAGGAACAGGGTGGGGAACCCTGGAGGAAACATAGAGATGAGGGGGTTACTATATATCAATAAAGTAATTCACATGCAGTAGTTCTTACCCTGAATGGTGCACAGAACTAAATTAAATATGTTGCTAACAGGTCATGGCTGTAGAATGAGCATTAATGTTACCAATTTGAGTTTTGCTTTCCTAGAATCATGTTGTTCTACATTATAAAATGGGTACCAATTTTTCTCCCCTCTGATTGGTCAATATGTGAATCTTGCTGTGTCCTTATAGAGCCATAAACTCACAGCTGGCACTACTTCCATGTGACCAGGCAGGACAGCTTCAATATCCCTAACTCCCTGACCTGTCAATGACCAAGAACAGCCATTTTGCTTTCTGACAGAAAAATCACTCACTAGTCTGGCATTTGACAGCTGTCAACAGAAACAATGTCTGACATACCTTCCTCACATTTCCAGCTGGAGTTAGAAAAAATCATGGATACATTTCAGAATGTTTCAGAGAAAGAACCAAGCAAATCACCTGCAAAGAAAAAGAAAAAGAGTAAAAATGTGAGTACACATGTGATTTTATCAGCAGAAGAACTTTCAAGACTAGAAGAACAAAAAGATGAGGAGAACACACAAAAAAAAAACGACTCAGTGGGCTATAAATGTTTTGAATAACTGGGCACAAGACAGGCATTTAAACATAAACTATGAACGAATACAAACCGATGAACTCTGTCAGATCTTATGAAGATTTTATGGAGAGGTTCGTCAGTCGGACAGCAAAGAATACAGCCTCTCTAGTCTACTTTCACTGAGAGCAGGAATCAATAGGCATTTGAACTGTCCTAAAATAAACCGCAGTATTAACATCTTCACGCATCCAGACATGATCCCTGCCAACAATATCTTAAGAGCAGTCAGCAAAAAGTACTGTCGTGAAAATAAAGACACAGCAGTTCACCACCCTGTCATTAGTGCCGCCGACGTCAGCAAACTGCAAAACTCAAGCGCCCTGTCTACAGAAACCCCAAGCGGCCTTCTTAGAAAAGTGTGGCTAGACATCCAACTTTGCATGGCTAGAAGGGGGCGTGAAGGACTCCGCAACTAAAGCCAGAAAATTTACAATAAAAGAAGACCAAACAGGAGCCGAATATATAACTCTCACTTTCAATGAGAGTACTAAGAATCATAAACAACTGGACCCAAACAGAGAGCAGTACCGAGGCTACATATACGAAGTTCCTAACAACAAATCCTGCCCAGTTACTTCCTTCAAAAAGTATCTTTCCAAACTGCCACCAGACCCGCCAGCATTTTACTTGCATCCATGCAGATTTAAAACAATGAGCTATAGCACGGCAGATATCTGGTATTCAAGAGAGCCTCTTGTGGTTAATTACCTCTCCAATCTGATGCCCCACTAAGCACAGAAGCCGAGCTTAGTCGCCGATACACTAATCATGGTGTACGATCCATGGCTGTACAGCTACTCTTGGAGGCTGGACTCAATGCCCATGAAATAATGTCTGTCACAGGCCATCGCTCTGAGTCCAGCCTCCGTAGTTACTGGGCAGCAACTGAAAGTGACCGCCAGAAATGGAGCAACATTTTAAGTAACACAAGATCACCCATCCCAGCCAGCAGCAGTACTTCTCCCACATCTCCAACCCTCATAAAAGCGGACTTACAACAACCACGTTGCACCTCTGATATCCATGAACAGCAATCGCCTCTATGCTGCAGTAAATCCGTCATGAACAGCACCACCTCAACCGCACCAAATGAACAAATCCCACCCGGAATTGAACCCTCTGCCGACAAGCAACTTCTCACAGCCCAGGAAGTACGTTGTAATGACGTTCTGCAACAAAATACCGCAATACAAATCCAGCAGTTCAGCAAGAGTACTTCCTCTGCCCCTTTCATCATCCAGAACTGCTATATGGATAAAGTGGAGTTCATCCACTTTTCAAAATAAGTCAATCTATTTAAAACAGTTAAACTTGCACTTACAGTTAGTTTAACCGTACAGCACGTGCAGCCTGTTCATTTGCATAAAATTATTTGATTTCTGGAGTGGAGTTCATCCACTTTTCAAAATAAGGCAATGTATTTGAAACAGTTAAAGTTGCAGTTACAGTTAGTTTAACAGAACACACATGCAGCTTGTTTGTTTACATTTAAAAGCATGAAACTGAATGCATTCACAGAATCATTTTAAACTGAATGCATTCACAGAAGCACTGTGACCTGTTATTTAAAAGAAGACGTTAACATGTAAAAATGAATTTGAACATGATCTACTGTTCCAATTCTCTTTTCTTTTTAATCCAGTGTCATTTAACTGTTCTATTTAAGAAAACAGTGATTGTTAATGAATCAAATTAGGAACTATTTTATCTTATTTTTTAGATTGTTGTCAAATAAATATCTTCAACTTTTAAACCACACAACTCTGTTTCTACTTTATTTACAAAAGTACAGTGCCCATTTTATAAGCGGAATAAGACACTCCAAGGTGTGGTTTATGGCTTGATAAGAGCACTTCCCAGGTGCTAAAGTCACTCGGTGCAAGCGCCTCGTGCCTCATTATGCACCTGGGGCGTGCTCTTATCAAGCCATAAACCACACCTTGTCATGTCTTATTCCTTACGTATATAACATGGTGATAGTGCCCTATTAGAAATAACTGGCAGTATGTAAAGAAGTACTGTCAATTGTGATGTTTAGATGAGCAAATAGCAACCTGAAAGCCCATCATTCTTAAAGGAAAGTGGTCTGTATCAGTAACACCCCACCCTCCAAAGCTTTAACCCCTGATTAGGCTTTTCTGCTAAAAAATATTTTTTTTATATGGTAACTTACTTTATTTTACTTCAGAAAAGTCCACGATCCCTAAACATGGCAGATGGTGTGTGGCTCCATTTAGTGTGACAGTGCGGTGCCGCACCGCTTGCTTCAGAACATTTGTATTGAAGCAATGGTGTGGCACCGCACTGTCACACTGAATGGAACTGCGCACTGTCTGCCATGTTTAGGGATGGCAGACTTTTCCGAAGTAAAATTAGTTACCATGTAATTTTTTTCTAGCAGAAAGCCTAACAAGGGGTAAAGCTAAAGTATACAGACCGCTTCCTTTAAGTTTGAGTAAATGGGAACATTGTGTACATGATTTTCTTCTTAAATCAACCTAATGATTAGAATTTATTACATTCTTCCTTGAGTTGTAATACATATTTCATTTTTGTTAATTGCTGCTGAAGCCTACTAAAATTGTTTTTCTGTATCTTGTATAGATACTAAACAGCTAAGACTTACAAGCTGTGCTGGCAGATGTATAGGAGCTGTGGAGATATACCATAATGACATTTGGGGATCAATATGTAGTAACCAGTGGGACATGAAAGAAGCTAATGTTGTCTGCAAACAGCTGGGATGTACACCAGCTGAAGGAGCAATAATGGGCCATAGGAATGAACTGGTAGAAGGGCCTATTTGGCTGAGTGGCATGAAATGTACTGGGAATGAATCATCTCTCTGGGAATGTGAATCAGACCATTGGGGTCAACATGACTGCAATCATTGGATGGATGCTGGAGTTGTATGTAAAGGTATTTGTCCTAGTTTTTATATTATTTTTCTATATATTTGTTTATTCTGTTATAACTTACAAGCAGTTTATTTAAATTACTACAACAACAGCATAACACACTATAAAATAACTTAAAGTAATAGTTAGTATGGTGCAAGGCCCTTGCAAAGGCCACACATAAAATATGGCATCTCACAATACATTAAAGGCAGCACATTAACACATGTAATTATTTTCCATTAATACAGAATGTTGTGTCCTGTTAAGATGGTCTCAATCAATTAATTATCCATTTAACTAATGGTGCATCAAATATCAAACAGGAATCTACAGTATATTAAGAAGGTAGGATGGGGTCTAATATACTTATTTCTGACACAGATGTGATATATTTACAATGTTGCTCTTATAGATATTCTCAATATGGGCATTTTTCATGCCCATTTTGGTAATACTATTGCAGTTCACTTATGGGTTTGTGTTACATATTACTGTACTTTAAGTGAACAGGATTTCCATGCTTGCATAGTATTAACACAGGCAGATCCTGTAACAGGCCCACAATTTGTTCAATTAGATCAAAACAGATGACTTCTAACATAAGTTGGACATGCATAACTTGCCTCAGTTTCAATAGCCTTAAAAAGGCACATTTTCAGAAGCCCATCATCTACATTTTGGAGATTTTTGCCCAGTAATTTACACTTCTTTTTTAGGCTAACATAATTCATGGCATTTGTTCTGTCTCAACTTTTAGTTGAGCTGCGCCAGTAGCATCGGGGAGTCATAGTAATTTCATGAACAATGAGCTCTGAAGTATTTCTAGTAGTGCTAAGGACCCTATCCCCATATCTCAGAGTCATTTAATACTGGATTACTGACTTTCATTAGAAATACTCTGATAGTGAAGAGAGGTGCATTCCCATCATATTGGCTATTGAATTTTACTTCTGTAGAGGAGGTGTATACTTCTTTCTGTTTGTTTTTCCCAGTACCTATTTTCATAAAACATTATTTGTAAATGTAATCTCTAGATAGTGTGATACTATGCCGCTATCACTAAGCTTTCCTTACTAATTTAATAATTTTTAATCATGGTTAACAAATCATATTTCACACAAAAGTAGGATAGAGGATGTACAGTAGCATTCTTTGAAATCATGTCGGAGCCTATGAGAAGAATTCTGCATCTTAAACATTCTTTTGTATTACCACTGTTTGTTATTGCACTGTACAGTACTCTTCCAGGTTATGTCTGAAAAATTGGCATCTTTATGCCTAAAGTACTTAACTGGTGAACACAAACAACAAAATTATTAAACATACAGCAGTATACTAATATGAATGCCCTTTACATGTGGAACATGGAATGGAGTTACATCAATAGCTAGTAACAAGTCATAGATGTGACAAGCTGTGATCAAGGCCAAAACAGCTGCTAATGCATTACCCCAATAAGGAATATGGAAGTAGTGTGGCTTAGATTGCAATTCTGTAGTATTACTGTTATGTATTTATCTCATATTTACATCACGATACCTAAGCAGTCAGATACAGCAGGTGTGAGTAAAGCTGAGATAACTACACACCCAGTGGCATAATGATGTTATATGGCAGTAATAGCAGAGAGGTGGTCACATTATGCTGTCCTTGGCAGTCCACGTGGTCATGGGGGTGATAACAGTGTGGTGTTGTGGCAGTGGAGATTAGAGACAGTAGGGCTCCCAGTAATGATTACCTCATCAACGGTGTTGGTTAGGGGATCAGATGTGTGTGGAAATGGATTTTTCTTTTATTAAACAATAAAGTAGACCTAGTAAGGTAAGGGACAGGCAAAGAGGGAGAGAGAGAGAGAGAGAGAGAATCATCGTGACCTGATGCATACTAATAAGGTAATCCAATTCCAATAGATATGCCAAATGTAGTATGCATCATACTGGTTGAGCCATCTCCTTTTTTCCTCTACCACCATTATTTCATGCACAGCTACACTATGCAGCCATAAACGTGAAGTAAGAAAACTTCACTGGCCCAGTAGCACACTATGCAAATATGTATCCTCTCATTTGCATCCTCTAGTTGACAGCGAATGTGTGTGCTGAGACAAAGAGGGCCCTATTGCTGGGATTCCAAGAGGACAAAGAGAGTGTAGCTTAGAGACCTTACTGGAATCCACAGGCTTGCCAGAGGGGAAGAAGAAGCAGTGTGAAGCTAACTGAAGGAGAGAGTAGCAGATTAGGGATGGCTGGCAGATAAAGGGAATTAACAAAAAACATTGACCACCTAGATGTGAATAGGAAGTGCTTAGATGTGCATTTTAGGGTACATCTGTTGGAACAGACCCAACAGCTGGATATTACATGATTAAAAAATGCTAGCCCCACCTTTAATATCTGCTAATATACAGAAGATATAATTTTCTTAGGGGACCTCTTTGGCTCACCACATGATCTGATTTACTGTAAATTCAATGATCACTCAGCTAGGCAGGTGGGTATGTGAACCATTAGACACATGTGCACAGAAATAGAAAAACAGGTGGACAGAACACTCAGCCCCCCTCCATAGAAAGACAGATAGCATAGTTTAAGAGAATTCTAGTAAAGTAGATACTCTCCAGAATCCAAAAGGGCAGCTGTGCCATAACATGCTGCTTCATGTTTCTGTTGAAACGTTCATTTCAAAATTCATCATAGAAAACACATTGTTTGCAATGCGAAACATGTCAGGAGCCAGAGAGTTATTGCTTTAATAATAAAACAGCACTGTATGGCACACCTGCACTTTTTGATTTTGAAATGAAGTGCCAGCACTTGAATATACTGTAACTCTTAAACTGTGCTAGCTGTCTTTCTATGGAGGGGTGAGTGCTCTAACATTTTTGGACTACAGATTATGCTAATTTAATTGTGCTAGTGAACAGCTGGTTCCCTTGTGCAGCTTTCTTTTGTTCTTTGATAAAGCAATTGCAGCCTGCATGCACATTTGCCTCCATGGCTGTCTTGACTCTGCATCAGCCTCCATAGTGGAATGCCGCACCTGTCAGCACACAACTGCTCCTGCCAAAACTTCTGCAGTTCTTTTTTTTTTTTTCCTTTTTTGGCAGTGCTCCAATCTAGATTTCATCCATGATTGTTGGTTTTTCTGAAGTAAGTGAATGAGGGTGGGAGAGATCCAAAATTAACCTCTCTGTACTGTAAGATGGGTGGGACATACCGTTTCACCCCACCCTGCTAAAATTACGCATATGGACTCAGCAAGTTTCAAGTTTATTGATCAACCAATTGGTCATTACGATCATACAAATCGACAATTACCCAAAGTACACAATAAATAAAGGATTGCACATATAGCACATTATGGGAAAACAATCAAAGGACATCAAGTTACTGACACAAAATATACATCCATAATTTAGTTATTGCATCAAAAATTAATTACTTGATTCTTTTTTTTGTTTGTTTGTTTATCAGCTAGTATTCCAGTCAGGGAGTCAAAACTAGACACCTATTAATTCCCTTCACCTGCATCAAGCTCAGTCATGGGCTATACATTGTGTTGCTTTATAGAACACTAATGAGAAATCGATTATCCAGTAATCTAATTATGCAATCAAATTGTTATTATCTGAAAAACGCTGCCATGTTTCTTCATTAAAATTCATTATTAACTAACATTTCATTTTCAGATTTCTAAAAATGCTTTGTCCTCAATATCATAGTTGTCCTAATAATGCACATCATACAACTTGTAAAAAATATAGATTAATAGTCAGTAGTCAATCATAAAAGGTTTTTGATACTTTCAACATGCTTCTGAGACATTAATCTAAAAGCCCCTTAAAGGGTTGTCTACAAATATAGCGGGAAACAAGACTAATTGTCTGAGTTTTGTAACATCGCTAGCTGTATTACATATCAGCCAGACTTTTAATAAAGCAGGAATTTGGTAGGCCCATAGTTTCTGCAAAGGTTATAAGAATGAACTCAACTTCACACAAGGAGTCTGTATTTAAATCCAGTGTTTGGGGGGGGGTTCACGTCATGCAGTGCAGCTAGAGGCAGCGTTTTTGCAGAGCTCCCGTTACCCACCCGTTTTCTAACTATTTTCAGCCTACAAATTTGATATCTAAAGTTATTTTCTACATCCAGTGTTAAGATAATACTCTTCGGTACTTGGCAGCACCTTGCATTGTGCATATTAATGCACTTGGAAGCAGACTGAGATGGAAGCTGAGATGAGGCCTGCTGGCATGAAGCACACCCCACCTTCTACGCCGGAGAAATCTTCAAAAAAATCTAAAAACCAGAATTCGGGGCCTGCAGTAAAATCATCCCCTTCCAATACTTCTCCAACTCCTCTTACCGAGGACCGCTTCTTGCAAGAGTTAATTCCTTTCAAGGAAATATTAGATGATATCTCTGCTGTGCTGAAATCACTAAGGGGAGATCTCAGTGCCCTAACCACCAGAATGGGAGATTCGGAAGCCAGAACTTCCTCCTTGGAGACCTGGAGGGATAAGATAGACCCAGAAATCATTCATCTTAGACAACAGATCAGTAAACTGCAACTCAAAATGGAAGACTTAGAAGGAAGGAGCCGAAGAAACAACTTGGTGATCCTGGGCCTCCCCGAGTCTGAGAAGGGCCCTGATAGTAATCTCTTTCTCCAGAAGTTTCTAAACAAACTGGTTGGGCCTTCCCCTCTTAATCCACAATATCATATTGAACGTGCTCATCGCTCTCTTAGACCAAAGCCTGCTGCAGGAGCCCCGCCAAGACCTATTATTATTAAATTTCTAAGCTTCTTGGAAAAACATGTTCTATCAAAGGCAAGAGAATTACAGGCAATTCTATGGAGTGGTTCCAAGCTGCGTATTACTCAGGATCTTCCCTATGAGATGAGGCAAAAGCGCTCAGCGTTTCATTCTACAGTGAGCAAGCTGATTGCAGCAGGCATCTGCTACAAAATGATTTATCCTGCCAAGCTTCAAGTTGCCATTGAGGGTTCCTGGCTCTCCTATGAATCCCCAGACAAAGTGGCATCAGATCTCTCAATCAAATTACCTAACCTGTTTAAACCGGGCTGAATCGCTGAGGCAGAGCTAAGAAGTTACCTCTTACTACATGCTGCATATCTGGACTCTTGATTTTGGTTTTGATTCCTCAGTTTTCTCTTGTCTGGACTTTCTGGTGTAGATCTCTCAATCAAGCTGCCTAACTTGTTTAAACCGGGCCAAATCGCTGAGACAATGCCAAGAAGCTACCGTTTGTTACATGCTGCATTTTTGGACTCTCACCTTTTGTTTCTGGTTTTCTTCTCTTTCTCGTTTGGTTTGTCTGGTGGTGGAGGGTGGTGGCTTTGGAGCGGTCTGTTGGGAGGTTGAGTGAGCTTGGTTGTGCGGTGGTTCATGGGGCCAGCTTGTTGGGGGGGGAGGTGGGGCGAACTAGAGGTGCAGAGGCAGTTTCCACACAACGGGAGTCCGGTGGGACCTTTTGGTCCCCCTAGTAAATAGTGCTCCCCTGGCTCCTCTTGTCCTTCCCTGGCCCAGGTAATTAAGCTTACTTAATTTCACAGCAAATTGGACTGTAGCTCTCATTAGGATATCCTGGGGTATTCTTCAGGTGTAGTTGGTGGGTTGGAGAGGCTTTTTGAATAAAGGGATGAGTTGGGCTGATATTAGGCAACGAGGATTATTGCCATTGGGGTGAGCACTTTGGAGGGGGGGTGGCAGGACGTCGGTCCGACCCTGCTTCTGCCCTATCACACAATTTTTACCGCTGATGGTTTTGATGGCGGTGAAGCTTGTAGTTGGGGGACTGACTCTGTTTCTTAACACTACCATTGGGGTCTCAAGGTTATTATCCCCTACCCTATTCAGTTCGGAACCTATGTGTGTAATGTAACTAGGTTATTTCTCTTGAGGGTTTAAGGAGTTCAGATTGCAGTTGGGGGGCTGGAGGCAGGTGACGAACCAGCCGGTCAGCAATTTGTTCAGGACTTTTTTCTCCTGGCGATGACGAAATCCAGGAGCCCTAGTTGGGCTCTCTCTCTAGTGAGCTCTGTTTTTCGACTTGAGGTTAAAGGGCTTTCTCCATTATAACCCGAGATTTCGATCAGGTTCTCATCTTTCCCAGTATTTTTGTAGGCTTAATCTGATTTATCTGTCTTGGGGGGGGGCTCCGTGGGAGGGTCAGCCCTGGTGGGACTGCTAAATGCACCAAAGAGAGGGGGGGACAGCAGCCCAGATGGGGTTTTTATTTCAGCCAGGAAGTCTTTAGTACTTGTGAGGGAATTACCTTATACTTATTAGCCAACACTTCCTCAGATTACCGGCTCATGTTTACCTCCCGGTACACCCATCTAGCGGTGTCTTTTGGGGCTTTGTTCCCAGATCTAAGCACTATTACTTTCAGTTTTTCTCAAGAAGTAGTTGGGGGGAACAGTTGTATATAGTTTCAGGGATGTGGAGGGGAGGTAGAGAGGGGAAGGGCCTTTCTCTCTTAGTTCCGGATTTGGTAAAGACTGTAACACTATGTCTGGAATTCATACTGTTTCAGTTCTTTCTCACTGGTCTTGAGGGGAGGGAGGGTGGAGGGTGGATTTGGTCAATGGTAGATTTTGGGGGAGGGGAGGGCAGGATGTGCTTTCTAAGGTGGTCTGCTTTTCCATATTTTCATAGCCCATTGCTGCACTGTACATTAGATAATGACTGTTACAGCACTTAAAATTGCTACGTGGAATGTAAGAGGTGTCAGAGACCTAACTAAAAAGTACCAGGTTTTCAAAAACTGTGCTTTACTGAATGTTGATATTCTCTTGATGCAAGAAACCCATTTGCTCTCATCAGAAGTCAAAGAGCTTCACCGTCAAGGTTACGCTCAGGTTTTTGCCTCAGAGGGGTCATCCTCTAGCAGGGGGGTGGCCATTCTGGTTAAGAAGCATATTCCCTTTCTGGCAGAAGAGATTTTATTGGACCACGAAGGTAGATTCATTATTGTGAAAGGTTCGCTTTACAATGTGATGATAACACTAGCAGTGATTTACACCCCAGTAGGGGGAGACCCAGACTTCCTCATGACTCTGGCTGAGAAGTTGAGTGGACTCTTACCCTCAATGCTAATAATTGGGGGGGGTTGGAATATAGCTCCTTCACAAGATTTGGATAAATCTTATAGATCCCTGAAACCACTCTCCTCCTGCAACTAGCCCTGAAGAATTTTATGGACTTACTGGGCCTGTGTGACCCTTTGCGCTTACTTAACCCCACAAGACAACTCTTTCTTATTACTCCCAAGTACACAAGACCTGGTCCAGAATTGACCTAATACTAGTCAGCAATAACCTTCTGTCGGGAGTACTCCAGTCTGGTATTGAGCCCATAGTGGTATCAGACCACTCGGTGGCTTGGATTCTGGTCTCCCCAAACCCTCAGGTGCAAAGAGACACTGCCTGGAAACTAAACACCCAGCTTTTAAAAGATAGGGGCACAGTCTCCCATATTAGATTCCCTCATCACCTCATTTGTTGAGACCAATACAAGTTCAATCAAGAGGGAGGATCTGCTCTGGTGTTCCCTTAAATGCTTCATTAGGGGCGAATTTATTAAACTCGCATCTAGGAGAAAAAAACAAAGGGAGGCCAAGATCACATTATTGTCAAACCAAATTAGGTTGGCAGAGAATAAGCTATCCTCCTCCTCTTCCCAAGCGGATCTAGAAACCCTAATGAAACTCAGAAACGAGTACTCAGATTGGATAAGGGACAAGGCAGAGTATGGTCTCCTGAAAACAAAGGTCCTCTATCTCAATCAAGGGGAGAAATCAGGTAAAATGCTAGCTTTACGGTTGAGGGAAATTGAGGGATCAAGATGGATTCCCTCATTATTATCTTCTGATGGTTCCCTTAAAACTTCTCCTAGAGATATTTTACACATTTTTGAGTCATTTTATAAGGAACTTTACGGCAGTGGTACCTTCCACCGCTCTCATTCCCTTGTGGACCAGTTTCTGGAAGGCCTCCCCCTCCCTACCTTCCAAACTCACCTAGGAGAAGCTCTGACTACTCCTATCATGGTAATAGAAGTGGAGGAGGTGATCAAGGAATTTGCTCCAGACAAAGCTCCAGGACCCGATGGCTTCCCCTCCAATTTTTATAAAACTTTTGGGAAAGAATTGGCCCCTCTCCTCATGAAATTATTTGAATATATGTTTAACGCTACCACTCTGGACCCTTCCTTGATGGAAGCCACCATTGTTTTGATATTGAAACCAGACAAATCCCCAACCGACCCTGCTAGTTACCGCCCAATCTCACTTCTTAATTACGATAGTAAAATCCTAATGAAAATCCTATCCCTCAGACTCAAAAGGGTCTGGTTTAACTTGTTGAGTCCCGAACAAGTAGGTTTTGTGCAGGGCAGGTACTCTATAGACCACTTGCGTACTCTCTCACACATTTTTCATGCCGCCCAAGACTCTCAAATCCCTATGGCTCTGATATCATTAGATGCAGAGAAATCCTTTGATAGAGTCCATTGGGAATTTCTCTGGATTATCTTAAAGAGAATGGGCTTCCCGGAGGTCTTTATTCAATGGATCAAATCGGTCTACCAATGCCGTACTGACAGAATTTATTGTAATGGGGTTTTCTCTTCTCGATTTCTGCTATTTACAGGCACCCATCAGGGCTGCCCCCTGTCACCTTTTTTGTTTAATCTCTATCTGGAGCCTTCTCAGAATTAAAAATTCCCCAATGGTCACCGGCTGTCTCATTCAACAGCAGTCTCTGGTTCTCTCGGCCTATGCTGATGATATTCTCTTACACCTGACTAACCCTGAAGTGTCCCTAACACATATATTACACATTATAGCCCAGTTTGGCCAGGTGGCCAATTACAAGTTGAATTTAGCTAAATCAATCATATTCCCACTGAACGTCAACACGCTTCAGGTCAACTTTTCTCAATTTAGTATAAAATGGGCCCCCTTCTCTCTCAAATATTTAGGCATTTTCCTTACTAAAGACCCTGAACTCTTCAGGAAGCTTAACCTAGACAATCTATTGATTAAAATTTAACAAGACCTTCAGAGATGGTCTGCCCTCCCTTTATTGCTTTGGGGCCTTATTAATGTTGTTAAGATGAATGTGTTGCCTCGGGTTTTCTACCCATTTAGCCTAATGAACATTTTCTTACCGATGTCCTATTTTCATCACTTCCACAGGTCCATTTCCAAGTTTATTTGGCAGAAACAGCCAGGAAAGCCTTCTTAAACTTAATTTGCCCAAAGAAAGGAGGGCTCCATCTTCAACTTTATGCTCTATTACTGGGCAAGCCACATGGCAAAATTGGGAGGTGGTATGACCAGAGGGTGGACGAGATTCTACCAATTTGGGTACAACTTGAGAAAAAGATGCTAACTGAGTTTGGACTTCCCCCATCAAGACTCCTCTATTATAATCTATCCACTTTGCCTCCACTTTTACAGGGGAGCATCATTGGCACTTCTATCAAGGTGTTGAATCAATGCTGGCACTTCTTCAATCTCTCTCCCAGGAAAGATACCTCCCAACCTCTTACCCTAAATTTAAATATTAGGATTGGGGGTCTCCCACTTTCTCTAGACTGGCTTCCTCAGCTGAGAGATTGCTGTGTTGATGATTTATTCCTGAAAAACTCTCTTTTATCTTCCGGGGAGGTTCTGACCAAGTACAATATTCCTCAGAAGCACATTTTTAAAGTTTTCCAGTAACGACACCTGGTGGCTTCCAGCTTCGGCTCTAACCCTACACCGTCTCATATTAAACCCTTCCTAAATCAGATACAGGAACAAGCAACTAAGGCCCATAGCATCTTTAAGCTTTACTCTTTCCTATTGGATACTAAGTTCCCGGACTACCTGACTGGTTCCAAATGCTGGTCTTCTCTTCTGCCAGATACCCTTCTAGATTGGGAACAAATTTGGGTAGACACATATCGGTATCCCTCTCAAGACAGACATAGACTCACTCAATACCATATATTGAACAACATGTATTATACCCCAGTTAAGCTGGTTAAATCAAACAGACTAGCTTCAACCCTATGCACAAGGTGTGCACAGTGGAAGGGAACCTGGTACACATTTTCTGGTATTGTGAGAAGGTGGCTCCCTTATGGCAGTCCATCCAATCTAATTTAGACCCTCTTTTGGGCCTGAATGATTTATTCACTATAGAAGTCTGTATCCTAGGTAAGCTTTCCAACATACAAGTGATGGAGCGTAGATTCCACATGGCCTTAATCTCGATGGTTGTCAAAAGATTTGTCCTTAGGCATTGGATGGACCAACTGGTTATCTCGTATGCAGAATGGATCAGTGAACTTTCTCTCTGTTTTCAGACTAAAAAGCTAATAGCAAGTTCTCAGAATTGTCTGGTTTCGTTTGAGCGGAAATGGGGCAAATTATTTGCTCTTTATTTGAAGTAATGTCCTGTTGGGTACACCTCTAGCTACCTTGGCAGCCGATATACCTTTATGTATCTCATATGTATCAGAATCAGCTCCCTTTCTTCCTTCTCTTCTCTTTTCTTTTCTTTTTTCTTTCTTTTCCTTTATAGGAGGCACATCCTGGGGGTTGGGGGACGGGGGTCTGGGATTTGGGTGAGGGGGTGGGGGGGTATTTCTCATTGCTTTTCCAGATTCAGAGATTTCTGTAAAATGCTGTATATTGTCACTCTGCAGCTGCTATACAGTTTGTGTCATTGGCCATAATGTGTAATCCCTGTACTGTTCTCTCAGGTGCATTACCTTTATATAAAATGAAAAAGAACTATAATTTAAAAAAAAAATCCAGTGTTTGGGGACAGAAGATTTTAGTAGAATAAATTATCAATCAGAAAGAGAAGAAAAAAGTAAGCTCCACACAAGGAGTCCCACCAACTAGAGTCTAAAAGCTCACAGAACAGAGCAGATTATCAGGCTTGTGTGTACCTTTTGGCTCAGCGAACAAATGGGGTCCAACAAAAGTAATTTAACATGAGGAGTCCAAAATGTTCCATTCCAAGTAGCAAGGTAGCAGACTTAAATCAGAACCTAGTGAAGTAATGGAGTTAATGAATTTATTTAAGCAGTCTCAGCATTAGATTGACATGTTCGAAAATATTTCTCCTTCTCCATGTTACAAGTGTAATTCTGGCTATCTCCAACAAGGAATCCCACAAAGCACAATGCTTTTAATTCTAGCAACAGCAGTTTCTTAGTTGCTTAATTCATCCATCTGATGTAGCCCTTATCAAACAAATTGTCAAAAATGCCTAAAAAGAAGCACCTTCTTATTTATGAGATCTTTTTCAGCCATTTCTAGTTCTTAGCACATTCTATGCATACAGTATTTATTGAAGTTTTTAATGCACTTCTCTCGAAACACTCCTGGTCATATTGAAAGAGGAAAATTTACCTTATGAGTTAGTTTCAGAGTTCAATGGTACTATGCCAAACTCAATCCACTGGCCCTCAGCACCAAGCATTTGCTGACACAGCAACCCCTTGCCACAAAAGTACTACAAGAGAGTTTCAAAAAACTTCAGAAAGTTTTCAGCAGAAAAAAGGCTTGGTATTGCTCAGTATTGTAAGTTAATTTCTTTCCTCCTACATGTCCTATAACACCTGTTTGTTGGTTAACCAAGATTAGGTCTGAATTAATACCTTGCTTCTTTTGTTAATCTACAAAAGAAAAACAGAGAATCACTCTTCTAAGCATAACAAATTAAGCCCAAGAACTTGAATTTTCCTCTGACCCACTGGCATAAATGGCATACCTTTATTTATTTAGATTACATCTTTCACCACTTTTCAGTGCAGTTGTCCATTCAGTCACACAAGACTCTCCTGTTCTCTTCTGTTCTCAAGTGATCCTACTTCAGTTCCAATTCCCACATGAAAACACTGTAGGCAGACAACAAAACCACTGGCCGGCGAATGCTCCCAGTCCGCAGGCACCTTGAAGGTTCCATTCCTTCGAGCACCCCGTAATTTTAGTCAACAGCTCAACATTTAGTTTAAAGCTCAAAAAACAGTAATAACATAACTTTAAAAGAGGCTTTTGTCCTATGTTTCTTGCTTGTCTCACTCCAATTCAGCGAGTATCTGTCAGAATGCCAAAGACCAACAGACGGGTGGACAACCGTTCTGGGGCAGAAAAACACTTTGTAGCTTTCTAACCTACACAGAAAAACACTTGTTCAGAGTCAAGAAGTTAAAATATTATGAGTTTCTTTGATAAAGATTTAAACTTTTTAATGATTGGCCAGCGAGCAGCAAGCACAGTGCAGCAGGGAGCAGAGCAGCACTGTGGTCATCTTGCTTCTCCATTCCCCAACTTAACAAATAAATGCTCTCTTTCCTGAAGGGGCAGGCAGGAGTGCTGCTGAATGGGGTTCTGCTAATGGATGCCCCCTCTCTTAAGGAGGAAGGCAATAGCACCACCAGGCATTGCTCAACCGATGGATGCTCCCTCTCCCAAGGGGGCAGACAGGAGTGACACTGAGCCCAACTCCATTCAGGTATGCCCCATCTCCCAAAGGAGGGGGTGAGCAAGTGTACTGCTGAGGAAGACTCAGGTAAGGGATGCCCCCTCTCCTGAAGGGAAAGAGGGCAGACTCACCAAGAAGAATAAAGACAGAAAATGGATTGTATAAAGATGAAATGGATGATAGCACAGAAACAAACATTAAGCAAATCCCTCTCTAGTTTTTTTTTTTAAGGAATGTCTATAAAAGAACGTATCCATCTTAACTAAAATCATCTGTTATATATATGATCAGACAGGAAACATATAAATAGCAAATCCACCAAAGAGTCATAGCCCAGCAGCATGTCATGTCAGCATTTGCTGCTTGTCTTTATGGAGATGGATTTTCATGCTGTAACTATGAAATTCACGTGTAAGTCGACTGGTGTTGCTCTTTGTTGCCAGACTACTGGCAGGGTAGTATTATGTCCTGGTTATTAAAGTAGCCATGTTCAGACCCCTGATACAAAAAAAAAATTAGTGACAAGCATGAAGTGTGTTCATGCAGTGTACAGCTGCAGAGGGCAGAGATTCTCTTTAAAAAATGACATTACATCACATTGATCTCTTCTGGGAAACTCAAACTTTGGGTGAAAAAGATCTAAATGAAAAAAGTGAAGGAACTTCCCTGATTTCCTAGCCAGCAACAGTATTTCAGGCAGTGAGACATGCAGACTGTAGAAACAGGCAATATTGCGGACAGTGCTCTGAGTAGTTGAAGTTATACCATTGCCCTTATACCCTAGAACAAGGGTCAGATTCCTTCTGCAGTTTGTAAGAGATTTAGGTCTGTTTTGAACTACACCCACACGTTACCTTAATGAGAGGCACTGAAATGTGAGCAATTCACTACATGATCACACTTTATGTTTGTCCCTTTCAAAATTCTTGGCTTAAATTTAATCCAGCAACAGCCTGAACAATCAAATAAATCTTGATACACAACGACTGAAACTAAAGTGAAATGGAAACCAAATGCTTACCAGCAAGCAATAATCATTGTCCATGCTGCATTCCAATCAAGACGTGCAAAAGAAATCAGAAAAAGGGCAGAGAGATCTGAACTAATTAACAGCTCATGCTCAAGTTAAAAAGAAATCAAGCAGGAAAAGCAACAAAAGTCCACAGAGTACGAACAAGTTTCCAAAGAATGAAGTAAACATTAATAAATCCTCAAGTGGATCAATTGTTTGTAGAACTCGCACTGCTAACTCAGAAAAGTATCTCCTTGTCCCTGATCCCCCACCAGAAATAAATCTCTCCACACCTGTTTCTGTTGGATGCACGCTGGCAATATTTATTAAGACACGCAAATTATATTTACATTCCCAGCTTCATATTTCAATAGTATACAGTACAGTACAGTACAACCGGATTACTTCGATCTGCTTCTTCCTTCTGGAAACTTCTTCTGACTTGCTCCTCTTCTCCTTGCTTGTAGCACTTCAGGGTCTGGACATGCTCTGATTCGACCCCCCCATCATCACCATAACCAGGTACCACCACCAGATACCATCACTTGGTACCACCACCAGGTACCCCCACTTACCCGGGCCTAACCCGTGCAGGGTCAGTTCCTGGTCCATACCCCCACTAGGTCAGGACACGTGATCTGACCCCATTTTCTATCCCTCCCCCATTTACTTCCATGCCTGGGTTCCTCCGTCCCCAGCCTGTACTGCCTACCCTCCCTCTCCTGCCCCCTTTTTCATTTTGCTCCCTCTCCACTGACCCATCTCCAGCTTCATGGACAATGGGGCCCTCTGCAGGCTAGAAACACCTGGGACCCTCCAATCTCCTTAGCCCCCTCCCCATAACTCCAACAGGCCTCAGTAGGGCACCTGCTTCTGGCATACCCACCTCATCTGCCCAGTAGGCATTTCTCCCCATCCGCAATGCCCTTGAGATGGGCCTGACCCCCACACCTTTTCCTGGCCTTGTCCACCAACACCCGGCTGTTAGGCTCTGGCCAGGACTCCACCTCAGGCGAAGCCCCTTGGTGTTCCTGGCGTGCTGTTTGTGCCTGCCCCCTTCTTTCCCTTGCTCCCACACCCTCACCTCCCCATATCTTGCCATCTCCCTTTTGACTCACCTCTCCGGCAGGGCTTCACCCAGGCTCCCAGCCATCGGCCGCCCTTCTGCGGCCCCACCTGGCCTGTGCCAGGCCCCATTAGAGATCACTTCCTTCCTTGTGCCTCTCCAATCTAGTGCCTATTCCAGGCCCTTGTTGCCCCAGCATACCCTCCAAGATGTGTTGCGTACCCCCATTCACCCTTGGGTACCCCTTGGCCCCCCTAGCGGGGCTCACCTAGCCCCCCAGCTGTCAGTTGTCTCTTCACAGCTCCATATGTATAGTCCCCTGACCAGGGCCTCGTGGGCACCAATCTTTTCTTTACCCATTCCACTATGTGCCAAACCTGCCCCCCAAGCCCCTACTTTATGGGGTGGGTGGGAGCTCCAACCTGCCCTGTCTACCTCAGGTCATTAATCTTCCTGACCCATACCCTGTCAGCTCCACATAACTCCAGTGCCATGGGCCAGGTCCTCCATTTTCCCTTCCACTACTTGGAATTCCATGTGCCTATCCGATACTTCACCTCTCCCTGAGGCTTCCACAGCAGCCCCTGCAGAATAACTCAAACAGTTTGCAGTGCTCTGGATTCCTTGATTGCTCCTGCCCTCCTGTTCAGCAAACCCATTTATTATCGGGCCTCCACTTCTGGTGTGCATCCCAGTTTTGTCCCCGCAGTTCACACTGCATGGGATTCGGGCGTGGCACCCTTGCTATACCCAGCTGCCAGTGCCCCTCTACCTCTGCTTTGAGAGGTTAACCACCCGGTGTAGGAGGTGGATCCACTGCCCTGTATTGCCATGGCCAGCTAGTTTTCTCAAGGACAACCGCTTCATCATCTTGCTGGTCACTGCCTTCATGACCCGCCTACAATAGTCCTTCAGCTCCACCCACTGCTGATCAGCCGGCCTTCCCCCGGATCTCCATTCTCAGCTCATCCATACTCTCAACTTCTTCTCCTGCCTGTCTGGTCTGCCCTCCCCTCCCTCCTGTGCATAGAACCCCTTTGGTCATCCTCTCCTTTCCTGGAGGAATCCCTCTGCTCTGAAAAACCCTTCAGAGTCATCTTGCTCTGTTTCAAAATCCCCCCCTTTCAGAGTTGAGTACCAGGCCCCAGCTCCACTCGAGACCTGGTAGCCTTGGGTGAGGCCCCCTCCCAGGGGTATGAAGCTTGCCCCACCAGACATGCCCTTCCCTGGCCCTGGGCCCATTTGTGTATGACCTGTCCTTGTCCCCGCTTGAGGGACATGCCATGCACCTGGGCCTAGGTGGGTCCACCATGGCCCCAGGAGTCCCACTTGCTGGTACCATTTTACCATTGACCTGCTGCCCTTCCCTCGGCATGCTATTTCTCATCCTTGTAACTTTTTGCAGGTGGACCTGAACCACCGACCATTGGGTTAACAGTTTAATGCACTATTCAATCACGCCACAGAGATGTGGGCTTCCAACATCCAAGCCCCTGTCCTGCAGCATGGGTCCCCAAGACCTCTGTGCCCTGCTGCCCTCCCCCGAAAGTAATTACTGAGAGTGTATTGTCTCTTGCCAGTCAATCCTTACTGAATTAAGCCTTCCCTCATCTGCCCGTGCTCTGTACCAGCCCCCTTTCCCCAGGACCCATCAGCATCCTGCTGGGGTGACCAGCTTCCAGGACCCTGGAGCACATCTACCCATGCCCTACAGCAGTCCTCCCCTCTGTGGACCAAGGCTGATCCAAGTTAAACCCACCACATCTCTGGCAATCATTGTGGCCAAGAACGTTTTGCCCAACATGCCCCTTACATGTTACCTATATGTGGTAACCTTTCTAGGCCCTGGCCAGACAGTGGCCACAGGTACATTCCCCTCATACCACCCCAAGTGTACCGTAGGCCTTACCCACCTTGACATTCAGAAGGGGCTGGATCGCAGTGTGTAATACCTCTCCCACAGTTCTTGACCTGGCACTTACTGGCAGATCCCTTCCATACTCCCCCCCCACCCACTGCTACTAGCTGCAGACCCGTTAGGCCTCATATCGGCTTGAAAACTGCTCCGACACCCCTTTTGTCCTTGATCTGCACTCTCTGGAAAATTGACTTGGCTCAATTCTGCCCTTTTCTCTCCTGCTTTAACAATGTACCAGAGCTGCACTCCCAAAGGCCACCTCATTCATCTCTGGCTGATTGCCAAAAGTGTTTTTTTGTTTTTTTTAAGGGTTTGCCCATCACATTTTGCTGCATGCACCACCTAGAACCAATGACATCATTACTTGCACTAGGAAGAGCCCCCCCCCTTTTTTTTTTTGAAACTGGCTTGATACCTCTTGAAAACTATTTAAAAATTTCCCTGACCCCTAAACCTAGGAAGGTCATTCCTTATACTAGATTATTCCTGTTCTTCCTTAACAGTGCCTATTTTAACCCCCCCCCACACCCTTTGCAGCCTTGCCCCATGGTCAGTATGTATTCGGCAGGGACCTCCGAGGAAACCCCGTCACCAGCTATCATCAGCACTCCTCATTTGACTCTGCACAACCTGGCCCTGGATGGCCCGGGTCAAGTCCCCCAGATTCCCCCTGCCACTTCGGCAGGATTTCAAAAGCAAAAACATTCCCTTGCACTGCATGTGCACCCGTTGTATTTTAGCCCATTTAGCTGCTTCAACCATCAAAATACCCTGCCTGCTTCCTCCATGCACCTCCAGTGACTGTTTGACAGCAAATTCCCCCCCCCACATCCAGCCCTACTAGTGACTCCGCCTCTAAAGTCCACCTCCCCTGGTGAAGTGAAAGAAAAACCTCCGAGTGTTTTTCTCCCAATGCACCCGCTTTAAGTCACCACCAGGCGCAATGCAATATGCTGTAACATGCCCGACTGTCCCGTCTGCATCTCTGCGACTGGAAACCCCCTGCTCACTGTCCAGCTTCTTAGGCCTGAGGCCCCACGTTTGCTGTGCTCAGTGCCCGCCTCTAGCCCACGTGGCACACGCCACCATGCAAACTGCCCCAACTGGCCCATGTTCTCCCAACCACACCAGCATCTGCACATCAAATGGCTACTGCTCTATCTTGCAGAGGCCCTCACCACCCCCCAGCAGAAACCACTTTGAGCTCCCTTAGCTGCCCAGGCCAGCTGCGATCCCCACACCCCTCTAAAGCCGCTCCTCCCTCGCTACTTCCCCCTACATGTCAGAGCTGCTCCAACGCTACCTTCCTTCATCTCACTGCATCTGCGCCAGTGCAGTCCATGTAACGCTGCCAATGCTGTAAACTGGAGTCCCCTTTCATGTTATTAGTGTATTATTCAGCATTTTCACTCTCTCCTTTTTTTTTAATTACCCTTCCCTGATTCCAAGTTATGTTATGAAAACCTACTATGCCCCTCCTATCTGGGCTGGGCCGAGCAAACCCCAATAGAGTACGGTCGTTCCGTATACAAGCCCAACAATCTGCTAGGCCCTGGCATACGACGCCCACCACAAATACTGCATAATTTTACCTGCTGTCACTTCATTCTAACCCATTCAAACCAAAGGACCTCCTTTCGCTTGACCGTATGGCCCAAGACTCCATTAATGCCCGGCCAGCGTCTGGTCTGTAACCCCTTGGCACACCTTGCCCCACATTTTCCATGACTGGCCGCAGAGGCCCGCATGTCAAATCAACAATGTCCTCTCTGCAAGGCCCCCAAGGCAACCACCAAATGCCATCCTGTAGCGGGCCCCCACCAGCTGAAACCCTCCTGACCTCACACAGTGCTGCTGCTCCACGTGGACTGCCAGCTCACCCCTCTGCCTGCATCAACTGGTACGAACCCGCCCGTACTGCTGTTTTGAGCTGACCAAACTCACCGGCTTGCTGTTATCCATTCCTGCCACAAAACAAGTCTGTGCTGTCAATATCAATTGCTTTTTGTGATGGGGTCCAAGGTTGCGACTGCCAGCAAGACTGGGTTGGCCACTGTCCAACGAAAACAGCCTGCCGCCCACGTGGCCACCAACCCTCCATTTTCCTGCCCTGACCCCACACAAAATCCTTGGACCAATTAAAACAGTGGTGCTTCCTGCTGCAGCAACCAGAATGCAACTACCTTCCCCAGATTACTCACCAAGTCCTTCCCCTCCTCTCCAAAGACCATAGTCCCTAGGCCCTGAATTTGAAAACTCAAAAGGAGCTCACACTCCCCCCAATGCCTTTCATTAGCATCATCATTCCTTTCCCAAAAGGTAGGGGCATCCATACCCAGCGAGGGACCCTGACCTCCACGCCTTCAAACTACAAGTTAAAACATCCTCTGCCATAGTGGCCAACATGCGCCATCTTCCAGTGCCAGACCACATATAAGCCTAATGTAGGCACCTCCACCGATAAATACAACCAGTCCCTGAGACTGGTAAACCCACCCTGAGGGCCATGTGGCAATGACATCAGATGCCATGCCACGTGGCTGCAGCCTAATGCCCCACAGGGCGAACTCGTGTCTACTGAAAAGACCCTTCCTTTGTATGTTGGCCCCTGTTCTCCGCCATCCCTGCGACCCAGATCACCCTCCCTTTCATTCCACCCCACTACCAAAAAGCAAACAAGAGTGGCCTGGTTCCTTACCGTCTGCCGGATCACCACCTAGCAGAAATGCCATGGGTGCCCGCATTGCACACTACCATCATGCTGGATCACCAACAACCACTGATATCCTGTGAAATCCTGAAAAACCTGCCAGATTTGACTCTACCCACCATGATCCCTCAAGCACCATTCCCATTCCTTCAACTCCCCCGCCTACTCCTGAGTCACACAGCACCTAATCCACCATCTCCAGGCCTCTGAAATCACCCAATGCCTGAAACTCACATAGCCCAGACAACGCGTAAGTGGTACCACTCGGCCTGTTACCCTGTTGCGGCGCTAGATCCCTCTACCCGTGTGCTCACCTTGCAGTAAGCTGTTCAGGCCCAAACTACTGCTCACCTCTCTGCCTTCCTGGGCCAATTGCTTGCCAAATCACAAGAATTACCTTGCCCACCAAGCACTCAGCTCCACACGAGAGAACCAAGTAAGGCATGCACTGATCCCAGCGCGGCTCACACACCAAGACCGGGACTCCGCTCCCTATTGACCTCCTGTTCAGGCATCAACGGGCGAGCCCACGATCCCTGCACCTGCCTGCCCTCCTCCAAGGGACCAGCTGGAGGAAATGGAATTAAACATAAAAAGGAGAGGCCCACGGCTGCTGTCTGACCCAAAACTGGGGAAAAAAAAACCTATCTTGAAGGACTGTCCAAACTAGCAAATGTTTACCACAGTTCTGGCCCAATCATAGTCATGGCCTTCCAAACAGCCCTCTCCAAAGTTTTGACTCCCTTCTGCATCCCTAGCACATCATACGGACCACCACCAACAAATACTGAGCCAGTAAAATAAGCTTGCAGTTCAATAACTTATCATTGTGGTACAAACCCCTGACTGATGCAGGGCAAATATTCCCTTTTCTCTACCTGCCTGTGTTAACACTGACTAAAGCATGGAAACTTAGGTTAGAACCATTGCACCATGCAGTCTCTTTGCGGTCGGCAGGCCAGCAAAACATTTCCTATCTCACTATATCTATTTGTATTACTTTAACGCACACACACACATTTTTTTTTTTGTATAATTCTTAGGCTACAGTAAAGGCAGAAAAGACCCTAATATTCAACAATGATTGCGCCTTTACCTGTTTAGACAATCAACTTATGAAAAATCAAAACCCTCAGGGCCTGGGGACCCAGGCCCCAGAGTTGCAATACCTTACCTAGTGGAAAATTGCCAAAGCTGTGCTGAGAATCTTTTCCCAGCAAAAAGAGGGAGACCAGAAGGCTGCAATCTCTTACATAGTCCCTTGTGGCCCCCTCCTCCCAGCTCCCACTTTAGCCCCTCCCCTCAGCCAGTTGGTAAGCTCTCCTACCCCTGGTCACTTGACCCTCTCTGACGTCACCAATCCCTCCCCTTTCCTCCCCCCCCTTCCTTTTGCTTTCCTGGCAGGGGGGCATTGGACAAGCTGGCCTGCCTTTAAATGGCAAGCCCTATTTTTATGGCTGCAGGGATGGAGCTCTGCAGCGTCTGGCTATGGGAGACAAGAAAACCAGCTCACCTCACTGTGACTGAACAACAATGTTGGAATTGCTGCGCTGACACTCCTCCAGTTCAATGAAGTACTACACTGTCTCCATTCAGTAGACCAGTTCCAGAACTATTTTTTTAGCTTGTTTTTCTCTCAATTGTGCCTGCTTTAAGTGACCTGACAGCTAGTGTCCCTGAATAGTCACAAATTCAAGTCCACATCTTTGAAGCAGTTAAACTTTCTGCAGCAGTACAATTAGAAACTTTTCCTACACTTGAAAAAACAGTCTCCTTTCTCCAGCCCACAGTGAAAGCTAGCACAGAAGTGATTCCTTCTCCTGATTTATCAGCCCACACTGGAAGAGGGAAACATTTCAATTAGTTGTACTAGGCATTTGTAAAACGAAAACATTGCAAGTCTACTTGACCTGTTTTAACAAAGGATTTAGTATGTTCATTTAGGATTGTTCATTTTATTTATTATTGAAATGTGATTTGCTTGTCTTTGGAAGGTAAATAATTTACTGACATAACTTTCAACAGAGGATTAGCAAGCTAACTCCAGAGAAGTTTCAAATTATCTCTCTCTCTCTCTCTCTGTCTGGAGAGTTGGTTTATGTTAACGCTTTCAGAACCTATATTATGCTTAGTGCCATTGGAACTCTCATGACTTTATTTTTGTAGGGGTTAAATGCTAGGCAACTAATGTTTTAGAGGGTACCAGGGATTGCAAGGGGCATAATAGGGGGACTGCAAAGAAATCATAAGGGTGTCAAGTGCAACACCTGGCTACCCTGGAATGCATACGTCTCACCCTGCCAGGACCAAAATGAGGTATACTGCCCATTAAAATCAGGGTCAAATGCTCATAATCAAGGACACCAATTTTACTTCACTTACACTGCAGCGTCACAGCTTTTACATCTATTCAAATGCACACCACATCCTGTCCTAAGGATAACATCATGCCACTGCCATTACAGTACTCTCTTGTAAAAGGCATGCATAGGTACAGTAAACCAGAATTTAATTAGATGAACAGAATTGCAGCCACATTACAAGTGATTTCACAAAAACTAATAAAGTAACAAAAAAAAACAAGGTTGCAAATTGTAAGGAGCATCCTTGGCTATCTGTCATTACTGTGTAGACAATGTCTGGATTATTAGAAACAAAAAAATAAATAAAATCCCATATTGTAGCTAACTCAACATTGGTATGCATCTATGTATATATCATGATGTCACCACTCTATGAGTAGTATATTGCTTCACAGGTGTTCTCCTTGATTTGTGTTCTCCCTTGCTCAATGCATATATTATCACCCATTTGATTATCATGTCTGTGTATCATATTATAGCATGAATTATGTGTGCCACACAGTTTACAGTACTGACATTGTGCATGTTAATAATTTTACACTGTATCTATTTGAATCACGTAACCTATCATAAATAAAAACATAGAAACTGATGGCAGATAATGACCACTGGGCCCATCTAGTCTGCCCATTTTTAATTATGGAGAACCAAAAATGGCACTCCACTACTCCTCAATATTGTTAAAGTAGTGCTCCAAAAAAACTCCATGAAACAAAAAATCCAAAATAGGATCACCCACTTAAATATACTTCCACTAGCACTCATGTAGTATATTCCTACTAGTGTGTACAAGTATATGGGGGACCATAAAAAGGATTGCTGTGCTTACAAAGATCCTTTATTACAAAGTCATTTTACATACCAACATTGTCATAAAAATGGTCAGAAAAACTAAGCTAGTACAAAGGCACATCAATGCATTAGCAGAAAAACTGCAGTTCCATTAAGCAACAGATACACCACCGAGTGTGGCGAGGCAAACCTTACATTTAACCCCAGCTGGGCGGAGCTTCATCAGATGAAGCTCTGCCCAGCTGGAACAAAACATAAGGTTTACCTTACCACACTCAGTGGCATGTCTGTTGCTTAATGGAAATGCCATTTTTATGCTAATACATTGATGTGCCTTTGTACTAGCTTAGTTTTTCTGACCATTGTTTTTAAGCTGTTGGTATGCAAAATGACTTTGTAATAAAGGATCTCTGTAAGTACAGCAATCCTTTTTATGGTCTCCCATATGCTAGTACACACTAGTAGGAATATACTGTATAAGTACTAGTGGAAATATATATACAAGTGGATGATGCTATTTTGGATTTTTCCATTTTTAATTATGATCACTTTTGCTGCAGACCCAACTTTATCTACAACACTGTCTCCTCTTCTTCCTTCCTTACTTCCTTCCTTCCTTCCTCAGATTCCTTTGTGCCTGTCTGAGGCATTTTTGAAACCAACCACTGATTTCACCCTTACTGCCTTCCATGGAAGGCTGTTCCAGGAACCTATCACCCATTCTGTGAAGAAGTACTTCCTAATATCTCTAATGAATCTACCTCATTCCAACTTCATGTCATGACCCCTTGTTCTACAGCACCTTTTTCTCTGAAACGTAACGCCCTCCTGTACTTTATTAACTCTTGTGAGTTATTCAAAGGGCTCCATCATATCTTAACTCTTGCTCCTCTCCTCCAGGGTGTTCATATTGAACTATTTCAATCACTTCTCATAGGGCTTCTGATGCAGACCTTGCACCATGTTGACATCCCTCAGCTTCCTTCTTCTTCCTTTCTCCTTTTTACTATTGTTCCTCCTTCCTCACCTTTCTCCTTTGACTGCTCATTTACCCTGTCCTACTTAGCTAACCCCCTGTTTCCTTGAATAACTTGCAACCTGGTGGGACTGTCTCACCTCAGGATCTCCCTACTCTCTAGCTCAGCTTGTGGTGGCCCACTTTCTGCCTCATTCATTTCTTCCATCACCCCCTTGGCTACTTTAAATGTCCATCAAAGTAACATTTAAACCATCCACTGAGGACTATGGATCCCTCCTTAATGGAAGCAGGCCATCACCTCAGTGCAGGCTCTTATCCTTCCAGGTTAGCCCACAGCCCCCAGTGTAGCCATACCTCTCCTCTCTGCACCATTCCTTCTACCATTACTTGAAGGCCTTGGTGCAGAGCTCCCTTTCCTTCCACATATAGTACAATACCCACTCGCCACTCACATTTTAAACACATGGGAAACACAGAATCAGACAGATAAATGATCTAACCTTGCCAAAAATTAAATTTACACACGGAGCTGACTACAGCAATTAATCTTTATGTTTAAGCAATGAAACGCCCTTATCAAGTTAATGCATTAGCAGCTCTAGTGGCTCTGACCAGAGTTTGTTATCTAATCCTGGCTGCTTAATCACATCTGTCATGTGAGTAAAAATGAACAACCCCACCTGTTGTAATAGCAAAAGAAAACAAATGTGAACACTGTGCCATTACTAAAAAATAAGAAACACAGAATTTAAGCACAGATACAGATCGCTTGGCCCACCCAGTCTTGAATTGATCAAAAACACCTAGCGGTGAGAGAAACTGAAAAGCCAGTGATACTGTACTATGATAAGGGTGGCACTGACACCTTAGCTGTTAAAATAGCAGATGACATAGCAACATCAGATGAGCAGAGGTCACTAGTAATTCAAACATTTATCCAATAATCATTCATGAGCCTAAAAACCAATATATCAATAGGTAATATTGCAGACAGTGCTCTGAGTAGTTAGTTATATCATTGGTGTTACACCTTAGATGAAGGGTAAGACTCCTTCTGTAATTTATTTTATTCTTAGTGCAACTAGTCTCTTTCCACTCTGCTCAAGGCTGGTTGCTAGAGGGCTCTCAAAGAGTTAGGTTTGACCTTGAGAGTTGTCCTCTAGAGAGGTTCTTTCTTTGCTTGGAGACAGGATGGCAGAATGTTTGTGCACAGGATGTCCTGGCTCAGCTAGCAGTGGGAAAACTCAGTCATGAATATTTGTGATAATGTCCTCCCCAAAACTCTATAAGTGGAGATTCAAGCAGCAAGGAGTGGGGCTTGTAGAAACAAAAACAGCACAGAAGGGAGTCCAGCTTCTGGCTGCAGCCAAGGCAGGGCCCTGAGGGTTCTTGGATCCTGGCAGGGTCCCAAACCCTGGGTCCTGGTGACACTGATCCTTGTAAAGGTCACTGGAGTTCCACCAGCAGGCCCCAGGAGGATGGCTGTTCTTGAAAGGCCTTAAGAACCCAGCCAAAACAATAACCAGATACCACACTGGTGGGAGTGGAGGGCCACCACCTCTGGAGTGGTCCTGGGATCCTTGTGGATCCACTTCCACAAGAAGTAACCAAAGAGCTCACGCTCCAATGGAACAATCAGTTGTGATGATCATATGTAAGTAAGCCTTTCAGTAGAAATACTTGGAGAACCTGGAAGAAAAAAAAACTAGGTACCATTGTATGTTTCCCCCTGCAGGTTGCCAAATGAAGGATCATCAGGAGGAGGTCTGGCAAGAGTTGGAGTTGGTAAGTCCCCATGTGAGGGATCAGGCATGGGAACTTGTTTCTTTGGGCTATTAGGGTATCAGTATGCTGCCAGAAAGAGGCAGGTACATCCCAATTCAGCTATCAATTTTAGTAGTACTGCCATAATGCTGATGTGCTATTCAATTTAATACTCTCCTTCAAGGGCAGGATGAGAAAGCTGTAGGCATGGAATGACCCCTGGGATAGTGCTCACCTTATCTGGAAGAATGCCATGCATGAATGGTCATGGAAGTGTCAGGTTTCTGGGGACCCCACAGGGTGGTTAGGGAGCATTGTAAAAAGTGTAAATGTATTTGGACTAGATCCCTACTTTAAATATAAATGCCTGTTACAGCCAAGCAAAAGCAATGTGTGGGAGAATTCATGGAAGTTATACCCTTGGATGGTGGGGATGGAAATTGAAGCCCCAGTATGGATTAGAGGGTACAATGTGACGTAGCAAGTACTGTACTGTGGCGTGAAGGAATGTCATAATTGAGAGGGAAATGCCCTTTAACTGTGAACCATCTTACAGAAGACAAGCAAAGACACCCAGCTGGATCCCCAGTTCCATGTTTGGTCTCAGTTTGTGTGTGGTCTTTTGCTTATTTGGTGCACCAGTGTATTGGTTATGGTGCCCCTACTCCAGTGTCTTCAGCCCATCGTGGTAGCAGTGCTTATGCAGGTACAGGTTCTATGATGTAAAGCAAGTGCTCCTCTGGAGAGACTACCACTATATACCCCTAGACATGGGGAGGTGCCCGGCCCTTACATTTGGAAACTTGTTTGAACTCTATGGAATTTTGCTGGTATTTCTGCTTGGTTTCTTTTGAACTTGTGCACCAGCTGTTAAACATCTAACTTAAAAAGCATAAAAACTTGAAGAAATTATTTCAAAGAGATAAAAATGAAAATGTTTTATTAAAATATGCTCCCATTTTTAATTTCAGGACAAAAATAGCTGATATTCCTGTAACTAGGAAAAAGAGCAGGGGTACACATCAATTCACTCCTGGCAATTTGCTCCAGTCAATACACTCCCATGATAACTCATTCCTGCACATTCCACTCCTGTCAATTCGCTCCCGCTCTCATCCAGTTGAGCTCAAATTCACTCTTTGGTTGATGTTAGCTAAAAGTCATTACCCTGCATCAAATCCCCTCTCCCGATAGGGTGCTACTATCAGCTCCTGCTACAACTAGATCCAAAACTCACAATTAGCTTCAATTAGTTCCAATCTGCTGCATGGCAATAAATCACAAGCAAAAACTTATGCTGCCAAACCCTTATAGCGTTTGCAACACGATGGCCAGATTTATTTTTCAGGAGAGACAAAAGCAAATATTGGTTGATGAAAACAATTATATCTACACTCACCATAATAGAGGACCAAATGGAAAAGCAATATGGCATTGCAAGAATGCCATGAAAAATCCTAAAGGCTGCAATGCTCGGGTGCACACTGTTAACTACAATGAGCCCAACATCATTCATCAATTTAGCCTGCACATTCATGAGCCTGACCCTGCAGTGGTTGAGAAAGATGAAGCTATGAACCAGGCTAAGGAAAAGGCAGCATCTACACTGGATACTACTGCTTAGGTGCTACTGCATGCAAAGGAACATGTATCATTGGCTGTTCAAGACAAGATCATTGACAGGATTTTAAAGCAAACTCTTCAAAGAGTATGAGTTTATGGTGCTTCTTCAAATCTGACCAACCTCAATGATCTAATTATTCCTACTGAATATCAGAATTAGATGCTAGATTCGGGGGGGAGGGGGGAGTGCTAAAATGTTTTTGCTTCATGACAGCGGCCCTGGAACAAACCGCATACTGATATTTGACACGGAGCAGAATTTGACATTTTTTTAACATTCAAGATATTGGTATGCAGATGAAACTTTAATGCAGCTCCGTCTTTATTTGTCAAAGTCTACATTATCCTTGGGGAGAGGTTTGGTAACATGCAGCCTGCAATTTACACCCTTCTGCCTGACAGATGAAGAGACACATATGAGTGCATGTTACATGTTCTTAAAGAACTGAACCCGAGAATGAATCCTGAGGTGGTCATGACAGATTTTGAAACAGCCACCATTCTCACATTTTACTCTGTCTTTCCACAGACAAGTCAGGTTGGATCTTTCTTTCATTTCACACAATGCATATACATAAAAATACAAGCTGAGGGGCTTGTCAGATATTCTCAAGACTCAGAGTTTGCTTTGAAATGCAAATATCCATCGGCTTTAGCCTTTTACCCTCCCGATCAGGTTGTCTAGTGTTTGAGGAAATAACAGAGAGGTGACAATGTGGACATGTTTTCTCCAGAGTTAGAACCTTTAGTCGATTACTTCGAAGACACCTGGATCAGGAGGAGGAACCATCGGGGGTCAGGACGTCATCAACCGATGTTTCCAATCAAGTTGTGCAATCACTGTTAAAGTGTTCATGACAAGACAGCAAGAACAAACAGTGTTGTAGAAGCATTTTACTGTGGAATGCAGAGTATTCTTGGCATGGCACATCCAACAATATGGAAATTTATTGACAGAATTCGTGGAATACAGAAAAAGAGAGTCTGAAACTGAACAGCTTCTAGCTGGAAATCAACCTACTGAATCTTGTGTGTCTATCCAGATAACACTCAGAGGCTTGAGTATATAATGGAAAAGTATGCTGAACGTACCACTGAGGAATTTTTACATGGGGTAGCATATAATTTAGATTTTTTTGTTATTGATTTTATCAATATAAACACTGTTGTATTCTGTTCAATAAAGTTTGTTTCCAATTTATCTGATGAGTGGTCAATAAAAAATAGATAAATAAAGAATACAGATGCCTGCATGTCAGTTGTTGTGGGAACGAGTTGTCATGGGAGCGAGATGTCATGGGAGCGAGTTGAATATGGGAGTGAATTCACAGGAGCGAATTGTCGGGGAACAAATTGATGGGAGCAAATTGTCATGGACCCAGAGAGTGGTGGTAGATATAAACAATGAAAGACCTTGAAAACCCTGTGTGGCACACGTTTGTGTAAACCAACACAGGTATTTCTAATGCAAATGTTTTTTTGAAACTGTTGAACCTGCTAGGTTAGGAGGATGTAGATTTCTCCTGAACAGGTTCACTCACCCCTGATACGAATTCATGCTTTTTTGAACGTCACTACTTCTTAAGTTGGTTGGGTCTGCTTATGGCCATTTTATCAAAAGGTTTAGCCTTTGATTTGGAAGGGCAGCAGGAAAACATATGCCATGACCCCCTCTGCACAGTTAAAATTGCATGTAGCTAAGCGCTCCCTAGTTACTCTGGATTTTTTGTTGGGCTGTGTGTGGCTGCTTCATTCCCTCCTGCTCCCCTCTGTACCTGTTGCCTGTGAAGGTCCCTGCTGCCCCTTCTACCAAGTCCTCTCTCATGCACAGCTACTTCCATCTGCCCCCATGACGGTTCTTTGAGCTTGGCACTTTGGGCAATTTGTGGGGTTCCCAGTCCAGCTCTCACTATGTGTTCCTACTCCACCCAGGGCCTGTTCGAGCTGTAGCTGTCCAACAGGTTTCAGCCGATTTACGGTTCCTGACCTGTGCCTGTTTTCTTGCAAGAAAGAAGAATATTAAGGGCTGCTAGATCCTTCATTTTGCTGGCTATCTTTTGATGGTTTCACAGCCTCCAAATGGAGGGAATCCCAGCGGGTCCTAAAGCCTGCCCTATTCTACCCTTCTGTTAGCGCTGACAAGAAAATCTGTCAGCTATCTGACTGTAAAACCTTGTGGCCTTACTGCATACGTTACTGCGATGACTCTAAAACTGTTTTCATTTCTTTAGCCTAGTCAGTTATGGTCCAGCTTTCTAGGGCTCAGTGCTCTGTTTTCCTGTCAGACTACCCGACTAGCTCCTAACATTATAGGATTGGTTGCCATGCATTCACCAGCCACTGTGTTTTATTCAGACCAATTAGTTTAAGTCTCATATATAGTCAGCATATTATGCCTTCAGTCTGTACGTACATACAGACATACGAATGTGCCAGCAGAACCAGACCACCTGGTCTATCTAAGTCTGCTCGAGTGTGCAGCCAACACCCCTAGTTTGCAGCCGCCCCACCCCCCCTCCGCTTTGTCATCCCACTGCCACCGCCCACTTCCCCCATCCTCACTCTCCCCTGTTCCCTGTCCCATGCCCTTTTAAAGCTGTTCATAAATTTACATGACACCACCAATTCTGGTAGGGTGTTCCATTTTGATACCACTCTCTGTGAAATAGTGTCTCTCATTCTTCTAAATCTTCCCGCTCTATTCTTAGCCCGTGCCCCCTGGTGACCCCCCCTTTAACTTAAAGACCCCATCTGCCCCATCCTTATTGATTCCCCTCAGACACTTGAATGTCTCTATCATGTCCCCTCTGTCCTTTCTATCCTCCAGAGTGCACATATTCAAGTCTCCCAGCCTGCTGTCATAGTCTCTCCCCTCTATTCCACATATCATCTTTGTTGCCCTCCTCTGCACCCCCTTCAGTAGCCTGATATCATGCTTTAGGTTACGCTATGATTCTGCCTCACCTTTATTTCATTTCCACACTGCTATACTTGTGTTAAGTACTGTCTGGCTTCACAATCAGCCTCCTACTACTCTCCTGTGTCTGTACTGGCTCCAGAAGCATGTTAACCACACTGTATCTTGCCCATGATTACCCTGGCCTCAAGGGAGCCCCTGCTCTGTAAGCTGACAGTCTTGTCCTGCTCCCATGAAGTCTGCATCTTGAGGGTGGATCCCTCAACTCAGGCAGGGACCTTCTGTTTCTGCTGTTCAGGTGAGAATGTCCTGCACTCCAGTGGAAGCCTTAGCCATGCAGTTCACCTCTTAGTTTAGCATTTAAGATTTCAGTTATTGGAGGGTTGGGGCTCTAAATCTTCAAGGGCTCCTTTAGCTGTGCAGATTACATTGGCAGCACCTTCAATAGCTATCTCTCACTATGATCTGGTCTGCACCTAATTCCCTTTCTCTGCACCTCAAAGGTGAAGATCATGAAATTACCGAATTCTGTGCCCTTCAAAGGCTCAACATCTATGCCTTGCCCCTCAAGGACTGTGCTTCCTCTCTAGGCTTCCCCAGTTGAAGGCCAGGCTAGTGCCTTTCAGAAGTCATTGCTCTTCTCCTTACCACCTTGGAGGCAGAGTCCTCTTTGTGGAGAACATCATTTAGCTACAGAGATCAGTTTGCAGCACTCTCACAGCATTCCCATTAGAAGCATAATGTAAGAGTCCTTCCTCCAAAATACTTCCCCTGAATTGGATTCCAAATTTGCAGTAACTGAGCTGTCACTAATTGCGTACCATGCCTGGAGGGAATGTGGCCAAGGCCTTGGATCCCCAGAGGTGTCCTCCTGTATGGGGGGGAGTCTTCTCCTGCTGAAGGTTATAACAAGTTAGGTATTTCCTCAGGAGTTGAAGTTGATTGCTGGCTCTACAGGTCTGGTTTCCAGTCTGGCTATGTCTCCTCTCCTTGGTCAGAATGTGATTGTCTGTCTTCCATTGTGCTTTGGGGCTTATTTCCCTAATGGGCCTTTGATCCTGGGATCCTGTCCCTGTGATACCTGGAGCAGTTCCCTGTAGCAGGGTGTAACAGCTTTTGTGTATTTTTTTGCTTAGTTTTGTGTTTAATTATTATCAGCTAGACAGCTTGTAAGTAGTTCACCTGAAACAAAGCTGTTTGATAATTCTAAAGTTGCATGCCACTAGACCCCATGTCTGACACAGTCATATAGTGGGTTGTTTGGACGAACAGTTCCTGTCAGCTATAATGTACTTTCACTTCAAAGAGGTGAATTTTTTTCATGATCATGGGCTCTTTTTTGAGTGTAAACAAAGCTAGAGCAAAGGGGATGAAATCCAATGGACTTCCTCAAATGGGAAGATAAAAGGATGCACATTGCAATCCATGAAACCAGGGGTTTGGAGTACAAATCCAGTCTGGCAAGTTCTCTAGATGGCAGTTTCCCATGAGACAAAGGAAATTGTCAAACCTATGATGTTAAAATGACATATTTTATGATGCATCATGAGGGGTTATCAGGTGAATGGTTTGGAGGACCTGTCAGACCCTAGCAAAGGTAGCTAGGATGGGACTTTTATCAGTTAACATCTAAGGTTTGAGTCTGCCCAGGTTCACCAAACTGTCCTGTGTGGTAAGCTATTCTACTTTCATTAACTGAGAGAGAGAAGAGTGAGATTTTTTTACCTTGTGTGCCTTTTACTGTACAAAACATTTTTTTATCTCTGTAGCATTACTGTTCCCCATAGTCTTTGTGTAGTATCCTGTATTATATGTGTAAATATCTTGACGTATTAAATATTACTTTTTATATGTCATGTTTCTGTGACTGAGTCCTTTGAGATACAGATAACTGGATTATAACTAACAGAAACTGTGTTCTGTCTCAAGAGAAGGCTACGGTTACCATATTTTGTTTCTAATGCACAATGATTCTTAACTGTGCAGTAGGGGTGGGTTGCTTGCCCTTCTGTTGGAGCACTGCAATGTGTGAGTAGTGGCTCAGGTGCAATTCAGACCTGGAGATACCCTGAGTGAAGCTGCATCTGAGTGGTGGAGGCAAACCAAGGTGACTCTTTCAGGCATCTGAAGGGTTTGAGAAAACTGGTAAGAGTCCCAGGCTGAGTCTGGTAAAGACCAGTCTGTCACAAACAGGAGACAGTGAGTAGGATCTGAAACAGTTTTGTCAGTATAAAGGATATCTGTCCAGTCATAGAGCAGGATGTACAAGAGGGTACTGTATATTCTAATGGTTCTATTTTATTAGAAGCAAGAGTAGATAGATGAAAGACACTGGGCCTGATACTGAAATATGGGCAAAAGTTGAGTACAAAGTTTTGTGCTGTGACTGCCCTTGTATCCAACCCAGAGGTTGCTATATTCAATCAGTTAGCACACCTGCATTATCCAGCTCAATATAGGGCCATACTGGCACAGCAATAAGTAAAGTAGCGCTACCCCCATATGTATCTTCAGCCCCTGGGTTGAATGCAGCCCATTGGGAACTGCACCTTCAGAGCTGATAGCATTGGGAGCCACAGCATGATATTTAGCCCATATCATGAAAATGAGCCCATTGCACATGCAAGGCTCTAAGGGGTCATATGCTTGCCCATTATGGGCTCATTTGCATTGGAAGCAGTGGAAGGTTTGTGCTCCACCTATTGCAAGATGCCACATCAGCCATAGTAATGACCAGCCACCACACTCCGATTACCCATCAGAGTAATATGCATGATTCTCTGCTGTCCTTTTGCACCCACCACCCTCTGATCCCCATCCTGGTACATCTTTGTTTTTCCTGAAGTCGAGTGGCACCCCCCGCCCTGCAATCATCCATCCATCCTGGTAAGTGTTTTTTTTTTCCCTGTTTCTAGTGGTGCCCTCTGCCTTCCAATCCCTGTCCTAGGAAAGACTGTATTAAGGCCCCACCAAACCACCCACACAGGCACACCACTCTACCACTCCTACCCTTACCTATGTTGCCGGTGCAGCATGGGAGATCGGATACAGTGACTGGCACAGCCCTCCTCTCACCACCTTGGCCAATCACTGTATGGAATGACACAGAGTGCATACTACTCCTTGTCATTCCATATGGTGGCTGGCCAAGGTGGTGAGGGGAGGGCTCTGCTGGTCACCATATTGAATCCCCTCTGAAGCCCTGGCAGCATAGGTACAAGGTGATGGAATGATGGTGTGCTTTGTGCAGGCAGTGTGGGGGAGGAGGCCACTAGCCACCAGGGATCAAGGTGGCATCAGGGATGGGTGCTTGCTGGCTGGGTGGGTACCACTAGACACCAGGGACTTTGCCAATGGTATGGTGATGGGTGATTGAAGTTGGAGGGGTATCACTAGACACCAGGGCAATTGCAATTAGTATGGTGATGGATAATCGAAGGGTGGGGGGTTCCACTGGACACCAGGGACAATACAACCTTTACCAGGACAAGGATAAGAAGGCAGGGGTGACACTACACACCAGGTAAACCCTTTATTACTGGAACAGAAATCATAAGGTGGCAGGTGCCATGAGTCATCAGGAACAAACAAACATTTGCCAGGATGGGTGTTCAGAGGAGGGGGGTGCCACTAGACACTAGGGAAAAACAAACATTTACCAGGACGGGTAATCAGACTGGTGGGAGGTACCACTAGACACCAGGAACAAACATACATTTGCCAGGATGCATGATTGGAAGGGAAGGGATTCCATTAGACACCAGGGCATCCATTGATGCAATGGGCTGAGGTCTGAGGTGAGGGGGTCAGCTGACTGCTGTATCATAGCCTGCCAGCAGGTTCTTGTGCCCTGTTCAGTCAGGAATTGCAAAGGCAGTAACCTGCGCCCATTCAGGTGGGATTTACCATCTGTGCAAATCTCTCAATTTCCCACTGAGCCCATATGCAGGGGAGGACCCCCTCATTTGCATGGAAGCAGAAGTTCCTTAGCGTTCGGGTGCTAACAGGTTTTACCCACACTGTGGGGGTGTCTGAACATAGACGCCACCCATGAATTGAGCACTAAACCCTGTTAACATGGACAAACACCCCTTTGTGCCCAGGCTAACTTTCGAATATCTGGCCCACTATGTCTTGCCCATATGAGAAATGCACACTGCCAAAATGGGCTATTAGGAAGGCCACACATGGGCAGAACTCATAGACATCCTTGAAAAAAGTGGCCAGGGGAGTGAAGAGAAAGTGGTCACTGTTAGCCAAAGTAATGATACAGAGGCTAGAGAGAATACAGATGAGCTAGAGCCCATGACTAGGGCAGCTCTGCAAGCAAAAAGGGTACAAATGTTGGAGGTGGTGCTCACTCTGGTTAAGGCAACGACAGAAATTAAGAGGCAAAAGGCAGATGCAGAGTTTCAGAAGATGAAACTGGAAGCAGTAGAGCAAGAGAAGGAAAAGAAGTCAAAGGCTGAGGAGCAAGAAAAGCAGAGCCAGCACAAGATCCAGTGAGAGGAGTGGGAGAGCTAGTGCCAATACAAGATCCATCTGAGAGAAGCACCAGATAAAGAGTGTGAGCATAAGAGACAGATGGAGATTCTGTTCCAGAGAACATCACCACAAACTGTGAGTAGTGGCATGAGGGGTTCGATGCAGGAAGCAAAACTTAATTCTGAAATGTTTCCCACATATTAAGAGGGGATGATCCTGATATGTTTTTAAGATGTTTTGAGAGGTAAATAGATCGATAGATCGATAGATAGATATTATATTTATAAAGTGTCCATTTCCAGGGACTCAGAACACTGTACAATTAAAAACAGACACAATGCACAGAGGCAAGGGTTACCCCAAAGGGCATTTGGCTGGGAAGCTAAGTTTCAAAGAAATACAAAGTCACACATGACCCCACAATGCAAAGCATCATGGGCTGCATATGCAAATCACCACAGAATATTATGCTGGTTTAACTTTAAGCAGAAATGCATGGTGCCGAAAGGCCTCTCACACAGTTTGCAAAGGGTGCCAACAGAAGACATAGACACGTGTTTCGTCCTACCAGGACTCATCAGTATGCCTCATCTGTCTGACAACCCAGTGGAATGAACCAGCTACCCTGAGATAGTCTATCTGGGTAATGTTGTGGTGAACCCAATTAAAACAAAAAAACATTTAAAAGACATAGAACCTCTGTGTGCAAGCACAGAGGCAAGGGTTACCCCAAAGGGCATTTGGCTGGGAAACCAAGTTTCAAAGAAATACAAAGTCACACATGACCCCACAATGCAAAGCATCATGGGCTGCATATGCAAATCACCACAGAATATTATGCTGGTTCAACTTTAAGCAGAAATTCATGGTGCTGAAAAGCCTCTCACACAGTTTGCAAAGGGTGCCAACAGAAGACATAGACACGTGTTTCGTCCTACCAGGACTCATCAGTATGCCACGTCTGTCTGACACCCCAGTGGAATGAACCAGCTACCCTGAGATAGTCTATCTGGGTAATGTTGTGGTGAACCCAATTAAAACAAAAAACATTTAAAAGACAAAGAACCTCTGTGTGCAAGCAAAGATGCAAGGGTTACCCCAAAGGGCATTTGGCTGGGAAGCCAAGTTTCAAAGAAATACAAAGTCACACATGACCCCACAATGCAAAGCATCATGGGCTGCATATGCAAATCACCACCGAATATTATGCTGGTTCAACTTTAAGCAGAAATGCATGGTGCCAAAAGGCCTCTCACACAGTTTGCAAAGGGTGCCAACAGAAGACATAGACACGTGTTTCGTCCTAGCAGGACTCATCAGTATGCCTCATCTGTCTGACACCCCAGTGGAATGAACCAGCTACCCTAAGATATTCTATCTGGGTAATGTTGTGGTGAACCCAATTAAAACATTTAAAAGACAAAGAACCTCTGTGTGCAAGCACAGAGGCAAGGGTTACCCCAAAGGGCATTTGGCTGGGAAGCCAAGTTTCAAGAAATACAAAGTCACACATGACCCCACAATGCAAAGCATCATGGGCTGCATATGCAAATCACCACAGAATATTATGCTGGTTCAACTTTAAGCAGAAATTCATGGTGCTGAAAAGCCTCTCACACAGTTTGCAAAGGGTGTCAACAGAAGACATAGACACGTGTTTCGTCCTACCAGGACTCATCAGTATGCATCGTCTGTCTGACACCCCAGTGGACTGAACCAGCTACCCTGAGATAGTCTAACTGGGTAATGTTGTGGTGAACCCAATTAAAACAAAAAAACATTTAAAAGACAAAGAACCTCTGTGTGCAAGCAAAGATGAAAGGGTTACCCCAAAGGGCATTTGGCTGGGAAGCCAAGTTTCAAAGAAATACAAAGTCACACATGACCCTACAATGCAAATCATCATGGGCTGCATATGCAAATCACCACAGAATATTATGCTGGTTCAACTTTAAGCAGAAATGCATGGTGCCAAAAGGCCTCTCACACAGTTTGCAAAGGGTGCCAACAGAAGACATAGACATGTATTTCGTCCTACCAGGACTCATCAGTATGCCTCATCTGTCTGACACCCCAGTGGAATGAACCAGCTACCCTGAGATAGTCTATCTGGGTAATGTTGTGGTGAACCCAATTAAAACAAAAAACATTTAAAAGACAAAGAACCTCTTTGTGCAAGCACAGAGGCAAGGGTTACCCCAAAGGGCATTTGGCTGGGAAGCCAAGTTTCAAAGAAATACAAAGTCACACATGACCCCACAATGCAAAGCATCATGGGCTGCATATGCAAATCACCACAGAATATTATGCCAGTTCAATTTAAGCACAAATGCATGGTGCCAAAAGGCCTCTCACACAGTTTGCAAAGGGTGCCAACAGAAGACATAGACACGTGTTTCATCCTACCAGGACTCATCAGTATGCCTCGTCTGTCTGACAACCCAGTGGAATGAACCAGCTACCCTAAGATAGTCTATCTGGGTAATGTTGTGGTGAACCCAATTAAAACAAAAAAATGTTTAAAAGACAAAGAACCTCTGTGTGCAAGCACAGAGGCAAGGGTTACCCCAAAGGGCATTTGGCTGGGAAGCCAAGTTTCAAAGAAATACAAAGTCACACATGACCCCACAGTGCAAATCATCATGGGCTGCATATGCAAATCACCACAGAATATTATGCTGGTTCAACTTTAAGCAGAAATGCATGGTGCCAAAAAGGCCTCTCACACAGTTTGCAATGGGTGCCAACAGAAGACATTGACACGTGTTTCATCCTAGCAGGACTCATCAGTATGCCTCATCTGTCTGACACCCCAGTGGAATGAACCAGCTACCCTAAGATATTCTATCTGGGTAATGTTGTGGTGAACCCAATTAAAACATTTAAAAGACAAAGAACCTCTGTGTGCAAGCACAGAGGCAAGGGTTACCCCAAAGGGCAGTTGGCTGGGAAGCCAAGTTTCAAAGAAATACAAAGTCACACATGACCCTACAATGCAAAGCATCATGGGCTGCATATGCAAATCACCACAGAATATTATGCCGGTTCAATTTAAGCACAAATGCATGGTGCCGAAAGGCCTCTCACACAGTTTGCAAAGGGTGCCAACAGAAGACATAGACACGTGTTTCATCCTACCAGGACTCATCAGTATGCCTCGTCTGTCTGACAACCCAGTGGAATGAACCAGCTACCCTAGAGATAGTCTATCTGGGTAATGTTGTGGTGAACCCAATTAAAACAAAAAAATGTTTAAAAGACAAAGAACCTCTGTGTGCAAGCACAGAGGCAAGGGTTACCCCAAAGGGAATTTGGCTGGGAAGCCAAGTTTCAAAGAAATACAAAGTCACACATGACCCCACAGTGCAAAACATCATGGGCTGCATATGCAAATCACCACAGAATATTATGCTGGTTCAACTTTAAGCAGAAATGCATGGTGCCGAAAGGCCTCTCACACAGTTTGCAAAGGGTGCCAACAGAAGACATAGACACTTATTTCGTCCTACCAGGACTCATCAGTATGCCTCATTTGTCTGACACCCCAGTGTAATGAACCAGCTACTCTAAGATAGTCTATCTGGGTAATGTTGTGGTGAACCCAATTAAAACAAAAAAACATTTAAAAGACAAAGAACCTCTGTGTGCAAGCACAGAGGCAAGGGTTACCCCAAAGGGCATTTGGCTGGGAAGCCAAGTTTCGAAGAAATACAAAGTCACACATGACCCCACAATGCAAAGCATCATGGGCTGCATATGCAAATCACCACAGAATATTATGCTGGTTCAACTTTAGGCAGAAATGCTTGGTGCCAAAAGGCCTCTTACACAGTTTGAAAAGGGTGCCAACAGAAGGCATAGACACATGTTTCATCCTACCAGGACTCATCAGCATGCCTCGTCTGTCTGACACCCAAGTGGAATGAACCAGCTACCCTAAGATAGTCTATCTGGGTAATGTTGCGGTGAAGTAAAATATCTATCAGTGATTCAGAGTTAAAACCCATTAACAGATTGGTTAAATAGAAACATTTTTAATCCCTTTTTGAAGGATTCTACCGAGGGAGCCTCCTGTAGCTGTTTAGGAAGGGAGCTCCATAAGGTGGGCACAGCCACAGAAAACGCTTGCTCACCCGAGTGTCACAGCCTCACCCTAGGAACATCAAGGAGGCAACCCTCGGCAGAATGGAGAGGCTGGGCAGTGGGGCACGAAGAGATCTTGCAGATAAGCTGGTCCCTTACCATGCAGGGCCTTGTAGAGTCAGAAGACCAACCTTGAAGATAATCTGCCACCTAACTGGCAGCCAGTGCAGCTCGAGGAGGACCAGTGTAATATAATCACTCCTTCTTACACCTGTAAGTAATTGAGCCACCACATTCTGCTTAAGCTGCAGCTGGCAAAGGTTACCTCCAGAAAGGCATAGGTACAGGGCATTACAGTAATCCAGCCTGGATGTGACAAAGGCATGTACCAGTGAGGACAGGTCATCATATAGTAGGAAGTGCCGGATCTGGGCAATGTTTCTCAGATGGTAAAATCCACTCTTAACGACAGCCGACACCTGAGAATCAAATGTCAAACCATTGTCAAGGATCACACCCAGATCCTTTACCCGCTCAGAAGGGACCAATGGTACCTCCCTCCAAGTACAAGACTGGAAGGATCTCAATGAGTCCCTGCCCCACCACGACAACTCGGATCCACCACCAACTCCTTAGTTTTGTCGAGGTTGAGTCTTAGCCAGTCATGAGGCATCCAAGTCCGGATTTCAGTCAGGCAGTTGTTAAGCATGGAGTCTGCTATCTGGCTACCCAGTGCACAGGACAGGTACAGCTGGGTGTCATTTGCATAGCAGTGAGAACCCAATCCATACCACTTGATAATGTCCCCAAGCAGCAGTATGTAGACCATAAACAGCAAGGGCAACAAGAGTGACCCCTGTGGAACTCTACAGGTCAGAGGCTTTGGGCTTGATGAGGCTAACCCCATCACCACCCTCTGCACTCTGCCTGTCAGGTATGACCCGAACCATTAGATGACCATACCAGAGAGGCCACACCAGAACTGCAATCAGTCAAGGAGCACCTCATGGGCCACAATATTAAATGCTGCCATGAGATTCAGGAGGATCAAGATAGTTCACTCTCTCCTGTCTCTCGCAACCAGGAGATCATTCAGCACCTTCACCAAGGCAGTCTCCATACTATGCCCAGACCTGAACCCAGACTGCAAGAGCTCATAGGTGGAGGTGGCGACGAGATGCCTCAAGCTGTATGGCCACTACCTTTTCTATACCTTTCCCTAAGAATGGGTGGTTTGACACTGGTCTGTAGTTGCCAAGGCAGTCAGAGTTCAGTGAGGGTTTCTTTAGTAGGGGTTTAACCAGGGCCTCTTTCAAAGTCACTGGAAAGACCCCATTCTTTAAGGAACTCTGGACAATCGTAGCCACCACAGAACCAATCAGTTCCAGACATCCAACCAGAAGTTGGGTTGGGCCTGGGTCAAGATCACAATGTGTTGGCAGTAGCTTCAAGATGACCTCTACCACCTCAACCACCCCAACTGGATCAAACTCAGACCAGAGGAGTGCCCCGGCGTGTCACGGAGTGAACCCTGTAATCCCTAAGAGAGGCATGCAAGGAGATCTCAGCCCTGATGGAGCACACTTTGTCGGCAAAGAACAGAGTGAACTCCTCACATCTGTATTAGAACCGGCTCCCCCCACATGAAGACAGGCCGGATGTAAAAGCCCATCCACCATGCAGAACAGCTGAGCCAGTCTGTTCCCTGACAAAGTAATCTCTCTAGACAGAAAAGCTACCTTTTTACGAGAGATTGCTTCCTGATAGTCCTTATAATGGGACTTCAGGGCCAATTTGTCCTCCATTAGGCCAGAGTCCCTCCAACGCCTCTCTAACCTCTGACCCTTAATCTTCAGTTCCCTAAGCCTCCTATCAAACCAGGGGAGCCTCCTATGTGCAGATAAGGGTCAGACACGGATGGGTGTGATAGAGTCCAGGGCTGCAGTGATGACCTTATTATAGGCCATCACTGCCTCCTCTGTCCCAGTTGCACCAGCCACCCTCACCGCTGATAGTCCCGATAGGGACAATCCCTGTAAAAGGTGGTACTGGACTATCTGTACAGAGGCAAGGACTATTTGGGGGTTCTCAGCTTGAACCGCACAACACTAAGATCTGACCAAGCCACTGGATCAACAGCTAGGTCCGAGACTTCAAGGCCTGCCAGAAATACCTAATCCAGTGTGTGGCCACATAAGTGGACCACTGAATTAATATCCTGCATCAGGCCCAGGGCCTCCATGCTCCTAAGGAGATCATAACCAAAATCTGAGAGCCCATCGTCAACCCAGACATTGAAGTCCCCCAAAATTAACCATCTGGGAGACTCCAATAGTAGGCCAGTGACAAGCTCCTCGATCTCCTGGCCCAGGGGGATGGTCGATAGAGCAGAAGGACCCTGTAGCCTGTGCCAGGATCCCCCGCTCAGATGCGCAGGTGCTATATCTGCCAGAGACTGGGGTATTTGTCTTATGATCCCCCGCTCAGCCACACACACTCACGGGACCTGGTATGACCCAGAGGTAGCATTGTGAGGTTCAGGCTAGTCTTAAAACAAAAGGCCACCCCCTCCCCACCTTTGCGATCCTTCCTCGGGATGTCTATCATGGAGTACCCAGCTGGAACTGCCACCTCCAAAATGGGAGCCGCATTTTCATCCAGCCAGGTCTCCATGATGCAAGCCAGATCAGTCGAAGCAATCAAAACCACCATTATGGCAATTTTGTTCCTCATTGGTCTGGCATTGTATAACATGACCCGGGAAGGATGAGGGAAGGATTGCCCGATCAGTTAACTGCCCATTAAACTCAATGGAGCCCTTGGGTATGAATACCAGACAAGGGGAGCCCCTCTCTAGCACCCATTTCATCCCAGGGCGTTTCCTTAGTCTCACTACCCATATCCTAGACTCTCTGGCAGCCACTCAAAATGATCTACCATCGGACCTCCTACTCTGGGCAATCCCCAGCTCCTGACATCTCTTACAGGTCTCAGAAGAAAGTGGTGGGAGCTCGATTTGCTGGAGACCTTGGAGGAGGGCCACCAAGTAGCTACGCCTTCTAACACATCATCCCAGGCACATCATTAAAACTTAAATAAAACCCAGTTAAAATGTAAACCAAAGAGAGAATCTGTGGACAGTTTAAACTGGGTAGGGTTTCTTGAGCAACCTACCCATTGCCACAGCTTACAGGCAAGGTATTAGAAGTTTTGACAAAAAGGACAATGAGTACCGCATGGACCATGATATACATTCATTCTTTGCTTTGAGGGTTATCAATCCCTGGAATAAATTCCCACTTAACATCATTATTAGCAAAAATGAAACACAGTTTAAAGCACGGTTGGATACTTATTTATTATCAGATATATTCCCAAGATATTATGACTTTTGATCAGCATGGGAGCTCTTATGGGCCTTTGACTCTCTTGCTCTCTCTCTCTCTGAACCTTACTATGAAAGTGAAAAATGTCTTTCTATAGCATATGGAGTTAGTCCCAAGCCTATAGGCAAATATTTAGAGGGTTAAGAAAGGCACTGAGAGATATCGATGCTGAAATGTGTGAGCAACTAAGTAATTTGTTAGAACACTGGGTACAGGGTGATAAGATATATTTATTTTGGAACAGTTTCTAAAAACTACCTGAGAATTGAGAATACGGTTGTTGGACAGAACTCCAAGCTCCATGGGGGAGGCAGCTGAGAGGGCTAATCAGTTCATATCCAGTCAACCGTGCCCTCATCACAAAGATAATGGGAAGGGACTTCGACATCATGTGGTTTTAAGGGAATCAAGGGGGGGCAACCTAAAGGAAGCCAGCCCGTGTCTGAACATAAAGGAAAGCCACCTGGTTTCAAAAGCAAGGAGGCAGGTGAACGCAGGTGCTATATCTGCCAGAGACTGGGGTATTTGTCTTATGATTGTCCAAAAATTAAAAAAAAGGGGGCTAGTGCAGCAAGAGAGGTAACTCAGGAAGACTCCAGCAATTAGTGGCCTGTACACAGAGTGCAATGCCCTCTAACTCCACTGTACACATGCACCCTGTGTTTGGAAATGGGATAGTGATCCAAGGTTTGAGGTACACTGGAGCTTCCATTTCTATGGTGAAGCAGGATTTGATCAGGCAGAACAGATTCTGTCTTTCCAGTTTTCTAGCATTAGGGGAATGATGGCTCTCAGTGCCAATTGCTCAGCTCTTCCTAAGCTGAGAAGGTGGCCAGGGCATATGGGAGTTGGGTGTTGTACCAGACCTGCCTGTGGTCTGAGGACACCGAGGAGGCAGTGCATGAGGCTAGGTGTGCAGAGCTAGGGAAAGCTCAACAAACTGACCCATCCTTGCAAAAATTAAGGGAGTTAGTGTGGAAGGTGACTCTCCAAGTTCTGGGAAAAGGGAGGTGGTGTACTGGGAGAATGGGCTCCTGTACCATGAGTGGATTCCAAAGAGAAGGCCGGACAAAGTGGTACTCCAACATATGGTGGTTCTCAGGGAGTACAGGAAACAGCTTCTGGCCTTTGACCATGACATACCCTTTTCTGGACACCTAATGGTCAGGTGTACAAAAAGTGACTAACAATTTTTTCTGGCCCAGTATTTTTAAAGACATGGCAAACTACTGTCAGACTTTTCTACAGCATCAGGGGGAATGGTTGGGGACAAGACTAAAGCAGCTTTCATTCCCCTGCTTATAATCAAACAGCCATTTTGGCAAGTGGCCATGGACATTGTGGGGTCACTCAGTGTGTCACGGTAGATACCTGTTTAGCCCCTGGGGGAGGTTTAGTTTATATTGCAAGATATGTGGACCTGTGAACAAAGTAAGGATGTTCCATGAACAAACCATTTCTAAGACTGTTGTAACAGCACTTTTCTAACTTTTCATTTGCTGTCCTATCTTTTCTTTTTCTGGCTGTGAGACAGCCACTCAGTCACCTCTTCCCTGTAGCACTTTCATTCTTCTTTCTCTTTCCATTGCATACATTTTCTTTAGTCTGTATATTGGTGGTTTGAAAACATGACTTATGCCCCTAAGAAGAAACCCTAAGCAAATGACCTTGTGGTAGCTGAAATACAGTCAGGTGGCTATATATCATGCTGCTGTTAGCAGTATCAGTGCTAAAATACATACTGAACAATGTGCTGAATCCTTATAAAGCTAACCTGTTTTCTGGCCACCATAAACAGTTGAAATGCCATTACAAACACTTGTGCCCCCCTTGCCAAGTTTATACCTGAGACAAGAAGTATTAAATCATTTCAGCTAAAGGACCCTGTCAGCTTACAGCTGTCTCAGGAGCTTTCTGTTTATTTGTGTTGTTTGTTTTAGCAACGTTGTAAAGAAATAGGAAGTTATGTATCTTACCTGCTGCCTGATGGTATCTGCATGCAGTATGGCTGCTTAAGGCGGGGTTGGCCTCCTTTCCAGATTACTAATAGTTGTTACAGGAAGGCTGTCCCTGACCACTGAACAGTGATCAGGGCAGGACTTATATGACATTTACATATATACCTATTATGCTGTTATATCTATTACACTAATGCTTTAAAGTGCAGATATCAGCCTAAAGACATTTGTGCACAAATTGTTGTTTGTGTGCCTGCTTTAACTTTATGTGTTACCATTTATTCCATTGTTTCAAAGCCTAATTAGAGGATGGGGTGGATCTAGTAATCAAAAGGATGGCATAAGGAGATCACGTTATGCCACTGAAGGGCTAGCAGCTTGGAGAACCTACTTCCACCTCAGCTCTCAACTTCTATTAATAACTCTTTGCCTTTACAGCACTAAATACATGGGTCTACTCACCACTTAACTCCCGACAGCTTTCCGGATCACCTGAGGCGAAGTTGATCATGATTTAAAGTGTTCTTGAAGCGGATCGGACCGATCAACGTCTGAGGCCTAGCTCTGGTATGGAGGCAGAAATGCACCAGGCACCTCCCCCGCACACACCACCGCAGACTCCTGAAAAAAACCCGAAACGTTCAAGGGGGCAACCGGGCACCGTTTCTAAGGCTAGCACAGCCTCGACTACTGCACAAACTGCGGCTCCTCTAACAGAGCAGAAATTCATGGAGAAACTGCAACCGTTCTGCACAGCCCTTCAAGACCTCACCTCAGAGCTCAAATCCAGGTGTGGAGAGCTCACAGATACCACTAGAGCGATCACAGATGTGGCGGCCAGGACAACATCGCTCGAGGGCTGGAAAGCCTCAATAGAGCCAGAACTCCCTACACTGCGTCAAAAGCTACAACGAATGGAAGCTAAACTAGAAGACCTGGAAGGCCGAAGTCACCGCAATAACATTCTTATCTTTGGCCTTCCAGAAGATGCAGAAGGAGCTGCACTGACCACTTTCCTACAGCGGATGCTCACCAAAATAGCAGGGCCCTCTCCCAATAACACCACATATGTAATAGAGAGGGCCCATCGCTCACTTCGACCTAAACTGGCTGTAGGGAAACCACCAAGGCCTTTGATACTTAAATTTCTAAATTACCTGGATAAAATGCACGTCCTGGGACAGGTCAGGGTTCTCCAGGAAATCCTGTGGAAGAGTCAGCAGTTACGGTTCGCGCAGGATCTCCCAGCAGCTATTCGACAGCGAAGGGCAGCATACCCCCCTATCGTTACCAAGCTGATCGCTGCCAGCATAAAATATAAAGTGCAGTACCCATCCAAGCTGTCTGTCTACTACCAGACCACCTGGAAAAGCTCTGACACCATGGAGCAAGCCCTTTCTGAGCTTCAGGCCCTGATTCCAGATTTGTTCAAGCCACGTTGAATTTCAGTGTTGGACCTATGGTAATATATCAGGAATACGTGAAGAAATCCACAGTGCTTTCAATCTTCACAGGAGGACGCCAGAGCTCCGCGTTTGTGCTTGTAGCTCAGTCCTTTTGCCTCTTAATTTGCAAAGCTAGCAATTTTTTGCAGTAGAATCAAGGCATCAGACTTGCCGTGACAGTTAATTAATATAGCCCTGATCTATGGGTGCGATCCAGTGAGAGATCCCCATTTTTTTCATTTTTTCTCCCTCTCTCTTCTGAAGTTAAGGAGGGAATAAATGGTTTTAAGTTTTGTAGGCTTATCTTGCATGCTTACACAAAGAGGGATTCTTGTTGCTTTATATAGCTACAGTTTCATCGCTCTCTAATGTTATTTACTTGTATCTCCACACGAGGGCATCAAAGCTCTACGTTTGCACTCATAGCTCAATTCCCTGGTCTTTCAATTTGTCAGGTCAGCAATTTTCTGTAGTAGAATCAAGGCATCAGTTTTGTTGTGATAGTTATGATTTAATTAACATAACCTTGATCTATGGGTGCGACCCAGTGAGAGACCCCCCTGTTTTCTCATTTTTTCTCCCTCTTCCTCCTGATGTTAAGGAGGGAATAAATGTCTCTAAGTTTTGGAGAACTATTTTGCATGATTATGTAAAGCGGGATCTTGTTATTTTATACTGTTACAGTTTCAGTGCTCTCTATTGATATTTATTAGTATAAATGAGTGCATCTCTATTGCTTTAATATATTAGAGTTAGACGCTATACAACAGTAATATGTATAGAAATCCTCAGAGCCCCCTATCTTTATACAAGGGTGCCAGAGCTCTGCATTTGTGCTTATAGCTCAATCCCTTTGCCTTTCAATTTAGCCAAGTTAGTAATTTTCTGTAGTAGAATTAAGGCATCAGACTTGTTGTGACAGTTATCATTTAATTAATATAGCCCTGATCTATGGGTGCGATCCAGCGAGAGACCCCCCCCCTGTTTTTTCATGTTTTTACATTTTTTCATGGTTTTTTTTTTTTTCTCCCTCTTTCTCCTGAAGTTAAGGAGGGAGTAAATGCCTCTAAGTTTTTAAGTTTAAGTCAAGTTTAAGTTTTGGAGACCTATTTTGTAAGTTTATATAAAGAGGGATCTTGTTGCTTTACATTGCTACAGTTTTATTGCTCTCTATCGTTATTTATCAGCACAGACGAGTGCAACACCATTGCTTTAACACATCAGAGTTATATGTTAAGATGTCATAAATCTGTTGGAAGAGTTGGGGTGGGAAGGGACAATCTGAATACTGTAACCAAAGAAGGGTGTTAACGAACCAGAGTAAGGGGTTGGGGATACTCACGGCTTTTTATCTTGTTATTTCTTGAACAGTCCTTTTGCTTAACTGTTTTTCTTTTGGGGTGCTTATATGTAACCCAAGCTATAGGACAATCTCTAATGGAATCAACCCAAATTGCTGTGAGTGTGGGGTTTTGGGAGTTAAGCAAGGGGGGTGGGAAGGAAGGGGGGTAGCTAAGGGTAAGACAAGGGGGGGAGGGCACAGGTATGCAGTGAGACAAGGTTTCGCTACACTTTTTTTTTCTTTAACCCGAAAACTTCTACTTTTTTAGGCCTATTGATCAAAATTGGTAAAATGCACCAATATGATGGGGTCCCATAAAGTGGGTTCATGGAATGTGAAGGGATCTCAGTCTCCAGTCAAACGTGCCAAGGTACTGCTGCACCTTCGGAAATTAGATACTGATATAGCGTTTCTTCAAGAAACCCATTTGCCTCCCCCCCTTCAGGTCTTACAGTTAAGAAAGTCTTGGGTGGGTCAAGCTTTAGGGAGTGGACCTGACACACATAAAGGGGGAGTAGCAATCCTCATAGCAAGGACAGTACCCTTCCATCTTGTGGATACTAGTGTAGATCCCCAACACAGATACATTTTGATTAAGACTCTGCTAGGTCAGTCAGTGGTGGTGCTTGGTTCCATATATGGCCCTAACATAGAGGACCCTTCTTTCTTTATTTCCTTCATGAACGATTTGATTCCATGGTCCTCCCTCCCTATTGTATTGGGAAGAGACTGGAATCTAGTCTACTGCAATACCTTGGACCACTCAAGCAGGCACCTCTCGCCTCTCTCCCCTGCACAAATTGCCATCAGAGAATTGATGGACTCTGTCAGCCTAATTGACCCCTGGAGGGCTCTTTTCCCACGTCAAAGGGAATATTCTTTTCATTCTATTCCCCACAACTCATTCTCCTGTCTAGATTATTTCCTTCTGGATACGGGGCATCTTTCATCTGTTGTATCCTGCAACTACCTTCCTAAAGTGATCTCAGATCACCATCTCACCTTATTATGTTGGAGTCCTGGCCCACCCCTCTCTAAAGACAAGGTATGGAGATTTAACAGCCAACTTTTTCCATCAGAGTATCTGAAATCCCAGCTCACAGACTTTATTACTAATTTTCTTAATCTTAATACCAACACTATGTCCAAGTTAGATATTTTATGGGGAGCTCTTAAATGTTCAGTGTGGGGAGAAATCATCCGTATGGCCACAGTTAAAAAAAATCACCTCCAAGGTAACCTCTGCCCTGCTACAAGACATCAGAATTCGGAATTATCACTCTCTACTGACTCCAACATAGATGAGCTCAGTGCCTTAGAAATTCTAAGAGATCGATATAATTCAGTTTTAACTGAACATGCAGAACACCTCCTTACACGTTCCAAAATTCACTACTTTGATCAGGGGGACAATGCAGGAAAACTCTTGGCTCTACAACTCAAGGCACAGGCCTCTGACAGAATTGTTCCAAGTATTCAAAAACCCGGAGGACAAATTGTTACTTCCCCTAGAGATATAGTAAACTGTTTCCAAGAATATTATAAAACCTTATATTCTCAGTCTTCTCCTTTCCACCCAGAAATGGTAGACCAGTTTTTACAACCGATCCAACTTCCGCAACTTGATGCCAGTCAAGCAAACTCGCTTAAGGAACCTATTTCCCATGATGAAATAAACATGGGCATTGATTCTCTTCCTTTAGACAAATTCCCAGGATCAGACGGATACACCGTAGAATTCTTTAAACTTTTTAAAGCACAACTAGTACCAGTTCTCCTAGACACTTATAATTATATGTTCAATCAAGGTATCTCAGATTTCTCTCTATTTGAAGCCACAGTTGTGGTTCTTCTCAAACCCGATAGGGATCCTCTTCAAATTATTAACTATCGCCCGATCTCTTTAATCAACGTGGACATGAAAATACTTGCCAAGATCCTGGCTACCAGGTTGACTAAAGTGTGGCAAAGTCTCATAAGCAGAGAACAAGTTGGCTTCGTTGCGGGTAGGGTGTCTTCCAATCATATGCGCAAACTGGTCCATTTGATCTCTGCATCCAGAAAGTTCCGAATTCCATCTGCCTTGGTCTCCCTGGATGCAGAGAAAGCATTCGACAGGGTCTCTTGGGACTATCTATTTTACCTGCTACAGCGCTATAACATACCAGCGCAGTATATCAAATGGATTAAGATTCTCTATACACAACCCTCCGTACGTATACTTTGCAATGGTCACCTATCACAATCTTTTTATTTGCAGCAAGGTACCAGACAGGGATGTCCACTTTCCCCTTTTTTGTTTGATTTATATCTAGAACCGCTTATTAGACATATCAACAATTTCTCCAACATCTCTGGCATTTCTATTGGACTTAATCAGTACAAAATTTCGGTGTATGGCGATGATATTTTACTCCATGTTACATACCCCTCAACATCGATTACTGCCGCACTTGAACTTACTAGGGAATTTGGAAAATTCTCTAATTACAAGTAGCAATATAGCTAAGACAGAATTAATGCCTTTAAATGTCCACACATTCCCAGCAGATGTCGCTCATTTATGGTTCCACTGGACCAAGGAAAAACTAAAATATCTGGGGATATATCTCTCTTGTTCTGAAGTCAAGATGAAGCAATACAATCTTGATAAAGTCTTCACTCAAATCAAAATAGATCTTTCCCGCTGGGCCATGCTTCCACTTTCTCTTTGGGGGCGTATAAATGTACTGAAAATGAATGTTCTCCTGTGAATATTATATCCCTTACAGATGACGTGTCTCTTCCTACCCAAAATCTGGTTTATGCAAACCCACAGACTTATATCTAACTTTCTATGGGGCGACAAGATACCTTGGTGGGCTCTCTTTAAACTACAGAGGAGCAGAGCAAATGGAGGACTACAACTTCCAGATTTGCTTCTTTATCAGTTCTCCATTACATGTTCAATTCTTACACACTGGATGAAGGCTGGGCCACTCACCGAGCAGACCCAATATCAACCCTTGTGGCTTCAAATAGAAAAGACCCTTGCTTCCCTACATAATATATCTCTCAATACTCTCATTTTTTCTTCTTCTAAGAATTTAATCAAAAGTTTTAGGAGTTTACCCATAGGGATAACACTTCAAGTGCATGCCCAACTCTGCAACACATTCCAGATATCCTTGCTAAAAGATGTCTCCCAGCCTATATGTGGTAATCTCAACTTCAAGGATCGAGGAACTGCCCCTTCCATACAACTTTTGGCCAGGGAACACTCAGCTTAAAGTTATTGATTTATTACAGGAACACAAATTGATGTCATTCCAAACAGCTCGTACGCAGTTTAATCTTCCTAACTCTTTCTGCTATATATACATCCAACTACAACATATGTTACTACAACATTTTGGAACTGGGTCTTGGGCACAGTACTTAACAGACCTGCTTCTCCCAGCTATTTCCAATTTACCCTCATCCCATCTTATCTCTTTTCTTTACTACCTCCTAAGGGATGGCATAGAGGAACTGCGAGGAGCACCATACTACGTCTGGAACCAGGCACTACCCTCAGAATCCCCAATACCACGACCATGGTCTAAAATCTGGTCACAACTATATCAAGATGTGAAGTGGATCAGATACCGCATTCTACAATTCTATGTATTACATGATCTATACTATACTCCTGCCAGACTTTTCCAAATGGGGAAGCTTCCCTCGAATCTTTGCTCCCGCTGCAAGGAATGTCCTGGCACCCTACTGCATATTCTATGGGAATGTAATAAAGTCACACCCTTCTGGTCCATCATTAAATCTAATTTGGATCCCCTATTAGGTCTCTCTGAAGCCTTTAAACCAGAAATCTGTATAATAGGGGATTATGGGGATCTTTTGATTGGTAATCAACGAAAACACATGGTATTAGTATCCCTATGCGCCAAGAAAGTAACCATGCGACATTGGCTGGATCAGAGCATTCCCACATACACAGAATGGTTAACAGAGATGCTCTTTGCTTTACAAGCAGAATGCATGCTCGCCCAAATAACGAAGAGGCCACATTATTACCAGAAAGTATAGGCCCCCTTACATACTTTATTAACCATTTAATTGAACAAGTTACAGAATATAACAAATCTTAACAATCACTACCAGAAAATTCAAAATATCACTTTAGGCATTTTCCAGTAATCGTATCCAGGGCTAATGAAATCAAAGGTCAACCTCACTGCATACCTGAGGGTGATGGGTGGGGAATGGGTTTAAGGGGAAGATGGGGAATAGGAGGACAAATAAGTGCATGTTTTTTAAGCTTTGGAGTGATTTGTAAAGAGAATTATAATAATATTCATCACTCATCAGACTTTTATGTGAATATTTTGAATTGTAGAATTTCTCCAATTTACATTACTGGTGTGTTTGTTGTAACGAATCATGTAATCTTCTCTGCTCAATGCCTGTAAGGAATGATAAGAAAAATCTTCCTAATAATAAAACACAGTCAATCTGAAAAAGGGTGGTATAAAAACTCCAAAAGAAGATACAAAGATCAGAGGCCAGATATTCAAAGGTTTGCACCAAGCACAAACCATTTGCTCCGTAATTGCACCACATTTGCACTGGGCCACCATATTCAAAAGGCCAAATAGCACCAGCACAATGTGTTACCACCAGCACAGAAAGGTAATGTATACGTGGGGCAAAGTGAGAGGCAGGGACATGAATATGGGCGCAACGATATATTCAGTGCCACAGCACTGTGCAACGTGTGGTAGCACAACATGTAGTGTGGCAGAATTTACCGCTTATAAAAAGGTAGTCTTAACCCTGGGCAAAACAAGGGGGGCATGGACATAGCAGCAACAGACAACATGTCTGTTGGAAACAACAGTGTCATGGTGTACCTGATGGCTGCTGTCATCAAGGAGGAAGAGAGTGAACAAGACCACCCTGAGCCACTCCTTAGGCCAAGGAGGAGATATGCTGCAAACAGAATGTAACGGCCCCAAGTGTCCTTAAAGACACTCACAGATAACCACCTTGTGGGCTGGTACAAACTTAGGACGTTGCAGAGGCAGCTCTGTGGGCTACTGCATGAGCAGCAGCAGTCTACCACCCAGCACAGCCATGCCATGACAGCTGAGCAAAAGGTGACAGCTGTAATGTATTTCTTATCCACCAGGTCGTTCCAGACACCAGTTGGGGACACCATTGACATGTCACAGTCTGCCACATCGCCACCTTCTGGCCCAGTTCCTAGATACCCTGCTGCTACATTCTGGTAAATTCATTGTATTCTCCAGTATGGCAGTGGAGCACAGAGAAACAATGCAGATATTCTATCAGGTTGTGCACCTACCAGCTGTACTCAGTGCCATTGACTGTACCCACGTTGCCATCCAGACACCCACTGGTGAAGTGGGAGACACCTTTCTGTACAGGAATGGGTACCACTCCATAAATTGCCAGGTGGTATGTGATGCAATGGGGTGCATCATCAATGTTCTAGCACAGTACCCCAGCAGTGCCCATGATGCTTTCAGCTGGCACCAGTCCCAGTTATGCCAGGCAATTGAGGGCAGCCAATTACCTAGTGGACATCTTGTCAGTGAGTACCTGCAGCAGGCACACCCACAATCCCCCCCACAATGGTGGGTCAGTGCCACAATTGCCACAATACGGCACACAAAGGAGGTAAAGTGTGGAGAGTGGGGAGGTGAAGGTGTACAAGTGTACGGGATGACCAAAACAGTAGGTACTACAAAGTGGATAGGGTGACTGACACAGTATATACCTGCTAACAGTGAAAATGTTTCCCAGAGGGGATACTGCTTATCCCTTGTGACCTTAGCTCCTAACACCAGTCCTTTGGCCAGCAAATGTGGCCGAGGAGACATACAATGAGGCCCACATCGCAACACAAAACATCATTGAGCGTGACTTTGGCATGCTGAAAATGAGATTCAGATGCCTGGACCATTCCGGTTGTGCCCTAAAATATACCTATCAAAAGGCATGTTGCATATTCCTAGTCTGCTGTATGTTACACAACATGGCGCTCAAGCATGGAATACACTTTCCAGAATCTGAGGAACATGATGACAGTGACATGGAGTCAGAGGAGCATGGGACACTGGAACAGCTTGATCGGCGTGACCCACACATGCCCAGGAGGTCCCAGGAACTCCAACAGAACATCATTGGAACACTGTCAGGCATGGGCAGGTGAGTGAAAACAACATGGACAACACACATGATTTCAATAGTGTATTCACAGTATAATTACAAGAACACAGCAGTGATAAGATGCACAAAAAAATAAAAACAAAAGGATGGAACACTGGTGAAACAGGGATAGTGGTGGGTTGTGGGTATGTACAATATGGTGCATGTGAAGGATGCAGGTGGGGAAGGGTGCAATAAGGTGTGGCACACACACACCATCAATGCCGTCTTCTGCCATGGGTCCTCACAGATGCCCTACAGTAAGCATACGGCGAGGGTGTACTGGGGTCGGGGAGCTGATGGACAATGATTGCAGTAATGGGGACACCCTGGGATGACCATGGCCACACCCAATGCTGAGTGTGGCTGAGGCCATGTGTTTCCCACTGGTACATGGTGTGCTCACAGATGATGGCACACTAGCAGTGCTAGCTGACCTCGACCTGCAACCCTGTGCTGAGGATGCATGCCCGGGGACACCACCAGCATGCTGGAGGTGTGTGCTAGTGGTGTGACACTGCCTAGCCATCCCAACCTCCCTCACCATGGCTGTGAGCTCCATCACACCCACAGTGAAGTCATTGAAGACCTGGTGGAGGGCATTCAGGAATTGTGCCTGGTGCTACTCAGCACACTGGTCAGTACACCGGAGGTCTGTGTGCATTGCCTTTTGGAGGTGACCAAGTTCCTGCCGCACCTCCCTCCAGAATGTGTGGAGCTCCCTCTGTGCAGTGGACTGTGAGCCTACCTCAGACCAGAGGAGCTGCTGGGTCACCAAGCCATCCTGTCCCTGGGGGGCATGGTCACCTGGAACATTGGGTGGATGTGGTTGTTGATGACATGTGAAGCATGTGCGAACCTCACCCTGTGTGGCTGTGTGCTGCACTGACTCACTGACTCTGGTGGCCTGCATGTCATAGGTGTGATTAGGTGGGGCAACAGGATGGGGGCCCACAGACACCTGTTGCATCAGCTGGGTGGTGTAGGAGTTGGCTGCTGTGGTGGTCACACCTGTGGCAGTGCTGGCAGGGTGGTGATGGTGGTGGTGGCACTGGGACTATTGGATGCATGGCCCTCAAGGGACCCTGCCAGCACCACTGGCAATGTATGCCTGGTGGGCAACTGTGGTATGGCTGCGATGGCCACTCTATTGTCAGCCCCTGCCTGGTCTAGTGTGTCAAGGGACAGCTCCGACAGTGAGAACCCCTGCCCCACCATGCAGCGATGGTGGCAAAATTGTCTTCTAGGGGAATGTATGTGTCCCTGTCATTGTCAGATACATCCTCAAACAAGGTGCCAAAGGACTCGCCCTCCTCTGCTTGTGATGCCTGTCTCTGGACTCTGGATGTGGATGGTCCATTTTCCTTCTCCAAGTCATCCTCGTCTGTGGTGCCATCACCTTGTACTGTGGACACAGAAGAACACTGTATGTGTGTTGCACTGTACATAGTAAACCTGTACCAGTGCCGCCACATGCATATCACACCATTGATGGCTATGATGCCCAGTGCAGGCACAAAACAGGTGACTACAGTCTAAACATTCACACATCCAGGGTGCATGCACACCTATGGTTGGAATGTGGATCCTACAGGCATGCCCACAACTAACACCAAATGTAAGTAACACACCCCACACCAGTGAAGACCGCCACCCAAAGGGATTTCATAGGCAAAGCACCCAGTGACACATGTGGCAGCATAAAAGTACTGCACATGGAAGGCACACCTGATGCCATGATAATCACTATGTGCATAGGCACAGGTAGAGATGTGGCAAAATTAAATTTCACAGGTGAAATTCCAGTGAAATCAGCAATTTTGCTGCACAAAATATTTTGTGAAATTCCAGCATTCTATGAAATTTTTCATGGTTGCAAAGTTGCAAAATTTCACCCACAGAATGCAAAATTTTGCCTGAAAATGGCAAAATTTCACCTGTGAGTGGAGAATTTTCCCATTTTGCGGGTGAAATTTCACATTTCGCACCTGCTAAAAGTTTCACAAAATGCATGAATTTCACAAAATATTTCGTGAAACAAAATTTTGCAGTTTCACCCACCTCTAAGCACAGGGCCTCTGTCTGTAGAGTTCATCACGGCTGTGTTATCTTGTCACATTCTGCAAGTCCTGTAGTTCAGTGAACACACCAGCAGACAGTGCCATACTGCACACAGGCCATCCGGTCACCAAAGACATAAATAAATAAATGAATCCCAATGCACACGTGTACACAGGCCAGAACAGCATTGTGCAACAACACAGGCAGGGCACCACGTATACCCATGCACACCATGCTGGTACATAGCTATGTACTCACACATCCTATGAGATGACAGCTGTGTCTCACAACCAGCACCATCTACACCTGCCATGGCCACAGTCCTGAGGATGGATACCACCACCTGCATCACAGGGTCCACAGGTGTGGCAACCTCTGCCAGCTGTGGACCACCACATGTGCTGTGCGGTGCATGGTGGCATGTTGCCTGGTCCTCTTTTGCTCAGCACTGCAGATCATGCCAGCATTTTCGGACTGCATCCATCATGTGTCCCCTACCACCGACAGCATTCACCTCCGCTGTTATTTCTCCCCACAGGACTCTCATTGCGGCATCTGTGGTCTTATATCAATGCATCAAATACTCCCCAGCCTTGAATGCATCAGCCAGGGCCTTCAGCTCCTCCCTGAAGAACTTGAAGCATCTCTGTCATTCACAGCCACCAATGGCACCTGTGTGGGGATGGTAAAGATCCAGTGGTCAGCAACTGTTTGTGTGTGTGTGTGTGTGTGTGTGTGTGTGTGTGTGTGTGACCTCCACACAGCATATGGTTCACACTGCTGCATCGGCTGTGAGTATGCATCACAGGAGTGTAGAGTTTAGGTCCATGCCACATGCTGTCCTAGCCCAACAATGTCCACTGCATGTCCGTCTGATGTCATAGGCCATATGACAGTGACAGTGTTTATGTACCACATTGATACAAGCATCAGCCTGCATTGTGTGGTCTGCAACAGATCCTATGTGTGCATAACAACAGGTGTGGGATGTGAGTTGGCCACAGGGACTGGTGGAGATGGCCTCTTGCACAGTGTGTCCACGTCAATGCACAGCATGACATGGGGTACACATACACATGATGATGTCACAGAGAACTGCCATGTGACCAGTATGGCTGTGTTGTGAATGTCCCCCTCCCCTAGGGAACGTACTGCTACTGTAATGAAAATGAAAAATGAAATGAAGACACACATGGGCATCTGTATGTGTGCCACAATATGCACCTTCTATGCCATGGTCATAGCGTATACATGTGCTACAATATTACAACAGTGCAGCCCAGTGTTAGTCCATAACTGCATGCTGGGCCTTCTGCATATGTGACTGCATCATTCGGCAGAACCTGACACATTGCATATAGAATAATGCATGGGGTGGCATGTTTAACAAGAATGTTACACACACAAGATGTTGGATGCTACATAAACCCCAAGAGCAAAGCTAGAAGGGTTTATTTAATCATCCAACACAGAGGATGTTGAATTTTACACATCACCCCATGTTTTATTTTATGTAATTGCTGGGGAGCATTTTTTTCACCACAGTAATTATATGAAATAAAAATACATTGCAGGTCAGCTGTGGTCAGGTTGAAGCGTGGCATGTGGTTGGCTGAAGCGCTTGTTTAAACTGTTAAATTTTTTGTGAGTGATTCCTCAAAGGAAAAAAGGTACAGTGAGAAAAGATTTTAATTCTAGGTTTGTAGTTTACTGTTGTAAGACTTACTGACTATGTAGTATGTCTGTGCACTAGAGGTGGACAAGTGCAGCCATGGTCCAATTAGACTTATGAGACAGGAAGACTGTGGTTGGGGCATGCATGGAGCTAGGGAAACCCGACTTGTGTTTGCCATTATAACCTGCAGGTTATTATGGCAAATTATAGCGAAGTTTCCCTATGGGAGAAAATGCTCTCCGGTTGTTACATCTCAGTTATGTTCACCCACAAAAACTGTAGCCCCAGGTCATTGTAGCAGACCTCTCACAGTGTTACAGATCATAATAGCAGGACATTGCCTGGAGAACACCTACCTGTTCCTGTGAAACCCATCTCCTGGGACATGTTGAGGTCTACTGTGTACAGCAGGGAAGACAGCCTACTGCCTGCAGTTCCAGTCAGCTGTGCAGATGGTGCTGTGTCACCACTGAAATAGCCTGGGCAATCCACACATGGTAATGCATGCAAATAAGGCCATAATGACATGTTAATGTGGTGGTTTGCACTCCAACTGCCTAAGTAGGCTCATTTGCATACTACCTCTGAATATTACAGTTAATAGCGCCAGGAAAATGCAATTGCACCAGGCAAATGGATTGCGCCATGATGCAGCGCTAACCAGCTTGCACCGGGCAAACTGAATAATCACCACTCATAGGATGCATGTGTGATGATGTTATCACAGTGAAGGTCATGCAAGCCTTGCGCATGCTCAGTTGGGTCAATCTGCATTAGTGCAGTGCTGCATGATATTGCACGGTGCCGTCCACAGCTAGACCCACGCTACCAAATGCACATTTCATTTTGTGGCCTAGACAGCAAACCATCAACACTGGTATGAGGGTGTTGCCCCTATAGCTACAAAAACCAGTATAGCAGATAGGAGAAGGGTCAAGGTGGTGGTCCAGAGGGACCAGAGGTGGGGGGAGGTGGAGATTGCCAACATGTTCCAGCTGGTGATAGTCAGAGAGTACTAGCTGTTTGGTTAGGTGTGCAAGGGGGACAGGCCTTGCCGTGAGGTGTGGGCATCCATTGTGCGCCACCTCACACAATGCACAGGCATACCACGCACAGTGGAGCAATGCAGGCACTGATATGTGGACCTGCATTGCAGGTAGTGGCAGAGGCTGGAAAGGTTCCTGCATATGGTGCATGATGGCACTGTGCCTGCGCCAGGTAAGTAGACAAGTTACTCAAAGCAAGGTATTATGCATGTCAGTGGGTGTGGGCTGCCATGTACACAGTATACATGTGGGTACATCTGTGTAGGATATGTCAATGTACACATGCCTGTCATGCTGCAGGGTCATTGTCATGTATTGCTCTGTGTACATCAATATGGGTATAGTGATGCCCATGTCTGGGTCAACAGTGCCTGTGTATGTTTTTATACATATGATGTGTACAGTGTTATCCAGTGACAAGTATCATGTGGGTACTGACAATCTTCTATCCCCTTCACTCTGTAGACCACACTGCCAGGGGACAGCCGTGGAGAGGGAGCAGCTGAGGAATGTTGTCAAATGGCCAGCAGACTCAGGGCGGAGGTGATAGGCAGCAGGATTCCGCTCATGAGTATGCTCCTTTGTGCTTTACATATGTTGCATTCCTTTCTGGGTGGGGCATGTCTGGTACCCCTTAGCAGCACAGTGTCACCACCATATGTGCGTTTGCTCTGTCATCTCACCTGTCCCAGACGCTCATGGCTATGGGGTGCCCATGCTGCTGCAATGCTGGCCACGGCATCACATACACTTACTGCAGCCTGTTGAACAGTGCACCTGGCCAGTGATTCCACTGGCCACATGGCCTGTGGGCCTGTGATGTGTATGCACATGTCAGCTCATAGTATTGCACTGTGACAACATGGTGTGTCATACATGCCTGGACCATGTAGTGCTTGTGCTCTGCACATAGCTGTCCCCTACACAAACACACACCCTCCTTGGTGCTTCTGCCCTGATGTCCAGCATCTGCATGTTCATCATTCAGTGGCACAGTCCCACATATGTGGCCCTGACATGCTGCCACAGACATATCTGTCGCCTTGCACCCTATGCATTGGACTACACCTGTTAGCCTATGGTCCACCATGGGCACATTTGTTCGACACCACTGGGCTGTGTGTGAGACACTGTTCACCCACTGTGTTCACCTTGTGTGCTGTGTACTGTTCATCTGATACCTTTCTACAGTTGTAGTATACCATTGATTGTGGTTGTCTCCTCCTATGGGTTGTGTTGTACTGCACCCATACATATACCATAGGTGTGTGTGCAGTGTATACATTGTACAGCAGGTATGTTATCTTCTTGACTGTGTCATGATGGGTGGGTGTTTTGTATGGTTCTTGTGGTTGTATATATGCCCACAGCATGCATCAGTCGCATACCATGCTAAGGGCCTGGCCATGGCCTATTCAGACGTTGTGTGCTCATGGTATTGTGGTTATGTGTGCTCCATCAGAGTTGGCCATGCATACTGCTCATGTTAAAATGTGCTGTTCCACTGTGCCACCATGTCAGGGCAGTGCTGCACACTGTGGCCACCGACTGGATGTCTGACAGAGGAGTGTTGTTGTTACTGCTGTACAGCTCTGTGGTGTGTCATGACCTAGGGTACTGTGTCCTATACACTTCCACACAGCACACATGTGCCATGAACAGTGTCTGTGTGTCCGGGGGCACCTGTGCTGGGTCCGCTTCATAGCCCTTTGATTCGTGTCCTGAGGCTACATATTGTTTCCCTGTGTATAGGGGTTGTGGGGTTTATGATTGTGTTTTTCCAATGTTTCATAGTGCTACGGTGTGTTCCAATTGGCAGCATTTCACAAACAGTATGATTCCCCACTATATTTGATCATGCTATGGGGCTGACTGGGGGTCACCTCAGGGGAGCTGTGTGGCAGTACTATGTGTCAAGCAGCATTGGGAATGCATGGGGTGGCATCCCATTGGTGGTGTTGAGGCCAATGGCCATACCGGCCTTCATGTCAGTGTGAGTTGAGCATGCGGGTACCATGGTGTCATGGGATGCTGCCTACTGCCGCATGTCTGGTGGTATCTGTGCTGTGTCCGGTGTTGGGTATATTGCCTTCTTAGTTGGGACATCTATGAGCCATTCCTGTCCAGATTAAGGGTGACGCACAGTACAGAGACGGCACTAGTCTGGGTGTATAATGATCTACTCAGGGCTAGAGATCGAGGGATATGATCAGTTTCCCCTTCTCCTCGATCTGTCATCAGCATTTGACACAGTGGACTACACTGAGCTGTTGGATCACCTTAGAAAGTATTGTGGACTCGCCGGTACTGTCATCAACTGATTTGAGTCCTTCCTCTCGGGCAGGAAGTAAAGGGTGGTGATGGGGAATTTCTCCTCCTCCCCAATGCCCCTGACCAATGGAGTTCCTCAGGCCTCAGTTCTATTATCAGTGCTGTTTGCGGTGTACATCCTTCCTCTGGGTAGGCTCATTAGACAATACAGTCTGAGTTTTCACTGCTATGCAGATGATACTCAATTGTATATGTCCTTTGCACCAGGGACAGCTGGTGCTATTGATGCATTGAATAAATGCCTTGCCAAGATCCAGGACTTAATGAACGAAAACTGGCTGAGACTTAACCCGGGCAAAACAGGTACTGGTGATAGTGCTGGGTCACAGGCATGATGGGGATGCCTCTGGGTTGGCAACAGTTTTGGTCCTGGGGTTGGTCCCATTGATGGCATCCTCTAGGGTAAAAAATCTAGGTGTTGTCCTTGACGACAGGCTAACATCAGAAGATCAGGTCTCAGCTGTCGTCAAAAGTGGTTTTTACCACTTGAGGAACATCGCCCGGATTAAACCACTAATTCTGCCCTAAGACCTGCCATCACTAGTACACATCTTTGTAACATCCATGTTCAATTGCTGTTACAGTCTTTATCTCCGGGTCAGTGGAGAGAATCCTGACAGCTGCAGCTAGTGCAGAATGCAGCAGCCAGGTTGCTGATGGGATTGTCTAGGTCCTGTCATGTGACCTCGGTCCTGTGAGGCCTGCACTGGCTGCTGGTCAGGTGGAGAGTTCTCTTCAAGGTGGGTTTGCTCACCTATAAGACCCTATATGAATTGGGCCCTGGCTACCTGTCAAACCTTCTTACCCCTGCCATTCCGACACGTTCCCTTTGTTCCTCAACCACAGGCCTCCTAGTAGTTCTGAGGACCAGGCTGAAAACCTCAGCTGATCATTCATTCAGGATGGTCAGCCCAGTCCTCTGGAACTTGCTCCCAAAACCTCTGCGGGGGACCCCTACTGTGGAGGCATTCAGGAGGGGCCTAAAGACTCACCTCTTTAACATGGCATTCCCTGCTGACATTATTTAGATTGTCTACTGATTTAAAAAATCTTGCCTGCTGACATTTTAATTATTTATGACATGATTTTCATGTGTGCAATTGTGCTGTTTTATCTTCTTTTACTGTATGGCGCCCATAGCCTTTGGGATTGGGCGCCTAACAAATAAATTAATTAGATTGATTGATTGATTGATTGACATGCTGTCCTTCTCTAGGGTGACAGTCTGGCATCTACAGTGATCCACAGTGTCAGCTCACCATGCTTACATGGGCATCCTTACCCCCATAGGTACGCATCAGTGTGGGCACGACGGCCCAAGGAGAAAAGGCCAGGATAATCTTCTTCTGTGCCTTGTCAGGCAGACCAGGGTGATAATGGAGCACCAGGAGCTAGAGCTATTGGTGCACATTGGAGAAAGGAGTGTCCAGCTAATGGAGGTGATTGTGAGAGCCCATCGGGATCTGCCAACTCCCAGTAGCCTTTACCATACCCCTGTACTTTTACCACTGCCCCTGTTTTCACCCCCCATTCGTCCCCATTGGTGTTGTTTGCTTTTATATAACTCTAGATATAGCCTTTGTACATTGTTTATGTTTTGTTCTTGATAATATACATCTGACTGTTGTTCTCCGGTGTTCTGTGTCTTTCTTTCTGTATGATTTATCATTTAATGCCCAGCTGGGCTTACTAGCCATGAATTGCCTGTTGTCTGGTAAGGTCTGAGTGGTTACTCATTCATATCTGCATACATTATGGCATTTAGTGGATTGCCAGGCAGTGCTCAGCAGACATGACTAGCATGTTGCTGCCTTACTACAGTACGGGGGAGGCACACTGGCATTATATGTCAGTGTATGTAGGCATCGTGATGGGTCAGGGTACAGTCACTTAGTGGTCAATGTTTGCTTGGGTTACAGAGTATTGCCAGATATTACAGATAACACTCATAGTTCTTGCTAGCAGTTACCATTGGCCAATTTCTTTGTGCTTCTGTTCTGCTCCTGCAGACTACCTACATCACCCTGGTGGGTAACATCCTTGCCTATCCCATGGCATGGGGTTTTCCAGTGCTGCCCCTGCAGTGTCTTTGCCTGTGCATCTGCTTGTACAGGGTGCTGGCCATGGTGGTTGTGTGCTCCTGGGGGTAGTGACATTCTGTTCTTCATGTGGATCCTGCATCTCTTGTGTGCGTGACAGCTACCTTCTGGATTGTGGCTGACGATGGTTATGGTATGGTCCCTGTTCCTTGGATGGCCCCCACCCCAACATTGCTTGGCTGTGTGGCCTCTGTGTGTGGGCCTATCCATGGATTTCCCCTTGTTGCTGTGGGTATCTTCCATCCCCCTGTGACCTTCTGTTTTTGTCCTTTGGTGTGCTGTCCCCTGCTCCGTGTCAGGGTGTCTTGTTTCCTCCTCCTGTGCACAGTGGGCATAGGTTGGGGATGGATTGGCACTGCTGCTGCAATGTCTCTTTCTGTGGGCCCCTACCCCACTGTCCCATCTATGCACATGTTCCACACTACACATCTGATACGTGTTGCTACATATTGGTTTACATTTTGTGACATTCCTTTGGTGTGTCTGTTTGCTATTGTTTGGCTCCTCCACTGCTGTATGCTCATATTGTCTGTTTCCTGGTTTCCTTCTGTGCTGGAGACCCCAGTTGCCATGTGGTTCACCTGTGCCTGCCTCCACCTCTGTGTCCACTATGCTGCTGTTGCTGTTTGCACTGCCCGGTTGCTATATTCAGAGCTGTCTTCTTTGCTGGGCTATCTTTACACTGCACTTTCAGCCATGTTTGCCTACCTTTATTTGCCCGCTATATTCAACTGTGTTTGCCCCTGGGCTATTCCTTTGAATATTGTGTGCAATTGCCTGTGGGCTAATTTTGCACGCTGGGAAGTGCAAATTTTGCCCCTGGGCAAAGTTTTGAATATTGGGCCCCAAATCTGCTCAGTAGCAGCCTAGCTTGGCAGAGGTAAGATCTCCGTGACTCTCCTGTTGCTTCCAGGAGGCACAGAGTATTGGAGATCCTGGTGTTAAAGCCTAACTGAGGGTCACACCTAGAGCAAGGGGAGATTGCTGCATCTGTGTTCACTGGTCACTGGACGTCTAACCTGCCATTGAAGGTGTAATAGGCTTTTATGTTCGTGACATTTTATTTTGAATTATTTTGAGTTTGATTTACTGTCTGATTATGAGTTGTTCTTTAGTAAAACCACACTGAGGTGTATTGTGCCATATAATCTGTGTCATCACCTTCCTTTTGTACCCTCAACACCATGACACTCAGCACCCCAAGTTGTACCGGCAAGCAGTACATTGTAGTGGTCATAGATTACGCCACAAGGTACTCAGAGGCAGTGACCTTGTCCTCCATCAAGGCTGAGAAACAGGCCTGTGAACTGCTGCAGGTATTTAGCCAGGTGGGCTTTCTCCAGGAGATTATGTCAGGCCAGGGCACCAACATTATGTCTGATCTGATGGTTAGTCTTTGGAGGAAGTGTGGGGTAAGGCAGCTCAGGGTTTGCCATACCACCCCAGACTAACAGTCTGGTCAAGTGATTCAATGGGTCTCTTAGGACCATGCTAAGGGCATTCCCTGACCAGCATGTGAGAGCATGGGACAAGTACTTACTCCATCTCTTATTCGAATATAGGGAAGTATCCCAGGAGTCCACTGGAGTCTCACCTTTTGAGCTCCTGTTTGGCCATAGGGTAAGGAGGTCCTCTTGATTTGGTAAGGAATAAATGTTAGGATGCCCTTGTTCCCCAAAAGGAGTCTGTTATGGAGCATGTACTGAACTTCAGGTCATGACTAGTGGTGCTCATGAGGTCTGCCCAGGAGCACCTAGCCTCTGCACAACAGAGGTAGAAGACATGGTACAACCGTAGGGCCAGAGCCTGGGAGTCCAAAGTCGATCAACAGGTGATGGTGCTCATCCAGTGTCCAGCAGAACAAATTGCAGGTGGCTTGGGAGGGGCCTTACTCAGTGGCCAGGAGGGTGAATGATGTTAATTATGCAGTGGACCTACCAGACCAGAGGCACAAACAGTGAATCTACCACATAAACATGAAGAAACCCTACCATGACTGGGACAAGATGGTCCTAGCTGTGTGCAGCTATCTAGAAGAGGAGGAGGTCAAAGCAGACTCTCTGGTGGATCTCCTGGGAGAGGTTAAGGGAGAATCCTTGGTGGATACTGTCACCCTCTTGGAGTGGCTGACATCAGCCCAAACTGCTGAAGTGCATGGGGTGCTGCATACATTTTGTGAAATGTTCATGGGGAAGCCAGGGTATACCACATTGGCAGAACACCACGTGGGTACAAGGTCCAAAGTGCCACTGAGACAGCCACCCGACAGAGTCCTAGAAGGAGTGATACATGCCATAGAGGGGGAGATCAAGGAAACGTGGTCTCCCCAGGTGATCCTCAAGTCCAGTAGTCCATGGACTTCTACAGAGGTTCTGCATCGACTACCGCAAGCTCAAGAGCTGCACGGAATTGGACCCATACCGTATGCCTAGGACAAAAGAGGTCTTAGAGAGGTTAGGGTTACCCTTTACCTGTCCACCATAAACCTGACAAAGGGCTATTGGCAGATACCGGTGACTCCCAAAGCCAGAGAGAGTCTGGTCTTTATCACCCTGTTTGGATTATTCGAGTACAGAGTAATGCTATTTGAGATGAAGAATGCACCAGCCATCTTTCAGTGGCTCATGGACTGCATTCTGAATGGGGCAGGAGACTTCACTCTTGTGTACATGTATGACATTTATAGCCAGACTTGGGAGGATCATGTCAGGCACATGATCAATGTGTTCCACTGACTGCAGATCACTAGGCTGACAGTCAAGGTGGATAAGTGCCAGACAGAAAAGACAGAAGTGTCATACCTTGGGAACAGGATAGGGAGTGGGTACATACAACCTAAGCCAGTGAAAAGTGAGGCCATACAGGGATGGGACATACCCATGACCAAGAGAGAAGTACAGTCCTTCCTAGGGATGGCAGGGTACTATCATTCATTTATGCCAAATTTTAGCAGCATCGCCAAACCCCTGTCAGATATCACCAGGAAGAAAATGCCAGAAAAGGTTAAGTGGACAGAAACCTGCAATACTGCATTCCACCAGCTGAAAGAGCCATTGCGTTGGGCACCTGTGCTCGTCAACCTGGACTATTCTCTAAGCTTTATTGTGCACTTAGAAAATGGGCTTTTTATTTCCTGGTCACTGATTGGCTGGTAACCATGCCAAGAGGGTACATTAACTTTCAATAGATGACCAGAAAATAAAACATGCCAGCCGAAGTGCTACTTCACCCAGTCAGGTATCCTTGTGCCTACCTGGTCACAACAACTGACCATTAAGCATTTCTCTAGTTGAGGCCACTATAGGAACATGAGAAAAAAATGTCAGATTACCTCAGAGTTAACTTCAACCTGAGAGTAGAGAAGACTGTAAACAAAATGTTTCAACAAGAAACTCTGATTGAACCACCACCTAAAAAATGCCAAAAAAAGAAAAAAAGTAAGTGAGAGATTTTTGTCTGTCACACACACACGGACTTAGACTACATCGAAAGGAAGCATCAGGAGCACAGCACACAGAAAAATAGAAACAAACTGGGCACTCTCAGTGTTTAATGAATGGGCAGCACACAATAATATTCAAACTACCTGGAAGATAATTTAGAAAATTTAATCTAAGCAGCCACCCCTGCAAATTCTATGCAGAGATGTGAACCCCACGGGAGTACAATACTACATAGCGGGCTACTGAGCCCTCCATGCTAGTATAAACCATCTTGTAAACAGCCTGCAAATAGGCCACAACATAAGTACTAGCAGAACCTCCACATTCCAATCCTCCAACAAGGCACTGCAGTCTATACTGAAAAAGCTCAGAAAAGCAAAAGGACAAGTGGGGTTTTAGCTTTTCAATTATTTATTTATTCTTTGGTAACCAGATAGGTGCACTGATCCTGGGGACCATTTTCAGGCACGACCCGGGCCAGCTAGGGCAGTTAAAAATACATAGGTATTACAGGTAATAATCACAATACAGGTGCAATACAGGAATAGGTACGTACAGCAGTATTTACAGGTAGTCACAAATACAGGTACAGTACAGGCAAAAGGTACATGCAGTAGCGGTCACTATAATTGTACAGACAGGTAATAATTGCAATGTACATTGAGGTATACAAGCAGATTTAATTGCATATAGGCAAACAGTGCATAACTTGGATAAGAGTTGTAAAAGAAGATATACACTGTAAAAGATGTCTCCATTGTAGGGAGGGACAAGGGGAGATAGAAAGAGTGAAATTGCCAAAGAAGCATTGCAGGCAGGGTGCATGCTAGTGAGAGGGGAAGTTACAGTTGTATTTGTCCAGAAGCCAGGATCTGAGGTTGTGTTTGCAGATTTAATGAGAATCTGATATTCTAAGAGGGGTGGGCAATCCGATCCACAGGGAGGAGGCCACACTTGATAGAGCTTTCCCTCCCATACTGGTGAGGGTTTGGGGTACCTGGAGGGTGGGCACTGTAGAGGAGTGTAGGTTCCTGGTGGAGGTTCTGAAATTGAAGAGGATGGTGAGGGGAGAGACAGTGCCAGTTCTGGTGGTGGTATCCACTAGGCAACCAAGGGTATAGTCAAAACGCTCCTGCAAGAGGAGCCATCCAAGGGAGCGGTAGAGGTCACAGTGGTGAGTAATGTAAGAAGTGGACAAGTCAAATCCACAAGTACTGTTATATGCAACCGTGAGCCTAGCCAGAAGGGTGGTCGAGCTTCTAGAGTATATGGGACAGCAGTAGTCAAAGATAGGGAGTAGGTTACCGGTGACTATGGCAAGGCAGGCCTCATTTATCAGATAAGACTTTAGGCAGTAAGCAGCACCTAGTTTCTGGTTTACCCTCCTGACTATGTTGTTTATGTGGTCATTGTATGAGAGAGAGGGGTCGAGCAACACATCTAGGTACTTGAAGGTAGAGACATTCTAAAGGGCAGGGCCATCAGGGTATAAATAAGAAGGTCGTCATTGGCATGTAAGGTCTTGGCTAGATATGATTTTGAACCAAACAACATGGTCTTTGTTTTTTTAGCATTGACTAGCAGGAGGTTGGATGAGAACCAACGTGAGGCTGTGCAGTAGTTCTCAGATAAGACGGAGGATATGCAGGGGAGGGATTGGTCACTGTGGAAGACGAGAAGATCATCGGCATAAAGCAGTGGAGGGGGAATTGACAAATATAGAGAAGAGCAAGGGACCCAAGACAGAGCCCTGTGGGACACTCATGGAGACAGAGAGAGGAGGGGAAGTGGTGGTACCAATACACACAGATTGGGAGTGCCCCAAGAGGTAGCTTCAGAACCAGTCTGTGGTTTCAGCGGAGCAGCCAAGGGCTGATAATTTAGAGATGAGGAGGGAGTTATTGACCATGTCAAAGGCTTTCGATAAGTCTACAAAGACAGTACCAGTACAGCACCCATGGTCCATATTAGAGAAGATGTGGTCTGTAAAAAGGGCAAGGGCAGTTGCAGTGCTGTGATGCTTGTGAAAGCAATGCTGTTGGCTCCAAAGCCCTCCTAAAAATTGGACTTTTATTTTCTCCCCATATTGAAAAGTCAATAAAAATTCTCTGTTCAGTTTTAAACTGAAAAACTTGTCTCAGTCTCTTCTTTCACAAAGTGACCCATTTTCTAAGCTCAATAATACCCTCCAGGATGGGCAGTATTGGCCAATACCAGACCTTCCAGGAGCTAAAGGACTTCCACCCAATACTGCCCACCCTGTAGGGTATTATTGCTTGCATAGATGTGTCTGATCATGAACTAGGCATGGTTCTGCATCGGGTAATGCACTCAGGAGAGTAATACCCAGTCATGTACCTGAGCAGGAAGCTGCTGCCTAGAGGAGGCCTCTGCCACAATCGAGAAGGAGTGACTTGGTATAGTCTGGGCTTTGCAGAAGCTGCAAATGTATCTGTATGGGAGGGAGTTTACCCTCATCACTGACTACAGGGCTGCATAGAACCAGCAGATGGAGCCCCAAATTGCTAAGGTGGAGCCTGGTGCTGCAGTCCTATAATATGGACATTAGGTACCACAGTGGGTCAAAACTTGGCAATGTTGACATGTTGTCCAAACAATAGGTAGTGCCCCTTTTTAAGTAGGAGAGGTGCTATGAGAAACTAATGTGAGGTTCACAGAACAAATGAACTGAGGGCATGGCACGTGGCATCAACCGGCTCACTTGAAAAATGAACATCATTTAGTTGTGCTAAAGAATTTGTTTTTCATTGCTTTGGAGAGGATGTAAAAGTTTTGAGCATTTTTAGGTTTTATTATCAGCTAGTCCTTTTGTAAGTATGTCAGCTGAGACAAAGCTGTCTGATAAATTTAAAGTTGCATGCCATTGGAGCTCAGGCCTGTGACAGTTAGACAGGGGGTCATTTGGGCAAACAATGCAGTTCCTGTTAGCTAAAGGGTACTTGCATTTCAACAAGGTTTTGTTTTGAGCGTAGACAAAGCCAGAGTAAGGGAGATGAAACCCCATGGATGTTTACCAAATGGGAAGACAAAAGGATGGACACTGTAATCCACGAAACCAGGGTCTGGAGTACAAATCCAGTTTGGACAAGCTCTTCAGATGGGAGTATCCCAAGACACAAAAGAACTTGTCAGATCCCATGATGTCAGAGTGACGTATTTGATGATGTGTCATGGGGGGCTGGCAGCTGATAACTGTGTTATAACTAACAAAAACTGTGTTCTGTTTCTGAAGAGAAGGCTATGATTACCATATTTTCTTTCTAAAGCAAAGTGATTCTCAGCTGTGCAGTAGTGGTGGGTCACTTGCCGTGCTGGGGGAACACTGTACTGTGTGAGCAGTGGCTCTGGTGGGCTTTGGACCTAGAGATACCCTGAGTGAGGCTGCAGTTGAATGGTGGCAGCATACCAAGGTAACTCTTTCAGGCATCTGAAGGGTTTGAGAATGCTGGAATCAATCACAAGCTGAGTCTGGGAAAGAGTAGTCTTACACAAGGACATAGCACAAGACAAAGTTCACAGCTGCGCAAGCACCACATGCTACTCCATTTCAATCAGTCTTAAACCTACTCAACAGCCTGATGACCATATGAATCAAAAGGCTTAGAAAGCAATTTTCGGAGAGGCAGTGGGTGACACATACCACACACCCCTCCATTTGGTTCAAACTGCACTTGTCCAAGTGTTCCCCAGATGCTCATAACTATTTGTTACCACTTTCTTCCACCTCCAGCAGCACCTCTTTCTTTTTGAGGTTTGTGGCTTCTTCCCTAACATGCCTTTGGTTCTGTGACCACATCCTTGTGAAACCACGAGGTGTTGGAGTCCTTTGTCAGGGCTCCAGGTCCTTGTGAAACCCTAACACGTTGGTAGTCCCTATTGTAGGAATAAACAGTGTAAGCCAAAGTTCACATTTGCACAAGCATCATATACTACTCAGTCTTAATCAATCCTAAACCTACTCAAGATCCCAATGATGTTATGAAATGTATTTTCCCTACTTTCCCCCTTTGTTTACATTATTGCCTCCCTGCCTCATCCTGTTTTGTTTTTTTCTTACAATCTGTCTCCATATGCAACAGATGGAATGTTTGCCGTGGAATACAAGGATAAACTTGCTTGATCAGTTTAACAGTAAAATCAGCTGATCAGATGTTTTACCTATTCAGTGAGCAAGCATGAGTGCTTTTATTCATTCTGAAGGCAGTCAGCTGTACAGGAAGGTGGAATGTGCAGATCACCTTTAGACTTAAAAATTGGGTGCTAGGGGTTAGTTAGATCAGAGTTCTACCAGGGTGGAGGTTGTGACACTTGGACAGCTGGTTCTGATAGTTCTATGATTTTTGTAATATAAAAATGTAGTGTGATTGTCTGTCATGAGAAATCCTGTCTTCCTGAGATGACATCTCACACCCCACCCCCAGGTGTCATTTTAAAGGCCAGGAAATGGTAAGCAGCAGATCTATGTGATGTGACTATCCTCACATTTTATTACTTTAAAAGCTAGGAAGTGGAATATATCCATTGTATGACATCCTCAGGAAAGTCAGTTAATTGCACCTGGTGTCATAAAAAGTTCTTTGATATGTCTGAGAAAAGTTAATTGCACTGGTGTCATAAAAAGTCCTTTGATGTATTTGAAGAGGGAAATGGCTCTAGGATCAAAGGGGCTGTGAAATCACAGTCTTAATTAAGAGTGTTATCATTTGGAAGATGAGTCTTGCTGGAGTCACAGAATTCAATACCTTGATGGGACTTCCTGTTTTGTAGATATATATTTTTTTTATGTATCCTGAAAGGGAGGAGCTAGATGATGACATCATGAAGAGGGTTGAAGCACAACATTTTTAAACTGGTATTCTGTTTACCACTGACTCACACATGTTTGTACTCTGAGAAAGAAACTTCTATTCTAGCACTTTTAGGAGAAGTACTTTAGATAAATAAGTCTAATAGTCTGATGGTAGGAATTTGCACTTTAAACCCTCTTTTGTTTTTGTGATTGTATGCATTGGTATATTGTTCTGTATTTACAGTTTGCCTATTTTTATGTATCTTAAAGTAAAGTTATATTTTAAAGAAACTGTCTGGTGTGCCTTGAAAATTCTTTTTTTTAGGAGTAGCTTATATGGTTAAAATTGACACTGTGCATAAGCTTATGGCAATACCAAACTGGGAAAAGGTAAGAGTTTCTCTGAGGTCTTGCATACAGTTTTAAGGGTTCATTTTGTACACCTGTTAGGTGCCCATGGGCGAAAGATATCTGGCATCCCCCGAAGAGCAGAATTATCTGGGCCTGTGCATTGGGTACACTAGCAAGAGGTTAACAGTTTGAATCCCTCCAGAACTTGAGACCAAAGGTGATCGAACCCACAAAACAGACAGGAGGGTTACCCTGTTCTGTTAACTGTTCACAATACTATGCTCGGAGGTTGGCACTTTGGAAGTAGAGGGCTGACCTGCTGAGTGGGATTGTGACAGGGGTTATTAGTGAACTAATTTCTTTAGAGCAATCATGCTTTTGATTCAGGAACATGGTGACCAGCAGTGGAGGTGGGTGAGTTGTGCCTGTCACCCATCATTGGATTAATACAAAATAACTGTGGGTGCTGGTAGGAGAAGGCTAGGGATTTGGTAAATAAGCAAGGGTGGGGGGAGGGGGGGATCTTTTTTATATATATTACATGAATAATGAATACTCCAATACTCCACACTTGAATGTTTGGCTGCTGAATACTGAATATTTGGCTGAATATTTAGAAAGAGGTACCCCCGCAGCCCTGATAGATATACTGTATTATATATAATACCCATTAGGTAAGTGTCAGACATGAGGAAATTTGATGTGGCAAACAAGCCTTAAAGGCATGGGCCCAAAGGTCAAGTGGCGTTTATGAACTTGTTCCACCCTAAGGTGTTGCTATTTTATGAATGTCTGAGACTTAACTGTCAGATGTTTTGTATGCTACATTACATTGCTGTATTTTGTTTTGTTTTAAGGTACTGTATCTATTCTGGTTTTTGTGTTTACCATAGCTAATTTAGTGTTTTTAATTAGTGTAGTGTGTTTCCATAGTGTAGTGGTGTTCCTCCTACAGTATGCTTTTTAGTGTTTTTTCATAGTGTACTGTAGTGGCATTTTTAGCGCTGTCTTTCTTTGATCCTGGTAGGTTTCTATAGTGTAGTGCCCATCAATAAAAAGAGCCATGGTTTCAGCATGCCATCTTTTAGCTGTGTTGAGGATGGCAAAAGCGCCAGTCCATTGAGTGCATTATGGTCAGAAGCAGCAGTCTAGTGACTGCATTATGGTCAGGAGTGGCAGTCTGGTGTGTTTACTGTGGTCTGAAGTGGTAGTTTGCAGTTTACAGTTGGGAGTGGCAATTAAGAGTTGCCTATGTGGTCAGTAGTGGCAGTTGAAGTGGTTGTCAGGAATAGTGTCAAAGAAGGAGCAGAATGAATGCAGGGATAGCATGGAGGGTGAGTGTGGGAAGACGGCAGCAGCAGCTAAAACAGCTGGCCCATGGAAGTTGGGTAAGTGATGCAGGGGGACAGATTGTGTGCTGTTTAGGTTAGGAGCACTTTTTTTTACAGGTCTATGTTTTTGTTTGTAGGGTCTGTAGTAGGTGAGGATGTTAGGACTGTAAAGTGTGTGTTCTGTGTTTTTTTTTCGGTTTTGGTATGTATTATTAAAGATGTTGTTACATGCTTTATTAAGGTTGTAATAGGGTGATTTATAGTTTGTTAGACATTAATGTTAGGGTGTTAATTACACATTGATACAGTGGTCACAGTACACCTGTCATCAGATATGAGAAAACATACGACACTGGATCCTATGCGGCAACATTTCCAAACATGTTACTGTATATTATGCAATTATTGACAGTACTATTCATATATTACTGTATACATGAAATTAAAATCAAGCATCATAATGTAACTTTGTTTCCTAGCAGGGTCTTGAGCTTGCTACTGTATATTGATACAAAATAAAAAATTAACACTATATGACTTTTTTAAACTTTTGAACATGTCATCCTTCTATTAATTTTTTTTTTATTTAGAAATTTTTACCAGGAAAATGTACTGAGCTGAAGCTTGTTTCCTGGTATGACTGGGAGGAAGGAGAAATGGGATTCAAATTACAAAAATACATTAGGCAAATAATCAGAAACAGAATTTAGGCAATAAACAGAAATACACATCAGGCAATATACAGAAATTTACTTTAACAATTATAGTGCAATACTGTTTTTTTTCACATTTATTGTTAAAAGAACACAAAGGAATGTCTCCTAATTTTTCAAGAAAGATGTACTCTAAGCACAATGTTGATATAATCGGGTTGATTCAAACTGAAATATATATCATTTTCTCACTTCTCCTTCTTAATTTCATCAAGGTTTTATTAATCCAGTCAGAACTGCTGACAACCCAACACTAACATAAAATCCTCACAGGGCTGCAATGATATTCCTACAAGATCACAGATGTACAGATGAGCTCAAGTGTGTGCATCATTAGTCTACCATTCAGAGAATGGCAGTCAATACACACATTTTCTCTCTGTAGTGTCAATAGTATTAATTATTAAACTCTTGTCTTTTTTTAAGGTTCATTAAAATTGTGGTTGGAGAATGGAACAAGTCCATGTGCAGGAAGAATGATGGTGAATGCTCCGACCATACCATCATATGAAATACATGATTCAGTTTTTGATACCAATGTAGCCAAAGTGATATGCAACACACTAGGCTGTGGTTCTGTTGTGTCAGTGAAAGGAAATTCTTATTTTGGAAAAGGAGGTGGAATCATTTGGAGAAAAGAATTTAATTGTGATGGTACAGAACCCTTTCTGTGGCAGTGCAGATATAGCATAAGAAATGCTTGGACTACTGGTGAGCTGCAAAATCATACTGCTGGAGTCTTCTGTTCAGGTACAAACATTTTTATTGGCAATAGATTGCTTCCAGCAATAATGTTAGTTTTTACTTTTTTGAAATTCTGAATACACTATGAATATTTGAAACTATGCACAGTGCATTTTATTTTATATAGTATATTTCATGCAAAACAGTATCTGAAAATGCTTAACATATACAAACAAAAACACAAAGCATGTGAGGGTACAGGTTTTGAAACAATACAGTAGTTAATTAAGATTAAGGAGGTATAGAAGGGGCTTTTAGAGGAAGGATTAAGAACTGTAGGCAAGGTAATAAAGAAACATTTGAGTTCAAATCTATTAATTGAGAAGAACGGATGAGTTAAAATGAGAAAGAGAATTCAGAATAATTTGAGAAGAGAACCTACAGTAAATGGCTGATTACCAATGGTAGAAAGACAGGGAAAGGAAATAGTGAGGGTACATTATTAGAAGAGCACATATAACACAATGGGCAATAATGGTAAATAAATGGCTGTGTTCATGGAAAACTTGTATCAACTACATGCTAATAATGTTTAGCAAAATACAAAGTAAACCTAAATGAAATATATGGTTTTAAAAATGTTGCTGTCAGCCTTCATACAGTATGTGCACATACAGTATACATAAAATTAAACTTTTATTCTCAGCTGTTAGTACATTTATTTATTTATTTATTTGTCCAACACCAATTTCAAGCTATTTTCTAAGCCAAAATGGTGACATGGAATGCCATCTGTTGTAACATGTTATGAAAAGATGGCTGACATGCTCTTGAGTGTGCAATAAAGGTTGCTTTCCCACATTTAGATGCTATGGTACCCCCCCATGCTTCCCCCCTTCTTTATATGTATGGTGCTCCTCAATAACTTGTAATGAACATACCAGCTGGTGTCTGCTGCTGAGTACGTTCACAAAATAGCCCCTTAATTAATTTTTTAATTACCTTAAGTCCCAGTTTTGATTCTGCTCGTTTGTACTACTGTAGCCCTAATTATAACCCATTATGGTTCATGTTGCCTGGCGTTATGGATGTTGAGTAAAGCCAACTCTTTGATCCCTTTGCTCCAATTATGTCCACTGGTGTTCCCAGGTATGTTCTGAACCCATCCCCTCACGGATTCATCCACTGACCTCCCTGCAATAAACTTAGAGAGCGAGGTGTGCAATGTCAACTGGGAGTATAAAAGCAGTTGAATTCAGCAGCAGACTCCCTTTTGTTTGTTCCCTGTGCCAAATGAAGTGCTTTGTGTCTGCCGTCGGCAATCACAGTATACTTAGAACATAGACCAGCCACAGTACACTCAGAACATAGACCAGCCACAGTACACTCAGAATGCGATCCAGTAAGTTTGTTTATATCTCTAGTGCTTAGGGAACCAAATCGTTGATGTACTAGTGGAGCTATTACCTTGGGGAGACAAATGTTGGGCTGGCTAAGTTGATTTAATTCTCTTTTCATCAGGTGGGTGCATTTTTTTTAATGCATGGACTCCACACCATGTGGTGTCTTGGTACTGTACACTAAGAACAAAGCACTGGTGGTGTCCATGCTGCACTATACACAGTACACTCAGAATGCAACTCGGTAAGTTTATTTTCATCTCTAGTGCTTAGGAAACCAGATTGTTGACGTGCTAGTGGAGCTATTACCTTGGGGTGGCAAATGTTGGGCTGTCTAAGTTGATTTAATTCTTTTTTCATCAGCTGGGTGCATTTTTTGTAATGCGATCACACCATGCGGTGTCTTGGTGCACTCAAAACAAGGCACATGTGGCATCTGTGTTATACTGTGAACAGTTTTGTTTTTTAACCCTCCCCCCAAAAAAAAAAAATACTGCTTCAGAACTGTTCCTGGTGCACAGCTGTTCTGTGCCTGTACAATCAGTCTGGATTGTAGCAATCAGTGGGGTTTGTAAATATTGGCTATTGATGGGGTGTTTTGGGGCCTGTATTATTAGGGTTTAATATGGCTGTGAGAGGTGTGGTCCCAGGCACCATTGTGCATGTGTGTGTGTGTGTGTGTGTGTGTAGTGGGGGTGGTGGGGGGGGCAAGGATGTTATTACTGGGTGTAAGATTTGGTTTTAATTTAAGTTGTTAACGCAGTGTCCCAAGACCCTTATTTTGCATGCCTGCACCAGAATTTCTTTTTACTGTAATTGCTACCTGGTCACTATTGTACAACAAGAACATTCTGCAGTGTGATTTGTCCAGCACACCGAGGGTCCATATGGGCTACTTAAGGAAAGAAGGTGATAGTGCAGTTTGTGTTTGGGAGAGGTCTGAAAGTATTATTTGCCCAACAAGTTTTTGTTTTGCTTTATTTTGTTTTTAATGTTTTATGTGTTGTTTTTTATTCTGTGCTTCACTTAAACATGGCCAAGTTTGTATCCACCACCACATTGTCTCCGCATGGCTGGAGGCCGAGTGGCCCTTTCTTTGCTGCTTCACCATCATCCATCTGGAGACCATGCAGTGTGTTTTTGGGATGGTGGGGGAGGTGTCCGAAGGATTGCTTGGCTTGCAATATACAGTAAATGTGTGTTTTATTTTATGTTATGTGGTTAACTGAATCATGTCTGAAATTTGTAAAGCCACCACCACATGATCTCCACATGGCTGGGGCTGATCAGCCCTTTGTTTGCTGCTTCACCTTTAGCCATCTGGAGGCCATGTGGTGTGTGTTTGGGGTGGTGGTGGGTGGGTCCAAAGGATTGTTTGGCTTGCAATGTAAATGTGTGCTTTTTATTTTTTTTTTATGTGGTTTGCTGAATCATGTCCGAAATTTGTAAAGCCACCACCACATGGTCTCCGCAAGGCTGGATGCTGAACAGGCCTTCTTACTGCTTCACCTCCAGCCACGTTGAGACCTTGCGGTGTGTGTTTGGGATGGGGAGTGTGTTTGGGGTGGGGAGTTCTGAATGATAGTTTGGCTTGCGATGTAAGTGTTTGCTTCATTTATGTAGTTTTGTTTGTTTGTGATTTCTCTGCTTTGTGTGATCGTGACAGCAGTTTTAAACCCACCAACCTGCCACCACATGGTCTCCACATGGCTGGATGCTGAGCAGGCCTTTCTTACTGCTTCATCTCCAGCGATGTTGAGACTGTGCTGCGTGTATTGGAGGGCTCCATTTTGTTTATACTCCTTCATTTTGTTTACAGTACCACCAGTTACCAGTAACTCCATTTTGATTTGCACCATGACAGCTTACTGACATTGTTTTATAGTGTTTTATTTGCACATTTGTGAAACTGCTGTGTACATACTGTTTTGTGACTTTTAATAGCAGAGACAGGAATTATTGCTGAACTCAACAGCAGGAACTGGATATTGGTCATTGTTGCAGTGCAGCACTCTTCCTCTTCTTGTTAGATACTAATTTTTCTTTAGTAAGTTGTGAATCAACTGATATGTTTTCTCCTTCATTCCATCACTTCATCTTCTACACAATTGATGTGTTCTCTCCTTCATTCCATCACTTCATCTTGTTCTGTAATTGTAAGGCTATGCCTGTGGTTCAGTGGGAAGGAGTAACTAACCACACCCCCAAACGGGCCTTTAAAGGCTGCTCCTCTCAGTTGCTCCTCAGATCATTTTCTCATTGCTGCTGAAGGCTTCGTTGGCCACTCCCTTGCCTGCTTTCCCCTGTCCCTCATTCCTGTTGCTCCTCATCCCCTCTTGCATCTCGCCTCTGGCCACCTCACTGTATCTCTCTGCTTCCATGTTCCCTTTTCTTCTTTATTCCTTCTGCTCTCTGCTGCTGTTTGCAGCTGCCATCCCATCGTTGTTCTGCTTTTTACCTCATGGCTGTGTCTTCCTCCCCATCTCACCCGCTCCCTCTGTTTTGTTGCCGCTTGTGCCGTGGCTCTCCATCTCACCTTCCTCCTCTTCCCGTACCTCGCGTGCCCATCTCTCCTCCATCTCCTCTTGTCTCTTTTGTGTGCATCCTCTGGGACCATATTCTGGCTCATTTTATGCTGCTTTGTTTTCCAGCTGGTGCTCTGGGGCATGACATCTTTCCCGGTGCTTCATCATAGGTGCTAGTTTGCTGCTCTTTCTCTGGACTGCTTCCTGGCCCAACCTCTGTTTTGCAGGCCACTGGCCATACTGGGTATGTCATTCCATTTAATTCCAATCTCATTGCCATGTACTGCATGTACCACTGCCCATGTTCGACCCATGTGAATTTCCTGGAACTGCTGGACCTGCATCCTGTTCTTATGGGCACTGCTTCCTGCTCCTATCCTTGTGCTGCTTTGTCTTCCTCTCACCCTTCTCATTTCTCCTCCGTCGTACCCTGGCCTTCCTCTATTCCTTCTTCACTCCTTTCCCCCTCAGTTTGTCCACTGGTGCCTCGCTTCTCTTTTGGGGTTTCCAGCCCTACTCATTCACACTGTTCGCTGCTCTGTATTTTATTCCACTACTCATTGACCCAGCTTCAGCTCCTGGTTTGTATTCAGTTATTTACCTACTGTTTTAGTTAGCCATCCTGTCAGCCCAGCTACAGCTGCTGGTTTTAATCAATTAATTTATCTCCCTTGTTAAATAGCTGCTTGGTATCATGGTGCCTAGTTCATGGCTGTGCTGTTTTTTACACAGTGGGGGACTGCATTGTCACAGTGGGCATCATGGCTCAGGACAGTGGGAGCAGCTTTATCATTCCCATACAGTTAATCAGCGTTGGCTCACCCTTCCTTCTACTGCTGCTCCATACTGGCCTTCAAAGCTTCCACTCCATCTGTACATCTAGTCATTCATTCTTGAACCTCCTCTATTCCCATCCTGACTTTGCAGCTCCTACCTCACCATCAGCTGCGGGTCTCACCTGGCCATTACTGTCTCTCCACCTCATACCATTCCTTCCCTCCTAATTTGGCTTTTAATGGACCCGGTTGGCATGCACTCCCATGGTTACTACCTGCACTCTGCCCTCCGGACCCACATCAGGGTCTCCTTCACTCCATCTGACCTCTATGTAGGTCTTCTCGTCCACATTGACTATCCAAGCATACCTCTCGTATGGGTCTCATGCTTCCTCTCGACTCTACCTTCACTCCACTTAGAGATGTGCCTTCCATGTCCATTTCTCCTTGGCTCAGGGCTAGCTTGTAGCTAGCAGTCTTGCTCTGCACCCATGAAGTCCACATCTAGAGCAAGTGAACCTTGGAGTGGGGTCCTTCTCATCTGGCCCATAGTGGGAATGTCTTTGCTCCATGTGGACCTTCAGTCATCACCAATACCAGCAACACCTCTAGATGTAGAATTTATGACTTCAGCAATGAGGGGTGGGGCTGTCACTGGCAGAGCCCCTTTAGCTGCCCAAGCAGGTTCAGAGGCACCCTTTATGCTGTTCTCCCTCCAATCACCTCTGGTTCACCTCATCTGTTTCACAGACTTGTGTAGGCCAGCTGAGTGCCTCTTTAGTCGTTTCTCTCCTCCTTTACTTTTGGGCATCTAGTTGAAGAGATGTCACTTGCAACCCTCAAAAGCATTCCTGTTAGAAAGACAGAGTGAGAGCTTCCTCAAAATTGGAAAGTGTTCCACTTCCCTTGATCCAGACTCTAAATTGCAGTAGCAGAGCCATCACTAACCAAAACATCCTTCAGCTTGGAGGAAAGGCAGCCTTGGCCTTGGATCCCCAGTAGTTTCCTCTTCAAAGGTTGTTTTTTTTTTCCTCTCCTCCAAGCCAATGTTCATAATGCATAGATAGGATTGGTACTTCCATAGGTTCTGTAGTTTATTTATTTATTTTATTTATTAAGATCTAGGATTATACCTATGAGCTAGAGGCTCATTTACATAGGTTTCACATCAGCAGGAGGATACACAGGGCAGGAATATACAACCAGTTGTGGAGAACAAAGTGAGCACAGACAGTAACTAATTACTAGCATTGTACAATGCATGCCAGGTCAAATACAAGAGTACATTAACAACAATACATATTATTGGCATTGGGCAATGTATTCCAGGTCAGCTGCTAGAGAGTAGGGGAGCATTTATGCAGGGGTAAGAGACAGAATAGCAGCCAACAGGCCTTGTCAGTTGAAAGTCAGGATGGAGGGATGGGGTAAGTTAGGAGAGGATGGGGAAAGAAGAGCAGGAGGTCCTTAGTTAGCCAAGAGAATGGTACACAGCCGACAGACCTTGTCTGGTAGAGATAGGGAGTGGGTGGGGATAAGGGGTGAGGGAGAGGCATTTAGAGGCTTAGAAAAGGGTGGTGGGGATTAAAGGGGTGGGTGGGGACAGGCATGGGAGAAGGGTGGTAGGGCTAAGATGGAGAAATGGAGGAGTAAGGGTAGGAGGAGGGAGAGAGAAGTGCAGGTGAGTGGGACTGGGAATTTAGTGCTGATAGGAGCAAGGGTGATAAATGCTAGTTGCATTGTGGTCATTGAAGGTTTTGAGGCGTGTGGCACAACAACTCAGCAGAAGTAGTCACATTGGTTGTGCTTGATTAGGTACTGTCGAAGGTGAAGTTAAAATGGGCCAGGCTTACAAATTGAGGTAATGTCACCAGGGAGTGAGTTTAGCCAGATGGGTGCCCGGTGGGCAAAGGATCTTTGTCCTTGGGAAGTACGGCAGCAAGGTACCTGAAAGATTTGGTTAACAGAGCCCCTGGTATGGCCAAGACTGCAAGTGTGATGGAGGATGTTTTGTACCCCTGGAGGTGCCAGACCCAGGTTGATTTTATTAGCTAGAAGATAGGTTTGAAGTTTGATTCTGTCTTTTAGTTGAAGCCAGACAATCTTAGTATAGAGGACTCAGGTATGTGTGAGTCCATCATCTTCTGTGAGGAGCCTGCAGGCCTTGTTCAGGGCTGTGGAAATTCTTCATAGTGATGTTTCAGCAGCAGAGCCGTAGATTGTGAGCCCATAGTCTATTAGGGACAAGATTCTTGCCCATACTAGACTATGGACTCACAATCTATGGCTCTGCTGCTGAAAGGGATGGAGCTATGGATTGCAATTTTCAGTGCATCTGAGATCAGAGTCCATTTTTGTCTGTGCAGAAGCCCGATACAAATGTTGACTGCCTTGGCAATGTGTTCCATATGATGGGAGAAGTAGACGGTGCTGTCCAGGGTAATACCGAGGTATTTAAAATGTTGGACTTGTTCCAGGAGCATGCCATCAGTATTGCAGACTGTTAGTGAGTGAGATCAAGTTTTGCTGTGCTGGCCACAGAAGAGCATAATCTCTGTTTTTTTGTGATTAAGTATTAGTTTATGTCTGTTGAACCAGTTCTCTAGGTTCCACTGTTGGCTGAGAGCAGATGGTGGTCCTGTGGCTGTTCCCTCTTTCCTCAGGAAGTTGTCCCCTCGTGCCCCCTCCAAACTATGTCCTCGTGCCTCCTCCAAACTTCCTGTAGATCACTCTTCCTTCGTTATCTCCTGCTACTCTACTCCAGCTTCCGTCCATCTCCATCTACTGTCCTGCATCCAGATCTTTCCTACCGATTATGTTTCTCACATCTCAGCACTGCTCACTCTTTTGGACACTCTTGACATTCTTTTTGGGCTCCTTCCTAAGCTACCTTTAACTAAGGGAATCTTTTCTGTGGCAACTTTAGGGGTGGAACCCTCCTCTAGGATTCCTCACCTTTGTACCCATACTGAGTGGTATATCCCATGGATAGAGATACAAACAGACATGGTCTATCTAAGTCACACAAGCATAACCACATACCCACTGAATTGTAAGGCTATGCCTATGGTACAATGGGAAGGAGAAAATAACCACACCCCCGATTAGGCTTTAAAAGGCTGCTTCTCCCAATCACTCCTCAGATCGCTGTCTCACCGCCCCACCATCCTCCCTTTCTCCTCCAGTAGCTCAAATCTCTCTCTTCCGTGGGCTCCTTCCTAAACTTCCTTTAGCCAAGGGAATCATTCTCTCTGTACCTTTGCGGGTGAAACCCTCCTCTAGGGTTCCTCGCCTTTGTACCCCTACTGGGTGGTATATCCCATGGATAGAGAGGTGAACAGCCACAGTGTATCTAAGATGCACAAGCAGAACATCATACCAAGTTGCGTAAACCCATTGAAACAACTGATGTGTTCTCTCCTTCTTTCGGACACTTCATCTTGTAAACAACTGATGTGTTTGCTCCTTCGTTCCTTCACTTCATCTTGTAAACAACTGATGTGTTCTCTCTTTTGTTCCATCACTTCATCTTGTAAACAACTGATATTTTCCCTTCTTTGTCCTGTCACTTCATCTGGTAAGCAACAGATATGTTCTCCCCTTCATTCCATCACTTCATCTTGTAAATAACTGATGTGTGCTCCTTCGTTCCATCATTTCCTCTGAACTGATGCCTTCTGTCCTTTGTTCCATCACTTCATCTTGTAAACAACTGATTTGTTCTTTCCTTCATTCCATCACTTTATCTTGTAAACAACTGATTTGTTCTCTCCTTCATTCCGTCATGTCATCTTGTAAACTACTTATGTGTTCTTTACTTCGTTCCATAATGTCATCTTATAAACAATTTGTGTACTTTCCTTCATTCCATTACTTCATCTTGTAAACAACTTATGTGTTCTCTCCTTCGTTCTGCTACGTCATCTTATAAACAACTTGTGTTCTTTCCTTTGTTCCATCACTTCATCCTGTAAACAACTAATGTGTTCTCTCCTTTGTTCCATCACGTTATCTTGTAAACAACTTATGTGTTCTTTCTTTCATTCCGTCACTTAATCTTGTAAACAACTGATGTGTTCTGTCCTTCATTCCATCACTTCATCTTGTAAGCAACTGATGTGTTCTCTTTTTTGTTCCATCACTTCAGCTTGTAAACAACTGATGTGTTCTCTCCTTCATTCCATCACTTCACCTTGTAAGCAATTGATCTGGTCTGTCCTTTGTTCCGTCACTTCATCTTGTAAACAACTGATGTATGCTCCTTCATTCCATCATTTCATCTGTTAAACAACTGGTATGTGTGCTCCTTCATTTGGTTGTTTCATGTGCTTTGAAGCAACTGATGTATGCTTTCCTTTGTTCTTTTCCATAGTGAAGAAACAGTGTCCTCTGTCACACAGGCTGTCATGGGTTGAACAAATCAAGTCCACAGGAATCAACACATTTGGTACACCATACCTAAATGGTATGATTTTTATTAAACAAACAAACAAAAAAAATTAAATACAAAATAAAAATAACAACTTACAGCAGCGAACTTACGATAATAAATAAACAAAATAAAACTTGAAAACAGCACAGCTTCCCTGCCAAGGGTCTAGCAGTGGAACATAATCATGTGCAGTATAACAGAGAGCAGGAGGTCCTCATATGAACTCTCCCTAACAGCATCTAACCTGAGAACCTAGGCTGGCTTACTTTAAAGAGTGGAGTTCCACCTCTTAGCTCAAAGCCCCACCTAATTATTAAGCTATTTACAGGAAATCTTCTTATTTCTTTGTACAATCAATTACATAGAATACACATATAAGAAAGGCATAATGAATAATCCATTATTATGACATCAACATAAACACCCTAATGCTCTATCAGATATTATTGCACATTTCTTACAGAGTGGGCTGCATTATAGACAACTCCTCCCCTTTTGTAAAGGTAACCTAGGAGCTGCAGCATATAAAAGAAGGGAGAAAGGTGCTGCTGACTTTCTATAGGAGACATCACCTTGCAAGGACACCAGCACTGATTGGAGACATGATACTCCTGGAAGTTGTGTAGGTAGACCACATTTCAGTTCTTCTCTATTATCCTGTATTTTAGTTAATTTGCTATCTGTTTATCCTTTCCAAGAACAGGATATTCCAATCTGCACCTGTACATGTCCTAAAGAAAACAACATTTAAACTAGCATTGGTAATTTCTTAAGTTTGACTGTCAATCCCAGCTTGCTTTTTACATTGTAAAAGAACCTTTGCCTACCAAGTGAGTTTACAGACCTTTAGTTACTTTCATTCTTTAAGCCTGCACATTTAAGGGCAATACAGGTAAAAAGTGCTTAAATTAAACTGGACCATGATGTAGAAGAGCAGAAATAGAAAGGGGATGAAAAATAGTTTAAATTGTAATACACAGCGCCAGATGGTCAGTCTGACTGCAGCATATTCTGACTGTCTTACACAGAAAATGGGCATAGAAAGAGATGGGAAGACATAAAATGAAGGAGTAAAGTGCTGTTGTGCAACAGTCTTTGGAACAGATGTAGGAGAGAAGAAGAAAACATCAGGTTTAGCTAAGCACTACTCACATGGGGGGTTCAACTACCACATTTCTCCCTCTTTAAGAACAAACCAATAATTTGGTTTGAAGACCACATTCCCTTTTCCATAACATAAACCCAAGGGAATGGGATGGGAATTCCACCCACCCTCACAGAAGTCCCACCCCAGGGCACCCTATAAACAAAAACAATAAATACAATTAACATCATTCATTGTCATAAGTCATACTTTGCCCTGGGGTTGAAATAGGATACTATATCCCATTCTAAATTCAATTTCCTTAAGCACCATATCTTGAAAGGAAATCTGCATTTTTATGTTTGCTGACTGGTCTATGCTTAATCTCAAAATGATAGGGCTGTAGAGCCAAGTACCAACGGAGAATGCATGCATTTTTATCCTTCATCTGGTTAAGCCAGCATAAAGGGTTGTGATCCATAATTAAAGTAAATAGAGACCCCCATAGATAGAAATTCAATGTCTGTATAGCCCATTTAATCGCTAAACATTCCTTTTCTATTGTAGCATACTTCTGTTCTCTGGGATATAGTTTACGGCTGATGAATAAGATGAGGTGGTCTTCTCCATTGATATTTTGACACAATACAGCACCAAGACCAGTTTCTGAAGCATCTGTTTGTAATTCAAAAGGTTTATTAAAATCTGGAGATTGCAACACTGGTTCTGAACACAGTATAACTTTTATTGTCCTAAAAGCTAAATCACAAGCAGGTGACCACGGGATTTTATTTGGGACTTGTTTCTTAGTCAAGTCAGTCAATGAGTTTACATTGTGGTGAAATCAGGGATAAAAGCATCTATAATCACTAGCTAAACCCAAAAAAGATCTCACTTGTTTTTTTGTTTCTGGGACTGCACATTGGGCTACTGCCTCCACCTTCTCTATTTCTGGACGTACTATTCCATTACCCAAAATGAAGCCCAAATATCTTGTCTCATTCATGGCTAGGGTACACTTGGAAGGATTAATAGTTAAACCAGCTTTTTCAATGGTATATAAAACATTAGACAAATGGGTAAGATGTGTTGACCAATCTGAACTGAAAATCACCACATCATCCAAATAAGCAGAACAATAGGAAGAGTGATCATTCAACAATTTATCCATATATCTTTGGAAGGTGGCAGGGGCCCCATGTAAGCCAAATGGCATATAAGCAAACTGGTATAACCCCTTAGGAGTGCTAAAAGCCATTTTTCTTTAGACTGTTCTTCCAAAGGGATCTGCCAATAGCCCTTTGTGAGACTGAGAGTAGAGATGTATTTTGCCTGTCCAATGTGATCTATTACATCATCCACTCTAGGAACTGTATAGCTATCAAACTGAGATACTTGATTGAATTTACGGAAATCAAGACATAAACGGATACCCCCCTTCCATTTTAGATACAGTTACCATAGGGGATGACCATGGACTTCTAGAAGGTTCAATAATATTTAATTTCTGTAATTTCTCAATTTCCTGCACAACCTCAGACCTACTTCTTTCTGGCAATCGATATGCCTTTTGCCTTATTGGGAGAGAATCAGTTTTAATCGTATGTACTACATCAGTGGCTTTACCTGGAATAATTGTGAAAACGTTTGTATAATATTGTAGTACATTTTCCAATTCTGCATGTTGCTGACTGGTTAAATTTGAGTTAAAATATGTACGTCTTATATAGTTTCTCCTGATTCAAGCCTTTTATAGGCAGAATCTAATTCAGTGTATGAACTACTGGGCATAACATAAAGGTCAGCTTTAACATCAGAAGTAGGTCTCTCATGCAATTTCTTTAAGAGATTTGCATGATAAATAGGCATACACTTTCGTCTCCTGGGTATCTCAACTTGGTAAGTGACAGAACCAGTCTGGGAAACAATGGAGTAAGGTCCCTGCCATATCTGGCTGATTTGCTGACAGGAGGGACAACATCTGCAATACTCAGCAACGTCCTACTGTAGACCAGGCCAGAAGAATCATTGCAATAGTCTAGCAGAAGTTCGGTCTCATCCTGCATGTCCAGCACTAGGGACATTGTGTGCTAAAAATAAAAGATATTTTCTAAATTTCTGTGGTACCAGCATTTGTTCTATCTGTTCTTGTGTTTTGGGATTTATACATATTCTATATAGAATTCCATTCTGTTGTACAACATATGGTGAACCCAAAGGTACTTGTTTGTTAAGCTGTGAAAAGAAAGGGTTAAGTGTATTGTCATTTTTGCTGTTCGGTTTTAATATCTACAATATGATATTGAGGCATGACATCACCAGTCCCAATTTGTTTTTGTTTCCAGTCTTTCTGTAATCATTTCTTTTGGCCTTTGTTTTTCGTGGCCCTTTACCCTCTTCAAACAAAGAATCATCAAAAGAAAATATAAGGTCCTGTTGTATCAGTTGTGACAAAACCCTCATGGTTACAGCTGATAAGGCAGTGTCACATGAGGTTAAAAGGTCATTAAAGGCTGGAAAGTCTTGACCAATAATCAATGGCACAGGTAAAGTGGGTACAACTCCTAATGTCATCTCATGTCTGTCCATTTATACGTACTTGTGTCTGTGCAGTTGGGTACTGATGCACATCACCATGGATACAAATTACACCAGTGGGTTTAGTACTTAATAACTTGTTATCTAGTAGGTCAGCCCAGATTAAGCTTTGTCAGCTCCCTGAGTCCACCAACCCTTCTACCTGAGTTCCATTTACCATAGTCTTTATGAAAAAGTTCCCCAAGTTCATAGAAGCTACTGTAGGTATGCAGACTTTTTCTTTGGGCAGAAATGGGCTATGTGTCCCAGTCCATGGCAATAATGGCATTCTATGGTGGATTCAGGTTTTTTTGATGCCATCCCCCGACCTTCCCCTCTAGTCTTAATAATCCTAGATCCAACTGATGAAACAATAGAAGGTCTTACTGTAGTGGTTGTGGATGTTGTACTAGAAATGACACTTTCTGTTCTCCTATACCCTTTTTGTACCGGTTGTTATGCAGATAAGAAATCCTCGGCTAGGGTAATTGCAGCTTCAGCATTATCAGGATGGTGTTCCCTTACCCTTAATTGGACATCTGCAGGCATAATCTGTACAAATTGCTCCAACACAAACTGCTCAATGATGGCTGATACAGTCTTTCCCTCAGGTTGTAGCCATTTGTGACACAAGTCATTCAATCTGGTATAGGTCTCCCTAGGTGGTACATGGGGTAAATTCTTTAAAGATCAAAACCTTTGTCTATATGTTTCTGTGTTAATTTCATATCTTTTTAGTATCTCCTTCTTTACAGAGGCATAATCATTAGCAATCTGGATAGCCACACAGGTGTATACCAATTGAGCTTTGCCAGATAGATATGGGGCAAGTCTTACCACCCATTGGGTAGCAGGCCAATTACAAGCCTGTGCTACACATTCAAATGTTGTAAGATATGCCTCTATACCATCAGAGGGAGTCATTTTTGTTAATTTTATGTCTCTTGGATTTGTATGGGCTGCCCCTTGACCAGCCCCAATAAGTTGTAAGGTCTGTATTGTGTCAGCCCACCTCTGGTCTTGTCACCTTCTTTCTTCCTCCTTTCCCTCAGATCTACCTCTCGCTGGCGTTCCATCTCCATCTGATGTATAGCTATACAGTGGAGTAAATCCCTGAGGTCTTCGGGGGGGTTCCAGCTGTTCTTCTAGTCTCTTCACACCTGCCTCTTCCATCTTCTGTATGCCCTGTTTAACTTTAGGATGTGTGGCAGCAGGTAATCCTTCAAGAAGTGGTTCACCAACAGCAGCCACTTGGGTTCTGGTCAAAACCCTTGATAAGGCACCAGCTTCCTTGGGTTTATGTGCCATGTACCTGTTGAAAACCACTTGTGACCTGGATACTATGTGCAGTATCTTTACTGGAGTCCACCTATTCCTTATGGATCTCCAATCAACCCCACTCCTGGTACCAAATGTCTTGGGTTGAACAAATCAGGTCACACAGGAATTAGCAAATTTGGTACAACATACCTAAGCGGTATGATTTTTATTAAACAAACAAACAAAAAAATTAAATAAAAAAAATAACAGCTTACAGCAGCGAACTTACGATAATAAATAAACAAAATAAAACTTGAAAACAGCACAGCTTCCCTGCCAAGGGTCTAGCAGTGGAGCATAATCATGTGCAGTATAACAGAGAGCAGGAGGTCCTCAAATGAACTCTCCCTAACAGCATCTAACCTGAGGATCTAGGCTGGCTTCTTTTAAAGAGTGGAGCTCCACCTCTTAGCTCAAAGCCCCACCTAATTATTAAGCTAATTACAGGAAATCTTATTTCTTTGTACAATCAATTTCATAGAATACACATATATGAAAGGCATAATGAATAATCCATTATTATGACATCAACATAAACACCCTAATGCTCTATCAGATATTATTGCACATTTCTTACAGAGTGGGCTGCATTATAGACAATTCCTCCCCTTTTGTAAAGGTAACCTAGGAGCTGCAGCATATAAAAGAAGGGAGAAAGGTGCTGCTGACTTTCTATAGGAGACAGCACCTTGCAAGGACACCAGCACTGATTGGAGACATGATAATCCTGGTAGTTGTGTAGGTAGATCACAATTTAGTTCTTCTCTATTATCCTGTATTTTAGTTGATTTGCTATCTGTTTATCCTTTCCAAGAACAGGATATTCCAATCTGCACCTGTACATTTCCTAAAGAAAACAACATTTAAACTGGCATTGGTAATTTCTTAAGTTTGACTGCCAATCCCAGCTTGCTTTTACATTGTGAAAGAACCTTTGCCTACCAAGTGTGTTTACAGACCTTTAGTTACTGTCATTCTTTAAGCCTTCACATTTAAGGGCAATACAGGGAAAAAGTGTTTAAATTTAACTGGACCATGATGTAGAAGAGCAGAAATAGGAAGGGGATGAAAAATAGTTGAAATTGAAATACACAGCACCAGATGGCCAGTCTGACTGCAGCATATTCTGTTTTACACAGAAAGGGGGCATAGAAAGAAACGAGAAGACATAAAATGAAGGAGTAAAGTGCTGTTGTGCAACAGTCTTTGGAACAGATGTAGGAGAGAAGAAGAAGAAAACGTCAGGTTCAGCTAAGCCCTATTCAAATGGGGGGGGGTGTTCAACTACCACACAGGCAATATCCACTCAAAAGAGGACATTATTGTGTGAGTGACTAATGCCTGAAAAATGTTGTTGCTGTTGCTTAAGGTTTTCTGAAGAATGGATCATCAAACTAGACAAAGACCATGTTTATACACTGCATCTTTGATCAGTACTGGACAAAGGATCTTGCCCACTCCAATGTCTGGAAAGGAGAGAAGTAAACAGTTCAGAGATTGGGTTAAAAAAGACCCAGAAAATTTAGCAGCATATCTTGAAACCTACAGAGTGCGATTGCAAGTTTATCGTGTTGACCTGGATGAGGAGAAGCACCAAGAATACAGAGCAAAGTCTAGGGTGTGAATGCAGCAGTAGAGAACGTCAGAAGATGAAGAAATTTAAGGAGACAAACAATATTAAGCGTACAGCATCCAGCAAACCAACCATAAGAGGAGATGAACAAAGAAAGCAGGAGAAAAAAGAGATGTGGAGGGAACAAATAAAAACAGCAATAAGCAGCACTGTCCACACAGAAGAAGAGGAGAACTAGTGAAAAAAGATGCCAAAAATATAAGGAGGCCAAGCAACAACAAACAGCACAGACAACCGCCACTACATTAGTGCAAGTAAACAAAGTGCTAGTCCTGATACAGCCACACATTCGGACCCACGCTCTAACAGCCCTGCCGGGAAGGCACTTCAGAGGGCATGAGCCACCCTATTATGGTCACCCAGCTGTTTTGTATGTACTGTCAGCAAACTGATATCATCATGCTCACCAGCAAAGCAGGCCGCACTGGCAAAAAGATGACAAAACTTGACGTGCTGTGGAAATTTGAAGCAGAAGCTGATGGAAGTAATGAAGGACAAAGTCAAGAGTGGTCCAAAGCAAAAACATGACTGGGTAGGAGCAATTCTTGTTCTGAAAAAATATAGGGTGCCACTCAAGGCAAGCGCAGTTTTGGGGATCAGTTGGATAACCCTCATGAATGTGTCCCACAGGGAAATGTAAGAAAACTGCATACAAATCAGCACTGCCTTTGGAAACTGTCACCAGAGTAAAGACCTTTTTTGAAGAGTCGGTCACCCCTCTGCCTCACAAGAAGGTATTTTTAAAATGAAGTCAGTGTGCCAAAGCTTTCCTTACAAAACCCCTCAATGCACTGCATGCACAATTTCTGAATGAAATCCAGACTGCAACATTGAGGCAACTAAATTTAACACTCTGAGACCAGTCCACATTAAACTGGCCAAAGAACAAAAACATGTCCACTGCCTATGAGAGTACTGTGCCAATGCCACATTAAAGATATGCACAATAAACTGCATGGCCGACCTTCACAAAATTACAGAGTGCAAAATTCTGAGTATACATGATGCTATGGTACTGACAATGGGCCTGTAGGAAGGAGGTCAGAAGTTCTTCAGGAGAGACTGTGTTGAGAAGATGTGTGAGAACTGCACATTACAAGCCATAGAAAAGAAGGCAGAGGAACTGTTGAGGCAACATGGGGCAGAACTGGTGAGATAGTATCAGTGGGAAAGCATCACTTTGAAGAAAACAACTGATGGAATTTAAACCAAAGCATCAAGAAAACTGCTGAACAGCAAAAAGACAACCTTATGAGAACTGGTTGAGAGCCTCAAGGAAGATGTGCAGTTTCTTGGCCGTCACCTACATGTGGCATTGTGGTAACAACAGCAGTTCAATTCAATTAAGGCAAATATACCACAAGGCTGGGTCATCATGGTGCTAGACTTTGCAGAAAACTAAGCCTGCAAGTACCAAGATGAGATCCAGTCCTGCCACTGGCATCATGAGCAGACTACAGTGCACCCAGCAGTGACCTATTAGAGATGTTCTCATTGCACCAACACCATCACAGAATCACTTGTTTTCATCTCTGAGGTCCTTACAAATGACCACCATGCTGTTCGGCACTTCATGAAGATGGCCAATGCACACCTCATGAAAACTCGACACCTAAACATAACAAAGATGATACATTTTTCCGATGGCTGTGTCAGCCAATGTAAATCCAAATGGTCGTACTATGGAATTTCAATGGTTACATCAGAGTTCAGCTTTACAATCGAGTGTGCCAATTTTGGATCACATCATGGGAAAGGCCCCTCTGATGAAGAGAGTGCTATAGTCAAATCAGCGGCAGCAAGGGCCATGCAAGCACGACCTTCAGTCATTTCGACTGTGCAGGAGCTTTTTATGTACTGCCATGATAATCTTGCATGGGAGGCTATAAGTGATGGGTGCCTGCACTCAGAAAGAACATTTTTCTGGGTACCTGCTAGAGGCATACAAAGGCCGAAAGGACCAGATGTCAGAGCTGTTCCTAGGACAAGATGCATCCAGAGAATGAGATCTGTGGTAGATGGTGTTGTTGCCACCAGAGAATTGTTTTGTTTCTGTGTACATTGCCAAAATAATGATGGCCAATGTCTGAACATTGAGCATGTGGAACTGTGGACTACAAAGAGGCTCAAATTCTCACACAGCTGCACTGCTCAGACTGATCAGATGAACCACAGGAATGATAATGACGCTGTTCCCAGAATGCCAGTGACTAACCACTCTGCTGCCCCATGCACAAAATGAGTGCCCACTCTGCTGATCACAGCACTGCAGATATGGACACCCCCACTCTTCATGGCAATCCGGTGACTGATCCCACTTCTACTCCTGGTGCTGTAGTGACAGACCCCTCTGCTGCTCCCAGCACTTCAGCAATAGACCCTGTTTCTGTCCCAGGCACTGCTGTAATGGATCCTTCTTCTGCTCCCTGCACTTCAGCAATAGCCTCCACCACTTCTACCTCTAGTGCGCGCATGCTGTCTGTCCACCTGTCAAAAAGAATTAAACCCTGCCACTGTACAGCTTGACAAATTCTACGCAGTCTACTACTCGAAACAATTTTTTCTCAGACAAGTGCTTACATTCAATGAACTGCACCGCACTTTCAATGTGAGATTCCTTCACCAGCATGCAAATGATTGTTCAAATGGCCACGATACCAAGACACTGACATGGTCAGACAGCAGAGACTTTTTCATGGACCTGTACATCTGTCAGGAAATGGAATGTTTGAAATTGCACAGGATGAACTGCAAACGACTGAAACAAAATTTGAAAAGCTCCAGAAGTGCTGGAGTTGAGGCATTTTTAAACTCTTGGACAATATTAACAGCTGCTATTGTAACCCCTAGGTGGTGCTATCCCAAGGGCTACTACTCCTGCCTGCTTGGCTAGTAGCAGGTTAAGGGGCCTGAGTTCTGAAACTGGTGCCTCCACCCAGAGGTCAGGGTTGGTGGTGGTCAAGCTAACCTGGGCACAGCCCTCCGGGACACTGTAACCCACCCCCCTTTTCTTACTAGTGACCGGGAATAATACACAATAATCACTTTCACAATACCCTGATACAACACACAAGTATCCACACTGTTTGCACTTACCACCAGGGCTTTCCTCTGGCCTGGCCCTGGGGACACCCTGTAAAACAAGGTTATACACAGCAAATAACAGCAGTACAATACTCTTGCATAAACTGGAACCACAATCAGGGTAAATGCAAAAAAGAGTTAGATCTGATTTATTTAAGGGACTTGAACAAGGGAGGAGTGTAATCAGGTTAATTTGCTTAAAGGCCATATCAATCAAACAGTTATGCATGCACTTCAGAGTCCATAAACAGTCACACACTCTGGGTACCCAGATGGAGCATGGTGGGCTAGCCAGGAATGTTGTAGCTGGTTGGAGCCCTGTGATGGAAAAAAACAACATGCACAACACACACTATTTGTAATCCAGAGCCGGAGGGCTCATTTAGTGAAAAGAAAAACAACAAGACAATCATATGACACACTTTTAGATTAGGCTGTTGTTGCAGGGAGCTACCCTGACGATTACTCATGGTACCCAAGACTGAACACAGTCTGGAGGAAAATCAAGACAGCAGGTGGTTAATCTGGAGTGCCAGGAGAAGCAGGGCCCACACAAATCACCGAGACATCATTCATGTTCAAGTGTGGAGCAGGGGGCTGATCCCCAGGCAGGTCTCTCATCGATGGCTTTCTCTGTGCAGCGGGTAGTCTGGCTGGGCCAGTGTGGCAAGGCCCAGGCCAAATGGAGACAAATTCGGGTACAGTCTGTTTTGGGCTGGATACAGTTTCCAGCAAGCAGAACACAGTTCACACAGTAGAGGACCAAATCATGACCCACTTTCAATACACAGCACATTTACATGTAAGGAAATTCTACCGTACCAGGCAAACCGCTCTCCGGTTATGATTGCAAATTCTCTGCACAAACCGGGGATTCAAAAGCAGCTGGAAATCCTGACATGCCAATCACATTCAGCAAAATCTTTGGTCTTCTTCAGGTTTGAGCCTGGTAAAAATTAGTGGCTTATTTCATTCTCACAAACTCAGATTTAGTCCAAAATAATTCTCTTCTCTCCCTCTCAGGGGCAGCATACAGACGTGCAGGCCAAAACTCAGCCCTTTCACAGTTCTCCCATGTGAATCCACTCAGGATTGCTGCTCAAAATCACTTGAGCTGTGTGCTTCTTCAGCTCCCAAGTTAGATCTGCCTTAAACAGCAGGCAGCTTGGAGATTTCCCTCAGATCCAAAAGGTTCGGTTGGCTGATTCAGCTGTCAGTCAAAGCAAGAGCTCCCCCTTCAGTTGCAAAAAGGTGCCAAAAGCCCAAAACTACAATTCCTACAGATTTTGACTCCACACAGCTCCTGTAATCCGGCTCCATTTTAGGTCCCACCAGACTGATTGGTCCAATTCGGCAATTTCAGCCCAAAATGGTAGGGATAAACAAAACAGTCCTTGCTGCAAAGAAGGCAGGTTAGACAAACTACATTATTATTACCACTCTAATGAATGTTCAGCAAACAGTTACATCTATTAACAGGGCTCCCTCTGTGCAATTAGCGATGGCAGAAATGGAGCTATTACCTGGCAGCCTGGGCGAGACTCGCGCATGACAACACTCCCCCCAGATTAATTATTACTGCAATCTAGGCAGCTCTTAAAGCATCAGTACATAGAGGCTACACAGGCACTCTTTGGCAATAATGATTAACTGCTAAATGCAGGACACCAGCCTGGCAGTGAGCAATTAGACAAGCTCATGGAAGACTTTCCAGAAACCCCCATTTGTAGGGGGGTTACGCTATGCAAAAATGTCACCTTTTTATTACTTTATATTTTGAATTTTTATTTTTTATTGCTTTTTCTCTAAATGCACTAATATGTTATTAGCTGTTCACAACATAGATCACAATTAGTAAACTTTTATGGATTTATACTGTTGCTTGTTGTCTTTGTCACATTAACAATGCAAGTCTGGTGTCCACCGTTACATTCAGAACACATGCTTGGTATCCACAGTTACATTCAGAATACTGCCACTTGTTTTTAGTGGTCATTTAAAAGTGAATTACCTCACAACACATTGCATTTTTCACTGTTGGGTCACAGCATGTTGAAATGCTAGAAAAAAATGATCTGCTCTGCATTTGAAAATTGACCCTTCATGTCACAATTTGGTACATTTTCAAGAACATAGCCAAATCAGAATGAAAAAGAAATGGAAATAACAGAAATATAGAATTTAACAGGCAGGAAAAGATCCATGGTCCATCAGGTCTGCCCCGTCCTTACTTTAGTCCAGCCAGTCTAGATCTGATATGGTCTGTGCAGCACTCCTTACTGAAAGTCCTGCCATGTTCACTGAGTAAAACCTTCCTGACCCCAATCCCTGCTCCTGTTTTCACCAGCCCCATGCATCTTTTCCACATTTTCATGAAACCTGCAAATACCTCAATGTTACCCACCTTCCTGGGTAGACAGTTCCATTTGTCCATCACCCTCTCTGTGCAGAAGTGTTTCCTCATGTCCCTCCTGAATTTCCCACCAACAGCTTAATACTGTCTTCTTGTGCAGACCCGTTTATTCCCCTTAGCTATTTGAGTGTTTCAGACATGTCTCCCCTTTCCCTTCCAACCTCCCGGAAGTACATGTTTAGATTACCCATATTTTCCTAAAAGGTCTTTCACTATTGACAGAGTATCATTATGGTTGCCCTCCTGTGATCAGTTCTAACTGATGCTTCTCCTTTTCAAGGTGATGGTTCCAGACTTGTGCTAAGTACTGTAGATGCAACTTCACCAGTGACCTGTAGAGGACAGGATAACTTAAAACAAAGAAACAGAGAAATATAGAATCTGACAGCAGATAAGGGGACTGCTTGGCCCAACCAGATAGCACATTTTTTTCTTTTTTTTTCCTACCTTCATTTTTGCTGTAGACCCACTTAACTTATGGTGCTGTCTCTCCCTCCCTTACCCCTACAATTCCCTTCTACCTATCCAAGGCATTTCTGAACCCAACCACTGTTTTTGCCCCACCCCCCAGTACCTCAGCTGGAAGGCTGAATCCACCACTTTTCCTGTGAAGAAGTATTTCCTCTTATCTCTCCTGAACCTTCCCCCTTCAGCTTCATAGCATGTTCTCTTGTTCTAGAGTACTTTATTTCTAAAAAATACTCCCCTTCTATACCTTATTAACTCCCATGAGGTATTTAAAGATCTCTGTTATTTCCACTCTCTCCCTCCTTCCCTCCAGGGTGTACATATTGAGCTCCATTAGCCTCTCTTCATAGGGTTTATAATACAGACCCTGCACTATTTTAGTAGCCCTCCTCTAGACTGTCTCCACTCTGTCTACGTCCTTCCTGAGATGTGGTCTCCAGAACTGGACATGGTACTTACTAGTCATCTCTATAGGGACAATACCACCTCCCTATTTCTTCTGGCAATACCCCTTCCTATTCACTCCAGCATCCCACTAGCCCTCCTGACTACCTTTTCACATTGTCTGGCTACCTTTAAGTCATCTGATATGATTACCCCCAGGTTTCTTTCCTACTTGGTCATTGTGAGTATCACTACACCCATTTTATACTCTGGCCCTGGATTTCTATGACCTAAGTGTATTATTTTGCACTTTTTTGCATTAAAGCCCAGCTTCCATACCCTTGTCCACTCCTCCAGTTTTTCAGATCACTGACCATCCTTTCCATGCCTCCTCACCCTGGAGTTTCCATCCTGTTGCAGATCTCGGTGTCATCTGCAAAGAGGCAGACCTTCCCTTCCAGCCCCTCTGCTATATCACTGATAAAGACATTAAAGAGGACCAGTCCCAGCACTGAACCCTGATGTACACTGCTGGTCATCTTCCTCAGAGTGTACTCTATTTACTACAACCCTCTGTCTCCTATCCCCTAACCAGTTTCTTACCCAGGTTACCACCTTGTTACCCACCCCCAAGCTACTCATGTTGCTTACCAGTCTCCTATGTGGAATGGTGTTGAAAGCCTTGCTGAAATCCATGCAGGCCACGTCCACTGCTCCACCCTAATCTAACTACTTGGTCACCCAGTCAAAGAAATCTATCAGATTTGTTTGGTATGATCTTCCCCCTGTGAATCCATGCTGCCTCAGATCCTGTAATCCGTTGGATTCCTGCTACAGTATTCCACTTTCCTTTCCTTAAGTATTGTCTCCATTAACTTACCCATCACCAATGGCAGGCTGACAGGCCTATAATTGCCCGCCCCTTCCTTACTATCACTTTCATGAAGTGGGACTACATCTGCCCTTCTCCAGTCCTCTGGAACCACTCTGGTCTCCAGAGATCTGTTAAATAGGTATGTCAAAGGTGCAGCCAGTGCCTCTCTGAGTTCCCTCAGCACTCTAGGATTCACCACTTCTGGTCCAGTAGCTTTATCCACCTTCAGGTTAGCAAGTGCTTTCCTGTTTTTTTATAATGTCTGTTTCATTAGAAAGCAAAACTGATGCAGTCATAATTTAGCAAACAACTAGGATGACCACAATTAAGCATAAAACCAGAATATAAATAAAATGATTTTTCAAAGTACAACACAGTAAAATAAAGGGAAGAAAAATTAATATAAATGAATTAAGTAACTTGAAATCACACAAAGTACTTTACAATTATAATAAACCTAGCAACAAGAACAAAGTAAATAAACATTGCCTGGGCTTACAGGCAGGGCATGGGGTAAAGACGAGTTAGTTTAAAACTACAATAAAAAAACATTCTGATAAAAACTTATCAACCCCATTAAGAACTAATCCCACAAGAACCAAAACAGAAGCTTATGGGACAAATGCGGGATCAAATTTTAATTTGTGAAGTACGCAGGATCTCCAGATTTCTTCGAATACTGACAAAAGATTTAAGAAATAATAGGTGCTTTTTTCAAATTGGTAGATAGTATCAACTATAGCTATCCATGGGATTGCTGAGGGGGCCGTGTTTGAAACCAGAGTTTGGTAATAGCTTTTTTTTTGCGTATTCCAAAAGAATCAGATGTTAACTTGAGCACCTTTGCTGCAGCCACATCCAAGAGCAGGACCATTCTCGATGCCCTACAGGTGGCATGCCTCAGACAGCTAGTTTTGGAATCCACTTGTGAGGGAGCAATCTTAGACCTCATACTCTCAAATGGGGACAGCGAGAGGATCTCAGATCTAGAAGTGGGTAGCCATCTGGGAACAAGTGACCACCAAACAGTGTGGTTCACGATAAACTCAGCTACAGAGTCAAGCCATACAACAGTGAGGGTACTGGACTTCAGGAGGGCTGATTTTGGCAAGATGGGAGAGTGCCTTAGAAAAGCACTAGCAAACAGGCTAGAAGAAGGGGGTAGAGCAACAATGGGAAAACATCAAAACTGCCATCACAGAGGCAACATGCCTTTGTGTGAAACAAATGAACAAATCAAAATGAAAGAAAAAGCCACTATGGTTCTCAAAAGGGGTGGCGGGGAAGGTTAGGGAGAAACAGATAGCACTTAGGAAGTATAAGGAAACACAGAAGGAGCAGGACAGAGAACTGTACCAGTTAAGGCAGAAGGAAGCAGGGAGGGAAATCAGAATAGCAAAGGCCCAAACTGAGGAAAAGATAGCCAACTCGGTTAAGAAGGGGGATAAATTATTTTTATAGGTACAGCAGGGAGCGTAGAAAGACAAAGGGAGGGATAGTGAGGTTGAATAGAAAGGACGGTGGGTGGGCAGAGAGGGACAGTGAAAAAGCAGGGACACTGAACGAATACTTCTGCTCAGTATTCACAAAAGAGGAGGAGGAGAGGTGCCAAATCCAATTAACAAAACACTCTGGATGGGTGGGGGTCGATCCCAGTCCTTTCACAGAAGAAAGGGTTCTGAAAGAACTCCTAAAACTGAAGGTGGACAAAGCAATGGGGCCTGACAGAATTCACCCCAGAATTCTAGAAGAATTAAGGGGAGAACTAGTGACACCACTGACTACCCTTTTTAACAAATCTTGGGAGGATGGTGTAGTACCTGAGGATTGGAGGAAGGTGGATGTAATTCTCCTTCACAAAAGTGGGAGCAAGACAGAGGCAGGAAACTACAGACCTGTCAATTTGACCTCTGTGGTAGGGAAAGTGATGGGATCACTTCTGAAAGAAAGAATTGTTGAGTACCTAGAGGAAAGTGGGGCACAGGACCCAAGGCAGCATGGGTTCACAGCGGGAAGGTCATGTCAGACAAATCTAATTGATTTCTTTGACTGGGTGACCAAAGTAGTAGACCAGGGAGGGGCTGTGAACATGGCCTACCTAGACTTTAGCAAGGCATTTGACGCAATCCCACACAAAAGATTAATAATTACATTAACCAGCCTGGGAGTGGATCCCAGGGTGGTAGCCAGAGTAAAACATTGGCTAGACAACAGGACACAGGAGTAATTGTAAATGGAGTCCACTCTGAAGAAAGAGGGGTTACTACTGGGGTACCACAGGGTTCAGTTATGGGTCCAGTCCTTTTTAATGTCTTTATAAGTGACATTGCAGAGAGACTGGCAGGAAATGTATGTCTCTTTGCAGTTGATACAAAGATCTGCAACAGGGTTGAAACACAAGGAGGCATGGAAAGGATGAGAAGGGACTTGGCAAGGTTGGAGGAATGGTCAGAAGTATGGCAGCTTGGATTCAATGCAAAGAAGTGCAAAATAATGCACCTGGGAAACAAAAACCCAAGGGAAGATTACACAATGGGGGGGGTAGAAACAACAACAAAAATGGTAAGGGACCTGGGGATTACCATATCAGATGACCTTAAGGTTAGCAAGCAATGTGAGAAGACAGTAGGGAAGGCTGGGGGGATACTGGAATGTATAGGGAGAGGCATCACCAGCAGAAAACAGGAAGTTGTTATCCCTCTGAACAGACAGTTGGTGAGACCACATCTGGAGTACTGCATCCAGTTCTGGAGACCCCATCTCTGCAAGGACATAGACAGGATGGAGGCAGTCCAGAGGAGGGCAACTAAAATGGTGCAAGGTCTGCAAGAGAAGCCATATGAGGAGAGACTAAAGCAGCTTAATATGTATACCCTTGAGGAAAGGAGGGAAAGGGGGACATGATAGAAACTTTAAAGTACTTCAGTGGAGTCAACAAAGTCCAAGAGGGTAGCATCTTTCAGAAAAAGGGATGTGCAAGAACAAGGGGACACAATTTGAAGATAGAGGGGAGATGGCTCTGGGGCAATGTGAGTAAGTATCTTTTCACAGAGAGGGTGGTGGACACATGGAACAGCCTTCCTGAGGAAGCTGTGGAGTTTAAAACTGTAGGAGAATTCAAGAATGCATGGGACAGACATAAGGCAATTATTGTAGGGGGTAGGAAGAAACAGGCTGTTGGCTAACTAGGATCTGCAGCTTATCCTGTAGGTAGGGAAATGGGCAGACTAGGTGGGCCAAGTGGTCCTTATCTGTTGTCGAAGTCTATGTTTCTATGTTTCTATTAAACAATAGTTTAAGTTGCTTGCATCTTAAAGGTGCTTGGTCATGAGGTATATGTAAAAGCACCAGTGTGGCAAAAAGAGGTAAGCAAATATCAAACATCTGGGCTATAACATTTGAGACTGCCATCTAGAAGGGTCACAGATGGGGGCAGAACCAAAAAATATGGGCTTGGTCAGCCTTGGACTAGCCAACGGATGCCAGCCTGTGTTCCTAAATACTTTGTTGAAAGTGCTGGAGTCTTAAAAAATCTTATCTGACACTTCCAAGCAAATTCCTTTAAATATGGTACAATCGAAAGTTTGTAGGTGGCGACAGTGTATTTTTCCCCCAGAGCAGGGTCACACTTTAACTGCAGGTCCTTCTCCCATTGATCTAAAATTGAGAGAGTGGAGTCTGTCAATTGGTCTTGAAGAATAGAATATATGTTACCAATCAGATGTTCCTGTCCTTTTAGTGGAGTTAAATTAGGGCATTTAATGCCAGAAGCGGGTCTGGAAGACATCTGCAGGAGGCGGGAAAGATTTGTATATAGGCATGCAGTTGTAGATATAGATAGTAATCAGTAGATGGTAAACCATATGTAGTATGTAAATCAGAGGAGAGACGGACTCCCTTAGAATCTAAAATCTGATGAAGGTAAACAATATCCAATCTAGCCCACCTTCATAGAAAAGGATCCAAGGCATCTAAAGGATTATTTCATGTCTATGCCAGGGAATCCAAAATAGGAGTTCCTTCCCCAAGAAGTCCCCATAGTACAACAGGAAAAAAAATTGTGAACAGGAGGTAGCCTGAGGGGGAGGAGAAGAGAATGCAACTGACATCAGGTAAATCATTAAAAATAAATTCTATAGCTTCCCAATAAGCTTGAAAGTTCACCAAAGTCCATAGACAGAATATGCCGAGCTGACCAGCTAATGAATGTAAATGACAATTAGGAACATTTATTCCGCCTTGAGCTGGAGAGAGAGATCCACACTGAAAGTTTAAGTCTAGGTTGATGTCCTGACCAGATAAAATAGGATAACAGCCTATGCCAGTCCTGGAAATAACAGCTAGTATGATATAATGGAAACATTTGGAAATAAAATAGAATTCTTAGTAAAATATTTAAATGAATAACTTTGACCCTCTGCAAAAAGGAAAGATCAATGGCTTAAATCTTCTGCTATAGCTGTCATTAAAGGTTGTGGCTATTGTCTCTTCCCTCCCACCCAAGGTTATCTCTAAATTTATTAGCTTTTGTTAATTATGAGCAGGTGGGCTCTGATGGAGGAACTGGCTGGCAGCGGAAATAAAGAAGGATCAGCTTAGGCTGAGTGGCATGCAATGCTGATTATATCTACAATATACTAGCACCTTAAGTATATATTGTAACCGAGGATCATTTTCTCCCATAGGGAAAAATGGTTATAATTCGCCGTTATAACCCACAGGTTATAATGGCAAACACATGCCAGGTTTCCCTCGCTCCATGCATGTGCAAGCCTCAACTCTTCCCTGAATTACCACTCTCTACTCTGCAACCAGTAGCACTCAGTGGTAAGTAAATAAATAAAAATAACTCACCTCTCGTCATTAAAGTTCGCCAATCCTTCCACAGGTGCTCCTTAATTAAACTTTTTTTTTAAAAGTAAGGAAAAAAAGGCATGTTTTCAGCAGCCATGGACAGTGGATGGTAGGGCATGCTTCATCCCAACCAGACCACGGTGGGCTGAACACCAATGTATTTTTATTTTATAATTACTGTGGCAAGAAAACACTCCCCAGCAATAATATAAAACAAAACATGGAGTCGTGTGTAGAACTTGAATTTTACACACTCCCTCAGTGCTGGATGCCTGAATAAACCCCTTGAGCTTCGTTCTCAGGGTTTATATAGCATCCAACACCTCGCGTGTGTGTAAAATTCTCTTTAAACACACCACCCCATGTATTATTCTATATGTAATATACTTCCACCTTGTGGGAATTATAAGGGTAAGGGTTTTATAAGGGTTATATTTATAGACCCTCAGTAAGGCATATAAGTTATATTATAGATTGAAGGAGCACTCCCGACCAACTGGAGTGCTCCCTTCCCCTGCACGTGAGACACTCTCACTCTGTGAAGAGTGTCTCATGTGTAGATGCCCTGGAAATGGGGACATTCCCAGACATTTTTTTTAAATAACACCAGGTGATCCCTCGATCTATAATATTTTAATATGTCCCCTGTCGCCACTCATTGTCAACTTCACTTTGTTGTTCTCGCTGGAGCAGAATGTGCATGAAACCACTCTTATCCCACAATGAATGGCTCCAGGGGACATGTTAATATATACGTCAGCTGTTCATATGCACTATACCACATATTAAGTTGTTCTTGCATGGTGTCCATGTATATTCTTACAACTATATGTTTCAGAATGCAAAACTGTTAGTGTAAGTGCTGACTAATTTCATTGTCTTTCTACATATGTTCGTGCTCTGGCTGAATACTGCTGGGTATTGTAAAATAGAGCTATACTGTCCTGTAGGGTAATCCTAACATTCTTACCTACTTAGCTACGTTCATAATCATTAGTAGTATTATCTAGGGTCATTATAGTTTATATTGATTAAATACTTAATGTTCATACCTAGGGGAGGTATAAGTGCAGGTTGATTATCCAGGACTCTGGGATATAATAAGTGGATAAAGTAAGGCTACCAAGGTGGGAGCAAAGGAATTGGAGCAGGCATGAGGACAGATAGAAAGCACAAAAGTTGAGAGGGGATGGAACTAGCATGGCATGAGGGGAAGCATGGTGGGTGGTCAGTTGTAATGGGTGTGGAGCCACTATCATCTTAGGTATAATGTGAAGAGCAGGAGGTTGTCAAGTTTGTAGACAGCTTGAGAAGATTAGGGAGGAGATATGCAGGCTGAGTGGGAAGGGAGGAGGGCTGGGGAATCTCATATGTGTAATGGTCAGGGGTTGCCTATTCCTAACAGCATGGTAGGTACTCTCAGGGCAGAACCAAGGAGAACAATACAGGAATTGGTGGCATTCCCACCAAAGGGTCAACAAGTAAACAAGGTGGAGAACTGGCATGAGGTGAAGGGCAGAAGAAGGGGAGAAGAAGCTTTGGGGCATGGATGGCAGAGTAGGGAAAATGGAGGGAAATCAGAAGTTTGTCTTGTCAATGGGGGGAGGGCTTCCTTGAACAGGTTCACGATATTGTCAAGTTTGGAAGAGAGTGGGGAAGTTCAGGTGGCTAAGGATCAGGAAGGGGTGGAGGCTAGGTGCACAGCCAAGGGAAAAAGTGTGCCAGGAGGGGATGTGGAGAGGTGGGTCAGTGGTAGTGGTGAAAGGGATGGAAGCTACATGGGGGAGGAGGAGGAGAGACCTAGTCTGGGAAGGGTGACCAGTGAGAGGGAGAAAAGGAGGACACCAGGGAAGGCAAAGCTGAGTGTGAGCAGAATGGAGGGGGAATCTGAGTATACAGGAGGGAATGGGCCTCTGGGATGTGCACAGCAGGATATGCAAAATGAGAAGAGGGAGGGCAGGAGGGTTGTTATGTTAGGAGGCTCAATACTAAAGGGTGTGAGATGGTGGGAAGGAGTGTAGGGAATAGTAATAGGTGAGCAGAGTGCATGCCAGGCATGATGGTAGGGAGGGTAGGACATCTTATTACAAAGTGAGTGGGTCAGGATAGGGAGTTACTTCACATTGTGATAGGTATCAGTGACCTTGCAGAGTGTGAGGTAAAGGATGTTCAGAAGGTTTAAGGTGTTAGGGAAGTTATGTAAGGAGGCAGTAAGATCGGTTTCATTCTCAGAGGTTCTTCTAGTCCCTAGGGCAAGTACTGTTAGGAAGCAGAGGATAGAGGAGCTCAATACTTGGTTGAGGGGGTGGTGTGATTCTAATGGGTATGGGCTGGTGGGTGAATGGGGGAAGGTCATGTGAGAATAAGGACCTGTGTGTACTAGACCAGCTGCATTTAAGTAAAGTGGTCACAAAGGTCCTAAAAGGTAAGTTAGGGGAATATTTAACAGATAATCTGAATTTAAACTAAAGTAGGAGGGGCAAAAGGTGTGCTTCCCTCATAGTCACCAGGAAAGGGGGTCCATCAGACTTACCCCCAATAGATAATTATCAAAGGGAAGGGGAAATTGGTGAGGGAAGGGTGTTGGACCCCAGGAGGGGAGGAGTCATAAAGGGATGATAGTGAACAAAGAGGCACAAGGGTCAGTATGGATGGTGGTGTCCTTGAATGCAAGGAACCTGGCAAACAAAACAGCAGAGCAGCAGGCACTGATGGCATATGGAAGAGAGAACATAGCGGTAATCACAGAGACATGAGCATGCCAATACCATGACTGGGACCTTGTGATCCCTGGGTACAGACTGTACTGGATGGAAAGGAAGAAGGGAGGGGGTGTAGCCTTATTCATAAGGCAAGGAATAATATGCACCAGGGAGAAGGAGGAAGACAGAATAGAAGCCTGATGGGCAACACTCCAGAACAAGAAAGGGAAAAGGCTTCAATTGGAGGTGGTGTACAGACCACCCTCACAGGATGTGGAGATGGACAGGGATATGGGGAATCAGATCAGGAAGTTAGGAGATAGAGAAAACCTTGTCATAAGAGGTGATTTCAACCTGCTTGGGATAAAATGGAGTACCTTGACTACCTCCTGTGCCAAAGAAAATGTCCTCCTGGAAGCTTTCCAGAACTGTTTCCTGGCGCAGGGGGTCACACAGTCAATCAAAGATGGTGCCATACTAGAACTGGTGCTGTCAGACAGAGAACATGTCTAAGATATAGCCGTGGAGAACCTCCTCGTAGGTAGCGAACACCATAGGTTGTGGTTTTACCTCAATATGAGTAACGAAACAGCTAAGACCAAGACAAGGGTGTGGACTTCAAGAGAGCGGACTTTAGAGGAATGGAGGATATACTTGTAGGGCATCTTGCAAAAATCAGACTGGGGATAGATGCAGAGCAGAAATGGTCCATCATTAAGCTGGGTCTGAATGAGGCCACAAAAGATTGATAGGAGTTTACCTAATTACTTAATTGTTAGTCTAATACTCAGCATGCTTCCTGAAACAACCTATCTTGTTAACTGTATTATTTTGATCACTGGGCCTAGATTCTGTATACTATTGAGTGAAATCTTCACCCCAATGCAACTGTTTATATCTACACTATCTTCACCCCAATGCAACTGTCTATATCTGCATTATCTTCACCCCAATGCAACTGTTTATATCTACATTATCTTCACCCCAATGCAACTGTTTATATCTGCATTATCTTCACCCCAATGCAACTGTTTATATCTGCATAATTGTATAACGTTACTGAATGAACCTGATTGTGTATTTTTTTGTTCTGCATTTAGTATTTTTGTATGATATCTTTATCCTGCATGTAACATGGCTCTGTTATTGTAATTTTGTACCATCTGCGGATTGTCTGAAGTGGAACCTCTGTATCTGTATTCGTACCATTGCTGTTTGTTATGACGTGGAACCTCTGTAAAAGAGCCTTTGGCTCACAAGTACTTTCCTAGATACTAAATAAATAAAATAAAAATAAAATAAAAGACTGCAAGAAGTCCCAGAGTAAAAAGTCCAGAACAAAGAGACCAAGCTGGTTCAATAAGGACATGGCAAAGAAGGTGAGGGAGAAGAGGGCAGCCTTTCAGAAGTACAGGTGTACTATGAGTGAGGAGGACAGGGAGGTTTACTTAGGGAAATCACAAGACATAGGGAGAGTGGTCTGGGTAGCTAAAGCTACAAAGGAACTAAGGCTAACACAGGGGATCAGGAAAGGGGGAAAAGGACCACCTCAGATATATAAGGGAGAGAAGAAGTAGTAAGGAGGGGATTGTTAGGATCAAGAAGGAGGGGAGGATGAGCAGAAAACAGTGAAGAACAGGCCGAGGCACTGAATAAGTACTTCAGCTCTGTATTCACTAGGGAAAAGGATGGACCTGTGCCACAGGGGATTATTGGGGTAAGAATGGGGAGATGAAACACATAGGGAGATCAAGGTGGATAGGGTCTTAGAAGGTCTCAGAGCCCTTCAGGTGGACAAGGCACCTGACCCGGATGGCATACACCCGAGGGAGCTGAGAGAATTGGCAGAGGTATTGGTTCCCCCTCTGGTAGATCTGTTTACCACCCAGCTAGTGACAGGGTGTGTGCCTCAGGACTGGAAAATGGCTTATGTGGTGCCACTCCACAAGAGTGGTTTCAGAGGTGAACATGGCAACTACAGACCGGTCAGTCTAGCATCCATTATTAATGGAGACCATTCTAAAAGAAAGGCTGGTAAACTATTTGGAGGTTAACAATCTCCAAAATGATAGGCAGCATAGGTTTGTCAAGGGGAGATCCTGTCAGATGAATATGATAGAATTTTTTGACTGAGGCACAAGGTCGTTAGACAAAGACCAGGCAGTGGATTGTTCACTCAAAGTGCCAGGGTAAGCCATTTGGGCATTTAATAAATGTTGACTTAGCCTCTGGTCACAGTCTGTGAGTCGCTGCTTCTTTTACTTTACATTTTAGTGGACATACTATACCTGAACTTCAGTAAGGCCTTTGAATCCATGCCACATAGCAAGTTGCTTAACAAACTGAGTAACTTGGGAGTCGGGGACAAGCTGCTGGGGTGGGTCAGGAGCTGGCTGCAGGAAAGGAAACAGAGAGTGATGTTATGGGGTGAACTATCCAAGCCTAGACCTGTAATCAGTGAGGTGCCACAGGGATCATTACTTGGTCCAGTGTTATTCAACATCTTTATTGTATCCTGTGTCTATCTCATTAGAGTCCCCATGTAATCACTACCTGTGATATTGTATCCTGTGTCTATCTCATTAGAGACTCCATGTAATCACTGTCTGTGATATTGTATCCTGTGTCTATCTCATTAGAGTCTCCATGTAATCAATGCCTGATATATTGTATCCTGTGTCTCTCATTAGAGTCTCCATGTAATCACTTTCACTGCCTGTTATATTGTATTCTGTGTCTGTCTCATTACAGTCTCCATGTAATCACTGCCTGTTATATTGTATCCGGTGTCTGTCTCATTACAGTCTCCATGTAATCACTGCCTGTTATATTGTATCCGGTGTCTGTCTCATTACAGTCTCCATGTAATCACTGCCTGTTATATTGTATCCGGTGTCTGTCTCATTACAGTCTCCATGTAATCACTGCCTGTTATATTGTATCCTGTGTCTATCTCATTACAGTCTCCATGTAATCACTGCCTGTTATATTGTATCCTGTGTCTGTCTTGTTAGAGTCTTTGTAATCACTGATTGCTCTGAATACCTGTAGCTCTTGTGTAATATTTGTATTATCTGTACTGCTACCAGTAATTTACTGTCCTGGGTTGTGCCTTTACATTTTAGTGGACATACTATACCTGAACTTCAGTAAGGCCTTTGAATCCATGCCACATAGCAAGTTGCTTAACAAACTGAGTAACTTGGGAGTCGGGGACAAGCTGCTGGGGTGGGTCAGGAGCTGGCTGCAGGAAAGGAAACAGAGAGTGATGGTAGGGGGTGAACTATCCAAGCCTAGACCTGTAATCAGTGAGGTGCCACAGGGATCATTACTTGGTCCAGTGTTATTCAACATCTTTATTGTATCCTGTGTCTATCTCATTAGAGTCTCCATGTAATCACTGCCTGTGATATTGTATCCTGTGTCTCTCATTAGAGTCTCCATGTAATCACTTTCACTGCCTGTTATATTGTATTCTGTGTCTGTCTCATTACAGTCTCCATGTAATCACTGCCTGTTATATTGTATCCGGTGTCTGTCTCATTACAGTCTCCATGTAATCACTGCCTGTTATATTGTATCCTGTGTCTATCTCATTACAGTCTCCATGTAATCACTGCCTGTTATATTGTATCCTGTGTCTGTCTTGTTAGAGTCTTTGTAATCACTGATTGCTCTGAATACCTGTAGCTCTTGTGTAATATTTGTGATATCTGTACTGCTACCAGTAATTTACTGTCCTGGGTTGTGCCTGAAAATAGGCAGGTTTCTGCCTAGCACACTTACCCAGTAAACAAAAGCTAAATAAATAAATAAATTATTGGCAACATAGTGGTAGGGGTCAAAAGTAAGGTCTGCCTTTTCGCAGATGATACTAAGATCTGTGGTAGGGTGAACACAGAGGAAGGGAGACAGGAACTCAAGGAGGATCTGGCCAGACTACAGAAATGGTCTGGAATCTGACAGTTGGGGTTCAATGCTAAAAAGTGCAAGGTCATGCACCTGGGAGCTAGGAACCTGGGGCCAGCAACTGGCTGGGAAGTGTACAGGTGTCCAACTGAAAGGAGGAAAATGATCTAGGGGTGATAGTCAGGTGTAACATGAAACACTCTGTGCAGTGTTGTAAAATGGCAGCCAAAACCAAATAAAATGCTGGGATGCATCGCTAGAGAATCTCCTCCAGGAGGGAGGAAGTCATTCTGCCCTTGTACAGGGGTACTGTGTGCAGTTCTGGTGCCCATATTTGAAGAAGGACATCAAACTACTTGAGGGGGTCTAGTGTAGGGTAACCAAAATGATCCAGGGCATGGCAGACAAACCATATGATGTGACATTAAAGAGCTACTGATGCCTCAAAGAAAACTTTAAAAAGCGTAATAATTAGGTACAGTTCTGCCAGGATTCCATTTGTATTTTATATATTTCTCCTCTGTATTATTTATTACTAAGGAAATTTACATGAATATATGATCTTTATCCCACAGAGTTTCTTTAGAGTACATCTGCCTCTATAGCTTACTCCCTACTTAAAGCCGTACTCCTCTGTTGTGACACCACAATCTGTTACCATGGGAGTAACTGATGTCACAGGTAGTGCTCTGTGACTTCAGGTAGGGAGAAAGCAGCAGGAATAGACAAGCTCTTCAGGAGCAAAGATCCTGTTTTCATATAGCTGACCTCAGTAATAAATAATGAGGAGGAGGATTACAATACTAATGGGAAATACAAGCTGGACTGTGTCTAAATATTAGGTTTTGTTAAAGTTGTCCTGAACATATCAACAGCTCTTTAAGAGAGCTCAATATGCATTTCTTGGAAGACAGAAGGGAAAGGGGGAATATGATAGAAACCTTCACGTATCTAAATGGTAAAAATAGGGTTGAAGTGGATGATATTTTCAGTTTAAAAAGAGAGGGGACCACTAAGGACAACAGTGTGAAACTTGTGTGGTGATGGTGGTGGTGGTGGTGGGGGGGGGGCAGGTAGATATAAAAAGGAAATGAGGAGGCATTTTTTCACGGAAAGGGTGGTGTCAAAGTGGAATGAACTGTCTGAGGATGTGATATCACTGAAAACAGTGGGAAGTATTAAAATGGGGTAGGACAGGGAAAAAAATGAGAGCGGCAATGGTACAAAGGGGGTTGGGAAGTTCCCTCTGGAGGGCAAGAGAAAGGTGGGGCAGCTCCAGTTAAATAGACTGAGCTGCAAATTTGAGCAGACTTGATAGACCACTAAGGCCTTTTTCTGCTGGCAATTTTTGTATGTTCATATGAAATTCAGTAGCAATAAGTGATCTGTATTTCTAGTAATATAGATACGAAGATATTTTAAGGAGTTTCAGTTCCAAAGGTTAGTGAGTGCTTTCCAAACTTTCTCCTCAGATAAAAGACTAGTGTCCACTTCCATCCCAGCAAAGCTCCTGATGCTTTTTTGTGGTCCCTACCCTTCCCTTCCCTTCCCCTTCCACTGTAAACACTAACCAGAAGTATCTGTTCAAGATGTATGCCTTTTTTTGGTCCTCTTCCATAAAATCTCCCTCATCCTGCCTTACCCTTACAATCCCTCAGTCTTCCTTTTTCCACTAACATATCTAAAAATGTTCTTGTTCCTTTTTGATACGAGCTGTTCTTTTTTCAGTTTGCATTAGCCCTCCTTACTGCTTTCCCTGCCTCTCTCTCTGTTTTTTGTTTTTTTTTATCATTTAACAATTTTTGTCACCTGCTGCGATGCTCTCTGGCTTGGGGCATCCAGCCGCCGGTTCCACCTGCCTGGAGAACTGGGTAGCTCAAACTGCACCCAGGAGGATCTGGGATGGCCTTCATGCTATCCCACTGGAGGGCTCCCCTCAGCCAGCCAGGACAGCCCCAGACCCTTCCTGACAGGATTCCACCAAAGTCCTCCACGTAGCTCAGAGCATGGCCATCAAGCTGCACGGTTGCACCCAGCCATTTTCCTCCTGATTGGTCCCTTGGAACGTGGACGTGCAATGATGTCCAGACACAGCATGCCGACGACTGCCACGTTCCCCCTCCAGTATCTCCCGCTCCAGTAGTGCTCCCGAGAGTCCCCAGGGGCTGCTACAGTGCAGTGGGATTCCTCAACCCACCCCAGGACCAGGAGAGCAGTCTATGGATGCTCAATCCTAGTCATCCCCTGCCAACCCCTGATGACCTGGGCTCGCTCCCGAACCCAGGTCGCCGGCATGGCGCGAGGTGTGGCATCCAGCACCTCAACCCTCAATGCCACTGGGCCAGCCTCTCTCTCTGTTTTACAGTGGACCAGCAAAGGAAAGCTGTGCTCCACTGGACCAGGACAGGGTGCAAGTATGGGGTTACTGCCCCAAACAGATATTCAGATCTAGGTGCTCACAATCCAGAGCTAGGAGTGTGTCTCCAGTGAAGGTAAAGTCAACATCTTCAAGCAAATAACTAATTTCAGCAATTCTGGAGTATGGTTTAACAACAACCCACCAGATCTTAGTTTAGGTGCCCTGGCGCTTCGCCACGTAAGGACTTCGTCAGGGGGGGTGGCTACCCAGAGTTGGACCCTCCCTTTTATTGTGACTAAACCATGACATCACCAATCAGCTTGTACATTTCATCATCTCATGAATAATAAATTAAATCAAAAGTGTGAGCAACAAAAGAGAAAACATAGGAAAATAAAGTAAAATTATAAACATACAAAAAATAAAATATATAATTCAAATAAAGGATGCTTTTTGCTCACATTTGGAATCTTTGACTAATTTCATTGAAATTCAAAAACAACTATTTTTAAGGTCTATATTAAACATATTGGCCCACATTTTCAAAGGAAATGCATGGCAAAAAGTGGAGATGTGATGCGCATCCCAGAAAATGGGCAGAACCATGATATTCAAAAGGGAGGGATGCGTCATGCATCTCCGGATTCACCAGCATGCATCTGTAATGTATGCAGTGCATGTAGAGGGGGTGTTCCCATGAATGTGCTACACATCCCTATATTCAGCCAGAATGTGCGGTGCATCTGCTACGCATCTCAGAAATGAGCTGCCCAAAGTTAGGCATGAAAAAAGCATGTCTAAATGGCCAGCCACCCACAGGCAGTTCGCAGAATTGCAGGAAAGTCATCTGAAGACAGCCCTTGGAGGTGCACCAGGACATGCTCCAGGCACCCACACACAACAGTCATGCCAGGATGGATGAAGCATGAGCCACAGGTGCCATGTCACCACCGGCACCATCCAGGGAGCACCACCCAACACCGCACCCCGGATGCAGACACCCAGCAGCCACATGCCAGTACTGTTGGGTGACACCCAGGTGCACCAGTGGGGTGGACAGCCACATTGCAGCACATGTACCAGGGGCTATGGCCAGCACCCATGCAGCCTGCGGGGTGTCACCCAGTGGTGGCATGCACCCAGGGTGACATCTGTGGCAATGGTGCCCATGTTGTTTGGTGGTACTAGTGGATGCATGGCTCAAGCCAGGGACCATCCAGTGGCACACACCAATGGTGGTATCCCATGGGTGCACACAGGTGGGACCCACCCACACAGGTACCAGTCACTGTCCACACACTGCCATCCTTTGCAGTGCCCACCAGGTACCTCCCATACTGGGGTGTGGGGCATTGCAAATGATTGTATGCAGCATATGGAGCTGATGTATCACATGCATGTGGTAGCCTGAGCAGCCTGTGTCACCCTGTGTCTGCCCCGTTGCATGTCCAGGTGACCCCTGTGGCCAATGTCCAGGTGGGCCCCTGTACCCCTGTCTGACCCTGTACATGGCTATGGGGTGTAGCACTGTACCCAGGCCAATGCAGTCCACCCTCCCACACACAAACATTCCATCACACCTGCCTGCTAGGCTGCAGTTCCTCCTGTTCACCTTTGTGGAGTGGTGGGACAGCCCTGCAAAGCTGAAACTAAGCATGCCCAGTGTATGCAAATGGCCTAAATACATTCCAGTAATGAAACGTAGATGTGGGAGATTGGCTTGGAATGTGCAATGAGGTCATTTGTATATCCTGGCTGAATATTGCAACTTTGTATCACACATTTCTCCATGCTCTACATAGGGCTTAGGTCACCTGCTGTGCCGCACATCTCCCACTGCATGATTGCGCATCTTCAGGATATTCAGTCAGACATGTGCGAGTGCATTTCATGACACATCTTCCAAATATCTCTTTTGTTTTGGCAGGCACATCTCAGATGCATAGCACAGGCACTTGCACACTTTTGCAGTGGACTTTTGAATATGGGGGCCATTCTATATAATCTCATACTTAGATTTGCAAAGAAGTCAATGTTACCATGAATATGGAAGCTAGCCAATAAGGTGAGAAGAATCGAGTGGCGAAAAGTTTTACAGTTTTGGAGTCAGGAGCAATTCCACTATAAAGTCATTCCAAAAATAGCTTAATTCTTCTGACAAGCGGAAATCCTGTGCTCTCCATGCATCTCAAACTGCGAAAAGAAGAGAGAAAAAAGATGTTAGAAAAATGGTAAACATTAGCAGTGTGCAACCAAATCACGTTAATTACTAACACAGATGAATTACTATTCCATATTTCAACAACTCAGTTATCAGCAAAAATCAAAATAATTTCACAATAAGTGGTGGAGAATGGGGGAAGGGAAGAAAATGAACAAATGTTATTATACATTTGTGTGTGTGTTTTTGTGTGTGTGTGTGTGGGGAGGGGTGTTATGTTCCTTAGAACTTATTCAAAGTACTATAAGTAAGGTCTGAGGTCCCAGTCTGGATTCAGACCTTCAGGGGCCAGCGCCTAAAGAGAAAATAAATGAAGTTCAATACTGTATGATCACTATTATGATGCAACATAAAGTGTTCTGCCACTGGACTTTCAAGTTGCACATTTTTGATATCTCTTACCTGTATGTGCTTCTGAATCCTGTTTTTTAAAGGAAATATAGTCCTACCTAGGTAAGATTTGTTACAGTCACACCAAATAACATAAACTGCTTATGTTGTTATGCATGAAATAAATAGATTGTTTCAAACTTTTCTGTTATTTGTAAGGACTATAAAACTAGTTCCTTGTTGGCAATAAATGCATACGTTGCAGTTTCCATATCTATGCATGCCATGGGGTCTTGTTTGTAGCCATGTTCTTGTAACTGGTTTATCCCTTGAAAACTGACTATGGACTAGTTAATCCCTTAAATTATTACTCCTCCTGAAAGAAATCCTTGGTTTTCACCCTATGTGTTGTGCTAATAGAGGGTTACTTAAAAGAATATGTCAAAACTTGATTAGTGTTCCTTAGCTGTCCTGCTAGGTGATTGAAATTTGTTACAAAATTCACATTATTTTGTTCCTCCAGAATTCTAATGGGAAGGCTTTAAGCCTGAGGTTCAATGGGTGGAGCAACTACGTCACTCCCCCACCAGGCTTTAAAAGGTCAATCATCCTGGGCCTTCCTAAGATTCATTTCTCATTGCGGCCAGATGCGCCACCCTCCTCGTCCCTATTCTGGTCCTCCCACTCCTCAGTTTGTTCTAGTTTAGCACCTCCAGCCACCGGCTCTCCCTTCATCACTTTCCTTTCATTTCTTCTGTCGATCGCATGAGTACCGTTCACTAGAATTTTACCTCCTGCCCTGTCTGGCATATCTCAGCTGTTGCCGGACTATTTTGTAGCAATTCGGGTTGGCATCCCCGTCGGCTCGTTGCCCTGCTCAACGGTTCCCTGTTCCTGCCTCTGCACCTCCTTCAATTTCCTGGCCGCCTCATCCCTCCATTGCTTTTTTCCCCTTTCCTCTTCAGCCACCCTCCTCACTTTTTGTGCTTTTCAGTCTCCTGCTTCCTTCTTTTCTCTCTGCTCCCCTCAGATGCTCAGTGCCTGGCTTCACCGGTGCTCAGGGCATGTACAGTAGTCCCCCACCAGCTCTTCTCTATTTCTGGGTTCTCCCTTGCTGTCACAGCATTTCTTGGGCTTTTCTTCCCATCACTTTTCATCCGGATGACCACCCCATCACTCCTCGTTCTCCCACACTACAGCACTTGGCCTTGTATCCTGCAGTTTCAGCTGCCTGCCACTTCTTGTGGCCCCATTTCCTCTGCCACATCCTCATGGGGCTGCCAGGTGGGCATCTCCACTTGCCTCGCTGGTTCTTACTCTTCTTCCTGGTCCTGTGGCACTCTGTTGCCCCTTCTGCATGGCTGCCTCCTGCCTGGTCTTTCCACTCCCCTGGGGACCCCTACTAGCTAGCTCTCATGGCAGCTGGCTGTCTGCCATGTGGGTGCTGCTCCTTAGCATAGCTGCTTCGGCTGTGAGCTCTCTATCTGCCTTTTTCAATGAACATCATGTTTTCTTCTACTGTTCTGTGTGGCCTTGCCTGTGGTTGCCATCCCTGCTGGTCCTGCCCATACCTTTCCTCCTCTCAGTGTTTCCCATCTTAGCACTGGCCTTCTCTGATCAAAGCACAGGGCCTAAATGGTAGCACCTTCTTATTTTTATCACCCGTATGTCTGCCCTTAGTAACCTCCATGTAGTTGGTTATACTGCTGTTTCTGTCTACTTTGTTCACTAATTTAATGGCTTGTGTGTCCAGCTGTAGCTCTGACAATGTTCAGACCATCAGCAACCCTATGCAGAGCAAGGGTAAATTTGTGTGAGACACTCATTGCACCATGCGACCTTCATAGCAGGCGTGAGGTATGGTCCTGCCTGATTTCTGCATTAGTTGTTTATTTAATTTCATCCCTCATCTTCTGCCTCCTTCCACTTACTCATTTCCGCCACCATGATGTTGTTCCGCTTCCTTCTAGGTGTGCTTTTCTCAGGTTCATCCTGGTCCCCCTGTGTCCCTAGAGGCACATCTCTTGAGATCATTTGTTTTATCCTCTGTTTTGGGGTGTCTCCCATGCCACCACTGCTCATTGCCCTCCTCCTCCTCCCATTCCCTTCACCCCTTCCCCTCCCTACTTTTCCTCCTCCCGTTCCTTCCTCCATTCCCCTCCTTCTTTGACCTTGGGTTTTTTTTTTTCCTACCCTTCAATAACTTTCCCTATTCATATCCTCCTCTCACTTTAGTTATTATGGTGTCCAAGTGCCTGAGTCCATTTCTCATTCACTCAGTCTAACCTCTGAGTCTACTATCCATTATGCTCCTTCTCTGATCTGTGCTTTCTTTTGTTTTGTTTTTTCCTATCCTGCCATCACCTTCCCTACTTGTATCTTTCTCTTTAGCCCATATGTGTCCAAATGTATGAGTCTGGTTATCTTTCATTCATTCTGACCTCATGGTTCATCTAGTTACATCGCTTAATCGAGCATGCCTCTCATCGAATCCTATGCTACCTCATTGAACCACTGCTCACCTGCAGTTATTATCACCATCAGTCTTCTCATGCCTGCATCTAGGTATGCCTCGCTCATCCAACCCTCATGTCAGTTTATTCCATCAGATCGACTACTCGTGCATAACCATCTTGGTTCTATGCTACCTCGACTTAACCTGCTCTCCACTCAGAGACATGCCTTCATGTCCATTGCCCCTTTGCTAGGGGCTGGCAGGCTGCTCTCCATCATTGTTCAATGTTCATTTCATGTTTCATCACTAACCTTTCAAGCCTTTAAGACTTCTCTCCATCATCGTACTTCCTTGCTGCCTTTTGAGTTTCTAGTTGCAGACATCTCTCGCATCCCTAGACAGCCGTCCATTTAGAAGGTCAGTGCAAGAGCTTCATCTACAATTGAAAAATTGTCCTACTTCCTAGATATCTACTTTAAATTGCTGTAGTGGTGCTGATATACGTCCTTAAATCAAACATCTTTCAGCCTGGAGGGAAGGCGACCTAGGCCTTGGATCCCCCGGGATTTCCTTCTCAAAGGGGTTTTTCCTCTCCTCCATGCCAATGGTCAAAATATTAGTTAGGGTTAGTGCTTCCTTAGGTTCCTTAATTAGGTTCCACTGTTGGATGGAATCAGATGGTGGCCCCAGCTGTTCCCTCTCTCCTTAGGAAGTCTGCCCTTATACATCTTCTCAGACTTCCTTTCATTCATTATCCTCACCTTTCATCATATGCTCCTGTCATTCCTACCTACATCTGTCACATTTATTTCCAGTCTAGATATCTTCTACTTCTCCCTTCTTTGATGCTCGACACCCGATTGGGTATTATTTTTGAGCTTCTTCCTAAGCTACCTTTAGCCAATGGAATTATTCCTGCAGCACCTATGGTGGGGGGACTCCTCTAGGGTTCCTTGCATCATGCCCTTACAGGGTGGTATATCCCATTTGTGCTACATAGTGATGTTAGGTCCTCGTAAGAACCATGTACCATTAAAAGTGTTTGGACATTGATAGTGGTCCAGAATGCAAGTTTTTTTCAAGTAATTGCCATGCATGAAAGAAGCTGCACATAGCAACAAGGGAAAAATGTTGCAAACATTTGTAAAGGTAACCGGTATTCCCCTGTTCAAAGTCTGGTACAGAGAGTAGTTTTTCAAACATGCCCATTTATGGATAAAGTGTGTCTGTTCTCCACTTTGTGCATGCCAGAGCCCTGTACTAACTGTAGGTAAGCAGTATAAGACTCACTAGGTTTGTTTACAGTCTGAAGCTGCACCAATAATTAAACATTCTCTGGCCCTATATATAAACAGAGTGTGACTCTATCTCTGTTAAGTCCCTATACAAGCCCAAGTGTCTTAGCTTATATCTTTTTGCTTGGGAAAGTAAAAACAACCTTGCAAGTGATGTTTTCACTAGTAAAAACAAAACAGAAACCCTGTGGAGAGAAATTACAAGCCAACAACTGTGCACTCAGTCATTGAGTTCTAGTAACAGTTTAAAGAGCAGGTTCCTACCTTGCATGGTGCTGCTCTCCCCCAGCCTAATCGATGACTTACTTCCTCAGTAGCGCTGTTCCCAAATGTGGCATAAAAACTCCTTCAATTTTAAAAGATCCATCCCTCGTAAAACTGAAATGTGCAGCCCGGGCCAAAAAAAGACCGACTTCCCATTCCTGAAGTCCTGTTCCCTATTAATCGATCGCTCGCTTTGACTGAATAAAATCTCAACACCAAAGGGTATAAAACTATTAGAAAATATCGGTCCCATAGAAGTAAATGGTGCGTGAGCACGCAGCCTTCGTTTTGTGACATCACAAAACAGGGCTGTGTGAGCCGATGTGGGAGCATGTTGTCAGGACCAGGAAGTCAGTCTTTTTTTGGCCCAGGCTGCATATTTCAGTTTTACGAGGGATGGATCTTTTAAAACCAAAGGAGTTTTATGCCACATTTGGGAACAGCGCTACTGAGGACATAAGTCATTAATTAAGCTGGGGCAGGCAGCTAACCAGAACCTGCTCTTTAACACAGTGTCCATCTAAGCAACTAAGCAACCGTGTGCACTAAGAGGTTTTTGCCTAGACAGTGCAGTTTAAATTAAATTCAGTACAAACTCTTACATTTAGTATGAAGTAGACTCCTGCAGACAGGGTGTGGTCTTTGCTGCTTGCCAGGTTGCTGTATGCCTTCAGTATAGGGCAGCAGCAGCCTCTAGTGCCTACTTCAATATCACACCATCTGTCAATCATAGCATGATGAAATGTTTAACATTTGTTTTGAGCTCTCCCTTATTTAAATTTGCAACTCCTGACAGAATATGTGTGAATGCAACTAGCAAAGAGCTCCATAGCATTATATAAATTAAAAGGAGCCTTTTAAAAGTTATTTTAAAATATTGATGATGCTGATAACACCTGACTTGGTGGGCGGGTATAAAGAGGTATCCTGTACTGCTTGGTGTTAGACAGGGGGTCAGTTCCTTCTGAACAGTGTTAGAGAAAGACTGAGAGAGTACATCCGAGGTGGAAACAGGTCCAGATGGAGAAGGAGCATGATTTGGATTGACGGAGACAGGATGCAAAGTGGGCCGACACCATGAGGGTATTGCAGGCCATTCAAACAGGGACTACTGAGAGGACTAGTAGTCCTAGAGATATTAAGTTGTCTAGACTTTCAGAAGCTGACAATATCAAGGCATACCTCACCATGTTTGAACAAGTGGCACAGACCTGTGGTTGGCCCCGTGAGCAGTGGGTAGTCCGCCTTGCCCCACAACTGACTGGTAGGGCACAACTGGTATACAGCAGGATTGATACCAGGGATGCGGAAAATTATGATGTAGTGAAAAAAGAAATTCTTAGGCGGTACGATATAAATACTGAAACCTACAGCCAGCGATTCCAATTCCTGAAAATGACATCTAAAGATACTCCACAAGAGGTATATACCCGTTTAAAGGACTTGTCCTATAAATGGTTACAGCCAGAGATGAACCAGTGCCCAGTTGATGGAGGCTATCTTCAGTGAACAATTCATAAGAAAACTGCCCCCTGAAGTTCAAATTTGGGTCAAGGAGCACAAGCCGGAGGGTGCTGAAAAAACCATTGCCTTGGCTGAAGATTTCCTTGCTACCAGACCCTCCCATTACCAAAGGACAGGTGACAAGCCTACAGCTGCTACAACTGGGATAAGAAACATTTCTCTATTACTACTACTACTACTGGGAAACCTGACTGGAGGGTGGAGAAAAAAGGAAAAGTGCCCATGTCTGAAATAGTCTGTCATGGCTGTCAAAAGAAAGGCCATTTGATTCATAACTGTCCTAACATTAAGAAGGAATATGGACACCTTGCATTAGCTAATTGGGGCTAATTTGTTGCATTAGTAACTCTAGAAGAGCAACAGATGTTAGGACTCATAGACTCTGGCAGCCGTCAAACTCTGATACGAGCTGATTTGCTTCCAGCACTAACTGAAAAGGATATTGGTACAGCTGTAACCTGTGTTCATGGAGATGTTCACTGTTACCCCACTGCACCTGTCCCAGTAACTATACATGGACAAACACATGTCATAAAGGTTGGACTAGTACCTCACCTCCCAGTGCCAATGATTATTGATCACGACCACCCAGACTTTTCCACCTTGGTACAAGATACACAACATCCATTAGTGGGGGTAACAACTCGGGAACAAAAGATTCAGGGGCATTTACCTGAATTATTTTCTTTTAATGAGGAACTGTACGACAGTCCTGGAAAGCCCATAAAATCCAGAAAGGAGAAAAGAGCCTGCAAGAATGAGTGGAAACTTAAGAATATGCAGGACTTAAACATAATTGGACATGTTTTGAAACAGTCTGATATTAAAAATTAACAAGAAGAAGATGTCACTTTAAAATCATGTTTTTTGCAGGTTGGAAAAAAGGGTACTGAGGGGGCTCCTTGTTATGTATTAAATGACAGTATTTTATGCAGGGAATATACCAACCCAAAGACAGAGGAGAGGGTAGCACAACTGCTTGTGCCTCAAAAGTATAGGGGGCAAATCTTTCAACTGGCACATGAAATACCCCTTGCTGGACATTCTGGACAGATAGTACCTTGCAACGCATTCTTGCTCGGTTCTATTGGCCTACCATCTATGATCAAATATGAGACTATGTAAAGAGTTGTGGCCCTTGTCAAAAAGTTGCTCAAATAGGGCAAAAGGATTGTGTGCCCCTTCAACCAATACCTGTGGTGTCACAACCATTTGAAAGGCTGACCATGGATATCATGGGGCCCTTGGAAAAGAGCTCTAAGGGAAATCAGTTTATTTTAGTCCTTTGTGATTATGTCACATGATATCTAGAGGCTATTCCCATGTGGACAGTGACTGCCCCTCGGTTAGCAGAAGAACTTGCTAAAATATTTAGCAGAATGGCGATTGCCAAAGAGATCCTGACAGACAGGGGTTCAGATTTTAATGCCTGCCTGTTAAAGGAATTGTACAATTTATTGGGTATTGCTGCTGTCCGTACTTCACCATACCATCCCCAAACAGATGGCCTAGTTGAGCGTTTTAATAAAACCCTCAAGAAATGCTTATAAAATTTGTTAGTGAGGAGGGGAAAGATTGGGACAGGTACTTACTGTATTTACTAGTTGCCTATAGAGAGATCCCACAGGCATCTGCAGGGTTTCCCCCATTTACATTGTTGTATGGAAGACACCCTATGGGCGCCTAAGATATAGTTAAGAAACACTGGAAAGCCAGGGAAACAGTGGGACACTCTACTATTATTGACTACATAACAGGCTTAAGGCAACGGTTAGTGAAGTATGTTGAACTGGCACACAAGCACATGACAAAGTCAAGAGAAGCAAAAGGTTCATTATGACATTGGCACAGGCAATAAAGCATTTCAGGTGGGGAAGAAAGCACTTTAACTACTACCCAGCACAGAGAACAAATTGTTAATGCACTGGCAAGGCCCCTATAGTGTAGTTCGCCAAACCAGGTCAGTGAACTACGAAATAGAGATGCCAGGGAGGAGGAACCCGAAGAGAATATACCGTGTGAACCTTTTTAAAAAAATTGCATGATCCAGAGAGTCCAGGATTATATATTGCCCCAGAAAATACAGCCTCTGAGTTAGACGTTGCTTATCATCGTTTGGAACGGGTGGGCGGTACAGAGAGTATTTATGTAAATCCAGGGCTATCAGACACACAAAAGAGGGACTTACAAGTTCTGATACAAGACTTTGCCAGCACTTTTACCAATACCTCGGGAACTACTAAAGGTATAATGCATGAAATTCATGTCAATCAAGATCACCCTATATATCAGAAACCATATAGACTCCCTATAAAGGTAAGAGATGAAGTTATGAGGGAGGTGCAGAAGCTAGAGAAACTGGGAATAATAATTCCATCCAAAGGTCCTTGGTCTTCCCCAATGGTAGTGGTGCCTAAGAAGGAAGGTGGTATCCACCTTTGCTTGGACTTTCAAAAAATAAATAACATCTCCATGTTTGACTGATACCCCATGCCTAGGATCGATGACATCATTGACAGGCTGGGACATGCCAAGTATATATCAACCCTGGATTTAACAAATGAGTACTGGCAAATACCCCTTTCCCCTGAATCACAGCCCCTTACTGCTTTTAGTACTCCACTGGGTCTTTACCACTTCCTAAATATGCCATTTGGACTTCATGGGGCCCCTGCAACATTTCAAAGATTTATGGACATCATGCTGAGACCCCATAGAGCCTATTGCAAGGCTTACCTTGATGATGTGGTAATATTCAGTGAAAATTAGGAAACCCACTTGGTACTTGTGAGAAATGTTTTGCAAGCCATAAATGAAGCAGGTGTAACAGTGAACCCAGCAAAGTGTGCTTTAGTGAACATAGAAACCAGATACCTGGGATTTGTGATTGAGGGAGGGAAGCTACAGCTCGAACAGGATAAAGTCATTTTTGTGGCCAACAGTCCTATAACCAAGACCAAAAAGCAGGTAAAGTATTTTCTTGGCCTTGCAGGGTACTACAGGAGATTTATACCCCAGTTTTCCACAATAGCATGTCCCCTCACAAATGTCACAAAGAAGGACTGCCCCAATAGGGTACAATGGTCTGATTCCTGTGATGATGTGTTTCGGACCATTAAGGCTATATTATGTACATCCCTAGTCTTGCAGAGTCCTAATTTTAATTTACCTTTCGAAGTGCATACTGATGCATCAGAGGTAGGGTTAGGGGCTGTCCTGACTCAATATATCCAAGGTGAAGAGCATCCTATAGTTTATTTAAGTCAGAAACTCCTTGGAAAGGGAACGCAAATATGACACCATTGAAAAAAAGAGTGTTTGGCTCTCAAATGGGCGGTGGAGTCACTAAAATATTATTTGTGGGGAACAACCTTTAAAATTCTGACTGACCACAATCCCTTATGTTGACTCCAGCAGATGAAAGAGAAAAATCCCAAGAATCATGAGGTGGTATTTTGCATTACAGCCTTACCATTTCACTGTATCTCATAGAGCTGGGTCAGCACACCTCAATGCAGATTACCTATTCAGATTTGGTTCAGGGGTAGAATAATATATACAGTACAGTCTTGAAAATGTGTTATGTACACAGTATGTACATTGTATTAAAATGTCTCAGGGTAAAGTAAACAGGGAAGGGGGGACTGTAGCCGTAGGGGATTGGGCCCCCGTTGGCAAAGAAAGACTGTTGGGGGTGGAGCGCATGATGCCGAGGGGCACCCCCTCAGCACACAGTTGGGGGGATCATTATGCCGATGGGGAGTGGGATCCCCCATCAGCAAATGAAGTGGGTTGGGGCATGCAACAAGGGGATTGGGCACCCCTGAAGTCAGGCGGCAGCAGTCAGTGCCGCCATGTTTACATCAGGAGGCGTGTTATTGTGACGCTGCAATAAGAAGCTTGCTTCTCATTGCAGTAGACCTTTTTTTAGATCTGGTGGTTACATTCTGAATTGCTGGTGTGGCGCCTGCATGCTGGCTGATTGGAGAATGAGGGACGCACCTACTGATGCGTCCTCTGCATTTGTCCACAGTGACCACACTTCCAAATCTGCTGCTACTGGAATATGTTGACTCATGTGCAAGCACGAGCCAACATAAAAAGGGCTTAAGTAAAGTGTCAAATCAAAATTTTAAACAGTAAGATTGGCTCAGTTCCCTCTGTAATGCACCTGAACATTGCTGAACTTCAAAACTGACAGAAATTAACAATAAGCAGTAAATGACAGCAATTTTAAAAGTTTTGATAAGATAGTAAGTGGTTCCCCAAAGGCAGGAACCACACTAATTCATGGCCTTTCTCTGATTCCTAGGAACAGGAGAAATCACTAAAGTTAAACAATAAATTAAAATAACACCCTTACTAATGCAGAGTATTGAAGGATAACTAAAATAAATAGACCTGAAAGAATAAAATTGTTAAGCCATGTTGGAAGCCTGACGAGTGGAATTGTACTTCAGGAGACTGCTCTCTTCTACAGAGAAAGATACCCAATGTAAGTTGACAACACAAAGATCTGCAACAGGACTGATACACAAGGTGAGGTGGAAAGGATGAAAAGGGACTTGGCAAGGTTGGAAGAATGGTCAAATGCATGGCAGCTTAGATTCAATGCAAAGAAGTGCAAAGTAATGCATCTGGGAAACAAAAACCCAGAGGAAGAGTACACAATGGGGGGTGAGATACTGACAACAGCAAAAATGGAAAGGGACCTAGGGGTAGTTGCATCAGATGATCTAAACGTGGGCAAGTAATGTGAGAAGGCAGTGAGGAGGGCTGAGGGGATTCTGGGATGCATTGGGAGAGGCATCACCAGTAGAAAACAAGAAGTTGTTATCCCTCTGTACAGACAGTTGGTGAGACCACATCTGGAGTACTGCATGCAGTTCTGGAGACCCCATCTCCCCAAAGACATAGACAGGGTGGAGGCTGTCTAGAGGAGGGCAACCAAAATGGTGCAGAGTCTGCACCAGAAGACATACAAAGAGAGACTAAATGAACTTACTATGTATACCCTCAAGGAAAGGAGGAAGAGGGGGGACATGATAGAAACTTTCAAATCAATAAAGTCCAAGAGGGTAGCATCTTTCAGAAAAAGAGACGTGCAAGAACAAGGGGGCACAATTTGAAGATAGAGGAGGAATGGCTCAGAGGTAATGTGAGGAAGTATTTTTTCACAGAGAGGGTTGTGGATGCATGGAACAACCTTCCTGAGGAGGTCATGGAGTCAAAAACAGTGGCGAAATTCAAGAATGCATTGGACAGACATAAGGCAATTCTAGTGGGCGTAGGAGGAAGTAGGCTGTTGGTTAACTAGGATCTGCAGCTTATCTATTAGGTTGGGGAAATGGGCAGACTAGGTGGGCCAAGAGGTCCTTATCTGCTATCAAATTCTATGTTTCTATGTTAAGACAGTAAGGGGGAAGGTGACTACAGTGGAGAGTTTGAACTCGATTCTAATTCTAAATTTTATAACAAGCCTAAGTTCTACCTCTGGGGAACCTCAATCCAATGGACTGAGTGTGGTTTGTGAAAACATACCGATGGATTCCTGGAGGTAGAATGCTAATGAAATTTTACCTATCTCTCAGTTCTTTGGAGTGTGAGACAAATATCTTCTTGACTTTGCTCCTCCACTCCTTGTTCTTGCTTTTTGGTCTCTGTTGTACTTCTTTTTCTGTCATGGAAGAGTGAGGTCAGATAAAAAAGAGACCGATTGAGCAGATTATAAGAAGGTGATCTTGTTGATTACCAATGTTACTCTTGCCCCATTTAGTACTTTCATGACTCCCTGATATATGTCTCTGTTGATTTTGCCTTGACTAGCAGATCTGGCTCTACAGTCTCAGCTGTGTACTAATTCGTTAGCATAATCTGTTTTGTCTCTCAGAAGTTTAGTTTTTTGCTTTCAACTGTTTCTTTTTCAAAGGCTCCCACTTACAGAGGAGCCAGTCAGGATGTAATGCAGTAACCAGCAATAAATAGCATGCCACAAAATACTGCATGACAAAAGGGCTTAATTGCCATTGAATTACACTATTCCCTGCAGAATACTGCAACATGTTGCACTAATACTGCAAAGTACTGTGTTGCATGCTGGCTGGCACTGCTATAGTTTGCCATCCAATTGGGCACTTAATCCATTATCAGTCAAGTGTTCCAATTCTTTCTAACCTATCTGAACCAAAGTTAACCTTACTTGTTCATAGTTGTATAGTCCTCGGACACAGCTGTCTGCTTTTTATTATTTACACCCCCCCCCCGACACACACACACTTGATGTAATTACCTCTTGTCATAATGTGGTCATTTAGGTACTGATCCTTTTATACATTAAGATACTGCGATGCGCTAAGGAACGCTTTGGAGAGTAGCACACTTTGAGGTGTGTCTCCCTTTCAATCCACTGTTCTGCTGAGCAGGCATGGCTCCTGCAACAATGGATGCGGAAGTGTGGCGACAGCGGTGGTCTTCGCTTCAAAGAAAACCACCACTGTCATACAGAGCACTGTGTCACGCCGCCCCGCCACGCCCCCCCTCAATGTTTGCTGCCATGCTGGGAGCCCACCCCAGCGTGGCAATGTCCCGTTGTCTGCCGACGGGGTGCCCAATCCCCGTCGGCTCCACGCCCCCAAGCATCCTTCTGCCATGCTGGGAGCCCACCCCAGCATGGCAACCGTCTCGGTTGTTCGTCGGTCGGGGTGCCCAATCCCCATCGGCTCCATGGCCCCCAGCCATCCTTCTGCCATGCTGGAGCCACCCCAGCGTGGCAAACATCCCACGTAGTCTTTTTTTTTTCACCTGTAAAGCAAAAAGCGTCCCACGGCGCCTCCCAGTCCCCTCCCACAACCCGCACTCCACCCACTGTGCACCCAGCCTCCCCACACCCCCTCACCCCATACTTACCTCCGAGCTCAGCGCAACGATCTTCGTGGACCGGAACACGCTGTACTCTTCAAAGCTGACCGCGAACTGAGGAAATGCCGTAAGCTGTATAAAGGGGTAGATAGGGGTTTTCAACTTATTGCATATCTCAGGCATTTTTGGGAATTTTTGCACCAAATTTTCAACATGGGGTTTTGGGACCCTTCTCATGAATGATGTCACTGTCATGGCATTATTCGGGCTTCGAAGGTGATTTCACAGTCATGTGCAAAATCACCCTTTGGGACCAATAACACCATGACAGTGACATCATTCATGAGAAGGGGTCCCAAAAACCCTATGTTGAAAATTTGGTGCAAAATTTCCAAAATGACTGTTTTATTTAAGTGCTGCTATGCAGTTCCTACGCAGGCTTGTAAGTTCAAATTTTCAATATTTCACTCCAGATTTTCAACATTGCCATTTTACCACACCTCCTTATGAGCAGTACAGCTGTCATTTTTCACATCCTGCCCAAAATGTGTTTCCGCTTATGGCAAGACAATGGCGCAGTCAGTGTCTCGAAAGCAATGTATGGGACACATTAAGAAAATCACACTGACACTGTTCATTAGCAGAGATCTTAAAATGGCTATGTTGAAAATTTGGTGCAAAATTCCTTAAAATGACTGTTTTATTTAGCTGCATTGCGCAGTACCCACGCATTATGAGGTTTGCAAATTTTCAATATTTCCACTCCAGATTTTCAACATTGCCATTTTACCACACCTTCTTATGAGTAGTATAGCTGTCATTTTCACATCTCACCCAAAACGTGTTTCTGCCCATGTAGCGCACAATGGCGCAGTCAGTGTCTGAAAGCAATGTATGGGACACATTAAGAAAATCACACTGATACTGTTCATTGGCAGAGATCTTAAAATGGCTATGTTGAAAATTTGGTGCAAAATTCTAAAATGACTGTTTTACGAAGTCGTTACGCAGTACCCACGCATACCGTAGGTTTGTGAATTTTCAATATTTCCACTCCAGATTTTCAACATTGCCATTTTACCACACCTTCTTATGAGTAGTATAGCTGTCATTTTTCATCATCTCACCCAAGCGTGTTTCTGCCCATGTAGCACAATGGCGCAGTCGATGTCTCGAAATCAATGTATGGGACACATTAAGAAAATACAGTGACATTGTTCATGAGCAGAGGTCTTAAAATGGCTATGTTGAAAATTTGGTGAAAAATTCCTAAAAATGACTGTTTTACGAGCGTGCATTGCGCAGTTCCTACGCATGCTCGTACGTTTGCGAATTTTCAATATTTGCACTCCAGATTTTCAACATTACCATTTTACTACACCTCCTCATGAGCAGTACAGCTGTCATTTTTCACATCCTGCCCAAAACGTGTTTCCGCCCATGTAGCGCATAATGGCGCAGTCGGTGTGCGAACTCAATGTATGGGACACATTAAGAAAATCACAGTGACACTGATCATGAGCAGAGGTCTTAAAATGGCTGCATTGAAAATTTGGTGAAAAAATTCCTAAAAATGACTGTTTTACGAGTCTGCGTTGAGCAGTTCCTACGCATGCTCGTAAGTTTACGAATTTTCAATATTTTCACTCCAGATTTTCAACATTGCCATTTTACCACACCTCCTCATGAGCAGTATAGCTGTCATTTTTCACATCCTTCCCAAAACATGTTTCCGCCCATGTAGCGCACAATGGCGCAGTCGGTGTGTGAACTCAATGTATGGGACAAATTAAGAAAATCACAGTGACACTGTTCATGAGCAGAGGTCTTAAAATTGCTGTGTTGAAAATTTGTTGAAAAAATTCCTAAAAATTACTGTTTTACGAGTGTTCATTGCACAGCTCCTATGCACGCTCATAAGTTTGCGAATTTTCAATATTTTCACTCCGCATTTTCAACATTGTCATTTTACCACACCTCCTTATGAGCAGTGCAGCTGTCATTTTTCACATCTTGCCCAAAACGTGTTTCCGCCCATGTAGCGCACAATGGCACAGTCGGTGTGCGAACTCAGTGTATGGGACACATTAAGAAAATCACAGTGTCACTGTTCATGAGCAGAGATCTTAAAATGGCTATGTTGAAAATTTGGTGAAAAATTCCTAAAATAACTGTTTTACTGACGTCGTTTGTAGCAGTTCCCACGCATCCGTAAGTTTGCTAATTTTCAATATTTACCCAGATTTTCAACCATTTTACCACACCTCCTTATGAGCAGTATAGCTGTAATTTTTCACATCCTGACCAAAGCGTGTTTCGCCCATGCAGTGCACAATGGGCTGAGTCGTGTATGCGAACTCAATGTATCAGACACATTAAGAAAATCACTGTAACACTGTTCATGAGCAGAGGTCTTAAAATGGCTGTGTTGAAAATTTGGTGACAAAATTCTAAAATGACTGTTTTAGGAGTGTTCATTGCGCGCAGTTCCTATACCGTCGTAAGTTTAAATTTTCAATATTTCACTCCAGATTTTCAACATTGCCATTTTACCACACCTCCTTATGAGCAGTACAGCTGTCATTTTCACATCCTGCCCAAAGCGTGTTTCCGCCCATGTAGTGCACAATGGCGTAGTCGGTGTGTGAAATCAATGTATGGGACACAGTAAGAAAATCACAGTGACACTGTTCATTAGCAGAGGTTTTAAAATGCCAATGTTGAAAATTTGGTGAAAAAATTCCTAACAATGACTGTTTTACGAGCGTGCGTTGCACAGTTCCCACGCATGCTCGTAGGTTTGCGAATTTTCAGTATTTCCACTCCAGATTTTCAACATTGCCATTTTACCACACTTCCTTATGAGCAGTACAGCTGTCATTTTTCACATCCTGCCCAAAACATGTTTCCGCCTATGTAGCGCACAATGGGGGTAACAAAAAGGTCATGCTGAAAATTTATTGTACAAATACCAGCAATCGCACAGGGCATTAGGGTAAAGCACCATACGTGCCAAACACCACTGCAAATACCTGCAAGCTAACATTCGGCATTGACAAATGCTTGTTTCTTGCCTGACTGTAATTCCACCAAAGAGGTGTGCCTACCCCACTCCTCCATCACTGACTTATCAGCGCCTTTCAGGGGTGCCTGGGCTGCTCTGGAGTCCTGATACTGTAAACTTCCCCTACAATGAACTGCTGACACTTCCTGTACCCTAAGAGCTACCTTCATAGTGCATGCTCCTTACAGTAGCAGGCTGTTATTTAATGCCACCTTCACTGTCTCCCAGTCTAAGCTTAAATCTAAATCTACAATTCAGAAATGTAATGTTGATCTCCACATGTGCAAACAAATGATTTTACTCCTGCTAATGTGTTCTGGTAATGTGGAGGTAAATTCAGGCCATCCTCCCAAGTGCTCTCCTAACAGAATGTGTATCATTTAAAGGACTTGAAGTTATGTCTCTAAATGTACTTAGATTGCTAAACAACAACAAAAAATAGATGATGTGAATGTCTGGGCAGTGTATACTAAACCAGACATGTTTCTGCTCACTGAAACCTAGTAAAATGGCTCTGTGCTCTCACGTGAGATATTTATTCTCTTCTTTAATCTATACCAACTGGACAGCCCCTCCAGGGAAGGTGTCCTGCCCTATATATCAGAGATAGATTTATGTCGGTGACAATTAGTTCCCTCTCTGTACCACTTGAGTTTGAATGTCTGGCTGTCAGGATATCCCTGTCCTGTAATGAATCTGTAAACATGACTGGATGCTATAGGCCACCCAAAGGTAGGTTAGAGCTCCTGCAGTACATCAGCAGCACTGTAAGCCCATACCCAAATGAATGCCTAATAACTAAACATTTAAGTATAGATTGGCTCTCCCATAAATCTACTGACCTAAGAAAATTGTGTGATGAACTCAGCCTTGTTCAACTAATAACTGAACTGATAAGGTCAAATCCAAATAACCCTGCAAACACCTCCTTACTGGATCTTATTGTTACAAACAGGCGCCATAAATTTACCCATGTGGCTGTTTGTCATAACAGTATCAGTGACCATAACATGGTTGCTTACTCAAGAGGAGTAAAAATCCAGGTGCACAAACTCAAATACATTCTAAAAAGACGTTTTATCAGTTTCAATATCAAATATTTTTCTAAGTGATCTAACCACTGTAAACTGGCAGACATTCTACCTTGCCCCTAAATTGCATTTCCCATTCCACAACAGGGCAGCTTGTCAATACAAAGCACTCTTAGAGTTAGCCTCTTTGTTTATAACTAAGCAGAAAACTTTTTGTTCTAACAGAGTCTCACTTAAAAAGGTCCACCAGTAATTTATTTACAAAAAGGGGTAGGAATAGGGCAGGGAACACAGGATGTAGGAAGAACAACAGTGCAAATAATTTGATATGCAAACATTTGGCCCAATGCACTATGCCTACGTGCCATGTATCTGAGGTGCATAGGCACCTCTATACATGAATGCCATGCAGTGCGAGTCCTGCAGCATTAATTATCATTGCCCTGGCCAGATGTGTACTAAATCCCCTGGCCACGTGAGCAGCTATGTGCCACACACAGGCTGGGAGTGTGTCAGAGGCATGCCTGCACTCCGTGCACTTCACAAAGGTGTAAAATCGTACAGAGTGCCATGCACTGGTATGTGTGAGTTATGGCAGGGGAGGCCCTGCCATAACTGTTATGCAGCCCTCCCACATGTGCACATGGTGCTGTGGACATGGCTAACAGTTGCAGTATAGCACACAACCATCCCTGGGTCGCAGGAGCATCCACGGTGATGTCACATGGGTGCCCACTGTTCTCCCTGAAGTTGTCTGTGTAGCCAAAGCTGTAGTACTGAATGCTGGTGTTGTGTACAACCTGTGGTCAGTCGAACCATTGTGTATTAAACTGCACTTATGAATGCCCATGTACTGGAGTAGAGGATATGTCACTGTTGTGGTGTCTACGCCTCTGTGAGTTGGTAATGTGTCCTGGAGGCAACATAGCATGTGCAGCTATATCTGTAGCAATTGGATATATGTATGCCACCAGTTGTAATGTATTGTAGCTGAATTCCCCCACAGTTGTCCACTCCTACTAACAGGAACTTTACAATGCTGCCAAAAAACAGTAACAGTTATTATTTCATGGAAGCTAAGCTGTACACCCATAACTGATGTAGCACATTAACATTCATGTACAGTTCACCTGGAATAATAATAACATATGTAGAGGTAGTGTACTCTTACACACATATACCAGACTGGGTGAGGCACTGGGTCCACAGCCATACCCGGGAAGTGTCCATACCAGGCCATCAATCATCCCAGGGTACAGTATCCAGTGGTGTACCAGAGGGGTTGGTCCCAGGCCCCATGATTTATACCTTGTTCAGACTGGATATGAATACTGCTGTCTTTTGCTGGACTTCCATATATGCTGATGATAGTGGTTAGGTGGCCCATGTGGAGCTCTGGAGCATATCACCATTCCCTGGACTAATCTCAATATCAGTACATCATGGGCATTGGGATGGGAGCAGTCCTTCACTCAAGGAACATGTAGTTTACTACACCTGGGTAGTAATAACCTGTCACACACATACCCGTGGAGTACTGTACCACTGAAATCTGTAAATGAGGACAAGATGTGGGACATCTACGTTCTAAAACCTCAGAGCCTACATAATACCTCATACCACCCTGCTCTCCAAGAGCATGGGACAGGGTATTGTACTTGACCAGGTGTTGTGCGGGACCATGCTGCATGCCCTATATTCCAGGTACCATGTGCTACACTGGAATTACTAACACAGCAGCTTGGTGCCCCACCTGCAGTGTACAGGTACTGGTACTCTCTCATTGTGATCCTGATCAGTAGACCCACCATCCTGTACAGTAGCTATCCCTGTCCATGTGCCAGGACATAGGGCACATGTTCTTTGGGGGTGAAAACATGCAAACAGTACACAGGTACATCTGTGAGAAGCACCGATCACCAGTGTGCCAATGGGCACTGCACACCCCCTGGCCAGCCATGACAGGAGCTACCGGTGTCCCTTTAATTCCATGGGGCTTCATACCTTCCAGTGCTCCCCTGCATGTCCACATATGGGATCCACTCTGGAACCCAGATTGGATGCCTATCTGGGCCCCATACTCCACTCATCATTCAGTCCCGTTCCAGTAATGCTTGGCTGTGCGTCGGGGGGGGGACATGTACAGGTGGCCAGCAATAGTGAATAATGACCAGTGCACACCTGTCTGTGAGTGCGAAGCTACGCAGGTGGGGTATGCACCTCTCAGGCTGAGGGCTTCTCTTGGACTGCCTCAAGTTGCATACTCCCCCATGGTTGGAAAAGAACATGGCGGCATCAGATTGGTTGACACAGCTGTCCATCTGCAGAATTAATATGTATTAACTTCACTTGATGCTTGATTGGATGCTGCTGAAGGTGCCAAAAGCATTCTCCTGTCCCCCTAACCAGGAGCCATAGCAGCAGTCCTTCATGCTCCTTAAGTGTTGATTGGATAAGGCAAGGATTAAGGGTGACCAGAATGACTTCCATCAGAACAGTCTATATCGAGTCCCAATTTTAACTGTAATTTGCAGACAAACTGTACAATTTAACATTAACTACCCCCACAGTTTGGTAGCTGTCCCTCTGCCCTACTATCCAGTGGAAGAGTGGGGCATAGCAAATCCTTCCCAAGTCTGTCACTAGTGCCATAGCGCTGTCCCCAGGTAATAGGCAGAGCATACAATCACAGTGCTGCCTCAGCTGTTCTTAAAACTACAGAGATTAAAAGCACTTGTTCCTAATTTAATTTATTTTTCCTCTCCCAGCATGTCTCTAGATTCCCACTTATGTCTTGGGTTCTCCAAGGGTCGGAACACACAAAGTAGACACTTGCTGAGCTGCCTGGGTGGATTTAACACTAAGCACTGTCAGGATCTGCGAGCAGACCATGGCAGCTTGCACATTTAAGTAGTAGTCAGCTCAAACGTGTGCACACAGAGCTGCATGGTGCTTTAGTGGAATGCTCAGCACTACTGCGCTGCAACACTGATCTGGAAGTTTCAAACCTTAACACACAACTTCTTCAGTCCCCCACAGCAAAGCAAGAACACGAGGGCTAGCAGGAGCAACAAAAGAGCACCACTGGATGTTTATTTATTTATTTATTTAAGAGTTTAACCAGGCAGGCATACTGAGCGGAGAACCACTCGTTTCCAGATGCGACCTGAGGAAATCAGGGGAGGGGGCATAGGTGAAAGACAGCAATACATAAATGAATTGTACATAGAAGTTCATGAGACATTATACAATAGGCACTGTAGCTAGGGCAGATATACAAAACCTATATATAACATATAACATGCACAGTGAATTCCCATACATTGCACTAGGAGTTTAATCCACTACAGGTTGTCAGTTTTGAGAGAGGAACAAGCTAGGGCGTGATTCAGTGCACCTAGTGTCAGTAGTGAAGTTATTATTACCAGTGGAGGAGACCAATAGGACTTGGGGACTTAAGATTGTGTAGGCAGGAGCATGAGCAGGCTGTAAGGAAGTGTTCGAGAAGGCAGGTGTTGAGGTGGCTATGATTGGAGGAGTGGCGGATATCAGCAGGCAGGTCATTCCAGAGTTTTGGCAATCGGTATTTGAACGCCGCCTGACCCATAGAGGTGCGCATGAGAGGGATTCAGAAAAGCCTGGTATCCGAGTGATGTAGCGAGTAGGCAGATGGGGGTTGAGATATTAAGGTAGCACCCAGGTAAGGAGGAAGGGTTTGGGTCCAGAATTTAGCAGCAAATCTAGTGCAGTGAATTTGTCTGCAGGCCGAGAGTGAGGGAAGGGCCAGGGAGCTGAATAGGTTGCAGTGGTGTGTCAGTTTTGGGCATTCCAGTATGAAACGGCAGAAGGAATGAAAGAGTGTGTCCAGGCTGGCCAGATTTGTTGGTGAGGCGGCACCATAGACCACATCCCCGTAATCAAATATCGGGAGTATCATCTTTTGTACGACTTCACGCCTGACCAGGGTGGATATGCAGCCTTTGTTACGATAAAGGGCCCCCAGTTTAGGATGTAGTTTCTTGTGAAGGGATTCAACATGTATGGAAAAGTTTAGGTATTGGTCGAGCCAGACGCCCAGATATCGGAACGAGGTGCAGGATTCCAAGGGAGAAAGGTCCAGGGTTAGGAAAGAGGGGCCACTGGCGAGTCGGGAGAGCTGTGGTTGCGAGCCAAAAGTTAGTGAGACTGTTTTTTTATCGTTTAGGAATAACTGGTTTGATCTGAGCCAGTGTTGTACAGTGTTGAAATCCTGCTGTAGTTGGTCGTGGACTGCTTCAGCAGAGGGGCCAGTGTTGTATATCACGGTATCGTCTGCGTACATTTGAATGGCTGAGTGGGAGCAAACTAGCGGGAGATCATTTAGGAATACTGAGAAGAGGATTAGGCCAAGGACTGATCCTTGTGGGACTCCCATTGAGATAGGGAGGGGGGTAGATATGTGGGGGCCAATTTTCACCTGGACTGGTGAGACCAGACGGCTGGGAGGTGGGCTATGTAAGCCCCACCCATGGGGAGGGTTACACTCTCTGCCATCTAAACACTTAGCATCCACATCAAGTCCATACCTGGGACCTGGGGCTAATAAATGTTAGGCATGGCATCTTTAAACATGCACTGTCCAACTAGACAAAATGATTCCTAGCTAGCATGGGCAAACCACATCCTAGTCTAGACAAATGCAGCTGCCTATCAGTAACAGAATGACATACTGATAGATCTTTCAGAATTATAGACAGCTCTCAGTTATAACGCTAGAAAAACTGAAGTTATAGACAATACAGTATTAAAATTTTTTAACCCCCCCTTTTGCTTTTTATTGCATTACCACACTGGGTGGCTTGGCTTTGGATGGGCACACACTTCTGGGTAGAAATCTAGGGGTGATGTATATGCCTTTGTGTAATGCATGCATTGGCAATTCAGTTGAAGCCTCTGCAGAGTCATAAGTGAGCCTTAAAAAGGGTTTAATGGGTCTTTCAGAGTGACACAATGGCACTGACACTTCGGCATTTGGGAGCACGCTTCTGATCTCATCAACTAGCAATAAAGCATCCTCAGGCAAAGTGGGCACCACAGCCTCCTCTGGTACTTAATTTGTTTCCTCTGATTCTATGGATTCAGGCTCTACCAAGTCTCCACTGTCTTCCTCAGACACTTCCTCGGATTCAAGCCTGTAATTGTGTAGGTAGTAAACAGTTGTGTAGTTAGTAAACAATCAAATGAGACGTGTTACAAACTATGTAATATTTTGTAATGTATTTGATGTTTTTATTGAAACTGATTTGTATTTTCCTATACAAAAATAAAAATTCTGTCTGTATATTTATCTATCTACTGTATCTATCTATCTATCTATCTGTCTGTCTGTCTGTCTATCTTATCTATCTACTGTATCTATCTTATCTATTTACTGTATCTATCTATTTGTCTGTCTTTCTAACCCAAGAGTATATTGTCAGTTGATGGTTCAGAGTCCACTGATGTTGTTGGAGGCTCTGTGGAGGGCATATCTGTCACATTACTTTGTATTTCAGGTGTCCCTTGAAACAGTAGAGCAAGATCTGATGTGGGATAGTGTGCTGTGGAGTAAATTACTTCTCCCTCTGACTCAGAGTCTGAACTTTCTTAAGTTACTTGCTCAGCAAAGTTTGCCAGAACAATTCCAGATTACTGTACCCTTTGTTTAGCTTGGCATCTGCACATAGCAGGTCTTGTTATAGGAGGTTCCGGAGGTTCTGAAATTTCTTGTCCATTACTAGTGACCATCTGTCCAATTGGCAGCAAGTGGTTGCGGTGTATGGTTCACTATCCACTTACAGTATGTCTCCTTCTGGATGAATTTTATATACAGGCATGCTTTGCTATTTCTCAACCACCACATGGGGGTGCTGCCACATCTGTTAGTGATTTTGTGCTTTCTAGGTATTCCTAAATTTCACAACAGTACACATTCTCCTGGCAACAGTCTGTGTGCCTTTTACCTTTTATTCTACCTTTCTTTGTTAGCTTTGTTTCACTTGGCTGCAGCATCTGCAGCAAACTTGTATGCAGAATTGAATTGGCCCTTTAACTTTTGTACATATTGCAGGTCTCTGGCCTAGCTCCATCAGCAGAGACACTGAAACACAGGTCTACAGGGTGTCTGGCTTCCTGGCTGAACATTAGGCTGCAAGGAGAGAATCACACAGCTTAATTTTTGGTGCAGCTGTATGCATGAATTAATGCACTTACTTGCTGCCTCTATTTACTTTTGTTTTTAGGATCTAAGGTGACCAAAATATACAGAAGTGTTCAATTGAACCTCTCGAGCTGTGGATCACCTTGTGGGTGATGAGAGGTTGTAAGGGACTTGCTGATCCCCCATAATGACAACAGTTCTTTTACTATATGGCTCTTGAAGTTTCTCCTTTCATCAAAGTGTAATTTTTTTTTGGGAGAGGGGGCTCCATAGTGCACAAAGAATTTTTCTGTAAGGACCTTGGCAAATCGTAGATACTTTTTGATCCTTTGTCGGGTACACCTAGGCATATCTGGAAAAATGGTCAGTGACTACCAGAATATTTGAAATGTTCTTGGAGTCAGGTTCCAAACTTAGAAAATCTATGCACACTAATTCCATGGGTGCACTTGTCACAATGTTGACCAGAGGGGTGGCCCTCGAGGGTAACGCTTTCCACTGTACTGACCTGCTGCATGTTTTGCAGTACTGTTCCTCATCACTACCCATGTGTGACCAATACAAATGAGCACATGCCAAGTCCAACATGTTCTTGCTCCCCAAATGTCCCATTTCATCATGCAATACATGGAGTACCACTCTCTTTTAATCTTTGTCGGCAGGACCAGTTGTAGACGAGGGAACCCTTGAGAGCTTTAGATTTCCCAGTAAAACAAATTGTCCTTAAGTTTAAGTTTTGGCCACTCTCACAACAGCAGCTTCACATTTGGATCATTTGTGACTACTTGGGTGATATCACCCCCTTTTTTCAAGGTGTTGACAATGTTCTTGATTCTTGGGTCCAGTCTGTGCTCTTTTGCAAATCTTGTGGATTCAGTTGTGGCAATGTGTTTAAGTCTAGAGCAGCTAAGTTGCAATAGGCAGTTTGGGAGAAAATAACCTGGAGCACCAAGGGTGTCCACAAGACGAGTGGCTGTTTCTGTGACTTGCTGCTCATCTGTGTCAAACTTTTCACCTTAGGTTTTTATAGTCTGCTCTAGAATTCGCACCCAGGCCTGTTTATCTGCAGTGGATGCCACTGGATATCGAGACAGCATCATCATCTGTATGATTTAGTCCAGGCCTGTATTTCACACAATATTCATAAGTGGACAATGCTGACAGCCAGCTGCATCAAGCTTTGCAGTAGTTTCCACATATGTCAGCAGACTGCTGTCAGTTTAACTGTGATGCACGCCCCATAAAGATATTCATGGAATTGGTCTACAATAACCCACTTGACAGCACGTGACTCTAACTTGTGTACTGGATTCTTTTGCTCAGCACTGTTTAAACTTTAACTTGCAAAGGCAGCTGGGTACAGTCCTTCTGGATAGCTTTGATAGAGAACTGCCCCAAGACCACTGAAACTGACATCTGTATGCAAAACATAAGACTTCAGGGGGTCTGCATTTATTTATTTTATTTATTTAGCTTTTGTTGACCGGGTAAGTGCACTAGACAAATCCTGCCTATTTTCAGAGCACGACCGGGGCAGATGAATGCCAACTGACCTTGAACCACATTAGCTGCTGGTATTTTCTAGTGAATGAGGGAAATTCTCTACTCTTTCAATAAGTGCCATGGGATCTTTAACATCCACCTGAACTACCACCAATCCAGGCAGATGGGACCTCGGTTTAACGTCTCATCCGAAAGACGGCACCTCAGAAATGCAGCACCCCTCTCATGCTACATTACAGTGTCAGTACTGGGATATTAACCCAAGTGCCAGATGTGGGAACTGAACCCACAGCCCTCTGATCTCCCAGCCTCAGAGGCGAGTGTGCAACCTACTGAGCCACTGACACTGATGTGCATGCACAAACACTACTGGGGCATGAGTCAGGTGGTAAATTATTTCTTCAAAGGCCTTGTCACTTTCATCAGCCCATCTTTGGCTGAAATATTCAGAAGGTTTGAAACATTGCTTAGCTTCAGTAGTAGGGGCACAGGTGTTTTGCTTTTGCTTTGTTGGTGGGTGGATAGCCTTGTGTCAGATTCATCAGTGGCCTCACCACTCAGGTATAATCCCTAACAAATTGTCTGTAATACCCACAGAAACCTAGGAAGCACTGCAAGTCTTACAGGTTTTGGGGTTTTGGCCAAGTAGTCAAAGTTTCAACTTTAATTGGGTCAGCTTGGGTGACTTGAGCTGATACAGTATGCCCCACATATTTGACTGAAATTTAAAGAATTGGTTCTTGTCACTGGAGAGTTTGAGTGTGAACTCTTCCAGTCGATCTAGAATCTTTAACAGTCTTGCCTCATGTTTCACCAGGGTCTTGCCAAACACTATGACGTCATCAAGATAAACCAGACATCCCAAGAGATTCATGTCTCTGACAGCTCTTTCCATCAGGAGCTGGAAGGTTGCTGGGGCACCAGCTATCCCTTGAGACATTCTGAGGAATTCATAAAAACCAAGAGGGCATATAAAGGCAGTTTTTTCTCTGTCTTGTGGAGCCATTGGCATTTGATACTAACTGCTCCCTAGGTCAAGCACAGAAAACCATTTGCTTTCATTGAGGCAATCTAAGGCATCTTGAATCCTGGACATAGTATATTGATCTGAAGTAGTTCATTTGTTAAGAGTTCTATAGTCTACGCACATGCACACAGTTCCATTTTTCTTGTGCACAACCACAACAGGTAAAGTTCTGTATATGGACTTCATGATTCTTGAATAATATCTGCAGCTAATAGTTCCGGCAAGTGCCTGCTCAAATCATTAATATCTGTGGGTGCCAACCTGTGGGACTGCTCACAGAAAAGGTGTTCATCATGAAGTTTGATGTGGTACTCCTCTTCAGCTACACATCCCACATACCAGTAATGAAGTTAAAACACTTTTGTTCTTTCAGCTAATTTTCAGCTAACACGGGTCTTCCACTTGTCTGGTATGGCTGAATCACCAAAATCAAAAAGTTATGGGTCAGTGCTAGGCTGGGTGCCATCTCTGGTTGGAGTAGGTTGCACTGCTGTATCCAAGCAGTACCCATGAGCAAAAGTGCATCTTTTCCTCACAACAATGTCTCTGTAACATTATAGTGTATGGTGGAATACGGTTGTGTATGGAAATCCATACACCGCGCAAAAAGTCATTTTGCTTCAGTAGTGACATCTTCACTAATGCAGAATGACTTTTCATTCTGCGTTAGTGAGGATGTCACAAAGCAATCACCCCCACCAGTGCCATTCATAGGAGAGGGAGGTTGGTGACTCCTGTGCACGAGCTGACCAGCAGGCTGGAGAGACCAGGAGTGTGGGTCTCCAGCGAGAAACGGTCAAAAAAACGGAAGTGATCCTGTATTTTGGGGCACCCTACACAATATAGAGCAGTGTATGGCCTCCCAAACAACTCAGCAACTCTTACCCCTTGTGTTTTCTATGACAGCAGAGGGACCTCTTGAGCTTCGCTCTTCAGGTCATCAGCTATCAAAAGAACACCCGGGTGAAGAATTGCCTTGTTGTGTATGGGTGGCCATATACACTATCTTATATTTCTACCTGGATGGTAATTTGTTTAGCATAAGCATGAACTCTCACCAGCAACACACTGGACTTTACCAATAACCCATCTGGCAGGCAATGTTCCTCTGGAGCATTCAACATCAGTATCTGATTTTGTACCTCTTTTCTTCAGGTGCACCATGCCACTAATACTGCACTCAGCATTATGTGGCAGTATATGTTCCTCAACATCAAACTATACCCACGGGGTCATCTTGAGCTTTTTGGGTTGAGATCTGCATCTGTCTCTGGTAGGTCTTCTGCACCAGGGTGTGCACAACACTTTTCCCTTTTGCTTGGCTTCCCTCTCCTGACAAAACTAAGTCAGGCAACCAAACATGTGGTACTGGTGCCAATAAGTATGGGTACTCTATAGTACATTTCAGACTCCAGACACACTAATGCCAAAGCTTCCACAGGCTCTCCCATTCCATTTATCTTGGAGGGGGAAAGCAATCCATACTTTAAGATAGCCCAGATGTGGGTAGGACTTGTCACTCTGTCCTTATGCATTCAAAACTTTCCATGGGCAGTAGCTTGTGATGACTCAGGTGCTGGTGGAATCAATTTTTGAATATTACTGTTGCTTGGGAACCACTCTCCAGGACAGCTCAAACAGGCACTCCTTCAATAGTGACTACCGCTTCAATGGAAGGTTCAACAGCTGGTCAAGGTCAAGTGGTGCAGTTTCAGGTACTTTGACTGAGAACTTTGTCACTGATTGGGTGGGGCCCGGTTTAGCTAGGGACTCATTGAAGTTTCCTTGTTGAGCTATACAGTACATTCAAGCAGTCTTCCACTTACTTTATGTACATCCTCTGGGGGTCAGCACTCTCGCTTTGTGTGGTCATCCTCCCCACAGTGATAACAACATATGCCTGGCCAGTTTGGCCACGGATAGGGTGGCCCATCAGACAATTTTCATTCAGGACATTTGCTCTTTTGAAAGTTCCCTTAGAATTCTCTGGAAGGTACTGACCCTCGCTCACTGTTTCCCTCATTCTTGAATACAACTTGCTAAAGGTTACACTTCTTAAATGTATTCACCAGTGCCTTTAGCTTCCTGACTTGGTTCTGGAGTTCACTGGTGTCTGTGGAGTTAAGTACCTGGACAACAGCACCCATCATAGATGAGTTCTGGTTGGGATTGCACCATGCTGGCCTGGGTGAGCATCACTTCCTTTACTGGACACTAACATATTAGTCAAGCTGACTGTCAGCTCTCTGAGTTCCTGCAGAAGTTTTTGGATTTAGTAACCATCACTGGCAGGCCTTCTATTACCAATGGGAGTTGCAGCTACTGTGCCAGCATTGGGGTCCCAAGATTCCTTTTCAGCTTCAGCTTCTCTTACCTCCCTCATCAGTATGCTGTAAGAGGGAAGGTTAGTCTTTCTTTCTTGCAATCACAATTTAAGCAATAACAAACTGGAGTACCATGCAGACTTGGGTACTTGATCCAGCCTGATTCAGTTCAGTTCACTTGTGGTCACACCTCCTTTCCTAAAAACCGTCTGTAGCACCCTCTCTAGGCGAGTTAAATAGGTGGACAGGGGTTCTTCCTTCCATTGCTTATTTGACTTATATTTCCACATAAGGTTCTCACCAGACTCAGTGTTTCCAAACACATTTTCTAATGCAGTCGGATACTCATGTGCAGTGGCATTTGGGTCAGTAGCTCCTAGAGAATGAATAGTATCCAAAGCAGGCCCTCAGAGGCTTTGTCCAATGTATCTCAATATTTCAGCTTCTGAACACTGCCAGTCTTGCACTGAAGAAGCAGCATAGCCCATCCAGGTCTTTAGGTCATCTTCACCTGATGGAGTGGTCCTTACTCCTGAAAACATCCACAATTTGTAGTAGGAGTCCAAGACAAATGATGGCATATAGGTGTATCCTCCCCACGGGGTTTGATGCAGGACACCGCTTGGAGCATCTAAATCTTTTTGAACCTCCTCTATAGACTTTCCTTCAGCCTGCAACCACTTGTTAAGCTTTTCATTAAAGCCTTCAGTCTTGGGCGAGGCCACCCTTTTTGGCATCACACAATCCTATGTCACCATAGTCCATGCCACACTGGAATCTTCTGGGGTCAGTACATCAGGCACTCTAGTGATGTCAACAGCATTTTGGCACTCAATAAACACAGTCATTGTTTTAGTGGCAGAGTCCATTATCCACCCTTGGACAGCGACTGGGCCAAGGCATTTGATTATAGACAGTGTTTCTTCTATTTATTTCCCTTTCTATCCTGGGTGGCACTCCTAGGGGAAGAATGACTTTAACTCCTCACCCTCACACCAGTTGATTAGTCTATGGGAAGCCATAGGAACAGTAACAGTTCAGTGTTTGGGGGCTACAACTCTTTCCTCATGAACAGGGGTCCAGCTGGCAAACAAGAGATCCCAGCAATGCCTCCATGATGTAACTGGGTCACCATGTGTACTTTTGGTGACAGCCCCTGCCTTGTGGGCTCAAGCAAGGTTGAAGGGTCTGGCTTTATTGTTGTAGATAGGGGGGCTCATTTCCAGACATAACACAAGTAGCATGGTGCCTCCACCCAGAGAATAGTTAAAATGGGCCTGGTGACAACTGGGTACAACCTACTGGGATGCTGTACCTACTCACCTACCCTCAAAGTTACCCCACACACAGAATGCCAATCTTCACTGCAGTATTTCAAAACACATATAATTATTAGCACTCTCTAATAATATGTTCACAGACTGTTAAAAAAGGTCAACTAGTAATTTTATTTACATAAAGGGGTAGGACTAGATCAGGGAACATGAGATGTGGGGAAAACAATGATGTAAGCAATTTGATATGCAAACATTAACAGCATTGCCAGCTACAACAGCATGTACAGAAGTACACCCTCAATTTTTCCTCTCCTATCTGGTACCAGATTTCCCCCAATCAATTAGGGTGGGAGATCCCACGGTCTGTCTGAGTACCCAGTTGGAATGATTGCATGCCTGATATCAGTGTAGATGACTGGCCAGTGTCAGTGCACTGTGGGATCAAATAATTCAAATTCAACCCCCTATTTGGTGGTAACAAGTAACTGTTTGTTGGGACTTTACAACTTCTGGCCAAATGTTCAAACACAGTAACTGGCAGCACTTTTATACAACTTCACCGAGATGCAGGGCAGGCAAGGTATTTACTCAAGGTTTTGCAGATTCAGAGGGTCTGGGTAACAGCAAATTATTCAGTTTGCCATGCTGGGACCTTGAACAATGTGGGTGGGTTTGCAGCTTACTTGACTGTAGCAGGTTATTTTCAGCTGGTCATCTCTGCAGGGTGTCAGACTCTTGCAGCTTCTCACCTTCTCTTCTGCATCATCAAAGATGCTGGACAGACCAGTGCTGGGGCCCCACCCATCCAGGCATACAGCCATCAGGGAAATATGATGGGTAGTGCCTGGCTGTGACACTACCTGGCCAATTCCCCAGACCATCCTCTGATGGTAGTGACCTCTCCTGGAGCTCAGGAATCACACATTTTGTTCCCCTCTGCTGGCTAGCAGGAGTAGACACCTCCTGGAGCAGGTCTAGATTTCCTCCCAGGGCTGGGAGTGGCAATCAGTCTCTCAGGTATTATCAAACTTTAGGTTCAAACCACAAAGCAACTTTTCTTACTTCAAAACTGGTTTCCCAGACATTGAAGATTCTCTGTAGATGCCTCATGTCTCTGGTTGTTTAAGTTGCAGGCAAACTCCACGTTCTTGGCAAGAACACAGTCCAACCCTCCCAAGGGCTGAGGGCTTCATTCAGACTGCCTCAAGCTGAATACTCTCCTGAGGTCAGAGAAGAACATCGCAGCATTTGATTAGTTAGACAGCTATCCATCTGCAGAATTAATATGTATTATGTTCACTTGATGCCTGATTCGATGCTGCTGAAGACGCTAAAAGCATTGTCCTGTCCCCCTTCCCAGGAGTCATAGTAGCAGTTCTTCATGCTACTCCAGAGCTGATTGGATAAGGCAAGGGTCAATGGTGACCAGAATAGCTTCCATCAGAACAGCCTATATGGAGTTCCAACTCTAACTGTATGTTGCAGACAAACTGTACAAATTTAACATTAACTACCCCCATAGTTTGGTAGCTGTCCCTCTGCCCTACTATCCAGTGGAAGAGAGGGGCATGGCAACGTCTATCCCAGTCCATTGCTAAGGCCATAGCACTGTCCACCCCAGGCAACAGGCAGAGCATACGATCACAGTGCAGCCACAGCTGCTCTTAAAGCTACAGAAATTAGAAGCACTTGTTCAGAGCTTAATTTCTTTTTCTCCCGCAGCATGTCTCCTGGCCCCAACTTATGTCCTGGGTTTCCAGTGGTAGAAACACACAAAGAAAACACTTGCTGACACTTGCTGAGCAACCTAGATGGCTTTAATACTAAGCACCATCAGAATCTGCGAGCAGACCACAGCAGCTCGTACATTCCAGCAGGAACCAGCTCGAATGTGCACACACATAGCTGCATGCCACTTTAGTGGAATGTCAAGCGCTACTGCACTGCAACACTAATCTAGTAGTTTTAAACCTTTACATACAACTCCTCTGGTACCCCACAGGAAAGCAAGCACACAAGGGCCAGCAAGAGCAATAAAAGGGCACCACTGGACCCAGAGTGGTGAGACCAAATGGCTGGGAAGCAGACCAGGTAATCCCCACCCGTGAGAGGGGGTTACAAAAGTAATTACTATGATATAATAACTGGCTTCCCCTTTTTCCAGTAGGGAAACCATGGTGTAATTGGCCATTATAAAGGAGTGTTTATAACAGCAAACACGTGCACGATTTCTCTTGCTGTGTGCATGCTCACCCAGCAGTGCGACCAGTCAAGACCACTGACCGCTTCCGTGTTGCCCAAAACAGAACCGCCAGAAGAAGTCAGCAGTAAGTTCTTTTCTTTTTTCCCCATATACAGTGAAAACGCACAAAAACCTGCCAAAAGGGGGGAAAAAACGGTTTTAAAATATGGCAAATCTAAAAGACTAAAACAAAACAAAACCGAGGATACACTGGAAGCACTTTATTTTATATAATTGCTGAGGCAAAAAAGGGAAACCCAGCAAGTATATAAAATAAAATATGGGGTAGTGTGTTTAAACTTGAAGTTTACACACACCCTTTGGGTTAGATGCTAACATAAACCCCTAGAGCTTCGCTCTTGAGGTTTATGAGCATCTAACCCCGAGGGTGTGTGTAAACTTCTCATTACACACAGCACCCCATATATTATTCTATATGTACTATAATGAACTACTTTGCTGAACTATTAAAGTGGAAGGACATAATAAATATTTTTGTTTTCTTCAGAATAAAAAGACTCAAAAGACCTTCAATTTTTTTTAACATCTATCCATTTTATAAGTTCCTTAACCCAAGACAGGGCACGGGTGTATAATGCATTAATGCATGCCCCAAATGGTTGCAAGGGCACTCAGCCTTCTGCTTCTTGCCTTACAACCACTTGGGGCATACACTAATGCCTGATGCATGCATAGCCTGTCATTGGCTAAAGAATACATAACTAGCAAAAGAAGAAAATAGTACACTGCGCATATACCTGAATAAAAAAAATAGTACTTTAAGTCTAAAGACTCTTTATCAGGGGGTGTGGATAGCTTGTCAGCAGCTGGTTAAAATATTCAAACTGGCTAAGTGCCAGATAAAAAAAAAAAAACTTCACATGAAATTAAATTGACTTAATTTTGTTGATAAAGCAACTCCCAACCACAAATTCATGGCAGGATTGCTATCCAAATGGGGGTGGGGGTTTATCAAATAACTTAGCAAGGTCCAAAAATGGTGCTTGTGCTTTGCCCATTATCACCATTGATTAATACGTGTTCATGGCATAATAAAGTGGATGTGGCAGAGTGTTTAGCACCAAAATTAGATTTGCATGGGGGTGAGGAAGTTGGTTCTGGAATAGAAGCTAGTCAACTGTCAACTGATCAGTCACTGAAGAGCTTTAGACACTTCAAGAAGGAGTGATATGGGGTGATGATTGCCCATGTCTACATTGTAACCATTTGCTTCCTTATGGATGGCACCATACCAAAGACCAAATGAAGGAGCATATCAAGTAAAATGTAAAAGCCAGGGTCAGACTATGGTGCAGACTTTTTATCTACTCTGTGTGGTTGCTGTTGTGTGAAAGCTACATGCTGAACAGTACATGCAGTGATTAATTTGTGAACATTATACTTTTATTTTTGTTTTGTGACCGATGTGAGTTTTGAGACATTTGGCTTCTGTTCCACGACTGCTGCTGTTTTGAGATGCCATGCTGTGAAACAGTACAGTCTCAACATATTTTCCTTTATTCATTTTGCTTGCTTTATTATTAACAGTGGGAGAGGGTACAGGGAGGCCCTGACCACCACAAGTATTAGAAGTAGTACAACCACTTTCCCTGCTGTGTATTTATTTATTTATTTATTTTGCTCCCCTGCCCCCAGACTTGCCACTCCTTCAGGCTTCTTAGAGCCCCCCACCTGACACCCTACACTCCCAGGACCCACCTCATATTGCAGCCAACATCCCAGGGTAACCTGGCATAACCCTTCACTGGATGGGTCCCTTTCCTGTGAGGGGGAAGGCACCCGTGGGGCAGCCAGCACACTCTTCAATTGGCCCTGGGTGCTGCTGTTGAGGCGGGTATGGCTGGCTACAGGGCTTCCTGTGCCAGCGGGGGCCAGCAGCCATCATCCAGCCACCCTGGGAGCTGCTTTTCCTCTCTGTTTTTCCCCGGGGGCATGGCATGCCACAGACATCTATGTACACTCCAACATCTGCCACACCCCCCAGTCAATCAAGCCCAGCATACTGCCATGCTCCCAGCTTCCACCAGGAGTCAGTAGGCGCCAGGCTGCATTCCTGCCCTCCCCTCAGGAGAAGGCGAGCAGTCTTCCAATGCTCAAGCCTTCTCCCCCCAGCTGGCCCTCCAGCACCCCAGGTCCATTCCCAAACCTGGGTCACCAGCATCGCAAGCGGAACTCCAACCACTGCACCAATGGGCTGGCCCCTGCTGTGTATTAAAAAATACCTTTCTCATTCTGTTTGAAATCTGCAGATTCCGCACATCTTATAAAAAAATTAACATTTGGCTGCCTACCCTCTGAAAGAAATTGCCATACACACTTGCAGTATATCCTAGAGGTTAGAATAATGAGCTTGGTACATCCAGCAGACCAGACCTAGGTTTAATTCTCACAACCTCCACTTGCATACTGTGTGACTCTGAGCATGTCACTTAACTGCCCAGTGCTCCCAGGTCACCCATGAAAACAGGCACTTGTGCCTAGTGGGCCTTAGCCAGTTACCAAAGACTAAATAAAAAAATAAAATGAACACTAAGATCGGGAACTGTCATAAACTACAGTGGGCCAGATATCAAAAAAGTTAGCGCTTTATTAACAGGAATAGTACTAGGTTAACTAAGAATAGCACATCTGACAGCATCTTAGCCCAGCCACTGATATATTTAAAACACCAATTAGCGTAGCGCTAACTGGTAGCTAGCAGCTATGCTAAGGAATCCTAGAGACCTGTACAGCAGTACACTGGCATATTGAAATATTTCCAGTAGTACTAACATTAAACAAATGCCCTGGTAGTCTACTGAACTTCCCTCCTGGTCCATATACTATATGCCTACCCCCTTGCCCCTTATGATGCCGTCGATGGGCACAGACCTATCTCTCATATGCACTGCCCTCCACTGTCTGCCTTACACAAGTACTGTATCATTACGGCAGTCTGTTGTATAGCAATACAGTACTTGCAGGACATCTGACAGATGCTGAAATAACAAAATCCCACAAAATAGGCACCATGCATATACATGAACTTAGTTTTCTTTTCATCTTTCAGCACTCCTGCAAGTACAGTACTATATTGCTTCACAACAAAGTACTCTAACAATAATGTACTTGCGTGAGGCAGACGGTAGCTGGCTGCAGAGGTGAGAGAGAGGAGGGTCTGTGCTAGTTGCCATCACCTAAGGAGAGAGGGACTGGGCATACAGTACATGGACTAGGGTCCAGTGAACCACCGGGGAATGATTTTAACACAGATAGGGTTACAATAGGGATCAAATGGGTGGCCAATAGTCTACCAGGAAATGTTTTTAAAACAGATAGGTTTACAACAAGGATCAGGTGAGAGGGGAAACTAAACAACCAGACAATGTTTTTAACACAGATAGTTTTAATTGGGATCAGGTGAGGGAGGGAATCTTAGTGCGATTTTGATAATCTTACACCTATGACACCCCAGATGTTTGGGAGGGGGGCGAGGGACAGTGCTCGGTGCAATCCATGTTGTACAGTCTAGTACCTCAAAAGTTAATTTATTTATTTATTCAATTTTGTTAAAGGGTATTAAAAATGCAAACTCCAAAATCTGGCTTCATAACAAGGTAAAGTAAAAGCTGCTGTTTTCATTTATGCTAAAACTGCAGTTATGTAAATAACATAAATGCAGTTTCATAGCTTTTGAAAAATGCAAACATCAGCCTTTCACTTTCAGAAAACAGCCTTGGTTTCTCCCTAAGATGTCTGCCAAGTGATGAGTCATGATGACATCATCGGAGCCAGAGATAGAGACACACATATATTTCTATAGTGCTAACTAGTTCTTCTTTCCCCCTTTATTTTGAATTGTTGTACCAGAATGATAAACACCATGCATTCATTTGTGGATTATTTTGATCAGTACACGTTAGGCTATGATTTTGTTCATTTTGTTTACTTTTACTTGCAGAAAATGTTTTGCAATCCAGCTGACTTTTTCATTGGCAAACTGCATTACAGTACAACACTTCAAATACCTAATGATCTAGTAGTTATATGATGCACTGAATTTTGTTTTTTGTTAACCAGGAGAGACACACTAAGCTGAAAGCTTGTTTACAGGTGTGGCCTGGTAGCACAAGGAAGTTTAATGACTTGCTCAGGGTCACACAGCAACGTACCTGTCTTGCTCAGTTCCAAAGCTCATGCCCTCTTGTTAATCCACAAATAAGGCTTTCTTTTTCCATGTGAACCCCCGCACATGGCCTGCCATCTTTTGAACACCCCACCATCCATACTCTGTCCTTAGTACTGCCTGGGGCCGCATATGAGCTTGCGGTCTCATGAAGAGAATTATCACACTTCAGATTGTAATCTTGTACCTCAGAGAGTTGTGCACACCTATACTGATAGTATCATTAGCTGGCATTGTTAAAAAATGCCTCCCAAATCACTCTCCAGTCCACATTCTCAATGTTTGACTTCTGCTCCCACAGTAAACGTTGAGTGGATCACCACCCTTCTGCACAGTGAAGGCAGTATGTACAGTTCCCAGTTGTGTTTTTTTCCCACCTCATTAACCAACAACTAGGTCTTCCTGGAGTGCCAAGCAGTAAGCATCATGATCCACCAGAAAAACTGCTGTTCATGCCCTTATAAGGGCTGCACTTACACTGGATAACAATATTATTAGCAGGAGAGGCATACTAATACCTTAAGCGAATCCACCTGACTTCCAGTGTCAGTCTACTCCTTTACATGTGATCTGCAAAACCCCGCAGGACAGTTCCCAGCAATTCTTCTCCAGTACTTTTCTGTGCTCTACTCCCTCCACAATGCAAGTTGGCTGGCTACCACCCTTCCAAATCTTGAATGAGCTATACACAACTCCAATACTGTCCTAACAAACGTCAACACCCCCCCACCGGAGGGTAATCACCCTACATTGAATTCAAGTAACAGTTTAGGTGCAGCCCTGCCACTTTAGTATTTGTCATCACTGGCTATTCTCATCCACAGTCAGGTAGTGATCACGATGCTGGCAGTCCCACATTTCAGATCTCACAGTGATCTGCTCAGCATCCTCGCTAATGTCTTCCAGCTAACCTGAATATAGCTATATTCCTGCTGGAATGAGCTCTTCAGTCCCTCTCTGGCATTCATTCTTCTCCGCGTGCTTCCCACACAAAACTGGTGAGTTCACTACCCCTTCCACATCATGAATGTGTTTAGTACAGTCTCCTGTTTTATATTTACATATTAATAATGAACATGATCTTCTGGTAAGCCAGGCTGATAGCAGCATGGCACAAGTGGAAAAATAGGCTTTCCTGCCTATATAAGATCTAAGCGACCTATGATTAGGCACCATTAAATGATGCACATAATGATGTGCAAACCCATCATTTATTAGTGCCTAATGAAAGATATCCTAGATCTTTTAAGGATACGAAAGCCCATCATTCCCCTTGTTCCCTGCTGCTATGAGCCTGACTTACTGGAAAGATGTGTTTATATTTGATATGTCAAAATAAAACGGGGACTGTACTACTTGCATTCATGATGTAGAAGGGTGATGAGCTCACCTGTTTTTGGTGTGAGGAGGAATAGTGAAGAATGAATACCAGAGGGGGACTGAGAAGGCCACTCTTGCAAGCTACTGCTATATTCAGGGAAGGGGAAGACAGAAGGAGAGAAATATGAGTAGATTATTGTGAGAAATAAGATGTGGAGCTGCCAGCACCATGATCACTACCTGACCCCGTTGCCCTGGCCAACATTCCCCTTCCCATAAAACCAGTTCATGCAATTGTCCAAGGCTGTGTGTGGATATTAATGTATGAAATGGCTGCCACTACACATTCAGTCACTTCACTACCAGTCTAGCACTGCTTGTAAAGCACTTTGGGATAAAATGTGTATGAAAACCACTATACAAATGCTGATTCTTCTTTTTATTATTATAATTTCCCATGGAAAAAGAAGACAAGACAAGCATATATTTGAGTTTTGAGAAAGTATGAACTCTAACATTGGACTGCACAAGAATTTTGCTACAAAAAAGTGGTGGCTGTAGGGGGTGGTGAAGGGTGTGGCTGCAACCCCACATAGTAACATACTTGGTTGCTGCTGCTGCTGCATTTTACTTTGTTGAAGAAGTCTGATTTATTGATTGTACAAAGGTTTACATTCAAACTGTGGATTACATTTGTAGGTTCTGTCAAAAATGTACTAGAAAAGAATAATAGCAGAAAATATAAAGGTTTAATAAAAATTTTAAAAAGTGCATATTAAGTATGCAAACTGCCCCAGCACCCCCCATTGTAGTGTCCTGGATCCACCATAACCACTAGACCATCAGGTTATTCAAGATTTGTACCGCACTGTGGTTTGCCACAGAGAAAGTCAGTTGGATTAAAACACATTTTCAGCATGTTAAAGTAAACAAAATGAACAGAACCATAGCCTAACATGTGTATTACATAAAATAATGCACATGGTTTTGACCATTTGGGTGAAACAATTCTATACAAAGGGAAAAAGAACTAGTTAGCACTATAGAAAGCAATATATCTCTCTGACTTTGGCTCCAATTATGTCATCACATAACACATTTGGCGGCAATTTTAGGAAGCAGGTAAGACAGTTTTTTTTTAAATTGGAAGGCTGATTTTACAATTTTCAAATGCTCTGGAACAACATTTAGGTACATTATGTAAATGTAGTTTTAGCATTAACGAATACAGCAGACTTTCTTTTAGTCATCTACAGAGTCAGATTTTTGAATAGTTTGTTGTCAGAATGTTGTTTAGGTATCCTTTAACTGGGTAGGCCAGCTGGGACCCAGGGATTCCTTTCTCAGTTAATGAGGCCGTAATAGTGTGCAAATGACCACTAGCACCTTGTATGGGATAGGGGGTCATTTGCATGAGACCCTTTGAATATAGAAAGTTAGTGCAATTGTACCAACAGGTTTGGGACACCCTCACTGCTTTTGCTCCATGCAGGCCTAGGGCAAGCATAAGCCCTTACCTTTGTGTGGCCAGCAACGGTGACGCACTTAGAGGTAAGTGCACTTTTAATGCCTTCATTAGATCTTTGCTTTGTAGCGGCTATATGCAAATGAGTTTGGGCACTCAAAATGTACTACAAACCTGTCTGAATATAGCAACTTTAGGGCGATGTGCTAATTTATGCTCAGGATAGGGACTTTGCAAGGTGCAAATTGGTTGCTTTGAATGTCGGGCCCACTGTTGCCAGCACAGATAAATGTACTTGTCCCTAATTCATTTATTCTGTTCATGTACTTTATTTTTAGCTTTCTTTAGGTCCATTAATACTTAAAACATCCAGTATTCATTGTACTGAATCATTTATTACACCTACAGGTATTTATTGCTTCTTTATTGCTCTGATTTGTTTACATATAATTTATTACTGTTCTGATGTTCTTGTACATGAGCTGCCTGTGTCCTAAATCTTGATGTAATTGTACTCGCTTTCCTGCATGCTCTTCTGATTGCACTGCTGCTATAACCTACTATATATTCATCCTACCCAGAACCACCTTAAAAATAAGAACTGATCCACGATTTTTTTTTCTTGGCAGACTACGGTAATATGAATATATATATATATATGTATTAGGGGTGCGGTCGCTTCCCTATATTTAGGGTTGTATGGGCACTTCAATGTTAAACCCCACAATTTTTACTTTAATGACATTGCCACCATTCAACAAATTTGCATGAAATGTTGCATGCAAGGTTTCATGGGGCAGATCTCCTGATGTACCAAGTTTCATTCTGGTCGAATGAGATTTCAAGATACAGATAGTGCAAAAAGTGAATATTTTGAAAATTTTCCCCATTGGTTTGAGTGGGTTTTCTGTCAATTTGGCTAGTGCCAGATGGTTTTGAGTTTTGGCATGACATTTTCTAGGTAGAAAGGGGATGGCCCACAGATGTGCCTTTTGCTTGTTTGGTGAAAAAATATTATTCTGTTCCAAAGTTATTTAATTTTGAAATTATGAATACTTGGTTCTCAGCACAGTTAGTAAGCACTGAAAAATAGTTACATAAAACAAAAAAAAATTATCTTTTTTCATGAGGGGAAAAATCATTGTTTCATTTGCCACCATCTTGTTTTCCCTTTTTCTATACAAATTCACATTTGAAAACCCACAAAAGTGGCATTTCTGATAGCAACCAACACATGAACAATAGCTTGCATATCAGGACCCCCTTAGCTGGATTCTGCACTTAACTGTTGCAGAAATACCCTTAAAATGTAGTTCTTTTTAAAGATTATAAATCTCATTTTGTGACACGTTATGTGAAACAAGATTCTTGTTTCGTATGGTGACTCATGAAAATACATCATTTTTCACATGTGGAATCAATATATTTTCAATGGGTTTTTCAAGTTTGGTGCATAGCTATGTTATTTTTCAAGATTTTGACACCAAAGTTTCAACATACTGTACCCATTTTGATACCCCACCTCTTGAACAATGTTGGTGAAATTTCACAAATACTGCCCAAAAGGTGATTTCGTGGTTTGTTGGCAAAATCACCATTTGGGTGTGATTTCAACATTTTCACCATACTTGTTCATGAGGTAAGGTCATAAGAAGGGTATGTTGAAAATTGAGGTCAAAATATGCTAAAATGGCAATGTTGTGCACATCAGTTGACATTTTGCCACACACACTTGTAACTTTCTTAATTTTCAATATTTTCACCCCAGATTATCAACACTGCCATTTCTTTACACCACCTCATGAATATAACAGCTGTCATTTTTCAAATTTTGCCCAACAAGGCTTTTCGTGCCCCTGCTGTGGAGTTACACTGTGGTGACATAGAATGATGTTTTGGTGGGGGGTTGACAATTTTTACTACTGGGTTGATGAGGTGGGGTAATAGGAAGGCTAGGTTGAGAATTTGGTTGCTGTTGTCCTGCAAATGGTGGGCCCTCTGCTTACCTATAAACATATGTATACTACTCATCTATGGAGGGATGGGAGTGCAGGGCCCTCTGGACCCTGCACACCATCAGACAAATAAGGATACAATAAAACTATCTCCAAAAGTATGGATGTTTGGAAGCACAGGGCACTGATGGCCTTGTGCTATAACAGGAAAATAAGAATCCTATTATGCTATCTCAAAACTTAAGTAATTCTTTGCAAAAACTGTGTTAATGTAAAATTTAAAGTTTGGGCTAAAGTGATAAAGTTGAGAATGAGCTTTGTTTCAACTCAAAACTCCATGTTACCCCTAAAGCAAATCAGGTTTGAGTCTGTTAGGGGCTGTCAACCCTAAAGATCACCCCCCATTATATAACCTTCGGACACATACACACCTAATGGGGTGAGCTTTAGGGTTGACAACCCCTAGGAAGACTCTGCCCTTGAGTTGCTTTGGGGGGTAGCATTGGGGTTTTAGTGTTGGAAACCCTAAAGCCACATTTCCCTACTTAACCCTAAATGCTACACTAACTCAGTTTTATATATATATATATATATATATATATATATATATATATATATATATACACATATACATATACATATACATATACATATACATACAGTTCTATTTACAGAAAATACTAGGGCCAGCAAGGATCAGGTAAAAACATGCAATGCACAGTACAAAAATTGTTGTAAACTAATTAAAAAAATAAGTTAGTACATTGTCTTAAAGCATTTACAAGTGGAATTGTTACCTAAAGAGGCATTCAGTTTGCCTTAAAAATAGTGGATCAATAACAGATATCAAAGAAGTAGGAATATAACCCCTTAATTAAGTGAGGTGTGGACATTTTATTTAATAAAATTTAACATAAATGATAATTCTAGCAAACTTGGTAATGAATTCATAAAAAGTGTCACACTTGTAACACAACTGTAGAAATGAAAGGAAAAGTGTGACTCTCACTGGGATATGAACCCAAGTATCAGCAATGCATGCTTTAGTTCTTAGCCAACTGAGCTATGAGAGCTCAGCCAATTAAGGCCCCTGAATTTTCCCATGTGAATCACACATACATTCCTTTCTGGTGTTGCAATGAGCAACCAGAAAGTCTTTTTACAGACTCAAATAACTCTTCCTCCATCTCCCAATTGCAGTATATGCCACTGCAAGGCTTGAGGCATTGTAAGAAATATATAAAACAGCCTCAGCTGAAGACCATGTGTTTTTCAGAGATCTTGTACACAGTAATTACAAGTAAAATAACACAAGAACAGGATGTAGCAGTTTTTAAACTTATTGTATCACACTACTTTGTTTTGATAACTAGAACACAGAGCTCCAAGACTTGTTGGAGGAGGCCATGCTTGTGAAGGTAGACTGGAAGTCCAGTATGGAGAAACCTGGGGGACAGTCTGTGATATGAACTGGGACATGGATGATGCCAGTATTGTGTGCAGCCAGCTAAGCTGTGGAGCTGCAGTATCTACACCTGGAGGTGCTCACTTTGGAGAAGGGACTGGTCCTGTATGGGAAGAGAGGTTTGACTGTAAGGGCAATGAGTCAGTTCTCTGGTACTGCTCCATTTCCCATCAGAAAGGCCAAAACTGCACACACAGAAAGGATGTTGGCATCATTTGCTCAGGTGAGTGCTTAATTTCATTTCAGAATAATTGTGTTTTACCTTTAGTTGTTATTCTAAAAATACAGAAAACTAAAGAACAGAATCGTGCATGTCTGGAACGGGCTCTGGGACTTTAAAAATCATAAAAGGTTTAAATTACATTTACTTTCTATTAGATCCCACACCTACTGAATTGTTCAAGTCATCACTGATGCTCCCAGCCACTCACAATTTACTCTTCCATATTTTAACCCAGACTTACCCCACAGGCTGGGTGGAACTCTTCACCTGGGAAGTCAAGGGACCCAGACATTTACACACGAGCGCTAAGCAGGAGGAAAATACTTTAGAAAGGTGATGCACCTGAGTGCCAATATTGTTTCCATCTGTTACATTTTTGTTTCCTGTTTGCTCACCTGAACCTCCAATGACATGGCCCAAGACAAGAGACCTTTATTGCTAGTCAGAAGTAAGCTGGGACCAAGCCCATTGACCTCACCATGACTGACACTTGATGAACATGGACTGGTGACACATGATGCTACCAAGTCAAGTGCCAACATCACACATCATGCCAGTGGCAGGATTTTATGTGCCCTCCCATGGAGATGCAAGTTCCAGCTAAAATGACTCATAGTACCATAATAATTTAAGCACAGAAGAGACTGCAGTCCATTAGGGTCACTCCCAGCTCTAAGCAAGTAGTACTAAGTATGCTGTAAAAACATGTACTGGTTTATACAATACCCTACACTTTCTTCTACCCTGGTACATTATCCTAAGTAATAAGAAATATTTCAAGGCTTACCTTAAAGGCCAGTACTGTATTCATATCCACTGCTTCTACTGGTAGGCTATTTCTAGGCTCACCACACTCTTGGAGATGAAGTACCTCCTAATATTACACCTACATTTACCTCATCTCACCTTTAGGGCAAGTCCCCTTGTAATGCTTGGGGATAACATATCTAATCTCTCCATCTGTTCAGTCTTCTTGATACCCTTGAGTATGCAGAAGAGTAAGACCCCATCTTCAGAATCACTGATGAAAATGTTGAGTAGCATGGACTCCAGCACCAGACCCAAGAGGATGCTGCTGAGTACTCCACTTTACTTAAAGCAGTACCTATAAAAGGACTCCGTCCTAATTTGTTCAGCATGTTCATCTCCAGCGAATGAGTGGAATGGTGAAGGAGTGGAACAGGTGTAAAACTGGCATCTTAGGCATTGGAATGCTTCAGCAGGAGAAAGCAGAGAAATGGGGCACTCTTCTGGTTGACTAAGATAAAGCACCTGTTCACTCCTGCTGTTGCATTCACTGCTGGGAAGGGTTGAAGGTAAAAGGTAGACCTAAACTGGGAATAGGAGCAACACCCTAGCTAGGTTAACTGTATAAGGGGATACAGAATACAAGTAGCAGCATACACACAAAAAAATGTGGAAGCTTAAACACCATATCAGGGGTAAGGGTACTTAAGTATTTCCAGGGAACACAGGGAGTATAGAAGCTGGGAATGCTAGGAGTGATACAATGCAGTGGCTGTGGGTTGGCAGTTTTCAAAGAGACATTCTGGGGACTGTGCTGCTGCCCCATCTGTGTGCACCTCTCTGGGTTGAGGGAGGAGGTCACAAGACTCCAGGCCGAGTTGGTTAGGATTCAGGGGCCGTCTTCCCCCACCCAGGGGCCACCAAGTCTGACACTGTTACTCCAGAGGATGCCAGGGAGGAGGAATAGTTGGACTATAGTGGGCTCTGGAAGGGTGGGGGTTGGGGAGGTCAGAGGCACGTTCCTCAAGCAGTACCACTGCAAAATTCCTACACTGCTCTGCCAAGGCAGTACTGCCAGGAGAAGGCACCTGTGGTAGTGGCCAGGGAGGATGTGGGGGTTCTCTGGAGTGGAGACATGAAGAAGAGAGGAAGAGAACACCACAGGACAAAGCTACTTCAGGTGGGGGACTCCATTGTGGAGGGGGGTCAATTTGGAAATAGGAAAGGGGGAGAGAAAGGTTAGGTTTCTACATGGCACCACAGCCTGGAGGGATGGGAAGTAGATTCAGAGGATCACTAGAGTAGTACAATGGGTGGCAGAGCCAGATGTCATTGTCCACCTTGGGACTAAGGACCTGGCTAGAGATGGGACTGGGATAGTTCAAGGAGGGAGCTCTGGAGGGGACTTAGGAAGGTAGCGCTCAGTGGCTTTTGCTGAGGTGCTGCCTGTCTACAATAGTGGGTATGAGAGAGATCTCCAAACCAAGACCTTCAACTCATGGTTTAAAGAATGGTGCAGAAAGGAGGGGTTCAGCCAAGTTGGAGATGGGGTATCCATCTGTAGAGATATAGGCTTTTACAAGGGAAAATGCCTGCATCTATCCAGGAGGGGAACCACAGTACTCAGTGGCCAGTTTAGATTTTACTTTGATGTACATTTAAACTAGCTGAAGGGGGTGGTGGAAGAAATCAGGGAGACAGTAACTGTTCCCCCCAGGCTGAAGTAGAAAGTAGGGAGATTCCAAGGGGAATGGAATTCCCAGGGTGGAAATTAATAATGGAAGCAGGAGAGTAGAACAGAGGGGAATGGGAATGAATGCATTAAAAAGATGGGGGAAAGAAAGAAGAAAAGAAAGGGGGTGACAAGCACAGTGGTAACAAAATCTGGAAGGCCATGTGTGCAAATGCTAGATGTCTAGGAAATAAGATTCCAGACCTAGATGCCACAATGACAGAGGCTGACCTGGATACTGCAATCTAGATTTAGTAGTTGCCGTATTGGTCCTTGCAAGAATAGATCCAAAAGCAAATGATTTAATACCTTTTAGCATGCGTGGGATGTGGATGCGTGTGTGTATGTATGTGTGTGGGTATGTGTTGTGAGGTATGTGATATAACAGATGTGGGGCTTGCTGTCACATTGAGGTAAGTCTCTATTTAGATATACGGAGTTATAATGTGTTACTATTCTTATTTCACACACATAATGAATATTAATTCCTCCTTACTTTTTATCTTTGCCTGGGGGGTGATTGATTCCATTGCACCATATTCAGATTACCCAGCCTGCTAGTGTACATACAGGAGTGTTATCATATACTGTTATATATAATTTTTGTAACTCTGTACATATTGGGGTGTATGATCTCATTTGCATGGGGGTCCTGCACAGATCTTTTTACATTAGGCTTATATTGTGGTAATTTGTGGATATGTAGGTATGTTAGACCTCTAGTCTTACACATATACTTTATATTTACTTCTAGTTACCTTATCCTGGGGAGGGTGGCAGGTTTATTTCATGGTAGTTCTATCTAGTATCCTTGGCAATGTTATCAGTAGATAGTAGTACGTTAAATAGTGTTACATTTTTACTCTGTAGATATTAAGAGACATAAGCCCTTTACTCAGGATTTCATGACTAGTTGAATTCCTTTGGGGAACAATTGCAGTGACTGAAGTTAATATAGGTTCACTAGAGAGAGAGAGAGAGAGAGAGTGTGTGTGTGTGTGTGTGTGTGTGTGTGTGTGTGAGAGAGAGAGAGAGAGAGAGAAAGGAGGGAGAGAGAGAGAGAGAGAGACATCTCCTCTTAAGCTTATGTATCTCCCACCCACATTATTGTGATGTGGGGTGGGTTAGGTTGTATTGTTTGTATGAAGAGGAGGAGAGAAATTACATTTGTATCTCTTTTCAGATTCCTTAGGCACTTGTGGTACATCAAGTTGCTACATTCTCAGTATATATTGACATCAGTACATATCAGGCTACATGGTCTTAATTCCTTGAGGTTCCTCGACTAGAGTTTTTGTTTGACACTAATATTATCAATTTATATTTAAATTATCATTTATATAGTCCTGAGGTTTTTGAAATTTCTTGCCTTTATATTTAGCTTGAGAATACAGCTGGGTGACAGGTCCAGCTAGGTTTTACACATCACACAGTGTGCACTGATGTTTTTAAGACAACTTTACTGGTAAATTCTTGTCTATAATGCTAACATTGAAATTTCATGAGCCCTATAACAATCTTAGTTTGTCTTTAATCTGGGTGGGGGTTGCCTTTCAGTAATCACATCTTTATACTAACTGTGACATTCGTAGCTTGATTTAGGAGTTATCTGCTTCAGCAGTGTTATCTTATGTCAATTAAATTTATATGCAGTAGGATTCTTTGTATGTGTGTTCCACCAAGTACACCTGACCCAAGGTTCTTTCTGGCTGAAGGCAGTATTGTACTGTTAAACTTCTTTGACATCATCTTCTGTGTTTTTTTTTTTAATGAGTATTTTAAACCAATGGGGATTTTTTTCTGTTTTTCTCTGCATTATCTAGCTGTTATAAGTATTGTATTTTCTAAACAACTGCCATGAGCTTCTGAAGAAGGACTGGTTGGTCCGAAAGCTAGAGCACTTTGTTCTTGTTGTTACATCTATGTTGGTCCACTAAAAGATATCAAATCATTTGCTTCTGGATACTGCAGTCATTAGCGAGTCATGGTATACTGAAAAGCATGACTGAGACATGACCATACCAGGCTATACTCTGTTCAGGAGGGACAGGGTGAAAAATGGGAATGAGAAGATGCTTTATGTGAGGGAAGGCATAAAAGCCATGGAGATACAGGGAACACAGAGGGGAGAAGAGGTACTGTGGGTCGCCCTATAGATGGGGAATGGAGCCTCTGTTCACACTGGCATGATCTACAGACCTCCAGTTCAGGGGATGAGTTAGATAAAGTACTGGTGGAAGCCATTAGCAAGATGGCAGAAAAGGGGGAGGTGCTGTTGGTAGGGGACCTCAGTCTGCCAGCCGTAAGATTGGAACCATCAGCTGTGGCTTCAGCTAGACACAGGGACATCTTGAACTTCCTTCAGACAACTAGTCAATGAACCCACTAGTGATGGGGCAATACTGGACCTGATACTGGCTAGCAGGGACAGTGTTGCAGATGTCAAGGTAGGAGGCCACCTGGGGAATAGCGATCATTATACAGTTTGGTTCAATACAAGGATAGCTGTGGAACTGAAGCACACAAGGGTGAGGGTTCTGGACTTTGGGAAGGCACATTTTAAAAAAATGGGTGTATGACTCTGGGATGATCTGGCAGAGGGAATGACCTGGGTCTGGTGGAGGAACAATGGACCAAGTTAAAAAGGGCCATAGGGAAGACAACAAACCTCTGTGACAAGCAAGTGAGCAAAAGCAAGAGGAAAACAAGACCATTACAGTTCTTGGAAGAGGCAGCAGAAAAGGTAAAGGTTAAAAGGATAGCATTCAGAAGGTATAAGGAGATGAAGAGGGAGGGGGATAAGGAAGTGTATCAGGGGAAACAGAGGTAAGCAGGGAGAGCAGTAAGGAGCATGAATGTGCAAACTGAAGAAAGAATAGCCCAGGTGGTGACAAAGGGGAACAAGACATGTTTTAGGTATGTAGATGAAAGGAGGCAGACTAGGTATGGAATCATAAGATTAAAAAGTAACAGGAGGGGCGGTGCAGACAGGGACCAGGAAAAGTCAGACGTCCTGAACAAATATTTTTTTTTCAGTGTTCACTGAGGAAGGAGAAGAAGGGCCACAAAAAAGTAACAGGAGCATTGTAGGGATGAAGGGAGGGAGGTGGACACTAGTCTGTTTTCAGAGGACGGTGTACTGAAGGGACTCACTAATCTGAAAGTGGCAAAACAATAAGGCCAGATGGTGTGCATTGAAGAGTACTGAGGGAGCTCAGAGAGATACTGGCTGCACTTTTGACACTCCTATTTAACAGCTCATTGGAAACATGAGTGGTTCTGGAGAACTGGAGGATGATGAAGGTAGTCCCACATCATTACAGTGGTAGCACGTAAGAGGCTGGCAAATATAGGCCAGTCAGCCTGACTTTGGTGGTGGGAAAGTTAACGGAACCACTTCTGAAGGAAAGGATTGTGGAATATCTTGAATCCAATGGGTTGCAAGACCTGAGGCAGCATAGATTGACTGGGAAGGGGGGGGCATGTCAAATGAATCTGCTAGATTTCTTTGACTGGGTGGCCAACTAATTAGATCATGTTGGAGCAGTGGGTGTGGCCAATGTAGATTTCAGTAAGGTTTTCAACACTGTTCCACATAGGAGACTAGTAAACAAGTTGGGTAGCTTGGGAGTGGGTCCAAAGGTGGTAAACTGGGCAAGAACTGTTTAGCGGATAGGCAGTGGGTGATGATAAATGGAGTTTACTCAGAGGAAGGAAGGGTGATCAGTGGGATGTGCAAGGGATCAGTGCTGGGACCAGTCCTCTTTAATGTCTTTATAAGTGACATTGCCGAGGAGCCAGAAGGGAAGGTCTGCCTCATTGCAGATGACACCAAAATATGCAATAGGGTGGACACTCTGGAGAGCAGAAAAGGATGAGCAGAAATCTGAGAAATCTTGAGGAGTGGTTAAGTGTATGGCAGCTGGGTTTCAATGCAAAAAAGTGCAAAGTAATGTACTTAGGGCACAGAAACCCAGGGGCAGAGTACAAAATGGGGGAGAGTGGTACTGATGACCACCAAGCAGGAAAAAGACCTGGAGATGATCATATACAGTAGGATGACCTAAAGGTGGGCAGGCAGTGTGATAAGGTAGTTGGGAGGGCTAGTGGGATAATGGAGTACATAAGGAGGGATATCACAGGCAGAAAGATGGAGGTGGTATTGCATCTCTATAGATCACTAGTCAGACCCCACCTAGAGTATTATGTCTGGTTCTGAAGACCACATTTCCTGAAGAATAAAGACAGAGTGGAGGCAGTATGGAGGAGAGCAAGTAAAGTGGTGCAGGGTCAGCATCAGAAGCCCTATGAGGAGAAACTTAAGAACTTAAATAGTACCCCCTGGAAGGGAGGAGGACGAGGTGGGATGTGATAGAGACCTTTAAATAACTAACAGGGATGAATAAGGTACAGGAGGGAAGTATGTTTCAGAAAAAAAGGTCTCAAGGAGAAGGGGGCAGGATAAGAAGCTGGAGAGGGGTATATTCAGGAGAGTTGTCAGGAAGTACTTCATCACAGAAAAAGTAGCGGATTCCTAGAACAGTCTTCCAGCAGAGATGGCAGAGGTGAAAAGAGTTATGTTGTTTTTTTTTTGTTTTTTTTTTATCATGTAACACTTTTTGCTCCTCCATTGCGGAGCGGGCCACAACAACCACCGGCTGCCGGCACCCAAGCCCCCGGACCAGGTCTGGCGTACACTGCATGCGCCTGACTCACACAGGCCCAATGAAATTAATGGGACCCTCTGACTGGGGGCCCGTGACTGGGAACTAGGTGGCCACGCCTCTCATGTCCGGGGGCGTGGGGCTCGGCCATGAGCCGCTGCAGTTGCCCTGCAATTTTCTGCTGTTGCTGCCCCAGGGAGCCAGACGTGCAATCATGTCTGATGCACCTACGTGCAGACGTCCACTGCACTCCCTCCACATTAGAATGCATGCCACTGACAGTGTTCCCAGCCTCTGCTAGATGCCATTGCAGCATGTCACATACTCTTACCCACCCCAGAGGAAGGAGAGCAGTTGTGGGATGCTCAATCCTTCATCTCCTCTGCCAGGCCCAGTGTCCCGAGTCTGTTCCCGAACCTGGGTCGCCAACATGGTGCGAGGTGTGGCATCCAGCACCTCAACCCTCAGTGCCACCAGGCCGGCTGAGTTGTGGGGTTTAAGAATGCATGGGGTAGGCATAAGGAATCTTAGGGAAAGGGAACGGGGGGGGGTGAATCAGCCAGAGGTCTAGTAGGATCTGTGGTGATGCTATAGGCAGGGAAAAAAGAGGCAGAATTGGTGGCCCAGGTGGGCCTTATCTGCCAGCAAATTCTATGTTTCAATGTTACCTATCCACCATAACTTTGCTTTCTGTCTGGAAGCCAGTTTGCAATCCACCATGTGTATGCCTCGTCTATATTATATCAATGCACTTTGCTTAGAAGCTTGTCATGCTCCACAGTGTTAGTGGTTCCACTGAAGTCTAGGAAGACTGCAGTTGTACCCAGCATCAGGTTCCATCATTTTAGTATGTATCCTGAATAAAGAACAGCCAAGAGTAGTTAAGGCCATCACTCTGCTCTTTAACAGATATAGGTTTGCACTTGCCTGCCTTCTTGCAATTTGTCAGCTTCGGTAACTACTAGAGCCCACAAGTGAAAGTCCTTTTGGAGACCTACACAAGGGTAGCACTGTTTCAGTGCAATGCTGTCTGCTGACCCTTTAGCAACCCTGTAGATGAAGATAAAGATGTAGATTTTTATCATTTAAAATTACTCACACCAAGTGACACCAAGCATTATAACTAGTTGTGACTGGAGGCATCAGGACAGTCATATGCAGGTGTCTTTGGTCAAGGTGAAGTCTATAGCTAGGCACCACTGTATGTCTATGGCCCATCCTACATCCACCTCCTTAGTTGCCCCATTTAAAAAAAGGTGATCTGTTGGTTTGGCATGATCTGACCAACATATATCCATGCTGAGAGGGGAAAAGAAGTTTGGCTTCAGTCAAATGTTGCAATATTCTGTTCTTGATAATTGCTTCCTGAACCTCGCTCAGCACTTATATCAGGCTGAACATCCAATAGTTACCTGAGTCCCCCCCCTTGCACCATTCTTGAAGATGTGAATCATACTGACCACCTTCCAGTCCTCCAGCACCACAAATGTCTGAACAGACTCATGCAGGATTACAGCAAGCTAAACAAAGCAACAAGAGGATCCACTCATGGAAATTTCTGAATTAGTTTAGTAAATGTCCACCACAATGTTGTATTTCATGTCCTGAGCGCCTCTTCATCAAAACTGAAAGCTAACACAGTCCAGTCTCACTCTCTCACTCCAGTGAGTGTGGAGGACAGCCGCTTGAACACACTCTGTAGTTTACTTTTTGAGAAAAAAGCAGATATTATGAAAGAATAATACTTAAGCAGCTAAAGTAATGTTCCATGAAAGAATAGAAATTTGACTGATAGTGCAAGTGGCTCGAGGACACCATAAGCATTTAAGTAACCACCTCACTTCTGATGTAGTGGTACACAGGCCATGAAACAGCAGTGTTGATCCGTTGACATTTAATAAACTAAGAAATTTAGATGGGTGTTTATCCTTTTTCTGCTTCATCTAGTATTATTTGTGATAAGAATCCTCTGTACTATACTTAAATTGTCAGGGACAGCCTGAGCTTGGTGGAGCAGATTACTGCAAGATGCTTTGCCAATTGTTCTTTAAGCTCCATTAAGATGCTGGAGTGTACTGTATCTCATCTGTCCATTAGGACTTACCTGACCTGCTCTTCACCAGTTAGTCAACTTCCAGGGTAGTTGTGATGTCTGCAGGCTGTATTGTGGCTATCCATGATGACATGGGCCCTTCTGATGAGCAGCCTTCACACAGAGCCCAACCACCTCTCTCACCAGTCTCCTTCCAATTATGTACTGGTGAAAGGCTTTGGTGTTACCCCCAGATTCTGCTGTCCTGGCTTCAAGCCCCTCCTTAGCCTATTTAATTGTAGTCTTGCAGTCCTTCAGTGTTGCACTGTACAGCACTCCTCTCCGATCTGGTGCCCACCTGTCTCTTTCCAGTGGTCATGGATATTTTTGATCATGACCAGTTCTCTTAGATTCCCGTTGACCTTGAGGGGTTGGGGCACATCTTGGCCTTATTTCCCTTATTCATTACAGGGATACAGACCTCTGTGACTTTGAGCATCTTCATTAACAAAAACTACATGTGCTCTGCATTACAAGTCCCATGTAGTTCCTTTGTTCAGCAGGTCCCTCATCTTCCTAATCTAAAAGTTCTGAGTTTTGGTGGCTGAGGCCAGGCTAGTCTTCCCAATTGGAAAGAGATGGTTGCCCAGTTGTGGTCACTGCCTCCTATCAGTCTCTTGATATCCACACATTGATGACACCATCTCCACTTCTGAGAACACAGTCAAGGGAGGCTTCAAACCTAGTCCCTTGTTGGGCATGTTGCTGTATGAAGCAGTCTTTGAATGTTGACAGGAACTTAGTCTCAGTTCTGCCATTAGCTCCTTCAAGATACCAGTCTATGCTGGGGATTGAAGTCCCCCAGGGTTACAACTACAGTGAGTTTGGGGAAGGTATGCCCTCCCTGACAGCGACACCAACACAGTGACCTGCCAACCCATCGGCAATATCAATAGATTGCCATGAGGTCGCTGTGTTGGTGCGCCCGACACAGGAGCACAATGTCTCCCAGTTCTGCACTCCCTCCCCAAATCAACTCCAACTGAAGTTGAGAATCATAGCTGCAGGGGGGGGGTGCAGGGACAGAGCCCCCTGTATGAGGGGTTCAGGAGGCAAATCCCCTTCAATGAGAAAATAGGACCGGGAGACACGGGGTTTATGTCAACCTCAACTTGTGGTCAACATGAATCCTGTTGTTGAGATGCCAATCAACAAATGTGTTGTCGAACTGGCATTGTAGAGCCTTTGGGGAACTTCCAAAAATTACTTTAAGTATACCTACCCATTAAGAGTGAAACAATCTAGACAGAGGTTTCGTTCAAACTCCCTTCATGATAGAAGAACAGGCTACTCTGGCAACAGGGAAAACAATTTCTGACCCTCATACCCCCTGACCAACAACTACAATGGATTCGGAGGTCGAGGAGGAGTCAGCAGGAGTTGGTTCACAAATAGCTCAAACCGCAAAGCACAGGTAAAGCAATGACTATACCCCTTGCCAACGCTCCCACCATGAGCCAATAGGAGCTCATCTCTTGCAATTTGGGTGTTGGAAATAATAGTACAAAAGGGATCAGCCATAAAATTGACAGACAGCCCCAGATCCCCAGAATTCTATTCTTCTGATAGCCAGGTAAGGCCAACTAGGCAAAAGTGCCTGTTTTCAGGGGTGACCTTGAAGCACTGGGAGAATGAACAGGCAAATCATCTTACCAGTCTTGAAACACAAAGTGCAGCCCAAACAGATCTATCAAATCCTAATGGACTTGATACATAACAGAGCAATAACAGAGGTACCACCAAAAGAAAGATGGAAAGGAAAATATTTTATATTTTTTACGGTACCCAAGAAAATGGGAGACCTTCAGGCAGTGCTAGATTTAAAATTCTTAAATCTCTCAAAACAACACAAGCCATTCACGATGGAAACAATCATGTCCATTCTGAGAGTTGTATGCCCAAGGGACTTCCAAAAATCAATAGCTCTGAAGACTGTCTACCTCCATATTCTCATAAGAACACAACACTACAAATTCCTCAGACTCCACATTCTGGTGAAGCACTATCAGTACCAGGCTCTACCCTTCAGCCTGGAATCGGCACCCCGAGTCTTCACAAAGGTCTCCATAACCCTAGCAGTCACAATGTGGGACCAGGGCATCCCCTACCTGAATGACTGGCTTATCAGGACCGGGTCCCTCCAACAATCAATAAGAGGCAGAAACTGTGATTTATTGCCTGGAGAAACACGGTTGGGTAATCAACCATCACAAAAGCAGCTTCATCCCCAATCAATTAGTAGAGCATCTGGGCACCATAATCGACAGAGCAGCAGGCCTAGTACACCCGTCAAACAAGCATGTCAACAATTTAATAACACAAACATCCAGACTGCAGAGGCAAAGGCAACCTACCTTGGAACTAACTTCCCAGGTGCTGCGGTTAATGATTTCATGTAAAGACCTGGTTCCATGGGCCAGGTAGAACATGAGGCAGTTACTCTCTTTTGCCATAAAGCACAGGGTACTACATGACCACAACCTCACCAGAACTTCTACCATACCTCTGCAGATGTCTCAGTCCATAATATATTGGACAAACAAAGACGACCTATCCAGAGGGATGCCTCTAGATATTCAATATGAAGCAATAATCGACACAGAGGTCAGTCTAACAGGATAGGAGGTGATCACAGGACACCAATCCACCTAGGGGAAATGGCCCTTAACAGAGTCCAAATTAACAATAAATGTCCTAAAGATGAGGGTGGTCTTCTTAGCATTATTGCACTTCAGTCAACTAGTCAAAGGCAAACACATACTCATCAGATTGGACAATCAAGCAATAGTGGCTTACATTGCCAAACAAGGCAGAACAAAGAGCAAAGTGATACAGAAGAAGGCCACAAAGGTCCTATCCTTGGCCCAGAACAACTTTGCCAGCATTTTGACCATACACTTGGCAGGCAAACTGAATACAACAGCAGACTGTCTGAGCCATCAACAGATTTACCCAGGTGAGTGGAGACTCCACCCACACATGTTCAACTGCACCAACAAGTGCTGGGGGACAGTGCAAGTGGATTGTATGGCAATCAGCAAGAACCCTCAATGCACCAAGTTCTAATCCCAATTCAAGGACAAGCAGTCTATGGGAGTGGATGCCCTGTCATTGGATTGGTATTGCAAAGTGGCATGCATCTTCCCACCACTTCCCCCAATTTCACAAGTCCTAAAGAATATTCATCAGTACAAGGTGAGGGTAATTTTGATCACTCCTTACTTGCCCAGGAGGTTGTGGTTTGCCAGGGTAGTAGCCATGCCACTGGAACACCCACAAAGATTACCAATCAGACACTATATCCTGTGATAGGGACCAGTATGCCACCCCAACCCTAAGAACTTCAAGCTGACAGACTGGTTTTTGAAAGGGAGAGACTGCCGAGAGCCGGCTATCACCCATCCGTAATAAACACTATGGCAATGTCCAGAAGGGGATCTATCACAGTGACACATGAGACAATGATCCATTTTTTTGAACTGGTGCTCCCACAGGACATTAACCCTGCAGAACGGTTCCATGTCAGAATATCAACAACAATGTTGTTCACATCCTGCACAGCACTGGGAACAATGCCGACTGTAAGCATTGTTCTCATCAGGAACGGAGTGTTTTTTTATCGGGAGCTTCACCCCCCACACTCCCCCCCATCTCTAAATAACCAACTCAGAGTCGGAGTTGTTTCGGGGTGGGGGCATAACACTGGGAAACAGAGTGCCAGTGTACAGCGTGACCATCACAGCGAGCTGGCAAGATTTATTGCTGTAATGGTCTTCAGTGTAGAAAAGTGTGCTGATGGTATACACTGCAGAAAAACCTCCACAGCAGACATACTGTTATTCCATCAGGAGAGCCTAGATAAAGGCCTTTCCCCTTCCTCTTTCAGAGTTCAGATGGTGGCAGTAGGAGTACACCAGGGACTCATCCAGATGTGCTTCACTTCCTAAAAGCCGCCACCAATAAATGACAGGTTAAAAAGGTGATGGCCCACTGGGACCTTAATCTAGTGCTCGGGGCTATGACTTCCACATTATTCGAACCACTGGTCATGGTGGACATCAAATGGATGAGCCTCAAAAATGGTGTTCATGGTGGTGATCTGTTCAGCAGATGAACAGGAGAATTGCAAGTATGCTTATGCAGGGAACCATACTTGATCATCCATGAGGACTGGTTAATTCTGAAAATGGTCCCGCCATTCATACCAAAGGTGGCCTCACCATTCCTTTGTTAGCTGGATTATTGAACTGCCAGCTCAAATGCCAGTATCAGAGTTCACACGTGGGCCACAGCTTTATACACTGGGAATGGAGAGAGTTATCACCACCTGCGTTAACAGAACAAGGGATATACAAAAGACAGATTATTTGTCATCATCTAAGGGCACAGGAAGGGAAATCCAGCATCATACTCCATGATAGCATCCTGGCTCAAGACAGCCATCTCCTAGAGTCCTGCAAAACAAGCAAAAAAGTTCCACCAGCAAACTTTAAGGCCCACTCCACCAGAGTGGCGACCACTTCCTGGGCCAAAGGAAACTTCACTGCAACAGAGGAAATCTGTGCAGCTACCACATGGACATCAACTCATAATTCCACAAGGCACCATAGACTTGATGTAGCACATGATGCTAAAACCAACTTCAGCCACTCGGTACTCCAAGAGGCCAGTCTTCCTCAGTCAGAACATGACTTGTCTACCCCACCCATAGATTTGGTTGCTGTTTTTTTAGAACTCTAGATGTTATGACTGTGGAGTATCTCAGAGATTATCCCCCACAGTGGTAGTGAACTCACCCGACAAAGGTGACTGTAAGGGTGTACATCTCTCAGACACTCCACATCCCACCCTGGGAGACACTCGTGTTCAGACAGCCCAGGACTGTCACCCAGCATGCTGTACAGGCCGAATGAACATTAGAATCTATGAATAGGAAATAAAGTAGTACGTGTGCAAACTAATCATCTTTGACAGTAGAGTAGTATGTGCTCATGAGCCAACAAGTAACCAGTTTGGTTCTAGATACAGCCTTGGAAGGCATCAGAACTAATGTAGTCTTATCAGGTTATAGGACAAGATAGGTCGGACTTCTTTGAAGATACAATGTGTATCAGCAACCTATCAGGTGCACACAAACCCTAGATATAATGATCGTGGAGTGTCTCAAAGATGTATACCCCCATAATCACCTTGAGCAGGTTAGTAAACTACCATTATGTGCTGAATGTGGTGGTCATGAGAGGTCTGACTGGGACTGGAGAAAAACAGCCATCTGCCAGCTGACATAGAAGGTCTATGAAGAGGAAGGAGAAAGAACGATACCAGCCAAACAGGGACTCTCTGCAACTGCCCCATCACCCCTGTGCATTAAGGGAGATACCCTGTTGTAGGATAACCGATTATATTTTATTTATTTATTTATTTAAAATTGGTGACCGGGAAAAGCATGCTGAGCCGAGGCTCATTTCCAAGTGTGACCCAGGTACAAGGTGTACACTGAGGTAAGCAGAGAATTACAACAATTGCTTGTTACTGATGTTAAGTACAAACATCAAAGACATTGCACAGAGATATGCAGTAAAGTACAACTATTTCTTGTACAGACGTTAATAACAGCATCAAGACAGTTCATGACTAATGTTAGTGTTTACAGTATATTATAAATGTTTATATATACAGCATTTACAAGCAGTAGTATCATAATATTGTGTAAACTAGCACAGGAATTGTACCATAGATAAGCAGTACTACAAATCTGAGGCTGACGAGCGCAAAATATTGACCAAAAGAGACCTCCGAGGGTAGGCTAGTCTCGAGTAGGGGTGGGTCCAGATGAGTATCTAGGGTGGGGAAGGGAGAATCCTGAGGAGTTGTTTAATGGCTGATAGGTAGGAGGCCTGGTGAAGGCTGGGAGGGAGATTGTTCCATAAGAGGAGGAGATGGTAGGAAAAGGCAGCTTGACCAGTGGCAGAGAGGTGGCGTGTGAGGTGGAAAGTGTGTACGTCTCTGTGTCGGAGAGAGTAGCCTGAGTAAGTGGCTGGAGAAAGGTGGGAAGAGAGGTGGGGGGGGAAGGGAGCCTAACCAGTATTTAGCTATGAGGGAGGCACTGTGGATGGTCCTGTGTGAAAGTGGGGTCAAGGATAGAGTGGAGTAGAGGAGGCAGTGGTGAGTAAGTGGGGGAGAGGCAGTGGTGAAACAACAGAAAGAGTTGAGAAGGATGTCGAGCTTTGAGAGGGATGAGGTTGGGGCTGTGCAGTAGATGATGTCCGCATAGTCCAGCACTGGCAAGATGGTTTTGCATACGAGTTCACTATGAGTGGGAAGGGGAAGACTGGCTTTGTGGTGATAGAGGATGGCCAATTTAGGCTGGAGTTTGGTTCAGGTGGCCTCGATGTGGGTGGAAAAGTTGAGGTGGCTATCCAGCTAGACTCCCAGGTACTTGAAGGTGGGTACCGACTCGAGGGGAGATCCATCCCGGGTGGAGATTGGTGGGGGGGCAGGTAGGGAGGCAAGCTTTTGTCTAGTACCAACTACCATGGTAACCATTTTTTTGGCATTAAGTTTAAGCTGGTTCTTTTGGAACCAAGTTTGGACTCAGATGAAGTCACTTTGAAGATTTGAGAGCACACTATCGTGGGAGGGGGCTGAGGCATAGATGATAGTGTCATCGGCATACAGATGCACGTTTGAAGAGAGACAGGTGGAGGGGAGGTCATTTATGAATAGGAAGAAAAGGATGGAGCCAAAAATAGAGCCTTGGGGGATGCCTGAGAGGATGGGTAGTGAGGGGGAGAGGGTGTCGCCTACTTGTACTGACTGCTGCCTGTTCTGGAGGTAAGAGTGGAACCAGTTGATGGCAGGTTGAGCAAGGCCGAAAGAGCTTAGTTTGCAGAGCAGCAGAGAGCATGAAGGAGGGAAAGAGGAAGCCGGAGTAGGAGAGGGGAAGAATTTGTGCAGTTGGGTGGGGGGTGAGTCTGGTAGGGCACAAGAAATGAAGAACGAGTTGAATAGTTCAGCTACAGTAGCAGGATCTGAGACAGTTCTGCCATCAATGTTGAGGACTGGGCTGGCTTGCTTGGAGGGAGGGTCTTTGAGGTAGTTAATGACCTTCCAGAAAGACACAGGAGAAGCTTGGTTATGGATAAGTTGTGCTTTTAAGTATGAGGCTTTAGATTGCCAGATTGCTTTGGTGCATTTGTTTCTGAGAAGTTTGTAGGTTTGGAGGTGTGCCGTGCACTTGCAACCTTTTATATTATAGTTTGAGAAAGCATTTAATGGACTCAGCCATCCAGCTGTGATTTACAAATACCCCTTGTGGGTTTATGAGCCTTTGGGTTTTGAAGCTGAAGTTGCAACAAGGCATTGTCTGTTGATTTGCCTATGTGCACCACCGCCCGCCAACTGTGTGCAACATCATTGGGCCTACACTGTTTCTACAGCTATGTACCCAGTGATGCACCATGAGCTCCCTAGTAATATCTAAAGGGTTATACACTGGTACCAGTGTAAAGAGGGTGTTTTATTTATTTTTATTTGTTAAACAGGTAGGTACACTAGTCCCAGAGCCCATTTTCTGGCACGACCTGGGCCATTAAGTTGGCACACATCAGCTTAAATACAATACAATAACAGAGTAGAGAACATGATATACAAAAACACAGCAAGTTAAGCTAGTTGATATATGGTTACATAGAAATACAGAGCACCTGAGCATAGCTATATGAATGAGAAGTAAGGCAAAAGCAAAATCACGTCTTTACAGATCATAGGTGAACATTACAGTACAGTTATACCCAGTTTTAACAAAAGAGGGGTAAACCTGTTATGAAGAAATAGGCACTGGCACATATTGTTTGGCTGGGAAGGTCTGCTTAGTAAACTGGCCCTTCTGTCAGAATGATCAATGAATAGAGAAGGAATCAAGGCTTGCCTTCGTTCAGGACACTGGCAGTGTTGGTTAGGAGGAGGAGGAGGAGTTTTATTTATTTTTTGGCAACCTTTCCTGGAGGCCCAGGGTGCCATTACAAAGAGGAAATAACACAACAACATCACAATACATAGTAATTAGCAGTAAAATCATAATATAAAATAAGATAAAAATTAGATCCCTATATACCAATGTTGCACTAAAAACAAAATTAGATACCCACCAACAAATCATTTAAAAACCAAAACAATTAAAAAATCAAACACCTGAGCAAACAAAAACATTTTAAGTCATTTTTTAAAAACTTCTATGGAAGGGGCCTCTCTCAGAGCCTTTGGTGATGAATTCCACAGTAACAAACATGCCACCTCGAAGGCTCTCTCTCCCAACATTTTAGGTCTGGTCCTGGGGACAACCAGGAGGCACTCTTCAGCAGAACAGAAGGAACGATCATGGAGGTAAGGATGTAGAATTTCATGCAGGTAGCCCAAATCCAGCCTGTGTATGGCTTTATAGGTTAGCAGACCAACCTTATAGGAGATATGCCACTTAGGCGACAACCAGTGCAGTTCCCGCAGCACTGGGGTGATGTGACTTGTCCTCGAAAGGCCAGTCAACAACCCTGCAGTCACCATTTTGCACTAGCTGCAGGTGTCACAGCATATCTCCACTGACCCCAAGGTAGCGGGCATTGCAGTAATCAAAGCAAGACATGAAAAAGGTATGTACTAGAGATGGCAAGTCCTTAGGGGGGAAAAAAGAATGAATCTGGCTAATATTTCTAAGATGGTAGAAGTCATTCTGAATGACTGCCAACACCTGAGCCTCAAATGACAGCCCTTCATCCAGAATGACACCCAGAAACTTCACCTTTTGGGCAACATTGAGCCTAGAGATACCAAGGCAAAGGCCTGATACCCTCACAGACACTGTCAATCTCCCCCCTCCTACCTGGCTCAATCATCAGTACTTCAGTTGTGTCTGGGTTGAGCTTCTGCCAGCTCAAAGATATCCAGCTCTGGTACTCAGAGAAAACACTTGTTCATCACATCGACCACTCCCCATTCCTAGAGTGCAAAAAACAGATAGAGCTGGGTATCATCTGCATAACAGTGAAACCAACTCCATACTACCTCATGATCTTGCTCAAGGGCATCATGTACATCAAGAACAACATGGGCAAAAGGACTGACCCTTGGGGTACCCCACAGTGTAGGTCCCTTGGGTGCGATTAACCATCACAACCATCAGAGAGCTGTCCCAGAGGTAGAACTCAAAGCTAGCAGATGACTTTGCCAGTGAGTCCCACATACTCCCTGAGTTGGTCCAGTAACAGCCCATGGTCAACAGTGTCAAATGCTGAAGATGGGTCCAGAAGAAAAAGAACTGACCACTCTCCCCATCCCTTGCCATGACCAAATCAATGTGCACCCTGACCAGAGCAGTCTCAGTGCTGAGCTTGGTCCAAAACTCAGAATGGAGAGTCTCATATATGCTAAAAGTCATTAGGTGAGTCTCCAGTTGCAATGCAACAACCATTAACCTTGCCTAAAAAAGGCAGGTTAGAGACAGGCCTGTAGTCTGCCAGTACATCTAGGTCCAACGTTGTTTACTTCAAAAGGAACCTCACCAGCACACTCTTCAGTTCTGCAGGGAAGATTCCCTTTGAAAATAAACACTGAATGATTCTGGCAAACACTGGGCCCAACTGCTCAGCAGAGCCCACCAAAAGTCGCATTGGTCCAGGATCCAGTTCACTGTATGTTGGTCACAGCCCTGAGATCACCTTAACAACCTCCTTTATTGTCACTGGCTGAAACTCACCCCATGACCACTGACTACCATTGTAACATACAGTCCCAACACTGCTAGGCAATAGCTACCCATTAGAAGAGATCCCAGCCCTGCTAGAGGACACTCTGTCCCAGATGAACCAAGCAAACTCCTCTCATGTTGTGGATGATGTAGCCTTCGTGGGCTCCAGGCAGGCTGGATGCAAAAGCCTGTCCAGTTCCCGAAACAGCTGAACTGGTCAGTTCTTCCTGGTTGAAATCTCTCTGGACAGGAATTCTGCCCCCTTACAAAAGATTGCCCTTTGATACTCACCATAGTGAGTATTCAAAGCCAGTTTGTCTTCCTTGGCCCTGGACCTCCTCCAATGCCTTTCTAACCTCCACCCATAAGCTTTCATCACCATCAGCTCACCATCAAACCACGGCAAGCTGAGGCATGAAACCAGACAGTGAACATGAACTGGTGCTACCAGGTCAAAAGCTGCACTGATGGCTCTATTATAGGCCACCACAGCTTCCTCCATGCCATCAGTACAAGCTGCCATCCTACCCGAGGTGTCCAGTACCATTAAAAGTCCATCCAGCCTCAACCCTCTCAAAGGGCAATATCTGACCACCTCCACAGGGGGTAGACTAAAGAGGGGTACCCTGAACTAGAAACTGATGGTGCAATGATCCGACCAACTGATCAGATCAGTCGTGAGGATCTCCACCTCAAGTCACATGTGAAACACCAGGTTCAGTGCGTGACTGTGTTAGTGAGTCACAGTGACTATGCTTGTGCCAGGTTCAGAGCTGTCATATTCTGAAGGAATTCTTGGCCAAAACATGAGAGCATGTCATCAACCCAGGCATTGAAATAGCCAAGAATAATCCACCTCGGGGATTCCAACACCTTGTCAGTGATGAACTTCATGATTTCCTGCAGGAAGTCCTGCTCCCACCCAGGTGGCCAATATATGAGGAGGATCCTGCATCCCGCTCCTGTACCGCCACGCATCGGACATGCATTCAAAGGGTGAGGTGTGCCCCGCTGGTTGAACCATTGTATTCAGCTGAATTCTAAAAAAGATAGATACCACTCCCTTCCTTCGGCAGTGCACCACAGAGTAATCATCAAAGATCACTGCCTCCAAAATTGGACTAGTATCGACACCCAGCTAGGTCTCCGTGAACATGCCAGATTGACTGAGGAATGAGAGACAAAATCTGCAATAACAGTCTTATTCCTCATTGACCTGGCATTACACAGCACCGCCAGAAGAGGATGAGTAGTGGCAACTGGTCCATCAGCTGCCTGTCCACTTGGTTGGGGGAGCCCTGAGAAACGGAGACTAAACACCTACCACTTCTCTTCAATCCCCATCTGACACCAGGATGTCTTCTAGTCCTAACCATCCTGATTGCCCCCCCTGTCAGCCCAAAACCTAGCCTTTCTGTAATGCCTCCTTATAACTCTCAATCCCCTGCACCAAAAATATACTTTTGCAGTCGGTGGGGATCCAAGAAGGGATGCAGCTCACGCAGCAGAGATGGGGGTAACTGAGCCTATGTGACTGCTGAAGATGACACATTATCACTACACCACAAAACTAATCTGTTAACCCCAGTCCCCCCCCCAAAAAAACATAATGAATTAAACCTCCACAAACATAACCTAAACTCCAATCTCTCCTACTATCAGCCAAGCACATACAATAAATCCACACTTACACCAGTGTAAACTTTACAAACCACCCATACCCCGACTCACTCCAATAAAAATAACAATCAAACATTACTAAAATGTATAATAACTTGGATATAAACAGTGAGTTCATAAAATAATAATAATATGGCAAGCAGTCGTGCATTAGACATAGCAACCAATAAAGGTCCAAGTAATATGTCCAATATTAAGTCTCAAGCTTCATCTTTAACTGAGTTTATTAATGGGGATAGAGCTCCACACTCACACTGCATGCATCCCACATTAAGCAGTACAGAGAAATACCTTCTTACCACCAAAGAGAAATCATTGTCCCACAATACTAGATGTTTATAATAAAATAATAAAGTGATAGAGCAGAAACACACTTAGCACTCACTGCCCCTCGTAGTGGGATGGTGAACCAGTCCAGACTGCGGGCGGCCTCCCCAGGCATCTCTAGTCCCTGCATGCTGGCCTCAGCACAGAGAACTTCTCTCTACCAGTTTGACACTGACTCATCAAACCTTCCACCAGCTATCCCAGCAGATCTTAAATCAGTTCAGTGGCCAGCCCACCAACACAGTGGTAGATCTACCACTTGTGACACAGATGACCCGGGTACAGGAATGAGCCTGGGCTAATGGAGGGCCGGCCAGGGAGGGGGGATAGAAGGATCGGACATACCATGGACCGCTCTCCTTCTCTGAGGAGGGAAGGCTGCCATTCCTGCTATGATACTACCACCCTGGTGACCATGGGTGGCTGTGCAGCAGAGTGCCACCAGATTAGGAGGGGGTGATGTCACCTGGCGGACCCGCACTCTGCATCTACTTCACATGCGCAGGTGCATTGGTCTTACCCATGTGTGTGCCAATGTAACCAGGGGTTCACCACCACTGGGGGAAAAGCTTGACCCTAGTGCTGGCTTCAGACAGGACCCTGGTATGTCCAGGGCGGTTCCTGCTGACACCACAAGCAGTCTGATGAGGTGCATGACTATGGTGCAGCCAGCCACCCCCTACCCCTGCTCGGAAGGTAAACTGAGGCTCCATGAGGGCAGGCTGTGATAGGGTAGGTGGGTTCCATGGTATGGCCCAGTGGCAGGCCTGGTGATTCAGGGACAAAAACAATAAAAAAAAAAAAATCAGTTCAACTGCAGCAGTGATCACTATATCCCACAACTTAAGTTGAATTCAATAACCTTGCTGCTTAGAGCAGGTAGCCCAACCTGCAGGTAAATGTGACAAATGGCAGCAATGGCAGTTCACAGATAACTAACAATAATTTGCAATACAGAAATGGTGGGAGCAAAGCAATAAACACTTTCCAGGAGGCAAGAGCCAGATGATGCTTTCCAAGTGTTAAAACAATTAAACTCCCATTCGACGGACACCCAGTACTGTCAAAACCATGGACCTCACTCCACACTCCATACAGAAAGCCCGGGATACAGATCACAGTGTGGTCAATCCAATAATATCACTAAAATGATTAAAGCACGAGATGATTTTATGCACCAAACCTTTCAAGTGTTTATGTCCTAGGGTGTATGACTTGTCCAGGAACACGAGAAGATCCAATATGGGAACTCCTGGGCTGTATGTAACACCATCCCCCAGTAACAGCAAAACACAGGCTGCAAGCTGCAAACTCACAAATAATTTCATTGGGTTGCTAGCTGCAAATGTCTCTACAGTCTCCCCGGGCTGCTAGCCACAAACTTCACAACAGTCTCACCGCTCATCACTAACTGAGACAAAAATGTTAAAAGCACCATCTCCTCAAATAACTCCCTTTAAACACCAAAACACATCCCAACGCATAAAGCAATAAACATAGCACGATAAAAATAGGTAGCTATGCAAAATCATAGCAAGCAGAATTAGAGTTACAGAACTCGCAGCTCATCCAGCACAGTGGCCATACTGTAACAGTTTATAAAGTCTGCAATCTTGCTTTGAAAAGAGAGGCCATGTCAAGGTGGTGAAGGGATGATGGCACACCATTCCAAAACCAAAGGTGATGGAGAAGACCCTTTCATCCAAACATGTGGCCACCTGTGGACATTCGAGTAGAAGGTGGAAGAAGGACCTAAGGTTGTGAGGGCCAGCCTTAGGACAAAGGAAAGCAGATAAAGGAAAGGGTAGAAAGGATGAGAAGGGACTTGGCAAGGTTGGAGGAATGGTCAAAAGTATGGCAGCTTAGATTCAATGCAAAGAAATGCAAAGTAATGCACCTGGGAAACAAAAATCCAGGGGAAGAGTACACAATGGGGGGGACGTACTAACAACAACAAAAATGGAAAGGGACTTGGGAGTAGTTATATCAGATGACCTAAAGGTAAGCAAGCAATGTGAGAAGGCAATAAGGATGGCTTTGGGTATACTGAGATGTATAGGAAGAGGCATCACCAGTAGAAAATGAAAGTTGTTATCCCTCTGTACAGACAGTTGGTGAGACCCCATCTGGAGTACTGCATGCAGTTCTGGAAACCCCATCTCCACAAGGACATAGGATGGAGGCAGTCCAGAGGAGGACAACTAAAATTGTGCAGGGTCTGCACCAGAAGCCATACAAAGAGAGACTAAAGAAGCTTAATAGGTATACCCTCGAGGAAAGGAGGGCTAAGGGGAGACATGATAGAAACTTTCAAGTACCTCAAGGGAATCAACAAAGTCCAAGAGGATAACATCTTTCAGAAAAAGAGACCTAGAAACATAGAAGTTGATGGCAGATAAGGACCGCAAGGACCATCCAGTCTGCCCATTTCTTCTTCTACCTTATGAATGTGCCATCGGCCTTTGCTATGTCAATGGCCTATCTATTCATACTCATCTGTGTTGCTCCCTTATGCCTATCCCATGCCTGTTTGAAGCCCTGCACTATATTCATATCCACCACTTCCTGAGGTAGGCCGTTCCATGCATCCACCATCCTTTCTGTGAAAAAGAACTTCCTCACATTACCCCTTAATCAGCCTCCCTCTAATCTCATGCTGTGTCCTCTTGTCCTGCTATTTTTCTTATATTGAAAGATGTTAGACTCTTTCACCTTGTTAATGCCTTTAAGGTGTTTGAATGTTTCAATAATATCACCTCTCTCCCTCCTTTGCTCTAGGGTATACATATTGAGCTCCGTTAGTCTGTCCTCATATGTTTTCAGATGCAGTCCCTGCACCATTTTGGTTGCCCATCTCCGGACTGCCTCAATTTGGTTAATATCCTTGTGAAGATGCAGCCTCCAGTACTACATGCAGTACTCCAGATGGGATCTAACCACTGTCTTGTAAAGAGGGATTATTACCTCCCACTTACGACTTGTGATACCCCTACTAATACACCTCAACATCCCCCTAGCCTTACCTACTGGTTTAGTGGTCTGCTTGGATGATTTCAGGTCATTTTTGATGATGATGCCCAAGTCTCTTTCTTCCCTTCTGACTGCCAGCAACTCCCCTTCCAGCCTATAGGTTGCTTCAGGGTTTCTTTTCCCTATGTGCATGATCTAGCACTTCTTTGCATTAAACCCCAGTTGCCACTCTTCTTACAATTTTGCCAGTTTATTCAGATCTCTTATCATTCTGCCCACCCCACCTGGATCATCTACTCTGTTGCAGATCTTGGTGCCATCTGCAAACAGACAGACCTCACCCTCCAATCCATCTGCAATGTCACTGATGAAGATATTGAAGAGGACTGGCCCCAGTACTGATCCCTGAGGTACTCCACTTGTGACTTGCAATTCTTCTGACTGTATACCGTTTATCACCACTCTCTGTTTTCTGCCCATCAACCAGTTTACCACCCAGTTAACCAACTTGTGACCCATCCCAAGCCTACCCAGCTTATTAATCAGTCTTGTGGAACAGTATCAAAAGCTTTGCTGAAGTCAAGGTAGGCGGCATCAACTGCTCCCCCTTGGTCCACCACTCTGGTTACTCAGTCAAAGAAATCTATGAGATTAGTAAGACAGGACCTTCCTGTTGTAAACCCATGCTGTCTTGGATCCTTTGCTCCTATAGATTCCAGGTGTTGCACTATCCTTTCCTTAAGAAGTGCCTCCATAATCTTGCCCAATACTGAGGTAAGACTGACTGGTCTGTTGTTCCCTGCCTCCTCCCTAGGGTTGCCACCTTTGGATGAGGCAAAAACCGGATCCTAAGCTCCGCCCCTAGCCCCACCCCTTGTCATGACTCATCATGTACTGTTCCTCCAAAAAAAGACAACACTTAAAGCAGCAGTTCAACAAAAATGTTAAGATACTGTACTGTACCTGTTAAAGTTACTTTCCTAGGTTTTTCCCAGTTATTTACTTATGTATTTAATTATTGACATTGGTTTACCAGATAAACATACAGAGATACAATAAATCCCATTTAAAGATATGATCTGGGGGGAGACAAGGGAAATACTGTAAATAGCATACAACAGTATAAATACTTTATATATTTTTCTGCCTCCATGTCCTGTTCTTGTCCACAGTACTACTTCAAAGCCAAATAAGTGACCATACTTTTTTCTTGAGGAAAAAAAAATAATTTAAAACATTTAAAGATGCCTAAATTCTGTTAGAGATGAAAATGTTTATCAGCAAATGAAAGTGGAGGACAACTGGCTCTGTTACTGTTACAAAAGGTGGGGGCAGCTGTGCTACTATGCCACTTGAAGATGCAGTGGAAAGATTTGGGTAAGTAAGTGCTAATGGGGTTAATGGGCATACTTTATACCTCCCAGGGTGACTGCATTCACAAACAAAAGGCTACACTGACAACAGAACTTGTTTGTAACCTGGACATGTAGCTGAAACAAAGAGTGATATGACAAAATGTGTTTCAAAAGTATGTGAGCACTCAAAATGGCTCAAAAACCTGACCAGCACAGAGCAAAACCGGATTACCTGATAGGGACCCTGAAAACCTGATCACCGGGTATAAAACCTGACAGGTGGCAACCCTACTCCTCCCTGGTTCCACTTTTGTGGAGCGGGATCACATGAGCCCTTCTCCAGTCTTCTGGGACCTCTCCTGTGCTCAGAGACCCACTAAACAGTTCTGATAATGGCTCTGCTAGTTCCATCCTTAGCTGCTTTAGTACCCTGGGATGTATGCCATCAGGTCCCATTGCCTTGTCCACCCTGATCTTATCAAACTCTTGTAGGACCCTTTCTTTTGTGAAGGGACTAGTCCACACCTCCCTTCCCCCTGTGTCCATGGTGCTGAGCTGTGGGTCCTGCCCTACCTTTTCTTCAGTAAATACTGAGCAGAAGTATCTATTTAGGATAGATGCTTTTAAATGGTCCTCCTCCTCACATGCCCCCTTATACCCTTTGATCTTATCAATACCCTCTCTGGACTTTCTCATTTCACTAATATATCTATAAAAAGTCTTGTCACCTTTTTTTACTGTTCATGCTAGTGTTTCCTTGGTTTGGGACTTTGCCTGTCTTACTGCCTTCCCTGCTTCCCCTAGGGAAGTTTGGTATGCCTCCCTATCTTCATCCTGCTGCGTTCCCTTATATTTCCTGAAGGCCAGCCTTTTGGCTCTGACCTTTTCTACTACTGTTTTTGAGAACCAAAGTGGTTTTCTTCTTCTTTTGCACTTCCTTTTCTCTATAACAAAATGGGGTGTTGCTTCAAGTATTGCATCCCAAATGCTTGCCCACTTTGCCTGTACTCCCTCATCTGTATTTCTTTTTTGCCAGGGCTAGCTTAACTCTGTTGGCCATCTTATCAAAGTCAGCTCCTCTGAAGTCCCATATTTTTGCCCTGAAATGGGATGATTTCGTTCTAGTGGCCAAATTGAACCATACCATGTGATGGTCACTGGCCCCCCGGTGACCTTCTACCTGAAGATCTGTGATCCTTTCCCTGTTAGTCAGTACTAGATCTAGGATAGCCCTGTCTCTTGTGGGTTGTTGTACCAATTGTTTGAGGACCTCCCCCTGCAGGGAATCCACTATGTGTCTAGTTCTGGCAGATGTTCCTGCTGGTATTGACCATTCTGTATCTGGCATGTTGAAGTCTCCCATTATCAGAACCTCCCCTTTAGCTGTCATGTTTTGTATATCTTCTAACAGTAATGTGTCTATGTCCTCCTACTGGTCTGGAGGCCTGTAGACAACCCCAGTTCATATGGCTGTCCGATTTCCTGTTTCCAGGGTGACCCACAGTTCTTCTGGCTCCTTATGTGTATTCTGAATTTCTGCAGCTTCGATATTTTCATTGACATAAATGGCCATTCCACCCTCCCCCCCCCAATTTTGCACCTTGGTCTCCTCTGAACAGTATATAGCCGGGTACTGAAGTCTGCCAAGTGTGGTTACTGGTGAACCATGTCTCGATAATGGCTACTATGTCCAGTTTAGCCTCTGTCATTATTGCCTGCAGGTCTGGGATCTTGTTTTCAGACTGCAAACATTTGTGAACATGATTTTCCATTGGCCAGATTTCAGTGTGTTAGTTGTTGGGCAAGGTCTGGCATTTCCCCTGTGCATCGTATCAGGAGCCGGACCTTTCTCCTTACCTGGTGATGCAAATGAACTACATGCTGAACTCCTGTTTGACCACTAGCTGAGGGGGGAGGGGTGTTCTTCCCACTCGACGTATTGAGTGCTGCACCCCTCTCCCCATTTGCTAGTTTAAATATTCACAAAGACGTCAAGCTTTGGCCCCAGTGCACTGACTCTCTCCTTAGGCAGATGCAGTCCATTGAATTTAAAGAACTGTTGCTCCCAAAACTGTTGCCAGTTACCTGCAAATGTGTGTCCTTTTTCCTGGCACCAGCCCTTAAGCCACATGTTTAGCTCCCCTATCTCCCCTTCTCTGACCTTCTGTCCATCTGCCCCCCCCTCCAGACTGGCAGGATCTCAGAAAAGGAGATGCCAGACAAAATGGATGATAGTTTGTCACCGGGCCTGGTCATGTGTTCCTTGGTCTCTACAACTGACCAGCTGGTGAGATCATTAGTCCCTATGTGTACCAGGACGTCAATGTTTTCTCCTGCTTCCTGTACAATTTTAGCAATGCAGTCAGTGTCTCTCCATGCTGATGTACCTGGGAGACATCTAACCATTATCCCTGGCTGGAGATAGGTATCAACTCCTCTGAATCATGGGGTCTCCTATGATCAGAAGTTTTTTGGATTTCCTTTTTGCTTTTTTTGTTTTGGTTCCTGTTTTGGGTGAGTTTTGTTGTGCTAGCTCCTGTGCTGCTGTGTCTGGCTGTGCAGTGTCCTCTACCCCTTTGTTTGATTTTGGAACTAAAGGCAGATACCTGTTTGTAGTTTTTATATTGTTTGTGGAGGTGATATGTTGGAAAGCACCGAATGATGTGGCACCCGATTTGCCCCTCCTAACCACCTGCCAGCCTCCTGGACCAACTACCCTCTGCAGTCGAGGTGCTTCTGTTGGATGTTGGGCAGTCCTTATAATATATTTCCTCCTGAATATGTGATTTGAGGCACACAATCTCTGCCTATGCTGCCTGGAGCCGAGGCCTTAGATCTCCAATGGCCCAGCATGTAGGACAGTGTCTTAAATCCTGTTTAACTGCCATTTTGAAAAGTGTCCCACAGTACCTGCAGTTAATAATATCCATTCCAGATAAGTTGCTAGGTTTATAACCTGGTCAGAGTAATTAGAAGGAGAAAAATGAAAAAAAAAAGTTTGATTTTGTGTTTTGTTTGATTGTTTTTGTATAACTTGTTATAACAAGTTAAATTACTTGTGCCCCTTTAAATGAGGTCACTGTGTGGATACCTCTCTGATCTGCCCCTTCCTGCTTTGCTACAGGAAATGTCACGACTGTGCTACCCTATAAAAGGAATGTAGTGTGGGGTGGTTGGGAATGGGGGTGGGTTGCCTGGCTCTTCCCCTGCCAAAAAAGAAGAACCATGGATGAAAGAAACAAGGAGGTAAGAGCAGAAACAATCAGCCAGCAACAAATGCAGTAGCCCTGAAAGCTTATCTTAATGATAAATAAAAGAAGATTACAGCAGTAATCTGTAAACACACACCTGTAGGCACACCCTGCAATAATGCAGCAGAAGATATACCCAGCAACAACAATTTGAATCACAGAAAAATAAAGCAATAAAATGTTAGCAACAAACAGTAACAATCCCTGTGAGTACAAAAGAAAATAATAACACACAGTAAATCTGCCTACCCAAAAGAAGCCTTAATCCTTTTTCTTGCTCTGGTGAGGTTCTTTGCTCTGTCCTTGCAAGCAACCTAGAAGAAAAGAGCTCAGGTGAAACTAGGTGCATTTGCCAGCAAATCTAGGGGGCACAATTTGCAGATGAGGGAGGACAACTCAAGGGCAACGTGAGTAATTCTTTTTTCATGGAGAGGGTGGTGGACGCATGGAATGGCCTTTCTGAGGAGGTTGTAAGGTCAAAAACAGTGCAGGAATTCAAGAAAGCATGGGACAGACATAAGGCAATGTCATAGTGGCCCCCCCACACCCCATTTTCTTTCTTGCACTGATCCTTCTATGTTCTGGAAAGTCTACTGCAGTAGCAACCCTATGTCAACTCTTTCTTTGCTTGTCTGTCTCTGTAAGCTTGTCTTTTCACCTCTACAGTAAGGCCACCTGTAGTGGGTCTCTTTCTATCCCTTTATTTTTCCTCCTTTCTGAGTCTTGAGAAAGAAGTTTGCTTGGCATCCACTGGTACAGACCCTTTTTGCCTCTGGTTTGCTAAAACCCATTTTTCCCCTTAGGGCAGCTGCAAGAACCCACTTTGGTATGCAGGTGAACTACCACTCGCAACTGTAAAACAAAAACAGCTGCAGTTTAAAATCTCCACACATGGGAGGTTTTCATTGCAAGCTGCAGGTCACAGCTGACGTTTGTACCCCTGGGAAAAAGAAAAGATAAGACAAATAAATTGATGTTGGTTAGGAGGACATTCAGACAACAAAACAAGAAATTAAATATGCACCACTGTGCTGCTCCCAACCTGTGGTAAAACTTCTCCTTTTTAAGAAAGAGAAAAAGTTGTTGCTCCTCGAATAGGCTGACTGGACAGGAGTACGCTATGCGAAATGTCCTTGCTCTGCTCTGTGTACCTCCAGCCACTCAGCAGTGGTAATATTGGCAGGTGAATCTAAAGTAGCAACAAGACATACAGAGAAATGCCTGTATACCCTATCCCTTTTGTTTTCATAGGCCCTGTATTCTTATGGTGCATACAATAGTTTAGGGCTCTAGGATGCTTAGTGCAAGTTAATGCGAGTTGACAGGGTCGACATTGCGAGATGTGACTTGTGACCTGTATGTCTGCATCTCTCGCTGCTCTGTCCCTTGTTTTGCAGCTTATTTATTTTATAAGTTCGTGCCCCTTTTGGGGTTTTCTTGTGAGTATTGGTGAGCAACTATTTATAGTCTAGGGTCTTCTAATGGAAATCAAAGCAGCCATTTTGGAAGGTGAAATAAATGTGCTCTGGTTAAAGAAAGGGATGCAAAAATGTCAGTGATGTTCCCCTATTTATTTATTTTCTCTTGTTGTTTAAAGGACAAACGTCTGAAAGGATAAAAAGCTTTATTTTGTGCATGGACTCACCAAGACTTGAGGAGTAGCATCAGCAGGTCCTTCCCCATGGTTATTTTGCATTATATTAAAGAGCCAGCTGGCCATATTTGACTTCATTTATACACTGACAGCCTGAGGGAGGAGCCTGTGTGAGCTACATCCTACAAATCTTTATTTATCTTTTTCATTTTTAGGTTATGAAATCCTATTTGCAGAGTATCCACCCTGTGTTTTTTACAGTAATGATTTAAGAGAAAACTGTGTTGTTTTAAACAGTTTTAGTAATAAAATAAAAAAAGGGATGGAGCCTAAAGTAATCACATGACTGTTCACTCATATAAAAGGCAAAACTTGGATGAGTACTGCAGATGTGTTGGAGGTTCAGTGCAGTGCTAAACCTGGGAGGTCTGCGAATTCTTTCAGACCTTGCAAAGGCAGATGGGATAATTACCCATTTGGTGAATGTTATAGCCTATTTCTAAAGCCAAACAGTGAAGATAACTGTGATATCTCGTGGAGCTATATATATTTGGATTGTTTATTTTTTTGTTAATTTTTTTCTCAAATTAAAGTCCGCTTTTACGTAATAATAAATATTGCTTGGTCTAACACCTTTGGCCTTGTGGAACCTATCTACTGTGTCTGTGTTCTTCCTTTCCCATATCCTCTTACAGGCAATTATGATGGGGGGTAGGAAGAAGTAGGCTGCTGGTTAACTAGTATCTGCAGCTTATGCAATAGGTAGGGAAATGGGTAGACTGGGTTGACCAAGCGGTCCTTATCTTCCGTCAAAGTCTATGTTTCTATGTTTCAGATAGAGGGAGTTAGCCCAATCTGTAATGGACTTATTGAAATGGCAGCCCAAAAGGAAGCCAGTATGGGCCTGGGAGAAGGCCAATCCAACTTCTGTTAAAAGAAGCAGTATTGAGTGTTGAAAGGGGCCAGAAGGGGGAATCTGCAGATGTTATTGTAGATGGAGCTGAGGCTGGAGAGGCTGCAACTAGAGTGAGAGAAAATAGGTGAGCAATAATACAGGAGGGGGACAAGTGTACCTTTGGCAATGGCTAGCCATATCTCCAGGGTCATGAAGTTCATTAACCTGTTGCAGACCCATAGTTTCTGGTTTATGCACTTTACTGCTGTTCTTATATGGTTATAAAAGGATAGGGAAGGGTTCAGTGTAACCTCTAAGTATATAAATGCAGTTACCTGCTCTGGGGGGGCATTCTGTGTTAAAATGTTCAGGGAATTGAGAGTACTAGGGCCTGCAGCTAAGTCTGCAAGCTTAGGTTTGGACCCCAAAAGCATAATTTATTTTTCATTCACAAGTAGCCTGCTAGACATGAACCACAACTGGGTGGCATTTCACCACTAGAGAGGGAGGTAGATCACTCAACCTGTTTACTGGAGCTGTGGTAGATGATCAGATCTTCCGCATACTGTACATAAGCATGTGGCAGCCTTTGTATTCCCTGGGAAGGTGGTTCACAAAGAGGGAGAACAGAATCAGTCTGAAATGGACCCCCCCGGGGGACCCCACTAGCTATCTCCTGAGATTTGGAGATACACCCCCCATCCAAACCACTTCAGTTCTCCATTAGAGGTAGTTTCTAAACCAGGCTGTGATAATATCTGAGAAATCAAAGCGTTGTAAGTTATCCAGATGGAAACTGTGGTGCACAAGATTGAAGGCCCTTGATAAGCACTTGAAGATGGCCCCCATCAGTTTCCCATCATCCATGACCTTTAGGACATGGTCGGTGAAACAGACCAAGGCAGTTGTGTTGTTATGGCCTCTTCTGAAAGCATGTTGATGAGGGAAAAGCAGGTTGTGGTTGAACATGTGTTCAGTAATTTGCTGAAGCATGATTTTCTCCAGTATTTTGCTAAGGTGGGAGAAGATGGACATGGGGCAATAGTTGTCCTTAAAGTTTGGGTCTCCACACTTGAATATGGGTGTAACCGTGACCTGAGTGATGGGATGGTTGAGGTGAACAATGACAAATTAAAAAGGGTGGCAAGAGGTCTGACAATAAGATCGGCCATTTAGCTTGGGGAATCAAGGACAGAAACCATCACTACCAGCATTCCTGGGGTTGGAGTAGTCAATGAGGAGATGATGGCTCTCTTTAGAGGAGGTTGCCTTAAAGTAAAAAGGGGGGGGCTGGGCCATCTGCAACGTGGTTGTTCGGCAATACTGTAGAGCCAATTCCTTAGGTGGGAGTTTATCCAGGTGTTCAGCCAGGTTAGTATACTTATTATTTAGACCTTGCACCATCTGCAGATCCTCCAACTGTGCTGTTTTGGCCAGCACAATACTGACTTTCTTACAGTGGTACTGGATCTTGACTAGTTGTTAGTGTGTACCAATTTCAGGTGCCACCCGCTTTATTGAGTGCTTGTCCTCCATGTCTGCACAGTAGTGAAGTGCTGTGAGTGCGTGCCCCCACTTGCAGTACTCAGCTCGTTCCCAGCCACCTGGCCATCTAGTGTGCAGCTGCAGATGTCCTGTGTGAGATCATTTGAGTGGGTGGCAGCACAGATGCCATATGCGAGGGGGGGATCTCATCATTACGGGAGTGGAGTCTCTTACAGTTTGTGGTGCCGGGAGGTCACGTGATGCAGTGGTGCTGAGTGGCTGCCTGCTTTGGAGCTCCCGTTTCTCCCCTCTTAAAACTTTATTTTTTGACAAGCCGAAACCACCAAACCACCACCAAACGTTGTCTAAAACATCACAGCTACTTCTGGAATCGACATTGGAACAAAGTGGAGGTGTATACTGCCTGCTGGAACACCGCTATGCTAGATGCAGAAATGAAGGCCTCAGGAGTCAGGCACACCCCACCTACAACGCCAGAAAAAGCCTCAAAAAAAGTGAAAAACTCTGGCTGCAACCCTTCTTTAACTAAAAAAACTTCATCTACCGGAGGTCTTAATGTTGCAGGAGGCACTACCTTAACGGAGGAGCGCTTTTTGGAGGAGTTATCACCGTTTAAAGATACCCTGCAAGAGATCTCCAATGAAATCAAATCTATGAGGCAAGATTACACCGACCTTTCAAGAAGGATGAGAGACTCAGAATCCAGAATAGGGTCAGTGGAAAGATGGCAACAGAAAACAGATCCTGAGATAGTCAAGCTTCGCCAGCAAATACAAAAATTACAACTAAAAACCGAAGACCTGGAGGGGTGCAGCAGAAGAAACAATGTCCTGATTTTGGGTCTTCCAGAACTGGAAGAAAGGGGAGATACCATTAAGTTTGTCCAGCATTTCTTAAATAAGGTCGTGGGTCCTTCCCCAGTCCATCAACAATACCATGTGGAACGTGCTCACAGATCTCTTCGACCCAGACCTCCCCCAAATGCTCCCCCCAGACCCCTGATTATCAAACTCCTAAGCTACCTGGACAGACAACACGTTCTAGATAAAGTCAAACAGTTGGAAGCAGTTCTATGGAATGGAGCCAAGCTAAGGATTGCCCAGGATCTGTCCAGAGAGGTCCGTCTGAAACGTGCTGCCTTCCATCCAGTAGTAACCAAACTGATAGCTGCTGGGAAGCCTTTTCGCATGATCTACCCTGCAAAGTTATCTATACAGATTGAAAATACCTGGCACTCCTATGAAACACCAGAAGAAGCCCTAACTGACCTATCCAAGCTATTACCTGATCTGTTCAAAGGACTCACAACCAAATGACCGACCCAATCAGAAATGGGAATACAACAAAAACAATCCACCAACTGAAATTGTGACTTTTACAGTTATCTTTCTGTCCCTTTTACAAGCTCTGGTCTAGATTTGCCCATTTTAAGTTCTTACTGTGGAGTCGCTATGCTCTGCTGGGTGCAGGTAGTCCTGGGGTCGTAGCCTCTGTTTTCAGTGGGGACTTCTCCGGGGACCAGCGTGGTGCTGGAGTTGGTGGTAGTAGGCCGCGAGGCCTAATCAGCCTGCCTCTTGCTCTCCTCTCGTGTCCTGGCCTCTCGTGTATTAGAAGGAACCGAGTAGGAAGGTGCGGCTCGAGGACCTATTTGCGTCGGACCATTTTGGTCCGTCAGCACCCGTCCCCTGCTGATTTCCCCTTCGCTTCTGGTGCTTATATGGATTAGACCGAGGGGACCAGAACTTTGAAACTGTCTCAGGTAAGGCTGTTTACTGCCTTATTTTTCCCGGGTGATAGGGGGGCGATCTCATGTACTTGTGCCATAGAGGCAGTGCCTTTATAACGGGAGGGGCGGGGGACTTAAAGGCAGGCTGTAGCTGTGCCATGCCTTGCGACCAAATAGGGAGTTATTGGGTACCAGTAAGTTGCCTCACTGTTGTGACCTATACCTTTTCACTGTTCGGATTACTGATGTGGAAGATTACTGTCTCTGGCCTTGTGACTGTGGGGGCTCTGTTTATTGTAAAGGTTAAAATGGGGTACCCTGGGGAGGGAAGGGGCATGGAAGCAACCAGTACTGTGCCTGTCGTTGAAACAACAGATCTGTGGGACTATATGAAATAATGTATGTTTTGTAAGGGGGCGGGGGAGGGGGGAAGGGATAATGTACATGATACTGCTGATGTTTGGAGAGTTCATATTTGGAATTGCATTTATATTGTTAATTGGGCAAGGTTAGGGAGGCAGGGGGGAGGGGATAATGATTGTAGGATTGATAATAATTGTTTGGAAGTGCTGCCACCTAGCTTTGTGGATCGTCCTGACTTGAAGTTTAATATTAGAGCTGGGCAGCCTATCAAAGTTACTAGTTTCAAGTTCTTATTTTTTATCAGCAAAGAAATGTTGGGGTACATTGGGGGGGCTTGAGGGTGTCACCACTATAGGGCGCGAAAAGAGGTTGCTAGGATCAATGAGTGGCGTGTTGCACTTTGTCTTAAAATATGGCTGGTAGCATTGTCAAAATGATCAGCTGGAATGTGAGAGGATGAGAGATATCAAGAAAAGGGCTCGTATCTTAACTAATTGCTCGATTCTGGGGCCAACATATTATGTCTACAGAAACCCATATTACAGTAGCTGAAAGTAATATGTTACGAACCAGAGGCTTCTCCCAAATTTTCGTAGCTGGTGACTCGTCGGAAGCCAGAGGAGTGGCTGTTATGATACAGAAAAATATACCCTTCAATCTGACGAAGGTTGTCAGAGATTTAGAAGGTAGATATATATTGGTGTCTGGATCCCTCTATAATTCCCCTGTTGTCTTAGGCTCAGTCTATGGCCCAGTTGGAGGGAATGTGGCTTTTATTATGCAGCTAGTTGACAAAATTAGCTCCCTTCTACCCACCCCTTTGATCCTAGGAGGGGATTGGAACATAGCTCCAACTCAGGAGCTGGATAAAACTTTTAGACCACTGAGACCATTGCTTCCAACGCACTGATGGCATGAAAGAAATGGGTAACATGCTAGGTCTGGTAGACCCCTGAGAACCTCTACCCTCTCCAAAAAGCTATACCTTTTTCTCTCCCTCCACAATTCCTGGTCGCGCCTAGATTACTTTCTAATTGTCCACCTTCCTCATGAATAAGGTCCTCATGGCAGGTATTGAGCCCATAGTAATTTCAGACCATGCACTTGTCTGGTTTAAATTCTCTCCTCAATCTATGACTTCCGTGATACGGTCTGGAAACTCAATACCCAGCTACTAAAAGAAGAAAACTCTCATTCAGATTAAACCCTTATTAAAAACTATCTAGAAATCAACCGTGGCTCAGTGACCAGAATGGATATCCTCTGGTGTTCCTTAAAATGCTTTTGAGAGGGAACTGATCAAGATTTCTCCAGGAGAAAGAGAACCAGATCTCAGAATCTTGTCCACTTCTCAAATTAAATTAAGGCAGCAGAGAATTTATTGGCCACTTCTAGTTCGCTTGAATAGCTTAGAACACCTCCACAAACTTAAAATGAATATGAAGGCTTGATCCGAGAGAAACGGAGTTTGCTTTATTGAAAACTAAGGCTAGATATCTGGATCAGGAGAAAAGCTGAGCAGACTTCTAGCACTGAAACTGAAAGAAGTGGAGAACTCTAGCTGATCCCGCTCTAGAAGACCAAGAGGAATCATTAAAACAGAGCCCAGAGATATAGCAACAATCTTTAAAGACTACTACCAAAACCTATACAACCCGAATGCACCCCCTTCCCTTCACTCAGGACTAGAGGATTTTTTTCAGTCACTGACACTCCCTCGTCTCTTGGAGGATCAGGTGGCCTTTCTCTCCTCACCTCTTTCCCAAGAGGAGTTAGAACAGGCTATTCAAAGTTTACCGTCAGATAAAGCTCCTGGCCCGGATGGGCTTCCAGCCAATTTTTACAAGGCCTTCCGTCAGGATTTGGTTCCCCTGCTTCTAGACCTATACAACTACCTGCTGTCAGCAGATACCCTGGATCCTTCCCTGCTGGAGGCCATTATCGTATTGATTCCTAAAATGGCTGAACCCTCCCGAAACCCGGCTAATTACAGGCCAATCTCACTTCTTAATTGCGATGTTAAAATCCTGTCCAAGATTCTTGCCTCTCGCATCAAACAAGTATGGACCTCATTACTGAGTACTGAGCAGGTAGGATTTGTGCAAGGGAGATCAGTGATGGATCACATTAGGTCGCTCTCTCACGTGCTCAGGGCTGCTCAAACTTCCCAGGTTCCTATGGCATTGGTGGCACTGGACGTGGAGAAAGCGCTTGGACCGTGTTAATTGGGAATTCCTATGGTATACCATGTCTAGGTTCGGCTTTCTGAGTGAGTTCATAAGGTGGATCAGAACTTTATAGGGCTCCTCACGGCAAAATTTATTGCAATGGGATCCTCTCATCCCCATACTGCTCCACTCTGGAACCCGACTAAGGCTGCCCCCATCCCGCTTTTATTTAACCTCTATCTAGAACCACTATTGGTCAGCCTTAAACGGCCCCAGGGATTCAGGGATGCCCTGTCCTCAAGCAAACCATCAAGATTTCAGTAGCATGCGGAGATATTCTGCTACAATTAGCTAACCCAGTTGAATCCCTGCGAGTTGTAATGAGGATAATTTCACAATTTGGAGAACTATCCAATTATAAACTTAATCTAGCAAAGACTGAGATTTTCCCACTTAATGTACACCTCACCCCGATTTCCGTTTCCCATCTGGGCATGAAGTGGACTCCATCTCACTTGAAATACCTCGGTATTTACTTGGCACGAGACCCTTCCCTAATCAGGAAGCTAAACCTAGAAGACTTATTAGTAAGAATTAAGTCGGACTTGCAAAGATGGGGGAAACTGCCATTACCAGTGGGGGCCCGGATCAGCATTATCAAAATGAACATTCTTCCCCGACTCTTTTATCCCCTGAACCTCCTAGACATCTGGTTACCAAGGTCCTTTTTCAAGAAAATTCATTCGACCTTAACCGAATTTATTTGGAATCATAAATCTCAAAGTGTTCCATGCAAACTGTGTCTCCCCAAAGAATTGGGGGGCCTCAGATTGCTGAATTTCGAGCTCTACTACTGGTCTAGTCACCTTACCAAGGCAGGGAAATGGCTGGGAGATATGAAAGATGTTTACCTCCCTACATGGCTAGACCTAGATCTGGATCTCATCACTCGCCATAACATAAACCCCTCCAGCCTTTTCTATAGTGGCTTTGCGTCTCTCCCCCGAGCGATCTAAGACTCCCCAGTAGGTGTCACAGTCAAGGTGCTTAACCAATTTTTCTCCTCCACCAGAATCCGCTATACTAAGGACCCTGGCAACCACTGATGGGTAACCTTAATATTAAGATCGGGACAAAACGCTAGTCCCTAAATGGCTACACCCAATTCAGGAGCTCTCAGTGGAGGACCTTTATGTTCAAGGTAAACAGGGCCCATTAACGGACCTACTACTTGCCCTAAATATTCCCACTAAAGCCCGGTTTAAAATATATCAACTAAAACACCTAGTAGACAAAGAGTTCGGAGTAACAATATCCCCTTCAGTTATCAAACCACTACTAGAGGAGGTTAAGGACAGCGTGGTTAAACCCCACGGGGTGTCTAGGCTGTACACATATCTCCTGAAACTTGCTCACCCTACCCCTCTAACTGGTTCCAAGGCCTGGGCAGTATCCTCCTCAGGCTCCCCGTATCCATGGGGACAGATCTGGAAAGACCTGTATATCTACAATACTCTAGATAGGAATAGGATGACTCAGTACTTCATAATCAATAACATGTATTTCACACCAGTTCGGAAATCAAAATTTGGCCCTTCTGCTCCTTTGAAATGTTTCAGATGCGGGGAAGAACAGGGAGACCTTCCTCACATCTTCTGGCACTGTCCTAAAGTGGCTCCTCTCTGGAAGACTATTGCGGACAAATTGGATCCCATGTTAGGTCTAGGAAACCTTCTCACATTAGAGACCTGTATCATAGGTGACTACACGGGTATCAGGATCAAAGAAAGGAAGTACCATATAGCACTTATCACCATGGCAGTCAAGAGACTGGTCCTCCGACACTGGACAGACGGTCTCGAGATTTCATATCTAGACTGGGTGGAAGAAATGTCCCAGTGTTTCAAAGTTGAGAAACTGATTGCTAACTTCAGATCCTCCCCAATGGCCTTTCAGAAGAAATGGGGCAAACTATATGCTCTGTATCTTCACTGACCGAGACTCCTAGATATTTAAGGAACCTAAATGCGGATCGCAGTCCCCAAGATCTGGACCTCTCCAGTACTCCTAGCTCTTCCTCTGTAGAAATCTCACAACCCCTCACCCTGGGACTCTGATGCTACTTGACTCCCGAGTGCTGTTTTAGATTAAGTATCCTAAGGACACCTAGCCACTAGAGATAGCTCAATATATTTCTTCCTTAGTGGTGACTCCCTCACTGAGGGTTGGGGAGGGGACAGTTGTTCTGGTTATCCAGTTACAGTCTTTTCTGATTCCTTTTGGTACCTTTACTCTATATTCTTCCTTTGTCCAGTAACATAATATATCCAACTATGGAATTTATTAAGTGTATGTACGATGTTTAGATGTCACTGTTTAAATTGATGTATGTACAGTTGAAAATTAATAAAAAGAGAATTTCAAAAAAAAAAAACAGTTTGTGGTGCCACATTTAATTTGATTCATGGCAATCTTGAGATGTTCAACCCCAATAAGAAGGAGCTGCCATGGTCGAGGAATGAAACAAGGACGGTGGCACAGACGAGGTGGTGGTTGCTGCAGCTAAGAGGGAGCTATAATTGGAGGTGGAGGTTGTGGCCCTGTGTGCACTGTAACCTGTGTAGGGATCCCTTCTGATGTTCAGTAGGTCCACTATTTTACTTACTGGGAAGGCAACAAATTGTTTTGCTGGAGTGGAGAGGGTTTTAAAGTTGAAGGGGGCCAACATGGATGACAGAGCCTGCAAGCATGCAAAACTGTGCTGAGGCCAGCCATTGAATCAATATCTGTAGAAGGCCCAATCAGGATGAAGTGAGCAATGAATCTGGGTCAGAGAGCACTTACTGGGAAGGCAACTTAAATGAAAAAATATTTGCCAGAGTGCTTTAAGAATAAAGAAACTGATGGCTGACTGTGACTTGTGTTGTTTATTCCTCACGTGGCACGTTAGGAATAAACAGTCATCTATCAATTTGTTTATGAATCTTGATGAGTCCTCCATGGGATAGGGCTGCCTGCTATGCTGCTTACACTTTTATGCTCCCTACTTCATCCCTGCAGCCTTTCTCTGACCGAACACCCCCCTCATGTAACCCCCCCCATACCTTTGTCTGTGTGTATTTCAACTCGCCGAACTGTGTCACCGCTCGTTAGTGGCTGGGATTACCGGAGGTGCCTGACAGAAAGCTCCTTGCTTTGGACACTCCTCCGACTGCTTCTTGGACTCACGACCTGCACAGCGTGAGAGGCTGTGCAGCAGGTCTGTGTTTTTCCACACTGCCAGAAGTGACTTGGGGGGAGCTAGGACCTGTGTGTCCTGGGGCGGGGATTTTACCTATTTAATTCTGGCGCCACTCGCAACTGGCTTGTCTGTGTGTATTTCAACTCGCCGAACTGTGTCGCTGCTCATTAGTGGCTCGGATTACCGGAGGTGCCTGACAGAAAGCTCCTTGCTTTGGACGCTCCTCCGACTGCTTCTTGGACTCACGACCTGCACAGCATGAGAGGCTGTGCAGCAGGTCTGTGTTTTTCCATGCTGCCAGAAGTGACTTGGGGGGAGCTAGGACCTGTGTGTCCTGGGGCAGGGATTTTACCTATTTAATTGTTGTGTTGCTCGCAAGCGCGAGCGCTGTGAGTGGCGCGAGTGCCACTCGGTATTGAAAATGTTTAGCTGACACAGAAGAGAAGATCATGTGTTTTGTTTTATTGTGGCCCTGTAAAAGTAACGTGATAGCTAAACAGTCTATTGCTGTATATTATTATTATTGAGGCTGAGAATTAGCTAAATTGAGGGCTCTATTGTTAGTAGTATTGTTATGTATTTAGATATTAATAATATCTGTTGATGATTGAATAGGCTAGGCTGGATATTTTTAGGTTAAGTAGTTCATTGCTTAAACTTTGATAATTAAGGATTATTTGTGCCTTTGATGCATACGGGCTATATGGCAGGATTAAAGAGGGCTAGAAACACTTATGATAGTTCGATGTTGCATGACTTATGCCCTTTTATCCCCCTCCCAGTTTCAGCTACTACTATCAGACACTGTCGGGAGGTTGGGATTGGAAGAGGTGGCGTTGGTCGTGCATTTTCGAACAACCCATGTATGGGTGGTGGGAGGACTGAGGTTGTCAGGTCCAGAAGGTGCCCTGGGTTGCGATGGGCACATGGGAGAGGCCAGACGTGGTTGGTGCCCATCCCCAGGGAGTCTACCAGATCAAGTGGCCAGGTAACTTATGGGGCTGCATCACCCCCAAATCCCCTGACGGCAGTGCTCTGTAATGCCAGATCGATCAGAAATAAGACAGCAATTATTGCTGCCCTGATTTCTTTGGTCGATCTGGATTATATTATGGAAACCTGGCTGGGAGATGATGCAGGCCTGATTTTCGAGGCTGCAGTCCCTCCTGGGTATACCGCAGTGCACTGCCCCAGAGTGGAATGCAGGGGTGGCGGTGTAGCTATCTGTTTTAGATCTAGCCTGACCTTCACCGTGCACCCGGTGAGAACTCCGGGATCTTTCGAATGTGTGGCCATCCGTGGAGGACCTGATGCGGGCTGCAGGATTTTTCTCATTTATCACCCTTCTGGGCCAATGGGAGATTTCCTGCAGGAGATCACAGATTTCGTCACCGGCGGAACATTGGAATCCCCGAGATGTGTCTTTTTGGGGGATTTCAATGTTTGGGTCAACAACGTAAATCATAGATACAGCTATGAGTTTTCTCAGATCATGTCCTCCTTAGGTCTGATGCAGGCTGTTTCTGCATCGACTCACCGGGATGGCCACATGTTGGACCTGGTGTTCTCACTAGGACTTGAGATTAGTGATCTGAGGATCAATCCGGTCCTCTGGTCTGATCACTGCACGGTGCAGTTCACGCTTGAGGCTCCCACCATAAGCCCTTCCCCTGTCGAGATGATTAGCTGTCGCCCTTTGTGGGGTTTGACCCCTGAGGGTTGTTTTGAAGCAGCGAAATTGTCTAGTGTGGGTGATGCATGCGTGGGAGGTGTTGCTGTCAGGGTTGACACCTATAATCGGGTGTTATCCGACACCATCAACTCCCTCGCACCCGTCCGTGAATGACCCAGAACTGCATACCTGAGGTCGCCATGGTTTGATGGTGAGCTCAGGGAGATGAAGAAGATGGGTCAGAGATTGGAGCACTGCTGGAGGAGATCCCGTCTGGAGGCAGATAAACTGGTCCTGCATGCCCATTATGGTGCGTATCAGAGGCAATCAACCGAAGAAGACAATCTTTTTGTCTAGGGAGATTGCCACCGGGAAGAACCGGCCGGCCTCACTCTTCCGGACTGTGGATAGGCTTTTACATCCTGCCTGTCTACAGCCCGGGAGGATTTTTTCCAACATGGACTGTGAGGAATTCGCTCAGTTCTTTTCAGATAGGGTATCCTCGATCCGGCGGGTGGCTTCCTCAGCCAGAAATGTTATAGCTGGCAGTGATCGCCTGATGTGTTCTGAGTGCACTCCGTCTGGCTGGAGAGAGTTTAGACCAGTGGAGGTTAGTGAGGTTATCGAAGTAGCAACCAATATGAAGCATACCTTTTATGAACTGGACCCGGTGTCAACGCATTTCTTAATGAGATGTGTCGACTCCGTTGGCCTGGTGTTTGCCTTGATTGTACGGTGTTCCCTTTCCGAGGGTGTCTTTCCGGATGCCTTGAAGGAGGCTCTGGTGAGACCCCTCTTGAAGCCATCTTTGGACCCGGAGATTAAGTCAAATTACCATCCTATCTCCAACCTTCCATTTTTGGGGAAGGTTGTTGAGAAGGTGGTAGCGCTTCGGTTGGAAGAGCACCTCGTATCTCACAAGTTGTATGAACCCTTCCAGTCGGCTTTTCATGCCAGACATAGCTCTGAAACAGCACTTGTTCAGGTGCAAAATGATCTCCTCAGGCTAGAGATTGGGGAGACAAGACAATTCTTGTTCTCCTTGATCTCTCTTCAGCATTTGACACTGTGGACCATTGTGTGTTGCTTGTCCGCCTTAGGAACCTATGTGGACTCACCGGAACTGTCATCAAATGGTTTGAGTCCTTTCTTACCAACAGGAGGCAACGGGTTATGACAGGGAATTCCTCATCTACACCCAGTCTCCTTTTTTGGGGAGTTCCTCAAGGATCAGTACTGGCCCCAATGTTGTTCGCAGTGTACATGCTGCCTCTGGGTGGGATCATTAGGAAGTATGGTCTGAGTTTTTATTGCTATGCTGATGATACTCAGCTATATTTTTCCTTTGCCCCAAGAACATCAAATGCTGTGGAGGTACTTAATATCTGTCTGGCTGAGATTAACGACTGGATGGCCTCCAGCTGGTTGCGACTAAACCCCGATAAGATGGAGGTATTGGTAGTGGAGTCGAACAGAGTCCGTGATAGGATGGCCTCTGACACAGGAACTGGGCTTGTTCTTGGAACTGTGTCATTGAATGCCTCCTCTTGTGTGCGAAATCTGGGAGTGATTCTGGACAGGGACTTAACCATGGAGGCTCAAATATCCTCCACGGTTCATACCTGTTTTTACCATCTCAGAAACATTGCCAGGATTAAGCCCCTTGTTCCGCCTCTGGACCTCCCTACCTTGATACATGCCTTGGTCACATCAAGGCTTGATTACTGTAACGCGCTTTATCTCGGGGTCACAGGAGGATCTCTCCATAGACTGCAGCTGGTGCAGAACGCAGCTGCCCAGTTGTTGACTGGACAGCAGAAGTCTTGTCATATTACGCCAGTTTTGTGCGAACTGCACTGGCTGCCAGTCACGTGGAGAGTCCTCTTTAAGGTGGGTCTTCTCACCTATAAGGCCCTGCACAGGCTGGGCCCTGGTTACCTGTCAAACCTTCTGTTACCTGCCCTTTCCTCATGCCCTCTTCCTTCCCCTAGCGGTGGCTTCCTGGCCATTCCCAGAACTAGCTTGATATCCACTGGCGATAGAGTGTTTAGCACCGTGGCTCCTGTTCTGTGGAATTCTCTGCCAATCATGGTCAGGGAAGCCCCCACAGTAGACACCTTTAAGGCCCAGTTGAAGACTTTTCTTTTTTCTAAAGCATTTGAGGTTTAAACTGATATTTATGGTAATGTTTCTGATTTTTCAGATTCTGTATTTTTATTGTGTATAAATTGTACATTTATTATCTTTACATGTTTGTTTTAAAATTTTGTACGGCGCCCAGAGCCTCCGGGATTGGGTGTCTTTTAAATAAATTTTGCCTTGCCCTTGCCTTGCCTTTTCATCTGTCAAATGTTGGAGGGTCTGCATCTGGTGGGAACCAGTTAGGGTCCCTGCCTCAGTAATTAAACTGATTGAGTTTTGCCTGCTTTCTGGTTTAACTAAGGCATTTGCTGAGGCCCAGAACCTTTTCTTGGTCACCTAGGTTACTAACATGTTTTTTTTAACTAGGCTGTCTTGAGGGTTTTAATTTTTTACATTGATTGCACAGTCTCCTTTGGTCATTCCAAGCAGTAAAGCCACCTTGAGTTCCCACCTCTGACTCTCTGTGTAGTCACTGGGAAATGTTTGTCCTGGATAGAAGACAGAACACCTACGAGAAACCCCAGAGCAGAGTTCATGTCAGGTATGGTGTAGTGTACTGACCAATGCATGTCCCTAACAACAGAGCATAGCTGAATAGGGTCATACAGTATTTTGAAAAATCTCTAAAGGAAAGGATTTTGGGAGCAGGGTCAGTAGCACTTAAAGGACCAGATACAGAATGCTGGGGAATGATCACTGATGGAGTAAGCTAGGGCACCACTCTGTAGTATCCTATCCTCAGGTTCATAAGAATCCAGTCCAGGAGGGAGTGGTTTGAGGATTTAAGGTTGAGGTTGTAGGGGTAGAAAGAAGCTGAGTTAGGTTAGTTCACTTCAGCAGATCCACACACTCTGGCTGTGGGCCATCCAACCATTTTATGTTGCTATCCTGTAAAATGATGAGCTCCTTCATGGGGAAAAAGCAGCCAATGCTATTGAATAGTTGAGTGAGGCCAGTATGTCCTACTTTATTGGGATTGTAGACACAACCTATGAAAAGGATTTTTGCAGACTCAAAAACCAGTTCTGCAATAAGCCATTCACATACAGAGTCATCTATGGAGCTGCCCAAGATAAGGGAGACATTTAGGGAGTCTCTGTAGTAAAGAAGGACTCCAACTCCCTTTTTGTTGCCCTTTCTATCCTGTCTGACCAAATGGAAGCCCCTGATGTGGCAGTAGGAGTTTGGGATAGAGGGCCTTAGCAATGTGTCAGTGATACCAACTATGTCAGGTTTATAGAGGAACAGGTGATGCTTCTAGCTCAGATATCTTGGTTAACAGACTACATTCATTTAAATACACTATCTAAAGCACATGTTGGGGTAACCCTTGCCTCAGTGCTTTTGCACTGAAGTTGTTTTGTCTTGTAGCTTGTTTTTTTTTTTTTTGAGGTGGAGCTCATCATGACCCAAACCATAAGACCAACTTAGGGGCTGGGTAATTTCCCCTTGGGTGTGATACAGACAAGGCATACTGATGAGTCCTGGGTAGGATGGAAAACATGTCTGTGACTTCTGTTTGCACCCTTTGCAGATTGTGTGAGAGGCCCTTTGGTACCATGCATTCCTGCTTACAGCTGAGTCAGCCTAAATTTCATGGTGATTTGCATATACATCCCATGGTGCTTTGCATTATAGGGGTATGTGTAATTTTGTATTCCCATGTCCGCTAGTCTAGAAGGGGTCCTTATGAGGTACTGGAGAGGTAGGTGGGCCTGGGTTGCTTTCAGTGTGCCCCCCCCCCCGAAGCAATAGCAAAAGGGATGTCAGGGAGTTCTAGATCCTGGATAAGTGTGCGGGTACCCAGTATAACTTATGGAATATATGTATGTGTGTGTATATATATATATATATATATATATATATATTCTATGCAAAAAACTGTGTTAATGCATCATTTAAGGTTAAAGCACAAAATGTCAGGAAATGAAAAATCTTTAGGGTTGCCCCTCCCCCCCAGATCCGCCAATCATCCCAAGATTGACAAATGACGGGGTGTGTCATTGGGGTCATGAGCCTTAAATGTCACCCCATTCCATGTGTAATCATATTGACAAGGGATAGCAAAAAAGAATGGGGGTGGGGTTTTCACCAGGGCTGTTTCCTAGGTGTATATGTGTGTGTGTATGTGTGTGTGTGTGTGTGTGTGTGTGTGTGTGTATATATATATATATATATATATATATATATATATATATATATATATATATATATATATATACACACAATGGGTAAGAAAAGTTAGCCCTGCTGGTTTGCTGAAACACATCACATGACCATGCATATATCAGAGCACGACCACACACCTGCACATTTATCCCCCTCTAAAACAATTTTGACATTTTATAAGATAGATAAACCATTCTGAGGTGTGCGGGCCCACTCTGACACACGCACGTCATCACAGTAGAGCAGATAGTACAAATATCACACTGCAGTGGATGATACACTGTTTTATCTCACTCATTTAGTGTATATATTTATACAATAGGGGTGAGAGATAAATGAGTGAGATAAACAGTGTATCATCCACTGCAGTGCGATATTTTTACCCTCTGCTCTACTGTGATGATATCAGCCATTTACACACACAGGTCACACAAAGGTCACTGATATCAACACTCTAGGCAGCTTTCCCTTCAGCATATAAGAAACACCTGTGCTGTTACCATAGACACAATTGCAGAACTACATGAGCAGTCTCACTACTGCCTGCAGCTAACTCGGCATTACAAAACACTCTCACCTATTCCCCACAATCCACCTTCCAGCTCATTACTGTGATACTCTCAGCTTGACTGCAGCCAGAATTCTAAAGTGCACAGCTTCACAGAACAGTCTGTTCCTCACTGCTGACTGCAGCTAACTCAATTACCACTAAAAACAATCTCAGCTATTTCTCACACTCTGGCTCTCAGCCCATTACCATTACTGTGATACTCTCAGCTTGACTGCAGCCAGACTTCTAAAGAATACAGCTTCACAAAATAGTCTAATGGAGTTGGGCCACATGACCCCATGGCACACCCCGGTGTCTGTCAGTCTGTGGAGGATGGGTGTGTGGTTGGTGGGGGTTAGGGGCTCAACCCTCATTATTTCATTTCTCACTTTTGTTGCTTTTAACCCTAACTGATGCATTAAATGCATTTTTTTGCCATAAATATATATATACCCATACATACATACATACATATACATACACACATACTATATATATATATATATATATATATATATATATATATATATATATATTTATAAAATGGGTAGGAATTTGCAGCAATAATATTAGCTGAGCATCACATGACCAGATGATATCAGAGCGTGACCCCACACTGCACTTTACACCCTCCAAATAATTTTGACATTTTATAAGATATAAACCACTCTGAGGTGTCTGGTCGTGCTCTGATATATGCACGCCTTGGGCAGTTAGCGACTCAGCCTTGGCCTAGTGCGCATAACGCACACCAAGGCGGATATATCAAAGCGCGACAAGACACCTCAGGGTGGTATATCTATTGCATATATATATATATATATATATATATATATATATATACACACACACACACACACACACACACACCCCTAGGAGACAGCCTAGGAAACCCCACCCTCATTCACCAAGAGTCAGGGCAGTGAAAACTGTAATGTTTTTCTTTTCCTATTTGGGGATGGGGTGGGGAGTTACGGTTGGAAACCCTAGCGCCACATTTCCCTACTTTTGTTGGTTTAATCTGAGCCCTATCTGATACATTAATGCAGTGTTTTGCAAAGAATTATAGTGACATGGTAGCGGCACAGTAGTGCCTCTATAGTTAGGTTTGAATGGGCATTTCTATGTTAAACCCCAAACTTTGCACTTTAATAGCTTTGTCACCATTCAACAGATATGCACAAAATTTTCCATGTGCAGTGTTGGGGGCATGATCTCTTGATGTGCCAACTTTTGTTCTGGTCAGATGTGCACCAACTTTTGTTCTGGTTAGATGTGCACATTCTGAGATCCAAACTGCACAAAAAGTGATTTTTTTTGTCATCACCTAACACCCAGAGAGCTTGGAATTTTTCTCCGAAATTTTCAGGGTGGAAAGGGTTTGGGACACAGTGGTGCCTTTTGCTGGTTTGGTGAAAAAAATAATAATCTGTTCCAGTTATAACAACTGTGGTTCTGAAATGCTCAGTATGGTTTTTTGGATAGCTGCTTGGAACAAAAAAAGAAATTGGTCCATACATCAAAAAGATCCTTTTTCATATGAGAGTAATCTTTTTTTCGTAAGAAAAATTATTTTGTTCATATGGCTGCCATCTTTTTTCCTTGTTTTTTTTGGGGGGGGATTTTAGTAAACCCATAAAATTTGGATTCTTCAGAGACACCAACACATGTTTCTTGTTAATTGGGAGCCTGTTAAGTGGAGTCTGGAGTTAATTTTTGGATATATGCCCCAGAAATGTGTTTTTATACATTTTTAAATCTTTTCTCCTTATTCAAATTTCTTTTATCATATAGCCATATGAAAAAAGATCCCTTAATACAAAAAATAATTTGAACATAGTTTTTTTCAGATTCTTTTTTATATGAAGGGATCCTTTTTCATATAAATGATGCAACCTCATGAAAAAGGATCCATTCATACAAAAAAAAAAGAATGTGGACCTACATTTTTTTCAGATTCTTTTTTCGTATGAAGGGATCTTTTCATAAGGTTGTATCATTCATACAAAAAAAGATCCCTTCATACAAGAAAATAATTTGGACTTAGGGTTTCTTTTTCCAGATTTCAACTCCATCAAGTCATCACTCCCTCAATATTTGCACTTAAGGGACAATCTATATAGCAAAACTAAAGTCTAACGACTACTAAAAGAAGCAAGCAATAATACTCAACAGGGTGGGTGGTATTGGGCAATACCAGACCGCCCAGGGGTGTAATGAGGCCTGATGCCGAAGGTGGAGGGCCTTATAGCCCCTGGATGGTCTGATATTGCCAATACCGCCCACCCTGGAGGGTATTATTGCGCTTAGAAAATGGGCTAACTGTGTCATTTTTTATAGGATTATGAAGAAAAATGTGAAGTAATTCTATAAAAATGACTACAGTTCCATTTTTTATTGTTTAAAGGTAAAGTAGTCCCTATGGTAGTGTGCTGTTTCATTCCCACATCAGTCCCAAGAGCGATGGAGCAACTAGTGATAAAAGTTAGGATTAAGGGCCAGATGGTGGCTGCAGGGGTCTCCGGACACAGACAAAAATGAAAATGACTGAAATTTGTGAGTGGGACCTAGACGTACTGTGCATGACAGCACTTCTTTTGTGTATGGAGCGCCCGATCACCGATTCTGGTAAATTGCATACAGAGCGATGGAGCAAGTAACTGTGTAATTCTGGTAGAGTCAGAAAATTTAAGATTAAGGGCCAGATGGTGGCTGCAGGGGTCTCCGGACACAGACAAAGAGAAAAAAACTGAAAGTTGCGAGTGGGAAGAAGACTGTACTGTGCATGAGAGGACCAGTATTTTCTTGAGTTTCTGAACCGCAGATGGACTTCCATCTGCGGTATGGAAACTCAAGAAAATACCGCTGCTCTCATACTCGCTGCGATGCAACAGATAACGGTGCTGACAGCTCTCACTGTGTCTTGGTTTGACATAAAAAGTTAGATGAGGTAGCAGTTAGAGTGAGTGAGAAGTGTGGCGAGGAACCGTTGGAGCGGGAGTCATTTGAAGTGACTCCCACAGTTAAAGAGTCACACTGCCAGTTTGCGGCAGTTGTGAGAGCAAGTGGGAAGGGGGGTGACACTAAAGGCTTGGAGTTCTTTCAGTGAGTCAAGTGTGGTTTTCAATGGGGGAAAAAAATAAGATCAGTTTTTGAAGTTGGGCACTGTTTTTATATTTCTGTACACTATTTGGAGGAGCGGTGTGGGGCTTCTCGCTTAGTGAGGGGGGAAAATGGTGGTAGTTTCGAATTGTGTGCCCAGTGCTTCAACCAATGAGAAAGCAGGCTGGGCACAAGGATATGGGCATGAGGCAGGTTTAGGTGGCACTTTTTATTTGATGGGCGTCTATTGAAAGTTAATGTACCCCCTTGGCAGGGGTACTAGCCAATCAGAACCCAGCAAATAAAAAGCCCATTTTCTAATAACACATAATGCCCCCCCCAAAAAAAAATTAGGAGCCAAATTAAAAAAAAAACATAAAAATTTAAAATGCATAATTCTCATAGTATAACACTAGCAGTTTCACAAGCCATATAACCAAGCAAATGCATTGTTTTTTGAGATAAACAGAAGCACAGGGCCCAAAGGACACCTGCACTTCCACACCAACATAGATATATGCACCTATGGAGGAATGGAAGATGAACCTGCACTTCTGTAGGCTAATGGATAATGGATATGTTTACGCAGGGCCCTGCAATTTCATAGGCATATTGATATGTTTATGCAGATCCTTTAATGAGGATATGGTAATACTATCTCAAAAAATAAGGACATTTTTTGCAAAAAAAACATTGTTAATGCACCAGTTAGGATTCACATTAAACCAACAAATGTAGGGAAATGTGATGTTGGGGTTCCCAACCCTAACACCCCACACCCACTCTGCAGGCAGCAAAAGGAATAATCACTACAGTTTCACCTCTCCTGAGTATTCACAAATCAGGCCTGTTGTATTCCTTGGAAATGTCAACCCAAACACTCACCCCATTTTCATATATAGTCTTGGTTCCATGTCATAAGGGTGATTTTAATACAGCAACTTGTACAAGAGCAAGTACATTCCGCCGAATGTAAAATCAGCCCATAACCCACCTCAATGACTGCCCATATGGTGACCAAGCAGATGTTAACATTAATGTTTACCGAGGAGGTCTGTGCCCCCACCCCCCAAAACTAATATATTCAACTCCGGGGGGTGGACACTGGGAGAAAGGGGAATACATGGGAAGGGGTAGCAATATTGCAGGGGTATACCACGGCTGGGGCAGCATTCATCTGGGGAACACCAGGACAACAAAACAATATTTAAAACATCCTATACTATAAAAAATGTTTTTGCCTATAGGCATTCCCGAACCCAGGACCATCACCATTCTAATCAGTGACCCTTTCAGCCACAGCAGGCAGCCAGCTTGGCAGCAGCAGGCTTCATTGCAGTATTTCACCTGCATCACTCTACAGCTTCCCCATCATTCTTCTTCACCAGTGCATCGCTCCATACCCGCTATCCCCTACCATCGCTGTATCTCCACACTCTTTATCCTACCAGGTGTGCAAATTGAGTTGCTCATATCTGAGTCTCTCAATTTGTTTCACCCATATGATGGGATATCTATATAGTCTGCATATCTTAGCTTATTTTCTGATGGAATGGGATGAGCATTAGGGTTGACAACCCCACTGAACACCCCAGGCCTGATCTGCGAACACTTGAGAGAGGTGAAACCATAATGGTTTTCATGTTTGTGGGTGGAGTCTACAGCCATCTTGCTGTCTGTAGCTGGAAAAATGGAGTATCGTGGAACACATATTTTGGAATTTTTAATGTATCCTTCCACATCTACAAATCACTATGCCAACTGAAATAAAATACTCCCTTCTTCCTGTTTAGAATGTTGGAGACATGACTCCAAGCTGCTTATTCAGATGGCCATTAGGAAACTGAAACAGCTTGTTAAATATTAGTTGCCTATTAAACTGGAGATTTGTTTAACCCCTTCGAAATGCAACTACTTGCACATTTAAATACTTAGCATTTAAACATTTTCTTGCAACAAGCTTCAGTTAGGCAGGTATTGTCTTTCAAGAAAGATTCATACCTCTCTCCAATCTGCAGTCTTCCCTCTTCACTATCTTGTCAATCCTTCAAGAATTCGCCTCGTTGCCAGGGCTAATAGTAAACCAAAAGAAAACCACGCTTCCCCCCTAAATAGGCAATGTAGTAGGCACTGTCTTGCTGGAACCGATATTGCCTGGGCCCGCAAGGCTTCCCGTATCTGGGCATCTCTATTACGACAGCTTGGAAAGATCTGGAAGCTGCTAATTTCTCCCCCCTCCTGGCATCCCTTGCAGCCAATATTCAACGATGGAGAAAGCTGTACCTAACCTTGAAAGGAAAGGTAGAAGCTGTAAGAATGTTTGTTTTCTCCAGGGCCTCATACCTGCTTAATAATCTCCCAATCCCTCTCTCTCAAAAGTCATTTCAGACCCTAGATAGGCTAGTTGCACTTTTTCTATGGGAGGGTAGAGCTCCTAGATGGGGGCGCATGAAGTTGTGAGCCCACTGGACTAGAGGGGGCCTCGGCCTCCCCTGGTTCATGGGTTATCAGATGGCCTTTAGAATGGCCCAAGCAGTAGCCTGGTTTGCCCCTGTTCCACCCCTCCTCCCCAGTGGTTAATGTTAGAAGCTTTCCTGTCGGTGGATATCCCTCTCTTCTCCTTGCTGTCTAGCAAGAAACCCTCTGGACCTCATCTTATGCCCCTCATGATAGAAACATGTAGTTCTTGGCACCGGGCAATGGCAATAACTGAGGCCCCAAGTACAGATTACCTCCCTCCTCTATGTTATGCTCCGATCTGGCACAGTCCGCTTATCAAGGCAGACCGCAAACCGCTTAATTGGACCACATGGGCCTCCAGACATATCCGAATGGTGGGCGATCTTCTCCACCTGAATACCTGAACATTAATGTCCTTCGAGCAGATCAGGGATAAATATGGGACACCCTCACAAGTTTTCTGGAAATTTCTTGAGCTAAGGAGTGACTTAACCCCTCTTCTTAAGTCTTGGCCACCCCGGACCACTTGGAGCTGTCTAGGAAACCTCCAGCACCCCAATAAAGGTAGGGACCTGGTAGGTACCCTTTGTAAAACCCTCAGGGATGCCCAGCTGGATGTCACCGCTTCCAGTAGATCCACATGGGAACGTGACCTCTCCTACCCCTTATCCCAACAGCAGTGGTTGGAGTGCCTCAGAATGGCCCATATGGCATATGAGGACTCAAAGAGCCAGATAATCCAACTTAAAATCCTCCTCAGATGGTATAGAACCCCCACAGTTCTTTACAGTCTTAAGATAATGCCACAAGATAGCTGCTGGGGATGTCAATCCTCCCCTGCCCACTTACTCCACATCTTATGGACATGTCCAAACATTCGTACTTTTTGGGCCCAAGTTCTGAATGACTGCTCCACCATAGTAGGCAAACCAATATCCTTTCAGCACTATCTTTCCGTGCTGGGGGACACCTCCATGCTGAGCCCCCTCCCCTCCCCTTCCCTAGCAAGGCGTAGGTCCTCGTGGCAATTATGGAAGCGAAAAGAGCTCTCCTGGTGAAATGGAGGCAGTCCACCCCCCAACACTTCCACAATGGGGGGGCAGCTATGGCCATATTGGCCATTTTCGAGCAACTTACAGCGGTAGCCAAAGGTAAACTTGCTGACTACTACCTGAAATAGGATGCCTACCTGCATTCTCACATTTGCAGGGTAGCACCTCCTCCATTACAGAACCCCCCCGCTGTCTTGACCTGAGCTTGAAATAGTAGAGATGATGTCTCCCCCTCTTAGCCTCTGATTTGTTCTTCACCACCCTAGTCTATGTCTAGTACTTTCCTCATTTCTTTTCATTTGACCCTTTGGCAATCTAAATACTTGTACAATAAGTTACCTCGTATACACTATCTAAGACAAATTGATTGATTTTCCCTAACATATAGCTGAGCCGGCTGGCCCTTCTGAGTTCCTTAAATGTTCAGGAATCAGAGTACTTTTACAACAAGACTTGTTTCGTTGTAACTGAATGTCTTATATGGTGTTATTACTGTTGTATACCTGTGTTGGAAATAATTAACAGGTTTGTTATTCTGTACTTCATAAGCAATTTGTCAAAATTGAAAACTTAATAAAAATCTTACATGATAAAAAAAGAAAGATTCATACCTCATAAATGTCACCCTTTCCCAGCAAAACTAAAAAGATTTACAGTTTTTTTTAACCTCTTAAGACACTACCTGATAAGCACTGTCTCAGACATATGCCAGGTCTTCTGTGAACTATTCAGGTGAAATATATACAGTAGCAATCAGCAGGCCTTTTTAATATGCTTTATGGGAAAAAAGTATAATGAGCTACAGCAAATACACACACACACACACACACATATATACTGTACACACCATCCTTATGGCCACAACATTCGAAATAAATACAGCAATCTAATATGCTATAAAACAATAAATGGTCTGTTTATGTCAGAAAACATAGTGAAGTTCAGTCTGCAGTAGAATTCCTTTAAATATTTCTTATCCTATATTTTGTATCCTGGATAGCGCAGGGGAGATGCTACAGCTCATTGTCATAGGGATCTTCATTTACACATTTCTGTACTGTATTTACTCAGGATATCCCAGACTAGATGCAATATCTTGTTTTCAGTGGGATCATGATTTTATCATTTTTATAATGTATTTATTCAGGGTAGCCTAGTCCAGATGTAAAATATTTTTTCAGTGTGTTCTGATTTTACACAATGCAGCATAATATTGTGTAGATGTAGAGCTCCACTGAAAATGAGATGCTATTTCTTCTGTGAACTATCCAGGCTAAATATACAGCAATCAGCAGGCATATTGTAGGAAAACACATTGTAAAAATGTGTATAAGGAAGACCACATTGAAACTGGCTCTTGGCAGATCTGCATTGTGCAAATTCATTAGAAATAATGGGTAAAGGTACCGCAAAAGTTCTCCACAGCCATTTTGGCTCTGACCAGAACTTATTTCTTTTGCTGCCTGCAGAATGGGGGTGGCATGTTAGGGTTGGGAAACCTAACACCATATTTCCCTACTTTTGACAGTTTAATGTGAACCCTAACTGCTGCATTAATGAAGTTACAACTTTTAGAGCCCAATTCACAAAGCTGCTTGGATATGCATCAAAGGTATATACTGTATCCAGGCCTGAGAGCTCCACATTTGCAGGTGGCAGCACTAGAGGTGTAAATCACAGTCCTCAGTCACTCATCCCTACTACTTTCCATCACGGACACTAGCATGAAGAGGCCAAGGGGCTGTCATGGGTGGTGTGAGGAGAAATGATGTCTGGATCCCTTGTTAAATGTATAATGTTTTTAGTGACTCAAGGCACTGTGGTATAAAGCAGTCCTCAAAGCACTTCAGTATCTTAATATGACATATTCAGCAAAAAAAAAATCAAATACTGCTCGCCCCTTGCCCCTCCATGATAACCCAGAGAGCTGGGACAAGAAGATGGCAGGTCCTCATGAGGCCCAGTATGAGAACACCAGTGCCATGGGAGGCTTGCACACTTGTCTGTTGTAACTGCTGCCTTCTGGTTGCATAACACCACCAAAATTTGTACCCCCTAGATAAAGAATCAGGATAGCAATTTGAACATATATGCTCCCCACTCCCAGGCCTGCCTCTGACCCGGATACATGCATAGAAGCATGTAACATGCAGGTCCAGTTGTAGAGAATGCACCCAAACAGGACTAGGGTGTGCATATGTCTCAGATTGTGCAGAACAGAACCTCTGCACACTTCAGTCATCACTACACACTCCTCTTCAGGTGCGTAAGTCCTCCTCTGCCTTTTCTGGACCATCGCCTAAGTGAATATAGAAGAATTTAATAAAAATCTCTAATAATCTTTAAGAGGCATTTAATGTCATATTGTTGAAGCTAAAAAGTCAAATATGTAAATAATGAATTATGCTGAAACATTTTAGGTTCTGATGGACCGAGACTGGCAGGAGGTGCAGATATGTGTTCTGGAAGAGTAGAAATATTGCATGGAGATACGTGGGGTACAGTCTGTGATCAGTATTTGGATATGCAAGATGCAAATGTGATCTGTGAACATCTGAACTGTGGTACAGCAGCTGCCATCCCCAAAGGAGCTCACTTTGGAGAGGGAAGTGGTCCAATATGGAAGGATAATTTTCACTGTAGGGGTGATGAGCCATATCTGAGGAATTGTTTGGTAACATGGGAGCAACACAACTGTTCCCATAAAAATGATGCTAGTATTATTTGTTCAGGTAAGTGGTTCTGTCCCATTCATCAGGAGAACTGATAAGGTATTGTGTCTCTTTAATTATTGCTGAATTAATATAATAGAATAGCCACATGATTAATCTTTTACAGCTTTTGCACAAAGAAACTTTTTCTGTATGTCCACTATCACAATCACTTTGTGTTCAAATCAGAATGTGGTTTGTATGTGATTTTTAGGGTTTGCTGCTCAGATATAGTTAAAATACTATGTGTAAGCATTAGCTAGGGTTGAAGCACAAATCCACAAAAGCAGTTAAATGCAGCAGTTGGGTAACAGAGTACCTAAATCTTCATATATACAATATGTAGTATTTCTGTGAGTTTGAACAACTACTTGAAGCAGTACCGGCATTACCATAACTTCAGTACTGTCAATCAAGGCATGGAAATCTACTTGTACAGTACACCAGCACTTTAAGAGAGGATGCTGAAGTTAGAGTAATGCTAATGCTGCTTAAAACAGCCTTTCTAACCCCAAGAAACACACAATTATGCATAAACCACAAATTCCCTAATTGTGTAGCTTTGCACATCAACCTTACCTGATGCCTAAATGTAGTTTTTTTGCATTCAGTTTCTATCCTTTTTAAAATAGATATGTAACAGAACATGCATAATATGCAACAAAAAATGCACAATGATTTGTGTTGACAATATTGGCCATTAGGGATTTAGTGTACCTCCAGGAATGGGCTCCATGTGTCTATATTTCACTTCATTGGAGTTTGAGGCAGCTAAAGCTGACCACTGGGGCTCCCTGAGGCAGAATTTTAACTTTGGGAGACATCAAGGAGAATTGTGCCACTAATATAACAACAATGTTGCAGCCACATGGAATGAGACAACATTGCTATTGGAAACGTGGTCAAGCAAGCAGTGTGAAGCAATAAGGAAAGCCTATGAAAAAGCCCTGAAAAATGGTACCACACATTCATGACCAGCAGCTCACAAATTACAAATTGCTAGTCATTTTACATTTATTGTAAACTGCCCAAATGTACTACCTTCATGGCAGGATCTTATGAACCTGAAAGTTTCACATTTAACATCTGTACCACTTTTCTGTTAGGCTGACGTACATTTGTCTAAAAAAGGAAGTTTGCTATTTTTGAACCTCTAACTTCAAAACTCATGAACCAATTTTTTACCAAATTTAGGTGGTTCTGTAGTCCTGCTAGAAAAGGTATGAATGCCTATTTTCAGCATCCTTGGCAAAAAAAATGGCTAAGGATAAAGAGGACTGTCTGAGATTTAACATAAAAGAGCTTACTCAACCCTAACTATAGGTACACTACGCCTCAGTAATTATCTTCCAAAGTTTTTTTATGGGCAAAGCCTGCAAGAGCTAAAAAAATATGGGGTTGTTGGGGTGAAAGATGAAATGTCTGTACAGTAATGTAATTAAAGATGTAAAATGAAAACATACTTGGATAAAATTGTGCTACATATTCGTTAAATTGACTGAAACCGAAATTACTGAGAAGTCAAATAGAATCATGTAGTGTATTGGGCTGGGATTCTCCAGTTGTAGTGAGATAGCTATCTTGCCACTGCATTAGTACTGTTCAGGTCATAACTGGAGTATTGTGTGTTGTTCTGGAACCCACAATGTAAGAAGGACAGTGATAAGTTAGAGAGGATACAGCGTAGGACAAAAAAGATGAAACAGTGGCAGAAGGGGTGTGCATACCAAGAAAGGATGCAGAACAAGAACATGTATTCACCAAAGGGTAAAAGAAATGAGGTGCATGACTTAGACTTACAAATGTTTATAAAGGGTCAGCGGGGAGGATACCAGTAAGTTATTGAAATTACTGGGCCAGGCAAATGCTAGAGGTCACAACTCAAGATTGATGGTGGTGAGGAGGGGGAGAGTTTCAGACAGGATGTGAGGAAGTTCTTTACTGAGTGTGGTAGATGGAGCTGTTCACCAGAGAAAGTAGAGCATGTGGACTTCATCTAAAGTTTCAAATACAAATGGGACAGGTAGAGTGGGGTCATCAGGAACACAGGTGAGCCCCAGTGTGTTCAGATTCAGTGAACTTGTCAGACTGGGTAGAAATGTTATACAGGGCAGACTAGATGGATGAAAATCTTTATCAGTTTTCAACTATCTACGAATCTAGAACAAGACTAAAAAAAAGAATTTTTACCACTTTGGAGCCTAGCCAGTTTCTTGTTAAAAGTGTCAATCTCTGTAATCAGTTTTGAAAATGGTATTGACATCTGCATACTCCACATCTCACCACCCAACACACCTCGTTATAGTTACATATGAACACATTCATTACAGTATGCCATAAACCATTTTATTCCATAGAACTGTACTTTCTATTGGTGGTATGCATTATTACAAATTATACACATTAGACATTTTGGGAGTCCATGAGGATGAAATGCAAACAGTGCAGTGAGTAAAGACAGAACTAAAAAAAAATAAAAAAGCAGTTTGGGTTACCCTGGCTGCTAGTTCTTTTCTTCATTGTTTCTGTTGTTTTCTAGCCTCAGTGGTAGGAATATAGGATGAAATGAGCCCTTGTAAATAGAGTGGAGAAAGGTTTCTAACTGCAGTAAATATAAGAACCATCAATTTACAATTTGCTGTAGTGGAACTCTAAAGACATTTTATCAAACAAACATGCAGTGCAGTTTAGCATTCCAGTGCTTGAATAATCTATGTATATACAGCAACATTACCATAGTGTTGCCCTAACTGGTTTAATAATTACTTAATGTTGAATACATAGCTAATACATTTTATGACTCCTGCTGATATGTAGAAGTAAAGCCATGAAACTGCTAAATAGTTATAGGTAATGCACATTGCCTTATGTAATGTCCTGCTGATTACTATGAATGTCAGTTGCCTACAGTGTTGAAGGATTAATGTCCATTGCTGCAGCAGCAATATCAGTGCTGAGTTCTTAGTTTGTGGTTCAAACAGATAACTGGGCACTTGTAAGCTTTAGAACATAGTGACAGAATGGACAGGATATAGCCTAGTTGCAAAACTAGTAAATATTCACTTACTTACATAAATCCAATGCAGTGCAGGCAAACAGTGAGGTACAGAGGAGAAACAACGTTTTATGCTTACATGTACTTTTTCACAGGATAGCCTTCCCTAAGTAGGCAAGGCAATTTTGTATAATCCCAGAGGCTCTGGGCACCTTACAGGCATAAAACAAGTAGGCATTTAAAACTACTGCAACATAACATTTTCCACAATAATATAATATAAGATAAAAGTCAGCATCATAAAAAGAGCTTCAGGTTGCCACAATTAATGGGCTGAACACAAGCGATGAAATCAGATATCATCAAAAGCCAGGCTAAAGAGGTGGGCATTCAGCCTCCTCTTAAATATCTCAGTCAAGGGAGCCTCCTGGATTGCAGGTGGGAGTGAGTTCCCAGGGTTGGCCCAGAGACACTAAAGGAAAGGTCACCTGAGGTCTTGTGCTGAACCTTGGGAATGTCCAGAAGACCCCTTGTGGAGGAGCAGAGGGAGCAAGCAGAGGTCACCGGTGTCAGGAGCTCTGACAGGTAACCAGGACCCAGTCCATATAGGGCCTTGAAGGTGAGTAAATCCACCTTGAAAAGGACCCTCCACCTGACTGGCAGACAGTGCAGGGTATGCAGGACAAGGGTCACATGACTGAACCTTGAAAGGCCAGTCAGTAACCAGGCCACCACATTCTGCACCAGCTGTAGTCTGTGAAGGGTCCCTCCCATGACCCTGAAATACAGTAGTCAAGCCTAGAGATAACAAAGGCATGTACTAGCATCAGCAGGTCCTTGGGTGGAATGAGGGGCTTAATCTGGGCAATGTTCCACAAGTGGCAAAAACCACTGCTGACTACAGATGACACCTGATCTTCAAAGGTCAATCTGCTGTCCAGGATCATGCCCAGATTTCACATCCTCAGGGATGCCACCAACAGAGTAGACCCCAAGACAAGCTCAGTATTAGTTCTGGGTGGCAGCCCATCATGCCCATGACCAGGCTGAATCACCAGCACCTCCATCTTAGCCAGGATGAGTCTCAGCCAGCTGGAAGCCATCCAGTCATTGATTTTAGCCAAACAGTTATTGAGCACATTGACAGCTCTGAATGTTTGAGGGGCAAAAGACAAATACAGTTGGGTATCATCTGCATAGCAGTGAAACTCCACACTGTATTGTCAAATGATCTTGCCCAGGGACAGCATGTTCATTGTGAACAACATCGGCAACAAGACTGAGCCCTGCAGCACTCCACAAGACAGGGGCAGTGGGGAGGAGGAGAAATTCCCCATCACCACCCGCTGCACCCTGTCTGAGAGATAGGTCTGAAGCCATCTGATACAGTGTCAGTGGCTCAGTGGGTAGCACACTCACCTCTGAGGCTGGGAGATCAGAGGGCTGTGGGTTCAGTTCCCACATCTGGCACTTGGGTTAATATCACAGTACTGACACTGTAGTGCAGCATGAGAGGGGTGCTGCACTTCTGAGGTGCCATCTTTTGGATGAGACTTTAAACCGAGGTCCCATCTGCCTGGATTGGTGGTAGTTCAGGTGGATGTTAAAGATCCCATGGCACTTATCAAAAGGAGTAGGGGAGATATTTTTTTTTTTTAAATTAATATTTTTTCTTCACCTTCCTGCCATCCCTGACCCTTCAGGAGCCTCAAGATAGACATCCTTCTGCCTTCCACCCTGCCCATATGATCCCACAGGAACCCCATAGAGCTTCGGTTTACCCCCGAGCGGGGATGGGGCAGAGCCCCTTTACCCCAACAATCAACTTTCATCAGTCCTGGGGCCATCGGGTGGGTGAAGACACATCAAGGGCATGTCTCCGGAGGCGCCATCTTCCCAGCAATGGCAGGCATTTTTCCGCTTTTTCTCCCACCCCTTACAGCATATGACCCCTGACGTCAAGGCGCAGAGCGCTGACGTTACACTGCATGTCAACAGCCCTTCCCCTTAACATTGGGGGCTTGCAGTACTCCGAGCCTCCGCTCAGAGTCAGACAAGTGTTTGGGCTATAGCCTTAACCCTCCCTGGAGTAGGCGAGCTGTCATGGGACACTCAAGCCTAACTCCCCCCAGCCAGCCCACCAGTGACCCGAGTCCACTCCCGAACCCAGGTTGCCGGCGTGGAGTGAGGTGTAGTGTCCAGCGCCTCAACCCTCAGTGCCACCGGGCTGGCTGGAGATTTTTATTAAATGAAACATAGTCAATAACACTACATAGATTTATACATTTTAAACAAGATACAGCCAAAATATTAGAAAGACAGCTACTTAAACTTTATCACTGTATGAAAACCTTTCCACCACTGTGTTACTACTGTTGTAGTAAACATTTTAACATCTTTTAAATATATTTTTGTTAATTCTTGAGAAACAATCTGACTATAACCTTCAAGGGATATTCTTTTCTGGTAAATTACCCATTGACAATGTGCCTGCCATAAGTAAAATCTAAGGCAACTGAAAAAGAGAGAAAATGTGTCTTGGTGAAAGTGGACTAATCCCAAAGGATAAATTCCTAAGACTAAAATATCATAAGTGAGGTAATGTAACCAAGGTAAGTTCCATTTTGTACCTAAAAAACCCACAATTATTTTGCATAAGAACAATTAAGCAAAAAATGTTCCATTGTTTCTTCCAGGTTGATACATCCAGGATATGGACAGTTCCTTTCTAACTATGCTTTATATTTTGCATTGCCCCTTATAGAGGAGGCAGTATAGTGCAGTGGTCTAAGGCTCTGAACTGCAAATTTGATGACATCTAGCAGATCTGACCTGGGTTTGAATCCCACAGCTTCCACTTGCATACTGTATGATCCTGAGCAAGTCACTTGTGCTCCCAGGTCACTCCTGTAAAAAAGCTTTCAGCTTAGTGTGCTATACCTGGTTAAATAAAACAATTTAACCTCCCATACATAACCACAGCATTTCCCACATATGGGGGGGGGGGGGAGGGAGTCTTTTATTATTCAATTGTGTTAATACAAAATAATTTTGTTTTGTAGGGCAGTTTTTAAAGCTAGGTTCGATAGGATAAATTGTGGAAATAATAGTTTCATATAAAGTGCGTACCATAGTGGTTTGCACCATTGTCTTTGTAATTTGCCATTTATATAATTTTGAAACAGCAACTCGAAAATACAAATTAACATGAACATGACTGGATAATTTCGAGGCCATATTATGCCAGATATGAAAATATCTGTTTAAAGCTTTGTAAACCCATGATTGACCTTCTCCTTGTTTAGATCTTATGCCAAATTTAATAGTTTGAGAAAAAAATAAAGCGTGAAAAAACACAACAGGGTCAATCATACCCAGTCCTCCTTTCTTTTTTGTCAGATATGTATAACAACACTTAACAGGGTTCAATCTATTCCCACCATAACATCTGGAAAAAGAAACTGTAGATCCTGGTTTCAAACTGTTGAGGCAAAGGAAAAATCATTGCTATATATTGCAAGCAAGGAACAATGTACTGTTTTAAAATCAATATCCTTTTTTGTTTAGATAGTTTCCACTGTTTCCATCTAGAAATTTTACCTTCAATTTTTTTCAATGCCAGATTCCAATTTTCATTTGGTAAATTCTGTGGCCCAAAAAGAACCCCTAATATTAAAAGTGGAGTAGATGAAATAAAGATATCCCTAAAATAAAAATCTTTCTGTATACCAGACCCAACCATTAAACCTTTTGTTTTGGAAATGTTCAATTTTTGCATTAGAGATGGATGTGTATCTTTCAAATTCTGCCAAAAATGATGTTAATTGTTCCAGTGCTGTTAAAAACATACAGACATCATCAGCATAGACCTGTAAAAGTAATTGTTTCCCTGTGTCTGTATTAAGAATTCCTGGCCATTTTGGTACTTCTGTAATAGAACGCAGGAAGGGATCTAATGAAAAAAATATACTATAAAGGGCTTAGGGGCATCTTTGTCTGACTCCTGTTTGTAAAAAAAAACCTTCACTGTCATACCTTTAATTATAGGATAAACTTTAGCAGATTTATATAAAAGTTGAATTAAGTTCAAAAAGAGGGGGCTGGAACCCCATATTTAAGTAACATCTGAAATAAACATGGCAGATGGTCCCTGTCAAATGCCTTTTCTAAATCTGCTGTAATTATATAACCTGTTGATCCTTGAAGTGTTAGATATTCTATCACATCTCTTATAATCATTAGTGCTGTCTGGATTTTCTTATCTGTTAGACCACAGAATTGGTAGAGAGAAATAACTCTTTAGACATAAGCTTTAAGCCTATTATTTATCAAGATCGTAAGGATCTTGTAATCTGAATTCAAAAGTGTAATAGGCCTCCAATTTTTGACATCTTGTCTATGATTTAAATAAATATATCATAAGTCCTTCAGTAAAAGCTGTGGACATTATCTAAGATTCCATGAAAAATTGAAAAACCAATTGAAGACAAGTTATTAACAATGTAGAATATGTTTTGTAAAACTTATTAGAAAGCCCATCTGGGCCAGGTGATGTGTTAAGTTTAAGCTGCTGTATTGCAGATTTTATTTCTAGTTCTGTAATGGGGTGTTGTAAAGACAGGGGGCCAGATATTCAAAACTTTGCCCCAGGGCTAAATTAGCACTGCCCGGCGGGCAAACTGTGCCCAGAGCAAAAACATAGCTATATTCAAAATGAATAGCCCGGTGCAAAACCAGCTGAATATAGCAAGCAAAGGAAGCCGGGCAAACAGGCCCAGGAGTGCAGGGCAAACATTGCCCAGGATTAAGACAGCACTAAATATAGCAGAGAAGACAGCACTGAATATAGCAATCAGACAGAGGGCAGTGCAAACACCCACAAAAACAAAAGTGTCACAGAGGTGTAAGCAGCTGTCCAGGAACACAGGAAAGCAGAAGAGCCCAGCCAGACACAACTACAGTACCAGTGAAAGGAATGGAATAATCTACAACCACAAGTGAAATCAGAACGCCACAGAACACTGTCAAATCCAAGTCCACCCCAAAAGACACAGGACACAGGAATGTCAACTTCAAAAAGTATAACGTAAACTGTGAAAATACAAAGTGCAAAGGCAACATGAACATATATACAGAAAAAAAATCAAAACATAGCAGAACACTTCTCTGTACAAAATGGGCAAGAAAACCTAATGGAAGGGAAAGGCAGGCATAACAAAGGGATTGAAAACAATGGGGAAAACAGCAGTAATAGTGCAAACAGTCAAATGGTAAATAAAGCAACAGAACAATGGGGTAAGAATGTGGTTGTGAGAGGGATGTGGAAATGCAAAGCAATGATGGGGAACAGGATGGCAGGAACAGGGCTAGGAACACTGGGCCAGGGACAGGAAGCAGGATAGGTACACAGAATGCAGGGGTTGAGTGGGGCAGGTGCGCAGACATTCCTCTAAGACAGCTGCAACACGTCTCGTCTCAGATATGAGTACAGCCTGCTGTTCAATCAGGGTGCGCTGCTGGCGCACTATCCTCCGCAGAAGCTCCTCCGTCCCTCACCCTCCTCTGGACGGCTGGCCCACAGTGATGACCTACATGGACCACAGGAGAAGAGGGACCACATCAGGCATGATAATGACACAAAGGCGCCATGTACCACCACACGGTGGACAGCATGCCCCAACAACCATGCCCATGTGCTAGTATGTAACAAACCACAACACACACTAACATGTGCCTGCAGGACAAGGCAGTAACGTGGCAGCATGCAACACCCCAGTGTACATCGATATGCATGGAAGTATGCTGAGAAACCCAACAACGTGGAGGCCAGCCAGCACAGTGGCGCAGACTGTAACAGTGCAAACAGACAGCCACCTCCGGAGATGGAACGACAAGTGGACACTGACTGATATGCACATGGGATGACACATGGTGGGACATGCTCCATGGTCACACAGCTATGATACAAAATACAGATGACACCAACTGGAGAAATTGCCACAGCCCCAACCACGTGTGTAACCACACATGCCTGTCATGTACACCCCCAACAGTGGCCCACCCTCACTGCTGCCCTCCACAAGAACTGTTGACACCCAGCCAAACTGCCACCCACGATGCCATAATACAGCAGCTGTACAAATGATGACAGGAAACCCTGAAGAGGTGGGTGGGTGACTGACATAAGTGTGTAACAGTGGCAAGTGACACAGATAAAGACTCGACAATGACCACAGAGAACAATGACACTGGCATCAGAACAGTAGGGACTGCAGGACAGGTAACCAAGCAGTACACAACCAGGGAAGTGCCAATGCCCAGCCACACCACTTGCTGCAACAGAAGGGTGAGGGCCCACAGTGGTGTACAGAATGGCACAGTGCCGTGACACCACCCATGCAAGAAGACACACAATGTGAAACACAGACATTGGGCCTGCTCCACCAGTGGCACTGCAGCGGTGGGCCAAAGGCATGCACAGGACAGTGTCACCCTGGTGGTCAAGGCATGGCGAGGCACACACACCTGTGGAGCAGCATCTGCCATAGGGGCTGACAACCAGCACACCATGCTACCACACAGAACAACCCCTGCAGCACACCTGCATAACATGTGCACAAACAGTGTGCACTACAGGGACAGAGGGACAGCACTCTCTTAGGGACAATGGCCCCACATCAGAGCATGAGCCCACAGGCAGGGGTGTAGCCAGACATCCACATGTTCTACATACAATCCCAAACAGCCGACCCCCTCATAAATGCTGTACTAGCAACCCCAAACGGTAACCCCTTCCAAAAGGTATGATGTCTGTCAGATAATTCCCCACTCTAATGAGGTTGTACATTTCCAGGTGGCCCCTCAGTTGAGTAAGTGGTTACCGTCTGAACTCTGAAAACATTTGCATTTAGTACCGTGTTCTCTTATTAAATAGGGTATCTGGGACACTGTTGATAAATGTGAGATGCAAACACAGAACTAGTGTATCCGAATGAAGTGGAATATTGATATAAGTGTGTCAACCTGGGCCCTCCTCTATTGATGTTCCAGGTAGGCCTCTGCATCATCTGTCCAGGTGGGCCCTCTGCACCCCAGTCCGACCCCCGTCCTACACAACAGCATTTAAAACAGGGCCACACCCAGTGGCCCACAGTGACCCAAAACGTCTGGTGTACCTAGGAACAGTTGACAGACATGACGTACACCAAAGTGTACACTATCTGTACAGTGCGTGTGCTACATACACCTTGCTCAACTGCCTGCCCTGTAAAGCCAGACTCATAGTGGAAAAGCATGACATTGCACAGTACTCACGCACAACACCACTTTCACCGTCCGTGTTCTCTGCTGCACGCTGTGCCAGTGGAGGCACCCTGTGCCTGTCGGATGATGGCCCCTGTCTGGCTTGTGCACGCCTCTCCTGCCTGTGGTTTGTTGTCGGCGCCTGCAGTGAGAAGAGGGTACAGCATCGTCAGTACAATATCAGCCACCACGTATGCTAAAGACCACCCTGTACCCCAGTGGTGCAGCACAACACCGCAGTGGCAGATGGTGCAGTGCACCACCAAAGCCATGCCAAGCATGACAGGGGTCCATGCACACTGTCTACCCCTATCCCACACAGTACACACATGGCTTCATGGACTCCATGAGCAACATGTGTAGCTCAGCAACACATAAGCACACCACGAACACACTGACCCACCACCCATGCCAGCAGTCGTGCTACAGTCATCCCTTACCTGGCACAGGCACAGTCCCCTCACGAACCATGGCCCTGCAGTGTTCAAGCAGTGGTCGCTGCCTGCGCCTGAGGTCAGCATAACGATGCCGGCACTTTTCACCATCACATGGGATACCTGTGATGGCACTTAGTCTGTGGGCAATGGAAGCCCAGACCTGCGTACGGGGCAAGTCACCCTCCTGCACAGGTCCAAATAGGCGGCGATGGCACCTCTCTGTGAACTGCACGAGGTTGGCAGTCTCAACCTCATCCCACCGCCTGTCACGGCCCACCACTGCCCTTTGCCTAGCTCTCCCAGACATATTTGTGCTGTGGAAGGGGGCAAATAAACTGAACAACAGTGCAACAACTGTGCATACACCCTGACACACAGTACAACTGAAGTGCAGCGCCGCGCTGACGTATGCCGTAGCGCCGCGCTAACAGGAAGTGATTGCAATGCGCAGGCGTGACCCCTACCATCACCCTGGTCGATATTGCGCGTCGTGTAGCACCGCACTGAAGCTGGTTAGCGCCGGCGCTGAAGCTGGTTAAGCGCTGGCGCTAAAGCTGGTTAAGCGCTGGCGCTAATGCTGGTTAGTGCAGCACTGGATGGCGCTATGACAAGGGTAACATGAGCATGCATGCTGCACATAAGCGGCGCTGTTCCTCAAATAAGCGCTGCTGTAAGCGCCAGGCTATTCAGAGCTATATTCAACGGCTGTATGCAAATGAGGGTACTTGTGTATGCATGGGGCAAAACGTGTGATTAGCATATCATTATTCGCTCATTTGCATGACTAACAGGCAGGATTGCCTGGCGGCTATAAAGGGAAAGCAGTGCACCACCAGTGCTGTATTGTGGAACTGCGGTGGAATACAGCAGTGAACAACATGGAGAGAGACATGCAACAGGGGATGGGCAGCAACAGCCAGGTATGTATCAAGGTGTGGATAGGCATATTCATTGTACACAGTTGTGTCCAGTTTGGTCGACCGCCTGTCACAAACCAATTATCAATCTAATCTGTGGTATTTGGGTTAGTGTTGGCCACTGTGGACTGTGTCATGCATGTATGATCTCTTTAGAGTGTAGAGGAATCATCTGACAATTGTTTGGAAGGGGGTGCAATTTCGATGGGCCGTGTACATTATGTAATGGGGGGACGGTTGGAGACTGTGTACACCTGGTATGTATGACCACCGTGGGACAACATACGTCCACTGCATTGTGCTCATCCCCCCTGCAGTTCAATGTGTCATGTGCCAATGTTTGCACATTTGTGTCTGCACGCCAGGTGCACTGGTGCTGTACCATGACAGTGCACCGTCTTGTCTTCCTGCATGTGTGAGTGATGGCCTCTGCCCCCACCCGGAGTACACAATGTACCAGTAATGTGCGCCCCATGCCACAAACAGTCATGGGGGTTCATGGCACATGTGTGCACACCACTCCAGACACAGGACAGACAGTGGCAATGTGGGCATGTGCAACGTACAGGCACATGCAACCATCTGATATGTCCATGTGGCCTGTAGCACTGAGGGGGTGATATCATGCTGTCCACTGTGTGATGCAGTGCAGCACCAACGCAGCCACTGACACCTGTCCACTTTTTATTATCCCATAGGTGTGCAGGCTCAACTGGAGCGCATCCGTGCACCTAAATTCTCACAAGATGAGCTAAACACCCTGGCACATGAGGTAAAGGTGAGAGAACATGTGTTGCGCGAACACAGGGCCACCGATGCTGCTGAGCGGCAGGCTTGGGAGGAGGTGACTGCAGCGGTGAATGCGGTTGGTGGTCCGGGAGATCGACTGAGGCAGTCCGGAAGCGTTGAAATGACCTCCTGCGTGCAAGGAGGAGGTGGCACAGCGCCACAGAGACAGGACCAGAACTGGTGGTGGTCCACAGGAACACCAGCAACGTGTGCAGGAGCCACACATGGCGGTGGTGGCATCCACATTGTGGATGGTGGCAGTGGCAGGTGTGCCAAGTGGTGGTTGCGAAACATCCCTTGCACTTCCAAGGCCAGGTCTGTATTCACATGTGCAACCCCTGTATGTGGTGCAGGCAAGGGTGCATGGTCCTGATTTTGGTGTCCTGCACAGGCTGCACTGTATCCTGCAGAAATGATGGCTGGCATGGTCAAGATCACTGTGGGGTAGGTGGGTGCATGTTGGCACAGGCTTGTGTGAGGTGGGTACCTGTCCTGAGGGCTGCATGGTGTGGTGGTGGTGGTAGTGGTGGTGGTTTGCCACAGTGTCCATGGATGGATGACTGACCCTGTCCTATTCTCTCCTCAGCACCTCGGACAGGCCTGCACCACCACAGCATGGTCCACAGATGTCTAGCCAGGTTCCGAGGTTGTGGAGGAGTTTGAAGATGATCGGCCAACAACATCTGGACTTTGTGTATCTCAGGGCCGTAGGGGCCCAATGCATGTTGGGCATACCCAAGGACAGGGCATGCAACTGCCTTGGGAGGAGGGGCACACCTCACCAGGGGTGTTAGGAGACAGTGGGCACCTGGATGTTGCCCCAACTGAGAGTGATGGGGTGGGTGAGGTACTGCTGGTCACTGTCACCAGTGCAGATGACAGTGATGTCTCTACATATGCACATCAGCTGGACATTCCTGTGCCAGGGGATGTAGGGGTGGGGCTTGCTGAAGGCCATGGAACAGGTCAGGGTGCTTCTGTAGGTGTCGGCAGTGTGGCTGAACACATGGTGGTGGGTGGTGTGGGTGGTGTTGCAGGACAGCAAGGCATGCATTTTCTGACAACTGCTGAGGTTCCAGTCCATATGATGCCACAGCCCACTGCCACTCATACGCAGCAGCCGGCTGTAGCAGTTGGTGCAGTGCCACAGGCACCACTGCCAGCTGCTGCTGTGGGTCCTGTGCCTCTGGTCCATGAAGGCCATGGTGCCCGGCCACTCCTGCAGGCTGCTGTCACATCACAGCAGGAGGCCCGTCTGGACCTGCATGCCATGCGGTGTGAGCTGGGCATGAGCTGGGTCAGATCACGGGAGGCGATAAGAGTGGGCTTTGCTCTGTGCTGAGCAGCAGGCAGAGGACAGGTTTGGCCGCCTGGTGGGTGCCATGAGACCGTGGCTTCTCGGGGTTGACTGCTGCAGTGGTGGCAATTGGTGGTGACATGCGAGGGTGTGCCTCATTGGTCGGCAACATGGGTTTGTTGGCTGTGGTGCACATGGCAGAGGGGCACACAGGCAGGCACACCGTGGCGCAGGGCTGCCACTGTTACCAGTTCCGAGCCATCACAAACTCCACCTGCAACCCAGCGGCGCCATGGCCAGTCCATATCCCCTATCTGCCTCCACCAACCCCGGGGCACAGGAGGCCAACCGTGCCTGCCCCACCTTCCACTTCAGCTGTGTCCTCTGCACAGAGCACCCCAGGGTCCGTGAACCCATGGTACGGGAGCATGCCGCATGCGTGGGTGCGTCGCGGTGATGCCCACAGGCTGTCTGGCGTACTCTAGGTGCTTCCTGTCATGCATGGGCAGATCCGTGCACACGCGTGCACACACACACACACATACACACACACACACTCCCACCAACACAGTTGCCCCCCCTTACCCTCACAGCACACATTGCACCTCCCCACCATGATTACACCGTTTGTGTGTATCCCCACCACATATGTGCTGCACAATCATGGAGTCACACCACATGCACACACTATTTGTATTACACTGGGTTTGTTTGCTGTTGTGATTCTGGTTTTCACTGTAATGTTAGTCTGTGCACATTAAAATTGTTGCTCACTTGTACTCTTCAGGTTGTTGTGCAGTCTGTACTTACCCTCTGGTCTGTTGCAGTATCCTGATGATGTTGTCCCGGTGCTGTATGGCCCTGCATGCCATGCGAGGGTCCCTCCTCTCCAGTTGCTCCACTATCCCCCTGACCACTGGCTCTGGCTCACTGTCAGACTGTCCCTCAGGTTCAGGTGCCTGTATCCCACGGTTCATTGCCATGTTGTGCAGCATACAACAGGCTAGGAAGATACGGCATACCTTCTGAGGTGTATATTGTAGGGCACCACCTGATGTGTCAAGGCATCTAAATCGCATCTTCAGGATGCCAAACACCCTCTCTATAATGTTTCTTGTTCTGGCATGTGCCTCATTGTAAGCTCCTCCGCCACTGTGGCCGGTCGGAGTACTTGGTGTGAGCAGCCAGGGCCGCAGGGATAGGCACTGTCTCCTGTCAAAACATATAACTTGTTAGTGCTGTACTGTGGTCTGTCAGCTGCTGTCCTGCACCTGTCTGTGGCCCTCCCACATCCCTTCCCTGGCCTGCAATGCCTGCCCCATCCATGCTGTTGTGTGTTTGCCTTGTGTGCTACACTCACCGACTAGTTGTCCACTGGGTATTCTGCCCTCCTCAAAGGCCTGACACAGCTGAGACTGGTGCCAGATGAAGCGTCGTGGGCACTGCTGGGGTACTGTGCATATACATTGGTGATGCACCGCGCATCGCACACCACCTGGCAGTTGATGGAGTGGTACCCCTTCCTGTTCGTGTACACATCACTGCCATCTCCAGGTGGTGCACGGATGGGGACATAGGTGCAGTCAATGGCACCCAGTACAGATGGTAGGTGCGCAACTCGATGGAACTGCTGCATTGTTTCTCTGCGCTCTGCTGCTGTGCTGGGGAATACTATGAATTCCGAAGCATGTGGCAGGAGAGCCTCTAGGAACTGGGTCAGGATGCGTGAGGTGGCAGACTGTGTTACCCCAATGGTGTCCCCCGTTGGTCATTGGAACGTCCCTGTGGCAAGGAAGCACATCGCTGCTGTCACCTTCTCCTCCACTGTCATGGCATGACTGCGTCTGGTGTTTGACTGCAGCTGCTCATGCAGGAGTTCGCAGAGCTGCCTCAACATTCCCCTGTTCATCCGGTACCGGCCAACGATGTGGTCATCAGACAGGGTCTCAAAGGAGACCCTGGGCCGGTACAGCCTGTTTGCAGCATACCGTCTCCTGAGCCTGCGTTGAGGCCCATGTTGTGCCTGTTCCCTTTCCTCCACCTCCTCTTCCTCCACTACAGCTGCCATCAATGGCAGGATCACTGCTACTGGGACTGCACACATTCCTACTTCCTGTGCTGCTCCCTCCTCCTCTGTGTTTTGCCCTGTGTTTAGACCGGCCTTTTATAGGCGGTAACTAGCGCCGCGCTAAGGGCTGTGCTATGTATCCTAGCATGCGCTGAACCTTAGAATATCCCTTGCACGTCTTCTTCGCGCACTCTACCCCATCCTTTTGCCCCTTGCATACATTACTGGTTAGCCCAGCGCTACTGCAGTTTGGCAGCGTTATTTGGCCTTTTGAATATAGCAGACCTGCGCTAATCCCACGCTAAATCTGCGCAAACGGTTTTTGCCCAGCGCAAAGCTTTGAATATCTGGCCCAGGGTATCCAAAGGAAAGGATGGCACCGTCATTGAGGCTAGATATGTTTTTATGAGAGAAGGTGAAATAAAGGCCTGTGGAGATAAAGAACAAAAATGTTGTTTCATCAAGGCTTCAATATCAACTTCGGTAGTTAGAATATTACCTGCTTCATCCTTTAAAGAGTCTATTTGCATGGACTCTTTAATATGTTTACATGCTTCAAAAGGATCTCCCAAGGGTGATTTTTTTTGTATGATTGGCTAACATTGCCTGTATGGTATGTGCTCTGTTATATTGGTATTTCTGCATCTCTTTTTTAATGTTATTAATCTGAGATGTATAATCTATCCGAGATGTATTTGATAATGTATAAAGTCAATCAGTCAATCAATCAAAATCTTTATTTATCCAGATGGACACCATTGAGCAAGCTCATTTGCAAGGTGGACCTCGTTCGTACAAGTCATAAACAATTATACATAGTCATACATATACACAGGCATTGTGACAGTATGAGAAACAAAAAATAACAATATCAACAGTAAAAAACAGTAGGATCAGGGAAAAAAAGGAGAGACATAGTACATAAAAATGCATACAAGTGCAGGCAGTGTTGGAATACATATTGCTAGACAAGAAGAAAATAATCTAATAGGGGCAATAGAGACTGTGATTCAGTGGGTACCTGATGGTGTATCCGGATTTTGATACATGACAGGTGGTGGGATGGGTGAGAGAAGCGAAAGCTGCAGAGTCTCCAGAAATAGGATACATGGGTTGGGAGGTCGGGGCAGGTACAACTGGTTCTAAGTGTGATGCAGAACAGGGAACCTACTTGTACTTTATAGCTAAAAGGTGTAAAGTTTAGGAGGATTTATAGTGGCACAGAATACTCATGTGCTATAGCTGTATGAGATGGCTGCACTGTAGACACCGCTCTGAGCGAGCTGGGTACGCATGAAGATTTAGGACTCATTGGCAGCCTGGGTGCTAAAGATGCAAGGTGACAGACTGGGCAACTGAAGAGAATGCAGCAAGGGGAGATGGATGCTATTGTGGCTTCATAGAAGTGACATCTGGGACGTTGAGCGCCAAGCAGCTTCTGGTCCGATGACCGCTGGTGTTCATGACATTGGCTGCTTGGGGTAAAGTGGGCTGTGAACACTGTTCTCAAGGAGCGGCATACAGATGATGTAATTGTCGGTATAGGAACTGTAGGTGTATGCGATGTCCCTGCTGGGGAGCTAGGGCCTTTACAGTACTAGAAGAGCATAATCCTGTGCATTGGTTCTCGGGGGCGGCTTCGGGGACATCGACCGGGGGTGGCCATAGATCTTGGGGCATCTACCCAAGGAATTCTGAGGGGCAGTTTGGCATAGTGGGGAGGGGGTAGTGGCAAGAGGAGGAAGTGAGGAATGGGGTAAGGGGAGTGAGAAGCCAGACTGGTTGTACACGGCAAGGCACTTGTGCTGTGATGGGTTTATGGCTTTACCGCGATTCAAGGTGACTTGAGTCTGGGCTTGTGGTCTCGAGCGTCGGCCTATGGGGTGATGCTGCCCGGTGATTGTTGAAAGAGTGATGATAGGGCAGAGAGTTTTTGAAGGGTGATGAAGTCTTAGTATGGCATAGTGAGGAGGGGATAGTGGCAAGAGGAGAAAATGAGGAATGGGGTGGGTGGAGTGAGGTGCCAGTTTGGGTGTCGACAGCAAAAAGTGCTCATGCTGCAAAGGGTTTATGGTTGTTTCCTTAATTGATTTCTAAGCATAAGATACTTATGAAAATTATTCCTCCTGTTATTTTTCCCAAATTTTTTAAACCAGGTACTAATATCCATTTTGGTGTCCAATCACCAATCCCCTAAATCAGTATATAAAAAAGCTACAGAAATCTTTGCCATAAGTATTGACCGTATTGTATTAACTACCATTTGTTGAGACAGGATGGAAGTATTCAGTTTCCATCTGTAAGTTTGTCTAGGTATTGCCAAGGTGGATACTAGAGAAAAAGTTAAAAACAAATGATCATAAAATTCTGAGGGATGTGCAGTGAATTTTCCGGCAGAAACATTTGAGGATATAAATAAATAATCTATTGTAGATTGATATTTACCCCTTTTATATGTAAAATCAGGTCCCTGTTTTTGAAATTTGGAACAATTAAGTAAACCTGCCACTTTAACAATTTTCTGAAGAGAATTAGAATTGCAGTAAATATTTTTTGAATCACTAGTTTGACGCTTTGGGAGACTGCAATTGAAGTCCCCACCCCAAAAGATTTTTTTTAAGGAAACTAAATAATGTTGTACTGCCTGCATGCATGTCACCCTTTCAGCTTTAGATTGAGAATTATAAATATTGATAAATCTACAGGCCTCAGTTCCCCAATTACCATCCAGAATTAATAAGCTTCCCGGAATGAGGTCTATCAGATTATATAAAGTAAAAGCATAAGCATTAAATAGAATTCCTATCCCATCTGCACTGTCAGGTCTGAAAGACCAAAAGGATGAACCCCAAGGCCAATCCCTTTTGAAAGAAGCTATCTGATCAAGTGTATACATCCAGGTTTCCTGTAAAAAACATACTTGGATTTTTCATCATGAATATATTGAAAAATTGCTTGCCTTTTATCAGTTTTTAATAAACTATGAGTATTTAAAGAACCCTAGGTCAATGCAGGAGAACCCATATAAACATGCCTTTATTTTTTCCTTCTTTTTTTCTTTTTTCTTTATATTCCTCCACAATCACCATTGAAGGGTCTTGTGAGGATTTTTGGGAATCTGCATCTCCTACCTCCAGTTCTGAGTCTCCACAAAAAGTGCCGCATAGGAATTATGAGACTCAAAGTTAACTTCTTGTGAGGAAACAGAAACAGGGGATTATGGGGGAGGGTTCACTTTAGAAATTTTTGTAGATCGTCTGCGAGTCTGAGGAGAGGAAGGAGGGGGAACTGTCACTTCTTTATCCTTTATTTCTGATTCTTTGTAACGGACAGGAATCAGCAAGGAAAGAATGGGTCCCACAGTTGTGTCCCCTTCCAGTTTTGGTTTCACCACCAAAATGTTTTTCTTCAAAGGGGGAGAGGAAGGGACATTACCTTTAGGGGTCTGGGAGGGTTCTGGAGGTTTATCCTCTGATTTTGGAGGGGGAGGAGGGCAGCAGCTTCCTGTGCTTGTTGAATTAGTAAGTCAGGGCTAATAAAGGAGGCCTTATTTTTTGCTGCCCAAGGACATTCCTGAAAAATGTGCCCAGATTCTTCACATAAATCACAATGTGTGTGATTAGAGCATTGCATTGTAACATGCCCAATTTCTCCACAATTGTCACAAACGCTAGATAGATGAGTTCTTGAACCACATTTATAACAGGTCCTTGGTTGATCCCCGTAAAAACAAACCCCCCTGTCACAACCCAACAAGAAGGAATTTGGGATATGCTGTATACCAGAATCTGTCTTAACTTCACTTTGTATTTCCATCCCCCAGTCCAAAATAGTTCTGTGTCCAGAATGGGTTCAGGAGAGCTTAAAACATCACATTTTTGTGACAACCAATAAGTTATATCCTCTACATGGACCCCCTCATTCCTAAACATAACTGTGACATTCTTAATCAAAGGTTTGGTAAGAGGAATCACCAAAAAGGGGGTCCACGTAAGGGAAAACTTTACTTGTCCTTATCTCTCCCAGAAAAGATCCAGTAAATATGTAGAGTGGAAGCTAACATCAAAATTGTCCTCTCCAGAGATGTTAATAAATGCGAAGACTTCTTTGGGTGAAAAATGTAGCTAGTCTTTTAGTAATATCTTCCCCACATGATATCTATCTGGTCTGTCTGCTAGGCCCCCAATATACTGAATATGCACAGCGTTTCTTCTGGGAGCAGGTTTTTTCTTAGCTTTGGAAAACAGTTCAGACATTAGGGGTTTTTGTTCAGTTCCTGAAGAATGCTCCAGTGAAGGGAGTGAAATGTTTGGTAATTCAGGTTCCGGGGTTGAAATGGAAGGAACCTGTTTAGAGTCTGTAATAGAGATTGATACATCCTGTAAAACTGGTGCCCCAGTGTTTTTTAAATCCCTATCAGTTGATTTTAAGTTCTTTTCAATAACAACCCCCTGTTCTTCTTCTGGTTTCCAAGTTGGGTTTCACTGAGAAAGTGAGAACGAAGAGTCCCTGGAGGGATCAGGTAACCAAATGCCCTTGGGCGATTGCATTCATCCTGATCCCAAAAGAACATTTTTGGTGTCCATATCTCTTTTAGGGTAGCTTCTTCTAACAATTTTGGAGCTATAGTCTCTGTTGAAATCTGAGCTGAATGCCATGGTACTGTTGCTTTAAGAGAGGCCGGCTCTGCCAGTTGTTTCAATGCCTCGGTTTGCCATTTGTTATTAAATGAAAAAGTTGTTGCTCCCTCTTGTGACAAGGGAGATTTTTGATATACTGTAGCCTCAAGTACTGAATCTGCTACAGCAATAGAGTTGTGAGCTTTAAAAACAAATCCCGATGTTTTCGAGAGCTGGAGTTGCGACTGAGTTGGAGCTTTGTTAAGGATAGAAACAGCTACTGGTTTGTTTGCTGAGGGATTACTAGGTAAATGTGAAACTTTCCCATTTATAACTTTTCCATGACCCTCCAAAATAATAGCAGGCTTTGGGCACTCACTCATTGTAGCGACCATACTGCCAGCCTTTTCATGCACATTATGTTTATTAGAGGTAGTTGTGTTTGAAATGAAATGACTCACCAAGTTCCGGCCGGGCCTTTGATGCTAGTATGTCATTTCTGCAATTTGACATCCGAATCAGGGTGTTTGACGGGGTGTTTCTGAAGTTGTTTCCATGTCATGGTGCTTCAAGGAATCCATTAATAAAGGTACTGGTTTACTCAAGAAAGTAGCCGCAATTGTAGAGTCAGTCAGTGTTTCAATTTCTGCTGTTTTAGGCAAAGTTAGATCCTTAGTAGAGAAAAAAAACTCAGGAACATCTTTTTTCAAATCCAAATGCACCGATAACGATGATAAATCCTCAGAATCAGCAACAGTGAGAAAGTTTGTAGGCCTTGAAACCAGGCCTCCTCCTTTCAGCACATCCTGCTCCTCTGCCACATCAGCACTTCCTCCTCCTCCTGTGTCCAGCTGCAAACTGTGCCACTCCATCCTGTCCACAGGAAGTGACAGTACCCCTGCAGTCAGAGTAGGGGAATTTCCCCGGTGTCCTGACCAAATTTCCCTCATTCACTAAAAATACCACCAACAGCTTAATCTGGTTCAAGGTCAGTTGGCATTCATCTGTATCCCCCCCCCCTCCTCCGGCTCGTGCCTGAAAAGAGGCAGGATTTGTCTATTGCACTTACCCAGTCAACAAAAACTAAATAAATAAAATAAATAAATGATGACAGTACCGGCGAGTCCACAAAACTCACAGAGCCAATCAAGAAGCACGACATGGTTCACAGTGTCAAAGGCTGAGGAGAGATCGAGGAGTACAAGAATTGACCTGTCTTCTCTACCTCTAGCCCTGAGCATGCACCCCCACTAAAGCCATTTCTGTGCTGTGTTTGGCCTGAAAACCTGACTGAAATGGCTTATAGATGTCCAAGGACACAAGGTGATCCTCAAGCTGATATGCCAATAGTTTCTCGACAACCTTGCTCAAAAAAGGCAGGTTGGAAATTGGACGGTATTTTGCCAGAAGGTCAGGGTTGATATTTGTAATAAATTTAGTGTCATGATGATTCCTTCCCTGATATATTGTGTATTGAGATATATATATACACATCCATTTTTGCAGTGAATGATGATAGTGAAAAGATGGTCATTTTTTCTTTTGTATTTATATTTATTGTAATAGTGTATGGTGATTGAAATAATACTTTTTAAGATGTCATAATATTTATTTGCTCTATTTAAGAGTTGAATATGTATAGGTGTACTGTCACTTTAAATTGGTTTAAGATAAAAGTGTCCATTACCTCTCTAAGAGACAACCCCCTGATGACGTACTGCATGAGAAAACCGGTCAGGGTCTCAGTGAGGCATGTACAACAACCATTTTGGTTACTGGTGGTCTATTTTATTTCTTAATAAAGCCTTTATGTAGCAGCTGAGGAGTGCGGTTGTTTGTTGATTCACAAAGTTATAATCTGTAGTATGGTTATGTTCTGTTGTTTTGTTCTCAAAAAAGTACATGTTATGTATTCAGGTACCATTGCTGATTTTTTGAATGGTTCACAATTTTGTGTTTCCCATTGTTGCAGCCAATGTTTACACTTGTCATATAATAAGGACTCCCATCCCATATCCTGTCCTATCAGCAAAGGTTTGAAATTATTATACAAAAAGAAACTATTAAAGAACAATAAAGAGTTTGGCATGTTAAGGACTCCGTGTTTTACAGGTAGGTATAAAAGATTTATCTTCAAAGGATTCAGGCGGCCCCCCCAGCAAGCCTGAAAAAATATACTAAGAACTGCAGTTTCTGTTTTTTGGGGAGGAGTGAAAATATAGCTAATGTATAAGATACCGGTGTCAGATATGTTTTTATCAGATAAATTATTTTTTCTTACTTAATTTCCACCTATTCCACTGTGCTATTTTTTGTTTCTCAATATCCATTTTTCCCCCAGTTCAGTTCATCCAACTCTTCATTTCCAAAATAGACACCTAAAATGTTTATGGGGTCAGGTCCAATAGAATTCCTTCAATTCTACCTATGAACTCTAAAGTGTAACTTAACCTTTGGCCTATACACTTTTGTAAGTTTAAGGACACCCCAGACATTTCTCCAAATCTGTTACATATTTCAATCACATTTAAGATTGATCCATCATTCTTTACCATTATATTCATGTCATCTGCATATGCTATGGCTTAATAAGGGAAATTTTGGCTCCCAATTTGAATTGGTCTCACAGTATTTGTGTTATTTATTTATTATTTTCCTTAGTAGTGGGTCTATAAAAAATCCATATAAGATAGGGCTGAGCGAACATCCTTGTCTTACCCCCAGCCAAATTTCCCCTCCATTCACTAAAAAAATACTACCAACAGCTTAATATGGTTAAAAGTCAGTTGCAGTTCATCTGTATCCCCCTCCCCAGGGTCGTGCCTGAAAATAGGCAGAATTTGTCTAATGCACTTACCCGGTCAACAAAAACTAAATAAAATAAACTAGGTCATTTGTACCATACTGCTATGCACTGCATTGCATCTTACTTCTAACTCCTGGTCAGCCACTGCTTGTGTTCCCTGTCGTCTTCCACAACATTGCTTCTGGGGTAACCCTCTGTGTTTTGTGTCTAATGGGCTGCTAAAACCTGATTTGATACGATAAGGATAGCCTGCTGTACAGTTATGTTCCCTGCTTGGCACTGACTCTAGGTACTTAGCAATTTGAGGCTTGGGAAAGCAACATTAATGTCAAATGGCAGCCCTACCATTTGTTCTCATAGATAGCACCTTGCTAGTATCCCTACTCCTGCAGGCTGATTCTATCCCTCACATCCCCTATTTGGTGTTATGCCTCATCCAATAAATTAGCTTTTGTAAGCTACAACTCTTTAGTAGTCTTGGTGTCACCCTTGAATGTCAACTTTACTCCTTAAGTCTACCTACATACACCTACTAATGAGACACATAACCAAGTTCCACTTCCACTCCATCTTTGCCTGCCTCATGTCTACATTTGGCTGCTGCATCTGGCATCCCAGCTAGCTCTGCTGAATCTTATAAGACAATGTGAAGTACAATCCCAGTCCCTCACCCTTCTTAGTACCTTGACCCTCACAGGTCTGCTACAAAGAGGCCAAAACATTGCTCACCCTAATAGTCACAGTTTATTGGCTTATCATCTTGAGCTTGATGCCTGGGTGTCCCTATTTAAACCTGATAACCTAGATATTACTGAGTTCTAGCTCAACCCCTATATTCCCAATGCCACCTGCTCCTATACAGTGCAGGGCTTCAAACAGGCATGGGATAAGCATAAGGGAGCAATACAGATGAGCATGAATAGATAGGCCATTGGCAGAGTAAAGGCCTATGGCACATTCATAAGTTAGAACAAATGGGCAGACTGGATGAGCCTTAGGTCTCATAGGTCTCATAGGTTATTACAAGGCCAAGAAGACAAAGTTCATAACGGCCTGCCTAGTTAATATCCAGTTATATCTTGTTTAATCAGGTATTCGTCCAAGGAATTTTTAAAAATATTCATTGACGAACTCACCACTATTTCCAATGGTAAGCCATTCCATATACTAGTTATCCTTTTACTAAACCAGTTTTTCCTAACATTTGTACAAAAAGAGCTGATCCAGATTTGAAATGGGTGAGCTCTTGTATCATATGGCTGCATCCTTAACTCCAATCCCAGTTTATGCCACAGGTCATCATCTGATAGTGCTCTGTATACCATGCACATATCACCTCAGAGCCTCGAATTCCAATGAATACAGTTTCAATTCTACCAGTCTCTGTTGGTAGGTTAACCCTCAAGGCCTGTCACATGTCATGTTGCTTTCCTTTGTACCTGTTCCAGTGATTTTATTGTCCTTTCCCCAGGTGACCAAACTGGGCACAATATTCCAGATGCGGACGGACCAGAGCCTTATACAGAGGCATTACCACCGATCTGTCTCTACTTTTAATATGCTTGTTTATGCAATGTAGGAGACCACTAGATTTTCTGATAATGTGATTACAGTGTGTCTTAAAGCTCAGATCATTGGTAATATAAATCCCCAAGTCCTTTTCTTCTGATGTTTCTTGCAACACTACTCCATTTAGTGTATATTCATAATGGGTGTTATTTTTTCCAAGGTGCATAACCTTACATTTATCTACATTAAATGTAGATTTATTTATTATTGCCCAGTTTTCGATTTCTCTTAATGCTAGTTGTAAGGCATCCGAGTCCTCCTTAGAATTTATCCGATACCCTATTCTTGTATCGTCTGCAAACTTTGACAACCACACATTTGTCGAAGTTTGCATAGATGAAATATATAAGTTGAAAAGGCAGGGGCCCAGAACCGAGCCCTGCGGCACCCCACTAGTCACTGTTACCCAATCCAACAAGGATCCCTTCACTGATACTCTCTGCCTCCGATTTGTCGACCAGTTCTCAATCCATAGGGAAAAATTGGCATGTATACCCTGCTTAATTAGGGCCTCAATCAAGAGGCCATGTGGTACCTTATCAAATGCTTTTGAGTAATCCAAGAAAATAACATCCACTGCTACTCGGGTGTCGAGCGTTTGATTCACTTTATCATAAAACTCCAACAAGTTTGTCTGACTGGACCTACCCTTTCTAAAACCATGCTGATTTTGGTCTAGCTCTCCTGACATAACCAACATATTGGTAATATGGGTTTTGATGATAGCTTCCAGGGTTTTTCCCAATATTGATGTCAGGCTGATGGGTCTACAATTTGATAGCTCCTGTCTTGACCCTTTCTTATATATTGGAATAATATCCACCTGCCGCCATTCAACCGGAACTTTAGATTTATCTATAGAATGCTGAAATAAGTGGGCTACTGGGGGGGCCAATACATCAGCCAGCTCCTTAAGCACCCTAGGGTGGAGGCCATCTGGTCCCTGTGCCTTATTCTGGCCTAAGGCTTTTAATCTATCTCTCACATCATTGACCTCGATTTTAATGGGAAAACCTACGTCCTTTACCTGATGATGTAAGGTGTTTTTGGTTTTTGGATCATACACTGATGCAAAATATGCATTATAATGGCATGCCATGTCTTTATCGTCCAATATCAAATCACCATGTGGTCCCCTTATGGGCCCTATTGATTTATTTACACCCTTTTTATTATTTATGTATGAGAAAAAAGATTTATAATTATTTTGGACTTTGGTTGCCAAGTTCTATTCATAGGCCTCTTTCAGCTTTCGTATGCTTGATCTACATTTTTTCAGTTCAAACTTAAATTCAACCCATCTTTCTGGCTGCCCACTTTTTTTGCATTTCTGTATGCCTTATTTTTACATTTTATACTTTTAATTATTTGTGGTGTAAACCATGGGTTTTTTTAGTTTGTAGTCTTTTTAAGACTAGGAATGAATTCCTGTACCAGGGCTTTAATTTTATTACTTAAAATATCCCACTTTTGCTGTATCATCAGTCCACTAAAATCTACCTCCCAGTTCCATAAAACTAATTGTTTGCGAATATCATTAAAGTTTGCCCTACTGAAATTATGTACTACTGTCCTACTAGTCATCTTTGATGAAACCTCATTAATACTAGATTCACCATGTTGTAGTCACTGGAACCTAAGGGATGTAAGACTCTGCAATCCTGTATATCATAATCCAGGTTACTGAGTACCAAATCCAGAGTATGATTTCCCCGAGTATGATCTTTAACATATTGTTCAAGATTATTTAGCAGAAAAAATTCTAAGAATCTTTGCTCCTTTTGTGATTCTGCTTTTGGGGGGTCCCAACTCAACCCTGGTAGATTAAAATCACCCACTAACAAGGAATTTCCAGTTTGGGTGAAGTTATCTAAGCATTCTAAAAGTTTGAGGTCATCTAACTGTGTGTTAGCTGGTGGCCTATATACCACACCCACATTTAATTTGGGCATTTGGTGGGGGGCTAACTTAACCCAAATCAACTCGGTTGTATCATTATTAATAATGTCTACACTTTCTGATGGAATATGATCCGTTATATAAAGGGCAACACCCCCACCCTTTTGGTGTGGCCTATCTCTATGATATAGATGAAAACCTAGGATTTGTTTGTCCCATGAATCTTCCTGTTTCCACCATGTTTCAGTAATGGCACATAAACTAATATTGTATGTATTTAGTGTAAATACCAGTTCATCCAATTTATTATTGAGACTTCTTGCATTTAATAACAGACAATTCCAGTGTTTTGATTTTACTAACCATTGCTTTATTGATGTTTGGGATATACCTCTCCCCCACCCACTCAGGAAGTTTAAAAAATTGTCAATTTTCTGTTTTAGTGATCATGAGAAGCGGTGTTTCCCTTCCCCATTTAAATGAATGCCATCCCTTGCAAATAGCCTTGTGTCAAAAAAAGTTTCCCCAGTTCTCCAAATAATCAGAATCTTCTCTAAGGCACCACCTTTTTAACCACCCATTTAAGCTCTCAATTTCTGATTTCATGTGAAAGTTTACCCCGGGGCTTGGTATAATACCTGAAATAATCAGGTCACATCCTCTAGCTTTTAAATCTGTGCCTATATACTCAAAGTCCCTTTGAATGTCAAGCATCTTTCTTTTGCCCACGTCATTCATGCCTACATGAATCAACACCAATGGTTGTTCATTATGTTCCAAAAGACCAGGTATAAGATGTCTTATGTCTGAGATTTTTACACCAGGTAATGCACTCACAGTGGTTGAGGTTATCCTATTTTTACATAAAATGGAGTCTGTATATTTGAGCATTGAGTCTCCTATCACCAAGACATCCCTTTTGGCTATGCTGATTTCAGTGTCAACATGTTCTGCTTGTTTTTTGTGACAAACTACTTTGGTGTCATCTAGTTGCTGGGTTTGCTGATGTGTCTCCTGTACCGTGATATCATCTTGTACTAAAAGGCTATATCTGTTTGGTGTTAACACATTTGATAACCCTCCAATGTTTCGCCTCCCTTTCCTGTTTTTCTGGGGGACTATACTCCACTGTTCTGCCTTCTCCTCTGCATGTGATGATACTGCCTGAACATCACTGCATGGGTTTGTAGCTTCCTGTATGCTGCTGGTACCTACCTCTTCAGCTACATTATCTATGTAATCTTCAAAGCTACTTATATCTGTTAATATTTTCAGTCTGTTTCCTTATCTGCCATCAACTTCTATGTTTCTATGTTTCTCCTTACCAAATTACTGCTTTTAAAGATGTGCTCATCCCTCATCCAAAAGTGGGGGTGGCATTGTCATCTTCTATAAGGAGCACCTAAAGCTCTCTGCTGTAACTATGCCTGAACTGCTCACTTGTGTGGCCCTGCAACTGATACTCCTACTGGCTGGCACTAGAAAACTCATCATTTGGATTTACTGTATAACCCCTGCCCCCAAAGTGGTGTTTCTGGACTGGATGACTTTCAGTGCACCACCTCATCGTGTGGCAATAATGAAATATTACTTCTAGGTGATTTTAATCTGGATTGGTGTCCCTTGTAAATGGGCATCTGTTGTCCAAACTTATCTCTGACCAGACTAGACTATCTCCTGCTACTGGTCATCACATGTTAATTGACTGGATCCTCACCAGAGGAAAGGATAGAATTGCTGGATCTGGTATCCTTGCTGCTGTTATTAGTGATTACTCTCCTGTGTTTTGCACTGGGAGGTCTTGCCCACCCACCTGCCTCTCTTAAACAGATCCTCCTGTGTGACTTCTCTAAACATACAGTAGCCCTCCTGCCTTTTTTGCTGACCTGTGTGTGACTGACTGGAGTTCCTTATACTGTGCTACTGATGTTACTGTGGCTCTTTCTCCTGTGTCAGTGCCTTTTAGGACTCTCATACTAGAGGTGTGCCGAACCTGCGAGGGTGAAACCGAGTCATCCCAAACATATATGACTCAGTTTCTATGAGACCTGAGCCAAATCTTGCCAGCTTGGCTTGGATCTCAGGCCTTTTTTCTTGTTTTTCAGCTTCTGCCTGTCATGTGACAGGTCAGAAGAGAGCTGGTGAGTTGGCTGGTCAGATACTCCGGTTTACACATACGCAAACCAGAGTATAGCTGGATCGACACCATTTGAGGTGAGCCACTAAGGACAGAGGAGCTACCAGTCCTTCAGTAAGTGAGCGAGCAGTTGCACAGTGCCTCCTTTAGTCATGTAAAGGCTTGTTCACAGGCTGGTTCCCAGGTAACTTTCTTAGGCATCCTTTTTCTCAACAGGCAAGATAGAGGAGTGGCCAGGGCACTGTAATTTGGTACAAATTTCCTATAGTACCCTGCTGTCCCTAGAAAACTCCAGACCTGCTTCTGTGTTTCTGGTCTGGGCCATGCATTGATTGCTTTTCGCTTGGTTAGGACTGAGCTGTCCCCAGCCTACAACATGCCCGAGGTATGCCACCTCAGCCATGGCCACCTGGCACTTCTCAGCTTTTACAGTGAGTGCGGCCCTCTGTATCCTGCCCAGCACTTCCCTAAGGTGGGACAGGTGTTCCTCCCAGCTGGTACTAAAGATGGCAATGTCATCCAGGTACACTACAGTGTACTTCTCAGTACCATTTAACACCTGGTTCACTAACCTTTGGAAAGTGGCCGGGGCATTCTTCATTCCAAAAGGCATTACTTTAAATTCAAATAACCCTATCGGAGTGATGAAGGCTAACTTCTCCCTAGCTCTGGCAGTTAACTCTACCTGCCAATACCCTTTTGTCAGGTCAATAGTTGTAAGGTATGTCGCCCCTCCCAACTTGTCCAGGAGTTCATCCATCCATGGCATTGGGTGGGCGTCTGACTTCATGACTGCACTGAGTCCACAATAGTCCACACAAAAATAAGTGGGGCCATCTGGCTTGGGAACAAGGACCACGGGTGAGGCTCTGGGACTGTGGGATTTCTGGATTACCCCTAAATCCAGCAATTCCTCCACCTCCCTCCTAATGTCCTTTTGGACAGCCTCCGATACCCGATATGCCATCCGCTGTATGAGTGTTTGCGTCCCTCTCACCACATCGTGTGTCGCTAAGGGGGTTAGTCCAGGCTTGGCGCTAAACAATGGAGCAAAGTCTGCTAAAACCTCCCTTACTTCCTTGATCTGTTCTGGGGTCAACTGGGGCAACATTTTAATTGCCTCCATAAAGGACTCCTGCTTGCTTTCTTCCAGCAAGTCCAGAAGGGGGTCTCCTTCATCCGTACCCTCCCCAGGACTACACACTGCAAACACCATATCAGCCCTATTAGCATGTGGCTTAATCATGTTGACATGGTACATTCTTTGTGTATGTCTCCTGTCAGGTAGTTCTATAATGTAGTTTATGTCATTTACCTGTCTGACTACTTTGTATGGTCCCACTCACTTGGCCTGCAGCTTATCTTTCCGGACCGGGATTAGGACCATGACTTATTGACCCACAGTGTATGAGCGAGCTCTGGCTCTGCAGTTATACCACACCTTTTGTTTTTATTGGGCTGCTGCCAGGTTGCTCTGGGCTGTCCCCATAAGTGCCATCATCTTTTCCCTAAACTTAAGGACATAATCCACTATGGGAGTTCCCTGAGTGGTGTGCTTGCCTTCCCAGTCCTCCTGGATCAAGTCTAGGGGCCCACATACCCTGTGTCTGTATAACAGCTCAAAGGGGGAAACCCCTGTCGACTCTTGGGGCATCTCCCTGTATGGGAACAACAGGTGGGGAAGGTATTTCTCCCAATCCCTCCCATGCTGTCCAGCAAACGCTTGGAGCATCGTTTTAAGGGTACCCTTGAATCTTTCCACAAGCCCATTGGCTTGCGGGTGATAAGGTGTCGTGTGTCTTTGCACCACCCCACACTTCTCCCACAAACATTTCATCAGGTCCAACATGAAGGAACCCCCTTGATCAGTGATAACCTCCTGCGGAAACCCAACACGGGAGAAAATCCCTATCAAGGCATCTGCAACTTGGTCTGTCCTCAGGGAGGATAGGGCGACTGCCTCTGGGTACCGGGTGGCATAATCCACCACAGTTAGGATAAACCTCTTCCCAGAGGAGCTGGGGGTATTCAAAGGCCCACAATATCCATTCCTACCCTCTGGAATGGCTCCTCTACTATGGGCAAGGGAATTAGTGTGGCTTGGATTTTCTTACCTGCCTTCCGTATTTCTTGGCACTAGTGACAAGACTTGCAATATTCCTTCACCTGCTGAGTGAAGTTGGGCCAATAGAAATTCTGGGCCAATCGCTGCATAGTGCACATGATTCCCAGATGGCCAGACATGGGAATATCATGAGCAGTCCCTGCATCTTCATTCTACCCTTCAGCTCTACAGGAGAAGGCCCTTGACCAGGGCGCTTTGGCCCATCAAGGAACAGCACCGGGAGGTGGCCTTATTCTGCCGCAGTCCCTGCATCTTCATTCTACCCTTCAGCTCTGCAGGAGGAGGCCCTTGACCAGGGCACTTCGGCCCACCAAGGAACAGCACCAGGAGGTGGCCTTACTCTGCTGCAGTCCCTGCATCTTCATTCCACCCTTCAGCTTTGCAGGTACGGCCTTCCTGGTGGTGTTGCTCTCTCCCCGGTGCCTGATTGGTCGGTGCAGGGTGACCCGGGCTCCTGATTGGCTTTCTTCCTATTTCACTTCTGATCTTTTGCTGTATGCCTCCCAGCCCGAGTCTTAACTTCAGTTTCTCCCCTCTGCCTAATTGTATTGTGTGTACCTTGCTGTAACTGTGCTTACCATTTGAATCACTGTATATTGCCAGTGCTTGACTGTATAATATAAGGAAATTACTGCTTAGTTTAGAATAATTTTTGTCTAAGTTAACCTGAAAAGGATACTTTGTTTCTCCCTCTCCCTTTTCTGTCTCTTTCTCCTTACTTCTTTCTCCCAGGCTGGCTCTTAATACTTATTAAGTGCCACACTGGTTAAGCTAGAATTTACAGCTCAGTTTGGTGTCCATTTTTCCATTAGCAAGTTATACTATACAGCCACTAGAGGGGCACAATCTCTCTCTAAAGTGATCCCTGCCTGTTGTTCATATAGTTACCTTCCTACATTATAGCTACTCCTTTCATCTGACCATCCCCCCTCCATGCTCCCTGCTTACAAATTCTTTCCTGTTCCTAAATCAATTATTCACTAATTTCTCTGTCTTCATAAACAATGCATCCCCTATTCTCTTCTCTCCCCCTTGTTCTGCTCATATTCCTCTCTTTACCATCTCCACTTGCTCACTATCCATCTATTCCTAATAACTCTCCCAACCCCATCAGTTATTATCTCAGTTACTATCTCCAATCCCCTACCCACATCCATGCTATCACTCCATCCACCCCATTTGAAATATGGTCTCACTCTATCACTATTCCTCATGCAGTTTTTGATAATGGTGTCCACTTTCACTGCGGTTGTCTACCTTCTCCTTCCTCCCCTCATCCACTCCCTTCTTCTCAAAACTCCCAACCTACTCGCTAGCCCCTTCAAAATCCCCTAAGCTCCACTTTCTCATACTCACTCTCCTCTTGCTCTCTGCTGGGGATATCCACCCCAACCCAGGCCATATTGCCCCTAGCTCTGCTGGTGCTTCTTCTTCTACTACCTCCTCCCACTCTGTTCTCTCAGTTCTCCCAAAGGGCTTCAAGATCCTACAGCTAAACACCCGAAGCTTGTTGCAAGAAATAGAACAGATTCAGACAATGGTGTGCACTCTAAAACCAGACATTCTAATCATCTCAGAAACTTGGCTAAAGAGCACTATCCCTGTCAACTCAGTCTCCATTCCTGGCTACTCACTGCTAAGGCAAGACCGTGCTGGCAGGGGTAGTGGTGGTGTGGCCATTTATGTCCTAGCCTTCATTCAATATTCCATCATCTATTCATCCTCCAATCCTGAGACCCATGATACCCTAGCTATCCATGTGACCCTCCCCTTCACTCTCCCAATCTTCATAGCCAGCAAATACTGCCACCCAAATGTCCATCCTTCGTTCGTGCTAGACCTCCTAACCTCCATCACTTCCCTTGCTCGCTCTGGGGAACTATTCATCCTAGGTGACATCAATATAAATTGGTTGTCACCTAAAACTACCAAAACTAAAAATGAAATCAGAGCCCTAAACCTATCCCAACTCATCTCTGAACCCACCTGCCCAAACCACAAGACACAACAACACTTCCTACTCGACTGGGCCCTTACCTCCCACCCCCACCATGTCATCACCTCTGGCATCCTCCCCAATGCTCTCAGTGACCATAACCCAATATACATAGTTAGGAAAGTCCACAGAACTAAATCACCACACAAAACCATACAACTACGCTCTTTCAAGTCTCTTGACCTTGAACCTCTCCTAAGTAACCTTGCCACTTCTGACTAGTCCCCCCTAATGTCCTTCCCCTCAATTGATAAGGCCCTTGCCTACTTCAAAGAAATCTTTCTTGCAAACTGGAATGTCTTTGCCCCACTCAAACAAACCAGAGTCAGAGGTAACCACTTACCTTGGATAACCCCTGAACTTCTGGCCTTCCTCAGGGGTAGAGATCCAGCCTGGAAGCATCATAAAGCTACTCAGCATCCTAATGACCTTGCAAACTACTGCATGCTCCAAAATGCTTGCAACAGGGCTACAAGGTTATCCAAGTCTGAACATTTCAAATCTGCCTTCATCACCAACATAAATGCCCATTCAAAATTCTGGAAGGTGGTCCACATCCTATTTACCCCCTCATCTTGTCCCACTGGTACTTAAAGTAAATAGCTCACTGGTATCTGACCCACCAGCCATAGCTGCAGAATTTAACTCCTACTATACCTTCTGTGCCACTGAGCTACTGAAATCCTTCCCCTCCTACCCATCCCCCTCCCAATCCTCTACCAGTGGGCCCCTGTCATCACCCTCTCACCTCCCCTTTTCTTTCACTACTGTAACCCCAAACAATGCCCTAAGTGCCCTCCTCACCATCAACCCCTCTAAAGGTGCATCCCCTGATGGCCTTGACCCAAAACTCCTCTCCCTCTCTGCTTCGGCCATTGCCTACCCCCTCTCAATAATCCTAAATTTCTCATTCTCTACTGCCTCAATCCCCTCTGCATGGAAACATGCAGTGGCCCTCCCTCTACCCAAAGGGGGTGACCCCTCATCCCCTGGCAAGTATTGCCCCATTTCTCTCCTCTCTACCCTTGCCAAGCTTCAAGAACACATTGTCCTCTCCCAACTCAGCTCTTTTCTATCTGACACCTCCTTTTTCACCCCTTTTCAGTCCAGTTTCAGGAAAAAACACTCAACCAACACCTCTCTCCTATGGCTCACAGACTCCATCCTAATCAGGATGGACAATGGCCAAATTACCACTGCCATTTTTGTCAACCTGGTCAAGGCCTTCAACACTGTCTCTCACTCCCTTCTCCTTGACTCACTCCTGGCAGCTGGCCTATCTCCCTCTGCCACAAACTGGTTCAAGGCCTACCTTATTGGCAGACCCCAATCGGTTAAGATCTTGGATGCCACTTCCCCTCCCCTTCCAATTAGCACTGGAGTCCCCCAGGGCTCTGTAGTAGAGCCCCTCCTAGTCTCCATCTTCTTAAATGACCTTCCCTCTGTTTTCTCCCCATCTTCCGCTATACATATGTATGCTGATGATACAGTCCTGTATGAATCTGGCTCCTGTTCTGATGAGGTTACAACCAGCTTACAGCAAGACTTTGACAAGATTCAGCACTGGTTTGCTAACCATCAGCTTTTCCTCAATGCCAAGAAGACTGTCTTCATGACCTTTGGCACAAGGCAGAGATGCTCAAGGCTTCCCTCCCTACTCATTTTCCACACCCTTGATGGGAATTTACTTGAAAACGCATCCTCCTTCAGGTACTTAGGTGTTTGGTTGGACCAACACCTAAACTTCTCTGGACATATTGGTGCCCTGTTCAGGAACTGTAGTTGCATCCCTCCTATGGCTAGGTGTGAACTTGTTCAGAAGATGATACTGCCCATTTTTGACTACTGTAACATAGTCTATGGTGGTGCCCCTAAGTCCTCCCTGGCCAGACTGGACACCCTCTTCAATTCCTTCTACCACTTTCCTTGGATGCCCCCCTCACACCCACCACTGTGATCTTTATCATGCCCTATCCTTCCCCTCTCTTGCAAATAGGCAGCTCTCCCACTGTGTTAAATTCATCTCCCAGCACTGTTGTGTGAGCTCCCTTCCTTCCTCACCTCTTCCTTTATAACACCCCCACCCTCTCATTCCATTAGATCAACTGACTCTCGCATCCTGGTAGTCCACTATAGAGCCAAACCAAATCGGCCAATCTGATTACTCTCACTGACTCCCAAAAATTTGGAATCCCCCCTCAAATCCAGCACTCATCCTCTGCCTACTCCATCAGCTCTGCCCTCAATAATTACCTTGCTCCTAGCTGCTCCTGCCATGTCCCTCCCTAACTCCCTCCTCTAAGCCCTGGACAAACCCTAACCTTCTACTGTCACCTTCATTTTACCCTGTGCACACTCACCCAAATTCCTAGCTCTCCTTCCGTACCCCCCAAATTGCTCCCCCTTACTGGTCTCCCTTGATCTCTCACAGAATGTAAGGGGCCCTGAATGGTCTCCATGGCTCCCTCTTCTACCCCCCAAAGGGGCTTGTATCCCTCATCTACTCCCTTCCCCACCATCCTGAAGAGGTCTCTCTGGGACACTTCTTATCCCCTTCTCTCTGGTCCCACCAGTCCCCTTTCAGGGTTCCTTACATCATGAAGTGGTCTTCAGGGACACGACTCTTCCCTCTCCCCAACCACCCACCTTACCACTGCCTCTCTTTTCCTTTTCTTTCACATAAGCAATTGTTTACTTATTAACCCAGCACTTATTATTGTCCACTGTTTCTACCTATCATGTGCAACACTGTTGTAACACTGTTTGTACCATCTGCCTTACAACTGTATGTTAATGTTGAACTTATAACTTGAATGTTTAATGTCTCATTCCTAATGTACCCCTTCCCCCCAGGTCACACTGGGAAATGAGTGACTTGTCACTCAGTGTGCCTTCCTGGTGAAAAATTTCAATAAATAAATCAATAAAAAATATTTGCAAGAAACAAAGGAAGTGACCAGGGAGGTAAGGGCAGCCAGTCCAGCAAGAGAACTCAGGCTGGCTCAGGGCATAAAAAAAGGTGAACAAGACTTCTTTAGGTACATCAGGGAGAAAAGAAGCTGTAAGGACCAAATTGTAAGAATTAAGCAGGATGGGGGTTGGGTGGAAAAGGGAGGTGAAAAGGCAGAAGTGCTAAATGACTACTTCAGTTCAGTCTTTACAAAAGAAAGGGAAGGGGCACTACCCATAGTAGGAGGGAGGATAGAAACAGATGGGAGGCTGGATGACGGATGGAGAAATCACAGTGGGGAGGGTGCTGGAGGGGTTAAGGGCATTGAGGGTGGTCAAGGCACCAGGACTAGATGGAGTACATTCAAGAGTGCTGAAGGAGCTGGCAGAGGTCCTGGCAGGACCCTTGGCAGAATTATTTCATTCATCTCTAGACACAGGATGCATACCGCACAACTGGAGACTGGCTCACGTGGTTCCCATCCACAAGACTTGACCCAGTAACCAACTGGGAAACTATAGGCCAGTAAGTCTAATGTCCATAGTGGGGAAGCTAATGGAGATCATCCTAAAGTAGAGGCTAGTGGCACTACTAGAGGTGAATGGGGCGCAGGATGGGAGGCAGCATGGCTTCGTCAAGGGCAGGTCATGCCAGACCAACCAGATGGAATACTATGACTGGGCGACTAGGCAAATTGATGGAGACCACAAGGCAGATGTCCTGTACCTAGACTTCAGTAAAGCCTTTGATTCAGTACTGCATGGGAGACTTGGAAGCAAACTACGGGGCACAGGGGCAGGAGAAAAACTGATGGGGTAGGTGGAGAACTTGCTAAAAGATAGGCAGCAGAGGGTGATGGTAGGTGGGGAATACTCATCCTCTAAGCCTGTGACAAGTGGTGTTCCACAGGGGTCAGTGCTGGGCCCAGTGCCATTTGGCATATTTATTGCAGACATCTCGGAGGGCATCAACAGCAAAATCAGTCTATTTGTGGATGACACCAAGATTGGAGCAGTAGTGGATGACCAGGTTGGGTGGCGGGGGCTACAGGAGGATCAGACAAGGCTAGAGACATGATCTGACAGATGGCAGCTGCAGTTCAATGCAAACAAAATGAGAGGTACTGCACTTTTGGAACAAAAAATCTGAGGAGAAACTACCAGCTGGGGGTGTGTGGCTGGAGGTAACAGAAGAGGAGAAGGATCTGGGGAGCTCATCACAGGAACAATGAACAATTCTGCACAATGCAGAAAGGTAGCAGCAATGGCCAACAAAATGCTGAGGTGCATTGCAAGGGAGGTTATTCTACCATTATACAGATTGTTGGTTAGACCTCACCAGGAATACTGCATGCAGTACTGGCACCCATACCTACAAAAGGACATTAGGCTGCTGGAGGGGGTGTAGGGTAAGGCAACAAAGATGATTCAGGGCCTGGTGGAATTGTCATATGAGATCAGACTAAGAGAGTTATATGTACACACTAGAGGAGAAGAGGGATGGGGGAAATGATTGAGACCTTCAAATACATGAAGGGGATAAGGAAAACAGACACAGAGAGTCAATTCAGGAGGAGAGTGGGGAGCGACACTAGGGGCCATGACATGAGATTGAAGGGGGTAGATTCAGGAGGGAGGTGAGAAGACATTTCTTTATGGAGAGGGTAGTGGCAAAGTGAAATGCACTACCAGCTGAGGTGGTGGCATGTAACACAGTGGAATGCTTCAAGAAGGGATGGGACAGGGCAAAAGGGAGGGAAGGGGAGGGGGTGGGGCAGCTGCTGAATAGGGAGCTAGCTGCAATCTCGAGCAGCTTAGATAGACCAGGATTGCCTTTTGCTGCTGACAACTTTTGCATGTTCATTTGTTTGTATCAGCTGCCATCACAGACATATTTCTCCTGAAAGGCTGTGCCAACTCTTTACAGGGAACTGCACCAGAAGATAAATAGTGCCTTGCAGTCATCAGTTGAAGTACATATAACAATAAATATGTGGACGAGTGGTCAAACAGTAGACTACATGGATACATGTCACTGCCAACTGGGTATCATTTTCCTCAGCAAGATCCTCTCTCACCACCAGATGGGATCAACAAAATCCTCACAAACAGGCATCCCTCTGTATTGCAAACTTTGACAAAGAAAATCACTCTGGTGTGAACATCTTCAGGAGCTAAAGAAGCCGTTCTCAGAATAGCTTTCCTTTGATGGCCTTTCCACAGGATCTGTGGTTGCAGACAATGGAGCTAACATTGTGAAAGCATTAAAGGATGGTGGATTTCTGCATTTACCATGTTTTATACTGTAACTAGAGTGATAAATCACTCTCTCAAGTTCTTTTTGGAGCTGATCAGAAGAAAGAAACAACAGACAAGTGGTACTCATGTAATAAATGAAATTTATAACAGATCAGTAATAAGTCTTATTACCATTACAGTGTGATCACTGGAAGAACACCAGTTTTCCTTACCTAGATAAATGCAGTCTCTCACCTATTCTCAAAGAAGCTACATGCTACAAAAGGTCTTATACCCTGATAATTACTATGGCAACAGCAAAAGAAGATACATAAAATGTATATAATGGGATAAAAACAGGTGATCTGAACAATTGTCCTAACTAGTGTAAAACTTGCATAGCTTGCTGAAGATAACAATACAGTGGACCTCTGTAGTACAAGGTCAGTTGTAGTGGTGTACAAGTACTAAAGACGGCACTGTTGCCTTACATATAAAAGTACAGTAAAAATAGAGTAAAAAGCATCTCTCATGGCTTGCATATATCAGTGAAGCATAACAAAGCATAATAGAACACAGATCCTGACACTTATGCTTATATGAGAAGTGTCTTCACCCTAAGGGTTAGTACAGTGGCATCCCCCAGGATAAAATGCACTTTTAAAGCACTCTGCAGTATGCTGCAGCAGACCTACTGAATAAAGCAATGTAATTTTAATGGCAAACAGTCCCTTTTGTTATGCAGAAACTGAGGCATTCACTTCATCCTGGCAGTGTCACATTTGTCTGAATGACAAAGGGGACTAATTACCATTGAAATTACATTGCTTTATTCAGTAGGTCTGCTGAAGCATTCTGCAGAGTGCTGCAAAATGCTGCAAAATTGCATTTCATCCTGGGGACACCACTGTACATATACTTACATAAGCTGCTGCCCATGAGGAGGGGGCATCATCGGGGTGCTGGACCATGGATAACACCCCCCCTTGTTGCCTTCAAAAGAAAAGTCAACAACTACAGAAAAGTAGTGGGATGGAGCTTTATAAGCCATTGTTTACAAGCCTGAGGCATGAGCCTTGTAAAGGAATTTGAGTTGTTTGTGATGTTGTCTAAGAGTATGTTACAGACACCACAGTGTTAATATCAGAAAAATAATCACAAGTGCTTGGATAATAACAAAAGCTTTAAAAGTTAATTCTAATGAAGTACTGGAAAGAGCAGTGCTTAAATCACCATTATGAATAAGTGTATTAAGAGCATCACCAGCTTTAGAAATATTATTGCTAATATAGATAAGATGTGAATCCTTTCTAGCTAAAAGGGATTTCAAGTGAAAGTGTCAAAGGGTCAATATGTACATTGAATACAGGCAAATATTGAGACAAGGCAAGCAAGTATTGCGGATCAGTATCAATAACATCTGGTTCAGGGAGAGGAACAGGAGTAATAACTGTATGACTAATTACAATTTTCTGCTGTGGAGTAAAACAGAAGTTAGGAGCATGAATAGCACAAGTTTTGGCACTGTAAGCAAAGGAATGATGATTTGTCACTACACAATACTGTACATCAGAATTGTAGGTAACTCGTACAGTTGGAACTTTCCATTGTTGTAGACATACAAGAGAGATGAAAGACTGGTTGGTGAGCCTTGATGTGAAGCAATGTACCTCCTCCATGTAGCTTCGGGATGTAGCTGTTTCGGCGGTGGGTGCTGAAGATGCAGCTTCCAAAGATTGTTCAGTCAGGTTAGATGGCAGATCATCACCCAAGGAATAGGACCAGTCGAGATATTCTGGAGAATAGCCATAGACAGGCTTAGCAATGTCAAACACATCATAATGACACAGGTAATAATACCCCTTCTTGGTGCAGCAGTTGGTATGCAGTGCGACCCAAGCTTGTAGAACAGTGTGGTAGGCAAGCAAAGAAGGCAAGTCAGTTCATTCTCAGTAAATGTTCTCAAGATGTCCGATGGAATTAATTGCAGCCAGTTTGTCAAAGACAGAAGTTTGTGAATCAAAGTGGGGTAGTGACACAGTAAAAGTAATGAACATGTTGTCATGGATTGAGCAATGCTTAGTAAAATAGCATGGTGCTTGGTTTGGATAACGTGAAACATATCCAAGATTTCTAGCAGTGGACATAGAAATATTGACAGAATTTGACATACACAATGTAAGGCATGCAGTAGATCTGCAGTGAGGACAATACCATTTAGACATTCTCCTATCATAAATAATATCTGGAATGTGTCCTGTTTCCAAGTGCCTGAAGAGATTAACAGTGGCAATTACATAAGAACCATAGACGGAGCATAAAAGTTCACAGGTAATATATTGCTTGTGTGGCTCCTTATTATTTTGAAAAATCAATTAATTTTGTTTCTAGTGTCATTGAACCCTTTAGTGATTTCCTGCATGTTATAAACAGTAAAACGCACTTCCTTACTTAAACCATCTACACCATGTAACAGTGGTGATAACACATACTTTTTAATAGCTTGTTGAAAGTTTAGTGTTTGTGCTTTAATAGCAGGTATATCTGCACTATTCCCGATAGACATTACTGAACCAAAAAGGCCAGAAAAGGTGTCTGCTGTACCAGTAACATCTGTAGTATCACACCTAGTGTGTGTTGTATGTTTAGCATTAGGTGCGGGTCTAAAAACTCCTAAGTGTTCAGTGGCATGAGATCCACTAACTGGATCATTTACGTGAGTTTGGTGAGCAGCTATAATATCTAGAAGCATCATACTGAAAAATTAGAAGTGTTGTTCGTGTGACAGAGACCAAACTCAGCCATATTCCAATGTGTAAGATTGAAAATAACTAGAACATGCCTAAATTGTACATTGTTGATCAAAGCCCCTGGAAGGGAAGTGGCAGTCAGACCACTAGGAGGACCAGGCTCCTGAGGGGAACATTCAGTCATTTTTTCTTCAGTGGGTGAGACCACAGAAAGGAACATAGCTTCAGTAGTCATATAGTTGTCAAGACAGAAGGCTTGTGACTCCTCAGAAGTGAGGCAGTCACAAAAGGTAGGATCTATTAAGGCAGTTAAGTTGTAGAGACCAGTATATCTAGAAGAAGCTTATAGAATAGAGTTTACCATTTGGTGCAATCCCTGTGTTTGGCCATCCGTGAAAAGTACCTTTAGATAAACGTGCTACAGGAAGTGTGTAACAATTGAAATCAGTTTCCCATTGTATCTGCAATGTGGATTTGTCTGGAGAGACAACCACAGCATTAAAATAGGTGTCTGAGCCTTCCTTAGCAGTAATCAATTTGTTGGGGACATCAATGTGAACTCCCTGGGTGCTGGAGATGGCTGCATTTCTAGTCGAATGTTCAAGTTTGTCAAGAAAATGCACTATACATTGTCTGTGTTCAGTAGTAAGGTGTTTGTCTTGAGAGTAAGTCAAAGGAAATAGTCCCATCAGGATGAGGAGGTGCAAGATAGCCATCTTCCCAGTGTATCTGAAAGAAACAGAAAAGGATTGTTAAGTGAGGGGGATTGTTCCACCCTAAAAGAGTTGGGAAAAGTAATTAGTCACCTTTATACAACTTGAGCTGATTAGCATGGAACCACTTGTCAGTGGTCTGTTTCTGATGCTGAACTCTCACCTGATAAACAGCAGGTCTGAGTTTGTTGACAATGGGATATAGGCTTTCCCATTTGCTGGTAAATGAGTGAGCCGGTGATGTGTAAAGGAGAAGCATGACTTGATCTCCAACTTGCCAGTCAACTTCTTTGGCATGCTTATCAAAATGAGCTTTTGCTTGTTGTTGAGCTTTGCCCATATGATTTGCAGTGAACAAGTGTTTTCATGATGTCATCACAAAGTTTTTCAACATATTTATTCACAGACACCCTATCTGCAGTAGGGGTGTGGAGGTCAATCAACAGGTGCTCAGGTAATCTCATGGGTCTACCAGTCATAACCTCACAGGGTGTGCACTGAGTAGTTGTTGCAGGAGTGTGCCTGATTGCCATCAGCATTAGTGGCAAGAGGGAATACCAATCCTTGGGATTGTCATTGATGAATTTGCATAACATATGTTTAATTCTTCCATTTGCTCTTTCTACCTGGCCTGAGGATTGAGGATGGTAAGGGATATGACATTTCTGATCTACTCCAAGCATTTGGAGTGTCTCTTTCATCAGCTCAGCTATAAAACTGGTTCCCCTGTCTGAGTCTACCTTAAGGGGTAGGCCCCACCTGGAAAACAATTGATCCACCAGGATCTTGACAGTTGTCTTTGCCATGTTATTTCTAGTAGGGAATGCCTCAACCCACTTAGAAAACAAATCTGTGACAAGTGCATACTTGTTGTTCTTGCTGGAGTTAGTTAAGGGGCTGATGAAATCGATATGTATTGCATTCCATGGTCCAGACTGCCTTTGTGGTGATAGTTTGGTGTTTCCTTTCACCAAAATTGAATTGTTCTGGGCACACACTATGCTATTGTCCACACAGTGCTGCATGTCATTGGTCATACCAGGACACCAGATGACGGTTTTAAGTCTCTGGGTGGTGTTCTCTGCCCCCTGGTGTCCACCAGTGGGGGTGTCATGAACCATATGGATGAACTTGGTTAATAAGAATTGTGGTACAATCCACAGTTTGTGACCTGTATCTTCCTTCCTATACCAGATCAGTTTCTGATCATGAGATAGGTGTACATTGAAGAATGTCTCTTGTATGGACTACCAGTAGGTAGTTCCTGTTTAATTCCTTTGTCTAGGTATTTGAACACACCTTTTAGTTCTGGGTCAGATTTCTGTGCAGCAGAAAGGTCCAGTGGAGGTTCTGGTTGTGGTTTCTGCCTGGTATTAGCAGCTAAAAAGATGGCTGCCAAAGCTACTGGGTAAGTCATTGACCATGTCTCCCCCCTCAAGTGCCTGCTTTGGCAAGTGAATCAGCTCAATTGTTGAATTCATGGTTAGGGTAATTTTTACAGTGAGCCTTTACCTTGTGAATGTACAGTTTATAAGTAAACCGTTAGGTCAATGTGTGTATATACACAAATAGATCTCTGTATTTGACAGGTGTGCCATCGGATGATGTGAAGTTGTTTCTCTCCCAGAATGGTAACAATTCAGTGAGGGAGGAGCAGACCCAGTTGGAGTCTACACATATGATAGCACCCCTAGTACCATGGGGCATAACCTGTAAAGCACAGGCCACAGCTGCCAATTCGGCATACTGTGAGGAAACAACAGTACATTTCCTAGCAATGCACCTAAAATCGCCATTTGGATCCACTATGAGCACACCAAATCCTGCTACCTGTTGCCCCTCCACATAGGAGGCAGAGCCGTCTGTGAAGATGCAATACATGCTGGTATCTTCTAAAACATCAGGTATAGTGTAAGAATAGTCCCAGCTCAGGTATGTCAGGAGGTTGGAGTTCACAATCATGGGGCTTACCTGTGTAAAGTAGGCCATGGGCCATAATGGATGGCATTTTTTCAGGTAGTACTTTAATATCCCTGTCCTGCAAAAGCAAAGATCAGTGAGTGAGTCTGGTATTAGAAACCGAACCATCTTTAACTTCGTCTGAAAGTAAGAAGTTGGTTGGGGTGTGACAAGTACGCAAAACAATAGGTGCATACCCAATGATGTACATAAAGTGTTTGACAACCCAATAGGTTGCCAAGAGTGTTCTTTCACAGAGACTATACTTCCTCTTTACTGGGGACAGCATCTGAGATGCATAGGCAATAGGCCTGAAATACCCATTGTACTTTTGTGCCAGCACTGCGGACATGGCCACATCAGATGTGGCAGTTTCCAAATGGAATGGATTAGGATTGATCAGTGCTGGGGCTGAGGCTAAGGCCTGCTTGAGCTGTGTCACAGTATCAGTGTGAGTGGGGCCCCATGTCCATGGGACATTCTTTTTCAGGAGTTCATACAAGGGAGCAGCCTTCAAGGCAAAGTCAGGGATGAAATCCCTGGAGTGGTTTACTATTCCTAAGAAGCATCTGAGTGTTGCCACGCTAGTAGGAAGTGGCAGATCTTGCAAGCCCTGGATCTTTTTGACAGCTGGGCTTCTGCCTTGGTCCATAATGTGTAGGCCAAGGAAGATGACTTCCTTCTCACACAGTTGTGCCTTGGAGGGATTGCACTTGAGACCTGCTCTCTTGGAGACACAGAAGTTCGTCTAGAAGGGCCAAATGATCTTCTTATATGGTGGTTGCCAGAAGCAAGTCATCCACATACTGCAGGAGACACTGGGGTATGGAGAACCCCTGCAAAGCATCCATCATATGGAGATGGAAGAGGGAAGGGTTGCTGTGAAAGCCCAGAGGAAGACAGGTCCAGATGTACTGACATCCATCAACAGTGAAAGCAAATTTGTATTGGCTTTCCTGTGCTAATGGGAGTAACCAAAACCCATTAGAAATGTCAAGAGCTGTGAACCACTTTTTGTCAGGTGTCAACAGCTTGAGTACATCAGGTGCAGATGCTACAGTTGGTGCACAGCTAGGAGTAACCTGATTAAGTTTTCTGTAATCAACTGTAAGTCTCCAGGCCTCATTTGGCTTTTTCACAGGCCAAATAGGTAAACTGACAGTGGAAACACAGGTCCTAATCACTTCTTGTTGAAGCAGTGATTGGATGGTTTCCCTAAGTGATGGTAAGGCTTCGTTAGGAAAGGGATACTGCTTCTGCCTCACAGGGTTGGGCCCTGTGATTTCAGTGGTGGTGTGCATCCTACCATAGTCGTGTTTGTTGATGGTAAACATGTCAAGGTGTCTTTGCAGCAAAGGTGCAAGCTCCAAAAACAGGTCATGACTTTTGAACAAAGCCATGACATCATACCATTTGTTGTTATGGGAGATGGCTGCCACCATGTGCGAGTCTGGGATGGTGACAGCATGACATTGTCCTTTGATCTGAATGAGAAGCCTGTTGGCTAGATCCACTACACAGCTGTGTAATGCTAAGAAATCAATTCCCAGGATCCTGGAGTGATGACATAAAACCATGAGGTCAAAGATAAAATCAGTCCTGAGGTGGCCTACCACCACAGGTAGAAGAATAGATCTGTAGGTGTGTAGCTGGGTACTGTCTACACCCTGTGCACTGGTCTTCCAGCTGGTAGAACAGTCAGATGAGGCTGGGTCCTCATCATGGAGGACTGACATGGCTGCTCCGGTGTCCAGAAGTATGGTAAGTTGGAAGCCCCCGACCATGGTCTTTATGCAAGGCCATCCATTAGTGTCCACAATCAAGTTACTCACAATCCAGATTGGAGCCTGTAATAGTTAATCTGTGCATTCAGAATCAGCATTGTCTTCCTGCTCCTGAAATCGAAGGCCTGCAGGATCTTCCAAGGCCTTCTGCATGTCTTGCAATGGGTACAAGTGTACTTGTGATGTCACAGGCGCAGTGATGGCCTGCACAGGTGGTTCTGCCTTGGATGTTGCATCAGTCTGGCCAGTAACTGACACAACCTCTCCTCGGCTGCACAGTTGCTCAACAGCCGGGGCTAGGGCAGCTATAGTTTGTGTAGTTGTAGCTCCCTCTTGGCATGAATTTCCTCCAACAGTTTGTGGAGGGTTTTGTTCTCTTCTCTTATCTGATAGCTCAGACTGTTCCGGTATTAGTTCTGGCTATTTTGTTGGGCATTTGGATTTTTCCAACTGCCTCTGTTGTCTCTATTGTTCCAGTTGTTTCTGTAGTTCTGTCCCCCCCCCCTTGTGTGACTGTTTGTCATCAGAAGGGGCATCATTTTTCTGGTTGTTGCCCTCCACCGTATAGTGGGTGGGGGCATCAGGGGTAGACTGCACCGCAGCTACCTTGTTGGATTTTCTCGAAGAAAGGGCATGGAGTTAAATCTGACAAGCTCACTCAGTTTTTGTGAGGATTTCTGTAAACTCATCAGTGTTCCGATAAATATTGAGCTTGACCTTCTCGTGTAAGGTCAGATACATGTTCCTGATGTACAAATCCTTGTACTCAGTTTGATCCATGTCAGATTGCTCATCTGCTTTGCCCACTTTGTACGCAAGCCACAGCCATTGGTGATAGGCAGCTGGGCTTTCTTTGGTGCCTTGTTAACCTTGTAGGCCAAACATGATCCCACAACTCCTGGGGAATTTGCACATAAGAGTGCAGCAGCAATTCAATCAAAGGTGCAATCTTCAGCTCTCCATGCTGTCTCTGACAGCTTAGCCCAGAGAGTAGGTTCAACTGTTTGTCATAAGACTTGAATCTGGTACTCGGGTTGGAGAGAGAGTTTCTCACAAACAGAGCGCACTTTCTCCAAATGGCAACTAAGATTGTCAGTTGGGCCCATCTGTTCGATGCACAGTGCAATTTGTTGGATAAAATTAGCAGCCTGCAGGGGGTTGGAGGTGTGCGTAGTCGCACCTAGTTCAATACGTTCCATGGCATCAATGACTGCCCTGTATGTATGATCCTGATTAACAGTGTCTTTTAGCATTTTGTCAGTTTGGTCCTGGATGGCCTTCTTTTGGTCCTCTGGGATGGTGATCCTACTGATCGCATCTTTAATCATATCACGAATCTCTGACTCTTCACTTCTAGTGAGAGGGATGAGCAGAGGTGCGTTACAGAATACAGGCCCTCCGCCTGTGTCATGAGGGCCACCATCTTGGTGTTGTACATAGCGTCCACCATGTTTGCATAGATGTGGCGATGCAGTGTGCGTGCCAACATCGGCGCCATCTTGTGAATGGCAAGCGGAACTTGCAACATCATGGGGGTTGGACTTGTGTATGATGTGGCATGCCTCATCATCAAAGACAGTGTCATCATCGCTGGATGATGCAATTTCAATGGGCGTATATTGAAAGCCATTCACAGCCTTAATGTGGCCAGCAAGAACCTCCCGTTGATGGCACAGCTTCACCATCTTTTGTCTACACTTCTTGTGACAGACTTTTGCAGTTCAAGGGAGGTACACCTTGCTGTGAAACTCAACAGTGGTATGTAGTGCCGCCACTAAAAGACCTTTAAGGTTGTACTTTTTGGTTGTTTGTTTGGACTCTAAGTAATGGTCAGATATTAGCAGCAATGGTTTGTCTGCAGCTATCACATCCAGCATGAAATCTGTCCATCCGCAATGGGACGTGAGGTAGTTTGAGACATCGAGTCTCAGTTCTGTGCACAGGTCAGACATAACAAATAAGGGGTAGACAAACAAATATGCAGTTGGAAAACTTGTAAAAATGCCTTGACACTGTCACCAACCGCTTTCCAGTCCCTGGTGGATGAATGGAGATGCCAAGGGGGTTTGTTGTCACTCGCAAAGAGAGTACAAAGAGGTCCAGTGTGGGTCTGCCATGCCCTACATCAAGACGGTATGGGTCTGCCACAACCATTACCACTGTATGCATGAGTAGGTCCAAGTAGGCAAAAAATGCACTACACTACTCGACATTCAAAATAAATTGAATGTGAATCTTCCCTTGTACATTCCAACCTGCACACGGTCACTAAAATGTAACTGGAGTGATAAATCACTCTCTCAGGTTCTTGTTGGAACTGCACAGAAGGAAGAAACAACAGACAAGTGGTACTCATGTAATAAATGAAATGTATTACAGATCAGTAATATAGGCTTGCTACCATTAAAGTGTGATCACTGGGAGAACACCAGTTTTCCTTACCTAGGTAAATGCAGTCTCTCTTCTATTCTCAAAGAAGCTACGTATTGCAAAGGGTTTTATACCCTGATAATTACTATGGCAACAGCAACAGAAGATACATAAAATGTATATAATTGGACAAAACAGGTGGTCTGAGCAACTGTCCCAACTAGTGTAAAACTTGCATAGCTTGCAGGAGATAACAATACAGTGGACCTCTGTAGTACAAGGTCAGTTGTAGTGGTGTACAAGTACTAAAGATGGCACTGTTGCCTTACATATAAAAGTACAGTAAAAATAGAGTAAAAAGCATCTCTCATGGCTTATATATATCAGTGCAGCATAACAAAGCATAATAGAACACATATTCTGACACTTATGCTTATATGATGTGTCTTTGCCCTAAGGTTACTACATATACCTACATAAGTTGCTGCCCATGAGGTGGGAGCACCATCAGGGGTCTTGGACCACGGATAACATCATGTACACTCAATCTAGTGGTACAGGACTTCCTCAATAAAGACAGTGCAGAATATGCTGGGTGCTGCATGTAAGATATGTGGTCACTTTAGGCACTCTGCTAAAGCTTGTAAAATTTTGCCAGAGCTGGAAAACAGAATAACTTACCAATTCACCAGCTAAAGCAAGAAGTTGCCACCAGGTGGAACTTCACCTTTTACATGTTACAGAGGCTCCAAGAACAATGCAAAATAGTGTACCAGTACACCATGGACAAAGCAGTAGGGAAAGGGGATGTTAGACTCACCTCTGGGCAATGAAATCATACATCATATTTATGTCAGTTGCAACAGCCATTTGAGGAAGCCACACGTGAAGTGAGTGCTGACCGCACAACCATAAGTCATGTCATTCTATTAATGTCTTCTCGTGCAAAGACTGGAAAGATTCTGAGAAACATTTGAAGAGCAAGGTGCAAGCACAGATGTCACTCTAGCTGAAAAACTGCTGTTGTGTTTGGAAATGGACAGCGGGATTGTCATGATTTTGGAATTGAAATATTACATGATAGCAACAATGTTGGATCGACGTTTCAAAACCAGTTTGCCAGGACTTCTCCAATCTGGTAGTGGAGACCTCAATCTTATAAATAAGTGTTCGTTAATAAAGTTGCTCCATAAATTATAACAGAAACACCTACTAAAAGGGCTCTCAGCTGCTGATCATGAAAATAGCTATTCTCCCTTCAAAGAAACAGATCTCAGTGAAGGTAGAAGAATAAGAAAAGCCTTGCATTATGAGTTGGAACCCAGGACCAATTTGTATGGTGCCTCCGCCTACAACACTTGGGTAGGACTGGAGATGACATAGAGAAAGACAGTGCTATTACTTCTCCCATCACAAGCTACTCAGCAAGCAGTATGGTGGATGACTTCTTAAAGGATCCCAGAAAGATAAATGCTCAAGGTGACCCACTTCAGTATTGGCATGAAAAGGATGCGATCTGGCCAGAATTATAAAGAGTGGCTCTTTACTATTTAAGTTGCCCAGCAACAAAGCAACAAATGTCTACTCAGAAAGAATATTTAGCACTGCTGGCTATGTTGCTAGTACTAGGAGGAGAAAACTCCCTCCAGAAAACACTGAATTTCTAATTATTATTAAACTAAACTATGGTGTATTTGCAGGATACTCAGGGACACTTCCAAAACATTGCTCGGAAAGTGGTGATGATGAGCCTATTAGCAGTGGTGTTGAAGAAGATGAATAGTACTACTGGTCCAGTACTGGGGGAAAGGGAATGTTGCATCAGCCTGTCTCTCATGACATCTGTGTCCTGTCTCACACCAGTCACCATTTTGTTTCTTCCACTGAACTGCTGTCTAGCAAGACTACAAAAGCTAGGGGCTACTCTCTGACTCTATGGAACATATGAAAGAATTTCGCCCTCACAAATATTTTCTTCAGTATGTTATTTGTAAGCTTAACCTAAATTTGTAAATGACTGTATTGATTTCTTGTACATGTCTTCCAGTTATGTACCCTTTGTCCCAAGTCTCTATCTGGGAACCCCATTCTTACTTCTGACTGATTTGCTGTTCTTGAATCGATAGTCATATATGTAAGGAAAAAAAATTACAACACTAACAAAAGTGGGTACTCTCATTCACAAATCACAGTGCTACCTCAGTCTGACTTTCCATGGCATTGTACTACCAAAACAAAATTGTAGTGTGCATACACATTCTTATTGAGTCAAAAAACTGTCAAAACTGTGGGGGCCCATTGCTGGCAACACAAACAGCAAAGTCGGCTTATCAAAAAAATAAATCAGTTCAAAAGGGTAGGTGGGAGGGTCCCATATAAAATATGTTCTGGGTATGCATGCTGCTACCTCTTTTTTTTAAATCTCTTCTCAGACCATCACCTGTAATTAACTGTGTCCTCCTGTTCTGTTACCCTTCTTCAGTCACCAAGTTACTTCTGTCAGCAGTGCACACCTTGCTTAATAGACTAAATGAGGAAGCCAGGGGTTACATGTGTGTGTGTGTGTGTGTATGTGTGTGTGTGTGTGCACGCGCGCGCGCGCATGTGTCTGTCTGTCAGTCTGTCTAAGGCCCACTAGTCACAAGTGCCTGTTTTCAGGGGTGTGCCAGGAGCATTGGGGTGGTTAAACAGTGACTTGCTCAGAATCACATAGCATGCAAGTGGAGGTTGTTGGAAATTAAACCAAGGTCTGCTGGGACATGCTCATTCACAGCTCGTTGCTCTAACCGCTAGGCTATACTGCTATACTCAACTGTTACATTGCCTCATCATATGTCTCTGTATTCAGTGCATTTTCTCTCCTGTCATTTATTGCTAGGAATTTAGACTGCAAGAAAATGAAACTATGTCTTTATTCAACTTAAGCACTGGCTCAAAATAATATATAATTTCCTGTAAACTTACTAAAAGCTGGGCCTTGCTAGCTGACATGCTATTAAACTGTTTTTTTTCTACATAATTTAACCTGTTTTCTTTTACATTATGCTTTAAAATGAACATACAGGCCAGGTTTTGTCGAATGAATATTGACCGTGAATCCAAAACCAAAACCAGGGGTGATCTGACAAAATCAAAACCTCCCCAGTTTTGCATACCTCTATCTCATACCCCTTTGGTTAAATGTAGAGTCAGGAGTACTCCTATTAGATAGTTGCACTTAGTTGGGTGCATTAAGATCTTGCCATACTAAAGGATAGAAACAAAAGCTGAGTGAAGCTTAAATCCACAAATCTTTCTTCTGACAGGAGTCACCTACCGGACTCGGAGAAATGCTGTCAAAAAACTATCAACTTTGCCAAAAGTGCATGTTGCAGTTATTACATGATGCTGCAGGTGACACTTGAAATTTCTGGAACCACATAAAGGTGTTCTTGGAGGGGATGGTGCCCACACTATCAAGAATATGGTGATTGAAGGCATTAGGATTTACTCCTAAGTGACTTCAATCTGCATTGGTCCCAGAAAATCTGAGGTGGCATAACGGCCACCCTGCATGCTGCCCAACTCACTCAACTTGTTAGAAACCCACTAGGCTAAATACTAAAACTGGCCATCACACTTCCCTTAACTGAATTCTTGTTTTGAAACCAGAGAAATTTAAAGCAATGGGTATCTTTGCTGACTCAGTAAGTGATCATACTCCTATTTTCTGCATATGGAAAAATGATTCTCCGACACCCCCGGACCTTTTGGTCTTGGCATTTCTCTAATTTTGACACAAGCTCTTTCCTTAATACATTATCCAAGGTAAACTTGGCACAAATAATATTAAACTCTGACCTAGACTCAGCTTTAGACTTCTTCTTAAATAACTTTCCTTCCATCACAAAAAAGCACGCCCCACTAAAACAATTAAGAGTCAGGGGGCAACAATCTAAATGCTGTCCTGAGGGCTCAAAAATCTGAAAGAGAGGGATAGAATGCGGTTAACCTTTAAAACCTCAGGCCACTCAAGCAATTGGCATAGGTAAAGAGAAATGCGTAACCCATGTAAAAGGGACGTAAGGGGTACTAAATGGAGATATCTTAGGAATCCACAAGACCGGAATCTAGCATATCTTAAAAAGTTCTGGTCCCAAATTAACATTCTTTTAAAGGGACAGATCACCCAAAGTGAATGTGATATTGTAGTGGACAGAAAGCATTATAAAAAACCCTATGACTCTTGCCATGGCTCTGAACTCTTTCTTCACTAACCTAGACTGATTTAAGAATGATCTCCATGTCTCCTCTCCCCCTCCAGCCACTCAATGAGCAATCTCCCATAGCCTAACTTCCACTTCAGACTTGTGTCAAGGAAGGAGGTTTTGATACTCCTTAGGAGACTCAAGGTTACAGGGTCTGCTAGATATGATAAGATCGACCCTAAACTCCTTAACCTAGCAGCTCCCATTGTTGCCTCCCCAATAGTTATGCTCTTCAACAGATCCTACTTGAAGGAAAAGTTCCCTCTACTTGGAAAGTGGCCCTTGTGACTCCTATGCATGACAGAGGGGCAAAAGAGCAAGTCTAAAACTACTGCTACCATCTCGCTCCCGAGCAAACTATTAGAGAGATTAATCTTTCAATTCAGTTCAATTCAATTTTATTTCTATACTGGAAAGTATGTGAGCAAAAATGCCCATTTTCACAAACATCCAGTGGTACAAAAATTCAATGATACAGAGAAAAAGGTAAAAATAATATTTGCAAAATGTTATCTTATTTACAGTACAATAGGAACAGTGTATAGAACAGAATCATCTAGATTAGAAAAAAAATACAGAGCACACAGCAATAGAGTCAATACACAGATACATATAAACTCTAAGGTAACTCTAGGGTTGGTGGGCATTCAGGGGGATTACATACTGGGGCAGGCATAGGTGGTGGATTGGAGGAGGTTGTCCTTAAGGGAAGATGTGAATGAGCCAATTGAACAACAGGCCTGAAGTTCAGGGGGCAGTTTATTGTAAAACTTAAGGCCCATGTAGGTGATGGAGTTCTGCACGTGCTTGGTGCAGTAAAAAGGGGTGTTGAAGATATGACAGGTGGCCCCTCTTGTACTGCACTTGGGAACTGTTAAGGGGAAAAGGGAGTTAATGCTGATAGACAGCAGGTTATGGTGAATGTTGTGTAGGAAAGAGAGCATTTTAAGTTGGAACCTGCCTTCAAGGGTGAGCCAGCTGAGGGAGGCATAGAGGGTACAGTGATGGGTCATCCATGGGAGGCCGGTTCACAAAGCGTGCAATATTACTGTATGTAGTTCAGAGTTTGGAGAAAAGGGGGGATGTGTTGGGGGGAGTACACAATAGACCCATAATCAAGGAAGGGCAGGAGAAGGGAGCTGGTGAGGTGTAGTCTGGAGGCAGGGATAAGGACATTTCTGATTCTAATCCACAACCAGGTTATTGAAAACATTGAACAGCATGAGACCTACTCACTGCAAATCAGCATGGGTTTTGAAAGAACCATGTGTAATCCCCCCTTCCCAGTGTCTAGGGGTATCCCAGGTGGTAAACATCCATGGAGAGGGGGCACTCACAGCAGAAACCTCAGAATAACTTATTGGGATGGCTACTGTTGACTGAGTTCATGTGTGCAGGGCCACAGGCATCTTCAGGTGTTGGACTGCAATGAATTTCGGGTTAGAAGCCACAAACAGGTCAGGTCAAATAACTGAAGGCCACACAGGAGTAACATTAACAAGGGGGATCCCATTTAATTTACAAATGAACTACTCCATGGAGCAAGCAGGTTTAAATAAAGTTAATGTCCAGTCCTGACCACAGGGGTCACAGAGTTTGTTAGCTTCCATTTAGCTAATGTGGCCCCACTAACTAGGGTGGCTTTCTTCAGGGCTGAGATAGCTTTATGGCTTGAAGGCAGCTTTACTGGGGGCCAGTAAAGGCCTTCCAAAATTGAAGGCAGCAGGAAGAACCTGTTCTCCCCTTGCATCTATCAGCTCACTACGATCCAGCTCTCCGGCCACTCACAGGTAAGCCATTTCAAATCAGGGCTACCATCCCTATTAGGCGTCTCTCAGAAATTGTGCCTAAGCAGGCAACTTCACACAGAAAATATGGGCAAACGTTCACACCACAGCTAGTACATCAAAGCTGAGTGTACTGGGCTCCAGGGCAGTGATACAGACCCCGTGGGACCCTTTCACCTCACTGATCCAAAATCATTGCTACGGACACTTCCCCATGGCTGTAGTCCACAGGTCCACTTTGTCGACTCCTCTCCAATCTCTCTCTTTTTCTCTCCAACCTGGGCAAACAAGCAGAATAATTTTTGCTAGGTCTCCACATCTCCTCTCTTTGCTCCTTTACTCCCTGACCTACAGATTGCACTTCTTCTCCACTAGGGGGCATACTGAGGACCCACATTCATGGGCTGAGTTGATGGCCACCATCACGTCCACCCACTGAACTATCCAGGTGCCCAACACATGAAAAAATGTTAACTCCCCAAGAGTGGGAAATTGGCCCGATGCCCCAGTAGTTCTCCCACTGGTCTTCCTTCTTCCCACTTGGGTTCCCCTCTCTAGCCCATCAAAAGCTCCCTTTAGAGCCCCACACACCCATGATGACCTCCTAACCCGTGGAAGACCCTGTCATGTGGCATAGGAGACTAACCATTTAATTTACGGCCCAAAAAGAACCTCAAGTGCACAGAACTGTACACTCCCAAAGGAAGGAGGTACATTCCTCCCCTGATTTAAACACTCACTGCCCTCGGTGAGTATTTAACACCAGCTACCCACTATACTAAAACAGAGAGGTATGCGCACTTCCTCTCTGTGTAGCACAGCTGGGCTATGCAGGCCACATTGCTGAGACAGTGGATTTGCTCAGAATCCCCTGCAGTAAGAGGGGAACCTTTACCCTAGTGACCCAACCACCTGTAGCACCATAGACAGATTGCCTGCAAACAGGGGTGGCATCCCAGCCCTATCATGTACCAGACCCAATGTTATACCATAAATCCATATGCTGCCTATGCCACATGTACTGCTGCCAAGCCGCCCAGCCTCAGATAACAATTTTATAAAATGTAAATGCAAGCAAGCCATTGTGGAGGCAACAAACCTTTGTACTTGACTCATAGACAAAGGCAAAAGGAAAAGAAAACCACTATGGTTCTCATAGGAGGTAGGTGGAAAAGCAAGGGCAAAAAAGGTAGCCTTCAGGAAATATAAGGAAATCCAAAGGGAGGAGGACAGGGCAGTGTATCTAGAAAAACAGAGGGAGGTAGGGAAGACAGTCAAGGGCGCCAAGGCAAGGACAGAGCACAGAGGAACATATAGCACAAGAAGTTAAAAAAAGGAGACAAGACCTTCTATAGATACATTAGTGAGGTGAGAAGAGAAGGACCAGGAGTGGGATTGTAAGGCTGAAAGGAGAGGAAGGAGAGGGAGTGGAGGGGGACCAGGAAAAGCATCAATCCTGAACAAATATTTCTGTTGTTTCCACTCAGGAAGAGGAAGGGGAGGGACCACAACTAAAAACCAGGAAGGAAGGGGAGGTTGACAACAGTCCATTCAAAGAGGAGAGAGTCCTAGAAGAACTTAAAAAAACTGAGTGTGGATATAGCAATGGGACCAGATAGGATTCCCCAAAGAATATTAAAAGAATTGGGGGAGATACTGGCAGCATCACTGGCAGCCGTTTTCAAAAAGTCAATGGAAACACGGGAGGTTCCAGAGGACTGGAGAAGGGTTGACGTGGTGCCTCTCCACAAGGGTGGGAGTAGGGAGTAGGTTAGAAATTATAGACTTGTCAGCCTGGCCGCAGTGGTGGGTAAAATTATGGAATCTCTACTAAAGGGAAGGATAGTAGAACACCTTGAATCAAGTGGAGCACAAGATCAGAGGCAAAATGGATTTACGGCAGAAAAGTCATGTCAAACTAATCTAACTGATTTTTTTGACAGTGTCACTAGGGAGGTGGACCATGGGAAGCAGTGGATATGGCCTACCTAGACTTCAGCAAGGCATTCAACACCGTTCCCCATAGGAGACTTGTGAACAAGCTGGGCAGCCTGGGACTGGGACACAAGGTAGTGAAGTGGGTTGGAAATTGGTTGAAAAGTAGGACACAGAGGGTGATGGTAAACGGGGCTAAATCCAAAGGGGGAGGGTGACCAGTGGGGTACCACAGAGATCAGTTCTTGGACCGGTGCTTTTTAATATCTACATCAGTGATATTGCAAAAGGACTGGAGGGGAAGGTGTGCCTCTTTGCAGATGACACAAAGATCTGCAATATGGTGGACAGTCCAGAAGGGGTGTAGAGAATGAGGAGGGTCCTAGCTAACATAGAAGAATGGTCCAGAGTGTGGCAACTAGGATTCAATGCGAAGAAGTGCAAAAATAATGCACTTCGGGTGCAGGAACCCAGGGAAGGACTACATTATGAAGGAGAAGACATTAGCAGCTATAAAACAAGAAAGAGATCTGGGGGTCATCATATCTGATGATCTAAAGGTGACAAAACAGTGTACCAAGGCAGTGGGGAGAGCCAGTGGGATGCTGGCGTGCATAGGCAGAGGTATCACCAGCAGAAAAAAGGAGGTCATAATGCCACAATGTCATTGATCTGTGCCCTGTATAATCTGTATTGCGGTAGCTTCAAATAGCTCCAGTTTGGAGTCTGTGTCCTTGCAATACCGAGACCAGGTACAGATTAACAGGCACACTAGCTGTCTGTATCTGGTCTCCATTTGTCACGGCGGTACACAGGCTCCAAACCAAAGCTGTTTAGCAATCCTGTACTAGGACAAGCCTATGGAGACACCCCAGCTGCTCTCCACCTGCCACATCATCATGAGAACAGCCACGGGTGCTTGTGGGCACAACAGGGAGGGCAATTAAATTTAAAATGCCAGCGGGGAGGGTGCAGGATCAACTAGATATGAATTTAAATAAAATACTAAATGGTAAGTGGTGCATTTACTACTATTTATACATTTGCTAATCAGGCCCCGCTTCACATGGAGGTGGGGCCCAATGGGACATGGACATTTCCTTTTAACATCTCAGTTCAACATTGGACCACACCTCTAGGGAGGAATCAGCTAAACTTTTGGGGCAGCACAGTTGAAGAGTCCACAGGCCACCAACAATCCCTCTACTGTCGTAAGAAGTAGTAAAGGGGATTCAGATGGGTTGTCTCTTGGCCAAACAAAAGCCCTTTCACATAGTACTTGGTATGCCTCATGTTCAAATCCTGGACCAGGGCAAAGGTCTTGAAGATTGTCAGTCCCTTGTATTCATGATGGCAACAAATCCCCTTAGCAATGCACTGGATTTCCTGAAGAGGCATGGTAGAACGTATTGGGTCCAACTTATGCTTCTTACACAGTTTATCTAGGATGTCCCAATACCCTAATCCTGCCTATTCTCTTCAGTGATGTCTCTAACTCACTCTGGCAGGTAGGGGTACATATATTGTGGGTACTCCTGCCCGATCTTTTGCCTTATAATTATTTTGGCCTGATACTACTCAGGCAAGCTACCAACAGAAGACCTTGGTGTCTGTCCATCAGGGAGCCACACACCTTCTGTATATCTCCACACCTGTGGATCAGCATTTTGAGAACCATCATATATTTCTCTCCTCCTTTGACTCTTTGCTGGCAGGCCAGGCCAATCTTTCCATTAGGTCATATAGACTGATTCATAACAGTATGGAATATCCTTCTCCAGGTCATCATCACTAATCTCCTTCCTCTCCTCCTACTCCCCACGAAACGCTAACTATCGCCTCCTCACTCTCCCACCTAGGTCTACGACAGATGGCCAGGTAGCTTTCTCCTACTGCCGCTCTAAACTGTGGAACTCCCGAACCATCCACTCTGCCACTTCTCTTCACTCCCTCTCCCATCTTTCTCACAAGCTTTACTCGCCTAACTGCAACTGTTCCTGATTTTTTTCCCTCCCTATGCACCCTTCTCCCTATTCCCCTCATTCCTCTTCTCTCACCATGACCTATTCCCCCCACACCACTACCTCACTGCTCAACCCCTCTCCACCTAATTATTATACCCCACCTTTGTACCTCTCTGCATTTGGCTGTAATATGCCTAGGCACTTTGGCCCATTGCTGGGCATCTGTTAGGCCTCTCTACAAACAGCTATCCACAACTTGTAAATTCAAGTGTATATATAAAATTGTAAATGCTGAATTAATATTTCTTTAATCTGCGTGTTTATTATGCTACCTTCCTCTTCTCACTGTGTCGTTTACTGCTCACTATTATTTATTTATTTTTTGAATTTTGTTGACCCGGTAAGCCCACTGGGCCTAAAAGTCCCTTTTTCAGGGGTGACCGGGGGAGGGGGGATACAGATGGTAAGCAACTGAAATTGAACCAGATTAAGCTGTTGGTGGTATTTTTAGTGAATGGGAGAAATTTGGCCAGGACACCGGGGAAATTCCCTTACTCTTTTTCGATAAGTACCATGGAATCTTTAGCATCCACCTGAACTACCAGCAATCCAGGCAGATGGGACCTCGGTTTAACATCTCATCCAAAAGATGGCACCTCAAAAGTGCCAAACCCCCCACATGCTGCATTACAATGTCAGTATTGGGATAGTTTCCCAAGTGCCAGATGTGGGAACTGAACCCACAGCCTTCTGATCTCCTGGCCTAAGAGGCAAGTGTGCTACCTACTGAGCCACTGACACTGACAAAATATTATGTTAAATTATGTTAAATGTTTGTTATATTTTCTTCCCCCATGTCCCCTACCCCCAGGAAGCATTTGGAAATGAGCTGCTATTCAGCTTAGTATGCCTTTTCTGGTAAAACTTTGCAAATTAAATAAATAAATAAATCTCAGCTTGTTCTGGTTCTTCCATGGCTGGGGCAGTAGCTCAGGTTTCTCTTGAGTCACTCCCTGATTCTCCTTTCGAGTGACCACCTGAAACAAATTCCTCGGAAAACTTGGGCTGCTGTAGCACAGCTGTGCCCACCAACTCCTTTGGTGCACTTGCGGCTGACTTAACTGGCACCTGAAAATCTTCAGGAGTCAACAACTTTGTTTGCACTCTGCGACCCTGGTCCATCTTTGAGCCACTAGTGTTTCTGGCAACGCTGCTCTGTGGGGAGCTGGAGATTCCTGGGGGCTGGCCTTCACAGTCTTCGATACTGATGCCATATTTAGCTGGGTTCTTATTTCTTCCCAAATCTTGTGAGCCAATTCTACAGATGCAACAGACCCACTGGGCCTAGGAAAAAGCAAGTGTCCAATCTCCAATGGGGATTTCGCTGGCACACTGTACACACTGGCAGCACAGACACACCTGGCCCCACAAACTGGCACAAGGCACACTTGGTGGCTGTAGATTTCTGTACCACCTCCCACATCCTCCTGACTTCTGAAGCCTCTGGGGCTTTTGCCATTGCTCACTCTGCTGTCCTTTTTGCATACCACCAATGATTTCTCCCAAGCTGCTGCTGTCACAACAGCTTCTCAATCTCTCTCTCTCTCTCTCTCTCTCTCTGGCACTATACAATCTTGCCCAGAAATGACTACACTTTGCCCCCTGCATCTCTCCAGTCCAGTAAAACAAGCTGACCCAGGGCAATAGCATGGCTCTCACATGTTCATCCAGTGTCAATGGCTCCGCAGATTGCACACTCGCCTCTGTGGCCTGAAGATCAGAAGGTTGTGGGTTCTATCCCCAAGTCAGATGCTTAGGTGAAATCTCAATACTGACACTGTAGTGCAGCATGGGGGGGGGTGCTGCACTCCTGAGGTACTGTCTTTCAGATGAGACGTTAAACCGAGGTCCCATCTGCCTATTCTGGTGGTAGTTCAGGTGGATGTTAAAGATCCCATGGCACTTCTCAAAAAGAGTAGGGAAATGTTTATTAAATCTTCAAGAACAGATAATAACAATCTGTGTTAACAGTACACAAAATTATCCATAAGTCATAAAATAATATCAAATAAGCATTGCAGTCATACAGTATTTAGTATGTTTTTGTCGAATTCTTAGACCTCCCAAAAAATGAAATCTGAAACAGAAATACCCCCCCCATGCCCCACTAAACAAGTAGGGGAATTTTTATCAAAACATAAAAGTAAGATACAAACCAAACAGTGTTCCATCGCTTAAAAACATAAGGACAGTAAAGAAACAGAAATGAGTATTACATCATACATAAAACCAGATAAATTATTCTTATCCTAACCGCTTGTCCCCACCTGAAATCATAAAAGAAAAGAAAGTCCTAAATAGGTAGTAATATCCTACTTACAGCATAAACAGTTAGAATACCACCTCAAAACATAAGAGGAAAGAGCCAACCCCACTTCCCCACTACAAAAAAAAGTAGGGGAGATATTAGTTATAGTTTATAGACAAATTACTAACAGTAGTACTATAAGTAAATCCATAAGTAAAGATAACTATAAACATAAATAAATAGCACATCATACTGTAATTCCAAACATAAATCAATAATATACACATACCCCTCCTCCCCCTCCCTATTATACGAGTGGAGGAATTGTTAAAACAAAAATAGAATTGTATTATAGCATACTAATGAAAAGGAAAATGGCAGCAAAAATGAGCAGTACACTGTACTATAACTGCACCCCATGTGAGTCTTATGTTTCCCTGTCCCCTAATACCCCTTACTATTATCCTCAAAATAAACCTCATCATATAAGTCTAATTGGTCATGTAATCTCACCACCAGTTGAAACCGCATCCCTCACTCCGGGGTAGTGCTACCAATTTCTTTATATGTGCTCAAAATGCAACCATAATTTAGCCCATTTAGTGTGTGCTAAATTCATCCATTCCATACGTTTCCACTTACTTAGATCTGTACAAATCATGTGGAATACCTCTAGTGCAGGCTGATATTGCTGCTGCAGTACGAGGCGACAGAGGCTTATCCAAATCCAATATAGAAAGTGCACATACACCACCCGTAAAGTGCTATGATGTTCTGTTGCAGTCAATTTTGGAATTATCCCAAAATACAATAATTCGGGCTCTGGGGGTATAGGGCCTATCCATTTCCATCTGTTTTTGACTATGTACCATAGTTATTCCACATATGGACAGTTAAAATACATGTGATCCATCGTCTCTATCTTCAGTATACAGTGGTCCCTTGGACAGTATCTCTCCTGTATGGGCTTATACTTTTGGTTGCCTTTGACGTTAATTTTACCATGCATTCCTAACCACGCCGTATCCCACATATGCACCGTAATCCTTGCATCTGTAATATAGTCCAATGCACCCTTTTGATCTATCTGGGAAAACCCCACAAATACATTTTCCTCAAATCTTGTTCTTATAATCTCCTCATACAATGCTTTATGCGGAAGGCGTAAGGCAGTCCCATGGCTGATGCCCCATTTCTTTATCACATCAAACACTCCTTCCCACCTTTTCACTAATCATGGATTTCTTTTATTTTTATGTAGATATTTTTCCGATTTCCATTCCTCTAAAACACCTTGTAATACCTCTTGTCCCCATTTCCCCCAAAGCTGGGTGGTCCCCTTCATCAAAGGAATAATGTTAGTATGTAAAAACACTGTAAAGAACACACTCGGGTTAACCATATTCATTCCCTCCATTTTTATATTTTTATACAAAATATTTTGTTTAATAGGGTTCAACCTACTTCCCCAAAAACAGGTGAAGGAACACCCCAAAAGCTGTGCCTCCATCCGATGGGGTAGAAAAAACACTGTACTTATAAACAAAAAAGACGGAATCAAAAACGTTTTTATCAGATTTATCATTTTTTTGATACCTTCCACCTATTCCAGAGCTTCATTTTTGCATGCATCATCTGTAATGCCCATTCCCAATTATACCCCACCATATTCCCCCCCCAAAGTAAATTCCCAGAATGCCACATGGGGTAACTGCTACTGGGAGGCCTCCTACTATTACTGCCAACTTCAGAAACCCAGATGTACTTAGACAATTCTTCTTCATATTAATTTTAGCCCCAGTAATTCTCCCCAGTTCTTGTAGTAAACTACAGGCTATTTTTTTTTCCCACTCTGTTTATCTACTTTATCCACCTTACTGATTCCGTCCTCCACTCATTCAGATCCCTTCATGCCTCGCTAGATCTCCCCTTAATGCCCCAGGAGTCTTCCCCCAGAGTGCAACCAGTCGATCATGAGACCCTTAATACCCCCGGATAACCCCCCTGGGTAGGGCGAGGGAAGGACACTTTACCTTCCTCGAACCACGGTGGAGCGGATGGTGCACATTGGAGTCTGCCCCGAAGACAACTGGAGGACATGCCTGTCAGCTTCGGGAGAGGTCATCACCTAAGAGTGATGGAGTTGATTTTCCTTTTTTTTTTGATTTTTCTGGTGCCCCTTCAGTCGCCGGCACTCAAGGAGAGCCAATTGGGAGCGTGCGTCGAGATTCAGCTCCTCCCAGGGCTCTCAGCTGACATCTGCCCTACTCTTTGCTTGTCCCCAACTGCACTGCTAAGCCCAGGTTCACCCAGGAGATGGCAGTATAGCAGCGGGAGTAGCACAAGAACCCCGAGAGGAAAGCCACCTTTGGGTGCCAGTCCTCTCACCCCTGTCGACCCCGGCGGCCTGAGTCCAGTCCCGAACCCGGGTCGCCGGCGTTGAGCGAGGTGTGGCGACCAGTGCCTCAGCCCTCAGCACCACCAGGCCAGCCAACTACAGGCTATTTGAATAGACTTCCCATCCCATACCAAAATGCAGAGATCATCTGCGTAAGCTATAACGTTACCTGCTTGCTCAGCCCCATCCCCTAACCCATAAATCAATGAGGAATTCTGCAGCAATCTTAACAGAGGGTCTGTTGAGAAAACATACAATAAAGGGCTCAAAGGACACCCTTGTTTCACTCCCTTCCACATCCTGATTTTGGCCCCCATCCACCCACTTTTATATGGTTTTACATATGCAAATACATAACATAGTTGGAGCCATTGTATGAATACTGCCGGAATCCCATAAGCACTCATACATTGCCATAAAAATGAGTGTGACACCCCATTGAAGGCTTTAGCCTGGTCTAAGCTGACTATAAACCCCTTCAGTTTTTTCAGCTCATTTGCTTTCCTATCTGATTCTATCAATTCTCGCAATAACAGTAAGGCGTCTGTCATCCGCCTTCCTGGAATAGAACAAAATTGTGTTGGTATGATCAGGTCTCCCATCACTAAAGCTAGTCTGTTACCCAGTAATTTTGTAAATATTTTAAAATCAGTATTCAATAATGTAATTGGTCACCAGTTTTGTATATCAACATGCGCTCCTTTTTTGTGAAGAAAGACCATCAACCCCTCACACATTTGAGTAGGCAAATATTGATCCTGCAAAAAATAATTGTACACCTCCAACACTTCCGGCGGCATAATGTTCCACAAGGTCTTATATAGTTCTCCAGGGGAGACCATCAGATCCAGGTGAGATATTAAGCCCTATTTTAGTTATAACTGCTTCCATTTCCTGGGAAGTAAAGGGTGCTATCATTGGTCCTATTAACTCTAGAGCAAACTGTGGTAGTGATGCCGATTATAAAATTTGATGAGTATACCGGGATTCATCTACAAGGGTCCCAAAGCTGCCAAATACATATTCCTCCAACAAGGCTTGTATACCCTTGTTGTCCCCAATTAACTTCCCTGTGATGATAGCAAACCTATCATTCTTTTCTTCCTTCTTGTCTGGCTATCAAAAAAAGAATAAACCTGCTCCACTTTCCCTTGTGTGCCAAATGCTTGTTCTTTTTGTAATGAGCTCATCCTGTCAAACTGATATTTGACCATCTCTTCCTTCAGTACTAGAATCTCTTCTAATAGATAGTCTTTTGCCTCATTCTGCCTAGTTAAAAGGTCCCCTAGCTATTTCCGGAGCCCCAAATACCTAGCATAGGTTGTTGCCACTCTGGTTCTGCCTTCATACTGAAAATAATTAATTAAACAAAGTTTCAATTCCTCCCACCATTGGCTAATATCCTCATACAAAAACATTATCAAAATGTTATCTCTCACTATGGTGGTTACCATCCGCAGTATCTCTTCCTCAGTTAATAATCGAGGAATTTAATCTCCAGTACCCTGGGCCCGTTAATCTACGAGGTGGTGATTCTATTTGTATCCCAATCAACGTATGGTCTGAAGTCTCTACTGGTACAGTATGTTGTACTAATTATGTATGGGTAAAGATTGTTTTACAAAAAAGAAATCTATTCGGGAGGAAAGTTTCCTTTTAAAATATGTTGGGCTGACTGTTGACTCCCTTTCCCCTGTGCATCTTGTAAACCCGCCTGTCCAATGACCTTTTTTAAAAAAAGTTTTGTCACAATTCTGCTTACTTTCCAGGTTAGTCTGTTTGAAATTTATATTAAAATCTCCTCCCCAAAAAATCTGCCTACTTGTGTTTAGGAAAGGTTGTATCTCTTTCAACAAATCTATATCCAAAGTTTTTAACTGTGGCCCATAAATATTTAACAAACAACACTGCAGTAGATTGATCTCTACATCTAGCATAAAAGCACGTCCTGGTTCAATATCTACCATTCGATACACTTTCACTCTGAGGTTTGTAAAACAAAACCCCCAACCCACTGCATGTCTCCAGTCCTATAGACCAGAAAGAGAGACCCCATTTCCAGTCTCGGGAGGCTTGGTTCACTTCCCCCAAGGTGTGCAAATGTGTATCCTGGATAAAAAATACATCATAAATCAACTGTTGTGAGACCCCAAAAGTGGCGAGTCATTTACTTGTAGACTTAATACTGTTAACATTAAAACTCACAAGTTTTAAATAAGTAGGCTCAGGGAGGGGGTTTTATAAGTCTCCCACTGGACGTGATCACCCTTTTCTGGGGTAATTTAGACCTAGGTAGTTGTGGTGGAGGTGTCAGATCACTTTCTGGGGGCGAAAATAAATTAGCTGGTACTTCTTCCATCAGAATCTCTGATCTACCCATTCTCCCCATGTTGAAAAAGCAGTAAATCTATTTGTTAGGGGTAGGGGGAAAGGGGTAATCCTGTGCACCCTGCAGCAGAAGCTATGGGGGTGGTGGGGGGTGAATGAAATCCTCTGATACTCCCTCATTTCCCATTTTAGGTTATATAATTGGGTGATTAGGGACACAAGGTTTCTCCATTTCTACCATCAGTAGTTTAGGGTGGGAGAGGAGAATATTCATCTCCGCATACTTTCATTTTAGGACCATGGACAATGATGCAGTTCTTTGGGGGGAACCTTGGGGTGTCACATATAGTGTTTCTTCCTCCTCAGGTCCTCTTCAGGGTCACACTACCAACTGACTTCCAGACTGTTTTATGCAGGCAAGCTGTTGTCTGAGCCCCTCCGGGGAAAGAGGTCTAGGTCGCTGTGACCCACCTCGATTTCCTGGGCCACTGCCTCTGCCCCTGCCCTGCCTTCTGAATCAGGGACTGTCTTCTATATTTGCTCCAATAGTGCAATCAAAGGTCTGTTTAGCTTTAGCCAAATAGAAATCATGGTCAGATTCCTTCTCTGTATCATGCCCATGGACAGTCTTGAAAAGAATTGTCATCTGCCCTACACAAATTGCACAACGGGGGGCTCGGCATTGTGTTGCCGGGTGTCCTAGAACTCCACGCTGGTAGCACTTAATCTGATCGCAGTCCGTATTCAAATGGGTCAACGAACCACACCGGTAGCAGCTTTTTAGTTGTCCTGCATAGAATAAGATACCCCGATCTCATCCCAAAAAGAAAGAACTGGGCAGGTGTTGAATGCCCACTTCTGTTTGTTTTAGCTGGACTTGAAAGGTCCAGCCCCCATTCCAAAACCCATTTTCATACATTATGGTTTTGAGATGTTCAAAAACTGTACATTTTTTCCTCCAACCAGAGCAAAATGTTATTCAAACTGACCCCCTCATTTCTGAATAGTATCGTCACAGTTTTTATGGTTGGTTTTGTTACAGGGAGTGCCATCAGATCTATTTAGTTTTCTGTATCCTTTAACTCATAATAAAGTTTCCAAAACTTATCCAAGGATTGTATAGTGCAAAAACTGATACCATAATTATGGTCCTCTGGCACATGAATAAAGGCATATACAGTACCTCTGCCAGAGAAAAACCCATGGAATCTTTTATCACACACTTTCCCACCCACAGTCTATCAGGTACAACAGGAACTTTACCTGTATACTGTAAGCATACCAAGAACCTTCTTTTTGCCACCTCAGCTGGCTTGTGGAACAGTCCTGCATGGGTTTGAGGTCATTGAGGGCCCAGTTGCGGGTTGTCCCTCCCACTATTATTCTGGGCTTCTACTAAAGAAAAGTTTGTACCTGGTTTCATGCCATTGTTGTCCAGCAACACAGTTTCATACTCTGTAATTGAATCAGGTATTCTGGAGTTTTTCACAAGGTTCTCCAACTGACCTAACACAGGCAGATCAGATTCTAAGCGAGCTGCATGTGGCGCAGCTACTATTCCACTGGCCTCTCCTTCGTCCTGCGCAACTGCATCTGACTGATGCAGGGACTTAGGATTCTCCGGTGCTCCACTGTGTTCTATGCCCAAATCCTTATTATCCATGGCTTGTCTCAAAGCCAGTCATTCCAGTGATCCAGGTAGGGGAATTGTAGGGTCTGGGAGCCAGTGGTCTTGCTGATAAAGCCACCCAGCTTTTTGCAAAGCTGCTCCCGGAGTCCATTCGGGATTCATATCTTCGGGTTCTAGATTGATGCTTTCAAATTCCTGTGTCCCATTCTGTACCTCGGGTATTAAACCACATGTCATTTCAAATCCAGTTTCAGTCCCTATCGGCAGGCGTTTGCTCATTTCTGGGGATAGTCTGACCGCCAAACGTTTTCTCTCTTTTTCCCTCTTCCAGCCTTTGCCCGCAAGTTTGAAAGTCCTTTCTGCAGCCAAAATCAGTGACAGCAATTGTCTCTTTTTAAGTTCCAATTCCATTTGTAATTTATCTTCCTCTGTTACCATGTCACAATGATCAGAATCCATTGGAACCAGTACCTGCTCTTCTAATACTTCGTTCAGTCCTGGAACACTCTCAGAAGGTCCTGTTCCATTCTGTATATCCACCATACGTTCTGTAGCACCTGCATCATGACTGTACTCCTTAAAGTCCCATTCCAGACTAGAGTCCTCCATCTCTCCTGCAGCAGCTAAGTGCCCTCTGCAGCAAGAGTAAGGGAATGCCTCTGGTGTCTTGGCCAAATTTCCCCCATTCACTAAAAATACCACCAACAGCTTAATCTGGTTCAATTTCAGTTGGCATCATCTGTATCCCCCCCCCAGGATGAGGCAGAAAATAGGCAAAATTGTCTAGTCCTCCTGTCTCGGTCAACAAAAACTAAATAAATAAAAATGTTATTGGTGTGTGCCCCAGACTCCAACCTCACTGGCACCACAAGTTCCTCCCTCAAAGGCACTAAATGGGTCACTGTTACGCTACATCCTACCAGTCCAAACCAGGCCTGTGAGGAAGTCCACAGTGGCCTCTTTGCCCGGCACCCCTTTGAGGTCCATACAAATGTCCCTGTGCCCCAAGATACCATATGAATGAGCCCCAACATTGCAAGCTTCCCTCCTCTGTGTCTAGAAGTATGCCAGGTGGTAAACATCCATGGGGAGGGGGCACTCACAACAGAAACCTCAGAATAACTTACCGAGATGGCTACCGTTGACTGAGTTCATTGCTGCAGGGGCGCAGGCATCTTCAGGTCCTGGACTGCAACAAACTTGGGGTTAGAAGCCACAATCAGTTAAGGTAAAACAACTGAAGGCCATACAGGAATAAAATTACCCAGGGGGATCCCATTTAATTTACAAATGAACCACTCCATGTAGCGAGCAAGTTTAACAAAAGTTAATATTCAGTCCTGACCACAGGGGTCACAGTTTGTTAGCGTCCATTTGGTCAGTATGGCCCCACTAACTAGTGTGACTGTCCTCTGGGCTGAGATGGCCTCATGGCTTGAAAGCAGCTTTACTCTGGGCCGATATGACCTCCCAAAACTGAAAGAAGCAGGCAGAAACTGTTCTCCCCCTACATCTCTCAGCTAACTATGATCTGGCTCTCAAAACCCTAATAAGCAAGCCAATTCAAATCTGGGCTACCTTCCCTCTCAGAAATTGTGCCTAAGCAGGTGACTTCACTCAGGAAATATGGACAAATGTCCCTACCTCACCTGGCACATCTTAGCCAGGCATATTGGGCTCTGGGGCAGTGCTGCATACCCCGGGTCCTGCCGGAGCCCTTCACCTCGCTTACTCCAAAATCTTTGCCATGGACATTCAGGCATGGTTGTAGCCTGTATGTCCACTTTCTTGAGTCCTCTGCAGTCTCTCTCTCTTTCTCTCCGATCTGGGAAAATGAGCAGAACCATTTTGCTGGGCCTCCACATCTCTACTCTGTACACCTTTACTCCCTTGCCCATGGATTGCATTTCTTCTCAACCAGGGGGCATATTGAGGGCCCATGAGCCAAGCTGACTGCCACCATCACATCCACCCGTAAAACCATCCAGGCACACAACACATGAAAAGCTTTAGCTCCCGAGAGCGGGCAATCAGCACCACCATCCTGCAGTTCTCCCATTGGTCTCTCTTCTTCCAGTGCAAGCTACATCCTCTAGCCCACCAAAAGCTTCCTTTATATTGCTGCATACCTACGGTGACTTCCTGACCCACAGAAGGCCCCCTTGTGTGGCAGAGGGGACTAATCATTTAATTTCTGTCCCAAAAAGAACCTGAAGTATACAGAACTGTACACTCTCAAAGGGAGGGGTTACACATGGGACAGACACAGCCCTAGTCCATCTGACCACAGAGATCCTGGGGGCTATAGACAATGGCCAAATGACCGGTGCAGTCTTTATTGACCTAACCACAGTCCTCGATCTGGTGAACCACCAGATACTCCTATCAAAATAGAAATCTCTTGACTTAGACTGTTTGTCTCCATGGTGGTTCTCTGACTACCCTACAAAAACAGGTCACAGTTTGTCAAATACAAACATCCAAAATTGCCACCAGAAAAAGGCCTTAGTGGTCTAGCAAGTCTGCTTGATTATGCAGCTCAGTCTATTTTATTGGAGCTGCCCCACCTTTCTCTTGTCTCCAAGAATGATCTTCCCCCCTTCCCCATTCCCCTCCTCCCTCCTGTGGCAAATATCCCACTGTTAGTCCTTGTTTGTATATAATCTTGATACATGTTTTTTTTTTGCAATTTCTGCTTATGAAACATGGCAGTGACAGCAAGGCCCATGGGAGAAACCTAGCTGTTTAAAGGGATTTGACCTCTGACCTGAAGGTCCCTTGCTTGCTGGAGCTAAGCTGGTTAGAGTTTCCTTTTCCTGTTTTAACACATATCTGCCAAAACCTGTGTTATAAAAATCACATCCTTAGAAGCCACTGCTTTGAACCCAGGAAGGCTGCAATAAAAAGTTGCATTTTATGGGATATCAAGAGGGAAACTGTTTCTGGAAAGCCTATGTGAAATATCCCAGAATGTTGTGAAATAGTTTATCAGGACGTTTTTCTGAAACATCAAAAGGGGGTAATCCGAACCTGCCATAAACCATGCTCTGAGATTTACTTGGGAGAAAACAGGCTTTTTTTATAATTGGAATATTTGGCCTTGTGCAGTGGCATGTGACTAATTCAGTACGCAGAACTGACAATGACCTCACATGCCAGCATCATTACAGGGCTGTGACCTCACAAGAGGGATGGGACACTTTTTCCCTCTGATATTGTCAAGCTGCTGAAGATTCTGTGTCATAATGGTGACCGCTGAAAGGCGATCGCCGTTACGGCAAAGTCACATCGCCGAAAATCAACTTCAGCAATGTGACTCCCCAGTGCACAGCAAAACAGTGCCAGGGACTTACAATTATAACATTTTATGTGGGGGGTTGTGCCCCTGCACCCCCCTACTTAAGAATTCTCAACTCCAGAGGGGTGCATGTTGGGGGGCTGCAAAACATTAAAAACAATTGGGGCCAGGCGCAACAAAAACGTGCCTGCACCCGGACCTCAACCCAGTACCCTGTCCACTCAAGCCACAAACCCACCCACCATGCCATGGGGCCAACTCAGCAGCCCAACACAGCACCACCCCTCAAAAACCCTCCCGCCCCTCATCGAGCATGCTCGCTCCCACCCCCCCTACGTGTGCATACATGTCGCGACATCCTGTCGCTATATGTGTGAACCCACCCCCATCCGGTCACCCTACCTTGTCAGTAGCCCCCATGACATGTGCCATAATTGAGTTGCCATTTTGCAGTTCGCTCAATTGCAGTTGCACATGTCACAGGCTACCATTGCTGGAAGAACATTGTATACTTCTGTGGGTGGACTTTCAAGACTGCCACTTCAGTTTCTGGACTCCTAAGAGACACTTCTGCAAAGATTGGTAACTAAAGCCTGAATTAGTTTGCCAACTGAAACTAAGGTAGAATTTAGTTAATCAGTTGCAAGGTACTTGTTTCTGTATAATTGTCCAGTTTTATTTTTCTGGCTGTAACCTGAATTTATATGTGTTCAGTTTTAGTGTACTGTATTTATTTACTATTTTTTTGTTAATCTTAGTAAACTTTGTTTTTCCTTAAAATGCTGCCTGAGACTTGCTTGTTTTGGGTGTAAATGGTGGAACAGTATTAATAATCTAACACAACTGTTATATGCTATGGGTGTCATCATATGCAGCCAAACTGTGAGGGATCTGTGTAGTGATCCAGCAGGTTAATGGAAAATACCAGAGTCTCAATTGAGTCGGCAAGGGGTTGTGAACCAGGCTGGTGTATGCCCTGTAGGGAGAAGGCTAGCTCAGGTTGTCCCATTGCTTTGCCCAAAGAGGGTGTGATAACTTGGATCCTTTACCTGGGTGTACTAGCCAGGAAAGGGTTCATATTTGACCCCAGGACTCGAGACTGGTATTGTGCCCTGATCCAAAGCAAACAGGAAGGTATCCCCATTTGTCCCCTATCACAACCTGCACTTAAAGGGGTGGGCACTGTAAACCCAGTGGACCTGACCCCAGAGGTGGGTGTGTGACAGATCTGGTGGCAGAAGTGGGATATGAAAGATCTGGTTGCATACTGTTGCAATTTTTGGTGGCACAGGCATAACAGTCCAGTGTGTCAGATTGGTAAACTGTAAATAGTTCACACATAAACAAGGCAGAGATTTTAAAGAAATATATACCTTTGGTTACAGTGCAAAGTTCCCTACCTGTTTTATTCTTTTTTGGGTGCAAGTTAGTTTAGTCGTAGTTAGGGAAGAAGATGGCTTCCAACTACAGCGAATACATGGCAGACTACCTGAGGCAGTTGTGCCAAGAAAGAGGAGACCAGTGTGAGGGAATAGACAAGAAGCACCTCATGGAGGCTCTTGTGGCAGCCAATGCACAAGCAACTGTCCAGGACCTTGAGTCACAGTCGGTGACTGAAGGGGACCAGACCTTGGGTGTGGAGGTACCAGGGTCCATCACAGAGTCCAGTCCCAGGGAGGAGGACAGTGAGACCAGAAGGAATCCAGATCCACAGCACCAGGAGAAGGTCACCACAATGCTGGAGCCAGAAGGGATCAGGCTGCAGGTAGAGTTGAGGAGAATGGTGCTGGAATTCAAGCAGAGGAAGTTCTAGATGGAGCGGGAGATGCAGGAAAAAAGAAAACCATTGGCAGAGAGTGTCTGAGGAAAAAGAAAACCAGCAGCAAAGAGAGGCAGAGGAAAAAGGAAAACAGCTTCAGAGAGAGAGTCTGAGAGAGAGGAAAGAGAGCGCCAGAGGAAATTCAAACTGGCAAAGCTAAGACTCCAACTACCAGCATCAGAGGAGGTAAGTGGCAGGGGTGAACCTGGACCTCCAGGACTGGGGTACAAGTTAAATTCTAAATTAATATCTGAGTTTAAAGAGGGGGAGGATATGGATGCTTTTTTGAATTCATTTGAAAATATCTGTATTCAGGCTAAAATACCCAGGGAGTTCTGGAGCTTCCAGCTATCCCCATTACTTACTGGTAAAGCTCATGATGCATTTGGTCAAATAGACAATCAAGACAGCAATGGTTATGAGAAACTAAAAGCTGCTTTGCTTACATAGTATGAGTTAACCCCAGAAGCATACAGGGTTAGGTTCTGTAAGCTCTGGAGAAGCTCTGACATGAGCTATGATAAACTAGCCACAAAGCAACGTCAGTTTTTAAAATGCTGGTGGGAGGGAGTGGAAGCAAACGCTGTAGAAAAAAACTGAGGAGGTTGTACTTCTGGAGCAGTTCTTTTGGGCTTGTCTAGCACAGCTGAAAACCTGGTTGGGAGATCGAGACACCAAAACAGTGCAGGAGGTTGCCGAGCTCTCGGACCACTATGCCAGGAATCGGTCTGCTCTGAAAGGGAGTGAGTCTGGAGTGGCAGCACAGAAGGGGACCACGTGCTTTCAGGGAAGCAAAAAGTCTCACTGCCTCCACAGAAAGGGGGAAGCCTCAGGTTACAAAAAAGGGATGTCTCAGACAAAAGAAATGATGACTATTGGTTTTGCAAACAGCCAGGACATCTTGCCAGATAGTGTCCTAAAAAGGTGCAGAGTGGACAAAGTGGTGCTCGAACAGAGTTGGGTGCACTATGTATCCCTGAAAGCATGCCTACAAATATGAGGGAGCACATACACCCAGTTACTGTGAATGGGGTGCACACCCATGGGTTAAGGGACATGAGGAGTCTCTTACTTTAGTAAAAGGGGATTTGGTTGAGTCTGAATTGCTTAAACCTAATCAGTTTGTAACAGTAATGGGATTAGCTGGGGAGAAGAAAACTTTGCCACTTGCTAGTGGTCTCCTGGACTGGGGTGAGACAGGAGAGAGGGTACAAAAGGCAGCAGTTGCTGACAATCTTGCCCTGGATGTGATAATAGGGAACAATCTTCAGAAGGGGGTGGTGTATTTGGTTACCCACAGTCGGACCACAAAGGCCGATTGTAGTTTCCTGGACCCCATAGAAGCCCCTGTGGAAAACAATGGAAGGCTGGTTCCCCAGCCTGTGTCTCCTGACATGGAGAATAGTGAAAGTGGGGTAGGACTTACCCACGTAGCAGTTCATAAAACAGCTACAGAAGGTTACTTAAAGGAGGAAGGGGTAATCAATGGTCAAATGGTTAGGAATGGCAGTGATACTGAATGCCCTGATGCTAGAGCTATGGACCCCATTTTAGAGACTGAAGGGGACATGTCCCATGTCTTGGGAAAATGTGAAGAATTTGCAGCTGCTCAGAGGACTGATCCTAGTTTGGAGAGGCTGAGGCCTTGTACAGAACCTGACTGGACACAGGGAGGTGATGTGAGACACAGAGTATATTGGGAGAATGGACTGTTGTATATGCAGGATGTAAGGACAGAGGGAGGGGTGATGGGCAGGCAGCTTATCATTCCCCAGGGGTACCTGGAGTGGTTGCTCAAGATCGCTCATGATATCCCCATGTCCGGACATCTGGGAGTTGCATGCACCATGCAGCAATTCACCCAGAATTTCTATTGGCCCAACTTCATCCAGCAGGTGAAGGAATATTGTGGGTGTTGTCACCAGTGCCAACAAATAGAGAAGGCAGGTAATAAAGCCAAGGTCACCCTAATTCCCTTGCCCATTGTGAAGAAGCCATTTCAGAGGGTAGGAATGGATATTGTGGGACCCTTGACTGCTCCAAGTTCCTCCAGGAAGAGGTTTATCCTGATGGTGGTGGATTATGCCACCCAATATCCAGAGGCATTCACCCTTTTCTTGCTTAGGACAAAGTGGCAGGTGCCTTTCTAGGGAATTTCTCCCATGTCGGGTTTCCATAGGAGGTTATCACTGATCAAGGAGGTACCTTCATGTTGGACCTGATGAAGTGTTTGTGGGAGAAGAGTGGGGTGGTGCAGAGAAGCAGGACACCTTATCACCTGCAAGCCAATGGGCTTGTGGAAAGGTTCAATGGGACACTAAAATCAATGCACCAAGCATTTGCTGAACAGCATGGGAGTGACTGGGAGAAATACCTTCCCCACCTGTTGTTCTCATACAGGGAGGTGCCCCAAAATTCGACAGGGTTTTCCCCCTTCAAACTCTTATATAGGTGTAGGGTGCGTGGGCCCTTAGACCTGATCCAGGAAGACTGGGAAGGCAAGCATGCCACCCAGGGAACTCCCATATTGGAGTATGTCCTAAAGTTTTGAGAAGAGCTGAAGGAGCTTATGGGAGTGGCCCAAAGCAACCTGTCAGCTGCCTAACAGAAGTAAAAGGTCTGGTATGACTGCAGAGCACCAGAGCTTGCTCGCACAGTGGAGGTCAGGAGGTCATGGTCCTAATCCCGGTCCAGAAAGACAAGCTGCAGGCAGAGTGGGCATGACAATGCAAAGTAGTCAGACAAGTGACTGATGTAGACTATATTGTAGAACTGCCTGACAGGAGACATACCCATGTAATGTACCACGTCAACATAATGAAGCCATATGCAAATATGGCTGGCATTGTACTTGCAGTGTGTGGTCCTGGGGAGGGGACGGATGAAGCAGACCCCCTACTGGACTTGCTGGAGGAAAGTAAGCAGGAGTCCTCTGTGGAGGCAATCAAACTGTCACCCCAGTTGACCCCAGAACAGTCCCAGGAAGTGAGAGAGGTCTTAGAGGACTTTGCCCCTTTGTTTATGGCCAAGCCTGGACTAACCCCCTTAGTGACACATGACGTAGATACAGGAATGCAAGCACCCATCTGACGGACAGCCTACCAGGTGTCTGAGGCCATCCTAAAAGACATTAGGAGGGAGATGGAAGAAATGCTGGATTTAGGGGTAATTCAGAAACCCCACAGTCCCTGGGCCTCACCCGTAGTCCTTGTTCCCAAGCTGGATGGCTCTACTCACTTCTGTGTAGACTATCGTGGACTCAATGCAGTCAAAAAGTCTGACGCTCACCCAATGCCACTGACAGACAAACTACTGGACAAGTTGTTAGGGGCGACTTATCTCACCACCATTGACTTGACAAAAAGGTATTGGCATGTGGAGTTTACTGACAGAACTAGGGAGAGGTCGGCCTTCATCACTCCAATAGGATTATTCGAGCTCAGGGTAATGCCCTTTGGAATGAATGCTCCTGCCACCTCCCAAAGGTTGGTGAAACAGGTGTTACATGGTACTGAAGAGTACGCCATGGCGTACCTGGATGATATTGCCATCTTCAGTGCCAGCTGGAGGGATCACCTGTCCCACCTGATTGAAGTGTTGGGCAGGATAAAGAGGGCCGGGCTCACTGTCAAGGCTGAAAAGTGCCAAGTGGCCATGGCGAGGATGGCATACTATACCTAGGACATGTAGTAGGGCAAGGACAGCTTCACCCTAATCAAGCCAAGGTTGAGGCGACAGAGGCGTGGCCCAGGCCAGAAACCCAGAAGCCAGTTTGGAGTTTCCTAGGGACTGCTGGGTACTATCAGAAGTTTGTACCAAACTACAGTGCCCTGGTAGTTCCCATATCTGGCCTGCTAAACAAAAGAATGCCTAAAAAGATAAAATGGGAACCAGCCTATGAATAAGCCTTTACGCAGCTAAAGGATGCACTATGCAGTGCTCCTGTGTTGGCCAGCCCAGACTACAGTAAGCCATTTGTAGTCCAGACAGATGCCTCAGACATGGGTATTGGGGTAGTACGTAGTCAGACTTCTAGCCAAGGGAAAGATCACCCAATAGTGTACCTTAGTAAGAAGTTGCTTCCCAGGGAACAGACCTATTCCACAGTCAAAAAGGAATGCCTTGCGCCAGTATGGGCCCTGAAGAAGTTAGAGCCGTACCTCTATGGGAGGCGCATTTAGGTACAGATGGATCATAATCCCCTGGTGTGGCTGACTCAGATGGGAAAGAATAATGGCCATCTTTTGAGATGAAATATTGCCTTACAGGGCTACAATATGACCATTACCCACAGGGCTGGATTGGCGAATGCAAACACAGATGGACTATCCCGCCAGTTAGAGCAGTGAACAGAATTTGTGAAACTCATACCCTGCCTAGGGTTGGATTCCCACAAATTCAGCCTAGGAGGGAGGAATTTGTTTTGCTAGAATGAAAATTGACTGCTTATTGTACTGCAGTTTATTCTGATCCACCCCTTCTAGCTGTTTGTATTGTCCATGCTTGTTTCCATCTTTTCTATTGTATAGAGCTGTTATGCATTTCCTTTACCTTTCTAATTGTATCAGTTCTACATTGTGCTCCTGACTGTACTCTTCCAGGCTGTGTCTGAAAAATAGGCATATTGTTGTCTAGTGCACACACCCAGTAATCAAAAACTAAATAAATACAAAAGTAAATAATACTGAAAACTATACATAATCACAGGAATGGTTCCCAGTCCATAAAATTAATTTGATGGCCTAGGCTATATTATTGCATAAACTACACTCCAGGAACAGAATGCATGAGAGCATGCTTGGAATGGCTACACAAGAATCTCAAATGTATAAAAGCATGAGAACCAAATGTGCTGCACAAAAAAGACAGGTCACATAGCACAGATGCAATAAGTGCAGTGTATTTTATTCACGTGATTACCAAACAAAAAGAAGACTCACAAACAGCCTGGTGCTTGTAATCCCTACCAGATTTTTTTATCAGGAGGTTGGGGGCTTAAAGCTGAATCACAGCATTTAAGGTGGCCTCTTAAAGCTATAGAACAGCTCACTATTCATCTTGATTGTTTTACTTCCTTATTGCAATTTTATATTTTCAGGTTAAATCAAATATAATAAAATATAACTGTTTTTTTTTGAGAAGATAGAAGCTTTTATTATTTTTTGTTGTGTTTGATCCATGCACACTGAAGCATTAAAGCAGTGAGATCACCACAAGTTTGGCAGCCTTGCACCATTCCTCTGATCCTAAAAACATGTATCACAATGGGTGTATAATTGTACTGTAAGTCTATATTCAAATTATAATTACACACTAAGAAGAATGGTCTTAATGAGTTCATTTAAGGTTTCATAATTTGACATTTTGCAATTTTAACGATCTCCCAATCCTGGAGTCTTCAATTTGTTTTATCTAAACATTTCTTTGCTCAGTTAATCAATAGTCCAATAAGATTTAGAATAATATTACTTTAGAGCAAAAACTGTATAAACTTTGGGTTTGATTTTGCACAAATATTAACTTCTCTCTGAGTTGAAAAAACATAGGAGATTAGTTGTACATACTTTTGTATTTCTCCACACTTTTACTGTGGAAATTTGTAAAAAAAAATAAATAAAAATATAACACTTGACCTTTTGCACAGGTCTTGACTCCCATAAAGGAATGGCTTAAAACTTATTTAGGAGTCATTCAAGAGTTATCCGAAGGTCAAGATTTAGTAAACTATACATTTAATGCATTTTAATAATAGAGGTTGCCAAAGAGGATATAATAAATATAAACTGAACTTCACTGTATTCACTCATATAAACAAACAGTTGCTTTATTGTTTTATAACATATTATTTTGCAGTATCTATTTTGAATGCTGTGGCCATGAGGATGTGTGTGTGTGTGTGTGTGTGTGTGTGTGTGTGTGTGTGTGTGTAGTTTCTGTAGCTCAATACATTTTTTCCCAAAAAGCATAGTAAAAAATGCCTGCTGATTGCTATATATTTCACCTGGATACTTCACAGAAGACCTGGCATATGTCTGAGACAGTGTTTATCAGATAGTGTCTTAAGAGGTTAAAAAACTGTAAATCTTCTTAGATTTGCTGGGAAAGGGTATCATTTATGAGGTATGAATCTTTCATGAAAGATAATATCTGCCCAACTGAAGCTTGTAGCAAGAACATGTTTAAATGCTAAGTATTTAAATGTGCAAGTTGTTGCATTATGAAGGGAGTAAACACATCTCCTGTTTAATAGGCAACCAATATTTAACAAGCTGTTTCAGTTTCCTAATGGCCATCTGATAAGCAGCTTGGAGTTATGTCTCCAACATTCTAAACAGAAAGAAGGGAGTATTTTATTTCAGTTGGCATAATGATTTATAGATGTGGAAAGACACATTGAAAATTCCAAAATGTGTGTTCCACAATACTCCAATTTTCCAGCTACAGATAGCAAGATGGCTGTATGCTCTGCCCATAGCCATAAAAAGTAATCTACTTTCTCTTTGTAATAAGGTGTGAACTCTGTGCCCTCTTTGAATGCGAGAGGGACATGGTTCAGACTGATCCAGACACATGAAATGTAATAACTTTGGAGCACTAATGTGGGCAGAATGCCAGTGTGTGATGCCAATGGGGTTGTCGCAATTTGCTCTGGTAATGGAACATATATGTTCCTGAACTCTTTCCTTGACTGTTGGAATATTTCATCTGACATACAGAGGTGGGTGGTCGCACCATAGCACATACAATATACTACATGTGATTTACTGTTTTACTTCAGAATTTCTAGAATTAACAGCACTAGTAAAGCATCTGCCCTGGGATGACTTGCCACATACATTGCAGCAGCAATAATGGAGAAAGCTTACCAGTCTGGGTAAAAATCTCACTGATGCCTAGATATTGTAGTTATGTCATCTTGTAAAGTGACTGCAGACTACAGCATCTCCCATCCTTTTACTTTTTATAGCCCACTCTCAGGTAAGTACCAATTAATGGGGTAAATCATGGCCCATGGACAAAATGTGGCAGTATTTATTCATTATGCCAGCCACTCTGGGGGTAAAAGAGTTATGCTCAATTATCAAATTAATGGAAGTTTCAGAGTCTTCTGATCTCTCCTTCTGTCTCAGGATGGTGCTCCTGTCTCTAGTACAGGCTTTTTCCATGGCATTCTGAATCAAAATGAGATACTATCCAGTTTCCTGGAATCTATTAATTAGGTCCTTTGGCTTGGCTGTCAAAGACCATCAGATTATAACTATTACTTCGTAAACAAACTATCCAAAGAGAATGATCTTAAGCAAATGATGGTAGCTGTCAGCCTTAAGTAGAGCATTGCCTAATACACAGAAGGGTGGCATGGGACCCCACGGGGGAAGGAAACAACTCCTGGTGGGGACTCAATCATTAGGAAGTAGAACTCAGGGAGGAAGGGGAGAAGGAGGTAAGGTACCTGCCTGGCGCCATGGCTTGGAGGGACAGGGAGCGAATCCTCAGGATAGTGGGATCAGCTGCATGAGGGAGGGAGGGAGCTAGATGTCATTGTCCACCTAGGGACAAATGACCTGGCTGGGAATGGGATCAGAGCAGTGCAAGAGGATTTTGTAGAGTTGCGGAGGGGCCTTAGACAAGTAGCACGTACGGTAACCTTCTTGGAGGTGCTGCCTGTCTATGGCAAGGGTGATGCTAGGGTACTCCACACCATGGGATTCAATGCATGGTTGAAAAACTGGTAAGGAGCACAGGGTTTTGGCTTCATTGAGGACTGGGGATCCACCTGGAGGGATACGGCCTATTCTAGTGGGATGGTCTGCATCTGTCCAGGACGAGAACCAGGATCCTAGGTGATAGGCTCAAATGCTTCATTGGCAAGCATTTAAACTAGCCGAGGGGGGGGGGAGGTACTGAAAAGGAGCAGGGAAATCCCAGCCTCCCCCCACAAAACACAGTAGTTAGCGAGGTAAACACCAAGGTAGAGCAGTCAATAAGGAGCAGGACAGGGGTAAATACAAGGAAAAGGCAAAGGCAGTAAGGACAGAGATGGGGCTAAAAGGGGTAAGACCATCAAAAAATGGAGGGTGATGAGTACCAATGTCCAGTAGTCTGTGTAACAAGCTCCCTGAACTAGTAGCCTTGATGGAAGAGGGACACCTGGATATCATGGCAGTCATAGAAACATGGTACACAGAGATCCATGACTTGGATGTCAACATATTAGGGTACACAAGCTACAGGATGGACAGGGAGAGTAAAAGAGGAGAAGGAGGAGCTCTCTATGTAAGAGAAAGTATCAAAGCAACAGAACTGAAGGATAAACAGGGAGTAGAGGAGGACTGTGGGTCACCCTGGAGACAGGAAATGGCACTACAATCTGCACAGGGGTTGTATACAGACCCCCATCTCAGGGGGAGGCAATGGACAAGGAAATGATACAAGGCATCCTTAGAATGGCAGAAAAAGGGGAGATATTGTTGATGGGGGACCTGAATATGCCCGATGTTAACTCAGGTGCCTTTGCTGCAGCCACATCCAAGAGCAGGGTTATTCTCAATGCCCTACTGGGGCATGCCTCAGACAGCTAGTGGTGGAACCCACTTGGGAGGGAGCAATCTTAGATCTGGTACTGTCAAACTGGGAAGGAGAAAGAACAGAGCACTCTGGATAGGGAGGTCGATACCAGTCCATTCACTGAAGAAAGGGTTCTGAAAGAACTCTTAAAACTGAAGGTGGACAGAGCAATGGGGCCTGACTGGACTCAAACAAGAATTCTAAAAGAACTGACTACCCTTTTAACAAATCATGTGAGGATGGTGTGGTACCTGAGGATTGGAGGGGGGTGGATGTGATTCCCCTTCATAAAAGTGGGAGCAAGACAGAGGCAGGAAACTACAGACCTGTTAGTTTGACCTCAGTGGTAGGGAAAATGATGGAATCACTTCTGAAGGAAAGAATTCTTCAGTTCCTAGAGACCAGTGGGGCACAGGACCCAAGGCAGCATGGATTCACAGCAGGAAGGTCATGTCAGATGAATTTAATAGATTTCTTTGACTGGGTGACCAATGTAGTAGACCAGGGAGGGGATGTGGACATGGCCTACCTAGACTTTAGCAAGGCATTTGACACAGTCCCACACAAAAGATTAATATACAAGTTAGCCAGCCTTGGAGTGGGCCCCAAGGTGGTAGCTTGGGTAACAAATTGGCTGGACAACAGGACGCAGAGGGTAATAGAAAACGGAGTCCACTCTGAAGAAAGGGGGGTTACTAGTGGGGTACCGCAGGGTTCAGTACTGGGACCGGTCCTCCTTAATGTCTTTATAAGTGACATTGCAGAGGGACTGGAAGGAAAAGTATGTCTCTTTGCAGATGACACAAGGATCTGCAACAGGGTCGACACAGAAGGTGGGGTGGAAAGGATGAGAAGGGACTTAGCAAGGTTGGAGGAATGGTCAAATGTATGGCAGCTTAGATTCAATGCAAAGAAGTGCAAAGTAATGCACCTGGGAAACAAAAACCCAGGGGAAGAGTACACAATGGGGGTGAGATACTAACAACAACAAAAATGGAAAGGGACCGGGGGTAGTCATATCAGATGACCTAAAGGTGGGCAAGCAATGTGAGAAGGCAGTAAGGAGGGCTGGCAGGATATTGGGATGCATAGGGAGAGGCATCACCAGTAGAAAACAGGAAGTTGTTCTCCCTCTGTACAGACAGTTTGTGAGACGCCATCTCGAGTACTGCATGCAGTTCTGGAGACCCCATCTCCACAAGGACATAGACAGGATGGAGATTGTCGAGAGGAGGGCAACTAAAATGGTGCAGGATCTGCACCAGAAGACATACGAAGAGAGATTAAAGGAGCTTAATATGTATACCCTCGAGGAGAGGGGGGGGGACATGGTAAAAATGTTCAAGAACCTCAAAGGAATCAACAAAGTCCAAGAGGTAGCATCTTTCAGAAAAAGAGATGTGCAAGAACAAGGGGGCACAATTTGAAGATAGAGGGGGATGGCTCAGAGGTAATGTGAGGAAGTATTTTTTCACAGAGAGGGTTGTGGATACATGGAATGGCCTTCCTGAGGAGGTAGTGGAGTCAAAAACAGTGGGGAAATTCAAGAATGCATGGGACAGACATAAGGCAATTCTAGAGGGGGGTAAGAGGAAGTAGGCTGTTGGTTAACTAGGATCTGCAGCTTATCCATTAGGTAGGGAAATGGGCAGACTAGCTGGGCCAAGTGGTCCTTAGCTGCTGTCAAATTCTATGTTTCTATGTTTCACCCGATTAACATACAGTTATAAAGTAAGAATATAATTTACAGAGGCAACCTGCAGTAGGGAGGGAAATTGGGAAACATAACAGTCAAAATAAAAAATAAAAATACAGAAATCACACCTTCATATATTGTATATGCTGCACAGAGAATTACATATATACTGTACAATACGACTTAGAAAACCAGCAATGGAAGAGAGTACAGTATTATCATTTATTACAGTTTTGGAAGAAATTCACAGTAAGTAGTCATGTACATTTAAAATGGGATAAGAGACTGTTTAACATCAGGGATTCTGGTGAGTGGGCTGCTACCCAAGGCAAGACATTTCCATACTTGAGGGAGTCTGTGGAGAAAGGGCAATCTGCCCAGATGTTTGTTTCCTCCAGGAAGTGAAGACTCAGTGTGGGGATGAAGGTTCTGACTCGAGACAGGAGAGAGGGAGACTAAGGTGTTTAGGTAACGTGAAGGTTGTTGAATCATAACTTAAATCCATAAAGGGCAAGCATCTATTAATTAACAAAGCCCACATGCATAAGTCACAGTGCAGTGGCAAGTCCAGAGAGAGCTGTAGAGGATAAAATGGCAGAGGGAGTTGAACAGGGTATCTAATTTGGATTATAACTGGACAATAACCATGTCACCCATTTAATTTGCTACCCCTAGTCAGTGTTTTGATCCCTTCTTAGTTGAGGTCATTTACTGACTGTAGATGCCTTGTCATATAATGTCATCCCTCCTCCTATCAATTGGAAAAAGAACAGCTACTTACTTCAAAAGGCTTTCCTCCATGGGGCTACACCTTTGGAACTGTCAACTATTGGCATGAGGACCACTGGAAGCTTTTGGTTGTTGGTGTCACATACAATTGTGTGCAACATCGGCACATATATAATATGGGTGGTCCCATTGCTCCTCAGTTGCCCACTGGAGACAAGATCAGATGGCTTCTTACCATGAGGAACCAGGAGACCAAGCCAGTACCAGGCACACAAGGACAGGCACAGGACTGGAAATATTGTATACATTCATAAGTCACTTATGGACACCTCTGAACAAGGCAGATGACAAATTCTTCCAGCAGATACTTCAGGAAAGGGGTATGGAGGGTGGGTGTGCAGTGGCCCAGTGGTGTTTCTCTTGAAGATCTACTGTTATGGTAGTTAACTGTTCTGTCTTTATCAATCATAAAAATCTGTCCCATTGGGCTACATCTTTGGAATGATTCCCAAGCAGTACTCAAGGTACCCAGGGAGGATGGCATAGTCTGATATGCAATCAGGACAGAATGCCTTCCAGTAGCACAAGATCAAAGCCATCAAGTCTCTGAGAGACGATGCCTAGACTGTAGTGCTTAGTGAAAGTGTGCACAGTGCTCCAGGTGGCAGCAGCACATATGTCAGCTGCAGAAATATTTTTAAAGCAGGCAACAGAAGTGGCCATACCATGTGTAGAGTGGCCCCACACAGCACCAGGAAGTTCCTTACCATACTTCCTACAGTATAACAAAATTCATTACAGTGAGTCAGCTATTTGGATAGGCATTGTTTGGATACATGGGCTCCCTCTTTACCAGGGGCAAATGAAAGAAAGAGCTGAGAGTACCTTCTGCAGCCCTTCTTGCAATCAGGGCATTAACACAGTGTCCTCTGTACATCAGGTACAGTATATGGGGCAATGCCTCACCCTTGATAGCATGCTCAGGATAATACAAGGTTTATGGTCTGATTCAATGTGAAGTCAGAGACCACCTTGGGTAGAAAGCATGGACTGGTCTGCAAAGACACGTTGTCCTTTTTTTAAATATTTTATTAATTTTAAAAAAGAATAATACAGAAACAATGCGGCACTGTTACCCACATAGCTGCAATTAGAGATGCAATGAAGTTTTAATCCGACGGTGAATTTCCAGCGAAGTCACCAAATCTGCCTCTGCAGATAATTTCAGGACATTTCCTGTGTAATAGAAAATTCACTATGTGTCACTTTGTCTTGCTTTTTAGTTTTTTTAAGTAAAAATTGCACTTAAAAAAATCAAGACGAAGTCACAAATGGCAAATTCTGTCCCTTCTCCCCCCCCCCCCCCATTGATCGCCGGCCTGCTGGTGTCTATTTGCACCCTCCCGCCAATCATTGGCCCAACTTAAAATACTTTTCCCGGGTGTCTTGAGGTCCCTACTCCATGCTGATCACTGGCCCAATGTAGAATAAAAATCCCTGGTGTCTAGTGGTCCCCCTCCACCACCGATAGCTGGCCCAAAATAACCTATACATTTTTCCTGGTGCCCAGTAGTCTCTGCCCCACCAATCACCAGCCTGATATGGTAAAAATCTTTCTGTGGTGTCCAGTGGTCCCTCCCCTCACCCAGTCACCCACCCAATATAAAGTAGACTTCTCCCTGGTGTATAGGGGTCCCCCCCCACTGATTGCCAGCCTGATGTGCTGAAATAAACATTCCCTGGTGTCTAGTGGCCCCCATCCCAATCCCCTGTATACTAACATGACACTGTTTCCAGGTGTCTAGTGCACCCCCTCCCTAGTCCCTGATCCCCTCTATCAAACAGGTATTCAGTCCCTGGTGGTCTAGTGGACCCCCTCCCAATTCCTAATCTGCCTGTATTAATGTAAAGATAACTGTTCCTGGTGATCTACTGGACCCCCAGCCCCCCACTCTAGCAGGTAGTGCCCCAACAACCATGCTCTCCCCCATCTCGACCCTGAGCTGGTGACCAGCACAGCTCTCCTCTCCCCACCTCGGCCAACCACCCACTGAGCTGTCGATGAATGACAGCATTCTTGTACAAGCACGTGCTCATTCATTACAGCTCACACTCATTCATTCAGTTCTGTCAGCAGCTGGCCATGGTGCAGACAAGAGCAGATGGCTGTGCCAGCACTGGCAGGGGGTCAGGATAGGGGGAACTAAAGAGGCCCACCATGGCATTCCCTCCTATCCGGACCCCCCCACCAGTGACCAGCACAGCCCTCCACTCTTGTCTCCTCTGCTGACAGAGCTGTCACTGAATGAGCATGAGCTGGCCTGTCAATGAATAAGTGCATGGTTGTACAAGGATGCACTCATTCATCGACAGCTCAGTCAGCAGCTAGCCTTGGTGGAGAGAGGAGGACTGTGCCAATTGCCTGCTCAGGGTCAGGATGGGATGGAGCAGAGTGGTGGGGCACTGCTTGCTGGTTTGGGAGTCTGCGAGACCACCAGTGACAGTTATCTTCATATTTATCCAGGCAGATTGAAGATTGGGGAGGTCTGACCACCAGGGACTATATGCCATTTTGATACAGAGGATCGGAGATGAGGGGGGGGGGTCTGCTAGACCACCAGGAACTGGATACCATTTTGATACAGGGGATCAGGGATAAGGAGGGGAATCTGCAAGAGACCTGGGAATGGTGTCATGTTAGTATACAAGGGATTGGGATGGGGGGCACTAGACACCTGGGAATATTTATTTTAGCATATCAGGCCAGCGATCCTTGGGAGGGACCACTAGACACCAGAGAAAAGTCTGCATTATATTGGGCAGGTAATTGGGTGAGGAGAGGGACCACTGGACACCAGGGAACGTGTATATGTCATTTGGGGCCAGCGATCAGTGGGGGGGGTGATCACTAGGCACCAGGGATTTTTATTCCACATTGGGCTGGCATTCAGTGTGGGGGAGCTACTAGACACTAGGGAATTTTATTCTGCATTGGGCTGATGCTCGGCAAGGGAGACCACTAGACACCAAGGAATTGTATTTTATGTTGGGCCGATGATTAGTAGGGGGGCCACTAGACACCAGGGATAATTTTAATTGGTTAAACAACTTCTTCTGTGGCAAACTCCGCCTGAGGAGTTGCCAAACTCTGCTTTCCCTGAGTTTGTTTTTGGCAAATTTGGACTTCACACCCTAGATTAACTCCATGAATTGAGGAAAATATGCAAATTAATCTGTGGACCAGAGTTTCCCGACTTTGCCCATCTCTACCTACAACCTGTACACGGAGAAACAAGTCCAAAGCATGGGGGGATAAATAATGCAGTAAATAACATTAAATTCATGTCCTGTCAGAATGAAAAATAGAAGAAAAACTTCACAATCTGACCATTTATAGTATAAATTAAAACTAAAACTTAAACATTTCCCTCTGCCATCCCATCATCTTTCAGTAAGATTCAAACTTTGTATCCAAATATAACATCCCAATTAATGTAGACAGTAAGTATATTCTCTTACAGTGCAACATATCTATAAACACATCATATTTTTAGAGATTGGAGAAATTAGAAATTAAAGATTGCTTTGCATTTATTCATTCAAGTCACTCAGCAGCAGTCACTACTGCTGACCTTTCCTGCCCTAACATGGTAGAAGAATCTGCTTCCACATCCGAATCCTTTTCATACTGGCCTTGTAAAAAGACTTGGACAGTATAAAAAATATATAATCTTTGTCATTCAGTGCAATATGAACCTTAGTTGGTGCAAGCAGCTGAAACCTTGCATCTATCTCTAGCATATCTTGATGATCTGAGAGGAATTTTCTCTTCTGCGCTGTTGTGTGCAAAAGGCAAAGTCTGGGAAAGCTCTTAAATGATGACCGCCTATAAATCAATGTTCATTTTATCTGAGACAATTTAATTATTAAGTCTTTGTTCGATTCAAACACCAATTATATAAATATGATGACTTTGGAGTCCACACTGGTTAATGGGGTCCTTTATTTGGTACTCAAAATGCCTTAATAAAAAAGGGTAAACTGTTCAGTGGTAAATCATACACCTCAATAAGCATATTTTTGACCAGCTCCTTAACAGATTGAAATTTGAAGTCAAGTTTTGTGGGTAGTCCAACTCTCCGAAGATTCTTGCACTGGATCTGATTTTCCAAAAGTTCTGTTTTACGATTTATATTATAAGAGTCCTTCACCAAACCAAATATTCTAGCTTTAACAGCCTTTACTTTCTCATTTGTCATTGAGATATTGGTGGTATTGATCTCAATTTGCTTTTTACCTAATTTAAAGTCTCTCTGTTAGCTTTGATGTCTTGCTGTAAAGATTCAGTCTTTGAGTTCAGAACTTAAAATCTCTGGTAAGGATGCTGTATCCAGTCTAATATTTTTTGTAACTTTTTGTTTATTAAAAATGTTTCTTGTAGAATACAAACAGGGCACCACAGACAGGAATATAACAACATTAGCTGCATTCACAAAAGTACATTAAAGGTGCAACCAATAAGGCTTCAGTCAGGATGCTAATATTAGATACTGTATATGCAGTGCATAGTTACATAAAGAGGCCTAGAGTTGACAGATAAACTGATAACTAAGACAACCTTTGACTTAAAAAGTCTTATGTATTCTTTACATTATAAAGAATCCCATATCACTGATAATAGGGAGGTCCCACCTAATGACATAAATATGCCTCAAAATTACCATTTTGGATCTGTTTATCTGCACTAATAAATCTGAACTGGCTTGAATAAGTCCTCGTGATCAACACCCCAAATTGGCATGTTACATATATAGATCTAGGCCTGCAGAGCATGCACCCCAATCACCAAACAGTCGCACCCCACAACCACTCATGGAACAAAATCCTGCAAATGATGCATGATGCACAACACTCATCGCCTCCATAAGAGGTTGAACTTTTTGAGATGATGGTTTAGTTGTGCTGTAAGTTTTTCTATTTTATGTATTCCTATTACTAGGTCCTGCCAGAGGGAAATTGTGGGAGTATTATGAGTAAGCCAGTTTTTCATAATGTTTTTTTTTTTCACTACTAAGAGACAGATGTTTAGTAGTTTTCTAGTGGGTGGGAATGCAAAGGGCCCCCAATATCATGAAAATAGAAAAATGTCCCCCATCAACTGAATCAGTGTTCCAAAGATGTCCGATAACACCGCATTCAGAGTGGCCAGAAATTGTTTCAATAGTGGACAATCCCAAAAGATATGCCCATGTGTGGCTAGGGAGTGGCTGCAGCCCGTCCAGTACATCGTATTACCCCCAGGGGTGTATTTTTGTTGCATTGCTGGGTTCTAAAATATTGAATTGTCACATTCCATGAAAATCTTTCCACCCATAGGATGCTGTGATGGAATGGAATGACTTTGGATGTCTTTTCCATTCCTGGTCATCAATGGGGTGATGCACATCTGCCTCCCAGGTTTATCTAATAGTGTTGACTGAATCTGCCCATAACTGGTATAAAGCACCATAGATATAGGAAATCATATGAGAGAGAGGAGCTGCACTCTCCAATGCCTACTGCAATACAGTAACCATTGAAGAAAAAGCTGTGTTGTCTAGGGTTGAGGGTATTATTTTTTTAACAAAATCTGCCACTTGTAAGTAACAGAATCTGTCCTGGGGAGCAATGAGTACCTTTGTTGCACTTTCAGATACAGTATTATCTGTCCATCTTTGATAAAATGTGCTATCAGCTGTAGGTCTAACCTTTCCCAGCCGCTGAATCCATTATCCATATACAAGCTGGGAGAAACATAGCCAAATATGGAAGTGAGTATAATAAATATCTGAACCTCCATAGAGGAATAAATTCTAATAAAAATTTTCAGTGTCTAAGGGTGTTACTGGTGTACAGGGTTCATGTTATTTTGGTTGGGGGGGATGCACAAGTAAAATTTTGTTTAATTGATGTAAGTTCTCCTCCTGCATTTCCAGGCTTTTCCAGTGGACCTGGTAATTATTATTAGGCAAAAAAAAGATATTGTGCGTAATTGGGCTGCCAGATGGTACTGTGCCAAGTTCTGCACATTCAACCCCCCCCCCCCCAAACACTTAGGTAATTGTAATATAGAGCATCTAATACATGGTCTTTGCACCTCCCAAATATATCTGGAGATTTTCTTATTAAGATCTCTAAAGAAAGTTGTGTGTGGGGGAGGTAAATGGAAGGGTTTGTGCTAGGTATAAGAACCATGGGAGCAGATTCATATGAACTGCATCTATTGTTTGAATCATTAAGATATCTAAAGAAGGTTGTGGGGAGGGGAAGGGCAACCAGGAGGGTTTGTGCTAGGTATAAGAACTGGGGAGGCAGATTAATGTGAATTGCATCTATTCTTTGCATCAAAGGAAGATAAATAGTCTTCCATGTCTCCATATCCGTAGTAAGTTGTCATAGTAAAGGGTCATAGTTATGTGGGACTAAAAGAGTAAAGTCCCCCACAAGCTGCACTCCTAAATATTTTAATGATAAAAGGTCACAGAAAGGGATATGTTTTCCTTATATAGATAGAAGGCGTGTAATGCACCCAAAGGACTTCTACCTTTGTCATGTTAAACTTAAAGCCTGCTAGTTGTCCAAAGGATGTCAAGGTATGCCAAAGATTGGGTAAAACCAGGTCGGGGAGATTAGGTAAACTAATAAATCATCAGCATATAACTCTAGCTTTTGTTACCTTTGCTCCAGGTTGATAACAGTAATCACCTCGTTTTGCCATATGGCTTGGGCTAGAGGTTCCAACTAGACAGCAAACCAAAAGGATGAGAGTAGACACCCCTGTTGAGTGCCCTGGAAAAGAGAAAATGGCTCAGATGTATGGCCATTCACCTTTTACATAGGCCATTGGGATATCATACACTCATTTAAGAAGTCTCCTGAATTGTTGGGAAAAAAAACATCTTTCTCATGGTCGTGGCAGGCCATGCCAACCAGTCGAAAGCCTTCTCTGCATCTAAACTGGGTAAAAGAAAGGGTATTTTCAACTGGGTGGCATGGTGTTGGTCTAGTTGCTATGAAAACAGTTTGATCTCCATTAATGATAGAAGGAAGTATATTTTCCAATTGCTTGGCTACAATCGGTGTAGACAGTTTATAGTCATTGTTTAAAACCAATATAGGGTGGTATGAGAAGCACTGGGCATTATCTTTTCCCAGTTTTGGAATAGTAGAAACAGTGCCAAATTTCCAGGTGGGTGGGATGTTTTCACACTTCATCACCTCTCTGCAGGCACTTAAAGCTGGTACCAGCAGGTCTCGAAATGGACTTGTAAAATTCTCCCATGTACCCATCTGGGCAAGGGCTCTTACCTGACTTCAAGTTTTTAATAGCCCCCTCCAATTCTGCATACATAACAGAAGCTTCTAATGGGGCAGTTGGTTAGGATTTAGTTTAGGAAGGTGTAGGCTGTCAAAGTAGACTGATCCGGTCATTTGGTCAGATCATTGTGCTGTCAGGTTCAGCTTCAAAGTCCCCCTGAATGTCCCTTCCCCTGTGGAAATGGTCCAGTTCCACCCTTTGAAAGGTTTACAACCAAAGGGACTGATGACAGAACTGGATGTTTTGTCTGTGTGTGAGGCTTGCGCTGGTGGTCCAAGGAATGCAGTGATAGCCTATAATAGGGCTGTCATCAATGCCCTGGACCATCTGACATTGATTTGTGTACGCCCCCTGGTATCAGATCTTGGCTTGCCATGGTTTGATGGTGAGCTACAAGAGCTGAAAACCAGGGGCTGAAGTGGGAGAGGCATTGGAGGAAGACCAGGTCTCAGGAGGACAGGCTGGCTCTGATCACTCATTATAATGAATAACAGAATGCAATCACCCAAAAAAGGCAGCTTTTATGTCTAGGATGATTGTAGCTGGGAAGAACTGACTGACTAAGCTCTTTTGGTCTGTAGGCAGGCTAATACATCTGGCCTGTCTGGAACCCGACAGGGTTTTGTAAGCTCACAAGTGTGAGGAGTCTGCTCGGTTCTTCTCAGACAGAGTGTCCTCTGTGAGGGCTGGGATTTCTCCAAGGGGAATACCATCCTCCAACAGTGGCAGTCCCTGGGTGGGTGATTGCACTTGGTCGCCCTGGGGTGAGTTCAAACTGGTGATGACAATGGAGGTCTGTGAGGTGACCTCTGGGCTCAAACTAACATTCTGCGACCTTGACCCAGGTCCGATGTGACTACTAGTAGGTTGCGTCGAGGCTCTGGGTCTGGATTTTGCCAAGATAGCCGGGAGCTGCTTGTCTGCAGAGGTTTTCCTGCAGTCTCTTAAACATGCTCTGGTTAAACCCCTTCTGAAAAAACATCTCTGGACCCTGACGTCTTGGCGAATTACCAGCCTATCTCAAACCTCCCCTTTTTGATGAAGGTTCTTGGGAAGGTGATCGCAGAACAGCTTACGGGTCACCTCATGGACTTCCAAATTTATGAACTGTTTCAGTCCAGATTTAGGGCCCTGAATAGCATGGAAACCACATTGGTCAGGATGCTGAATGACCTGTTCAGGGTGAGGGATAGAGGAGGGTGAACAATTCTCATCCTCGTCAATCTCTCCTCAGCGTTTGACACTGTGGACCATGGGGTGTTGTTGGACAGGCTGAGGGAGTATATAAGACTCACTAGCAAGGTCATTAGCTGGTTTGAGTCCTTTCTCCGGGGCAGGTCTCAGAGGGTGGTATTGGGGGATTATTCCCCGGACCCAAAGGACTTGCCCTGTGGAGTTCCCCTAGGCTCTGTCCTCTCCCCAGTGCTGTTCACAGTGTACATGCTGCCCCTGGGTGAGGTTATAAGATCGTATGAGCTGAGTTATCAATGCTATGCTGATGATACTCAGCTCTGCCTGTCCTTTGCACCTGACAGATCTGATGCGGTCAATATCCTAAATAAGTGCTTGACTGAGATTCAGGCTTGGACATTGTTGAACTGGCTGGGACTTAACCTAGGGAAGACTGAGGTGCTGGTGGTTGAGCTGGGTCAAAGGGGAGGAATGGGGGCCTTTGGGAATAGGTTGGGACTTTTTATTGGCCCGACCGAACTGGAGGCCTCCCTAAAGGTGAAGAATTTAGGCATTTTTCTGGACAATGAGCTGACATTTGACGCTCAGGTGTTGGCTGTTGTCTGGACTGTGTTTTACCATCTCTGAAACATCACCTAAATTTAAGTCCGTTATTCCCCTCGACAACCTGGCCACACTGGTGCATGCTTTCATCACCTCGAGGCTTGACTACTATAACACACTCTACCTTGGAGTCAGAGGAGGTGCGATGCAGTGCCTGCAGCTTCTGCAGAATGTAATGGCCTGGTTATTGAATGGACACTCAAGGTTCAGTCATATTACACCTGTGCTGTACGAACTGAATTGGCTGCCAGTGCACTGCTGCATCACCTTTAAAGCAGATAATTTGACCTACAAGGCCCAGCACGGGTTGGGTCCAGGCCACCTTCAGGAGCTTCTGCATCCCTACACCCTATCTTGTTCTCTCTTATCAGCTGGAGTGGTCCTCCTGGAGGTCCCCAGGGCTAGGTTGAAATTTTCCTGGGACTGGGTGTTTGAAATAGCAGCCCCGGTCCTCTGGAACTCATTGCCAGGGTACTTCCAAGAGGTGCCTTCCTTGGAGCTGTTCAAAAAACATCTTAAGACCTTCCTGTTTGAGCAGGTCTTTGTGACCTGAGGATCCTATTACGGGATCTTATTCAGCATGGGAATTAGTCTGTTCGACGATGAACTTGCACCATTTGGTCAAAACCTTCTCCAACTGATGGCCTCATTGGGCCTGACCCAGGTTATTACCTCTGCAACCCATCGGGGGGACACTCATTGGATTTGATATTCCATCTGGGGATGGAAGTCTCTAATGTGGAGGTGGAGCCCATCAGTTGGTCTGACCATCATGCCCTGAGGTTCAGTTTTGCAGCCCCCCAAAAGAGGCCTACCCCTAAGGAGATAGTACAGTTCGGTCCTTTGGGAGGAGTTACCTCACAAGGCCTAATGACGGAGCTGGACCTCTCAGGATTTCCAATGGATAGCACTGACCCAGAGTCCTTAGTGCTAGCCTATAATAGGGCAGTTGTAAGGGCCCTGGATGTCATTGTTCCAGTCTGTGTTCATCCCTGTACTCTCCACCTGAGGGCCCCGTGGTTTACCACGGAGATCCATGGGTTGAAGAGACAGGGTTGAAGATTGGAGAGACGTGGCGGAAAACTCACATGGAAGTGGACAGGCTTAGACTGTTAGAGCATTATAAGACCTATCAGTTAGCAATTTTCCATAGGAAGGCAGAGTTCCTGTCCAGGGAAATTGCTACAGCGAGGAATAGACCTGCCCAGCTCTTCCGGACTGTGGACAGATTGTGCAATCCAGTCTGTCTTCAAGCTGGTCGAGCATTGTCACAGTTACAGTGTGAGGAATTTGCGATGTTCTTCGCTGATAAGGTGTCCACTATCAGGGATGAGATCAGCTAGTGCCTTCCTATAGGGTCTTGCAGTGATCAACCGAGGGACACAAATACCCAATTAACTTGGTTCACCTTCAGTCAACCGGCAGTCATGGATATAGTGAGGATCATCCAGACTTTGCGGCCAACCTGCTGTAGATTGGATCCAGGCTCTACTCACCTACTTGTGGGGTGTGTAGAGGTTATTGGCCCGATCCTTACTGGGATAGTTGTGGTGTCACTGGAGAGAGGGATCTTTCCTGATCCCTTGAAGGAGGCAATAGTACTCCCCCTTTTGAAAAACCATCCCTTGATCCCGACTGCCCAGAAAACTACAGACCAGTTTTGATTCTTCCTTTTTTGGGAAAGATTGTTGAGAAGGTGGTAGCATTGCAGCTGGAGGACCATTTAACCATCCACAGTATCTATGACCCCCTTCAATCTGGCTTCAGGAAAAGGCATAGTACTGAGATGGCTCTTGTTCAGGTACTAAATGATCTCCTGATGGTGAGAGATCAGAGAACTTGTTCTATCTTGGTTCTCCTTGATCTCTCAGCAGCGTTTGACACTGTGGATCATGGGGTGCTGCTCGATCACCTGTGGTTTTTTCTCTGTGGACTAAGGGGGGTGGTCCACAGTTGGTTTAAATCTTTCCTGCAAGGTAGGACTCAGAGAGTAGTGTCGGGGATTCATTCTTCGGCCTCTCACTGTCTACACTGTGGGGTGACACAGGGTTCAGTGCTGTCTCCCATGTTATTTGCAGTGTGCATGCTTCCATTGGGGGACATTATAAGACAATATGGGTTGAAGTTTCGTTGCTATGCCGATGATTCTCAACTCTATATGTCTTTTGTGCACATGCAGGAGTCTGAGTCAAGTACATTGTTTAACAACTGCCTTCTGGAGATACAGAATTGGATGAGTACCAATTGGCTGAAGTTTAATCCGGGAAAAACAGAGGTATTGGTGGTGGAACTGGGGGGGAGGATGTCAAGTTCATGAGAAGGAAAACCCTCAGGTTTATTTCTGGGGGAGACCCCGCTTATGGCATCTGGTCAGGTACATAACCTCAGTGTTATATCTGATGAGGGCCTGACCCTGAGGGCGCAGGTGTCGGCTGTGGTCAAATCATCCTTTTTCCATCTAAGGAATATAGCACGGGTGAAACACTTGGTTCCATCAGAGGATCTTCCTACCCTGGTCCATGCCTTTGTTGCCAGTCATCTTGATTACTGCAATGCCCTTTATCTAGGGCTTCCAGGAGTGGATATCTGCCACTTGCAGCTGGTGCAAAATGCGGCGGCTAGGTTGTTGACTGGAAGCCCTAGGTCCAACCATATAACACCTGTGCTTTGCGAGTTGCACTGGCTGCCGGTACAGTGGCGGATCACTTTCAAAGTCATGTCGATGACCTATAAAGCCCTACATGGTTTGGGACCCCACTACCTGGAAGAACTCTTGACTTCTTACTGCCCCTCCCGCTCCCTCCGATCCTCTGGTGAGGGATTGCTAGAGATTCCCAGGGTAACCTTAAAAACATCTGGTGGAAGAACATTTGCCTTTATGGCTCCTACCCTATGGAATTCTCTACCTTGCCAGATACGAAACAGCCTGACTGTGGAGGGCTTTAAAAAAGCCCTAAAGACCTTCCTTTTTAATCAAGCATTTCAGTGATGTAAATTATGTTAAAGCTGTTATACTGTATATAAAAGTGTTATTTATTATTGTGGTTTTAATGCTGCTTATGGAATTTTGTAAAGGTGCCCTGAGCTTGGGAAGGGCGTCTTGTAAAAATAAACTTTACTTACTTACTTACTTTGATTTTTGTAGGGTCTGTGGAATTTTATGTATTTATGCTCCCTGTACCTTACTGCTGTATGTATATTTGCATATTTTTATACTTTATTGTAAGGGCGCTCTGAGCCCTCAGGAAAAGAAATAAAGTACTACTACTACTAAGTAATGCATTAAGTTCTTGTGGGCTAGATGTGGTATCAGACAGTAAAGAGTTTGATAGTATTGTTTAAAAGCATTCAATATCTTCTTGGGCTGTTTTAGGAGGATGACAGATGAAGGGCATCTAATCTGGGTGATGACTGTCTGGCCCTTTTTGTTGCCTAAGTTGATAGGCTAAGATACGAGCAGCCTCAGAGCCCTCTTCATAATATTTTTGCTTTAAAAATTGGACAGCTAGCTCTGTTTTAATGTCTAGGACTGCCTGCATTCTCTGACAGGTGGCTTCTAAGAGAAGTGCCACTAAATGGTCCCCCTTGGTGTGTTAGTTCTAGAAGTTCTTCAGCTGTGTCTGTAAAGTACCTAATTGCTCTGCCTGCATTTTTTTATGGTGTGATGAAAACGTAATTATTTCACCTTGAAAAACAGATGTATTCATCTCCCATAAAATACAGGATTTTACTCCTACATCGTTATTGTCAATGACGATCTGCAGGATCTTTTCTTTGATCAATGCTTGAAAAGCAGGTATGTTAAGTAAATAATTATTTAGATGCCAGAGAGTTTCCCCTTGTTTGGGGCTCTAGTCCAGTATCATTAACAATGGTACATGATCAGAAAGGAGAATCAGAAACATCTGACAGTCCCCTAATAGGTGTTGATGCTCTCTAGAAACATGGCAGAGATCTATGCAAGTGCAAAGGTTGTGTGGGGCCAAAAAATGTCTATCCCCTGTTGTGAGGGTGTATTAATCTCTGGCATCAACCCAACCCACCTCCTTAAGACAGGACTGTGCAGATCTTTGTGCACCCATCTTTTGAGATTGATTTAGGTTAGTGGTATCTCTCAGACCAAAGATCATATTGTAATCCTCTCCCATTAGTATAACTCCAGTTTGAAACTCAGTGATCTTCTGAAAAAGGAAATGCACAGCATCCGCATCTGAGCCTGGTAGCATATAAATACTTACCAAGGTCAACACAACCACCATATCTGTGCAGGTAAGTAAGGCTAACCTCCCCTCAGGAGCAGTATAGGTTGTGGTAAGTTGCAGAGGGGTACTTCCAGCAATCAATATTTGTTTTGTTTTGTTTTGTTTTGTTTATTTAAAATCTGGAAAGGACCATTGGCCAAAAACCCATTTAGATGAGTGACAAGAACAAATAACAAAAATATACAATATTAACATTACCCAAGAGTTAATAGTCAATCATACAAAGATATACAGAAATAAAGTTAAAAAATAGTCAGTGAAACATTTACATCTGTTACTGGAGAAAAATGTTTTTTTTTTTTTTTCAGGGCTAATCTGAGTGTATATGAAAAGTTACTAACACAAGTTATCATTGATGGTAAGGCATCAAAAGCTACAGGCAAAGTATATAACAATGATCTTGGACCACTCAAAGTTTTCATCATAGGAACAATGAACCAATTACATTGGGAAGAGCTGGTTAGAGCAGTAGTAACATGTTTTTTTGAAAATTACATAAAAAGAGCTTGGAACCCTGTCCAGGATTACTTTCTGGCTAAGGTGCCAGGTTGGAACTGGTACTTCTGTTCAAGCTGCAGCCAAACCAGTTGCTCATACAAATTACAGTGGTGAGTAGTATATGGTAGCTGATAAGCAAATCTAGCAATCTGATTCAGTAAATTCTTAACCTTATTTAATAACCCTGCACCAGCTGAATGATAGAACAACAGTCCATAATCTATCAGAAGTAATAGGAAACTGACACAGCAACAACCTACTGGAAGGGGCAAGTAACATGTTAAGTCTATAGAGAGAACCTAGTCTTTGATGTATTAGTTTAATCATGGTATTAATGTGCTGTTCATATGCAAAAAATGTGTTCAATAGAAGTCCTAGATATTTAAAGGTCCTGACTTGTTCTATGTCATCGCCCTTTAGCGTGTGTAGTAAAAGAACAGAATAATCAGTCAACTTTTTCTTTGACTATAAAACTCATGCATTTTTTTTTCATTTAATACCAATTTATTAAGGCAAAACCATTTTTGAATTGCAACAAAACCACAGGCCAAGTCATTATGTACTTTCAAAAGATTGGAGCTCTTATTGAGGTTGACCACGTCAACAGCATAAAGGAATATTTGTGCATTAAAGCAAACAGAAGGTAGTGTATTCAAAAATAAACTAAATAGAAGAGGACCCAAAATGGAACCCTGAGGAACACCCAGTGAGACTATAGAGGGGGGTGAAATGCATCCCTTAATTTTTGTCAGTTGAGAAGTGCAAAAAGGTACCTCTCAAATCAACTAACACCCTAAGGTAGCTCTCAAACCAACCAACAACCTCAGAAGACAAACCTAGTTTAAGAAATACAGACAAAAGTGGGTTATGATTCACCAAGTCTAAATCCTAGATTGGGTCCACAAAGGCAGCCACAGTAAAAAATTATGTATCTAGAGTCTGGTGTATTGACTGTGTGGACCCAACCAAGACCATCAACATGCTGTGACCTGGGTGGAATCCATGTTGGGTGAGAGTCAAAATGTCATACTTAAGTAAATAGTCAATCATCTGATCAAAGACTATCCACTCAAGAACTTTAGATAAGGGAGCCAACAAAGAAACTGGATGGTAATTTTGTACACTGGGCATGTCCTCAGCTTTAAATATTGGAACAACTGTTGCCTTTTTCCAAATGTCTGGAAATTGACCAAGCCAAAGAGACATATTAAATATTTTTGTGAGTGGAAAATAAAAATGTTGGCAGTGATCGTGGCCATGTCATGTCTCTTTCCTCCCCAGAAAGAAGAGGCTACCACCTGAGTATAGCAACATTTATTTAATTTGATACATTCCTCCAGACTGAGGTGCATCTCCTGAAGGAGGACAAATGTGGGTCATATCTTTTTGATGGAGGCTAAATCTTTGGCTCGCTTAACTGGGTTGTTCAGCCTGTTGACATTTTGGGAGTGCACTTTAATGGTAATAGGGGTAATCATAATGGGACATCTAACAAATGGTCCCCTAACTGTTTTTCATCCCTCTGTGATGCAGTAAAAAGAAAAGGGTGGTAGCCCTGGATACTCCAGTCCTTTGAGTCCAAGCCTCAAGGGAATTTGGATCACTAGTTGCTGAATAAGTAAAAGTTCCCCACCACTCAGTTGTGATGTGGGCATAATCTTCAGGCAGCCACATATATAAAACTATATAGAAAAGCATGAATCCATATCCATTGTGCAGACAAGTAACATACATAACAAACACATGCACAAACCGCACCACAACATATAGTGCATGGTAACAATGTATAATGGATTAACAGGAATAGATTAAAGAATCTAAAATCAGAAACAGGGCTTTCAAGGTAGGAGGGCTGAAAAATGCACCTTCTAGAGAGCCAGGCATGGTCAAACAAGTGTGACTTTTCCCAGCTGGAAGGTAAGGTGACTACACAGAGTGTCAGGCCTCCCTGGTCATGGAGATACCCAGACCAGTGAGGGGAAGGGAAGTCAGGAAGGACAAACACCACAAGTGCCAGGAAGAGCTGTGCGTACCACAGTGAACTGAGGTGTGTTATGACGTAGCAGTGCTTAAGCACCTGCTGAAAAAGTAACAGCTTTCATATATAGCAGTGGTCCTGGGTAGATCAGCACTTCATAAATCCAGAAGTGCAGGATCACATACCAAGGATATCATCTATAATAGTCTACTCACTGAATCAAAAAATTAAGCTGCTGAAAGACAAGCAAGAATCTGAAAATAAATTACATGTCCTCCTGCATTAGAGGAAACACTAGTACCAAACCCATTGATAGACCACAATATTAACAATTGTTCCCTCCCTCTCTATACTGTGTCTCCCCCATACAGCAATATAAGTCTCTGTCAGCTCAGGTAAAAGAGAGTGAAGAAGTGTTCAATCTATGATGCTGAAAGCCTTGAGGGGACGTAGGAATCCCATGGATACCTCCCTGTCTGATTCTGAGGCTTACAGTACTCTGCAGGTGGAAACAGTAGCGGTGGTAAATTCCTCTTGATAAGGATGGAACTCACAGCTTTCCATCCACATTCTATAATATGCCCAAGTTGGTTTGCCTGGGCTATATGAAATCTTCCCTGGTCTGGCAAGTTGTACTACTTTAAAAATGAGTACTAACTGCTGATGGCAAGATGCCTGTATGGCCTAGGGTCAGTGAGTGTACAAAGTGTTACCAGTTAAGGGTGGGTTGCGAACTGAGAGGGGGATATGCAGCTGGAGATCATGGGCTAGGCAGGGAAGTACAAAGAAGAAATAAGGAACAGTCTCACCCAATTGGTTCAAGTAGCAGGGTCTTCCCAGATAGCGGTCTGCATCCTGGTTCTCGAAAGGATTTTGGGTAGAGGTGGGCGAAGTGGCCGGAATTCGCTCTGCGGAGTGATTCGCGAAGTAAAGCAGAATCCACAAAGTGCTCCACAACGTGAAGCGGAGTACTTGGCGTTATAATGGGGAATGCGAAGTCCGTTGAAAACAATGACTGGTATTCTGCCTTCCCCAAACCACTTCTCCACCAATTTTAAGGTGAAGTACATTGAAATCAATGTACTTCGCATCATTTCACCTTGTTATTGAGCTCCAAGGCGAATTTGCAGTGCTTCATGGGATTGCAGGTCACATGGGCTCTAGATTGTTCTGCACAGCCTCAGTTCTGTGTAGTATGTGAGTAGTGGAAGATGGACAGTTTCCTCTCAGTTCTCTGAGATTCAACTCCTCTAAAAGTTGTTAAAAAAGCCTTTTTGAGCCATTTTGTTTGCTCAAAATTTAGTGCATCGATTGTAGGAAACCCCCTGTGCTCATATCATTAAATGCTTATTGTTTGTGTGTGGATTTTGAATGTTAATTTAGAACAGTCAGTCTGTGTACTGTGAAATGTGCTTTGGGGGAAGGGCATATCTGTGGTGTAGGTAGATTAACTGGGAGGAAAAAGACAGTCTTTCTGTTTTGGTTATATTTTTCTTGTCTAACTGTGTTAATGTACACACAGCAATATTTTCAGTAATTCTTGACATTTTTTTGCTGATTTCAATGGTGCAGCAGTGTATAATTTCAGTTTGTTTAACACATTTGGTTATATTGCTAAAGGTTTTCAATTTGCTACACAATACTTGTAGTGTGTGTGTGAATGTGTGTGCAATGTGTACCAATAAATCACACAACTTTTATTGTGCCAGAGTAATTGCAGCAGTGTGCACCTGTTATCCACCGCACCTGCATGATTTTTTTATACTGATTTGTGGTATCGTTACTGGTAGTGGACTGTTACTGCCGTGCACTAACCCAGCAACCGGCAAAAGGTAATCTTTTCAAGATTTGGATTTGTGACTTGTGAGCACTGGTTGGGTGGTGCATCTGACTCTGCATCTCTTGAGTGCCCAGCGCAATCTTAATCTGTCTGTGCATTTGCAGTACACCATTAATTCTGGGAGATTTTGTATTATTTGTTACCCTCTTATTTCACTTTGCCAGCACTGGGGAATTTTTTGGACACAAGACAGTAGCATTTTGGGGATGCACATTAATTCTGGTGACTGTGTGTGACCACTGTGTGCATGACTGAGTGTGCCATTAATTCTGGGAGACTTTACAATTCTAGTTACACTCTTATTTCACTTCATCAGCACTGGGGAATTTTCTAGACACAAGACAGTAGCATTTTGGGGTTGCAAATTAATTCCGGTGACTGTGTGTGGCCACTGCTCACATGACGGAGTGCATCATTAATTCTGGGAGACTTTGCATTTTTTGTTACCCTCTCATTTCACTTCTCCAGCACTGGGGAATTTTCTGGACACCGGACAGTAGCATTTTGGGGATGCAAATTAATTTTGGTGACTGTGTGTGACCACTGTGCGCATGACTGAGTGTGCCATTAATTCTGGGAGACTTTGTATTTCTTGTTGTGCTCTCATTTCACTTTGTCAGTACTGGGGAGTTTTCTGGACACAAGACAGTAGCATTTTGGGGATGCTCATTAATTCTGGTGACTGTGTGTGTATGTGTGGGCACTGGGGGGCTGCCAATATTGTTGCCACTCTGCCTTACTTCACGTTAAGGCAGAATGACAATGTGAAGTAATAACTACAAGGCGAAGTCAGCCTTTCCTATTGGCCACTCCGTGTAGTGTAGTGACAATGCAAAGTGGCCACTTTGTGTTCACTTCACCAGCAGAATTTAATTTTGCCGCCTCTCTAATTTCAGGATGTTCCAGATGTCCTGCATGGTTACTGGGGCTGCTTTTTCCCCCAGTGGTCCAGTGATGATGTAGTTGGCCAGATTTCCAGGTCGAGCATTGTGGGCAAGGTGGCTGAGTAGAAGGGTCTGCTGCTTGTGCTGTCCATCTGCATTCCTCCAGAGCTTGCTGTGCCTCTTCAGGAGTAGCATACAGAACAGTTCCTGAGTCCCAAAAGACCCATAGTTTTGCAGGATAGGGGGTCTGGAAGACAATGTGGTGGACCTTTAATGTACTGAAACTCTCGCATACACTAGCAGTCATTTCAGGATCTCAGACAGTCAGTACTGATCAAAAAATAAGTAGGCTTCATTATATTTAACTTGCTTGTAGCCCCAGGCAATCCTTAAGATGTCTTCCTTATCCTTGTAGCTTGTAAACTTCATTACCACAGATCGCAGTCTGGCTTTGGGATCTGTGGGCTTCAGGGTGAGTACTCTATGGGCTCTTTCAATACAGAATTAAAATGTGGCTGGCAGTTCCAGCAAATCCCAAAGTATGTCCTCCATGAATTCAGTCATCTGGCTAGTTTCTGATCCCTCTGGTAAGTCACACATCCATAGGTTGTCTCGACAGGAACGGGCTTCTAAGTCCTGAGATTTTTCTTGCAAGGCCATGTTTTGATCAAGCAGGAACTTGATCACAGAGTGAAGTTGCAGGGCTCCATCCTCAAACAGTGCCATGCAATCTTCAGCATCCTGCATCCTCTTCTCCACTGTATGTGGTTTGGTGTTTAGTCATCAAAATTCCTGGTCTGTTTCACTAAGGAAATGTTTTATTTCTGAGAGTAGAGTTTCAAATCTGGAGCAAGAAATATGCTCTGTCTCCATTTCTGTATTAGCTTCTAGGCTGGCCATGTTGGCGGGTGAGGGGTTTCTTCTGGGCACACTGCTGTTAGGGCTGCATCCTCAGTCATCTGGCTTTTTTGAGGTATTCTGAGCCCAAGATCTGTCACTCTGTCTCCTCCTATGTCTCACGATGCCATCATTGCCACTATTAAGTGCTATCTATGTAATTAGGAGACATTTGCTAGCAGATAATCAGCGGAGCATCAGGGCTAACCTGCCATATAGGCAGTGACATCACCGTAAGTCTGTAGTCTAATATTTTATTGACACACTCTCCCAAAGTTTCAATCATGTGGGCTTTACTTTGTGGAGTATGATGTTAATCCTGCTGCTGTTGCACAGTTTGCTGCATCCCTTTCTGCTGGGAAACTTGCTCAGCTGCAACCAAAAGTACCAGTACTGGGTCAGGGACTTCCTTAGTTGGCAAACCTGCTGATGGAGAAACTACAGCAGGTTTCCAAAGATTGCTTTGCAAATGTATAGCTTTTAGCTGTTCCAAGATGGTTTTCTCTGGGAGGATTTTCACTCTTGGAGAACTTGTGGAGGAGGGGACAGAAACCTCCCACCTGGAGATCCAAACCCAGTTTTGGCTTTCTCCCAACCACCATGGCTCACAACCCGTTGAAAAAACTTTTCCAAAGGACAAATTCATAGGGAGCAATATATGTCTGCAGAAATGCTAAGTCATTCCTTCCTTTTTTCTGATATCAGGCAGGCTAATATAAAGTAAGAGTAAGCAATATTTCACCATATTCAAAGCACTTTTACAGAAACACAGCCTGGAGTGGACACGTAGCATGTCCATCTCAGGTGGACATCTTTTCACTCTGTCCTTGTGGAAAATCAAGTAAAGAGGTTCATGGGTCAAAACCTAAAGCTCAGAAATCCTATCAGCAGAAGTCATGGTGACCAAAAACAGCATTTTACATGAATAGAAAAACATCTCACAGGTCACATCTGCCTCAAACGGAGCCAGAATCAACCTCTGAAGTATGAAATTGAGGTCTCAAGGTGGAACTGGTTTACGAATTGGGGATTCATGTACAGAATACCTCTTAGGAACATAGGGGGCACTACTGTCTATGCCACAGTGCACCCATCAACAGATGCATGGAAAGCCAAAATGACAGCCAAGTGCACCTTAATGAGCGCTGGCCCAGTGGCATTGAGGGTTGAGGCTCTGGATGCCATACCTCATGCCATGCTGATGGCCCGGGTTCAGGAAGAAATTCAGACCACCAGGGGTCAGCAGGAGAGGGAAGGGATCGAGCATCCAGAGGACTGCTGTCCCTTCCCAGGGAAGGATTTGGGGCTAGTGCTACTCCCAAGTGGCTCCTGGTGGTAGCCGGGGGCAGTGCTGGAACAAGCGGCGCATGTGGATGCAGGGGGCGGAGTGGCAGTGGATGGTGCTGCATTAGCACCACAAACACCATTGCACATAAATGCTCCATGGGTGAAGCACTATGAAAAAAGGCCCGGAGGATTAAGGAGGTGACTAGGACCTGGAGGTCTAGGCCCCATATCCCCAACACCAGACCCTCATCCGATGGTCCAGGCACCACCCACAGGATGGACCCTCTAACTTACAGAAAGAGCCACCAGTTAGGTGGGGTGGGCCCCCCCTGGGGTGTAATCTGGGGGGATGGCAGGTCCTGTGGTGGGACTTAGGAGGAGGAGGGTCATGGTGGGGAGTAGAGGGAAGACCGAGAGGGTACCTCGGAGAGATGCCCCAGTTCGAAGGTGAAGAAATAAAGTTAACAAAAAGAAAAAGTGCACCTTAATGGATGTGTACTGGAGACCATAGTCTGATAGAGACAGAAAGCAGGCCAGTACAGTATTGACAGGACATGTAAATGGATCCTCAGCATAGGAAGCACACCATATGGAGAAGAGCTCCCATTTTAAAGAATAGGTGCGTCAAATGGAAGGCTTTCTATCAACAAGCAAGGTAGCAGCCACCTGGTTGGAATCCCAAAACGGGCATTGGCTGCACCTTCAGGAGTCATGCATGTAGATGCAGGGATCACAGGTCCAGAGGGACCAGGGACTCTTGTCCTGTGACAACAAACTTCAACAAAGGGGGTGCTGAACAGGAGGCTCCACCACCAGATGCTGCAGAAGTGGAAATCAGATCTACAGTAGCAAGACCAGAAGGGGGCTACCAGGACTGGGTGGTATGCTCTGCCCTAAACTTAAGTAGAACCCTTTGAATAAAAGGCATCAGAGAGAATGCATAAAGGAGCCTCCCTTTCCTAGAGAAGGACAACATGTCTCACCAAAAAACTCTTGGCCCTGTAACAGGCAAGCAGAAATTAACAATTTTGCATTGTGCACGAATGTAAAAAGGTCCAACCCTGGCTGATCCCATCTTACAAAGAGGTCTTTACCACAGATATCAGCAGTTCTTATTCATGTATCTTGGATTGTGTCCTCCTTTGACTTTCTGCCAAGACATTTTGGACACCTGGGAGAAACATGGCTGATATCTGAAGGCTGTGAGACTTCACCCAGTTCCACACTGTTGTTGCCTCTTGCACATGGAGTAAGAGTGAGTTCCCCCTTGTTTGTTTGTGTAGTGCATAATACTTACATTGTCTGTCTGAATCAGCATGTGACTAGGGCTGTAATGTTTTTGGAAGGCCTGGAGATCAAGCAGAACAGCCCACATCTCCAGGATATTGATATGGAGATCTGAGTCCAGATCAGTCCAAGACCTTTGGGTCTGAAAGAAACTGATATGGGCACTGCAGCTCCACCCTAAGGCAGCCATGGTGAGAATCTGCACTGGAGTCAGGGAGATTAATAGAACACCTTGGAACAAGTGCTGGCAGTTAATCCACAAGACCTGAGCACTGTGGAAAGGGGACATGGTGAGGACCATCTGTCCCAGCTTGTCTGTCAGTTTTCTCCAATTGGCCCCAAATAATCCATGGCAGTATTTGTATATTTAGGCAGGCAAAAAGAACCATCATTACAACAGAAGTCATGAGCCCCAGGAGATGGAGCATCATCCTTGCAGACACATACTGGCTCCTGTGTAGGCATTGCCCACTGCTGTTTCTAGCACTGATCCAATATACTAGAAGTGCCAACAAGGAACTAGCAAGGACTTCAGCATGTTTACCATAATACCCAGTTTCTTGAACAACTGTTTCATTGTGGACAATGTGTACTGAAGTTCTTCCCTGGACGGGGCCTTCAGGAGTGAGTCATCCAGCTATGGGAAGACATAAAGCCCTTCCCTCTGAGGGACCGCTGCCACAACCGCAAAGCATTTGGTAAATACCTGCAGTGCCAAGGACAAGTCAAAGGGCAGTACTCAGACCTAATAATGGCTGCCAACCAGCAGAAAGTGGAGGTACTGCCAGTGGCACTTTTCAGTCTTGACATGAAGGTATGCATCCATGGATGTCATCTGTGTGGAGATGGGATTGTAGTTTTGGTGCTGGCAGTGTGGAGAAGTCAGTTTGGACAGTGTGGATTTAATTCAAGGCAGCTATAGCTGTCTGTGCGGTTCTAGGACTGTGTGTTGTGCTTTATGAGAGTGCCACTTGCCCTGGGAGGTTTTGGACTGTGGTGGGTAGGGCCTGATCCACTTATTTAAGGCCTGCTTCCTAGCGGTCCTTTGCCACAGTCCTTCAGCTTAAGGACCATAAGTAAAGGGCATCTAAGAAGATGAGTCTGCCTGGAGTCAACCGTGAGTCTGCTGTCAGTCAGTCCTGCTGCTTCCCTGGACTTTTATACATAAACCTCCCTGTAGGATATTTATGGACTTACTGAAGAACTGTAAGTGTATCTAAACTGGACCTGTGTTCCTCTCTCCTTTACACCAAATATTGTACTCTTGCAAGCTCCACACTGATACACTGTGCTGCTGTCTATGAATTATCTGTGAGAGGGAGTCTTTTTAGCTATTTATACACCTATTTTAAAGTAATTTTAATTATTCCTTCAGTTTTAGTTAGTTGCAAGGTTAGAGACGGGAGGGACAGAGAGGGCAAAAAGTGAAGAAGAGTTTGGAGGCAGATTTCTTGTTTTCTAGTGAGGTCAATTTACATGGAGCAGTTTTAGTGTACCTGTAATCCCTGAGATTCCAGAGCAGCAGCTGCACCCAGGAAAGCAGTGGTAGTGGGGCCATGTGTACAGTTTGCTGTGTGGTTATTGGAATGCTGGCAGAAAGAATGAGGAGGAACCCAGGAGTCAGCGGCGTGTTGCATGTCTACAGACTGGTGGACTGGATGCCAGAACACATAATGACTGACTGGTCCTGCCAGTTTGCTGGACTGAACATCATTGGGAGGCAGTTTGGGGAGAGCATGAAGCCTCACCAAGTTTATCTTAATCGAGTCTTCCAAATTTAGCGAGAAGGGAGACTCAGAACTACCGCTCCCTTGGAGGCTTTCTCAGATTGCTGTTTTGCAGTATACAGCAGTGTTTCTTCCAGATTACTGTGGATGCTGTGAGATGGGAGAGTGCTGTATCTTTGACCTGGTTGGATTTTGACTGTGTGCTGCACTGGATAGTTGCCCCCCCCAGACTTTGGAGGTAAGGGTGAGCTTATCTGCTGAACTGTGGTGTGTTTGCCCAGACAATAGGTTTGTTGCTGAAAAGGTGTAAGCTTATCTGCTTAAATGGGACCTGTGAGCCAAAGTGGGTGACTAGAGGGCTGTGAGAGGGCCCTTACTAGCTTCTGGGACCAACACTGATTTGGATTTTGTTTGTCCATAATATTGTTAAAGCTGAGTACAGGCAATACTCAGAGGCAGGACCAGAAGGGAACCTCATTCAGTGAGAGGGCTTGAGTGACCCTATATTTATGGAACTAACTGAAGAGTTAACCTTTGGGGTGAGAGACCTAAGGTGACTGGTGCTTGGACTGTGTAAGATTCTTTGGCCATTTTCTGTGAACCCTTTTCTGAAACTTGTTTTCTTAGAAAGAATAGGCTATCGAGAGGCAGCTCTGTGAGAGAGGAAAGTGCCTCTTGATATTAAAGCCATTTTGGCCAATAATTGACTGTGAGAACTGCTCCACAAGATCGTGGACTCCCTGGAAAAGAAAAATTGTTTTCTTAGTAATTGTTTTTGGGAGGGTTGGGGAGGTTTGGGGGGTTGTTTTGTGAGTGACTGTGAGTGATTTATGCATGGGAGTGAATGGTATATAATTAGTTATTGTCTTAATATTGATTAAGTGATTAAATATTGGTTTGATTTATAGCTGTGATAGCAAAGTTAAGAAATAGTTAAGATGTGTTGGTCAGCAGCTCCCAGGGCAAGGTATTATTCCCCCTCCAGGCTCTACGATCTCAGACCGTTTGAGTGCCCCCCATTAACAGATGAGATATACAGGTGCTGTAGAGCATTGGGGATAGTGAGTAGGGGAGGAAAAGGAGATCTGTGGAGTCTGGTGGGGGAATATATTGGTGGTGGATTGGGGTGATGGGGATTAGGAGATGCCTTGGGGTGAAATGGGCCCAGGAAAGGGGTCCTCCCTGCCAGGTGCCCATAGCCAAGGGCTCCACAGTTAATGGGCAGGCTGGTGGACCAGCCTCATCTACCTATCCTTCTTGGGCAGTGTTGTGCAATGCCAGATCTTTTTTTTTTCCAATTGTTTAACCAGATGAGACACACAAAGCTGAAAGCTTGTTTACAGGTGCAACCTGGGAGCACAGGAAAGTTAAGTGACTTGCTCAAGGTCACACAGTATGCAAGTGAGGGCTATGGGATCTATCAAGAAGAATATGGCAATGATTGCCAAGCTTGTTGCAACATCTGATCTGGCCTGCATAACTGAGACCTGGCTGGATGAAAGTGCCAACCTTTTACTGGAATCATGGTTCTGACCAAGTACTCTGTGGTACACTGCCTGAGAAAGGATTGTATGGGTGGGAGTGTGGCAATCTGTTTTAAGTTGGAATTGAACCTCACAGCCTTCACAGTGAGAACAATGAGGTCCTTCAAATGTGTGGCCATTCAAGGGTTTGCAGGTGTAGGTTGCAGGATCCTTCTCATCTACCATTCTCCAGGGGTTGGGAAGGAATTCCTGCAGGAAGTTGTGGACTTTGTCGTCAAACTGGTATTGGAGTCTCCAAGATGAATTATTCTGGGGAACTTCAGTTCTTGGGTTGATAATGAACTCTTGTAGTTTGGCCAAGGTTTCCTTCAACTAATATGTTCATTGGGCCTGACACAGGCTGCTACCTCTGCAACCCATAGTCATGACTATTCTTTGGACCTTGCCTTCCTTCTGGGAATGGAGGTCTTCAACCTTATGGTGGACCCGGTCATTTGGTTGAACCATCATACTGTGAGGTTCTCGTTCAAGGCCCCCCAAACAGATCTTCCCCATGGAGATGATCCAGTACCACCCTTTAAGGGGTTTGACCCCATAGAGTCTGATGATGGTACTGGATCTATTAGATTTGATGAGTGTGTGCAAGGAGCTGGGTGAACTGGTTCTGACCTATAATAGGATTATTACCAAGGCCCTCAACTCTATCTCACCTGTCTGTGTTTGACCCCTCACGTCACACCAGAGGTCCCTCTGGTTTGATGGGACTATCAGGGAGATGAGGATGAAGAAATGAAGGTTGGAGGGGCACTAGCAGATGACCGGTTTGGAGGAGGACTAGCTTATATTGACTGTCCATTATAGAGACCATCAACCAGCAACCTCCTGGAAAAAGGCAGAGTTCCTGTCCAAGGAGATTGCTGCAGCAACTAACAGACCCAAGAAAACATATGTGAGCACCTGGAAAAACAGAGTGGTGCTATTCTGCATTCATGTCCAAAGATTGAAGTAAATAGATCAGCAACTACACTCCAGACAGAAAACTAGAACTCCATGGATTAATTTAATCATTCCTTTATGTACAAAAGTGCAGATAAAACGTTGGCCAAAGTGGCTAGCAAATAGACTGACGTTTCTCCTGGCGTGCTGCCAGGTTTCTTCAGAGACTCTTCCACACTGTCGATAGGTTCTGCAATCCAGGCTGTCTTTAGGGTGGGAGAGCCTTTTCACAATCAAGATGTGATGAGTTTGCTCTGTTCTTTGCCAATAAGATTGCCTCCATCAGATCCAAAATCCAGTTAGCACCCTCTAATGGGCCTTGCAGTAGCAGGCCTGAGATCGCAGGCAATCACTCTGTCTGGTCTGACTTTGATCAGTTAGCTGTCGCAGATGTTGTGAAGGTCGTCCAGGAGTTACGCCCAACCTACAGTAGTTTAAATCCAGGTCCTGGTGGGGGACATTGATGTCATCAGCCAGGTCCTAGCCAGGCTAGTCCAATGCTCTCTAGTGACAGGGGTATTTCCTGTGCCCCTGAAAGAGGCAGTTGTAAGGCCACTTTTGAAAAAAAACTTCACTGAACCTGGAATGCCTGGCAAACTACAGACCTGTCTCTAACCTTCCTTTTGTGGTTAAGGCTATTGAGAAGATGATCACCATTCAACTGGAGACCCACTTAATAGCTCACAGCATCTACAATCCCCTCCAGTTGGGTTTCAGGAAAAGGCATAGTACCGAGACTGCCCTGCTTCGGGTGCTAAATGATCTTCTAGTGGTGAGGGATTGGGGGAGACATTCCTTCTTGATGCCCCTCAATCTTTCGGTGGCATTTGACACCGTGAACCATGGGGTGTTGATGGAGTTCCTGCAGTTTGTTGTGAGCTTACTGGTACAGTCCTCAACTGGTTTATATCTTTCCTCACTGGCAAGTTGCAGAGAGTGATGTTGGTATTTTTTCTTCAACACCTCTGCCCTCACCAGGTGGGGTCCTACAGGGCTCTATTTTGTCCCCCATGTTGTTTGCGATATATATGCTACTGCTGGGGGACATTATAGGACAGTATGGACTGAGTTTTCACTGCTATGTAGATGATGCTCAGCTATATCTGTCTTTTGCACCCAAGCAGCAAGAGATGGTCTCCGTATTTAACAGCTGCTTTTCTGAGATCCAAGACTGAATGAGGGCCAATTGGTTGAACTTGAATACAGACAAGACTGAAGTACTGGTACTGGAACCTGGTAGCCAGGTGTGAGGGTGCAATATGGTCAAGTCCCTGAGCTATGGCTTGGGGACTCCCTGTTGCTCACCACGGATTGGGTGAAGAATCTGGATATTGTTTTGGACTGAGGCTTGACACTTAAGTAATAGGTGTCAGCTGTGGTTCACACCTAGCTTTACCATCTGAAGAACATTACCAGGATTAAGCATCTGATTCCCCCTGGTGATATGCCAGCACTAGTCCATGCTTTTGTGACCTTGTGCCTTGATTACTGCAATGCCCTATACCTAGGGCTGTCAAGGGTAGATCTTCACCATTTGCAGCAAGTGCAGAATGTTGTGGCCAGGTTGTTGACTGGCCTATCCAGGTTATGTCATATTACACTTGTGCTCCTCTATCTGCACTGGCTGCCAGTTAGGTGGTGGATCTCCATCAAGGTTGGTTTGCTTACCTATAAAGCCCTACATGGGCAGGGGCCCAGCTATTTGCAAGACCTACTGTCCCCCATCACCCCTCCCACTCTCTTTGCTTCACAGATGAGGATTGCTAGAGGTTCCTTGGGTCCTCTTGAAAACATCAGGTACCTGCAGTTTTTCATTTGCAGTCCAACCCTATGGAACTCTCTACCTCGCCATATTCAAGATAACTGTAACATCAATCAATTTAAATGGGAACTAAAAAACGTATTTATTTAGACTGGCCTTTTTAAGAACTGCACTAATGTGTTGTTGATTAATAAGAAGGAGCTATTCATATGTGTGTGTTATATTTATATTGTATTTGAAATGTTTTAGATTTTTGGTGTAAAGCACTTTGAATTGTAATGAGAACTGGGCTATATAAATAAAATTTGAATGAATGAATGAATGAGTGTCAGTGGTTCAGCAGGGTGTACTCTCACCTCTGGTGCTGGAAGATCAGGCACTTGGGTTAAATCCCAGTATTGACACTGCAGTAGAGCATTGGGGCTGCATCACTCCTGAGTTGCTGTCTTTCAGATGAGACATTAAACAGAGGTCCATCTGCCTGATGGTTGCTCAGGTGGATGATAAAGATCCCATGGCACTTATCAAACAGAGTAGGAAATTTTTTTTTATTGACACATAGATAATTCAAAGAACATTGACAACAACTAGGATCAAAAAGAAAAATAAACAGAAATAAGCAATACAGTTTTCATAGATTCAAATAAAGGGTAAAGCAAATTACTGTTTACCCATTCAAAAACCAAAAGCAGTGTTTCTAATATTTACAGAATGAATGAGGTGCAGCAGTTTGTTTCTCTATTATATATCAAGTTCTCAAATAGGTGTTGATTTGCAACAGTACATGCAATGATGAATATTCTTTTTTGCTGCAAAAGAAAGGCATAACTAGCCTGCCAAAGGTAAAGCCTACAAACTGAAAATGTCAGTCTTAAAGAATTAGGATTAGAGATGCAGCAAAAGTAAATTCCACTGGTGAAATGAACGCGAAGTGGCCACTACACGTTCTCACTCCGCTATGCGGAGTGGCCAATAGGAAAGGCTCACTTCGCCTTATATTTATTACTTTGCATTGTCATTCCACCTTAACAGGAAGTAAGGCAGAGTGGCAACAATATTGGCAGCCCCCCAGTGCTCCCCAACACACACAGTCACCAAAATTAATGAGCATCCCCAAAATGCTACTGTCTTGTGTCCAGAAAACTCCCCAGTGCTGGTGAAGTGAAATAAGAGGGTAACAAAAAAAACGCAAAGTCTCCCAGAATTAATGGTGTACTCTGTCATGCGAGCAGTGGCCACACACAGTCACCAGAATTAATTTGCATCCCCAAAATGCTACTGTCGTGTGTCCAGAAAATTCCCCAGTTCTGATGAAGTGAAATGAGAGCGTAACAAGAAATGCGAAGTCTCCCAGAATTAATGGCACACTCAGTCATGCACACAGTGGTCACAAACAGTCACCAGAAATAATGTGCATCTCCAAAATGCTACTGTCTTGTGTCCATAAAATTCCCCAGTGCTTGCAAAGTGAAATGGGAGGGTAACAAAAAATGCAAAGTCTCCCAGAATTAATGGTGCACTCTGTCATGTGAGCAGTGGCCACACACAGTCACCAGAATAAATTTGCATCACTAAAATGCTACTGTCTTGTGTCCCAAAAATTCCTCAGTGCTGATGAAGTGAAATGAGAGCATAACAAGAAATGCAAAGTCTCCCAGAATTAATGGCGCAATCAGTCATGCGCACAGTGGTCACACACAGTCACCAGAATTAATCTGCATTCCCAAAATGCTACTGTCTTGTGTCCAGAAAATTCCCCAGTGCTGGCAAAGTGAAATGAGAGGGTAACAAAAAATGCAAAATCTTCCAGAATTAATGGTGTACTGCAAATGCACAGACAGATTAAGGTTACGCTGGGAACTCAAGAGATGCAGAGTCAGATGCAAAGGCAGAACAACACCACCCAACCAGTGCTCACAAGTCACAAATCCAAATCTGGAAAAGAATACTTTTTGCCAGTTGGAGGGAGGGGGTAGTGCATGGCAGTGACAGTCCACTACCAGTAACGATACCACAAAGCAGTATAAAAAATGAATGCAGGTGCAGTGGATAGTAGGTTCACACTGCTGCAATTACTCTAGCACAATAAAAGTTGTCTGATTTAATGGTACGCATCACACACACACTCACACACACACACTACAAGTACTACATAGCAATTTGAAAACCTTTAGCAATATAACCAACTGTTTTAAACAAACTGAAATTAGACACTGCTGCACCACTACAATCAGCAAAAAAATGTCAAGAATTACTGAAAATATTACTGTGTGTGCATTAACAGTTATTCAAGAAAAAATATAACCAAAACAGAAAGACTGCCTTTTTCTTCCAGTTAATCTACCTACACCACAGATACGTCCCTCCCCAAAGCACACTTCATAGTACACAGATTGACTGTTCTAAATTAACATTCAAAATCTACACACAAACAATAAACACTCGATGATATGCGCATAGGAGGGTTTCCTGTAATCGATGCACTAAATTGTGAGCAAAAAAATGGCTCAGACTAACATGTTGTAGAGGATTTGAATGGCAGAGCTCTGAGAGGAAACTGTCTCCATCTTCTACTACACACACATACTACACAGAACTGAGGCTGTGCAGAGCAATCTAGAGCCCATGTGACCTGCAATCCCATGAAGCACTGCAAATTCGCCTTAGTGCTCAATAACAAGGCAAAGTGATGTGAAGTTCAAGTTTTCAAGTTTATTGCAGGAAAGACTCTGTTGAGCAAGCTCATTCACAAGGAGGTCCTGAGGCACATACACATACAGTTCACAATTACATAGACAGGAGATATAAAATGTAGAACAACAAAGAAAAAATATATAATACAAGAGGTATACACAATAGAAGTCCTTATGTTATATATACAGTACATTCCAGTTTTAACCTTGCCCTAAATCATGCAACACATTTCAGCTTAATAAGTAGAGGGCCAGTTGGTACCTAGGAAGTTGACTTGGTGTTGGGGGCCTAGTAGCACCTAGATATGTCTTTTAATTTAGAGATAGCTAGTGTTTTGTAGAAGTTAATTGATACAATGCTAGTTAGCTTCAGCATGGCTTGTAGTTGGTTCCAAATGTTTGGGAGGGTGTATAAGACAGCTCTTTGGCCAGCTGTGGTACGTGTCCTGGGAACATCTAGTAGGAAAGGTCTGATTTCCTTAGAAAGTAGGCGCTATGTGAGATGTGTATGAGAGACATTAAATAGACAGGCAGTTTGTGGAGTAGTAATTTGAGGGTCCAAATGCCAGTATGCAGGAGGCGTCTGATGGCAAGAGAGGTCCACCCAACTGCTGCATAAAGATCACAGTGGTGGGTCCTGTATGCAGAGTTAGTAATGAAGCGAAGAGCATGGTGATAGAGTACGTCCAGTTTAGATAGGCTCAAGGTTGGGAAGGAGATAAAGATAATGTCTCCGTAGTCAAGCAAGGGAAGGAATGTTGCCTGGACAAGTCTTTTGCGGGTCACGAGAGAAAAGAGGGTCCTATTTCTAAACAAGAAACCCAAGCGTGCTTTAAACCTCTTTGATAGATCCTCGATGTGGTCATTGAAGGAAAGCTTGTTGTCTATCCACATATCTAGATATTTAAATTTAGGTATGACTTCCAAGGGTTCACCTAGGGAGGTAACTATGAAGTTTTTAGGTGGGGTAGGTAGGGCACCAGACAAGGCAAGTCTCGAGAAAATCATTGTCTTGTTTTTTTTGGCATTTAAGAGAAGCTTGGCATTGATAAGGTTGCTTTCTAACTGGATAAAGTCAGTTTGGAGTGCTTCCCTGACTTCAGTTAAGGACGAGCCTGATGCGTACAAAACCGCATTGTCCGCAAAGAAATGTATGCTAGAGTTCTTTATGTGGGAGTCAAGGTTGTTGATGTACAGGAAAAAAGATTGGTCCTAGGATGGAGCCTTGAGGGACTCCTCTGGCAATTGAAGGGGGGCAGATAGTAGGCCATCAGCTTTGACTTTTTGTATCCTTCCCGTGAGATAACTGTTAAACCACTGTAAGGTAAGTGGAGTGGCACCTATGTAGGCAAGACAGGTGATTAGGAGGTGATGATCTACAGTGTCGAAGGCCTTACTGAGGTCTAGAAAGACTGCACCAGTAACCTTCTTGGTGTCCATAGCATGGATCCAGCCATTAGAGACTTTAGCCAAGGCTGAGATGGTACTGTGTTTCGACATGAAGTCAGATTGGGCCGGGTTTAGTAGTGAGTGCGCTTCAAAGTGATTTTTTAGATGGTTGTATATAAGTTTTTCCAGCACTTTGGAGAGAACGGGCAAGATAGAAATAGGACGGTAGTTGTTTAAGTCACAAGGATCTCCTGATTTGAAAAGAGGAAGAATATGGGCAGATTTCCAGCAGGATGGAACAGTGGCTGTGGTAATAGAGAGGATGAAGATGTGAAGGATGGGAGCTGTGAGCTGGGCATAGCCTAACCACAAGAAAAATGATTCAAGGCTATCGTACCCTGCACTTTTCTTGGTGTCAAGGCTAACAATTATGTCTTCGACTTCTTTGTAGCTAAACAGGCACAACTGGAAGGGATGAGGTGGAGTAGCATGTGTAGAATCTGGGCTAGAGTTGCTATTCACTCGGCTAGCATATGGGGAGGAGTCGAATGCCAACCTGGCAGTGGCAAAGTGAAGATTAAGTTCTTCGAGGATTCGCAGTTTATTTTCAACCATCCCGTCCTTGGCCAGAATCTTGGAGGGAAGGGAGGAAGCAGCAGGATGGCCTTCAATGGATCTCAGTGTCTTCCAGATTTTTTGGGAGTTCTTTTTGGCCTGCTCCAGAGTGGAGATGTAGAAGTTTGCTTTAGTAGCATATACACTTTTAACACAGGCATTTCTAGCAGTTCTAAATGCCTGCCAGTCTGCTGGGCTCTTTGTGTGCCTGGCCCTAGCCCATAGCTTGTCTCTATTGGTAAGTGCAGATTTGATCTCTTGGGTGAACCATGGATACGAGATTTTCCACACCCTCATTTTAATAAGAGGAGCATGCTTGTTAATTAGGGTGGTGAGGTTGTTATTTAGGACAGAGATGGCGGCATCAGCAGATTTGGCAAGATATAGGTCTTGCCACCTGATTGTAACTAGATCGGTTAGGAAGTTTACTGATTTGAATTTACAGAACGAGTGTTTGATTCTGAATTTAAGGTGCTGCTGGGTTTTAGATTGGAATCTTGTATATACAATGATACTGTGGTTGCTCATGTTGTTATGGAAAACTGCAAAATGTGAGATTTTATGGGGATGCAAAGTTAAGATGACATCTAAGAGTGAGCTGTTGGCAGAGTTAGAAGCATTGATTCTTGTAGGTTCAGTTACTATCTGTGTAAGACCCAGCTCATCACAGATGGCTTTTAGGGAGTGGGATTTAGCAGTGAGCCAATCCATATTGAAGTCCCCTAAGATTATTGTTTCCGTGTTAGCAGACAAAGTTATGGATTTCAACACATTAAGAATTTCTGTGCCTCCTGATGGGGGTCTATAGCCACCAATGATTGTGATGCACTCTGAGGATGGAAGGTGAAGTTTAAGTGAGACAATCTCATATTCCTTGGGCTTAGTTTTACAGAAAATGCTGCTAATAGCAAATTTTGATTTGACGTATACAACCCCCCCCCCCGAATCCCTATCAGCCCTAAAGAGCTTGAAGCCCGGTATAGTAATTTGCGGATCAGTGTTGGTCTTTTTTAGCCATGACTCGGTGATTATAATCAGATCTGGATCAGTGTGGGCTGCCCAAACTTGAATATAATCAAGTTTTTTGAGCAGGCTTAGAATATTGACTATCATCAGTTTCATTCCAGGAGCAGCTGCAAACTCCGACAGAGAAGTGATTTGAGTTGGAGGACCTGGATTTAGTTCGACATTGCCTGAACAGAAAAGGAGAATTAGAAACATTTTCTTGAGGGCATTTATCAGGTAGAAGTGGGCTCTTTTCGTATGGGTTCTTGTGTGGTGTTCAGACATTGAGGTACATCTAGCCAGGGCATAGGAAATGCTGACATGGCTGTTCAAGGCTAGCAGGGGAAGTGCACGGAAAGACATTGGCGAAGGGAGGAGGGCCAGAGGAGAGGGATGAGAATTAAAATGAAAACATAAAGTACATTGATTTCAATGGAATTCGTCTCAAAATTGGTGGAGAAGTGGTTTTGGGAAGGCTGAATAATGCAAAGTCATTGTTTTCAATGGACTTCACGTTCCCCATTATAACACGAAGTACTCCACTTTGCATTGCAGAACACTTTGCGGACTCCGCGTTACTCTGCGAATCACTCCGCGGAGCGAATTCTGACCACTTCACCCATCTCTAATTAGGATGACATTTTTGTAATCTTACAGGGGACCTAAAATAAGTATTTCATATGTTATACAGTAGGTACAAATGTTTATTGTGACCATGAGCAGCCATTATAACCACTGAATCAGTTTCAGGCTGTGAAGCATAAGGCTTAGCAGATGGAGCAGGATACTGCTTGTCAGTCTTTCTGGGCCCTTCAGGCAAGGTATTAGGCCTTTGCTAGGCAGCAACTGTTGCATCCTCTAATGCAGGATATACAAGAGGCACTACAGTGGATGGTGTGGCTGAAACCACCAAAAGCTACATTAAATTTATTTTGCTAGAGTCTTCCTCTTTGGCATCAAAATCCATGACAACCTGGATTTATGTGAGCAAAGCCTGAAATGAGGATTCTTCAGGAGGAGGCCTGGGAATATATGCCACAGAATCCTCTCTGCATGAGAAGAAGGTAGAGCTAGAAGGCAAGCCCTTCCTTAAAGGGATCATCATTCTTCTCTTAACCTCCAAATCCTCCTCCATATTAAGGGGATCAGGATTACATTCCACTTCATCTCCTGAAATGACAATGGGGCAATCAACGGAACCTGCAATGGACCTGGTGACTGCAATGGAGGAATAATAGGTGTGCTTTTGTATCCAATCAGTGATGGTATTAACAGAGGAGGCCCAACTGTGGGGATATTAGGTATCATCAGTGGAAGTGACAGTAACAGGTGCCTGATTAGTTCAGAAAACTACACCAGAACAACCTGGGACTTGATGGTGCCCAGTAAAAGTCTTGGACTACCAAAGGCAAAGGGATGTACTCAATGATGAGGACTGCTTATCGTCCATAGTAGATATGACAGCACCAGAGGCAGACCCCGACCTTGGTGTCTCAAAGATGGTCAGAGGGGCTGTATTCATTGCTGCCACAGCAGTCAATGACAAGGATTTACTCTCCTTTAATTGAGACCTCCTCTTATCCAGCAAAGCAGCAGTATTATCCTTATGCTTATGGTAATGGCTGAAGGAGGAGGAGGGTTTTGACAGTAATTTATCTTTTTCCTTATGCAAAGTCCTCGATAACCATGGTGGCACCAGTGTTGCTGAATGCCTGACAGTCTTCTTCCTGGCAGCTATTGAGCATGACGGAGAAACCAGGTTGCAGCCTGTGGCTTTGGCTTGAGCTTTGCTGGTCTTAACGGCAGAGTCTACTTTTGTCATCTTCCTGTGGACTGGTTAACTCTCTGGCAGATCTTGCAGGCATGTACATTGTTGATCTTGTAACCCTAGGTACAAAACTGAAATAAAGGTTCTTTTGATTTCAGGATACAGGGAAAATGTCGACAAATTAAGTTAAATTACAAAAAGCAGTAAAATCAAAAAAACAATGGCATTGTTTCTATACAGGTCTGACAAGCAGTTGATGGCAGAAGAAAGAACTGAGGAGCAATGGGTCTGCGCATGCTATATAGGTCCTGACATTGTGCATTATTATGGGTGGGCCCCTGGCTAGCAAATTTCTAAGTGGTACTGGCATCAACGGTTTACACTACCAAATGTGTATCCCAATGAAAGGGATATCCTTGATGAAGATCATGAATTACAGATTCAATGCAGGTCTCCTTAAAGGACAAGCTTTTCAACACTGGCATAAAAGGAGTAAAGACCCCACAAGTGCCATACGGAGATTACCAGCCATATTTGCTTACTATTTTAAAGGGGACTTCCAGAAAACACTGTCACACAATTTCTGGCTAAAACACTTACCAGATTCAACTGCTCCTTGCAATGTTGTGCAAACTTTTCATCACAGTCTTAGAAGGCTGGGTCTCCAAAATGGAGACCTTAATTATTTCTTATTTAATACTAATTTTACCTTGTAATTTTATACTGTATATAGTATTTTATAAAGATTTTTCTACCCCCTCCTTCCATCCAGACCTCATGCCTGGGAATGTACAATCTTGACAGCTCTCACAGCCCTATCCTTCATGGACCACACTGTCACTCTGGTGGAGTTCCATGGCACAGGGTCTGAGAGAACCACCGGCCATCATCCTAATGACAGTGTGGCTTTTACCCCTGGTTTTCTACTTCTACATCCTCCCACCTCACATGACATGAGTGCAGCTATCTACTGGCTATGACCATCCATGCATTCTCCTATGGGGGCTAGCCTGCTGGCACTCTACAGGGGTCACAGTGGTGCCAGATCTTGCTACTAGCCCTCCCTCAGCTGAAGCACATTACTATTATCCATAGTCCTAGGTCAGCATGCTTCCTGATATGAGCAAAATTAATACATTCTCAAACTCCATTTATCTGCATGGAAGCACAATACACTGACACTGGGTCATTGGGGCATCCTGTTGTATGTAGTTTGCGGGTGTCATGCTCACTGTGTGGCTAAACCAGAGAGCATAGAAACACAATCAATAAATCAATCCATACATCACTGGAACAGTCTTTCTTTTTAGAATACTTTTTATTGGTATTTCACAACAATGAAAAGATAGTGACATATACTGTACCTTTATATCTATATCTACTGTATATAGTTACAATTATATCAGTTCACAAATTATATCAAGCTAGCCATAGAGAAAGGCATGTCTACAGAGGCAATGTTTATTGACCATACTAAGGCCTTTGATTTAGTGGATCATCATATACTAAAGACAAAACTGCAAACACTGGGTATCTCCACAGAGGTGGTCTCCTGCTGTGACAGCTGCTTCAAGAACAGAAAACAGTTTGTCAAATTCAAAACAACTTTTTCTGACCTCATTTCTACAAACATTGGTATTCCTCAATGATCTGACTTGGGTCCCCTTTTCTTCACTATCTTTGTAAATGACCTTTCCTTAACCCCATATCCTGCTCCTCTCTGCCTTATGTGGATGACCTAGTGCTCTATTTCAGCTCAACAAATCTGGCAGACATAAATTCCAGCTTGAACTCTGATTTCCATAAGGTTCACTCCTAGCTCTCCCAAAACAAATTTCTACTCAGTGCCAGTAAATCTCATTCCATGCTATTTGGCTCTGCCCAGGATGAAAAATTGTCCTGGCTGCCTGGCAATCTCAGTACAGATGGAACCCTGCTTGAGAATGTTAACTCTGTCAAGTACCTAGGTATAAATATTCACTTTCTCTAGATTTTCTACCGCACATATCTGATACCTTGTAAATCTGGGAATATCAGAATATCAGCTGAAATCGCTATCTCTCCTTCTCCTCTACTTACTATGCTCATTGTAAACTTGTTTATCATTTCAACAAATGGCACTTGCACCTGTACGTAGCTATAATCAACCTGTATCTCAGATTATATATATTGCCATTACTGTTTTGATTTTTTGCATTATCTGCATCTAAATTGTATACACGGTCAATACTGAATCCTGTTTTGCTTCCACACTGTATTACTGTTTTGCTTCCTTACTGTAATTGTTGCTATGTTTGCTACTTGACTTTTATATATTCCACTCCCCTTTCCCCTGGGTCACACCTGGAAATGATCCTTGGCTCAGTGTGCCTTTCCTGGATACCAAAATTTTAAATAAATAAATAAAAAATAAATAAAATAAATATTAAACTTGGCTTGTCCTATAGAACCCTAATACATTTTACTACTTTTCTGGTGTTAACTTGAACTCTAACTGGTGCGTTAATGCAGTTGTTTGCCAACTATAGATATGTATTTATTTATATATTTAATTTTTTTAGTTTTTGATTACTGAGTAAGTGCACTAGACAGTATGCCTATTTTCAGCCATGACCCAGGAGAGTACAGTTATAAGCACAATGGAGTGCAAATACAGTAAAGCAATAATGGTATTACAAATATAACAGTCTCAGAAAACAATGCATGAGCAGAAGCTTTACAACACAATACATGATCAAGGTAGCAAGGAGACAGTGCATTGCAGCCAAAAACAACAGGAGCATAAGGTATATCAATAATAAGGTGCATCAAGATAAATAAACACATCTGGCAAACACTTTCTTAGCATGAATAATGTAAATTGCCCATAAGTATATGGCTCAGAGAGGCAACAGTAGGTAAAAGGGTCCGAGACCATATGATGGTGGTAGAGCTCCCTTTTGAAACAGGCATGTGAGGGGGAGTGCTAGAGAGCAACTGGAAGGGAGTTCCAGTACTTGGATGTAAAGTGGAAGAAGGCCTGGTTGGTAGTATGCCTGGGAGCGGTAAGAAGTAGCAGGTCACCTGATTGGAGGGGGTACAATAAGCCAGGTCAGGGGGTTTCAGCAGAGCAGCTAGGGAGGAAGGTATCCCAATCCTAAGAATTTTGTCTGAAAGGGCACCCAGAGCAAGATAATGACATGCCTCAGGAGATAGACAGTTTAACCCAGAGTATAGCTGGCAATCGTGGATAACTTAGTTTGAGGTCAGGACAAAATGACATATGCTATTGCAGGTAATGTCCTATTTGTGGAGGTTTACTTTGCAGGTGTGGGAGAAGGTGACAGAGCCATAGGTAAGGCTGGGAAGAAGAATGCCATGCGCAATGGCAATTCTGGCAGAGGTTGTGAGGGCATATTAGGTTTCCAACCCTAACTCTCCACCCTCCCAAAGCAGCAAAAGGACAAGACCACACAACCACAGACAGCCACCATCGAGTACGACAAACAACATACAACTGTTTCCAGATGAACAAAATGCAATAGCACTAATGTGTTAACTTTTTGGATTTGTATTGGCAGCCTGCACACCATAAGATGTACAGTACACACTCACTTGTTGCTGCAAATAGAAATCCACAATAATCAAACCACAACACTGATTTTGTGTGGAGAAGTGCAGGCCCCTGTAGCCACAGACACAAATCCACCATACAGACATTACAAGAGTTCATTTGTCTGAAGAAGCGAATGCCCCTATGTGTCCAGTGCTTCTCTAGCCTCAGGTACTAATGCACACTCTAAGATAGACATGCACTTAACTGACTTGCGCTTCTGCAGCCACAAGCGTTAGACATACACACTGATCTCTGCCTGCAGAATCAAGACAGCAACAGCCACAGGTGTGTAGGAACAACATTAATTTGATTAGAAATATTTTATTATTATAATATTATTATCCTATTCTTATAATTATTACTTGCCATATCATATGTTTTATAAGGGCCCAACTATAAGGAAGGCATACAAAAAATATGATAGCTTCTGGATTAAATTTAGTGCCTACATGAAAAACATTGCTTCAGAGTTAAGAAAAAAAAATGCTTCCGTGGTTTAAATTTCCAAGTACCCTCCATCTGGCTGACAAGGGATACTGCATTGAATTTAGATTGTAATACTAAGGAGGACTGGATAGCAGTATTAGGCCAGAGTTAGGGTCCTGAAATCTTGAAGAGTCAAAGGTCACAATGCCCTAGCAAGGAAGAGACAAAGAAAAGAGTTATTTATGTACCCTGACAGGTGTTATGTAGCATCTGGACTCTGGGCTGAGCTGAAGACTGGCACGGACATGTACCACTTTTTTAAGAAGTACCATTCATTACAAAGGGAATGATGAACTTTTATCAAATGCAAAGGCATACAAGGTCCCAGTAAAACCAAATTCAGACATTTAATGAAGACTGCAGAGATCTCTTGGAAGACTGAATATCAGATCTGCACGAGCTTTGTAATCCTTGCTATTTACTAAACTCTGTAGCTCCAAAACTGTCTAAAATAAATGGGCAAGTCTGGTGTCAAAATAATCTAAACTTCTGACCTCTCTAGAGACGTATCATTTAATGAAAAACCTAGTTGCAGGGTCTAATCACTTCTTTTGTAAGGTTTCTTAATGAGCTCCAGACAGCATAATGTCATGCAGCAGTAGACCCAAAGAGAAGCATTTTCAGAAAGAAGTTTTTTTTTCATATTATAGACAGTATAAAAATGGCAGATAAGCAAGACATATATCCTTTTGAACAGGAAAAAAATGTACTTTTGAAATCTGTAAATACTTTTTAGATATCTGTAAAATAAAAAGTTTTATAAGGTTTTTATAAATTACAGAATTTATATTAGAATTAACACCATCATGTTTGGTCTTAAATTAGCCCCAATTTTGAGCTACATCTAAAGGTATATGTTTTAAGTTTGTGCCAGAGTGCACATAGATGCAAGAAAGGAAAACAGTTTTATACAAAAACGTTGTCTTAGACTAAAGCTCATTTCTAAAAAATTATTTCTGGGAGGTAATAATCATCCATATATCATCTGCAAGAACCACTCAGAGTCTGGTGATGATGTGATCCAATGTAGAAACATATGGAAAATTAAGGCCAACCCACCTCTGAACTGCTTGATCCTTCAGTGTGTCAGGACCTATGTTGGCTGTCTTGACAATTTTGGTGGTCTTGGAACTTGTACTAGGCAAAAAGCCTGAAGCCAAGCCTGCTTGGAACCAGCATTTGGGTTGAGCCATTGCATCCATAAGGGGGTGCTAAGGACAACTTTGAAATTGTGCACAACACTGTACCAAAGTCAGCTGCTAAAACTGTTACAGGAAAGACTCTTTCCAATATTGGTTGAAGCAAGGCCCATGTTTTACATACTGCGAATCTGGAGTAAAGTAACTTTTTGGAATTTTTGCTAAAAGCCTGGACAAGAGGCTGACTTTGGAATTTACCAGCTAGCAAGCCTGCAGTGCTGTTGGATAGCAGTGAGTCCAGAGTTGCAGGTTCGAGAGCAGAAAGAAACTGAAACAGGAAAGAGTCACAGAGTCCAGTTACCAAAACAACTTTGCTATAGACAGGGAAATATCTTCCTCCAAATTGTTATGCTGCTGAACCACTAAAATCTTGCTGTCTGATTTTCCTGCCATACTTTTCCTTCCAGTCCCTCCACAATGTCACTTATAAAGACATTAAAGAGGACTGGTCCCAGTACTGAACCCTGTGGTACCCCGCTAGTGACCCCCCTTTCTTCAGAGTGGACTCCATTTACTATTACTCTCTGCATCCTGTTGTCCAGCCAATTCTTTACCCAGGCTACCACCTTGGAACCCATTCCAAGGCTGGCTAGCTTCTTTATTAATCTTTTGTGTGGGGCTGTGTCAAATGCCTTGCTAAAGTCTAGGTATACCATGTCCACAGCTCCTCCCTGGTCTACTACTTGGTCACCATATTATAGAGCATCTGAGAATTGGGCCCAGATGACTCTCCTCCTCTGAAAAGGAATATTCCTGTTCGAAGAGGAATCACACGACAAGTATAAAAGAGGCATAAAGGGATATAAAATTAGACAAAAAAGTTCTCATTCTGAAGATGAGTCATCTGATAGGTCCAGCAAGATACAAAAGATATCTGAAAAGGAATAGGGGTATTTAAAATCAAAGACTGTTAACACAAGCTTTGAAACTGGTAGGAGAAAGGTACAATTCTAAATCTGCAAAAGGAGGCATTGAGCAACATATTAGAAAATTGAAAGAATGTTTTAAATCTTTATCCATAACTGATGAGGGAGAACAAAGTTTGTGATTAGGTGGTCTGTTGATCCTCAAGTTGAGTGGTCAAGAATGTCTAGAGAAAGTAGGAATGAACCTGACAAACTGTATAAATTCCTAAAGAAGGAGCCTGGTAAATATTGTACCAAGGCGGTAGCCAGACGTACTGCCTACCAGATGAGGTGTGGTATTGATCAAAACCCTAGTGAATATTACTGTAGGCTGAAGGATGTGTATTTTGGAGTAGAAGATCACTCACACAGTGATTCAGAGGACTTTAAAGATGCATATTATCAAGGTTTATCCCCTGCAATTAGGACACAATTGGCACTTGAGCTTAAAAGGAGGCCAAGGGACATCCACTGGATTGTCAGACAGGCAGAACCCATCTGGGACTCTGGAAGAGGTCATGACTCTCTTCCACAGAAAAAGGGGGGGCCCATTCCCAAGGTCCAAGTGTCTAAGGTAATTACCTTGGATACTTTGGCTATGGAAGGGGGTGAGCTGTCTACTCCCAAAGGCAGGATACAAGGAAAGAAAAAGGGCAACAATACCCCACCAGCAAAGGCCATGGAGCAGCCCAAAGCTGTACCTGACCCCACAGTTGTGGTCTCACCTACCAACCCTGCCCAAGCTTCCCCTGTTGTGGTCCCACCACCTGGTCCAGAGCCACAGTTCTATCAAAGCCCTCAGCAATTCCCACAACCTCAGCCATATCAAACCCAGGAAGCCTCCTATAGGGGTTATGATCCTGGTAGAAGGTGTGGCCAAGGGTATTGGAGAGGATACTACAGAGGATACAACAACGACTATAGCGGTGGAAGAGGCGCCTATTGTCACATGATAGGCCTAGATCCATTTATGTGGGTTCATATTGTATATGCTGTAATGTATTTTAGAATTAAGACACTGTCTCTTTAAAAGGCTTTTAGGAATGAACCTACAAAAATAGCCTTAATTTTTCTAATGGCTATTTTTGAATCTGGCATGTCTCCAGATAAGGGAGACCATATTATTGAGCCAGGAAACCATAACTCTTGGAGAAAACTGGGTATCTAGCTTTCCATGACAGGAATAGGTCAGGGGGATGACCCAAGGGTCAGGGGTCAAGCCAAATGCATGGATCAGATGTCACTGGGGTTGATATGGAACCACAGTGACACCTGCAGGAAAAGGCAAACTGTTGCACCCAAATATCTGTATTGTCTTGGAACCATTTAACCCCACCCAGAGGAAAAAAAGGTGGGTGTGTCCAAATAAACAGTTTAGCTGGAAGTCAAATAGTCTGACGAGCTGGCATATGCTTGTAAGCCAGAAGTATACAGTGGCTCAGATATTCAAACTGCGCCCAAAAAGTGCACAATAGCAGGAACAAGCGCAAGTCTATTGCGCCCATGCGCAAGAGACGCGATATTCAAAAACAGAGCAGGCCAAACTGAGCCTACAGCCGACGACTGAATATTGCACCGCCTGCGCCATAGCGCAACTAGGGAGGGGAAGCTGAGCAGATCTGATGTGCTATAGTGCAACAAGGGATGTTCAGCTGAGTAGTCCAGAGGCGCCATAGCACAACCAGGGATGCCCCCCAGCAGCAGAGCAATGTAACTGCACAACCAGGGAGGTAGGGGCCCACCACCAATGCCACAGATGGGCACAGGAACACACAGCAGAACAGATATCATCCCCCCACACCCCATGCACTGCACAACTGGGGGAGGGCTGGAATTACAACTGGCCCATGGAGACAAGCAAACAACCCACAGCTGGCCCATGGTGCCCCATCACACCTACCGGCAAGCTGTGACTGGCACACAAGGAGGGCTGACCACCCCATGCCACACCATCCCCCCCAATGCAGAGCACACCCTGCATCATGCCCCCAGACACCCCCCATGAGCAGTGACCACCACTATTGGAAACCCCATGCATGCCACCACCCCCACTGTGACACAGCAACCCTGTGCACCACAGAACCATGCAAGCCAGCCCCACCATGAGCACCCATCAGCAGGTGGCAGCACACAGCAATGCAACAACAACAGACACAGTGCCACCACACACAGTCCCCCTGAGGTACTGCTGAGAGACCAACCATGCATCAGCACAGGAGGTACCCCACACAGGACAGAGCATGCCCCTGACACCACCACCAGTGGTACAGCACCCTGCACAGTAGTCCAATGACACACCTCGACCCACCACTGGCCACAACAGCCAGCACAGACACCCACAGTCATGCGTGGAAGCATGCACCACACCGGATGCCACACAGTGTATGGACAGACACCCACCCATACCCAAGAGCACAACAACACAGGGACGCAGTGGTGGGGCAACCAAGCCCCCAATGTGAGCCCATGTAAACTGTGTGCACACAACCCGCAGTCCTCCATGGCACTGGAGTGCCAGCCACCCTGTGCAGGCACTGTGGACCTGTACACCACCATCAGTCACCCAGAGCACAAGTCACAGACAGTGGGGCACATCCCCCGCAACACACACAAGGCACAGCATGGAGGTGGGACAACAACTGTGGTGCCCACAGTGCCACCCGAGGCAGGCATGCACCAGACCAGTGACAGGAGGCAACCCAGCAATGTGACGGGTACAGTGGCTGCCCTGCAGGGACTGCCACCACTGACATGCCAGCAGACCATGCAGGTCACAGACATGCATGTGTGCCAGCTGCACAGGCCATGGACGGGCCGATGGGTGTGCCATGGACACAGAGCATGCACCATGGACCACTGCACACAGTCATCCAGTGCACAGGGCACAACACACACACCACAGACACTGACTGATAGCTACCCCCACACCATAGTCACCTCCACACGGACACGCACACTTACCCATGACTGCACCACCCCTGACACCTTGCACACCACTGCAACTGAGCACCTATAGCCCACTGCAAATCAGAGACCACCACAGTATTCATATCAAAATTAAATGTATTGAAAAATATATAACAATTAACTATACATATTACAAGAACTATATACAATATTACATGAACTATATATAAGGTTGGTGGGCCACAAACAAGGTGGGGGTGGGTAGAGGTGGGGTGGACAAATGGGACTGGAAAGGAGGGGTGTGAGGTGGGTGCAGGGGTAGGGGAGTACTGGGACTGATGTAACCCTAGCGGGAGCGCCTCTCCCCACTCTGACTCCTCCGGGCCCTGTGCCTCCTCAGGACCCCGGTTTCATCAATGCATCATAGGAAGTCCAGTGATGCCCTTGCCACCAACAATATCTCCCGCAGTGCCTCCTGGATTTCACGTAGCTGGTGGGTACCTAGGACAAGGGAGCACAGTCAATAGGTGTGAATGCACAACCCCATACAGCCCGCCCACTGTGCATGGCATATAGCCGTGGGACATACCTCTGTGATGGTGTGTGACCACCCGCAGTGATCACGTCCACAGGATCTGCCCACCCAGGCGCATACAGCCATGCGGAACGCTGCACACACCCACCGGCCAAGTCACGCACAGCACCACCGTGGCCGTTTAGTGACATGGCTATGTGGTGCAAAGGCAATGGCACAACCATGTACCTGGTGCACACACAGACCACCATTGATGCACTCCCAGACATGCATTGCCACTGGACAGTGTTGACTGTAACAAGTCGTGTGCATGGCAGTGGTGTCGATGGATGGTGGCCATGCCCCGCTGCCCACCCTGTCACACAGCATGCAATAGTAATCATGGATGTATGGCACTCACCTTCATCGGGCTGTTCAAGTGGGCGGTGAGGGCCCTCGCCCTGCCTGACTGCACCATGCTCTTCCTGCCGCCGCTCTTCCCGCACACAGCGGCGTTCCTCTGGGCCTGTGGGGCAAACATGGAGAGAGGAACATCAGTACAATCCCATAGCAAAGTCCCCCTGCCCCCAGGTGTGTGCCCTCCCACCCAGCCAGACCCACCCACCCCACACCCTGTGAACACCACCACAGCCAACCCGGACAGTCTCTCCCCATGTGCTAGACACACACTACAACACTGTTACCCATATGGACGATAAAAGTGTTTTGACAGAACCCCTACCTGGCCGTGGCACTTGCCCCTCCTGGCACATGCCTGCAGGCATGCCAGTAGCTCCAGCTCCCTCCGCCGCAGGTCCCCGTATCGGTGCCTGCACTGCTCTGCACTCCTCCCCCATCCAGTGGCCTCCTCAAGGGCAGTGGCCACCTCCTGCTACACCTGTGTCCTGGCCCTGTCCAGGGATGCCTCCCCGAACAGAGGCCCATGGTGTGGCTCCACAATGGCCACTAGGTTGGCCAGTTCAATAGCAGACCACTGGGCTGCCCTACTGCGTGCCATTCTTGGTTTTGTAGTTGGCAATATGGCACGCTGCAGCGCGGCTCCCCATGTGCAGATGCTGCGCGGTACAGCGCTGCCATTCCCTATTGTGCTGTCACCGAACAGCGCGATAGAGGTGCACCCATGCCTGATGCATGGTGCCTAGGGGGCAATGGTCAGGCACAGGGTCAAGGGTCTCTGGCACATGGACATGCATAGCGCCATTTGAACACAATGCGTGCAGCGTGATTGGCTGCCTGTGTGCCAGGGCCATAGCGGCCTACTGCACAGTTGGTCCATTGCACCTATGATGGCCGAGTGCCACAGCGCCATATAGTGACCATCACTATAGCGCCACTGGCACAATGGTGGCCGTGCCCTGCATTGCCTACCGTGCACAGCACGTCATCAGCACAGCAGATGCCTGAGTCAGCAACCCGGGCATGCGCAGTGAGGTGTGTACTATGCATGTCACAGAACTGCGCCATTGGCTCAGCACATTCAACACAATTGCGCAAAGCGCAACAGCGCAATATTCAGCTGTCATATGCAAATCATCTAATCAGCCATTCAATGGTGCAGCACTGCAATTTGCATCTACTTAAAGTTGCTCCTCGCCTCATTTGCATGGGTTGCGCCATAAAAGTGTGACATTGTGCTGCAGTGGCCATAGTCGGTTACTGCAGTCTATTGGTGAGTTGCATGCTGTTTGGGAGTGTGGACTGTGGATTTAGGGACATGCATGGGACTGCACAGTCACAGGTAACAACTGCCATTCTTACAGGCTACATAATGACCGAGCAGGTTGTTGGAGATGAGGAACACAGTGGTGGGAGGAGGAGAAGGTCTAACTTTACAAAGGCCAAAACCGAGGCAGGGTAGGTCACATTCAGTAAGGCGACTTTGCTTTCCCTTACAGATCCTGAGCATCTGCATGGGTCAGCAGTGGTGGGCCTGTCCACTGAGGACAGTCAGCTGGAGTTGGAGGAGGGCCCATCCACCTCCACAGGTATACGTGGATCATTGCAACAGTGGGGCTGCCTGGCTGTCCACACTGATGTCATTGTAACAGGTGTGGAGGAAGCCCTGCCTGTGTCTCAGCATGCCGGCATCCATGGATGCCAGCATGCTGTGACTGTGGTTGGTGCAGAGTCCATCACCGGTGATGATGACCCTAACATCATGGGCAGTGACACGTGTGTGCCACGGGATGGCCACACAGCAGGGCAATTCACACCCATGGCTGTGGGTGGTGCTGCCATGGAGGCCTGTGTGTCAGCACAGTCCCAGCCTATCCCTGTCAGCACCAGTGGGGCAGCACTGGTGTCTGTTCAGGACAGTGGGACTGTTGCGCCACTGCGGTTGCACCACTGAGCCATGGGAAGCGGCAGCCGGAGGGGCAGCATCAGCAGTCGGCCAATGGGCTTGGGGGTACAGGTTTCAGCGGCGGCGTCTGTGCACCACCTGTGGACATGCCCAGATCTGGTCCTGGTGCGCAGCACCCACCCTCAAGGGGTGCTGATCATCAGGGCCATGCACACCCTGAGGGACAGGATGCCAAGGAGGCAGATGACCTCTTGGATGAGCACACCCACCTACTGCAAGCATCAGTCCAGCAGCAGATGCAGCTTGCAACATCCGTGGATGCACTGTGTGTGGCTCTGGAGAGGGCAGAGGAAACGTCACAGCAGGGACACCGCTCTGATCCTGGCAGGGATGGACTGTTAGCGGGAGGATGTGACCACTGCCATTGACAGGTATGCACAGGCATTCACTGCTGTCATGGCCACAATGGGCACACAGTCAGGTGCCCATGCATCACGGACACCACGCAGTGCACTATCCACCCCTCATTCCCAACATCGTGCGACTCCCACCCTGTCGACACTGGGTTCAGCTGTGGGCATCCCGAGCACTCTTGGCACAGGCATGTTCGGTGTGCTGCAGACCCCTGCATGAGCACGGTTGCGTTCATGCAGTGGAACCCCTGGGGGACCATCGGTGCCACCCCATGAGGCCAGTGGTCTGCCTGTCAGTGCTGGTGGGTCTCGGCAGGGCCGCCCACACATCTGTGGTGGCCAGGGCACTGTGTCACGTGACTGACCTGTCTCCCAGCACAGCTACTGTCTGGTGCTGCCCTGTGTGCATTGTGTGTTTCAGTGGGCAGTGCACGGGTGGGTACCCCGGCCCTGCACGTGGACACACAGTCCACCTGCACACCCTCCCGGCTGCTGTCCGCAGTTGCGTGTGTATGATGATGCCTGCATTGCGCTGTACACCAATGTGCAATGGTGCTCAGCATCTGACACATGCACATGGACAGGCAGTGGGCGTGGTGGCCTGTGGACATGTGTGTTGCTAGGGTTGGCGTTCTGGGTCAGTGTGCCTCCTGCCCTCTGTGCACATTTGGTGCATTGTGTGTGTGCATGTGTGTGTGTCCGTCCACATGGCATGTTAATCCTCACCCATCCCTGGTTGTGTGTGTGCTTCTGTACCCTGCCACTTCCCTTGACAGCATGCACCCCTGGTGTGTGTCCATGTGTGTTTGTGGGTTGTGCCTTAGCCGCAGGTGGTTGCACATGGCCCCATGACTTACGTGGGTTGGCTGAAGTGCTCCTCCGTGATGTTGTCCCGGTGCAGCTGTGCCAGCCAGATCAGTCAGAGGTCCCGTCGGCCAAGAGGGGGCTACCCATCACCATCGTCACTGGCGTCCTCATTGTCCCCATTGCTGTCCCCCTCTTTGACCTGTACGGCTATCCCACATTTGTTGGCCATGTTGTGCAGGATACAACAGGCCAGGAATAGCCCGCAGGCCTTTGAGGGGCTGTACTGTAGGGCACTGCCAGAGGTGTCCAGGCAATGGAAACGTGCCTTCAACATCCCGAACACCCGCTCTAATGACATTACGTGTGGTGGTGTGTGCCTCAATGTAGCATTGCTGCGATAGGGTCACGGGCCACCGGTAGGGTGTGAACAGCCAGGGACGGAGTGGGTATCCATTGTCACCTGTGTGTAGAGGGCAGAGGTTAGTTTGGTGATCAGCATCACCCTGCCCCGGGCCATGTAGGCCACTACCCATGTCACCTCTGGCCATGTCCCCCCAGGCCCTATGATTGTCCATGTGGTTTGCATACTCACCCACTAGGTGTCCAGTGGGTATGTCCACACTCTCGAATCTGTGGCACAGTGCTGACTGGTGCCAGATGAAATAATCGTGTGCTCCCCCAGGGTGCATGGCACAGACATTGATTATGCACCCCCTGGCATCATACACCACCTGGCAGTTGATGCTGGCATAGCCCTTGTGATTGATGTAGGCGGCCCCCTCGGGGCCAGGTGGTGTGCATATGGCCACATGGGTGCAGTCTATTGCCCCTAGCATGCCAGGCATATGTGCTACCCTGTGGAACTCCTGTATGTTTGCTGTGCACTCCGCCGGTGTGCTGGGGAAATGAATGTACTCTGCAGCATGTAGCAACAGTGTGCTGAGGAATTGGGTGAGGTGGTGTGACGTGACCGACTGGGTTATGCCTGTGGTGTCCCCAGTTGGTCTCTGGAAGGTACCCATGGTGAGCAAGCACATGCAGGCTGTTACTTTAGTCTCCACTGACAGGGCATGGCTCCGTCGGGTGGGTGCCTGCATCACATCACTGCACAGCTCACAGAGCCACCTCAGAATTGCTCTATTCAGGCGGTACCAGCCCACAATCTCAGTATCAGTGTACAGCGGGCTTGGTACTGCCTGTTGGGGGCATACCACCGACGGGCCCTTCCACGGCCATGCCCCCCTGCCGCCCACCTTCTCACCCCCCTCATAACGGCCTCCATCTGGAAGGTGGCACTGGCCATGTCCCTGGCTTGTGTTCACCCCCTGGCAGCTGTTTCTGCATTCCCCCGCTGTCCTCCCTTCTACGTCCCCTGCACCGGGAACACCTGCCTGTGCTGTCCTCTGTGCTGTGTGGCACCTCCCACTTCTGCACTAGCTGTGGCTCCCCACACCTTCCCTGTGTCTGGCTGTTCAGAGTGCCCTTTCCCTGGCCTGCCCTGTTTGTCCCTCCTGCCCTGTCTGTCTGCCTAGGGTTCTGCCTCATGTGGCTTCCCTGTAGCATTCTTGCACCTCTCCCTTGCTCCTTTTTATTTTGGCTCATTTCTGCTATGGTGCAACTTCCGCTTGCTCCCCTATTGCGCATGGTGCAAGTCGTTGAATATCGCACTGAGCCATTTATGCATGGTTCCTCCCCCTTCGGTTGTGCATGCCTTCATTATCATTGCGCTGTTGCTCAGTATGATTTCGGGGGCACAACTGTCTCCTGCTGAATATCGCAGAATGGTGCAATTTCGGACTTGCGCAGGTGCAATCCTATTGCGCATGGCTCAACTCTTTTGAATATCTGGGCCAGTATGTGTAGGCCTGGAAAAATCTTTAGAACCAGACCTGAGTGTGTGGAAATTTTGACTTTTCACATACTGAATAGAAAATTCTGATTTTTAAGTCAGAATTTTGAAAACCAAGACTTTACATCAAGGAAAGCACCGGAAGTTTTTTTAAAAGAGCATTCAGAGGAACTGACTTGGGATACAAATTTGCTGCAAACTGTTGCTTAAGGACTCATCTCTACAAGGACATTGAAAAACTTGTCTGGACTCAAACATCAAACCAAGGTATAGTTTAGAATACCAGTATCTAGTGTTTTCTGTAAACCATCCAGTTTTACTTTCGATATTGTCTGCATTTCAAAGTTCTTCCAAACTGTAGACCTTTCTGTATTGCTTTTATTTTAAGTAAACTTTTATGATTTTCTTATCAACTCTGCCTGGGAGTCTGATTGTCTGATTTTAACATTTTAACAGAAGGGTTTTGAAAAGACTGTGTGCCTTGACAGATATTACTGCTCAGCTATCGTACCCAAACTACTTAGCAAAATGTAGCAAGTGGCTGTAGTGGGATTCAAATACTGAAAGTAGTGCAGAGTTGAGGGAACTCAAAACTACAGTTTCCACCCTCCCACTGTGACAAGGAAGTTTTGTAAGTCTTCTGGAACCCTTACACTGCTCGCAAGTTCTTAAAAAGGGGGATCTTCTCTGAAAACAGGAGGCTTACCAGGTTGCCTGGGGTTTGGCAGCCAGGGGCTCATGACACCTATAGGAAGCATCAAAACTATAACAATGAGTTTGATGGTTACAGGTTCCAAGATAGACCTCGATCTAGTTCCCCAGATCTGAAGGAGATGGTCAAGAAGCCACAGGAGGAAATGCAGGTAATAAAGGATCAAATGGGAGACATAAAAGTGTTTCTCCAATGCTTGGCCCCACCTCCCTCTCTGCCTCCAGATTTCCTGCACCTGTGCAGAACCCACCTGCAATCTCAAGTACCAATGGAACCAGTAATAACGGCAATTGACTAGTGCCTTCTGCTCTCCCTAATGCTGCCCAGGTCAATGAAATTGCAACTGCTGATGATGGTAATGAAACTGCTATGAAATTGGAAAATGAAAGCATTAGTTCTGAATGTGACATTACCATAGAGGTATCCCAGGTTACTGCTTCAGGCAGTGTAGAGTGTCACAGTGAACCTGCCATGTTGCCAGGAGTTAAGAAAAACAAATTCTACCTGGGCAACTTAATCCCTAAAGGGGGGGGCAGATAGGTTTTATTTTGACATAAACATTAAAAACAGCCTAAGTCATGAAGCTTTGGTGGACTGTGGTGCGGAAGTAACGTTGATGTCCAGAAGCTTTTATGACAAACTGGGTGATGCGATGGGTAACTCTAAGGTGTTAAAAAACCTCTTTGATGGCTTACAAGTAGTTTGTTATGGGGGAGGGACTCAGACTCTGGGTAAAGTGTGGCTGAATTGAGGTTTGGCAAGATGGAAGTCAATCACCCAGTGTATATCACTGATAGAACTGGGTATGATTTCTTGATTGGGAATGACCTCCTAAAAAGATTTTGGCCTATCATTGATTATTTCCATGGAATTCTATGGGCACAAATAAACAGTTCCATTCCATTTGGGAAGAGAATCAAGGTTGCTAAACAATTAGAATCATGTTATCTTGAGAAAAATGAATCAATGATTAAATTGAGTTTTGTACATTCTGATGTACCTGATGTATCTGCATTGGGTAATACTGAAAATCTGGTTCCATGAAGAAGTAAAACTCACGTGGTTTGTCTGTCAAGGCATGATGTGGTAAAGTTTGAGATCAATGCAAGAGGCCTTACTTTCTTCACCAAGGAAGTGACCCCTGCTGTCTCAGAGACCCATCTTGCAACTGACACAGAGACATTGGATTCCAAGTACCCAACCCCCTCTGCGTATAGTGGAAATGAAACACTGCCACTAAATCACGGGTCCTTGCTCTGTAATATAAGATCAGAGGAAGGCAGATCAAAGGTGACCATTAAAGCAGGGAATTTGCAGACAGTAAATTCTCTGTTATGCTTAGGCTATGAGCACTGTTTAATTAGTGAATTGTCTTACAAGATGTTAAAGAGGCAGAGGCCTAGCTTAATATATATAATGAAACAGGAGTGGTTGGAGAATGTCCCATACCAGAAAACTAGCGTATCTGTGCTTTGAACCTCCAGATGGGGAAAAAGAAAATACAGCATCCTGTAAAGCTGGTACAAGGCCTAGAATCTCCAATGCACCTTCGGCTAGACATCCTTATACAACTGTATATGTATGTTGACCTAGCCAATGATGTTCTTTGGTCACGAATAAGGGGGGACCCTTATGCAATAACAGTGATACCACAGGCCTTGAAGTCTGGACAAACTATTCCTCAAGTGTGCTAGGTGGTGAATGAGTTCACTACAACAATTCCAGGTAATGTCAAGGATTTCTCTCTTAGGGTTAATGTAAAGAAAGGCCAAGAAATGCCTGATGAGACTGAACTCTTTGTCCTTGACAAGCAACTTAGTGACATGGGTTTGAAAATCCATTCCACAACCTGCTTGGACATGAGCAACAGAGTAATGCACCTCTTGGTACAGATCCCAATGGTGGAGCCTCTCACTATAGGAGCCAACTGTGAGCTAGGAGTAGTGATAGGGGAATCTTTTTATGATTTGGAGTTAATTGTTCCAGTTATTGGAGAGTTACCAGAATACATCGTTCAGTATGAAACATGAAGAAATTAAGTCTATATCAAATGGCTTAATTGTTTTACAAGTGAATTGTCCAGTAGATAAAAAAGAAAAACGGGCATGTAAAATTGAAAATGATTACCTTGTACTGTCCACTATGGTTAGTGAAACAGCACAATTTAAAGAGGTACATGTGATTGAGACTGAAAATGTTTCTGAGATAATATAAGATGTGATAGAAACAGGTAAAAACTTACCCTTCCCTGATTTTAAAGAACAAGCTGAGCAAGCTATACAAAACTATAGTTGTAAAACTGAAGCAGAAAAAGAGAAAGTTCAAGAAATGTTCTTTCAGTTCAAGGACATGTTCGCTAAAGATGGTCCTGATTGTGGAGTAACTGACCTCCATGTTACCAGGGTACCTACCAACCCTAGTAAAGGTCCAGTTTTATGTACACCAGTACAGAATACCACTAGCATCTTATGAACATACACAAGAGATATTGGATACCTTAATGGAGCCAAGAATTATAAGACAGGAAAACTCAATTTATAATCCCTCCATTTGGCCTATATTAAAACCTATGGAAAAATAGAGGCTCACTATTGACTATAGAAAGTTAAACCAACAGGTACCTTTATCTCGCTGGCCCATGGCATATTTGGACCAAAGTCTGGCCAAAGTTCAGGGTGCCAAATATTTCACTACCCTTGATATAGCAAATAGATTTTGGACATTAAAAGTAGATCCAAAAGATCAATATAAATTGGTTTTTACCTTTTGAAGGAAACAATTTACATGGAATAGGTGTCCTTTTGGGTATTTAAATTCACCAGCAGATTTCAACATCTTTCTGCATAAGGCCATGTCCAATGCTGAAAGCAGAGGAAATCTGGTTTATGTGGATGATGTTCTAATCAAAAGCAACATTTTTGAGGAACACCTACTGCAGCAAAGGTAACCTATGTGTTAAACCAGCTGAAAACCGCTGGTGCCATGTTGTCCCTACCAAAGGGGCAATGGTTCAGAAATGAGGTAAACTATCTTGGGCATGAAGTTGACCCTGATGGACTACACCCTCAAAATACCAAGGTTGAGGCAGTCCAGAAAATTGGTCCACCTAAAGCTTTAAAAGAATTATGCAGCTTCCTAGGAATCTGTAACTACTCAAAACAGTTTATTCAGAACTATGCAGAAATTGCCTATCCTCTCACCAGACTACTGAAAAAGTCAGAACCCTGGGTGTGGGGGGGAGCAAGAGGAAGCTATGCAAGTTTTGAAGGATAGTCTAAGTCAAGCACCATGCATTGCTTACCCTCAAATGGACAAGGATTTTTATTTAGAGGTAGGACATACTAGTAGCAGCATCAGTGCAGTGTTATATCAGAAACATGATTCAGACAAATGTGTTTTTGCTTCTGCTAGTAAAACCTTGAGTGATGTTGAGAAAAGTTTTCAGATTGTGAAAAGGCCTTGTTTTCCACTGTATGGGCAGTACAACGGTTTAAAAACTACATTTGTAGTAAGAAAGTTGTTCTAGAGACCAGTTACCAAGCCCTTACATTTCTGGGGAGCCAGAAACTTAGGGATGATAATGTGTCTAGCAGCAGAATTGTGGCCTGGACCTTAGCACTCCAGGGCCTGCCCCTAGAGGTTAAGTATGCAAAGAACAAAATGAATCCAGTAGCTCAAAGGTTGGCAGACCAGGAGACACATAATTGTACCGTAGATGAACTTCCCATACAAGAGCCTGACCTACCGCTTGAATTGGAAATGGTATACAAACATAACAGGCACCACCTCTATGATGAGAATGTGTGTGAAAATGTGTCTAGAGTCTATACTGATGGTTGTTCATTCCAGCCAGGTGGAGACCGGTATTCTGGTTTAGGAGTGGTCTGGCATGATGACATACCATGTACTCCTATCAAATGCAAGCTTGGTCCTAAGTCTAACCAATATACAGAACTGGCAGCCACCTACATAGCAGTACAGACTGCAGTACAACATAAGTTACAAGACATGTAATTTGTACTGATTCTGATTGTTAGCCATAACTTTCTTACACATTTACCAGGGTAGAAGGAGAATGATATGATCAATTCCAGAGACAGTAAGGTGATACATGCAGACCTTATCCTAGCCATAGATCAGCTGGCTCAGGAACATAACCTGGTTGTTTACTGGAAAAAGATAAAAGGGCACTCAAAAATTCAGGGACCAGACAAAACAGGAAATGACCTAGCAGATGCTCTGGCTAGGGAGGCTGCTTTAAGTGGAGAAGAATGGGACTTTGTTCCTCCTATCCAAGCTAACATGGATGTGGTTACCCACAGACAAAAGCAACAGAAACAGGAACATAAGATTTTACACTTGTATAGTGAGAAACCAGACTTTGATTTAGTGCAAATGCAACAAGAGGATGAAGTGGTAGGAATTTTTTACCATTTCATCAAGGATCCCACTGAAAACATGATTTCTGACAGTGACCTACAAAATAGTCATGACCTAAGGACCATGTGTAGCCAAAAGGATAAATTCCAATTAAGGAATGATCTCTTGGTAAACATTGGTAAAAACCCACACAAGGTTCAATAGGTGGTTCCTTTAGGTTGCAGGGGAATTATGTTACAACATGTTCATGCTGCACCATCGGGAGCACATAGGGGGGATAGAAGAACTTATGAAACCTTAAAGGAGGTAGCCTATTGGCCCTACATGTACAACGTTGTTGCAGAGCATGTACAAGGGTGTATAACCTGTTGCAAGTTCCAACCAGCTACTCCCAGACACAGAGCACCACTACAGTGAAAAGGAATCATTATGCCTTGGTCAGACATCCAGATTGACTGGATTGGTCCTGTTACTAGAGCTTCAAGGGGTAACCAATACCTTTTGACAGTTACTTGTCTGTTCACAAAATGGGTTGAGTGTATACCTACTCCAAATAATACAGCTGAAACCACAGCTTTCTTATTAATAAACCATGTGTTTAGTTGCTGGGGATTACCATTAAGAGTAGAATTTGATAGAGATCCTCATTTCATAGGAAAAGTAATAGAAAATGTGTGGACAATTCTAGGGGTGCAGAGGAAACTGCATGTGTCCCACCATCCACAATCATCTGGACAAGTGGAACACGCTAATGAAACAATCGTGTATATACTGAAGAAATATATCAGTTCTTCAGGAAAAGATTTCATAGGTTTCATAGGTAGTTCAGAGCAAAGAAGACATATAGTCCATAGTGCTCGCCACTTATCAGTACCCCCTTTTTTATTACTGTTTAAGTATTTATCCAGCTTATATTTAAATTCATCACATGTTTTACTGGCCACCACCTCTATAGGAAGACTATTCCAAACCTTTTGTATTTTTACCAAGAACCAGTATTTCCTTCTATTGTTATGGTATCATTTGCCTGTGATTTGTAGGGGATGTGCCCTTGTGTTTTAGCTTTGGTCCCTGGTATCCAGGTCTAACATGTCCTACAGATCGGGGTTTGAGAAGGCTTTATACACCAAACACATATCCCATCTGAGCCTATGATACTCCAGACTGTACATTCCCAATTTCTCCAGTCTATCCTCATATTCCAGACTTTGTACCCTTCTAATTAATTTAGTTGCCCTTCTCTGTACCCTCTCCAGTGCTCTTATTTCAGTTTTACCTCCTGGTGCCCACAGCTGCGCACAGTACTCCAAAAGTGGTCTAACCAGGGAAGAATAGAGGGGTACCAGAACCTCTTTATCCCTGCTCTTTATATGTCGTCTAATGCAGTTTAGGATACCACTTGCCTTTTTAACCACTTGGTTGCAATGTATCTTACTATTAAGATTGTTGGATATTCTGACTCCCAGGTCTCTTTCATCCATGACTTCCCTTAGTGTAATTCCATTTAGTCTATACTTATACTTAAGATTTTTGGAACCCAGGTGCATAACAGTACACTTGTCAGCATTAAAAGTAAATTTATGCATTCTCGCCCACTTCTCCAGATCACCCAAAGCCTTTTGTAGCATATCGTCATCCTTGTTGTTGTTGTGTACTGGTAGTCCTAGCCTGGTGTCATCAGCAAATTTGGACACCCAGATCTCCTCCTTAGGCTGCATAGAGAATCCTGGGACACCCGCTGATGACCCGGGACCAGTCTGAATAAGTACCTCTGATAAAGACTCTCTGCTTCCTATCATACAACCAAGAAGCAATCCAGTTAGTAATATTGCCTGGGATATCATGCTCTATTAGAGAGTCAATTAGTTCTATCAACTAAGACACCTCATTATCCAAAAACTGGGGGTAAATAGGCCTATTATACCCCATTTAGCCTTATGGTCGGAGCTGAAGCCCTTAATAGGATCCCCACATGCTGTTTCGAAAGTTTACCAAATTTTGTTTCAGTGGGCCTTTAAGGACAATTTAACTCCTGCACCATATTGGGCCAGAGTTTTTCCCAATGTTAGCTTGGATTGGAACCGTATTTGGGGAACTGCCATAAATATATGAGGCAAGACTATCTCAGACTAACTCAATTTAAGATTTTGCATAACATGTACTACACGCCCAAAAACTAGTTGATTTGAAGGTGTTACAGGAGCCTAGATGTTTCAGATGTGGCTCAGGGGTGGTGATTTACTACATATATTTTGGTACTGTCCAAAAGTGGATCAGTTGTGGAACCAGATTAGAACTAAAGTGAACTCAATGTTAGGTATAGGTGAAATGTTTACTCCAGAGGTTTGCATATTAGGGGATTTGTCTGATTTTCCGGTTAAGGTGAGAAAATATCATATAACACATATCTATCACTGTGAAAAGGCTGGTCCTTAAACATTGGAAAGACTCAACCGTAATTACTTATGCAGAATGGTTAAGAGAATTGTTAGCGAGCCTCAGGATAGAAAGAATGATAGCGATCCTGCACAACCAAATGCCTCTTTTTGATAAAATCTGGTCCCAGTTAGAAATTGCTTTTTCCTAAACATGCTGGTGTTGAGTTTCATGCCACTTAATCTCGTATAAAATGCCTTGTGGGGGGGAGTGTGGGGGATAGGGTGTTAAAGGGATAGGAGGGAGGGATAAAGGGGTTTGTGTATGGTCAAGATTATTTTCCATAATTTGCATTCATTGTTGTTTGGATCTGTTGTACAGTGACGGGTACTATAAGTATCTGTGTCATAAGTCTGCTTAGAACTCATAACATGTAATGCTTACTGAGAAGGGTGGTAAGGGGAGGGGTTTGGGGGTGGGGGTCAGGGGCCTTGGATATTTGTACGGTTATTTTTCACAATGCTCACTTGTTTTGTTTTAATTGCAGTGTAAAGTGACTGGAATGATAAGTCTCTGTACCCCAATTTTGTTTAAAACTCAATAAAAAAGTAAATGGCAAAAAAAAAAAAGAGAGTCAATTAGCTGCCAATGTGGGACTTTATCAAACGCTTTTGAGAGATCCAGGAAGATGACATCCACTGACCCTCCCTCATCCAGTAGTTTACTGGCCTTCCCATAAAACTCTAAAAGGTTTGTCTGACAAGAGCATCCTTTGACAAAGCCGTGCTGAGTGTGGTCAATGTCCCCCCTATCCTGCATATATTGGACCAAGAAGTCCTTAATAATCCCCTCCATAACCTTCCCCAAAACAGCTGTCAGGCTGATAGACCTATAGTTACTCACATCATGTTTTGACCCCTTTTTATGTATGAGGACTACATCTGCCAGTCTCCATACATCTAGCACCTCACCCAGTGCCAAAGAAGTCTGAAATATTGCTGTAATTGGGCCAGTCAGCTCATTCACCATCTCTCTAATAAATCTGGGGTGCAACCCATCTGGTCCTTGAGCTCTTTTAAGATCTAGTTTTAGTAGTCTCTCCCTGACGTTGCTATGGTCAATAACTGGACTGGGTTGACCCTTTCCTGATAAATGATTTTAGTATTACTGGACTTGTCAATGTAAACTGATATGAAAAATGCATTAAAACATGTAGCCATTTGGCCATTTTCAGTAACAGTTGAGCATCACCACTCTTTAGTGGGCCAATGCTTTTGACACCTCCCCTTTTATTATTTATATAGGAATAAAATGATTTGTGGTTATCCTTGACTTTACTAGCTAAATGTAGCTCGTGCTTCTTTGTAGCCTGTGCAATCGCTTTCTTTCTTTGTTTAAGAGATTCATGATATGCACCCCAGCAAGATGCATGACCACTTTTTTCAGCCTTTATATATGCCTTATTTTTTTCATTTGATACACCTTTTTACTGTAGCTGTCATCCATGCAAGTTGTTTTTGTTTTGTTATATTTCTTGCTACAAGGTACGTATTGATTAACTAATATGCTGATTTTACTTTCAAGGGTTTCCCACTTCTGGTTCAGTGTGACGTCTTTAAACTCATCTTCCCATGCCCATATTGTCAAGTCCCTATGCATGCTACTTCAGTCAGTCTTACTGTAATTGTAAATGATAGTGTCCCCCTTGATGTTACCTGTATCATTTAATAGGGTAAAGTTGACCATATTATGGTCACTTGAACCTAATGAAGAGGTAACTGTACAACTCTGTACAGCTTCGTTCATATTGCAGAGGACTAAATCCAGAGTGTGATCTCCTCTGGTTCCTTGAATCACATATTGTTGTAGCCCTGCTAGGCTAAAGAGTTCCATTTAACGATACTAGTTATTAGGTTAGTCCAGTCAATACCTGACAAATTTAGATCCCCCAGAAGTATACAATTTGTCCTTGCTGTAAGAGTTTTTACGTTACCTAAGAGTGTCATGTCATCAGGGAGTAGGTATGAGGGGGTCTATATACCACTCTTGTGTCTATCTTAGGCCCTTTTGTATGGGTGAGCCTGGTCCAGATTAATCCAAGGGGGTCCCAGTGGCTGGTATCCACTTGCTCTGATGTTAATTTATCGGATATATATACAATGCTACTCCTCCTCCTCTCATAGCTTGAGCCCTGTCCCTGGAGTATAGTACATATCCAGGGGTCTGTTTGTCCCAGACATCTTCCCTATCCCACCAGGCTTCCGTGATGGCACAGATATGAATTTTATCCTTATCCAGGGTGTATCTTAATTCATCAGATTTATTTGTTAAGCTTCTGGCATTCAGCAGCAAACAGTTAAGATGTTGTAGGTTTGTAATTGTGGATGGTTTTTCTCTGATATGTGTGGATGCCTGCCCTTCGTCCCCCCTCATTACAGGTTTAAATAGTGGTCAATTGATGCCATTAGTTTGTGTGCCAGTATTCTTTTCCCCATTTTACTTAGGTGTAGGCCATCTGGAGCAATTACTTCATTGCATTGAAACTGTTCCTTGTGTTTGATGAAGGTGTGTCCCTCCTTATAGCACCACCTAAAGTTACCACTAGTATTAATGGCCACTCAGGCTACTCCTAATAAGTCTACAGGTGTATTTCCTTTTAAAGTGATGACAGGAAGACAAATGGTGTTACAGCTACATCTCCTGTGTACTACAGGGAATGTAAACCCAGCATGTGCCACTACAGCACATGAATATGTAATCCTTTTAAAACAGCATTCGCAAGAAACCTTTGCATTTGCTCAAAAGAACTTAGAGAAAAGTGTAGAGTCTTCTAAGTCATATTATGACAGGAAAACTAATCCAAAAGAGTATCAAATTGGTGATAAAGTGTTTTACTTTAACTACATTAAGGTCAAAAAGTTTCTCCCAAGTTGACAAGGACACTTTGTGATCACTGACACAATTTCACCTGTAGCATATCAGATTGAACTAAAACAGAAAAACATTGCAGAAGTAGTACTTAAATGGGTTCATATTAATCAGTTCAGGCAATATCGTGAACGCAGCAAAATGCTGGAAAATATTCTGAATGAACCTAGAAGTTGTAATCAGGAATTAGAGTCTAGTTAAAATGTTTATTGTAGTATTGATCTTTAAAACTGATGAACAAAGAGAATTTGTTATATTTGTATAGTGTTCAAAACAATGTAAAAGATTGTTACATTATTTAAAAACTGCACATAGTTGTAATCATGTTTAATCATGTAATACTGTACATATTTCTATGGCAAAAGGTACATCTCTAATGATGTCATCTAGTGATGTCACATCTATGATGTCACATCTGATGATGTAATGCGCTGACATCATGTTACCACATGATGATACAACTTTGTGTTTTATGTTTCATTTTCCCTGCTTTGCTTGAACTATATACCCATATGTGGTAGGATTATAATTTTGAATTACAAAATGCATTTTTGGGGTACATTTTTAATTCAAATGGGGGAAATGTGAAGGCCCAGTGGCAATGAGGGCTAAGGCCCTGGACACCTTACCTCGCACCACATTGGCAACCCGTGTTCGGGAACAAGAACGGGCCACCAGGTGTTGGCAGGGGAGGAGAAGGATCGAGCGCCTATGGGACTGCTCTCCTTCTCCAGGGAGGGGGTGTCACCAGTGGTTGGCATTTGGCTGGCCCCTAGTGGAGGCTGGGGGACAGTGCATCAACACTGTAGAAAAGGGGAAGAGAAGGGGCAGACACTAGGAGGGAGCATGTGCGGACGCGAGCACGCTCACTCTGCAATCATCATTGCATTTTCAAATGCAAAGGCATACAAGGTCCCAGTAAAACCAAATTCAGACGTTTAATAAAGACTGCAGAGATCTCTTGGGAGACTGAATACCAGATCTGCAAGAGTTTTGTAATCCTTGCTATTTATAAAACTCTGTAGCCCCAAAACTGTCTAAAATACATGGGCAAGTTTGAGGTCAAAAGTAAGCTAACTTTCTGACCTCTGTAGAGACCTATCATTTAATGAAATGCCTGGTTACAGGGTCTCGTCACTTCTGTTGTAAGGTTTCTTAATGAGCTCCAGACAGCATTATGTCATGCATCAGTAGACACAGACAAAGAGAAGCATTTTCAGAAAGAAGTTTATGTTATAGACTGTATAAGATAAGCAAAACATATATCCTTTTGAACAGGAAAAAATGTACTTTTCAAATCTGTAAATACTTTTTAGATATCTATAAAATAACAAAGTTTTATAATGTTTTTTTATAAATTACAGATTTTATATTACAATTAATACCATAATGTTAGGTCTTAAATTGATCCTAGTTTTGAGCTACATCTAAATGTATAGGTTTTAAGTTTGTGTCAGAGTGCACATAGATGCAAGAAAGGAAAATAAGGGATATGCGGGGGTGCCTGTTAGATAATTACATTATTTGTACAGTAGTCTGTGACCTTGAGTAACCTCACGAGTGGCAAAGTCATGAGTGAGGTTTACGAGTGGTCACAGGCTTCTGTACAAATAACGTCATTATTCAACAGGCACCCCCTGCATATTAGATTTATGCAACAGGCATTCTCTGTTTTTTATGCTTGCAGTTTGTTAAAAATGTAGTGAAACTTGAGATTTTTTAAAACTGTTGGTTTCAGAGTGCAACCCCCCTTTTGTCTGGTTGCTGTGGCTGTTGTTGGTGTTTGGACGTCTTAATGACATCAGAGCGTCTGTGCTGATTGTTGAACGATAGAGGTTTTGAAAAATTGTAACAGAAAATGGCGGATCCACTAAGCGAGAGCTCATTTAGAACTTGTGTGTTTTTTTTTTTATGTGTCATTTTTTCTTTTGTTTTTGTTTATTAAAGAGAAAAAAACACTTTGGGATTTTTGAAAGACATAGTAGGGTTTTGAGGAACTGTTGAAGTACTGACGGGATGTGTTGGAGTTGAATCGGGAGGAGCTGCTTCATAGACTCTGGTATGTAGTACAGAAGGTACATCTGAGAATGAAAACTGAGACAGAAATGGTACTGAAAAAAGCAGGAAAGTGGGGAAATTATTGCTGCTGCTGCTGCTGTTGCTTTCTTTATGGTTTGCAGCTGGTAGGGGGTCCTTGAAAGAGATGGCAGCTTTGCATTATGAAGGGAAGGGAGAGTGCGAGAGAGGGAGAAAGTATGGGTGCAGTTGTTAGTGAAGAAGCTGGTTTTATAATGCATATTTATGAAAGAAAAAATGTTTAGAGTGAGAGGAAGAGAATAGCTTAATGTTTTTGCTGGGTGCTTGAATTCATGAATTGTGTGTGCATGAGGAAAAGAGGTTATCACTGAAGAGCTGGTGTGCACTTGCATTTTTGTGGTATAGGAAGTATTGCTGGTGGGGGGCAGCATTTGGTGATGTAGACACTGTGTGGATAAATGTATGATGATGTAATCACTATGTGGATAACTTCAAGTTATTCTTATTATAGTACAGTGTCTTAAATAAATGCGTTTATGCAGAGGCTTTTATTCTGACGCCTGTTGCATAAATAGTTTTATACAAAAAACTAAAGTAATTTCTAAAACAACAAGCATTTGTCAATGCCGAATGTTTGCTTGCTGGCATTGGCATTGATGGTGCAGAAGTTACAGAGCTGCATAATAGGAATGGCAGTGAAGTATTAAACTGAAGCCAACCCCACCACCACCCTGCAGAGAGTGACAGACATTGGGGTGTGCCTTTGGGGTCGTCAGGCATAATGGCCACGTCATTTCACCACACCCTACCCTGCAGACACTGACAAGTGTCACGGTGTGCCTTGGGGTCTTTGGCCCTTATGCGCACCCCACTCCATCAGGAAATATGGTGAGATGGGTGCGGTATAGGAGAATGGGGTGAACTTTGGGGCCGAAGAGTCCAAGGCATACCTCGATGCCTCTCACTGGTTGCAGGGTGTGGAATGGTATGAGCATTACAGGCAAGAATCCCAAGTCACACCCCTGATGCCTGTCATTCTCTACAGAGTGGGGCGTTATGGTTGGAAACCCTAACAGCTCAGGCATTCATTGGTATTTTCACTCCAAATTTTCAAGATTTTTTTGAGACCCCCACCTCATGAACAGTGGCAATATCAGTTTGTTAGCCGAAGCTGCTTATGCACAGCGACTACGGCATTTAGCACCACAGGTGCAAAAACACATTCCGAACAGGATGTGAAAAATGACAGCTATACTGTTCATGGGGAGGTGGAAAAAATGGCAATGTTGCAAATCTGCAGTAAAAATATTAAAAATCTGGTGAAGTCACGAGCGTGCATAGAAACTGTGCAACGCACACCTGTAATGTAATTAATGTGGGCATTTTTTACAGCAGATTGTCAACTCAGGCATTTTGGGACCTCCGAACATGAACAGTGTCACTGTGATTTTCTATATCTGTCCCGAACAATGATTTCCCACGGCGACCATGCATCTCTTCACTGAAAGTGTGAAAACACATTTCGGCCATGTTGTGAAAAATGACAGCTGTACTGTTCATAAGGAAGTGTGGAAAAATGCAACTGGTGAAAATCTGGACTGAAAATATTACAAAGTCATGAACTTACGAGGGTGCATGGAAGCTGCGCAATGCTGACTAGTAACACAGTCATTTTATGGACTTTTGTCACCAAATTTTCAACATAGCCATTTTAAGACCTCTGCTCATGAACAGTGTAACTGTGATTTTCCTAATCTGTCCCAAACATTGCTTTCGCACACTGACTGCACCATTGTGCACTACATGTGCGGAAACACATTTTGGGCAACATGTGAAAAATGGCAGCTGTACTGTTCATAAGGAAGTGTAATAAAATGGCAATGTGGAAAATCTGGAGTGAAAATATAGAAAATTCGCAAACTTATAAGCGTGCATAGGAACTGCGCAATGCACGCTCGTAAAACAGTCATTTTTAGGAATTTTTTCACCAAATTTTCAACATAGCCATTTTGAGACCTCTGCTCATGAACAATGTCACTGCGATTTTCTTAATGTGTCCCAAACATTGATTTCACACACCGACTGCGCCATTGTGCTCTACATGGGCAGAAACATGTTTTGGGCAAGATGTGAAAAATGACAGCTGTACTGCTCATAAGGAAGTGTAATAAAATGGCAATGTTGAAAATCTGGAGTGAAAATATAGAAAATTCACAAACTTATAAGCGTGCGTAGGAACTGCGCAACATGCGCTCGTAAAACAGTCATTTTTAGAAATTTTTTCACCAAATTTTCAACATAGCCATTTTAAGACCTCTGCTCATTCAAAGTATCACTGTGATTTTCTTAATGTGTCCCATACATTGATTTCGCACACCAACTGCACCATTGTGCACTACATGGGCAGAAACACATTTTGGGCAAGATGTGAAAAATGACAGCTGTACTGCTCATAAGGAGGTGTAGTAAAATGGCAATGTTGAAAATCTGGAGTGAAAATATTGAAAATTCGTGAACTTACGAGCATGCGTAGGAACTGTGCAATGCACGCTCGTAAAACAGTCATTTTTAGGAATTTTTCCACCAAAATTTCAACATAAGCTTTTCGAGAGCCCACCTTATGAACAGTGGAAGTGTCATTTCATTACTCAGTCCTGAAAGGTGATTTCGCACAGTGACTGAAAAATCACCCTTTGGGCCTGAATAACATCATTACAGTGCAATAATTCATGAGGAGGGGTCCCAAAAACCCCATGTTGAAAATTTGGGCCCAAAATTCCCAAAAATGCCTGAGATATGCAAAAAAGTTGAAAAAACCCTATCATTATACATTATACAGCTTACCGGCATTTCCTCAGTTAGCGGTCGGCTTTGAAGAGTGCAGACATGTTCCTGGTCCATCGAAGATCGTCGCGTCGGAGTCCGGAGGTAAGTATGGGGTGAGGGTGTGGGGAGGCAGGGTGAGCAGTGGGTGGGCGCCGGTGGGTGCAGACACAGCGAGGGATCGTTATTGATTTTCAGGTGTTTTTTTTTTTAATGACGACGATGAGGGACGTTTGCCATGCTGGGGTGGGCTCCCAGCATGGCAGAAGGATGGCTGGTTGGGGGGCATGGAGCCGACGGGGGATTGGGCACCCTCGTCAGCCATAGCATTTGTTGCCATGCTGGGGTGGGCTCCCAGTGTGGCACCCTGTACTGGGGGGGAGACAGTGGAGCCGACGGGGGATTGGGCACCCGTCGGCTATACGAGGTGTAGCCACGCTGAGGTGGGCACCCAGCATGGCATATGGACCTGTGTTTGGGCGCAGCACAGCCGGCGGGGTTGGGCACCCCGTCGCTGCCACAACTGTGCGTGGGGGAGGGCAGCACGCAGCATATGTGTGTGTGTTTGTGTGGTATAGGGGAAGCACGCATGAGTTGGTATGAGCATCTGGATCACTGCTCATTGAAGCGTAGGGCCCCCTTTCAACTGTACGCCATCGGTGCATTTGGAGCTGTCATAGACAGCTCCAGCAGGCATTGGAGAACTGCGGCCATGCCTGCAAACAGACTGACTGAATTGGAAGAGGGCTGACAGACCTCCGAAAACTCGGATGATGGCACTATGTTTCTTGCACATGCGTGCAAGCAAACATAGAAATGATTTCTAGGAGGTAATTGTCATTGTATGTCATCTGCAAGGATCAATCAGAGTCTGGTGATGATGTCATCCAACGCAGAAACATTTAGGCAAATTAAAGCCAACCCACCTCAGAACTGCTTGATCCTTCAGTGTGTCAGGACCTATGTTATCTGTCTTGAAACTTGTACTAGGCAAAAATCCTGAAGCCAAGCCTACTTGGAACCAGCATTTGGGTTGAGTCATTGCATCCACAAGAGAGTGCTAAGCACAAGCTTGAAGGTCTGCACAACACTGCACCAAAGCCAGCTGCTTAAACTGTTACAGGAAGGATTCTTTCCAATATTGGATGAAGCAAGGCCTATGTTTTACATACTGAGAATCTGGACTAAAGTAATATTTTGGAATTTTTGCTAAAAGCCTGGACAAGAGACTGACTTTGAACTTTACCAGCCAGCAAGCCTGCAGTGCTGTTGGATAGCAGTGAGTCCAGAGTTGCAGGTTCGAGAGCAGAAAGAATCTGAAACAGAAAAGAGTCACAGAGTCCAGTTACCAAAACAACTTTGCTGTCCACAGGGAAATATCTTCCTCCAAACTGTTGTGCTGTTGAACTACTAAAATCCTGCTGTATGATTTTTCCCACCAAATCCTGATAAGTGACTTTTTGATGATTCATGATGCCAGGCAAGAGGGAGCCAGCCTACACTGCTTCATTGATGTCAGAAGATTCTACAGTTCCAGGTTCGAAGGGAAAAGACAGAAAACTACAGCCAAGCCACTGAAGGACTTTTGTCATCCGAATTCAAAAGTTCTCACCAAGATTTTGAAAGTTAAAAAGGAGAAGAAGACCAAACCTACAGATAACCAGAAATTTAAGTAGTCTTTTAATTATTTTAATTGATAATATCTTAATATTTCTATTTGGCTATTTAGGGTGGTAACATAGTGAGCTTAACTTTTAATTACAAAACCTTGGGTATATAGGTTAAGAAATTTTGACAAAAGGAAATACATTTTACATGCTATAAAGTTTGAAATAAGCTTTATACAAAAATATAATCTGAGACATTGATGTGATGAGTTTGTAAGTTCTTATACATGAAGGTTATGCTAAGTACTAAGTGTGATGAAGGAGTAATATAACCAGTACCATATATTATGCTGAATATTGCTTATTCATTTACATTGTTTATTTGCTGAACTTTGTTTTATTTGTTTTATTTCTTTGTGGTTTGTTTGATTTCCTGAAACCTTTTTTGTTTATGTTTGCATTACTTTTACTATGTTTACAAGGTATATTTATGCTAATTCGGAATATTTCGAATTTGTACATATGTGAATATATATTTCATATTTCTAAGTGTGGCAGAAGTGTTTTCATCATCATTTTGAACCTAGAGAACAGGGATAATATCATATGTGAATTTTATAATTATTTTTGGTAATTTATGAAAATATTGTTTGGGTAAGGCCCAAGGTGAGTCCAAGTGCTTCATTATAAAAATGATATTATAGCCTTTATTCTGACAGGTATAAGACATACACACTTACTTCTGGCTTCAGAGGGTCAGAACCCTGTGGGGCCTGCAGTAATGCAAAAGGAAATATTGCTGCAGTGTGGGTATATTGGTTTTAGCAGCAGATCTAGAAATTGTTTGAGGGGCTAACAGTTTTTCAGTTTCACAGATGCATCTAGAAAAGCATGCACTAATGGTTTATGCTATCTAGCAAGGTAACTCATACAGCATTTATGAGTACCTCTGGCTGCAGAAGCACAGGCCCCATGGGGCCTTCTTTCTACAGAAGAACAGGCCCATGGGGCCTGTACTTCTGTAGCTACACATAGCCAGGCATGCGGTATGACAGACAAACACAGGGGTTGCTGCATAGACCTGTGCTTCTGTGGCCACACATTCAAATCTATGAAGGTAGCACCTTAGTGCTACTGCATTTGTGCCATCTGGGAACAGCTGTATGTTGTTTGTCTTACCTTATGATGTTTGCCTGTGGTTGCTTATGTGGTCTTGTCCTTTTTCTGCTTTTGATGGGGAGGTAGGGTTTGAAATCCTAACACCATATGTTCCTACTTGTGTGGCATTAAGTTGAAACCTAACTGGTGCATTAGTGCAGTTTTTGCAAAGGACTTCATTTCTTTTTAGGATAGTGGAATCATATCCTTATTCACATTGGCCCTCTGGGCCCTGTGCCAAGGGAAGACTGCATCTGCCTGCAGTGATGGAGCGCAACAGTTCATGGATCTGTCTGGTGGTCACAGGTACAGATGAATAGGGTGAAGAGTCCATCTCTTAGCCAATGCATGGGGCCTTCTACCACACACGGGTGCAGAGGTGCAGGGCTCCATGCCAAGAGAAGAGTTATCTTTGCTATATAGCACCTGGGCCCATGCTGGCAACCCTCTACCTTTCCTTTCTTGTCTGGTGAGGTAGTGGTGCATAACAGCACCATCTTCCAAGCATCACCCCATCCAGCTGGATCACTGAGCACACCCCCAAACTCAGCTCACTGGCATGGGATCACAAAGCACTACCCACTGGGGTAAAGGCTGGTACTACACATGTATCTTAATTATTAGTATTTTTTGTTTTGACCCAAAATTTTCAAGATAGTCATTTTATGACTCCCCTTACAAACATGTCATGTGGCATTTATAGTATATTGACTGAAACTCCTTTTGCAGCACAAGTGCAAAAACATCTTGTGTAGGATTTAAAAAAACATTTATCAGGTAGTGTGAAAAAATGGCTATGTTGAAATTTTGGTGTCAAAATACTGAAAATTAGTAAAGTTATGACTAAACATTGAAAATTTCAACATTCAGTCATATCTTAGTCATTTACCATATTTTTACACCAAATTTTCAATGCAGTCCTCTGATGACTCCACTTTATGAACCCAATAGGTGAAAATTTTCAAATACCACCCAAAACATGATTTTGCACAGCAACTGCAAAATCAACTTTGACACATATTTGAAAATGTTCACCTACCTTGTTCATGAGGCTGGGTCATAAAAAGGTAATTTTGAACATTTAGTGGAAAAATATTGAAAATTACCAAAGTTATGCATGAAAGTTGAAATATTTCAACATTGACTCATAATTTGGTCATAATGACTATATTTTTACACCAAATTTTCAACATGGCCTTCTTACAACTTCACCTCATGAACCAGGTAGGTAAGAAAAAGTTCAAATCCCACCCAAAAGGTGATTTCATGCAGCAACCCCAAACTCGCCTTTTGGGATATATTTGGAAAATTTCCATCACCCTTGTTGATGAGGCGGGTCTCAAAAAGTCCATGTTGAAAATTTGGTGTAAAGTATTAAAACTTTACAGATTTATAAGTAAATGTTACCACACACACACACACACACACTGACATATATTAAACCACACATACCTTATTTTCTCACTTCGCAGTCACTGTTTCCAGGAACAAGATGTGTTCTCTATCATACAGCAGATCTATGCCATGGGACATGTTCAGGTCAGTCAGGCTGTGTGGGTGGGTGGAGTGGTGGGTGCTGAGTGGGGGAGGCTGCGGGCTCAGATTACTGAAGGACCTTTTTTTTTTTACAGATTATGCAAAAAAATCAATGAGGGATGGTTTTCTTAATTTCAGGAGGACCCAAGCTAACACTGGGATTGAGCAACCCAGTGTTAGGATGATCTCTGGTGGCACCAGGGTGGGCAACCTGCTTCCTCCAACTGTGTGTTAGAGAAGGTGGGCAGGTGACCTGGATGGGTGGGGAGCAAAAGAAGAAGGGGTACTGAGATGGGCACCCTAGTCCACTAATTATTTATATATAGATATGGATATAGATATGAATTGGGAAGGGGGCAGGTGACTTGGAGTGGATGGGGTGGGCAAGTGGAACTGAGAGGGTGGGCACACCATTCCTTTTTTATAACAAGGGAATTAGGCAGAATAAAGGAGGGCTGGCCAAGCTGGGAGAGGGAGGAACAAACAAAATAGATGGAGGAATGGATAGAGAGACAGACAGACAGAGCTTGCCAGTTTACTGCTGCAACTGAAGCTGGCAGCATGACTCCAGCTATGGCTTCACAAGGCAAGAAAGTCCCACTGTTCTCATACAGAGAACGTGGGTGAATGGCTTTTCTTACTAAGCTGGGCATCCTGGAATTTGGGGTGCTCAGAAAAGATATTTTACTTATTTTAAATTTGATAACCAGGTAGGGACACTGGACCAATGGGTCCTTTTTCAGGTCTGACCCAAAATTGTAGTACAAGAGACAAATCAGACAATACAATACAACAACAACAATTAAGTAAAACAATTAGAAGCATCCTGATCCAGCAGAAGTTGTTTAAAATAGGAGTTAAAACTTTGCAAAGAATCTGAACACCAGAGTACTCCAGGTAAACCATTCCAATATAAAGGTGCTGCTATGGAAAACCATCCTATCTGGAAATAGAGATCACAGTGATGGGCTCATATAGGGGCTGCCCAAACAAAGTGGCAAATATTGTTGTGAGTGATAGAAAGAATATCACATTCCTTACAACTCAAATTAAAATAAAGATTACGCACATAATAAAAATGTGGAAGAAGGGAACCAGTAGCAATGTATTTTTGAGTTTCCAAAGAAAAAAGATTTTAAATTTGTAAAGAATACCCAATTTCTAGTTAATTGTCTGGTTAACTAATCTCACTTGAGCAAGAGAGGTACACCCTATTTAAATTATTGCACATGTTCAATAGTAATGCCAGCATTATCATGCAACAGTAAGTAAGGGTATTTATTCAACATATGAGAAGCACCACATACCATGAATTTTTGTTATTCAGAACTAGCAAATTATTGAAAAGGCAATTACTAATGCCAAGAAAATCCTGACCAAGATTAGATGTTAGCTCATCTTCAGATTTGACACATGAAAATAAAAGCAAATCATGTGCATAAAGAAGAGAATCACAAAGTTTACATGTTTGAGGCAATTGGTTAAAGGGGACAGGAAATGTGTGCTAATTGGTAACTGTTTATAAAGTTCTTATTTTCAGAAATGATATGCATTCCCCTAAATTATCCATATTTAACTGTACCTGAATAAAAAAGTGATACAAAAAAATGTATTTTGCATTGATTTGTTTGTATGGGCAGCCTTCTGCTACAGTCCTGTTCATGGAACCTGTAATTTGGAGTTTTTACTATGTCATGGTTTGTGTATGGAATGCTAATTATAAGCTGTTGGCCTATCAGAACTATGCTTAGAGTTCTGTGCACAAACTGTGACATAGTTATAAATCCAAATTACTGGTTTCATGAAGAGAACTGTAACAGAATGTTGCCCTTATAAACAAAACAATGCAAAATACAGTTTTTTGTGACTCTTTTTATTCAGGTACAGTTAAATATGGATAATTTAGGGGAATGCATATCATTTCTGAGAATAAGAACTAACAGCTACCAGTTAGAAATAATTTCCTGTCCTCTAATGAAAAGATAAACAGCAATGGGTCCAAAATGGACCCCTGCTGTGCCCCACATCCCATTATACAAACATTTGACCTTGCTGATCCTAAATTAATGGACTAGGAATGATAAGACAATGAGTCTTTAACCCAAGAAACAACATTTCCAAATAAATCTAACCAACTAGTTTAGTATTTCTGGACTTATATTTAAAAAGCAAGCACCAGAATCTAGCTAAACTTTTTCCTTTTAGCTAGGTTCAAGTGTTTGTTTTTTAGAAACAAATATGTTGTATATATTTTTCATGCCTTTTAGTTTGGGTGGACTAAACAGAATGGCAGTCATCACGATATGAGAAACATTTTTAGTGTTCTGAGAAGCAAGTGGGGGAAAGCAAGATACCCAAAAAATTTTCATGTCATATCAGAGGGTTATTCAAAAATGCTATTAGCTTGCTCAGAAAATGAAATCCTTATAACTCTGGAACTGTTCAATATTTTTTCATAAAACCTTCGAAAGGCACTACTTTGGCACAGGCCACTTCTACCCTGAAAGTATGTATTACAATAGTGCAGTAGCATCCGTATAGTTAGGGTTGACTAAGGATTTCTAAGCTAAACCCCTAACTGTAGAGTCTTGGTGAATCAGTGATGGAATCTTCCTTAGGGTTGTCAACTCTAATGCTCCCCCTCACCCCACCCCATAGCCTCCTGTCTGAAACACAAAGTACAACTCCAAGCCAGTGTCTCAGAGTGATACACTCTCCAAAGGTAGAGAAGTTTGTCTTGTGACATGCTGCCAAAAAAATCTGCTATTGCTTTCTTCACGTGGGGCCCTCTGAGAAGAAAAGAGGTCACACTTGACCTTGTTTGCTACCACATGGAAGACCCTACCACTGATTCTCCAAGACTCTGGAGATCCACAATAATAATGTTGGGTTTTTTTTGTTGTTGTTTTTTTTTTTGCTTCTTGGAGGGTGAGGGGGTTAGGGTGGGGAAACCCTAACCCCATGTTTCCCTACTTTTGTGGCATTAAGCTTGAACTCTACCTGATGCATTAATGCAATTTTTGAAAAGGGTAGATAGATGGATAGATACAGTATGTGTCCATTACAACAGAATGGCACTACCCAATGTGCCTAGGCCAATGCAGTCATAGCTTTATATCACCTAAAGGATCCCCTTTACACAGGTGGGTGTGTGTGTTGCCCTTATATCCTTGAATTTACCCTTTTGGCCTTGGGGTGCTATTTGTCCTTCACTGTTATACTTTCCCACATTAAAATAAGAAAAACTTACAAATATGGTAGTTAATTGCTAAATATGCACCTCTGGTGGATCCCTGTTGCTAATTCCTTACCCTGTGGAGTGTCATTCTCCCATTCTACAGCTTCCATGCCCCTCCACTAAGGTTGTGATGTAGGGTAGTCTTTTTTCTTGAGTAAAACACCAAGCCATAGACTCCCCTCTGCTGGGCTTTTGGTGGTGTTGCCCCTGAACCATTTTCTTCCTCACAGGATCAGAGAATCCAATTCCCCTGTAGGATTACTCTCCTGAGGCACTCTGGTAGCCATGCCAGCACTTGTGCCCAGCTTCATTCACATACTTTCCCTCTGCCCATGTGGGCCAAAGTGAGATACTGCACAGGATGGGTGTCTGTCAGTAGTTCCAGAAACTGCCCCCATCTGAGTCCACAAAACTCCCCCATGTATTGTACCATAGACACTGGACATTTTAAACTAATTGAGTTCTTTGTGGTAATGAATAGACATGATCTCATTGGTTTCTTGTTTGTTAGTGCAAATGTTTTTCTTTTAATTTCTTGCATGTGCACATACTTAATACAGATGCTATACAATGTAAAAAAAAGTAGCGGGGAACATCAATCGATCAATCATTTATTTATAGAAAGCTCAATTCCAAAAAGATCAATGTACTTGTGCAATTAAATCATCCTAAAAACTATAATATAAATACAGACAATTACAGTAAAATCCTAAAATTATTAAAAAGAAAAAACTGATCAAAATCAGGGAAAGCCATACCAAACAGATAAGTTTTAAGAGCAGATTTAAAGCTCTCGATGGTCAGGCACTCACATACCTAATGAGGTAGAGGGTTTCAGAGGGTGGGGGCCATAAAAGCAAAAGAATGGGCCTCCGAGGACTTTAATCGAACCCTGGGAACCTCTAGCAATCCCTCGTCAGAGGAGCAGAGTGAGTGGAGAGGGCAATAAGGACAAAGAAGACCTTGCTATCTGTGTAGGGCTTTGCAGGTCAGTAAATTGACCTTGAAGGTGATCTGCCACTGTATCGGCAGCCAGTGCAGGTTACGGAGCATAGGTGTAACATGACAAGTCCTCAATAGGCCTGTCAACAGCCAGGCCACAACATTCTGCAAAAGCTGCACATGGTGGATATCACCCCTGTAAGCCTAAGGTACAGTGTTTTGCAATAGTCAAGGTGGGAGGTCACAAAAGCATGAACTAAATTTGGAAGGTCAATGGGTGGAACCAGGTGTTTAATCTGGGTGATCTTCCTCAGATGATAAAAAGAGGTCTTGACAACAGCCAACATCTGAGCCTTAAGCGTAAAACCACTGTCAAGTACAACACCCAGATTCCACACTCAGTCTGAGGTCAGCAGTTGGCTTCCACCAAGCCAAAGCCTGGACGGCTGTCCAGCTGACAATCCCAAACCCAGCTGACCTGGATCCACTACCATCACCTCACTTTTATCAAGGCTTAACCTCAGCCAGTTGGCACTCATCCAGTCTTGGATCTCGGAGAGGCAGCTATTAAAGAGCGAAATGGCCTCAGCTTGTTCGGGCACAAAGGACATGTAATGCTAAGTATCATCTGCATAGCAGTGGAAACTCAGCCCATACTGCCTTATAACATCTCCCAATGGTAGCATATACACAACGAACAACATGGGTAATCCACTAAAAATTCCACCAACAGCTTAATCTGTTTCAATGTCAGTTGGCATCCATCTGTATCCCCACTCTCCTAGAATGAGTCTGAAAATAGGTAGAATTGTCTAGTCCTCCTTTCCCAGTCAACAAAAACTAACTAAATAAATAAACAACAAGAAGCCCTGCAGAACCCCACGGGATGGGGGAAAGGACTAGAGGGTGGCAACCAGCTCTCCAACTGTGGGTTAGGAGGGGCAAAGACATACAGATGGGTGAGAGCAAGAAGAAGGGGCACTGGGGTTGGCACCCCAGTCCACTAATTATTTATATATAGATATGGATATAGATACAGATATAAATATGAATTGGGAACGGGGCAGGTGACTTGAAGTGGATGGGATGAGCAAGAGGAACCAAGGGGGTAGGCACCCCATACCTTTTTTATAACAACGGAATCGGGCACAATGAGGGATGGCTGGCCAAGCTAGGAGAAGGAGGGAATAAACAAAATAGATGGATGAATAGAGATACAGACAGACAGAGATCGCTGATTTACTACTGCAACTGAAGCTCACTGCATGACTCCAGCTGTGGCTTCACAAGGCAAGAAAGCCCCACTTTTCACATACAGAGAACGTGGGTAAATGGCTTTTCTCATTAAGCTGGGCATCCTGGATTTGGGGGTGCCCAGAAAAGGTATTTTATTTATTTTAAACTTGATAACCAGGTAGGGACACGAGACCAATGGGTCTGACCCCAATTTGCAGTACAAGAGACAAATTAGACAATACATTACAGCAACAACAACTAAGTAAAACAATTACAATCATCCTGATCCAGTAGAAGTTGTTTAAAATAGGATTTAAAACTTTTCAAAGAATCAGAACACCGGAATGCTCCAGGTAAATCACTCCAATATAAAGGTGCTGCTATGGAAAACCATCCTATTTGGAAATATAGATCACAATGATGGGCTCATATAGGGGCAGCCCAAACAAAGTGGCAAATATTGTCATGATTGATAGAAAGAATATGATGCTCATTACAACTCAAATTAAAATAAAGATTAGACACATAATAAAAATGTGGAAGGAGGGAACCAGTAGCAATGGTTTTTTGAGTTTTCAAAGGAAAAAAGATTTAAAATTTGTAAAGGATACCCAACTTCTAGTTAATAGTCTGGGTAACTAATCTCACTTGAACAAGAGCAGTAAACCCTATTTAAATTGTTGCATGTGTTCAATAGCAGAGCCAGAATTGTCATGCAACAGTAAGCAAGGGTTTTTATTCAACATATGAGAGGTACCACGTGCCATGTTAGCTCATCTTCAGATTTGGTACATGAAAATAAAAGCAAATCATGTGCATAAAGAAGAGAATCACAAAATGAACATGTTTGAGGCAATTGGTTAATGAAAAGAAAAAACAGCAATGGGTCCAAAATGGACCCCTGAGGTGCCCCACATCCCATTATACAAACATTTGACCTTGCTGATCCTAAATTAATGAACTAGGAATGATAAGACAATGAGTCTTTAACCCTAGAAACAACATTTCTAGACAAACCTAACCATGTAGTTTAGTATTTCTGGACTTATATATAAAAAACAAAGACCAGAATCTAGTTAAACATTTTCTGTTTAGCTAGGTTCAGGTGTTTATTTTTTAGAAACAAATATGTTGTATATGTCTTTCATGCCTTTTAGTTTGGGTAGAATAAACAGAATGGCAGTCATCATGATAGGAGAAACATTTTTAGTGTTCTGAGAAGCAAGTGGGGGAAAGCAAAATTCCCAAAAAATCTTCATGTCATATCAGAGGGTTATTCAAAAATGCTATTGAGCTTGTTTAGAAAAAAAAATCCTTATAGCTTGAACTGTTTAATGTTTTTTCATGAAACCTTCGAAAGGCACTACTTTGGCACAGGCCACTTCTACCCTGAAAGTATATATTATAATAATGCAGTAGCATCCGTATAGTTAGGGTTGACCAAGGAGTTCTAAGCTAAACCCCTAACTGTGGAGTCTTGGTGAATCAGTGATGGAATCTTCCTTAGGGTTGTCAATCCTAATACTCCCCCCTCCCCCCACCCCATAGCCTCCTGTCTGAAACACAAAGTACAACTCCAAGCCAGTGCCTCATAGTGATTCACTCTCCAGAGGTAGAGAAGTATATCTTGCCACATGTTGCCAACAGAATCTGCTGTAGCTTTCTTCACATGGGGCCCTCCGTGAAGAAAAGAGATCACACCTGACCTTGTTTGCTACCGCAAGGAAGACCCCACCACTGATTCTCTAAGACTGTGGAGACCAAGAATAATAATGTTTTTTTTTTCTTTTCCTGCTTGGAGGGTGTGTGTTGGGGGGGCGGTGAGTTAGGGTGGGAAAACCCTAACTCCACATTTCCCTACTTTTGTGGCATTAAGCTTGAACTCTACCTGATGCATTCATGCAATGTTTGAAAAGGATAGATAGATAGATAGATATATAGATAGATAGATAGATAGATAGATAGATAGATAGATAGATAGATAGATAGATAATGTCCATTACAACAGAATGGCACTATCCGATGTGCCTAGGCCAATGTAGTCATAGCTTTTTGTTACTGAAGGGCTCCCCTTTATACAGGTGTACGTGTGTTGCCCTTATACCATAGGATTTACCCTTTTGGCCTGGGGGTGCTATATGTCCTTCACTGTTATATTTTCCCACATTAAAATAAGAAAAACATATTAATGTGGTAGCTAATTGCTAAATATGCACCTCTGGTGGATCCCTGTTGCTAATTCCTTGCCCTGTGTAGTTCCCTTCTCCAATTCAATAACTTCCATGCCCCTTCCCTAAGTTTGTGATGTAGGGTACTCTTTTTTCTTGAGTAAAGCACCAAGCTATAGTCCCCCCCTCTGCTGGGCTTTTGGTGGTGTCACCCTGAACCATTTTATTCCTCACAGGATCAGAGAACCCAATTTCCCTGTATGATTACTCTCCTGAGGCACTCTGGCAGCCATGCCAGCACTTGTGCCCAGCTTCATTCACATACCTTTCCTCTGCCCATGTGGGCCAAAGTGAGATACTGCACAGGATGGGTGTCTGTCAGTAGTTCCAGAAACTGCCCCATCTAGGTCTACAAAACTCCCCCATGCATTGTACCATAGACACTGGACATTTTAAACTCATTGAGTTGTGGTAATGAATAGACAAGATCTCATTGGTTTCTAGTTTATTAGTTCAAATGTTTTTATTTTAATTTCTTGCATGTGCACATACTTAATAGATAGAATTTGAATTTTGATGGCAGATAAGGACCACTTGGCCCACCCAGTCTGCCCATTTCCCTACCTAATGGATAAGCTGCAGATCCTAGTTAACCAACAGCCTACTTCTTCCTACCCCCACCCCCTAGAATTGCCTTATGACTGTCCCACGCATTCTTAAATTCCATTACTGTTTTTGACTCCACAACCTCCTCCAGAAGGATGTTCCATACATCCACAAACCTCTCTGTGAAAAAATACTTCCTTACATTGCTTCTGAGTCCCCCACCTTCAAATTGTGCCCCCTTGTTCTTGCACACCTCTTTTTCTGAAAGATGCTGCTCTCTTGGACTTTGTTGATTAATATGAGGTACTTGAAAATTTCTATCATGTCCCCTCCCTCCCTCCCTCCTTTCCTTGAGGCTATATGTATTAAGCTCCTTAAGTCTCTCTTCATATGTCTTCGGTACAGACCCTGCACCATTTAGTTGCCCTTCTCTGGACTGCCTCCATCCTGTTTATGTCTTTGCAGAGATTGGGTCTCCAGAACTGCTCACAGTACTCCTGATGGGGTCTCACCAGCTGTCTGTACAGAGGGATAATAACTTCCTGTTTTCTACTGGTGATGCCTCTCCCTATGCATCCCAGTATCCCCCAGCCCTCCTTACTGCCCTCTCACATTGCTTGCCCACCTTTAGGTCATCTGATATGACTACCCACAGGTTCCTTCCATTTTTGTTGTTGTTAGTATCTCACCTCCCATTGTGTACTCTTCCCCTGGGTTTTTGTTTCCCAGGTGCATTACCTTGCACTTCTTTGCATTGAATCTAAGCTGCCAAACATTTGATCATTCTTCCAACCTTGCCAAGTCCCTTCTCATCCTTTCCACCCCACCTTGTGTATCAGCTCTGTTGCAGATTTTTGTGTCATCTGCAAAGAGACATACTTTTCCTTCTAGTCCCTCTGCAATGTCACTTATAAAGACATTGAAGAGGAACGGTCCTAGTACTGAACCCTGTGGTACCCCACTAGTAACCACCCTTTCTTCAGAGTGGACTCCATTTACTACTACCCTCTGTGTCTTGTTCTACAGCCAATTCTTTACCCAGGCTACCATCTTGAGACCCACTCCCAGGCTGGCTAACTTGTATATTAATCTTTTGTGTGGGACTGTTTCAAATGCCTTGCTAAAGTCTAGGTAGACCATGTCCATAGCCCCTCCTTGATCTACTACTTTGGTCACCCAGTCAAATAAATCTATTAGATTCATCTGACATGACCTTCCCACTGTGAATCCATGCTATCTTGGGTCCTGTGCCCCTCTGGCCTCTAAGTACTCGACAATTATTTCCTTCAGAAGTGATTCCATCATGTTCCCTATCACTGACAGGTGCTAGCCGATGTAAAAAAAAGTAGTGGGGAACATCAATCAATCGTTTATTTATAGAAAGCTCAATTCCAAAAAGATCAATGCTCTTGGGTGATTAAATAATCCTAAAAACTATAATATAAATACATACAATTACAGTAAAATCCTAAAATTATTAAGAAGAAACAATTGATCAAAATCAGGGAAAGCCATACCAAACAGATACATTTTAAGAGCAGATTTAAAGCCTTCAATGGTTGGGCACTCACATAGCTGATGAAGTAGAGAATTCCATAAGGTGGGGGGGGGCCATAAAAGCATAAGAATGGGCTTCTGAGGACTTTAATTGAACCCTGGGAACATCTAGCAATCTCTCATCAGATGAGCGGAGTGAGTGGAGGGGTAATAAGGACAAAGAGGACCTTGCAGATACTGAGGTCCTATCTTTGTAGGGCATTGCAGGTCAGTAAATTGACCTTGAAGGTGGTCTGCCACTATAACGGCAGCCAGTGCAGGTTACAGAGCATAGGTATAACATGACAAGTTCTTAATAGGCCAGTCAACAGCCAGGCTGCCACATTCTGCACCAAATACAAATGGTGGCTATCACCCCCGTAAGCTCAAGGTACAGTGCATTGCAATAGTCAAGGCGGGGAGGTCACAAAAGCATGGAGCAAATCTGGAAGATTGGTGGGTAGAACCAGGTGTTTAATCTGGGTGACATTCCTCAGATGATAGAGGTCTTGACAACAGCTGACATCTGAACCTTTAGCATTAAACCACTGTCAAGTACAACGCCCAGATTCTGCACTCAGTCTGAGATCAGCAGCTGGCTTCCTTCAAGCCAAACCCCGGACGGCTGTCCAGCTGACAACCCCAAACTATGCTGACCTGGATCCACTACCAACACTTCACTTTTATCAGGGTTTAACCTCGGCCAGTTGGCACGCATCCCATCTTGGATCTTGGAGAGGCAACTAATAAAGAGCAAAATGGCCTCAGCTTGTTTGAGCACAAAGGACATGTAAAGCTGAGTATCATCTGCATAGCAGTGGGAACTCAGCCCATACTGCCTTATAATATCTCCCAATGGTAGCATATACACAACGAACAACATGGGTGATCAATTAAAAATACCACCAATAACTTAATCTGTTTCAATGTCAGTTGGCATCCATCTGTATTCCCCTTCCCCAGAATGAGACTGAAATAGGCAGAATTGTCCAGTCCTCCTTTTCTGGCCAAAATAAACTAACTAAATAAATAAACAACACAGAACCCTGCAGAACCCCACAGGACAGGGGGAGAGGAACAGAGAAAAACAATCCCTGATACCACTCTGAGTCCTGCCTGTGAGGAAAGATCTAAACCACCAAAGAACTGTACTCGACAAACCACAGATCAACCGCAGGTACTCAAGTAACACTCCATGTTCCACAATGTCAAATGCTGCAGAAAGGTGCAAGGGTACCAAGATCGAATACTCTTCCGATCCCTCGCTATCAGGAGATCATTAAGTACCCGAACCAGTGCCGTCTCAGTACTATGCCTTTTCCAAAATCCGTACTGGAGAGGGTCAAAGATATCATGAATGGTAAGATGATCCTCCAGCTGCAACGCAACCACCTTCTCAATAACCTTGCCCAAAAAGGGCAGTTTAAAGACAGGTCTGTAGTTAGCTAAGCAATCAGGGTCAAGGGAGGGTTTCTTGAGGATTGGTATCGGAACTGCCTCTTTCAGGGGGTCCAGAAACACCCCTGTCTCAAATGAACACCAGACTATCTCAAGAAAGACTGAGCCAATCATCTCAACACACCTAAAATGAGATGTGTTGGGAACAGGTCCAGATTACAGTAGGATGGTCACATACCCTGGATGATCCTCACGATATTGGTGACTGCCATCTGATCAATGTCACACCAGCTTAACTGGGTGCTTGCAACCTCCTGTTGACCTTTACTTCACCCACTAGAGGACACTGAATGGATCCTGAACCTGATGGTGGCAACCATATCTGCGAAGAACCAAGTGAACTCATTGCACTTTGTGAAAACACTCTCTGAGACTGAAGGCAGGTTGGATTGCACAGCCTGTCAACAGTCCAGAACAGAACATATATTCAAGATACTTGTAGTCAAGTGTAATCAGTGACTGACATTCACCTTGCAACTGCTGGATAACACTACAGATGTATTTCATGATCTTACCATTATTTTGTCTGCAACGAAACATACATAAAGATTAATAAAAATAAAACAGAAAAAATGACTCTCCCATCTATTTAAAACACACTTTTAGCTATCACCAGTAAAATTCATAACACTCTTAGTAGCAATGAGTCCTTCTCCATCTCTGCACTGAGCAGAATAATCGAGGGCTTCATCGTCAGGGTAATACTGTGATTTCCTTGAGGATCTCCCTGACATCTACCCAGAATGTGACAAGTTTCAGGCAATGGCAAGATCAGTGTATGTAGGTGCACAGCTTTTTCTGGTACCTGCCACAGTGTGGAATTTGTGAACTATGCAGGTGGATCGAATAACCTGTTTAGAAACTTGCATTATATTCTTTAACACAGTCCCATGTTTCCTGCTCATATCTCAGCCCACTTCTATTGACACAGTTTTGAAAAAGTAAATAATTAATGTGAAAACTTGTATTGTCCTCACTGCTAGAAGGTGAACATTATTAGAAGTGAAGAAAGATGACCACTTGTGCATCGAGTTCTTCCCTAGCAATTCAGTGTGAATAACCTATCATTCCATTTTCTTCAAGGTACTTTATTTAGGCAAACCATTATTCCTTTGTAGTTGTTGCACATATTACCCATGATGCACTGCATGGATTAGCTGTTAGCCATGTTTTTCTATATACATAGCTAATGGCTAGTCTGGTTATATTATAAAAAATCACAAAATCACACATAACCCATGTGCAGTGCATCATGGGTAATATGTACAACAAATATGCAAAGAAAGGAACAGCACTGTAATGGTCCAAGGCAAGGGTTATATAAAAACAAGTGTAGAGCTACTGTAAAGGTGTATGAGTTTAAATATATGATAAAATATACATTTTTATAGACTGCTTAACATTTGATCCATCTCTGTATTGCTCTAAACAAGATATTTGCATTTACCCATTGGTTTGGCTATACAGTGGTATAAATGTAAATCTGCTTCTGTTTCAGTGACAAACTGGCAACTAAAACTCCGCAATGGTGGCAGCCGCTGTGATGGATATGTAGAAGTGTTCTACAATGGTACCTGGGGAAAAGTGCTGGATGATTTCTGGGACGTAAAAGATGCCAATGTTGTCTGTAAGCAGCTGAACTGTGAGTTTGCTGTGAAAGCTTTCAATTCATCCATGTATGGAAGCAGGAAGGGACCAGTTTGGCTAACACAGGTCCAGTGTCAAGGCAATGAGTCTGCAGTGCAAGACTGTAGTTATTCACTAAAAAATGAATCAAACATCACTGGTTGGGATGTAGGAGTGCTTTGCTCAGGTAATATATGATTAACAGGTTATTTCTTTGTGATTACACTAGAATGCAAACCTTAGAAAACACTGATAAATAGAAATGATTTAATTATAATTTTTGAAATAAAATGAAATTCTACTTTGAGTTCATGCCCCCATTGGGGATAAAAAATATATGTGTGTGTACTCTCAAAACATTCCACAGGTTGGCAACACAGGGTGTCCCAATGGTAGAGCATCATGTGAGCATGTTGACAACTCGGGTTTGGGATCAGACCTGGGAGCTGAGGAGGGCAGGAGGTAGGAAGGGCAACATGGTTAGCCACTGTGACCTCTTATGATCTCTGACAATGAACTGGAGAGTTTGCCATTCTCCAAAATGGTCTATCGCACATGTGTGAAGCAGTTTACAGACAGTACATTATGCCATGGGTGATGGGATAGAAAAGGGCCAGAGATCAAAATCAGAGAAAAATGGGGCTGCGAGCATGATGGTACTGGCACTGTTAAATCCTGTGCTTCCTGCTCACTCAAAGAGATACTATACCAGAGAGGGAGTGACACCTCCCTGATGAGCCAGTCATGAGCGGACAAGCCATTAGAGACATGAGTACAGGTAAGGGTTGTGCTGGGGTTGTGAATCAGGCTAGACAAATGCAACCTTGATAAAAAAAAACAGTCTGTGCATAAGTAAATTGGTTTTGTTATAACACATTTCCTCTCAACCTTTTCTCCAGCCACTCTATCTAACTCCTCTCAATTACTGCTCTACCTACCCTATTGTTAGGGACCTATCCCTAATTTGACTATATACCCTTTCAACTATAAACCAGCTAGCAGTTAAGCAGGCCAGCAACACCAAACAAACTACTTTGGGGTGCAACCACCTACTACTACTCCTCACTACATCTTTTGGCATTGCTGGTACCATACAAGTCCTTTTGTTCTGCAAATTTTGGACTCCAAACTGTTCTGTCTAACCCTTTATTTGAATCCAATTTATTAACCCTCACTCTCCTTCTCTCCCTCAACCGAGGAACTGTCGCCCAGGCTCCCAGCTCCTAAGCCATGGGATTCCCGGCTACCGGGCAGTCGGCACCCCTCTAGCCGATGCTCGAGACTGCAGACATGGACCCAAGGCCCTACAAGGTATGGCAACTGCTGCAACTTTTTTGACCACCCCCTCCCCCACCTCCACTGATTATTAAATACAGCAGCTCCTGCCAAAATATTAGTCCACGTCCCCTGGCGCAGTGCCCCACCAATAGAGACTTAGCTCGTGATCCCCCCTCTTCTTTGTCCAGCCTACGGGATCCAACTCTCAGGGCCTTGCCTTACTAAAACGCATAGTCTCTCCTTGGCTGTGCCTTCACCACTAAATATTTTTAATGCTATCAAATTTGGGTCGACCTGGATCGGAAAGCTACTGATAAGCTGCATTAATCCAGCAACCCCACTGGCCCCTGGGCTAATTGAGTGGCTCCTTTTTGAGGTACCATCATGTCGGGCCCTATATGGCTCCTTATACTGCCCCTTCTTCTGCTGATACCAGCTGCCCAGCATTGGACACCTGAACTACCATCATGTTTGGTCTACAATGGCACCTTGTGCTGTATACCACATGGCAACTTATCCTTTAATTGCCTCCATGATTCCAAGTACCAATACCTCGAACCCTGCTCTTGGACCACACATACCAGTGGTACTTATAACGTTCCTCCACCACAAGGCCCACCTCCCACCACACAGACTTCTATCTCCTCCCCACCTATTGTGGTAGGGGTACTAGCTCTTGCTACAACAGATCAGCTCTTCTATGGTGGCTACTTTCCAGTCCCTAAAAACATCAGATCTACTAGACGGAAGAAAGGCAGGAATTACAAGTTTATAATTAGCGCTCTTAGAAAAATCCTACTTATCCTTCTGCTATGTTCAGGCAATGTAGAACTCAACCCTGGCCCCCAGAAGCTATTGCTTTGCCAGCAGAACTAGCAAATTTAAAAGGAATAAGCTTCTTGCATATTAACGTATGTAGCCTCCTTAAAAAGATAACCTTAATACAAACCTGGGTAAATCATACCTCTCCTGACATACTTGTGATTTCCGAAACTTGGCTTAGACCCAGCACCACTGATAGAGAAGTAAACATACCCAACTATGCCTTGTTCAGAGCTGATAGGCATGCCAGAGGAGGAGGAGGGGTAGCTATCTACGTTAAAGACAAATTTTCTGCCTTCTGCTTATCCTCGGCATCTGTCACCAGAGAATTTGAATGCCTAATTCTCAAAGTGGAAATTACACAGACTACTGAACTCTGCGTAATAGGATGCTACAGACCACCGTCTGCTGGCCTACAGCTTGTGCCATATCTAAGTGACAAGTTGGGACAGGGGCTGCCAGAAACTATTATTTTAGGAGACCTCAACTTTGACTGGCACTCTAACACAGCTGCCCCCCTTGCATCCCTCTGTGATGAACATGGGCTGACGCAACTTATTACTGAACCAACACGCCCAAACGTGAAGAACCCCAGTAAAAGTACACTTTTGGATGTGCTAATGGTGAGCAAACCTCATCTCTTCTCCCATGCTGATGTCTTCTTCTCAGGCGCTAGCGACCATTGTTTATTGCGGAAGTAAGATCCACCAACAACCCAGCACCCATCAGCAAGTTCTCTATGAAGAGATCCAGGTGCAACTTCAATGAACATGCCTACCTAAACGAGCTTAAGTACTCCCCTGACTGGTAAGATTTCTACCTGGCCAAAATGATTACGTCAGCTTACAATATCTTCCACAACATTCTATCAAGGGCCCTTAATAAGTATGCTCCCCTGATTAAAGTTCGAACTAGGACCAAAACCTGTAAATGGTTCACCCCTCAGATCAAGTCCTTGCTTCTAGAAAGAGATAAGCTCTGGAAAAAAGCACGCAGACTGAACACTGCAGAGGACTGGAACCAGTTCAGGAGACTACGAAATTTATGTACCAAAACAATCAGAGAATCGAAGGCCACCTTCTTCAAATCCGAACTCGACTCTGCCACAAAGAGCCCAATCAAGCTCTGGAACACAATCAATGATCTGCTAGGTCACTCCCCAGGAAATTCACTCCCGACCAAGATTACCTCTAGCAACTTGACTATAACAGAAAAGATGGATATACTTGACGCATTCAATAACCACTTTGCTACTGCAGGCATGGCATTTGATAACTCCCCTGCAAACATACTTCGCTCCCAGACTGCCAGCCAACTGCCTGAAACTCCGATAGCTTCGCGCCTTTCTCGCTTCAACCTGCCCCACTGAAAGAGGTGAGGGACCTCTTGCTTCAGTTGGATACTAGAAAAGTGCTGGGGCCGACACCCTTGACTCTTACTTCCTAAAAATTGCCTACCACGTACTAGCAATACCCATCACCCACCTTTTAAACTTATCCCTGTCTCAGGGCACCTTACCACCTATATGGAAGACTGCACATGTCATACCACTGTTCAAATCAGGTGACCCTGGCGATCTCAATAACTACAGGCCAATTTCCCTCCTTCCGGTCCTGTCCAAGCTCCTAGAGAAAATTGTAAATGCACAGCTGAGGACTCACCTCAAGTCTAAGAAACTGCTAAATCCTATGCAGTCCGGATTCAGAGCTAAACATAGCACTATCTCAGCCCTCGCCAAAGTTACTAATGACTGGTAGCGTAATCTTGAAAGCAAAAACTTTATTTGTGCTGTTTTCCTTGATCTAAGCAAGGCTTTTGACACCATCGACCATAGTCTGCTCCTCTTCTCACTTCAAACCATAGGTGTGGACCCCTCCTCTCTGTGTTGGTTTACTGACTATCTTACAGGGCGCCTTCATCAAGTTAAAGCCAAAGGAGGCCTGTCCCCCTTAAAAACTCTGCAAAGAGGGGTACCTCAAGGTTCTATATTAGGGCCCTTACTTTTTGCAATCTACATTAATAACATTGACTACTGTATAAAGAAGCCAACATCCATCTTTTGTAGATGATACAGTTCTCTCGTGAGTTGCCCAACACCTGAAGCTGCCTACAATGACCTACAGTCAGAATTCAACCTTTGCAAAGCCAACTCCTCCAAAAAGCTACTCCTTAATGCCAAAAAACTAAAGCGATGGTCCTCCCTTTTATCCATGACAGCTAACCCTGGACAGTTCCCCAAATTACCACAGTTCTAGGTGAAAACTAGAATTTGTTACAAAATTCAAGTATCTGGGAGTTTGGATAGACCAAAGACTCTCCTTCATTGAACATATCAAGGACTTGCTAAAACGACTTGCAAAGACTTGGACTGTTTTTAGAATCAACCAATTTCTCACCAGAGATGCCAAGAAACAACTGGTCCAATCCATTTTCCTATCATTGGTTGATTACACTGACTTCCTCTACAGCCAATGCCCCAACTCTTACATGGCTAAACTGGACACTTTACCATCGAGCACTGAGGTTTATAATGGGACTCCTTCGACCGCATCACTGCCCCTATATGCGGCAGTGTGGTGAGACATCACTAAAGTTCAGACGCCACAGGAACGCCGCTCTCTGGACCTATAGAGCCATCTCTAATAAGCTGCCTTACTACATCTCCTGCTGTCTTCCCCTGAGTATAATTGGGAAATACACGTTAAGAAGTTACTCAGCTATTACACTTAAAGTACCCAAAGCAAAATCCCGCTTCGGCAGGGCAGCCATACGCTTTATGCTACCTACCTTATGGAACTATCTACGAAAACCCCTCAAATTAAGCACTCTAATTGGTATAAATGCCTTCAAGACACTTTATTTCCGTACAATCAGAGAAGTATGTAACTGCTTCACCCACTCAGATCCAGTACCGGTGTCTGCACTGGTATATAGCCACGCCTAGACCCAATTTTAAGTACTGACCCCCAGCTTGCTCCTCACCAGCCTAATTGTTCTCTCTCTTATCCCCCTGTCTCATCAACACTAGGCCCATCCATCCCCTTATTCTTCCTTTCCCAACCTCGGATGGGGCTCACTACCCTGGGTTGTGACATCCTACCATGCCCCGTACTTATAGCATTCAATCCGGGGCTCCACATACTCCTTTTCTCCATCCACCTTCTCTACATCCTGTTTTACCAACTCCTTTCTGTGCACCGTGCCCTCCTAGCCTTTCTCCCCCTACCTCCCTCCCTTCCCCCCCACCTTCACCTCTACCTGGTGTATATTTTTATTTTTATTTTTTTCGTCCGTTACTTCTTCCTGCAATCTTAGATAACCTGCTTTATCTTCCTATAGACACTTCTATATATATAAATACCATGTAATCTGTACAATATCTGTATAATTCTATGTATATATGAACTTCTTTTTCTTCCTCTCTGTAAATAGTATTATCTGTATTGCCTTGTAAATACCTGTGTTGACCTGTATATACAATTGTTCATGCTCCACCCAGATCCGTTTTGCAAATGAGCTTCTGCTCAACGATGAACGCCTGGTTAAATAAAGACTTGATTGATTGATTGATTGATAACATCTTTTAGAGAAATTGTGTCCCAAAATCCCAAAACAATTTTTGCAATCCACTAGAGGGTGAGGAAAGAAAATATTTCCTATTTTAGGCACACAGGGAAGTTCAACTAGCACAAAATAAATGAGAGTAAGATATTACAGAGAAAGTAAGCACAGTGAGGTTTTTAAGTGGCAGCTGTGGGATTCAAAGTCTGGTCCCTAGATTCACAGTTGTTTCTCACCAACCAGTAGGCCAACTGCCTGCCCAAGGAAACCATGGTTTTCAGTACTGTACTCCCAGCTAACCCTGTATCTCCTTCATCATCATGTGAATATTCTGACATCCACTCCATCCTGGCTTTATGTGAACATTCCAGGAAACATTGCTGAAATGTAGCACAGAACTCTTTCTTTTTTTAAAATTTGTGTTTAAGAATTTTTCCATCCATCTGTTATAGTAGGTAAATGGTTTTAAGTAGCATACAGTGTAAGTCTAGTTACCTAGCTGTAACATACAGCATGTTTCAAAATGTACACCCGATAGCTACACTGCAAGTAATATGTTGTGGAGGAACTCAACCGGGTGGAGCAGACCCCATTTCAGGGTACAGTCTATTAGGAGGGGGTAGAGTTCTCAACTTAAATCTTGCCTTGTTCCTAAGTTTGGGTTGTCCAGCCTGGCCAGTGGCAAGGGGTCTCTACAGTATTACTAGTCCACCTGCTTCCTGTAAAGGAACAAGTGAGGGACTGAAGGTATAATGTCTGTGGGTCATAATGTGATTAGCCATCAGGGCCATCTGTTCTGAAGCTTAGGCAGAGTATTCCTCAGGTGGACCATAAGTTTCTCCATCCTGTATATTTCTAAAATCGTGACCTCCCATAGGATTTGGGCCGGTGGCTCTTGTTTGAGCCAGTTGTGCATGATGGTCTTTTTAGCTGTGGTCAGTAGAATACTCAGTAAGTATCTATTAGTTTTGTCTGTAATATGGGGGGATGTAGGAGTATGGCAGCAGTTGAGGTAAGCGGGCCTTAGTTAGGGAAGAGAGCATTCAACTCCCCTTTGACTGTCCACCAGAATGGGGCTAAAACTGGGTAAGCCCAGAAAATGTGGGTATATGTGGCTACCTCTGTATCACAATTACACCAACAGGCTGAAGTGCCAATGTGCATGAATTTGGCTGTGATTTCAGGGGTCTGTGCACTGCAGTGTTATGAGATATAAGTGTATGTTAGCTATGGGTAATATTTATAAGTAAATAATTTGTCTGCATCATACAAAAGGGCAAAATGCAGCACCTAATAAATAAAGTGTGAATTGTGACTTAAAATCTGTTTATCTATGTTTATGCACCACTTGGTTGACAACTGCAAAGAAACATTGTTTCTTTTGGTCCCATGGAGATATACAGGATATGCCATAGGCCTAATAAAAATATGTTTGATATTTTACAAGTGGTCTGTGACCCCATGACATTATGGGTGGTGAAGCTAAGACTGATGTCATAGGGGTTGCACATCATAAGTAAAATAACAAGCATGGTTTTAATAGGCCAATGTCATATTCAGTTCATACAATGGGATAGGTTTGTGTATGGTAAAATTAGAAAATTGGCACATTAAATACTCTGTTCTGATTGTCTGTTGCCATTCCATTGGCACAGTGTATGTTTAAGTGCCAATAAAGAAAAGGGACCAACGTGTGAACTGGAATTTGGACATATCACATACAGAATTCACGAGCCATTTTCCTCATTCTTGATTTTCTTCACAAACATGACTGCCATCATTACTCTTATATAAAAATCTTCAATTAGGCCCTAAAAATAAAACTCAGATAAATAAAAAAAAAAACAGTACATAAATAATTGAATGTTCTTTGTACTCATTTTCTTACTTTCTGTGTTAAACACATAAACAAATTTAAAAAAAAAATCAAGCATTATTCAGATTTTTTATTTCTCGTGTTTGATGACCATGAAAAATCCCTTCATAGCCAAACCAGCATGATAGAACCAGCTCTGCTGTTAACCCTGCCCTAAATAAAATGTTTCCACCAAGTCATATCAACAACAAAGTTGTTGACAGACTTTACGTCAACAGCATTTTGCCGACGGCAATCACCTTGCCTGGTAAGTGCATTGATGATTCGCAGCATGTCAGAATGCCCTCCGCATCCCCCCATTTGGGGGGCTCTGCACCCTTCAGAATTAATGATTGCCAACTCTGGGGGGATGGATTAAAGGGGAGAACAGCTTACAGAAGAGTCACTGTATCCATACATCACTGCACATAGCCATTCGACATTCTGGATGTCAAACGGGTTGTTGTCAATGTAATGGATTCACTGTGGGAGGGGGTCATTGTTGAAATGGTATGCCAAATAAAATTGAGCCTCTTGCACTATATGAGGTTTGTGTGTATCTGTGTAAGTGTATGCTAGTAGCATTTTGCAGAGTTTTGAATTCATGCATTCCATGTTAACATTTCATGCTGGGGGGGCATTCTATTACAGGAATACTACAGCATTTTACATTCATATAATCCACGGTAACAAACAAACCTGCTGCATGTGTAGAAAGGCAAATGACTAACAGGAAGAAATCATCTTTGGAGGGACAATTTACATTACATTTTCTAATCAGTATTTTATTGTATTTTTGTCTTTTTTTTATCTTTTAGAAATTTGCTTTAAAATTTGCCCAACCCATTTTCTAACCATAATAAGACCCTTCAGGGTGTGGGGTATCAGTGGATACACACACTTCCAGGAACTGTAAGGCCCTACACCTGAGGCATTGGTCCTCATCATGTCTCTGGGCATGCATGTATCAACTAATACCCCACACCATGTCAGGTCTTATCACTTACTTGTTACATGTGCTGCTGTTCCAAAGAAGTTATAATAATGCTCCTATAAATAGAACTTTCTGAGTATAATCAAGTGGTGGAATTAAATTATGTCAGCCTTCTAATCAGAAGGTACAAGCAAAGGATAGAGGGCACTCTTATATAGCAGATTAAAACTTCCAAACTTCAATTTATTCAAGAAGGTACATAAACTCAATTTATTGCAAACTTTCATCTAATGAGATTAAAATACATCTAAGTACACACACTCCCAAAGGGGAGGTTATTTACAAACTCCCCAGCAGCTTTAAGCTGCTTTGGCTTTTAATAAGGGGCACCTTATTAACAAAGCTGGCATTCTTTTCCTCAGTTTGGGCCTTTGCTATTCTGACTGCCTTCCCTGCCTCCTTCTGCTTTAACTGATACAGTTCTCTGTCCTGCTCCTTCTGTGTTTCCTTATATTTCCTGAATGCTATCCTTTTCTGTTTAACCTTCCCTGCCACCTCTTTTGAGAACCATAGTGGCTTTTTCCTTCATTTTGTTTTGTTGATTTGCTTTACACAAAGGCTTGTTGCCTCTGTGATGGCAGTTTTGATTTTTCCCCATTGTTCTTCCACCCCTACTTCTTGTCTGTTTGCTAGTGCTTTTCTGAGGCATTCTGTCATTTTGCCAAAGTCAGCCCTCCTAAAGTTCAACACCCTTGCTTTTGTATGGCTTGACTCTACAGCTGTGTTTATTGTGAACCACACAGTTTGGTGGTTGCTTGTTTCCAGATGGCTACCCACTTCTAAATCTCAGATCCTCGCTCCATCCCCATTTTAGAGTACCAGGTCTAAGATTGCTCCCTCCTAAGTGGGTTCCAGCACTAGCTGTCTGAGGCATGCCCCTTGTAGGGCATCGAGAATGACCCTGCTCTCAAATGTGGCTGCAGTAAAAGTGCTCCAGTTAACATCTTCCATATTCAGGTCTCCATCAATAATATCTCTCCTTTTTCTGCCATTCTAAGAATTCCTTCTATCATTTCCTTGTCCATTGCCTCCCACTGAGATGAGGATCTGTAAACAACCCCTTGATGGCCTTACCCCCTTTTAAACCCATCCCTGTCCTTACTGCCTTTGCCTTTTTCTGGATTAACCCTTCTCCTGCTCCCTATCAACTTCTATACCTTTGTAGCTACTTTGCTAACTACCCTGTTTTGTGGAGGAGGCAGTGATTTCCCTGCTTCTCCTCAGTGCCTCACTCTTTACCTGGTTTAAATGCTTGCCAATGAAGCATTTAAACCTATCAAATAGGATCCTGGTTCCCCTCTGAGACAGATGCAGACCATCACACCAGTATAGGCCTGTATCCCTCCAGGTGGACCCCCCAGTCCCCAATGAAGCCAAATCCCTGACCTCCGCACCAGTTTTTCAACCAGTCATTGAATTCCATGGTGCAGAGTACCCTGGCCTCACCCATGCCATAGACAGATAGCGCTTCTGAGAAAGTTACCATGCATGTTACTTGTCTAAGATCCCTCCCCAACTCCACAAACTCCTTCTGCACTGCTCTGATCCCATTCCCAGCTAGGTCATTTGTCCCTAGGTGGACACTTACATCCAGCTCCCTCCCGCATGCAGCTGCTCCCATGATCCTGAAGATTTGCTTCCTGTCCCTCCAAGCCATGGTGCTGGGTAGGCACCTTACCTCCTTCTCTCTTCCCGCCTCCAGTTCTACCTCTCTAACAATCGAGTCCCCCGCCAGGAGATGTTTTCTTCCCCTGTGGGGTCCCGTGCCACCCTCCTGTGGGTCTCCTTTGTGGAGGTTCCCAGCATCCTCCTTGGTCTCCACTGCAGGTGCCTCCATAGAGTAACCACCCTTTTCCAAAATGGTGAATGAATGGGCACAACTGGAGGGATGCACTTCTGTTCCACCACCTTCACCCTCCCAGAGCCCACCATGATCCATCTGCTCCTCTATCTTGGCAACTTCTGAGGCAGTAGTGGTGGTGGCCTGGGTGGTCCCTGTGTGGGGGGGAGGAGGTTTTCTGAATCCTCACCAGGTCAGCATGGTGATGGGCAACCTCCTTCCTCAGACCAGAAAAGTGCCTGCAAATAGGGCAGCAGTGAAGCCTCCAGGACATCTGTCAGAAGACTGCTGCTCCACAGCCAGTGCATTGCATCACCCCCCATGTCTGCCTCCCTTCCTGTTTAAGATGGGGGGGTTGTATTTTTTTAGTGTGTGCAAGCGTGAGAGTGTGTTTACCCTTATTCGGTGTGCTGTGCCTTTAAGGATATGAACAGGTGTATATCTTTTGCACTTTTGGGGAGGTGATGTCAGAACCCCTGATATAAAGGAAATGATGTGCTTGGGGCAGGTAGGGTGAGGGGCAGGGTGGGTGGGACTAAGCCCATGCCCTCCAGAAACATCAACAACAACTCTGATCCAAAGTGCCTTCCTTCCTTCCTTTCAGACACTTATTTCACAGAGTTTAAGTAACAGGTCTAGTCACAAATCACTACAAATATTCTCCCAGCTAGATTTCCTCCATGGTAAATAAAAGTTACACTAAGAAAAGTCAACCCCAGAAACAGAGAACTAAAACATTGACTTCTACTTACTTACGCAGGCCCCAAAATTAAGAATTCAGTTCAGTGTACTCTATTAAATCACCTCCTTGCTTTATGCAAGCTGGAGACTGCGCTCTGTTTCAGCTACAACAACTGAGCTCAATCTTCCTATACATCATAGTGATATATCAATGTTCCTATACATTATTTTGATATCTTCAAAGTTCCAATACATCATCCTGATAAAAGTGAAAGTATTTTTGTTTGAATCTCGTGGTTCTGACAAGGGCAACCATCAGCACGGCTCTCACTGTACAACCTGCAGCCCCCGCGGCTTAAACAAATAATCATTCAAAAAGACTTTTCTGGTTGATCCTGCCACTTTCAGACTCTGTTCTTGAAGAACCACTTTCATTTTCCTTGTTCTAATGTAGCGTGACCACGTGGTGTCTATTGCAGTAACTAACCTGCTGGCTGAGATTTGAAGTAAGGCAGTCATGAGATATCTTGATATCTTTGGCCTCAAGTGAAGATAAATATGATATCTTCAGTCAGGCCATGCCATATTCTGTTTATACAACATATGTTTTGGGCCCCCCACATCGTCCCCTCAACACAACCTCCCACACAGAGGTGATGCCCCACAACATATGTCCTTAGAAAAAACAGTTTTCTTACTTTTTAACACAGACTGCCTAGGTTCAAATCTCAGGTAGCATGTTAGTTACCAGAACAGACACTACACAGTCATGCTACATTAGAACAAGGAAAATGAAAGTCCTTCTTTAAGAAGAGAGCCTGAAAGTGGCAGGATCTATCAGATATATTTTTTTAATAACTTGAAAGTGGCAGTATCATAGAAGCATAGAATCTGATGGCAGATAAGGACCGCTTGGCCCACTTAGTCTGTCCATTTCCCTACCTAACAGATAAGCTACAGATCCTAGTTAACCAACAGCCTACTTTCTCCTACCCCACACTAGAATTGCCTTTTGTCTGTCCCATGGATTCTTGAATTCCCCTACTGTTTTTGACCCTACAACCTCCTCAGAAAGGCTGTTCCATGCATCTACAACCCTCTCTGTGAAAAAATACTTCCTCACATTACCTCTGAGCCACCCTCCATCTTCAAATTGTGCCCCCTTGTTCTTGCACATCTCATTTTCTGAAAGATGCTACTCTCTTGGACTTGTTGATTCCCTTGAGGTATTTGAAAGTTTCTATCATGTCCCACCTCTCCCTCCTTTCCTCAAAGCTATACATCTTGAGCTCCTTTAGTCTTTCTTCCTATGTCTTCTGGTACAGACCCTGCACCATTTTGGTTGCCCTGCTCTGGACAGCCTCAACCCTGTCTATGTCTTTGTGGAGATGGGGTCTCCAGAACTGTACACAGTACTCCAGATGTGGTCTTACCAACTGTCTGTACAGAGGGACAACAACTTCCTGTTTTCTACTGGTGATGCCTCTCCCTGTGCATCCCAGTATATCCCCAACCCTCCTTACTGCCTTCTCACATTGCTGGCCCACCGTTAGGTCTTCTGATATGACTACCCCAGGTCCCTTTCCATTGTTGTTGTTGTCAATATCTCACCATCCCATTGTGTACTCTTTCCCTGGGTTTTTGTTTCCCAGGTGCATTATTTTGCACTTCTTTGCGTTGAATCTAAGCTGCCATACATTTGACCATTACTCCAACCTTGTCAAATCCCTTTTTATCCTTTCCACCCCACCTGGCATATCAACCCTGTTGTAGATCTTTGTGTCATCTGAAAAGAGACATACTTTTCCTTCCAGTCCCTCTGCAATGTCACTTATTAAAAAGGACCGGCCCCAGTACTGAATCCTGTGGTACCCCACTAGTAACCCCCCTTTCTTCACTGTGGACTCCATTTACTATTACCCTCTGTTTTCTGTTGTCCAGCCAGTGTTTTACCCAGGCTATCACCCTGGGACCCACTCCAAGGCTGGCTAAATTGTTTATTAATCTTTTATACAGGACTGTGTCAAATTCCTTGCTAAAGTCTAGGTAGGCCATGTCCACAGCCCCTCCCTGGTCTACTACTTTGGTCACCCTGTTAAAGAAATCAATTAGATTCATCTGACATGACCTTCCTGCTGTGAATCCATGCTGCCTTGGGTCCTGTACCCCACTGGCCTCTAGGTACTCAACAATTCTTTTCTTCAGAAGTGATTCCATCATTTTCCCTACCACTGAGGTCAAACTTACAGGTCTGTAGTTTCCTGCCTCTGCCTTGCTCCCACTTTTGTGAAGGAGAATCACATCTGCCCTCCTCCAGTCCTCAGGTACCACACCATCCTCCCATGATTTATTAAAAAGTATCAACCAGATAATTTTTTAAATAATATATGTCCTATGTTGTGTTGAGGTGATATGGGGGTTGTGTTGGGGGGCATCACCTCTATGTGGGGGATTGTGTGTGGGGGATGTGGGGGGGCTGTGTTTGGGGGCCCAAAACATATGTTGTATAAACAGAACATGACATGGTCTGACTGAAGATATCATATTTATCTTCACAAGAGGCCAGTGACATCAAGATACTGTATCTCACTCATAGCTTCACCACTCATGATATATCATGATATCATTGGCCTCTCATGAAGATAAATATGATACAGTATCTTCAGTCAGGCTATGTCATATTCCATACATATATATAATCCACTACAGGGTATGCAATCGTGCTTTGATATATGCACACCTAGGGAGTGTTGAGAGGCATGAGGTCACAGGCCAAGTGCATTCAACCACCCATGGCGTGCATATATCAGAGCATGACTGAATGCCCTGTAGTGGATTATCTGTCTTATAAAATGTTTGCAGTTGTGGAATAATACATGGTCATGTGGTGTGTTTCATCCACTCAGAAAACTGGATTTTCACAGATTTTTCATACCCAGTTTATGAATATACAGTATATAAATATGTGCACTCAGTATTCTATATCCTCAGTGTTCTAATAGTTCAATCCGTACAATAAGGAATATTTTTAATAAAGTTACATTAGTTATTTAGTTTTATGAAGTTAATTTATTTACAGTAACATTGTGTAAAATGATGTTTACAAACCACACAATAGCAATTTGTTACGTGACAATCACACTGATTACCATAAGTGGAAATGATAAGACCTTCAGAAAACTTGTGGCTTTGGGTGGTCCATATTTATAAAATGGGCATTTCATTGTCCTGCTTCCTGTTCACATGGGAGAATAATTTAACATGTTCCTTCAACAAAGAGAAATCAAGACTAAGAAGTTTAATTTTTTTTCATCAAAACTCAAATAGCATGCCAGTTTGTGGACTAAGATGTGTTAACACATACCATGGATGACCAAGTAACACACCCAGTGTTACAGATCCCACTGGCTGGAACACCCTGTCTATCTCCTGTAGCAGGGAACAGGTAATCCTGGATGCTATCTAGGACTGTTTCCTGATACAGGGAGTCACAGAGTCAACACGGGAGGAGGCCATACTAGACCTAGTACTGTCAGATGAAGACATTGTCCAGGAAGCAGAAGGGATGAGATAGTCAGAATAAAGAGGAAGGGCAGAAAAGGGGGAGAAGCAAGTGGAGGCACTATACGAGTACTTTTGCTCAGTCTTCATCAAGGGAGTGACCAGACTTATGCCATAGAATAGTGGGAGATCCTTGATGGTTGAAAGAAGTGTGAGGGGGATAGACAGGGTCTTAAATGGGCTAAAGGAAATGAGGGTAGACAAGGCATCTGGCCCAGGTGGGATACACCCAAGGATCCTGAAGGAACTGGCATGAGTACTGGCAGCCCCAGTGGCAGACCTATTTAACACTTCACTAGAGAAGGTGTGTGTGCCACAGGACTGAAGGACAGCTCTTGTGGTGCCCCTCCACAAGAGTGGATCCATGAATGAGCCAGGTAACTACAGCCAGTTAGCCTAGCCTCAATAGTGGAGAGGTTAACAGAGAGACTGGTGTCCTTCTTTGAAGAGTATGGGCTCCAGAACGATAGGCAGCATGGGTTTTTTGTGGGGAATGTCTTGTCAAATCAACATGATAGACTTCTTTGACTGGATGATGAGATCTCTGGATGGGGGCAGGTAGTAGATGTTCTGTACATGGACTTCAGCAAGGTGTTTGACTCAGTACCACATGGAAGGCTGATTAGCAAGTTGGGGGACCTGGGAGTGGGGGACAAAATGCCTGGGTCAAGAACTGGCTAAGGGACAAGAACCAGAGAGTGGTGGTAGGGGGAGAACTGTCCAAACCTAGGCCTGTAACCAGTGGTTTACCAGAGGGCTCAATACTCTGTCCTGTGCTGTTCAACATATTTATTGGTGACATAGTAGAGGGGGTAAATAGCAAGATCTGCCTTTTTGCAGATGATACCAAGCTCTGTGGGTGGGTGAACATTCCTTCATAGGCTTGATTGAATGCTTATATGAAGTTTTAAACATGGGCCACTGTGCAGTGCAGCGAGGAGTACTGCTGCTTCTTTTAGTAGCTTTCTTTGTAGATGGATGGGGGATGGGGATGAGAGGTGGACCACATAAATTGATTGTGTTCCTCTTCATCTTTCTACACATGCATTATTTTCACTGGGGTTGTAAGTCACAGAATTTGTGTTATCCTCACAGTTCACTATGCATGTGTGGTTTGAAGAATGTATGCATATTCCACCTCAAAGGGGGAAGGGGTTGGAGGGACCTAGGGATGAAGAGAAAATATGACGATCAGATTGGTGGGAGGGGTTGGGGACTTTCAGGGGGGCAGGAGGAGGGTCGAAGGTTCTTCTCTGTATTGTTGATCTATTTAGCAGGGTGAGGGGTGTTTTATTTCTATATGGAACATTTATGATATACCTGTATATCAAAAGGCATATGAAGGAAGGTATGCCAAACAGCAGATAACCTAATGGATATTAATCTTAGCATAGGTAACTTATTTAGAATACATATTTTTGGATATCAAACCCAATGGCTAAGAGTTTAAATATTATGTTTTGGAATGTAAAGTGTATGAAGGACTGAACTAAAAGTAGACAAATATTTTAATTATGTGGATAAACAGTCTGTAAATTATTTTCTTGCCCAAGAAACACATTTATCACAAAAATAACTGTTATTTCTAAGTGAGAGATGGGGATTGGGTATCAATGTTCCTTTTAAAAATAATTCTAGAGGGGTGGCAAGATTTAAAAAACAAAACTCTGGTATTTCCATTTTGAGGTCCATTATTAATGGCAACAGGCATTATATCATAAATGAAATATCCTTCTAAAATCAAATATTCATGCTAGACAATATTTACGGACCAAATGAGAACTCCCAGCATTATTTAATGAGGTTTTTCTGAATTTAACAACCTGTAATTCTCCATGGATAATAGGAGGTGACTTTAACATGACACTGAGTAATAACTTAGAGAGGTTACTGAAAGACTTAAACTTTATTTTCAGTCACCACACGAGTGCTGATTATTTTTTCCTGCAGTTTTTCTCCCTGTATACTTTTGAAATGTAAGGAAGTAGCAGAGCACCTTAATAGTGAAACATCAAATGCCATAGTAAGCTTGTTCTGTGACCTTGATCTTTATTTTAAATTGAATCAGTGAAACTTGTAGCGCCAGAAAACATATTTTTCCTGATTACCCAAGTTGCAAAACTTCTACTGCCTTTGCACCTTTTAACCTTACAAACCCCAGTGCCTGCAAAAACTGCTTTGTCTCCATCTGAGCCCTCTTTGTTTAGAAAGTCCTATAATGAGCTTAACCAGGGCTGGGCTAAAATAACCTTAACTGCACTGAATATGCGATCCCCAACCCCAATGCTCCTTTAGTCTGCTGCTTTGTGTAGGATCTGTATAAAAGCCTCACCCTTTTCCTTCTTCTCTGCATGACAAACTACTGCTCCCGGGGAGCCTTCTGGGTCGAGAGGGCAACCGAGCAGCCCTCCCCCACAGCCAACGGACTCTTCCCAAGCCCCACGCTGATCGCCCCCTGCAAAAGGCGCAGAATGAATTCCAACCGAAAAATCTGCACAGGTAAAGGAGACCAGGACGAGTGAGGAGTGCAAACGGCACAGCGAGGACTCTGCCAATGCTACGCATCGGCTGCCCCACCACACCCACCTCCACCCTTGGTCATCACTCCTTTTTATAGGATAAAGCACCTGACTGAAATTAACCTATCAGGTGACTTTTCCATTTGCAGGTTATCACAGCTGTCCACTAGTGACTGCTATAACAAAAGGAGCTTCTGACTACCATGCCCAATACAAAACTCCAAAATCCCCTCTAGTGGCGTTTAGCCATCACTGCACCTGCTTTCTCTAATTCCAACCTTTTTGCACCACCTGCAAATTACTGTGCAACTCAGGGCCTAAGCCACTCCCACCTGGGGGTTGTACTATGTTTAGAGTGGGTGATTGGCTGGTCCTACTGTCTGTCCCCTGTGGGGATCGAATTTGGAAGGGATTAATTCTGTCCTCACAACTCTAGGGGACTACTTGTATTACGCTGCTGCCTTTTTCCCCCTTTTCTTCCATACCTACTGTGGGGGTGTTGTCTAATCCTCTGGGTGGTACAGATCTTTATAGCTGATCTTTCTCTGCAGTCAGCTGTGGTCTATAAAGTTGTAGTCAATTGTAGTCACTAGCCATTGGTGACGTGTGTTTATCTTATTGTCTGCCCTTGTCTCACTGCTTTACCATAGGCTGCTTGCTTGAAAATGACTGTGTTGGGCTACAAGTGTGAAACAGGCTACCCAGTGGTACTCTGCTCCTGATGGAGTGACAGCTGCAGGTCTAACTGTCCTTTTTGACTGCTCCTTAGTGACCTCCAGGTAGCCTAGAGGGGTCTGGTCACCCCTTCTCCCTCATTTCTCCTGGGCCACAGTTGTATTTAAGTCTGACTCCAGTGTGCATTTAGAGCTATGGGGGCCCTGAAGCATTCCAGGAGGGGGGCTGCATCAGTCCCCATCTCTAACGCCCTCACCATAGGGCTGCTCATGGTATTGTTCCTCCCTATTATCACTCTGGACTGTGCTCCCCACATGGGGCAACTCAGGTTCTTGTCAGGATTACTTGATGAGTGGGACTTTACTTTTTCTAACCTAATAGCCACCAGGGACAGACAGACTCCCTGGCACATCTGCTGCCTTAACCTGCTGTGCTTCCTGTACCCTATCAAAGTGGTCAGGTGCATCAGCCACAGGACATCCACTAAGGCAGGCACTCCCCCTCTGAGGCATTTCCTCTGGCTCCTACTGGTGACACTCGTCCTGGCAGGGGATGTGGAGTTGAACCCAGGTCCTACATGTCAAGCCCTCTCCTCTCCTGTGGGCTGGCAGTCAGAGAATGGGCTGAAAATAGCTAATCTTAATGACCATAGCCTTCTGCCCAACATGGCTGAACTCCATGCCTGGGTCACCCACTACAAGCCTGGCATCCTAGGGTTAACTGAATCTTGGCTTAAACCCTTGATCCCAGACTCTGCTTGTGTGCTTCCCAGTTTTGACTTCCTCAGGCAGGATCATCCAGGAAAAAAGAGGGGAGGTGGTATTCTGGTTTACTACAGGAGCCACCTTAACTTGTCGGTGCTCACCTTCCCTCAGCCAGAGCAGTCTTCCTGTGAGCTGTTGCACACTGTTCTGCTACTTGGGAATGCAAAGAAACTGCACATTATATGTACTTATAATCCCCCCATGAGAGGTGTACTGGACTTATCCTCCCTTCTTGAATCTGTTGGTTCCAGGACAGGAAAAAATGAGGTAATAATCTTAGGGGATCTCAACCTAAACTGGCTTTGAGGCAATGTCAAGCAGTATGAAACTCTGCTAGCTGGCTTCTCAACATCCCAACTCATTCAGAAGCCCACCAGATGGTTGTTCATAGGTGGTAACAGTTCTCTCCTGGACTGGGTCCTGACCAATGGGCCTGAGCGGATTAGCTCCTCAGGTACCCTCCCGGACTCCATCTCTGACCATGCCCCAGTGTACAGCATATGGAAGATCTCCGCCCCCAAGATCCCTCCCAAAATCATCCAGGTCAGGGACTTCTCCAGGTTTGACCCGGGGACTTTCCAGGAGGATCTCATGTTCCTTGACTGGTCTTCAGTGATGGATGCCCAGAATGCTTCCTCAGCAGTCTGTCACTTCAATTGTATCTTTGGAATGTAACAGGATAAGCATGCCCCTCGCCAGATGGAGGGTAAGGGGGGGCTGTCACAAAATGGTTGCATGGGAGCCTCCTTGCTCTCATGAGGGCTAGAGATAAATGTTGGGCCAGTTTCAAGGTCTCAATGGACCAGACCATATTCCAGCATTACAGGAGGCGCAGGAATGAGTGCAAAAAGGCTATCAGAGTTGCCAAAAGTGACTTCTGTAAAGTTGCCTTGCAGACCTCAGCTAAGGACCCTAGGAACTTCTGGAGGAATATTAAAAACATAGTGAGTGGCTCCTCCTCCTCCTCCTGTGAGGCTCCGGACATGCTCATTGATGGTACTAACTGTAATAATCTGTTAACCATTGCAAATGCATTCAATGCTCACTTCTCGGACCTGTCTGCATTCACCTCAATATTCTCCTCCACTGGTCATGATAGTCCTATCCAAGTCCCTCTGCCTCAAATGGCACCTTACCCCCATCCTCCATTCTATCTCAAGGCTGTGATGGTAAAAGAAATGCAGAGATTGCTAACTGGTCTCTCACCCTTTTCTAGTGCTGGCCTTGACAGCATGGAACCAAAGCTTCTCTGCCTTGCCACTGCCTACATTGCCCCCCGTGGCCCATATCGTCAACCTATCCTTAGCCTCTGGGGTTATCCCAGACCTGTGGAAGGTGGCATGAGTTGTTCCTGTGCTCAAACAGGGCAACCCCAGGATCCTTGACAACTATCGTCCGATTGCAATTCTGCCTGCTATCAGCAAGCTCCTTGAGAGAGCTGTGGCGGGACTACTCTTGGATTATATCCAGGCTCATGAGCTTCTGTAACCCTCGCAGCATGGCTTTCTAAAATGGCACAGCACCACCTTTGCACTGGTGTCTGTCACTTCTGGGATAAGGGCTGCTATGGACCAGGGCAGACTCTCTGGGGCCATCTTTATTGATCTCTCTAAAGCCTTTGACCTTGTTGACCATGCCTTGCTATGCTCTCAACTTGGGTTTTTGGGCTTATACCCTCTGGCCCTGAGTTGGTTCTCCAACTACCTTCATGGAAGGCAGCAACTGACCAAATATAGTAAGGTGCTCTCGGATGCCACCCCCATGTCCTCAGGGGTCTCCCAGGGGTAGTCCTTGAGCTCCTGCTTTTTTGCATCTTCATCAACGACCTTCACTCCTCGGCGGTCTCCTGCAGGGCTGTCCTGTATGCTGATGACCTTGTTATCCTCACTTATTCAGAGGATATTAGGGTCATTAACCACCAACTGAGTGAGGGTTTCAGGAGTGTCCATTCCTGTATATCATCCCATAAGTTGGTCCTAAATCTTAAAAAGACCCAGGCCAAGCTGTTCAGTTCCCTGGCCAAGTTAAAGGCCTCCTCTGTTCCTATGTGCATCTCGGGTATTGATGGCACTCCTGTTCTCACCACTGATTCTGTCAAATACCTTGGGGTGACACTTGACCCACAGCTCAAGCTTGGTCAGCATATCCAAAATGCGTGTAGAGCTGCTAACTGGAAACTAGGTCTGGGTTGCAGGGCAAAGAATAACCTTACTCTGGCTGCTCTGTCTAGAGGGGTTTTTCTACCATTCCTCTGTTATGGGCTCCTTTTGTTTGCCAATACCTCCAAGATCCACCTCTCTAGATGGACCATTGCCTATAACAACATCTGCCATTTTGCTCTTAGAGTCCCTCATCTCACTCACCACTGTGATCTGTACAGTAAGCTCAAGTGACTCTCCCTACCCAATTATTTGACTTTTGTTGTGGGCAGTTTCACAGGTAAGGTACTGGGTACTGGCACCCCCCCGGACTGGTGGAGCTCCTTGTGCCAGCAGCCCCTGCTACCTACCCCCTAAGGTCACTGGGCCCTGCTATCCTTAAGATCCCTCCTACTCATACCAAAATGGGAGACAGGGACTTTGTGTCATGTGCCCCTAGACTGTGGAACTCCTTTCCTGTCCAGGTCCAGACCTCCCCCTAGTCAGGCCTATGCACCTCCTTTTGGAACCACTTGAAGCTCTTGTCAGTATGTGACTGTCTTAACCCTCTCAGATTAGCCTGGTCCTCTGCACAGTGTATTTGAGTGTATTCATTCCATGTATCTTGCAAATGTGTAAATGTTGTATATATCTGTATATATATTGCTGGTGATGTTGTGTCAGTGACGCTGTACCTTAGTATATTGACTATGATTACTGTCGTGACCTGAGATATCTTACTATGTATGTTATGCTTCTCCTGACATCTGTGTATCTGCCCTACTTGCTTCAAATTGTACTCTGTATGTTCTTTGATTTCCTGTACTCTCCCGGGTCGTACCTGAAAATAGGCATGTGTTTGTCTAGTGTACTTACCTGGTTAACAAAAGCTAAATAAATAAAAATAAATAAATGTTATTCCAGGCAAACTTTCTTCTGCAGCAGTCAAAGTTCAAGAATTTATGGCCTACCTAAACTTAGTCAACCCTTGGAGACACACTCCTCCAACAGACAAAAAATTCTCATTTTTTCACCAGTTTATCAGAGCTATTCAAGAATAGATTTTTTTAGTTTCTAATACTCTGATGCATTTCATGAAGGAAATAATTCATAAAAGTATTATTATCACAGACCATGCACCAGTTATAATATAGCTGGAAATATGTAGAGTGCAAAAACAAAACATATTTAAATGTTATCCCACCCTACTGAAAGACACTAATTATGTAAATAAGATACAAACAGAAGTTCCACTGTTTTTTCAAAGTAATTACAATCTGGAGTCATCTTTAATTTGGCTATGGGATTCACTTAAATCATATACAGTATAAGAGGCCTAACCATCATATATACCGCCAGTCATAGAAAACACAGAGTAGTGAAAATGAATGAGTTAGAAAAACGTATTTCTCATTTGGAGCTTTCACATAACTTAAATTCAGATACAAATGCACTTCTTCAAATTTTAAATTTAAGGAACACCTATAATAATCTGACTATGCTAGAAGTGAAACTCTAGTTATTAGTAGCTCAAACAAAATATGTAAAGGGTGATAAACCCGATAAAATTCTTGAATGGCAACTAAAACAAGAACAAGAGGAAAGACATATATGTAGTGTCAGGAAATCAACAGGTTCCATTACAAATAACCCTAAGAAAGTAAATCAAGAATTCATGCAATATTATACCAAACTATATGCATCAGAAAGCAACAGAGATAGTTCAGACATCAATACTTTTTTCTCTAGCATTTCTATACTGGTATTAGAGCAGGATCAACACTGTAATTACAGTCTTCCACCTCTATAGAGGCAATCGAAGGGGCCAATCACATCACTATCAGCTGGCAAAGCACCAGGTTCAAATGGTCTACTAATACATTTTTACAAAATATTTACACATTTAATCCGCCCTCACCTTAAAAAGTTATATGATTTTAGTTTTCTTGGCAGACACTACCTCCATCGTTTTGGGAAACAATTCTACTGTATGTATATTCAAAAAAAAGATAAGAATCCTATGAACCGTGGCTCATCCAATTTCACTTATTAACTCAAACACAAAAATACTTGCTAAAATATAAGCAAATAGGTTAGCAAACACCCTACCTGGGATTATCCACCATGATCAAAATGGATTTATTAAGGGGCACTGTCTAATGTCCAGTATAAAATGTGATATCAACCTTTTAGATAGCTTTTAAGTTAATTAACAAACTTTTCTCTCATATCATTGGACACTGAAAAATCATTTGATAGGATAAAATGAGAATTTATGAAATCTGTACTAAAGAAATTTGGTTTGGGCCCAAATTTTAGAAAATAGGTAGATACAGTGTATTCCAAATTACATGTAAAAATGAGAACAAATAAGGATATTTCTGAACCTATACAATCATATCAAGGACTAGGCAGGGTTGCCCCCCTCTCACCCCTCGTGTTTGCCATGGCCCGTGAACCAATAGCTATTACTACTAGAGAAAGCAAGAACATAAAAAAAATATAGTAAAAGGGACAGAACACAAGATTCATTTATATGCTGATGATGGCCTAATTGTTATTGATCATATGAATCATTGTTTTCCAGAATTAAGTAATCTAATAGATTTTGGTGTTTATATAAGAAAGCAGACATTTGTAAGCAAAGGGCTATACGGATCCCTTTCAGACACCTCTAGCATTCAAAATACAAAAGGTTAGCTATTTGAAATATCTGGGAGTTTATATAGATCAGGACATCTCTAAGGTATTTGAAATAAATTTCTCCCCATTAGTCGCCAAAGCTAAGAAAAGAGTTGGATCACTGGGAATCTCTACCTCTTGCCTAACAGGCAGTGTCAATAGGATTAAAATGAACATATTACCAACATTTCTGTTTAAGACTTTACCAATTCCCATCCATGCTAAATTATTTTCAGATATATAAAAAAATATTGAAAATGCTTCTATGGAACGACAGATACCCTAGACTGAAATTGGAAAAACTGCAACTGTTAGTGCACTTAAAGAAGGACAATGTACTGCTGGAAAGGGTTCAGAGAAGGGCAACTAAAATGATTCAGGGTCTGGGTGATAGATCCTATGGGGATAGGCTTGTAGAGCTCGGCCTGCACTCACTGGATGAGAGAAAGGACAGGGGATATAATCGAGGTTTTCAAGTATCAAAAGGGGTTAAATGGGGTGGGACTTGATAAGGTTTTTCAGAGGAAGGAGGGAGGGCCACCAGGGGGCACAGCTTGAGGCTGGAGGGTGGGAGTCTCAGGGGTGGGAGCAGGAGGTGTAACTTCACAGAGAGGGTGGTGCAGCCATGGAATGCTCTGCCTGAGGAGCTGGTGGAGGTTGACATGGTGGAGGGGATCAAGAGGAGCTGGGACAGGTATAGGAGGAGGGTGAATATTGAAAATGTCACCCCTGGGGAAGGAGCTCTGTTGGGTGGTGGGGGGTTCCTGGAGGGAGGCATGGATAACAGCAACGGTACCCATTACAGATGCTGACCCTCGAGCAGACTCAATAGACCATGAGGCCTACTCTGCTGGCATTTTAGTATGTTAGTATATGCTTCAAAACAACATGTGGGGCTAGCCCTTCCAAACTTCTATTGATATTACTTAGTTGCCAATTTGGCTACAATATACTCTGATTTCATTCTGAAGTACAATGGGCCCCATGTCAGATAGAGATTGCTAGCTGCCCCTATGATAACGTTAAACATGTTCACTATGCAGATCCATATAGGAAGCATATTAAAACAGTAAGTTTAAGTGCAATCATAGTCTGCAACACATGGGACAGAGTGTTACAATTTATCAATCAGTCATGCAAAGTATCTGTTTTTTTACCAATATATCTTAATGGGTATTTAGCCCCTTCCACAGTCAATCTGTGCTTTAAAATTTGGCATAACAAAGATCTGGTGGAAATTAGGGATCTTTTTGATAATAATGGGTTATGGGACTTGAAAATATTATGTTCTCTTCTGTGTACAGATCTGTTTAGATATTTCCTAATCAGAAACTATATACAACAAGCATTTGTCAATGCCAAATGTTTGCTTGCTGGAATTAGCATTGGAAATGCTGGAGTTAGACAGATACAGAAAAGGAATTGCTGTGAAGTACTGAACTTCACGTGAACCCCACCTCCATCCTGTAAAGACGGACAGGATTTGGGGTAAGTGTTTGGGTCATCGCCCATGACGGTCAAGCCATGTCACCTCACTCTATTCTGCAGACATCGACACATGTTGAGGTGTGCCTTAGGGTGTTTGGCTTTACAGTCACCCCATTCCATAAGGACATACGGTGAAATGGGTGCCGCATAGGAGAGTGGGGTGAAGTGTTGGGCCAAAGAGTCCAAGGTACACCTTGATGCCTGTCAGTGGCTGAGGGTGGGATGGCATGAGCAGTACAGTCGGCAATCCAAAGGCACACCCCGATGCCTGTCTGTCTGTACAGGGTAGGACATTATGGTTAGAAACCCTAATGACTCGGGCGTTTGTTGGTATTTACAGTACAAATTTTTAACATGGCCTTTTTGTGACCCCACCTCAGGAAAGCATTTGGGACTTCTTCTCATTAAGAGTGGTGGTGTGATTTTGTCAATGTGTCCCAAAAACTGACTTCCAACAGCAACAGTGCCATTCTGTGCCACATGTACGAAAACACAGATTGGACAGGAGGTGAAGAATGACAGCTGTACCATCCATAGGGAGGTATGAAGAGATGGCAATGTTGAAAATCTGTAGTGAGAATATTAAAAATACTCACACTTCCGAGCATACGTGGAAACTGTGCAATGCATGCATGTAACACAGTCACTTTATGGAGCTTTTGTCATCAGATTTTCAACATAGGCATTTTATGACCTGTGCTCATGAACAGTGTCACTGTGGTTTACTTAATGTGCCCGAACACTGAATTCCCACAGCAACCATGGTATTCTGCACTGGAATTGCAAAAACACATTTCGACCAGGATGTGAAAAATGACAGCTGTACTTTTCATAAGGAGGTGCAGAAAATGGCAATGGTGAAAATATGGAGTGAAAATATTGCAAATGTGCGAAGTAACGAGTGTGTGTGGAAACTGCGCAATGCACGCTTGTAACACATTCATTTTATGGACTTTTGTCACCAAATTTTCAACATAGGCATTTTATGACTTCTGCTAATGAACAGCATCAGTGTGATTTTCCTAATGTGTCTCGAACAAGGATTTCCCACAGCGAGCAGTCTGTTCTGCGCTGCAAGTGCAAAAACACATTTTGGCCAGGATGTGAAAAATGACAGCAGTACTGTTCATAAAGAGGTGTGGACAAATGGCAGTGTTGAAAATCTGGAGTGAAAATATTGCAAACGTGCGAAGTTACCAGCGTGCGTGGAAAATTCGCAACACACGCTCGTAACACAGTCATTTTATGGACTTTTCTCACCAAATTTTCAACATAGGCATTTTAGGACCTCTGCTAATGAACAGTGTCACTGTGATTTTTGTAATGTGTCCCAAACATGGATTTCCCACAGCGACCATGCTATTCTGCGCCAGAACTGTGAAAACACATTTCAGGCAGGTTGTGAAAAATGACAGCTGCACTGTTCATAAGGAGATGCATAAAAATACCAATGTTGAAAATCTGGGTGAAAATATTGCAAATTTGCAATGTCCACGTGTGCATAGCAACTCTCGCAACACACACTAAGTAAAACAGTCATTTTTGATTTTGCCACAAATTTGCAACATAGACGTTTGAGGAGCTACCTCTGAACACTGGCACTGTCATTTCATTAATCAGTCCCAAAGGTAATTCCATGCAGTGACCACGAAATCACCTTTTGGGGCCGATTAACGCCATGACAGTGAAAGAATTCATGAGGAAGGGTCTCAAAAACCCCATGTTGAAAATTTGGTGTTAAAATTCCAAAAAAGACCCAAGATATGCATCAAAGTTGAAAAAACCCTATTCATCCCATTATACAGCTTACCAGCATTTCCTCAGTTCGAGGTCAGCTTTGAAGAGTGCAGACGTATTCATGGTCCACCGAAGATCGTCGCTCCAGACTCCGGAGGTAAGTATGGGGTGTAGGGGGGTGGGGAGGCAAGGTGCTCAGTGGGTGGGTATGGGGTGTGGGGGGGGCAGGGAGACCGACGAGGGACTGTTTCCTTCTTTACAGGAAAAAAAAAAACACAACATCGCAGGACGGTTTTTATTTTACAGGGACATTTAACTGGACTTTTGGCACACTGGGGTGGGCTCCCAGCATGCCAACCTACTGTTTTGTTGGGGGAATGACTGCAGTCGATGGGGGATTGGGCACCCCCGTCGGCATATAGGGGATACAATAGCTGGGGATAGGGGCACCCCTCGGCACAAACATAGGTTTATGTGGAGGGAATTATACTGATGGGAGTGGGTTCCCCATCAGCACATCCACAAAGTTGGAGGACTGAAGCTGTCGGGGATTGGGGCCCCCAGCCAGCAAACAAAGACTTTGGGGATCACATGCTGCCGAGGGGGATTGGGCACCCCCCTCGGCATGAGGGCTACATAATACTGTTTGTGAACATGGTGGTAAGCTGCCCGCCATGTTCACAAACAGTATTAGGCTACCTAACATTCTGCCCTGCAATGACAGGTCACTCCCTTATTGCAGAACAATGACTGACGCTGCAATGATGAGGCGGCCCCTGATTGCTGTGGCAAAAACGTTTGTACTTGGTGCACTTTTGGAGACCAGTGTCATTGGCACACTGTGCTTCCATTGGTCCACCACTGCCAAGCCCTCAAATGCAGGGCCTCCATTGGCTATAACAGTGCCGCGCCTCCACAACCCGCTTCTCTCCTAAGCGGTCACATAATGTTTTTTATGCATGCGCGCAAGCAAACATAATAAAAAGATATGGATAGCTCATCTTTTCCAGAACAAAATGCATTAGAGTATTTGCACTTGTACCATTAGACTTAAATTTCTCTCAAAAAATATATGCCTGTCATCTAACCACACAAACTGTCAGGCTAATTTGAAAGCTAAATGGCAGGAAAAATTATACACCACTGTATCAAATCAGGAATGGCAGAAGATTATGGACTACTCCAGCAGAGGGATATTAGCAACAAAACTGCAGCAGTTTTATTGGAATATCATACTCAGAACTTATTACACATCACACAGATTAAATTTAATGAATCCAGACATGCCTAACCTCTGTTTTAGATGCAGCAATTCAGTGGGAACTCTAGAACACATGTAGATTACATTTCCTTGCTTAGACACTTTTTGGTCCAAGATTTTGAAAACATTATCAATGGCATCCACACTAAGGCTAAATAAATCTATTAAATGTATAGTATTATGCAGTGGCCAGGCTTATGCCTCTGGTGCCCACTGTAAACATACAGTGGTTCTTCTTGAAGTAATTAATGCCAATAAATGCATACTCCTTAAGTGGAATGCCCCCCCCCCCCCCCCCCCAGAGTACAGCGTCTGGATGAACTTGATGGTGTCCATACATAGAACAGAAAAGTTCATTATATTTGGGGGATAAAATCTGGATCAGTTTTATCAAATGTGGTCCAGTTTCACCAAATTTATAAACTCTGTAGAAGTTAGACTATGTTAGACAAAGCTCTTCAGAAATGCCTAGGACATACCCTATGTTACATAGTGGGATATCTATCACTGACAATTCATCAAATGTCTTGGGAATCTGTTGGCTATCAGCTATTTATAAAAAGTTTTTTGTATGAGAACTAGAACATGGAATCAAACTGTACTGTCATTACATAATTATGTTTGTGTATAGAGATGCGTTTCAATTTTTTTAAAATTGTAGCCAAGTATACAGTAACTTTGGTCCTCATAAACTGCCCTATTTTCCTTGATTTGGGGTCAGAACCATTGATATTGTGTTCTTTATCAACCCAGATTAAGCCTGTCTAGGTCCAAATGCTGGTGCTGAACTCTTAAACAGCATCCTTCTCCAGTTCCAATAGCACTGTGCCTTTTTCGTCTGAACATGGAACAATCCCCTTGCCAACAGAAGATTAACATCTTGCCTTTGTAAATGAACTACTAGCTCAAAGGTTGTTGCAATCTGAGACATTAAATAAATAAATACATAAATAAATAAATAAATAAATATAGAAGTTTAAATAAAAATCGAGCTTCTATAACAGGAAATAATTTTATATACAGTTTATGTCATTTCACAAGGTACAGTATGTGTTTAAGATAGCTTAAATGTTTTTCCTTACTTATTCCACGAGTGAGGACATTGCCTGTAACTCATAAGGCACTCATCAATCCAGATACCAGCTGCTGTAAACAGTGTTCACAGTGGGACTTAATTTTCCCCTTACATCTGTGTTCTTATGTCCTGTTTCCTATGTCTGGATGCGGACTGATGTGGATGGAAATCAGTCTACAGTTGGAGTTTGGACAAGCCTCCCCAGCATGGACACATAGAGGTAAATGTCTAACAAAACAAAAAGGAAAGGTCCTTCTCCCACAGGAAAACTCTTTCCAGCAAAATATTCTTACATGTTCAGGAGAAGGCCTTGAAGGAAAAGGATAAGTGAATGGGGACAAAGTACATTGCAACGTAACAAACAGTTTCAAGCTGTTTGACCAGCTTTTTGTAGTCTAAAAGTGTATCTATGCAACAATTATAGAGGGACTTTTTCAACACTCAGATAAATTTCATAAACATGTACTGTTTAAGCCAAACTCATTTTGTTTTCTGCATTTACCTTCCTATTATTGCTGCTGACCACACGATGTGTATTTTCAGTAAGAGTATTCCTTCTGGCCACTCATCTACTCCCTAATGCTGGAACATGTAGTGTTATCACAACATTGTGTTTGTTACATTCATTTCCATGGGCATGACTGCAAGGTCACAAACTTAATGGGGTACTGTGATTTTATTTTACACCTGTGTTATACGAGTAGGAGGATTGTGAGGGAGAATATTATTATTTAAATATAACTATTTATCATATTTAGCACTAATGGGAATGAACGTACAGAAAATACATTGATGGTAACTGAATTTCGGTTGATACTGTGTGTAGATAATTGTTGTGGTATACGAGTCGCTCTTTAACTTATTTCAGTACACTGAAACCACGGGCTTACATCCATCCGAACAGTGGGCATCCAAAAAAGGAGTCAGGACTCAGGCCACACAATGTTTGGGGATCAGCACCATGAAAACGACATAAGTAGTTTTGGATGCAGAATACAAGCGGGCCTTGCATCTGAAATGACAGGGCTCCTGGAACCACAGGGATTGCTGTATTTTACATGGAAATAGAGCAGTCTCTGTGAAATTTGTTTTTATAGCTTTGCATTGGTTATACAGGAAAACAGAATGATTTATGCTCCTTATGAGAATAATTCAATTTCCAGGAAAATACAAGAACATCATCTTGGAGTTACAGTGAAATTGCTAAACTGATTGGAGATAGAAAATGATGCTTTCTTATTAAGGCACAAGAAGTTTTACATTGCACTGTGTCTGACATTCCCAACCCTAAATGCTCAGTATGTTATCCCTGCAGTGCACTCTAACCTGTGGCAGCCTTACATGCCCAGAAACCCAAGTTTTCTCCTGAATCCAGGTTTTCAGGTCGCAGCTTACTAATGTGCTGGCAATGAGGTATATTTTATATCGTGCTTTTAATTAGCCTAATTATTTTTATTTTCAAATACAAATAACAAAACAATGTATCAGCCCTGATTATAAAATGTAATTAATGCATCAGCTAGTGACTTAGTATGGATACAAAATTGAGCAATTTTCAGCAGTAAATGTCCTTATGTTAATTAGGCTGTTATAACAAAGGCATGTACATTTTGTAATGGTAACTCTGTATTACAGATAATTTACTTACAGTTTGTAATGGTAACTCTATATTGCAGATCATTTACAGCTCCGACTGGTGGATGATGGAGGTCAGTGTGCAGGAAGAGTGGAAGTCTACCACAACAGCTCCTGGGGGGCAGTCTGCGATGACCGCTGGGACCTACCTGATGCTGAGGTTGTTTGCAGGCAGCTTGGCTGTGGTCAAGCTCTGAATGCAACTGTAGCAGCTTCCTTTGGACAAGGCACAGGCCCAGTGTGGCTGGATGATATGCAGTGCAATGGGAATGAGTCACTACTGTGGGAGTGTCCATCAGTGAAATGGGGAAAGCAGAACTGCAAACATAAAGAGGATGCTGAGTTGTGTGTTCTGGTGCGTAAATTAAAAATACATGTGTATGATTTGAATTTTAACAAAGGTGCACCATATGTATTACAGTAGCAAATGCACTAAATATAATGGCTGGTTTGGGGCATGGAGCACACAGTGTAGGTATTTCAGATACTGTGAAACCTCTGTCATTAAAATAAAAAACAGAGCTGGCCCGACAACGCAACAGACAGATTCACTGCTGCGACATCAATGACCCGGGTTCGGGAATGGACTCAGAACATCAGAGGACCAGCTGGGGAGAGAAGGCTTGAGCATCCGCTGACTGCTCGCCTTCTCTCATGGGGAGGGTCAGGTTGATACCCTGGCACCAGCTGAATCCTAGCAGAGGCTGGGAGAGTGGCAGTGTGCCAGGGCTCCACTGCCTAAGGGGGGCATGTTGGACATCGGCATCTGCCTTGACATCCTGGATGACATGCCTCTGTGGGAGAAACATGGAGGAAAATGGCACCCCGACAGATTGGATGATGGTCTCCTGCAACCGTCGCCACTGGAGCTCCCGACCACCAGTGGCTGCTCCAGCAGCACCCAGGACCATTTGAAGTGTGGTAAAGACATTCCTTTCATAGGAAGGGGACTCACTCAATGAAGGGATACATTGGGGTACCCTGTAGGCGGCTGCGATGTGGGGCAGTAGGTGGGGGAAGTAATCCAGGGTGAATGGCGGCCCATGTGAGGACCTGAAGGAGTGATCAGCCGGGGTGCGGGAGGAGCAAAAAAAAATAAAAAATAACAAACAGAACTAAACCCTAAATACAGTAAGTAGTTCATATCAAATTGCTGAAAGTGCTCAGTGGTACAGAGTTCAACTGTTGCATTCTGTCTTGCTAGAACAAGAAAGTATAGGTGTAGACATTAGTAAAATTATGGGGAAGAAATGTTTGCCTGCTTCTGGTAAACATTTGCCACAGAGTTCAAACAACCATTATTATTATTATTATTATTATTATTATTATTATTATTATTACCTGTTCTGTGCAGTATTTGTTCCTTGTTTGATTACATGCAATTGCTGTTCTGTGGGCACAAATCAACCCTTCACAAGCAACATACACTGAGAGCCAGCAGCATGCCCTGTGTTTTGGGGTGGAGTGAGGAACTCATTAGTGTACACAAAGCATCTAGAGATTACCTACATGCAGTTAGGTAGCTGTTAGCACAAAGATGTACCTTGTGCAATAAGCACAATTACTCCCCCCAACACACATACACACATACACACACACACACACACACACACATATGCTAGCAACTGTATACTTGTCAACCTCCTGTGTTGCAAATCGTGGACATGGCCTTAAAAAAACGGACATATTTCCAAAATTTAGGGACACATCTTTCAAAATAAAAATATCAATGCAAGAAGCTTGGGTATTATGAGGCTTAGTGTGACAAGCATTTTTGCAAAGGAAACTAGACTGTGGCATTAAGGTCTGTTTGTATTTTATGCTTCAAATCCCTGCTTTTCAGTGATTAAAATGCCAAATTTAGGCGGGACCAAAGAAATTGTTGAGGTGAAATCAAGGGTGCCCTGGAAAATAAGGAACAGTTGAGTTATGATCATCCAGAGAAGGGAACACATTTGACAAGAAATCAAGGAATATAACATTTAAAGGAAGCACGACAAATCCGGGGGTTAGACTAAGCAGTGCTGTCACATTGTTTTTATTAGGCAACATCACAAACTTCATTTGTGGGGACACATACTACTGTCAGAACAAATGTTAATATTACCAGACCTGGTCTATGTCATTAAGTAGTTCAAGACTAGTGATGTAAATTTTTGAGCCTATGCAAACAAGACAGCTATATTTTCATATTAATTTGCAGCTCTGCTCCTTCCCTTTCTACACACATGGTGTACCCCCCCCGACCATCTCTTCTTTCTCTCAACTGCCATCTCACACCTCTCTGAACTCACTCAATGTACCTAAATACTGGCTCACTTGACCTTGTTCCAATCTGCCTCATTACCCTTGCCTTCCTACATTAAATCTATATGTCTGTACTGTCAATAACCATAACACCAAATAAGGCAAGAATAGTTCTCATGGGGATGTCAACCTTCAGGGCATAGACTGAAACACTACAATAATAATCCAACTTCAATTATATGCCAAAAAAACAAACTATATGTTCCTCAAAATAGCTCAGCAAAACTTCAACAACTATGGATGTGAGACTCAACCAGAAGGGAGGCAGTTTTGGCCTGGCAATGTCCAAGCAGGACACTGACAGAAATACACAGGACCCAACTGGACAGAACGATCTCAACACCATTACAGAATGTTCGATATTGTGCTGAGATCTGAGCAACTGAGATCCAACACTGTGGTTGTTGTCATTAGGAAAGTTGACTATTGAATAATGGAGTCAAAAACAGAAGAACAGGGACTTCCAGTTGCATCATGAGTGTGATAGCAGCTTAACCTCATAGCCACGCACAGCCACAAACAAAATAGCCCTTCAACATAGTCTCTAACATTGGTAAGTTGTCTAAAAAGTGGACCATCAAAAAATTCTTAATGTCAACAAGGCAGCGATTGAAAGATATGCTACAAAAACTACAATCTTGGGCGGAGACTGAGCAAAGATGAAGCAGCAGCCATTCACTATCCAGGGCTGCAACGTTATCCCCGCCAGACAATAACCACTATGGTAAAGAATTGCATACAGTGACCTCAGAAAAACTATGTGCAGAATTGAAAAGTATAGGAGCTGCCTTTTTGAAACTGGAATCAAGAGTGCAAGATGGGCACAGGGATCTATGTATCATAGAAAAGAGAATCACTGCAGTTGAGGCCTGATTGTCCAAGTATACAGCCACAACTGACAATCAAATGAAGGCCCTGTTTTGGCTTAATGGGAGGGAATTGGTACTGAAATGTAATGTGGAAAATTTGGAGAATCGTTTTTGCCAAAATAATATTAGAATCATGGCATTCCAGGAGAAGCTGAGTCAATGAATATCATAAAATATATAGAGGGGTCGATAAAGGAACTCCTGGGACTAGATACTGCTAAGGGTGTAGCCAAATAATAAAAATGTGTACACCATGACCATGTTTGTTGCCCATCTGGCATTACAAAAAACAACTTTGATACACTATGGCAGTGTTTGTTGCCCCCTTCCTTGCACTGGTAAATGCAGTTGCCATAGATTGCTCCTTCAGACACCCACATACCACATTAGTGCCTGTTATGCAAAGACCCTAGAATGCAAAAGGCAATCTAAGTGTCTGACTCTTCTAGCTCTGACTCTCAAGAATGAAAGTGCAGAAAGGATCAGCTGGCCCTGTGTTGTTGCATAGAACAATAGCAGTAGCATAGAACCTTGTCATTGCCCCCTTAAAATAAAATTGTACACCATGGAGTACATGGAATATGCCTTCCTATATCCATGGATACTGTTATGGAGCTAAACATCATAAGAGTTCATTGAACCCTTGCCACTCATCCTAAAGATCCAAAAACCCACTCCAGATCCTTTATTGTAGCCTTCTTAAACTACAAGATGAATATACAAGTCTTGCACCAAACTTGGGGCAAGAAAGACATTCCCTTTGGAGATTCTGGACTCTAGTTTGAACATGATTTTGTCCAAGCCACAATGCAAGAGGAGCTCAGTATTGGGCATTCAAAAGGATCAAGGCATCAGAGCCCAATTTAATTACTCAGTCTGCCTGCGTATCTACTCAGAAACATGCTCCAGAATATTTGGAAATTTAACTGACACAAACCTGTGATTCTTAAGCATGGCATTCAACTAGAGGAGGCCACTGGACATTTGCCACTCCAAGACCCGGAGTGTCAGACGTGGAAAAAAGCAGAAGGTACTGAAGGAACTCTCTCTTCAAATACTAAATCCACTTCGGCATAATGAATGTCTAGACACAAATAGTCTGAGCAAGCAAATGTTAAAAGCACTTAAGAGAGCTTGGAGGCAGGGCCCCATCCCTCCACAGGGACCTGAACACTAAGACTTTGATCAGTACATGTACAGTAAATGATTGTACAAGTGGCTTGGCAATACAACTGAACTCTCTCCTCTCCTCTCCTCTTCCCTTCACCTTTCCACATTCGGGGTTGGGGAAGGAAGAGAACTGAAATATTTAAATTGGTACCTGGAGACGGGGATGGGGGAGTGGTAAATGCTAGAAAACTGAAGCTGAGAATAACTTTTGTGTATTGTCCAGTGGGAAAGGGACATTTGTTCCCACCTATGGTAGTGGTGGGTGTAAGAAAATGTTGTTTAAATAGCTGAATTTTTTGTGGGGCTCCTTGGGTAGAGTGTCAATGGCTGGTGGTGGTATCTTCTGCTGTGGTACAGCTGTGAACCCCTAGGGGAAGGGCTCCCTACCCTATTTGGCTTACTACTTCTAAGACATTTGAGAGAGAGAGACAGAGAGAATTGCTTTGGAAAACTAAATGGTACAGCCAGATAAATTGAATTACCTGCTCCTCACTGATGCAGGCTGCTGGCCAAGAGATAGGAAGGGGGGGTGCAGTACTCTACTCCTCACCAAGTCTTTAGCTACAGATAAATGCTGGTCAATTCAGACTGTAGGGGGCAGCCTGAGCTCCTGGCTTCACTGAGGTATGGGAACCTAATGGCTGCAAATAATGCTTAAGAATGAACACAGTAGCAGGATCTTTCTAGGAGCTGGAAAGGGTGCAGCCTAAAAGCCTTCACCTGCAGGAAAGGGGGGGTACCTAGTTTATAGTTACATTTCACACTAAATGGGGTTATATCCCTCATGGACTGACCACACAACATACCACATGTTGGAAAAAAGGATTAGTGAGGGGAAGAGTTCCAGGTTCACTCACCCCTTACCCTATCCCTCTATTATGATTGCAAAGGGTTTTATGGAACCCAGCTACAATGGAACACTGAGGTCAGATGCAGTGTTGGCAAAGCAGGGGAGGAGATTACCTGGGGGAGGTTACACCCACAGAGGATTGCTTGCCAGAGGGTACAGGGTTGTTTGAGGGGCCATGCACTAGCAGTCTTAGAGACAGGAGGGTATTCTTCTGTAAGGTTAATGGTATCACATCGCAACAGCAATGGGAATACAGCAAAGACTATCACAGCAAAATTTTCAGCAGTTCATTGTGATGGTCTGCTGGGTTCCCGACACTGTTGCCTCTGGGGCGTTCGCCCCCTCCCTGAACCAACTCTGACTTGGAGTTGGTTAATTTAAGCACAGGGGGTGTGGAGGGCAGAGCAAAGCCCCCACAGAAAACACCTGTTCCCCCAGCAATGGCACAACACCAATTGGTGGTGTTGTGCTATCACTGTGCTGACGGTCAGCAAATTCCATGTCACCGTGGCATGGTGGAACCAAGCTTAATCCATACCGCAGTCAAATTTGCAGTGAGAGTCATAATGGGAGGGCTTTAAGACCGAGGTTCAATGGGCGGAGCAACAACATTGCTCCCCCATCAGGCTTAAAAGTTCACTCATCCTGGGCCCCTCCAGGATTCGTTTTTCCTTTTGACCGGGGGCGCCGCTCCTCCTCTTCTCCTCCTGTTCCTCTTGCCTCCGTGCTTTCCACAATCTTGTGGCTCCTCTGGCCGCCTGCTTGTTCCTCTCCTTGTTTCCCTACTGCTCGTTCTCTCTGTGTTTCATTCTGTCCCCTTCTCACCCACAGCATTTTACCTGTTCTGCTCCCCCCCACATTGTAGCTTGTTTGTGGCCCTCCATTCATTCCTTGCCTGACTCCGCCTGTCTCTCCCCTCCATTTTTTCCTGCTCACCACTGTCACTCCTCCCCTGCCACACTCACGCTTCGGCATTTCTTCCGCCATGCCCGGCTTCTGTTGTTGGTAGTTGCAAGGTGTTCTTCTCTGGTCTCGCCTGTCCGCCGTCTCACATCTGTCCCTGTTGTCTCTCATGCTGCTGCTCTGTTCCCATCATGTTGGTTGCCCTGCAGCACCCGATTTGCTTCCTTCTCACCGACTGCTTTCTTCTCTGGATGGCGCACTTCTGGGTTTGCTATCTTTCGCCCGGCTGCATGTTGACCAATGGGGGAGATGGGGGCAGCTGGCTCTCTGCAGTTCTCTGCCTCCCACTCACCCCCACCATGTCTTTGGTTGCCTTCCAATGCTAAGGAGCTCATCATTTGGCTCCTGCTTCTGAGAGCCATACCACTGCCTGCTCCAGCCACCGCCTCAACTTCTTATTGTGTGTACCTCACAGCCATAGCGGGCCCTCATTGTGCTCATGTCGGGGATTGTGCCTGCCAGCTTTTCAGCAGGGGATAAGAGCTGGGGTTGCCTGGTCTTCTGCATGACAGGGGGCTTGCTGCTGTTTGCTCTGGGCCGAAGGACCTCACCGGGTCGAGACGTATGTTCCTTGTTCTCCCTTTTGGTGCTCTTTTTACTTTTTGCTGCTGTTTCCTACCTGGTGCAGCTCATCCTGCCTTCATAGCACTCTCCTTCACAATTCATAGCAGATGACCTGAATGTGGTGCACTTTCTTATTTTGAGAACTATGCTGTCTAGGGATCGTGGGCCACATATTGTTCATGACCAGGAATGTCTCTGTCTACTTAGTTCACTGATTTATCAGCTCATGTGTACAGAACCAGCTCTAACATTATTAAGGTCATCAGTAAAAGTTCTCTTTCATACCAGCCATCCTGCATTCGCTCCACTCAAGGCCCGCTTCATCCAACTCATCTACCTCTCATTCGATTTACTCTCGCCTCTCCTACCTTGAATTGATTCAATATCCATGTACCTACCTCGGCTCCCCTCTCCGTGTACCTAAACAGACTCTGTCTGGTCTGCTTGGCTTCACTTCTCATCATCAATTGACCGATTTTGCTTACATCGATACCTCGCCTTGTTCTGGCTCATTCGACCTCCACATGGGTCAGGTCTTTATCACCTAGGAGTCTACCTCCTTTCGAGGAGCCTACTTCGTCACGTCACTCGATTGAGCATACCACCACTGTCCAATATATCTCCATATCACTCAACCTGTCTCTAGCTGACTCATTCCAGTTCATTTAACCCTCTCAGCTCCACGATGCCTCGTACCAACCTGCTCATCTATTGGCACCAACCTGCTCATCTATTTCCATCGCTCAGTCTGTATGCCTCGGCTGACCAATCAGCATACCTCAGCTGACTCCGTCTGGCTCCCATACCAGCCATCATGGATTCAATCCCCTCATGACCTGCATTCAATATTTCTTTTTGGGCATACCTATCATGACTCCTATGTCACCTCATCGAACCGAACCATGGCCCTCCTGCCCCATGTATTCAGGTTCATGACTTCAGTCAGTATTCCCTCATCCATACTGTCCCTGATACCTCAAATGGACTCCATCTCCTCCCCAGGACATGCCTTCCTGTCTATTGCCCTTTGCTAAGGGCTGACTGGCTGTTCTCTGCCATAGTTCAAGTTCATTTTCCAGTTCATTCATGTCTCCTCTACCCTCTGGTTCCAGACACAGGCACGATCAAGCATGCCTCATAGACCTCAATCAAGCCAGTCTGCATTATCCTCTGTCTCCTTGTGAGCACATCTGGATAGCACTTGTTCCTCTGATTTCTACATGGATCTACTCCTTCCCATCAACTACTCGAGCATACCCCTCTCAGGTCCCTGCTGCCTCATGTTCCTTCTTTGATCTGTGCTTCTTTGGGTTTTTTCCCTATCCCATCATCATCCTACCTACTCATATTCCTCTGATTAATGAACCGCTCTCTTTAATGACATATGTCCTCAAATTAAACGTCATCAGCTTGGAAGGATGGTGACCTAAGCCTTGGATCCCCGGAGGTTTCCTCCTCAAAGGGTTTTTTTTCTCTCCTCCGTGCCAATGGTCATAATATTAATTAGAGTTAGTGCTTTCTTTGGTTAATTAGTTAGGTTCTGCTGTTGGATGGAGTCAGATGGTGGCCCCGGCTTTCCCCTCTCTCCTTAGGAAGTCAGCCCTTATCATCTTCTCAGAATTCATTTATCATCCTCGCCTCTTCAATGCTCGACACCTTTGGGTATTTTTTTTGGGCTTCCTCCTAACCTATCTTTAGCCGACGCAATCATTCCCACGGCACCTGTAGGGGAGAACCCTCCTCTAGGGTTCCTTGCATCGTACTCCTACAGGGTGGTATATCCCATGGCTAGAGAGGCAGAAAGCCACAAAGCAAATCAAGTTACACAAGCATCATCTCATCTCATCCAGTTGCATAAGTACATTGAATAGGATGGCTTTAAGCCCAAGTGTCGATGAGTGAAGCAACAATGTCGCTCCCCCATCGGGCTCAAAAGGTCACTCATCCTGGGCCCCTTCAGGATTCGTTTTTCATTGCCCACCATCCACCCCTCCTCCTCCTGTGGCTCATCTCTCTTACCCATGGGCTTCTTCCTAACCTACCTTTAGCCGATGCAATCATTCCCACGGCACCTCTAAGGGGGGAAACTCCTCTAGGGTTCCTTCAGTCATACCTCTACAGGGTGGTATATCCCATGGATAGAGAGGAGGAAAGCCACAAAGCAAATCAAGTTACACAAGCATCATCTCATCTCATCTCATCTCATCCAGTTGCGTAAGCACATTGAATTAATAGGCTGGAGTGGTGGTACACATATATGGTCTCTACCACTCACACAGCTGCACCCTTAGTGCACAGAGATGGAGCCCCATCACTAAATAGCTTTTGGACTTCCATATGGGGGGGTTCTCACAAATGTTGGAAACAGCCCCAGCCACTATAGCCACCAGTCTAGCGGTGGTGGCTTTATACTGTAGCTATCTTGAGGTAAGGTAGCTAGAAAGATGCAATGTTCAGACATGCTGCAAAATGTTACTGTTCAGCTTTGTTGTAAGGTACATTACAAAACTGCTTTATCACAGCCTACCTGCAGTCCAGCAATGGGACAGTGTTTATGCTTCCCTGGGGATTTATATTGGCATTTGTAAAGAAGCTAGGGTACATCCTTTCTTTCATCTCATTAACTGATCCAGTTTGGGGGACCTGAGAACAGCATCCTATAATATTAGGGGAACTAATAACCCCATTACAAAAGTAAGTCTTCTTCAGGATTTGAACCTTGAGGTGCCCAGGTGGCATTCATTCAAGCATCATACTTAAAACAAGTGAAGCATCAGAAACTGAAGTGGCAGTGGGTAGATGAAGTCTATGCTTCCACCTGCAAGATGCAGGCACATAAGAGTGTCAATTCTGAAAAGAAGGGATGTGCCCATGCAGGTGCAGGTTCATAGGTCCATAGGTAAGGTTTACAGGTCCAGTAGCTTCAATAGCCTTATGTGGGCCTGCCACTGTCAGTGGTCAAATTCCCATTTTTTTCTCCCATATGTCTGTCCTGTACAGTTTTAAAATCTGACAAACTATTTACACACACCACCTCAGTGGGGCATACATTCCAGGTGTTAACCACCCATTGATTGAACCACCTTCCCCTTTTGGTGGTGTTATACCTTTCCTCTTTTAATTGCAACTGATGCCTCCTAGTTTTCATACCAGATCTTACATTCCAACACAGGCCAACTGATTCATATAGCATTCCATTTGTTATTGCTTTATACACAAAGAAAAGATTCCCTCTTACTTTTCTATAAGACATCGAGAACAGCCCTAATGACTGCAGTCTGTTTTTATATTCCACATCTTTTACTGAACATATCCTCCTTGTAAACCTGTACTGTACTTGCTCCACCTTTCTACTGTTTCCTGTTTTCTGGGGTGCACTAAATGGGGCTCTGTATTCTAGCACTGGTCTGACTAGGGACTTATACAAAGGCACAAGCACTTCCTTCTTTCTACTTTTAATATTCTGCAGTATATTTCATGTGATTCTATTGGCCCATTTAACTGTTTCAAAATTATGCTTATCAAAACAAAGATCACTAGATATAACCACCCCCAAGTCCTTTTCATGTTCTGTATGCAATATTGGTTTATTATTCAATATGTATTGTACATGTTTGTTATTCAGGACAAAGTGCATCACCTTACATTTGTCTATGTTGAAGGCTAATTTATGCTCTACAGCCCACTCCCCCAGCTTATTTAACTTTCTGAAGATTATTTATAGACTCTATATCATTTACAACTGCTATGCCTTTGGAATCATCTGCATATGTGCAGATCCATACTCCATACAATGCCTGCATTGTGGAGATAATGATATGAAACAGCTTAGGGCCTAATATGGATCCCTGGGGTACTCCGCTGGTGACTCTTCCCTCACCAGACAAGAAACCTCTTATCTAAACTTTTTAGAGTCTATTTGTAAACCATGATGCAATCCATCTTATTAAGTATGTTTCTACTCCTATATCCTGTAAAGTTTTCAATAATATATCATGTGACATGGAGTCAAACACTCTTGTAAAATCCAAATACACTACATCCACTGGCAATCCCACAAACAATGCCTCACTCACTGACTCAAAGAAACTCATCAAATTACTTACACAAGATTTACCATTTCAAACCCATGTTGTGAGACATCTGTATGGTTTAGTTTTTTTTAGATTTCCAGAAACTCATTTACAAAACTTTCCATGATTTTTCCAATTATTGATATAATACTAATTGGACGGTAATTCCTTACATCAGTAGTATCTCCAGATTCATGTATAGGTATTATATGGGCAATCCTCCATTCATCCAATACTTTGCCCTTTCTTAATGATTTATTAAACAGTATTGACAAGAGTACTGATAATTCTTCTGCCAGTTCTACCAGGAATCTCAGATGGTATCCATCTGGTCCCCCTGGTTTAAACTTTTTTAATTTCTTAAGCTTCTCCTTAACTTGCCAGGCTGTTATTCCTGGCAGTTCTACCTGCCCCCCCATCTCTACTTTCCTCATTATGGCTGTGGGCGGAGGTCATAATTCCGCTACACAAGACACTAGTGAGGCCCCACCTGGAGTACATTGTACAGTTCTGGAGACCATACCTACATAAAGACATAGACAGGGTAGAGAAGGTTCAGAGGAGGGCAACAAAGATGGTGCATGGATTGCATCACAAGTCCTATGAAGACAGGTTGAAGGAACTGAACATGTACTCCCTGGAGGAGAGGAGGGAGAGAGGGAATATGATAGAGACATACAAGTATCTTACAGGGAGGAACAGGGTGCAGGAAAACACTATTTTTAAGCGAAAAAGATGTTCCAGGACTAGAGGGCATGGGATGAAGTTGGAGGAGGATGATTCAGAGGAAACATGAGAAGGAATTTCTTCACAGAACAGGTGGTGGACAAGTGGAACACCCTGCCAGAGGAAGTGGTGGGGGCTGAAACAATCACGGGATTTAAGAATGCATGGGATAGACATAAAGGAATTCTGGAGGTCAGGGGCAAGGGGCAACAGACTTCTAGGAAAACAAACTGAACTTACAAGCTCAAATGGGCAGACTGGGTGGGCCATAGGCCCTTATCTAGCGACACTGTCTATGTATCTATATATCACTTTAACTTGAAAAGAGGTTTCTGTGGAACACAATTTTTTATTAGTTTTCAGTGTATTCTTCCATAGCACTGCAAATCCCTATGGCAGGTAAAAGTACTCCCTTCTTTCTGTTTAGAATGATGGAAACAGAACTTAAAGTGGCTTTTCTCTGAGAGAGAATGTGCACACTTTGCAAACAAATCTAAATATCTTTAAAACTATTCAAGGTGTGCAAAAACAACCAGTGTCAAAGTTGTTCAGGGTAAAAGGACCTTTCACATGAGGGTAGTCACTAATTTGAATTCATTATATTTTGTAAAATATGGTCTTCCAAACAACCTCATTTTTTTTTTCTCTGAGTGAACACAGTAGGAGTCATGGTAAACACAAGTAAATATCTTGGAACGTATACAAGTTACCAATATACAAACAACTTGAAAGTTGTTCAGGACAAAAGTACCTTTCAAATGAGGGTAGTCACTAATCTGAATTCATTAGATTTTTTTAAACATAACCACCCAAAAGGTGAAAATTGTGAAAAAAAATATAAATTAAAGTAATTAGATGGCCATAGTTTTAACAAATATAATTAGTGCAGCTTAATGAATAAGCTCATTTGAAAGGTTTTGTCCTGAACAATTTCAATCTGATGGGTTATGCATAAATTTGTATACTTTTAGAGATATTTACATTTGTTTGCAATAATTCCTATTAAACTTATAACAGCTTCATTTCTATAAAGCACTACACCACTTTAAGTGCAATGAGACCAGACCATCTTGTCATGCCTAATTTGTCAGTAGATCATCATGACTCACTAGCACTTCAATAGAATTCTTTAGTGCTTACCAGCTTGAAACAAAATGATTTGCTTATTGGGGACACATAAGATAGTTTCAGGATGGGATCATGTTAAATCTTTTGAGAACAAAAGCAGCAGATTCATTTTAGTAATTATTAGCAGCAATATCCTATGAGATCTATATGTGAAGCTGACACTAACCAGATAGGAAGAAGATGGAAGACAGAGAAGAAAAACAATGACTGTCTGTAAAACGTTTAGGCATCTATGTTGCAACACTGATTTTTTAATTTATTGTGTCCTCTTTGGCAACTTCTATTATTAAAACACATTACATGTATAGTTTACTAAATCATGACCTTGGGATCACTCTTGAATGACTCCTAAATAAGTTTTAAGCCATTCCCTTTATGGGAGGTCAAAACCTGTGCAAAAGGTCAAGTGTTATTTTTTCATATTTTTTTACAAATTTCCACAGTAAAAGTGTGGAAAATAGAAAAGTACAATATGTACAACTATTCTCCTATGCATTTTCAACTCAGAGAGAAGTTAATATTTATGCAAAATCAAACCCAAAGTTTATGCAGTTTTGTTCAAAAGTTTTATTCTAAATCTAAAGGTGGAATGCGGTTAGAAGTACTCTCTGCATGCAGAGGTCATATTGTGGTAGAGGTGGAGTGATGCAAATGTGTGGAGGTGTCCCCATGTGTAGGAGTGGGATGGATGGGGAGCAATGCTCCCCATGTAGGGGCAGTGGGATGAAGGGGTGGAGTGCTCCTCATGTACAGGGCTGATATGAAGTGGGAGAAAAGCTCCCCATGTGTGGTGTGGAGGTTGAATGGAGGGAGAGGAGTGCTCCCTATGTGAAGGAAGTAGGATTCAGTGGGAGACGTGCTCTCCATGTAGGGGAGGTGAAATGTAGTGGGAGAAGCACTGGAGGGGTCAGGGGATGAGTGCTCACAATGTATAGAGGTGGGACGGAGGTGAAGCAATGATACCTATGTATGGAGATGGAATGGAGGGAAGAGTACTTTCCATGTTCAAGTTTATTGTGAAGGGATAAAATCCATTGAGCAAGCTCATTTGCAAGGAGGTCCCATGTACGAGCAATGATAAACACATGCTGTGAGATACAAAAAGTAAGGACACATATCATAAATTAAAATACAGCAATTTTTCTTTACATTAGTACATACAATATGTACAATGTTGCATTCAACAAGGATTGAGTCCAGATATGATTACATAAGACACTATGTCCACCATACAGAAGAGGGCTAGAGAAGGAGAATTGCTCCCCATATACAAAGGAGGCATGGAGAAGGAGGAGTGCTCTCTATGTGCAAATGTGTAATGGAGGGAGAAGAGTGCTTCCCATGTGTGGAGGTGAAATGCAGGGGGGGACACAGTCACTTAATGGCCACCATCCTAGACCCCACTCCAGCCTGTGTGTGAAACATCTTGGAATGGGCACAGTTTATGATGGGGCAGATGTGCAATCCACATCTCTTCTCTGACTGCTGTAAAGTATTGAGTTGATAGGTGGGGGTGCAGAAGGAGCACCAGTCATTCAGGAATGCTCACTGTATCCTACCCCCACCCACCCACCCAGCAGAGTGGGAACAGTTGTGGAGGGAATATAAGAACCATATATTTATATCTTCAGTACCTCAGGGTGCTCTCCATGGGTAGAGCATGTTAAGTGGGAGAGCCTCTGGCTGAAGCAGAGTGTTCTGCAAGTGTAGAGGTGTGGCATAGGGTGAGGAAGTGTCAGTCACCCAAAATCCCACTCCAACCTTCATGCTAGGTCTGGTGGAGCAGGGAAGGCTATGAAGGGGCAGATGTGCAACTTGCATCTCTTTCCCTGGCTGCTGCAGGGTGCCACCCTTGTGTGGAGGTGGGATGGTGGATGGGGCATCATTCTCTCAGAGCCACCTGCCTGGAGCCCACCCAATGCCAGTGCCAGCTTTCGTGGAACTTGGATGGGTGAAGATGGAGGGTTGTGTGAACCACATTTTTATTTATTTATTTATTTAGTGATTCGGAAAACACCTTTAAGTGCAAGCTCTTTTACAAAGATTCCACGTCATAGATTGCAAAACAAAGTACAATAGGAGAAAGCAAAGGTACATCACAATAAATGATACAGCTTGGATTCAGAACTTACAGAATAACTCAAAACATAGGTACAAGTTAAAATAACAAGAAAAACACTTTATGAGGGTGGGGGGGATAAGCAGCCACAAAGTGCCTTGTCAGTAATTCAGAGGGACAGGGATAGTTGGCAGAGGGGTGAAGAAAGGAGGTACGAGAGACAGGTATGTACTGCAGTGGAGGTGGAGGGTGGGGAAGAAGAGCAATCAGGTATAGGGAGAAATGGGGAGGTGAGGGGAGGCTGAGCAGAGAAGACATGCTAGAGTAAATGGTGGAGTATGAGGGGGTATAGTCAGGCAGCCTGCATTAGTAGTGGCTGTTAGGGAAACTCACGGGACTGGGAGTTGGGGGAGGGGGGAAGGTGGGGATACAGGTGCCGAAGGAGCATGACACAAACTGATTGAGGCAAGTCATGAGAAGGGACAGAGGGAGGGGAACATCTGTCACTGGTTCCTGCAGAATGCTCCTAAAGTGCAGGATGAGGAATGGAAGGAGAAAATGCTTCACATGTGCAGAAATGCAGAAAGGTGTGTTGGGTACCAATGACCTCAGGCCTCCCAGTGGATCTGGACTGCAACTCCATTTCCACCCACCTGGCGCTCACCAGGCTAGATAGAAAAAGGTGTGGCATGGCAAATGTGCAACTCACATTTCTGTCTCTGGCTGGGGCAGAAAATGCACAGTGGTGGGATGGTTGTGGAGGGGGCACCAGTCACCAACATCTGCCAGGCCACAGTCCACTATTTATCTTGGGCTGCCCACCTGGAGGTCACCTTGTCACTGTGCCAACCTGTGTAGAGTGGGATGGGTTTGGAGGGGAAGATGAGTAACCTACATCAGTCTGTGGCTACAGCAGATTATTCCATGTGTGCTGATGTGAGCTGGAGGTGTAGGGGGCAGCAACTACCCAAGGGTGCCCATCCAGTGCCCACCCTACACTGTGCTAGTCAATGTGAAGGGGCAGATATGTGACCCACATATTTGTGTCTGGCTCTGTCTGGGTGCTCTTTTTGTGCAGTGGTGAAATAGATGCACCAAGTTTGTTTTACACTGTGTCTCTTCTGGTCTCTCACTCTCTCTCTCTAACATCTGCTCCCCTACAGTGAAAGGAAAACTCTGTAGCACTGCTCTCTGTCCTGATCAAGGCACTCTTGCTGCCACTTCCTCTGCCTCTCTGTATGTGCTGTCAGCTGCCACTGAGCTTCAGAAAGAAAAACGGAGAGTCAGACCGACAACAAGGTGCCAGAAGAGTGAGCGGAAATAAAATGGATGGCAACTGAGCTTGGGTGCACACTGTACTCCACTTCTCTGTTTCGGGGTGGGGGGAGTTGACAGCGTCTCTGACTGTAACAGATTGGACCTGCACATATACAGCATGCTGCACTGGAAGCGGTTCTCGCTGTCGCTGTGTCTCTCTTGGGGGAGGAAGATGGGGGAGTAGACACTACTAGGGGATAGGCCACCCATTTAAATGAATCTTTGTTCAGGTCCATGTCTAGGAGCCACCAGTCATCATGGTTATGGTCACTATATTGCACTGCCTCCAATTTCACACTGCCAAGGTAGTGCTACAATAGTGACAGTCTGTCACCTAGCGATCACTCTCATTCCGCTTACTCGCCACATTTCAGCATGTTGCTGTCACTGTTTGGGGGCATTCTCTCTCTGCTCTGTCCCTGACACTGGTGCCATTCACCACCTCTTTGGATCCTGTGTTCTGTTTCAGGGTGGGGGGGGTGCTGCTGCCTCTCCATCTTGGTGTCTGTCCATGCAGCCCATGTCTCCCTCTCCCCACTATCCAGGGTTAAGCTACAGCTCTGCAGGCAATGCTGCCTCACTTCTCAGCACTCCTGCTCATTGCATTGTGTGGTGGGGTGGGGGGAACACTGATACAACATGGACACTAAGATATCCATGGGGTGGGTCAGTGGGTACCATCACAGAGAGCAATGCTCAGGCTGGGCATTGTGGCACACATGAAGCACTGGAGAGAGAGAGGAGCTCAGGGACAAGAACATGCACTGTCATTCACACAGAGTCACAAACAAGTTCAACGTGGATGTCTGTCTGGGGAAGGATGAATAATATTTATTTGTTCTTTACTGCTAGGACTGTTTACTGCTTATGGCACAGAGAGTGAGGGATGCAGTGTATGGCTGGGTACCTGGACATCTGCAGGATGGGTGGGGAGACAGGCAGTAAGAGTAGTATGGGCATGAATGAAAAGGAATGAAGCGCTTTCATTCCAGCACTTTATTTCTTTCAACTAGAGAACGGATTCCAGATATGAAACTGTGACTAGTGTCACAGTCTGGTTGCATGCTCATTGGTCTGGCAGGGACAAGTCCACTGTATATTGTTGTGCATTGGACTCATCCCCGACACACCTCTGAAATGTTGTTCTACCACAAGATATTTCTTGTACATGTGCAAGGAAACAAAAAACCATTAAGTATTTAGATTAGTGACTACCCTCATTCGAAAGACATTTTTGTCTTGAACACAAAAATGTAAAATAATGCACTTGGGGTACAGAAATCCAGGGGCAGAGTACACATGGGTAGAGTAGTATTGACAACATTAGGAAAGCACACATTCCAAAAAAAAGAGCTTTTACATACAGTCGATTACTGTTTAACAATATTTTGCATCTATGGCTGCCACTGTACATCTGATGCAACCCCATAATGACGTTCCTCACTTGAAGCAAAAAGGGGGGTGGAGGCCATAACTGGCTCCTTGTTTTTGTAGTTAAAGGGGTCAGCTTCTTTACAGCAAAAGCAAGGAAAGGCATCCTTTCTAAAATGTGCAGATGAGCATGGGGACCACTTTTTTCCAGAGCATGCCACCACCAGCAGCTACCACGTCAAGACTGTTACTCCCCCACCTAACACAATCATGGGAAAACCAGAAGTAGTCTACCAGCACTGCAATCAATATGGTTAAGGTACATTTGCCAGAAATTGCTACTTAGAAAAGAATGAGAAAGTGACTGTGATGACGAGCAAGTCCCATACCAGATCTCTAGTTTAATAGACTCCTCCTGAGTCTGATTTGTATGGTGCATGGGCCAAGTTCCACGGATGTTATGCCATTATCAGATTTGTATAACAGCACTGTGGAAGCACATAACCAGACCACTGTCTGATGTGCTGCCACAGTGCTCCGACATAGTTTCCAGTGATTTTGTTTATGCAGCCCTTCCCCTCCACAGGCCACATAAACATACTCACTTCTCGGTGCACTACTTTTCTATTCTGCAACTGCAGTACTGATGGCCATAATGTGCAACATGGTAATGTTGATTTAAACTGTGCATAAATAACTATCGTGCATACATAGTTATGTCAGCATCGTCATGCTGTGCAGGGCTGACTACAGGGCAAACTTCACATGTGTGTGTATCACGCATGCACAGTACTGTAATTGCAGCAGTATTACTTACATCTGACTTGCTCTTGCTATTCCAAAAAGCTCTCCATAGCCATATCGGCTCTGACCAGAGTTTGTTTTGGTGGTTACAGCCATCCTTCTGTTACATACTCAGAAAGTATTTGTTAAACACATTAGCCATGGTTTATTTCCCTTTTATTTGTATGTCCCCATCTTTCAAAACATGTATTTGTTTTTGCCCATGTCTTAAGCTCCCAATATAGTTGTAGAAGGTTTTTCCATTATCTTTAATTATTGTGGCTATGCCAAGTTCAGCATTAGCCTTTGCCTGTCTTATGGCCCTTCTACATTGCTTAACTTGTCTTTTGTATGTCTCCATCCTATTGGGTGTAGGATTATTCTTGAGTTTCTTATAAGGCTTTGCTTTTTTTATTTATCAATGTACAAATTTTGTTGGAAAACCATTTTGGAACCCTCCCTTTTTTATTTTATTTCTCTGTTTGTGGAACAAATTTTGTTATACATGTCTGAAGTATATTATTTATTTTCCCCCAGGCATCCACAAGTGTCAAATCTTCAATTTTCTCTCCAGTCATATGCTGAGAGTAACTTTCTGACTCTAGTATAGTCGGCTTTATTATAATTCCTATTGTAGTTCTACCAAATACATTTTGCGTGTCCTCTGATAGTATGCATTTGACTATATTGTGGTCACAGCCTCCTAAAGGATGCATGACCTCAACACTACCTATTGCATCCTCCATATTGCATAAAATTAAATCTAACAAATGGTTATCTCTAGTGTTCTCCTTAACTACTCGAATTAAGCCATTATTCATTCATATTTCCAGGAATCTACTCTCTATAGGTGTTTTGCCCTGGTATGATTCCCAACAAATATTAGGAAAGTTAAAATCCCCTGTCACAATTGTGTGTTGAGTAATCAGGCCACTGTCAATCACATCTAAATAGTCCATATTTTCCATTTTGTTTAGGTTTGGTGATCTGTAACATACTCCCAGGTTGATACTTTTTCTCTGAGTCTTTATTGTTAGGCACAGTTGCTTCACATGCCCATTCTCGGAATTATTTTGGTCCAAGACCTGCACTTTTAAATGTGTTGAAACATATATCCCAACTCCTCCTCCATTTTGATTTATTCTCAGTTTGTGGAAGAAATCATACCCTTCTATTTCATCCAACCAGTCATTTTTCTTTAACCAGGTCTCCATCAGACCACAAATATCTATATTTCCTTCTTTATAATATACTTCAGTTCATCTATCTTATGTTTAATGCTTTTAGCATTAACTAATAAGATTATTATGCCTTTATTGTTCTTTTTATTGTTAATACTCTATTTTTGGGCTCCTCACATACACGCTTCTCAGATTCCTCCCAACCCAGCTGGTTTCTCCCTCCTGTACTTAGTTTAAATTATTGTCTATACATGCTCTAAAAAGATGCTCCAATCCTTTACTGCCTTTCTTATTGAGATGTAATCCATCTTTACTGTATAGGGCAGTCTTATTGTCAAAGGTTTCCCAAGTTCTAATGCACTGAATCTTATTCATAAGACACCATCTCCTTAGCCAGTTGTTCACTCTGCGTATTTTTCCATAGCTTTGTCACCTGCTTGTGGCACAGGCAAAATTTCTGAAAATATCACCATGCCATTTACATTTCTTAGCAGCCTTTGTATATTCATGTACTCTAAGTACATTTGGTCCTCCCTAGTGTGTTTTATATAATTTGTTCCTGCACGTATAATAACTAGTGGTCTGTCATCTTGCTTTTTTTATTAGTTTTGGTAACAGTACAGATATGTCAGATAGTTTTGCCACTGGTAAACATGAGCTCATCACTGTGTCTTTCAAGTCTTTAGTTGTAAATGCATACATATATTTGATAATTGAGTCCCCAATGACATAACTTCTACTTCTCTGATTATCGACTTCCATTTCAATATTTGTCTCGCTATTATCTATAACTTGTTCTTCAGTTACCCGCTCTTGTATCTGTTCACTGCTTGGTGTCAAAATTCTTTCTCCTTCTATTATATGATTGTTATTCTCTTCATTCTGTGTCAATCTAAGTAACTCCTTTGTTTGGTTTTCCACCTTTTCCAAGGAGTTTAGTAATGGTGCAAAGGAATTGCTAACCTGAATCTCAAAGGTCATGGCTCTCTTACCCCTTTTAAATTTATTAGTATTTACCGGAAACTTCCACTCATTTCCTGATTCTACACTTGTCCCGTCTCTCTCATGTGTCTTTTCATTACCATTTTCCTTGGTTTTCTGAGCTTCATATTCAGGGGTTACCTGCTTGTAACTCTTGAGTTCTAGTTCTAAACCAACAATCTTTACTTTTAGTTCCTTAATCTGTATGCACTGCTTACACATGTATTCAGATAACCCTGAACTTTCCCCAACACTAAACTTCAACCAGTCTTTACATTTAATACCTAGCTGTCTTGTTTAAAGAGTAACTATGTACACGTCCCTATTTATATTCTTTCTGCAGTGCTCTGTGCCTAATCTACTGAGTGTGTTAATTGTACTTACTATTGTGATACACAGAACTTCTGGCTCCTGCTCCCACTCTCCCACTAAACATGTTGAAACATGTACAGAGACATGTGTGTCTCTGTGTGTGTCTCTCCGTGTTTGAGCTCATGGCACTCGCTCTTGTGCCTCCTTTTGTGTGCTGTGACCTGAAAGTGCCTTCAGGGTCATGGTCAAACAGCCCAGAGACAACTGCCTACAAACTGCTCTAAAACTCAATTGCAGCCCTTAAAAGAGCCTTTCTTCCCCAACTTGGGTCCACAGGTCCTTAAAATATAAATATACTGGAGTCCCTTCTGACCAGTAGTTTCCTTGTTGGCTCTAGGGAACTACACTACCCAGGTAACTTCCTGTACACTCTGTCTCTACTACCCAAACACCAATACCTCAAGTCAGAAAAAACAGAGCAGAAAATGCAATCGTCACGTGCAGACTGATACCTAGTCCTCCTGCCTCTCAGCTTTTGGCTGACACACAGGTTTGGACTTGGTCCCTGAATAACCAGAAAGTGCAGAAAGTTATGCAGTATGGGGGGGGCATTTTATCAAAGTAGGCTATCTTTATAGAGATATACCATGTATTCTGCTCAATTTGCATGCTCCAAATGCCTCACCAGAATGAAGAACTTTTCTTAGAAATCTTCTCCTATATGCAATTACTAGCCCAGACCACCTATGTATCACTGGAGGTGACTTCAACTCAGCAGTTCCTAGGCCGTTGGACTGCTGGGAGGAGACCATGGACACCTTCAGTCAAGCAAATTGCTTAACAGACTGGCAGGGGAGCCGGCAGTAACAGATCTGTGGCATTTTCTGAATCTGTGAGAGTGAGGATATACAGTACTTGCTACTCCCTACATCACAATTCCTATTCAAGAATTGATCCATTTTTTATCTCAACAGCCTGAATGCATCCAATAATCTCATACAAAATTGGTAACTTTACCCTGTCAGATCATGGCCCCTTAGTATTAGAGCTGGAGACAGTTCAGATTGCTCGTAACTTCACATGGTGGCTCAGTGTAGGGATTCTTCATGATCAGTGGCACAAGCACCAGAACCTATAGGTGAGGGGGGCAGTAGCACCCCGCCATGTTTACCCATGAGCATTCAAAGTGCCTTTTTCATACATGAAAGGTTAGAAGGGAAGCAATCATATCATCCTTTGTTATTTGTTTGGGTGTAGCCCCTTTTACAATTGCAATGAAGCTTTCTGGCAGCGTGGCACCTAAATGCCTTTAGACCACCCCCAATTAAACAATCAACACCTTGCCTATCAGCCACTCACCCATCCTCTATGAACAGAATTTCCAGAATATGACATATATAGGGGTAAGAAGTATGGTCTAAAGCTTAGGGTAATGAGATGTGAATGAGCTTGGTACATCCACCAGACCTGGGTTGGATGTCCACAACCTCCTCTTTCATACTGTGTGACTCTGAATAAGTCACTTAACAGGGCTCCTGGGTTTCCCCTGAAAACAAGCCTTGTGCCTAGCGGGCCTTACCTGGTTACCAATAAATAAATAAATAAGGAATCTGGTTTGCCCTCAGACCTGCTTCTTCTGCGCTGTGCAGGATTACATAATTGTCAATGTCTGCATTCTGTTCAGCCTCTGAGTTATTTTTTTCAATGGCATATAATTTAGCTGGGCTAGTATCTTAAATTGTAAGTCAGCTAACTGAGAACAATTGTTTTTTTTATTATTTTGGAAGGGGAAGAGAGGGAGGTGTGAAGCATCTGTCTCCTGACTTGGGTGCCAGATATTCTAAGCACATTTTTCTATGTCAATTTTTCTTAATTGTCTTAAGTCCTCACATTTTCTTAATTCCTGACTCAATTTTGAAGGCAGATGCCTAAACAAATATTTAACCTATTAACATAATCTTTATGTGTTTTTAAAGCTGCCAGTCCCAGCTTTAAAACAGTATAAATGTTTAGTGTGTAGGACAATATTGCCTCAGAAATCACCTCTTAAAATAACATCAGGAGTTGAGAAAAATAATTCAGTTTACTCAGTATATACTTAGAGAAGCATCAGGAGTCATATAAATGAGACTGGGGCCTCAGTCTGTGTAGTAAGGGACACACTTTCAAATAAAATCATATGATGGTCTTGTGTGCTGTTCTTTCATTTAAATTAAGGGCCCAAACTGGAAGATGTTTTTTTTATTTATTATCTTATTTCAGCCAACTATGCAGGCAAGAATAAACATCAAAATTAGAAGTCTCAGCCTCAGCAATTTGCAAGAAAACTCCACACTTATACAGGCAGCTCAAAATAATTCCATAAAGTTACTCCAACAGTCCAGTTCATTAAACTCCAGCGCCTTCATATTGGTATGTAGGACTCACATGTACCATGGAGGCCATTGTGCCCAAGCAGGAGTGGCCGCTGCAGCTTTCATGAATCAGTGCGTTGTTCCTTCTGCATCCCATCCACTATAAGAATGCACAGCTACTGATTGGCTTGACTGTGGGGGTGGAAAGTAAGATGAACTCACACTACATAGAATCCTGAAAGTTGCCAAGGTATCCATTCTACAGTTGCAGGGGTGTGTAGCCTCTGCCACCCAGAAGGCTGCCATAGTGGCTATGTACCTATAGGCAATCAGTGTGAGGTTGGCCGTTCTGACCAATGATCAGTACCCCCTTACCCCATGACTCCATACTGAGGTCTGGGGGGGGCATTAGGTTACAGTGAGGACCATGACAGCACAGTACTGATTCTTGAGATGATACTGTAATTACAACTCATGATGGCTATTTGTCAAAAGCTTCCTTCTGCAGTCTCACAAATTATGTCAGTTTTTACATGTGATACATTTCATTTGACATGCACCACTATGAGGTATGTGCAAAATGACTTTACGACCACCTACTAGTGATAACATTTCTTTGCAGCAATGACCAGACCAGAAAATTGATATTTCTTTTGTTTTGTGTCAGTCAATCTTCTTGACAACAACCTGACAAATGGGCTGGCAGTATAGCCTAGAGATTAGAGGAACGAGGTGTGAACAAGCTTGAGTCATCCAGCAGACCAGACCTGAGTTTGATTCTCACAACCTCCACGTGCATCCTGTGTGACTCTGAGCAAGTCACTTAACCGCCCAGTGCTCCCAGGTCACCCCTGAAAACAGGCACTTGTGCATAGTGGGCCTTACCCAGTTACCAAAGACTAAAATAAAGAAAAATAAAAAATTAACTGCCAAATTGTTTTTTTGTTTTTTTTAACTACCATAACTCTATAAAAAATATTTGGTAGTACAACAATTAAATGCTTATTTAATTCCTAAAATGTTCCTTATGTTTTTCTCTTACTCAGCACTCCTGATATTATCTTAGCTTGCTACTACATATCCATACTTGAGTGTGGGGTTAGTTTTCTGCACACTAGAATCATTTGAACATTTCCCAATATATATTTTATCAAAAGGAAACATCAACTTTACAAGCAACCACTGCCAGACTCCTCAGTTTGTGAGATGATGAAAATTGGTTCAAATCTGCTCACACTGTTAATCAGGAGGAAATTTATCATATTCTCTTTGCCATGACTTTTGGATACCTATCCTTTTTGGTTTGAATAACTGTGACAGTCTTGCAGAGTCTGGTGAATTGAAGCCATGTTTGTAGATTCTCCTTGTATCATTTCTATGGTTAGGTTTGCACAAAGATTTGCAGGGTTGCTTTTCTGTCTATTGTTTATATACCATACTAATAAATAACCTTTTATCTCAAAATACAAATGTCTAATTCAAATGCCATTTGTATATGTCTTTCATTAAAAACATGTAAAACTGCAAGTCATGTCAGGCATCTTTGGTAATGTGGATTCAGCATAAATACTGTACATAATCAAGCTCACCTCTATGTCAATTCAGCAGCTGGAGCTGCCTTCATGTGATGCAAAGCTGAACCCTTTGCTTCCATATGAATTTATGGGACCAAAGTTGCCCGAAATAACTAAGATTTGCTTTTCTTAGGAAGTATGATACAGTATTTCTCTTTTGTTTTGCATTACAAAAATATACTAATACAGTATGTCTGTACATAAAAAACAGTGGCTTGCAAAAACTGCCCTTTTCACCGTGTGTCCTTTTGAACTGCAGCCCCACCCTCTACACTTTCCCCATACTCCAGCACCCATGATCAGGGGTATAAGGATCACATGAAGGAGGTTATCTCTACATACTGGAGGGAAATCCAAAACTCGGGAACTGCTACCTTCCTGGTCTGGGATTGCTTCAAGGCAACAGTTAGGGAAGAAGTGACTAAATATGCCTCAAAGCTTGAAAATAAAAAATTAAAAACAGAAGCGTCTGGACCTGGATAGGGAGATTTTTTTACCTCTCTGCAGAACAGCAGATTGCACTCCATGAAGGGGTTGAGCAACAACTGGAAATAAATGGGGCAGCATAAAATAAAATGCTAAATGACTGGGTGGAAAATGTTCACTATATTTGGTAAATAAACTATGGGCACAGCAGCAGGGCTGGTAGGCTCCTAGCACTGTAACTTCACAAACATTTAGCTAATTAGGCAGTACCACAGATTAAGCACACAAAGGGTAAGGGTGGGTTCTCAGGAAACCCCAGTATTTTCTTAGACAAATTTACAAACTTCTACCAAACATTATATAAGGAGGAGAGTGGGAGACCCAGTCCCTTTCTTTCAATATTTAGAGCTACCTACTTTATCACAGGAGGCTAGTGTAGAGACAGATAGCCAATCTGAGGGGCTGAAATTCAGGACCAGATCAAAAACCTTAAAAATATGATGTCACCAGGTTCTGATGGCCTACCTTCAGAATGGTATAAACATTATGCCACTACATTGACACCACACCTTACCAAGATGTTTAATGAAATTTGGGAGGGGGCATGTTCACCTTCATGGAGGCAAGCTCAGATTACAATATTGCACAAGGCAGGGAAAGACCCTACCGAGTGCAGATTTTATCACCCAATCTCCCTCCTGTGTAATGATATGAAGCTGCAGACTGGGATACTTGTTCATAGAGTCCAGAACTATATCCAGACCAGACTAGATACATCAAAGACCACTTTCTTCAGGATAATATGCAGCAGTTGTTAAACTTCTCTTCCTTACAAACAAATAATCAGCACACACAGCTAATCATATCAATGAAGGCAGAAAAAGCATTTGATAGTGTTAATTGGCAATTTCTAAATTATTCTTAACGAGACTTCCAATTTGACCCAAAATACCTACACACTATAGAAGCCCTATATGACTAAGCTGAAGCTACTGTTAAGGTTAACAGCTATAACTCAGACCAATTTATGCTGAAGAAGGTACACACCAAGGCTTCCCTGTCTTGCCACTACTATTTTCTATAAGCCTGGAACCTTTAGCTACTGCAGTTAGGCAGAATCCATGAACACATGGCATAATGGTAGGCTTGGATACTCATAAGGTATCACTTTAAGCAGATTACTCCATTTAAAAAAAATCTGCAGTGGAGTCTTCTGTGCCGGCACTTCTTGATACACTAGCTGACTTTGGGAAGTTATCTGGGTATAAGCTCAATTATTCTAAGTCAGAGATTCTAATATTCACTGGTAAATGCTCCCAAGAATCCAAACAAACTTCCTCCTTTACTTGGTCTAAAAACAACCAGATAAGGTACCTGGGAGTACAGGTTACACCTCAACTTTCAAAGCTAGTCACTGTAAACTACTCTCCCCTGTATTCTTCAATGCAGGCTACTCCCTCTGTCCCTCATAGGCCACATTAACGCCTTTAATTTTGGATGTATATATATACGTCTGCAGTCTTATTGCCAAGATTTTTATTCTTATTCCAAAAACCTCCCAGTACTCATCCTGAATTCTTCCTGGTTCAGGGTGCCTAAAGAGCCTTCTAAATTTATTGGGGGGTCACGCATAGACCAAGGAGAAACAGTCAATTTTAACAACTGCTAGGGAGGTGGAAGGCCTAGCTATGCCAGATCTAAAACTGTACTATTTAGCAGCAGAAGCAACCTCACTAGTAACATGAGTGTAGCAGCAACATCCCTCCAAATGGTATAGCATGGAAAACAAGCAGGGAATTCCCACTCTTCTCTTTGCTCTGCCATGATCCTGATATTTTCCACCATCTGAGGCATGATTTCCAATCCATGATTTTTACACTCTTTGAAAATCTTGTGCAGTCAGAAAGCTAACAGGTACAGAAAAGTAACTAGGGCCCTTAATATCAAACAGGCACACACAATCATTCACACTTCCATCTCAGAATCAGGGTTACAAACTCCAGGAAAGGAAAGGCCTCATCAGGTTCTCAGGATGTTTCAACAGAGGGCAACTTAGGAGTTTTCTGGAACTAGCACAATTCCACCAGAAGAACACCAAGTTTTTCCACTTCTTCCAGGTAAGGCATGTCATGCAAATGGATAATAACTGGCAAAAAATTGCTAGAGATCACACTGCTATGAATTTTTTTAATTGAGGAGCAACCCTGAAAACTAGGTGTTAATAAATATAAGAGTTCTGTTGAAATCTAATGAAAGTGAGGTGCCAGTCCCAGAGCAAGTATGAGAGAGATTCCTACAAACAGGATGGAGGGTCTATCCGCATAGCTTAGATTATATAGATTCTTAATATTTTGTGTTAACCTCCTTTGTACTTTTTCCACCGCGCTTTTTGTACCTATAGAAGTTGGTCCACAAAAGCAGAGCAATAATCAATATGTGATTGTACCAAACTAAAAAATAATGGGACAATTACTTCAGCTTCTCGACTCTTAATATATTTGCAAATACAAGCTGTGATACCACTTTTTTTATTGTTTTGTTTATATGTGTAGAACATTTTAAATCGTTAGTTATTGTAACTCTCAGATCAATTTCGGTTTCTACTGCTTGTAATGGTATATTATTTAATGTATAATTTGCAAGTCTATTATTAGAACCGAAATGCATAACCTTGCATTTATTAATACTGAATGTCATTTTATGCTGCTCTGCCCAAATAGTTAGTCGATCTAAATTATTTTGTAATGCCATTATTGATTTAGCATTGTTGGTAATACAGCCAATCTTGCTGTCATCAGCATACTTATTTTTCCAGACCCCTTTTGATGTTTCCATAGTAGATATTAATATATTAAATAATACAGGCCCCAAGACAGATCCCTGAGGCATGCCACTTGTGACCTCTGAGGTACCTGAGGTGGAACCCTTGATTGTTACACACTGTTTCCTACCGTCCACCCAAGAATCCACCCACTTGATGATATGTGGATCTAATTTTATTCTTATTAGTTGTTGTAAAAGAATAGCACGTGACACAGTGTCAAATGCCTTTTCCTAATCAAGATAAATTATATCCACAGGTAGGCCATTATCGAGTGCTAAACTAACTGGCTCGAAAAAGTTTATTAAGTTAATCTGGCAGGATCTACCATATGTGAACCCATGTTGTGCTATATCAGTATTTTCAGATTCAAGAAGATGAGTCTTGATCTTTTGTAATAACAGTCTCTGTGTAACAAGGGATAAAGAAATGTGTCCCAGTATTGCAGGCAAACCTCATTTTGGTCTAAAACATAATGTGTTTGTGTAACTAATATTGATCTATGAAGCTGAATCATATAACTTGCAAAGTTACAAGTTTAATTAACTGAGCCACAACTTGTAATATTCAAGTGTCTTTTAATATTTGTATTGACCATGTGAGTAATGGCAAACAGGTGTTTTAAGTGTCTGCAAAGCAGAAACACAGAATAGTGTTCAAGTTACCCTTCTGACTATCTTTAGTGTTTGTCATTATGTGGACAGACTAAAAAGCTTGAGTGCACATTCCTAAGTGCAAACCTATTTCTTCCTTCTAGATCTTAATAACTGGTAATGACCATTATTATTATCCTTATATAGTAGTATAATTTATACTATCAATACATTTGTGCTAAGTAAGGATTAGCTCATGCAAGAACTAAAAGGAGAATTGCCTTGTCATGCATGAACTAAAAAGAGAACTTCATTTTAAGCTGAAGTTTATATTTGTCTTGGACCAATCATAGACAACCATAGTACTGTCTTCCACTATATAAGCAAGCCACTATACACTGTTAGTTTGAAGAACTAAGAATGAAGAATTAAGAATGAAAAATGCACCACCTGTAATCTCTTGCTGTGATTATTATTTAATTCATTAAATTCTTCCGCCATCAGCATCATCTCCATTCTTCTCCTTTCTAAGCATCAGCAATGGATAATTTACTAATGGTAATTTTTTCACAACGCTACAATTGGTGCCGTGACTCAGATCGCTGGTGCTGCATGCTGAGGAGGCTGCCTAACTATTGGTTGGTTAATCTGCGAGCCTTAATAAGAAGGTGATGACGCTCGGAGACGTAGTGCTGTTGGCTTAAAGCGAGAGACAGTGGTGCACACAGACAGGTTTAGCTACTTGCTGATCAGGTGAGGTATGCTTTCCAATTTTCTTTAAATAAAAGTAGGCTTAACTCTGTAGGAACTCATGGGGCAGAGTAGGTAAGTGAAGGTGCTGGGACTTGCAAGCTGGACCTCACAGGGGAGCTGTAAGACATAGCTAGACAGACCAGGGCACCAGTGCATGGGTGCACCTGGCTGTAAAGACTAGGCAGGCAAGAAAAAGATAAGAAAAATGTGTATGGAAACACTAATAGGTAGTTTTCTAGGAAAACACCTAAAGGGAAAGCATACGAACCAGTGCCTGATGATTAACAGGTACAATTGTATTTTATGAGTATGGAAACATTGATAGGTTGTTTCTGTGGGAAACACCTAAAGGGGGGAGCATAAAAACCATGATCAACAAGCACAGCAGTATTTTGATTAAAAATAAAAAAAGAGTAACTAGCAAATACTGTACAAAGTCTGTGATAATATAGCCAGGTGGTAATTCATTAACACATGAGACTTTAAAAAGGGGAAGCTGCATAAACAGTAAGATGTAATAATCCAGCTACAGTCAAAAAAATAGATAGTTTGAAAATGCAAAATAAGTCAAGAGCCAAAATCCCTGCTAGAGAAAAGACATAACTAAAGTTAGTTTGTAAAGGTACAGGGAGACCTTTGTTTTTTTAGATAGGGATAATTCTCTTTTATTGATTGCAATATAAACTATGACACAGCTTCTGTAGCACGTTTGTAGGATGTGAATGTCTTAAAATCTAAAAACAAACACTTTACAGTGTGCTAACTCCTGTATAGGAGCAGTTAAAATGTAGGAGTAAAAAGTCAGTTTTGATTATTGGCAAGGCAAGCTAACTTAATGCACAAAGACCTTGCCTCTTCTAATGTTAAAGAGTTTGATTCTAGATACTCTTAGTATGCTGTGGGGTGGACTAGAGCAAATGCTAGCCACTTGTTCTTCTGTAATTGCTACCATAACCAAACAAACCACAGTTTGGCATGATTAATAATGTTATCAGTAACACTAGAGTTTCTGAAGGACAAAAGATTCTTATTAAAAATGATGTTGGCATACTTTTAAATATGGTATTCAAGTGTCCTTGGATAAAAAATGTTTAAAAGTTGTTTTTATTTCCTGTGCAATGTAACATTAAGATATTTTTAATATTAGTAGTGTTCAAGCATCCTACAAAAAATAACTGGGTTTGAGCGACCCTTGCATGCACACTATGTGACCTTTTGACCTTCTTGTGTTACAGCCAACATAGTCAATCAACATTTAACTGTAAGCAAAACTTCTTTTATAAACTCAGCTGACATTTTGTCATGCTTAGGATAAGAAAACCCAGGGACGCTTGGCTTCTTTTATCCTATAGAAATAATCTTGTTTTACAGTAGTTGAGCTGTCTCTTAGAAGCTCGGGGGGAGGGGGTAAGCTACCCTTCCTTCCTTCCTTCCTTCCAGTGTAATGTCCACAAAGGTTGCAAGGTACATTGCTATCTCCCTATAGGGGTAAATACTAAAAAAAATGTGTATTTTGATTCTTCTTCAAAAACATATGCTTCAAGAATTAGTTAAGCTGGAGTGGGAGTTGTGTGTGTACTTCCACATATTCGTTCTTTTGATTGTCTTTTCAGCTTTCAAAAACCATTTACAAGCTATATTTGTTCCATGTTTAATATGTATTTTATACATTATGCTCAATACTAAAATTGTTCTATTGCAAAAATGCTTATGTTTCCTAATTGGTTCCACATAAGTTCTATTGCATAAATCAAGTCATTATTACCTCTGCAAGTGTAATATTTTTAGCAAAATTACATCTATTTGTGAAACTTTAAATCAACTGGAAAAGGTCTAGTCAGTTTAAACTCTACAACCAAGCTTATTGTTTCTACTTACTATGAAGTAAAGTCTGGGGTAGGGGCAATCCCCTAACTTCAGCAAGAAGATTCTTCTTCAATTGACCTTCAAGCAAGACATCCATTTTCTTCACTGTTGTTTATTCCAAACATGGCTGATACTTTATGCAAACCTATTGCTTTACTATGGACTGTTTATGGACTGTTCATCTGTGTGCCAGGGTGTAATCAACTACCACAACACAAATTCCATACCAGTGTGTGTGTGGCTACTCAATGCACAATCTAATGCACCCCTGACCAGTGCAGTGTGTCTGCTAATCAGCCAGCCAGCAAGATGAACACTAACTTTTCTAAATTGGTGTGTGGACGTACTTAACAGCTGGTCTAGCAGCTGTGCCTCAAAGCTCAAGACTGGATTACAGCAAAGCTACATGGACTAAAAATAGACAAATGTGTTTCTTGTTATAAACAGAGCCACACCAAATGACAATGATGTTTATGTGTTAACTCTGTCCTACTGTTTTTGGGGTAATAATAGTGTTTGTAACTATGCTAGTTTAAGCAACTCATTATGTTTTGTAGTCTCAAATGCCATATGCTTAACTGTAACACCAACTGAATGTCCAAATGTGACAAAAGGGCCAGAGAGTGGATTTAATCAACACTTATTGATCAAGTGATTGTGAATAATGTGAAGTACATAGTGAGATGTACATGCTCAGAGGAGTTGCATTGTTGCATAAATAATAATTAGGCAATATTGGTCCAAAGTGGGGCTTGTAACAAGGGATAAAGAAATGTGTCCCAATATTGCAGGCAAACCTCATTTTGGTCAAAAACATAATGTGTTTGTGTAACTAATATTGATCTATGAAGCTGAATCATATAACTTGCAAAGTTACAAGTTTAATTAACTGAACCACAACTTGTAATATTCAGGTGTCTTTTAATATTTGTATTGACCATGTAAGTAATGGCAAACAGGTGTTTTAAGTGTCTGCAAAGCAGAAACACAGAATAGTGTTCAAGTTACCCTTTTGACTATCTTTAGTGTTTGTCATTATGTGGACAGACTAAAAAGCTTGAGTGCACATTCCTAAGTGCAAACCTATTTCTTCCTTCTAGATCTTAATAACTGGTAATGACCATTATTATTATCCTTATATAGTAGTATAATTTATACTATCAATACATTTGTGCTAAGTAAGGATTAGCTCATGCAAGAACTAAAAGGAGAATTGCCTTGTCATGCATGAACTAAAAAGAGAACTTCCTTTTAAGCTGAAGTTTATATTTGCCTTGGACCAATCATAGACAACCATAGTACTGTCTTCCACTATATAAGCAAGCCACTATACACTGTTAGTTTGAAGAATTAAGAATGAAGAATTAAGAATTAAGAATGAAAAATGCACCACCTGTAATCTCTTGCTGTGATTATTATTTAATTCATTAAATTCTTCCGCCATCAGCATCATCTCCGTTCTTCTCCTTTCTAAGCATCAGCAATGGATAATTTACTAATGGTAATTTTTTCACAACGCTACACTCTCCATTAATTTTCCCACACAAGAGGTGAGACTAATAGGTCTATAATTACTGGGACTTTGTCTACTGCCCTTTTTGTGAATGGGAGTCACAGCTGCAAGTTTCCAATCAATAGGTACTATGCCTTCATTTATTGATTTATTAAATAAACTAGTTAATATACCAGATAACTCAGTTGACAAATGTTTTAGAAATATAGGTGGCATATTATCCGGTCCAGGGGATGAATTGTTTTTAATAGTTTTTATTGCGGTAATGATATCTAGGGGAGTAAATGGTGTTATAAAATACTTACTATCAATGTTATTTAGTCGTGCCTCTGTTTTACTTTTATAGACACTACAAAAATAGAAATTTAGGATCTCAGCCATTTTCTGTTCATCAGTGATTATGTCTTGATCTATTTGAAGAGGGCCAATCCTAAGTGAATTTCTCTTGATAGAGCCTATATAATTGTAAACATTTTTTTTATTATTTTTAGTATAGGAAGCTAAATTCACTTCAAATATTCTTTTGGCATTTCTTGTTGCTTTTTTGGTTAATTTTGCTTTAGTTTTGAATTTAGACCACATTTCTGATGTTGTTTTTTTTTTATTTGTATTGTAAGTTCTTTTTTTAGATTTGATCAACTTCTTAATTTTTGTGTTAAACCACAGGGAGTTCTTCTTTTACAATGATTATATATTTTATACGATGGAACCCAGCGTTGGATACAGAAATAGTTTTTTTTCCTCTAATTTTGCTCCAAATGCACTCAGTGTTAAAATCCTTGAAGTCTGTTTCCCAATCCCATGAAATCAAATATATATAAAATTATATTTTGTTATTTGCACAATTCTGGACTCTTGTTATGGTAAGGCACCTATATTTCAGGTGCAGGGGTACTTACATTTATATTGGTGGATCTCTTTAATAGAAACTGCAAGAGATGGCTGGCCCATCGGTGCAGTGGTAGGATTTCCGCTGAATGGACCTGGGAGTCAGAAGGCCAGCCGGGGGAGAGGATTGAGTGACCTGATGACTGCTCTCCTTCTATGGGGGAGGGTAGACTGAGTGTCCCGTGATATGCCAAACTCTAGCGGAGGCTAGGAAGTTCTACAACCACCAGTGCCTAACTTGCTGAAGGGAGGAACATATACTGGCATCATTGCACATTCCTCCTCTCCAGGGATGGCACTACCAAAATATGCTGCATTCCTCTATGATGCATCACCCTTAGGTGCCTGTTCATCCACCTGGCCCTGCCGGCAACCAATAGACATGTGTTCTCCCAGTGTGTCCCGGTCCCATGGCCCCTCCCTGGGAGGTAAGCCTGGGGTTCTTCCAGTAGGGGAGGCCTGCCAGAGCCCCAATTTCAAGTCCTCGGGTCCTGGGGACAATCAGCAGCCTCACCCAGTAGGAGACAAGCCTGGGATCTGGATCACCGTACAGGTAAGCTGCTGGGGGGCAATCGGAGGTCAGGTGGGGCTGATCCTTGGGAAAGTGCAGCAACAAAAAGTATAATAAATTGCAAAAAAAAAACTGCAGGAGAAAAACTATATATAATGGAAATTGAAAATTATTTCCTTTTTGTAGATAACCCTGTTAGACTGGCCATATATTTGCTGTTGAAAGCACATGAGGACAGTACCACCCCCCGCCACACAAGTATAAGCAGCATTGGTTCTGTTACAAAGTTTGTGTACTTTTTTTATACAACCATTTACCAAGCAACAAAGATCATATATAGAAGATATGAAGATTGTTTTTTTTTTTATTATTGGAAGAAATAAAGATCAGTGATGAAATTGTATTAGTGACGTGTGATGTCAAAAGCCTATATAATAATATTCCACATGTAGGGGGATTACATATTATAAGAAAACCACTTGCAAACAGAAATGATGATTGTATTCCACCTAACAAACTCATTGATGACCTCTCCAATTTGGTATGAAAACCAAATTACTTTATGTTTGGTCATGAATTTTTCAAACAACCCTACGGAACAGCAATGGGCACTATATTTTCCCTGTCCCTACATGGGTAATTGGGAAGAAAGCCTCATTTGGGAATACCAACAAAAACAACTGGAGCCAGTACATAAAAACTATGTGCTATTCCCATGGGAGGGGCCAGAAAATGCAATGAAAGAGTTAATTTCACACATCAACTTGTGTGATCAGAATTAAAAATGTTCAACAGACACAAACAAGGAATGTATTAATTTTTTGGACATCACTATTTACAAAAAGGAAAGCATGCACCACACAAAATTGTTTCATAAAAAAAGATAAAAACACACTTTTGCTGTCTTATCGGTGCAGTGGTTGGATTTCCACTTATGACACCAGTGACCTGGGTTTGGGAATGGACCTGGGGCACTGGAGAGCTGACCGGGGAGAGATGGCTCAAGCATCCGACAGCTGCTCAACTTCTCTTGGGGGAGGGCAGGAAAGCAACCTGGAGCTTGTTGATTGCTGGTTGAGGCCAGGGGTATGGCAATGTGCTTGGCCCTGATGACTAAAGGGGCATGGTGAACATCGGTGTACACCTTGACATTAATGGCATGCTACGACTCCAGGGAAGAAAATGGGAACAGAGTTCCATGGCCGACCAGATCATGGTCATTGGCTCCCACTGCCACAGAGCCCTGGGCAGTCCAAAGATCACCTCAGCAGCACCTGGGCCAAATAGAGAGTACACTGGCCTATCCCCACCAGTGCCTTCTCCCTCAGAGGATGGGGACCGATCCAGTGAAGGGTTACATCGGGTTAACCAGAAGGCTGCAATGTGGGGTGGCAGTGGTTACAATTGAGGCAGTGTGGCAGTGAGGGGCATAGGTGGTCCAAAGGAGTGGCTAGCCAGAAGCTGGAGGGAGCAAAAAAGAAAAACATACTTTTACATTTTGACAGCCAACATCCAAGACGCACAATGGAGAACATACCATATGGCCAGCTTATTAAACAAAATTGTAGCAAAGAAAACAAGATGAAGAAGAAGAAGATGATCAATAAATGTGAAAGGTTCCTGAATCATGGATATGCACCACATGTTCTCCTTAAAGCAGTACACAAAGCTAATAAACTTGAAAGGCAAGAACTACTGAAAGAGAAACCAGTGCCTGAGAACACAGGATGGAGAGTGTCTTTTTGCACTGCCTATAATATGGCATATACTGAGACCAATGAGGTTATACAGAAACACTGGCAGGTGCTAGAAGCAGAACCTGTTTTACAACCCCTGACAGATAAAAAGTGACAACTACAGTAAGCCACAGAAGAGGTTCAAATTTAAATGATGTTCTGGTAAATACATTTTACAAAGACTAAAATCCTAAAATAAGAACTGAATGGATGCCATCTTGACCAGTTGAGAATTTCAAATGCAGCAATTGCACCCACTGCAATAACATTTGGAATACAACATGCTTTAATCACCCACAAACTGGGAAAAAATATAAAATAAACAAATCTATCAAATTCCAATACAAAGTAGGGCAATATACAGTATATTCTCATATAGCCCTGTGGTATAGCATATATACAACAGATCAAATGTGCTCTAAAAACTAAAATAATGAAATTTGAGGTTTTACTTGTTCTGTTTGTCAGTGCTATTTTTCATACGCTTTGACATTTCAGGTGTATGTGTAATCTTATATTTTGGTTGTTAATATACTTAGAAATGATATATTCGATCCGTGTACAGTATGTTGCTATCTTTTTGTATTCCATTTTCTTTGCCTATATATGTTTTATTTGTTTAGTTTATGTACGTTGTTTATGCTATCATCTATAATACTAATAAAAAGATTAACTGCAAAAAATGAACACAAATCCACTGTAAGAGTGGGGAATGAGAAGTATGCAATTGTCAAACACTATAAAGAGGTGGGGCATGGGTCAGCAACAACACTCCGTCATGTACTGTAGGTGTGGAAAATATAAGCCTGTCAGCTAGTGGGGGTGAGTTCCAAAAAAGACTGCTTTGATACATTACGCTCTTGTGGTCTAAATGATGAACCTGGTCTGAACAGCTGCCTGTTATGGGCTTTGAAACCTCCCAAAATGCCAAACTGTAACAAGATTTTTTAGTTTATGAACATGATTGGGTATTTAGTAGTCACATGCTGCTTCTGTATATGAAGCATGCTAGGAATTGTAGCTTTTATTATGGTTCTTAGACTATTTGTAAAAAATGTATGTATGTATAGTGCATTTTTGTTCTTAGTTTAGTAATACTCAATAAATTATATATGAATGAGGACACAGTCAGTTTATGAACTTCGTGGAGATATAAGTGATCATCCGAGCCCCCCCCCCTTCTTGCTACTGTATCCACCAGCTGCTCATCAGCTTTGGTTGCTAAGATAAATTAGCTGTGGTGGTCTCCATGCAGATGGAAGCAGGATTTAAGTCCACATCAGACATACCTGGCTATATTTTTGAAGAAGGAGTCATGTGACTCCAAAACGTCAGTGCATCTGTCTGTTTGTCTGACATTAGGTTGGCATGGTACCTGTTCTGCACATCAGCCGCGAGCCTGGGGAAGGTGCAGTTTTCTATGTATGTGCTGATTTAACATAATGTAGCCTGAGCATTGGTAAAAAGCAGTCATTGTTGGATGAACGTCCAGAGGTGCTTACAAAGCTTGGAATAAGCAAGTGAGCCAAGAAGCAGAACAAAGCTACATGTTGGATAAGTACCTGGAGGTGTATGTAAAGCATGTGGAACAGACAACTGAGCCAAGAAGAAACTGGGCCAAAAACAAAAACAGATAAGTTGCACACATGACTCTGATACTATGTTCATAAGCCTAATGCTACATCTCTAGCTACATTATTTTGTGTAGCAATGCTACCGATTTGCTCCCCTCACCAATTGTGGATTACAATTTTTAACAATTAAAGTAATATTCACTGGCTATATGTTATGTCCATGAATGTTCATTTTGAGTGCCAATAGACTTTGTTGCACAGGTTGTATAATGCTCTTAAGACTGTGAACACCCTGCTACTGAGCATCAGAAGAACCCTCCTAGTGGTTTAAAACCATACTTGAGTGGAACAAATCACTGCCTCATTTACTGACACATTGGGAATGGTCTGAACCTGTAATCTTCTAGCTTCTAAGCTGGTACTGTAATCATTCATCCACACTGCCTCCATAACTGTTTTTTTTTTTTCACTTTAATTGATCTTCGCAATCCCTGTGAAATCATCACAATTTTCAGTAGTAATAGGTCAACTCATTCATATCTAGTTTCACTTACTCGCTCTGCTATTTTATTACTTTCTTGTTTATGAAATCACTCGGTGTGTTGAGTCTGATGTTCACTTAACTTGCTTTGGGATTCACTTGTATCAAAGACACTATATAAAATTAAATTGTAGTGTCCTGTATTATACTGTATTAGAAATGTTGCCCATTAAAACAAATGAGTCAGAGAAAGCCAATTGCTATAAATACAGAACATAAAATAAAATGATGGGTTAAAAATTGGTTAATACAGTTTCTAGATGAAAGGTTCGGTATGCCTATAGGTTCAGTGTATTGATGTCTTGGGTCATCCCAGAGTTGACTTTAAACTCAGCAAAATGAGAAAAAATGAGCAAATGCCAAACACCACTGTAATATTCCTTTGTAATATTCTTTATTTCATCCACAGATCTCAAGGGCGACAGTTTTGTGGCTGGCACCACTTCCTCAGGCCCACTGTGTTAGTTGTTTTAGTAAGCTTTTCTATGTTCTATATTCCATGTAAGGCTGCAAGTCCACTGTTCTCATTCTGTCAAAAAGAGGTGATTCATGTCTCCTTGTATACGTTCACATTCTTGTTTTACCAGTTCTACTTTTCTCCCAGAGGTGCAGAGTAGCATGGCTCAAGCTGACTCCCAGAGTAAGGACATATAAAAGTTTAATAAAAAAAACAACACTGTGGGCCTGAGGAAGTGGCACCAGCCATGAAAATCACCCCTGATATGTGTGCCTGAAATAAAGATTATTACAAGGAACATTACCATGGTGTTCACACATTTTTTCTCATTTTGTTAAAAATTGGTTAAGTCGGAGGTTTCAGAGGGTAATGGTGAACGGTACTCTGTCAGGGGAGGATCTGATGACTAGTGGAGTACCACAGGGGGTCAGTGCTGGGACCAATCCTATTCAATATATTCATCAGTGACATCACAGGTGAGCTAGAAGGAAAGGTGTTCCTGTTTGTATATGATACAAAGATCTGCAATAGGGTGGATACACCTGATGGGACACAAACAATGGAAACTGATCTAAGGAAACTAGGGGACTGGTCGAGAACCTGGCAGTTGAAATTCAATGCAAAAAAATATAAGGTCATGCACCTGGGAAAGCATAACCCAGGTAGAGTATACTTAATGGGAGGGGAACAGCTAATGACTATTCAGCATGAATGTGATTTAGGAGTTCTCATTTCTGATAACTTAAGCATAAACAAACAATGTGAAAAGGAATTTATTTATTTATGACTTTGATAACCGGGTAAGTGCGTTGATCCCAGGGACCGTTTTCAGGCACAACACGGGCCATGTCACATGGCACAGGATGGCAGAGAATACAAGGTGAACAACTAATTACACATGTAGGAGATCAGATTCAGATACAGCATCTGAAGCCCAATACATTGATATGGTACAAGTCCAGTGAGTGACAGTGAATGCTGTTTACAATATGACGCTTGGTACACACAGACAGCAGTTGAAAGCAAAGATAGGTACATAAGACAGGTGGGCATGTTGTGACACAGCATATACAGCAGGTAACAACTATACTATACTGAAGGCTAGTAGCATATTGGGACACATAGGGAGAGGGCCATAAGTAGGAGTCAAGAGGTGATCATGCCGCTGTATAGATCACTGGTGAGATCTCACTTTGAGTACTACATCCAGTTCTGGAGATCACACCTCAGAAAGGACATAGATCATTTGGAGACAGTGCAGAGAAGGGCAACAAAGATGGTGCAAGGTATGCATCGAGAATCATATGAGGCAAGGCTAAGCAAGCTCAGTTTATATCCCTGAAGCAGCATAGAGATCGAGAGGATATGATCAAAACATTCAAATATCTGAAGGGTATCAACAAGGTGCAGGTGCAAGACCTTTTTCAGGTGAACACTTATAACTAGACTAGGGGACACAATACAAGACTTAAGGGTGACTGATTCAGGGTCAATGTGAGAAAGTATTTCTTCACAGAGTGGGTGATGGAACCATGGAACAAACTCCCAAGGGAAGTAGTGGGAGCAAAAATGGTAAGGGAATTTAAAATAGCATGGGAAAGGCATAAGGGAATCCTCAAGACTACAACAACATGGGCTGGGGGGTTGAGGTCTCTTCAAGACTAGATGGATCATGGAGTCCCCATCTGCTGATACATTCTATGTTTCTGTGTAAACACTCCATAAATCAGGTTTTGCAAGAATATAGATTCATAGGCCTCTTTTGCTAGCTCGTGTGGGTGATGGAGCACACTTCTGCCATCATGTGGGCAAATCATATGTATACGTACTTTTTTATTTATGCAAGTGTTTCACCAGGAAAACATGCTGAGCATAAGAGTTTGTTTCCAGAAGCATCCTGGGGGGAAGGGGTAAAAGGGGTACAACAATAAATAGTACAAGAATAATCAATGGCCTGAGAACAAAACAGGCCCAGCACAACAGAAACAGGACAATAAAGTGCAGTGTGTCTAGTACATATAAAAACAGAGCAACAATACAACAGGTATATGTGTCATACATTGAGGACATCCAAATATAACAAAGTCCAGACAATATAGTTTGAATGGGGCTAGAAATGGAGAGCCTCAACTGGACCAAGTGAGGGGGGGTAGCCGCCGAGGCAGAGACCTAGGAATAAGAGGTGGGAAAGGAGAGGGGCAGGGTAGTATGGGAGACTAAAGACTATGACAAGAACAGCTGGGGGTAGTGAGGTTATGTAGGAGAGAGGAGAGGAGAGGGATTTTGGAGGCAAGGCATTTTGAATAGAGGGGGGAAGGTATTCAATAATTTAGGAAATCGGTAAGTGAAGGCAGATTGACCAGTGTTGGTGGATTGGTGTAGAATTGTGAAGGAGCAAAGGTCAGTGTTACAGAGACAGTAAGTAAGTTGGAAGGAGGGGCAAATGGAGAAAGAAAGATAGGAAGGGAGACTGACAGTCCAGAATTTAGCCATGAAGGAGGCAGTATGTAAGAGCCATCTGGATTCCAAGGATGGGAGGGACAGGGCTTTGTAGACATTGCAGTGGTGAGTACGAGGGGGGCAGGAAACTGCAATGCAGCAGAAAGAGTTGAATGGGGTGTCCAGTATAGCCAGGGTGGTTTTGGAGGTGGCACTGTAGACTACGTCTGCATAATCAAATGTGGGGAGGATCATTTTCTGCATAATTGCACACCGGGTAGATAGAGGAATGCAATCCTTGTTACAGTATAAAGCACAAGCTTGAGGTGCAAGTTCTTCTGGATTGCATCAACGTGTGCCAAAAAGTCCAAGTGGTGATCCAGCCAGACTCCAAGGTATCTAAAGGTAGTGACATTTTCAATACGGGTACCATTCCAGGGTGTGAAAGGCAGGGGGAGATATAAGTTTAGATAGTCTCTGCCTGGCACCAAAAGGCATGGAGACTGTCTTTTTGGGATTAAGAAACAGCTGGTTGGCCTGGAACTATAACTGGACCTTGTTGAAATCATATTACAGTCTGGCCTCAATATCTGAGTGAGACGTACTTCGTTTTTGATTACTGGATTCTTGCACTAAACAATATATGCCTATTGAGTCACAACCCAGGAGAGTTCCGTCACAAGTACAATGGAGTATAGATACACTGAATAGATAAAGAAAATGCAAAATAACTCTGTACAATGCAAAAACTGTATGGTAACAAGCGTGAACACTACAAACCAAGTACAGGATATAAGCAAGCAATTTGCATTCCAACACAACAAACCTTGCACGTTGAGGGAACATACACAAGAGGCAGTTCAAAAAAATAATGTGATAAAACAAAGTTGGCAGTATCTTATATGGTAAGTGAAACAGACGCAGTTCTAGTGACTGAAACAGAGTGTCAGATACTGGTACAGATGTCAAAGTCCTTTAGCTAAAGGTATAACTCTCTTTTGAAATTGGCATGGGATGGGAGTGCCGGAGGGTGACAGGAAGGGAGTACCAGTATTTGGGGGCCAAGAGGAAGAAGGCCTGTTCCCCAATATTGGTGGTACATCATGGAACAGCAAGTAGAGACTGGTCATCAGACCAAAGAGGATATGCCTGTTCATGGGGGTGTAGTAGTGTAGCTAAAGTAGAGAGCACATTTCTCCTGAGAATTTTGTCAGTAAGTGCACCAATGGCACAAGAACAATGAGCTGCAGGAAATAACCAGCTTATCCCAGCATACAGTTGGTAATGATTGGTAAAATCAGTTAGAGGCCAAGGCAAAACAAGCAATGCTATTGTAAGAAATGTCCAATTTATTCAGATTTCCAAAGGAAGAATTGGAGTGTGTGACAAGTCCATAAGTGAGGCTCGGAGGAAGGACATCCTGAGCAATGGCAATCCAGGCAGAGGGGCTAAGGGAATTTTTGACTCTACAAGCCAAGCCAAATTTGACATTAACAGCATTGGAAATATGCAGAGAGCAATCCAGAGAAGGGTCAAAGATTAGGCCGAGTTACTTAAAGGATTAAACATTAGTGAGAAGACTACAATCTATACAAGAGACTGATACACTGTCAGGGCACTTTTTCAGCTCTGGAGCACAGCCAAATAGTGTAAAGTAAGATTTGTTGGCATTGAGGATAAGCTGGTTTAGGGAAAGCTAGGACTGCATGAAATGGAAGTCAGAGCTGAGGTCAGAATTACTGTTGGCCAGGTATTTTGAGCTAGCATAGAGCACCATGTCATCTATGTAAAGTAGGGCGGAGCATGATACTGGGATTTGTGAAAGATCATAAACAAAATAATAAAGTGAAGGAGATCAAGGATAGGTTTTTGAGGAACACCAACATTAATTTATAACTTTAAATATATCAGTCTAGGCAAATCACACAACTGAATTACATATGACATACGCTTTCACAAGGAGCAAGACACTTTTAAGCACTGTGCCCCAAGTCACTAGTTGACATGAATTTATATTTGCTGTTCAGAAGTAGCCACCAAACAAGATATCTAAGATTTAAAAAAATAAATAATAATTGAACTATATGTATTATTGAATAGATTTAAGATTTGTAAGTTTTCCATTGTCAGTATTGCAATATATGTATATCTGAATCTTTTTTTTCCTCTCTTCATTTTCAGAGTTCATAGACCTAAGACTTGTCAGTGACATGTATGACTGTGCTGGAAGAGTAGAAGTTCTCTACAATGGAACGTGGGGCAGTGTCTGTTCTAATGGTATCAGGCCTGATACTGCTAAGGTTATCTGTCAGCAAATGGGATGTGGTGACAGTGGATACATCACTGATAGCCAGTTTGGAGAAGGCCCTGGTCTCAAATGGCTTGATCAAGTTCAGTGCTTTGGATATGAGAGTGTACTTTGGCAGTGCCCCTCCTCAGCATGGGGTCAGAATGACTGTAGGCAAGGAGAGGAAGCTGTGGTTATTTGTTCAGGTAACCAATGTATTCTAATCTGTTCTATGATAATTCCTGTTATTCTATAGAAACATAGAAACATAGAATTTGATGGCAGATAAGGATCGTTTGGCCCACCTAGTCTGTCCATTTCCCTACCTGATGGATAAGCTGCAGATTCTAGTTAATCAACAGCTTTCTTCCTCCTACCCCCAACTAGAACTGCCTTATGACTGTCCCATGCATTCTTGAATTCTCCCACTGTTTCTGACTCCACAACCTCCTCAGGAAGGCTGTTCCATGCATCCACAACCCTCTCTGTGAAAAAATACTTTCTAACATTACCTCTGAGCCGTCCCCCTCTATCTTCAAATTGTGCCCCCTTGTTCTTGCACATCTCTTTTTCTGAAAGATGCTACCCTCTTGCACTTTAATTCCCTTGAGATACTTTAAAGTTTCTATCATGTCCCCCTCTCCCTCCTTTCCTCAAGGATATACATATTAAGCTGCTTTAGTCTCTCCTCGTACGTCTTCTGGTGCAGACCCTGCACCATTTTGGTTGCCCTCCTCTGAACAGCCTCCACTTTGTCTATGTCTTTGCAGAGAAGGGGTCTCCAGAATTGCCCTCTTCTGAACAGCCTCCACTTTGTCTATGTCTTTGCAGAGAAGGGGTCTCCAGAATTGCACACAGTACTCCACATGGGGTCTCGCCAACTGTCTGTACAGAGAGATAACAATTTCCTGTTTTCTACTGTTGATGCCTCTCCCTATGCATCGTAGTATCCCCCCAGGCCTCCTTACTGCCTTCTCACATTGCTTGTCCACCTTTAGGTCATCTGATATAATTACTCCTAGGTCTCTGTCAATTTTTGTTGTTATTATCTCACCCCCCATTGTGTATTCTTCCCCTGGGTTTTTGTTTCCCAGATGCATTACCTTGCACTTCTTTGCACTCAATCTGAGCTGCCATATATTTGACCATTCCTCCAACCTTGCCAAGTCCCTTTTCATCCATTCCACCCCACCTTGTGTATCAACCCTGTTGCAGATCTTTGTGTCATCTGCAGAGAGACATACTTTTCCTTCCAGGTGCTCTCCAATGTCACTTATAAAGACATTAAAGAGGACCGGTCCCCGTACTGAACCCTGCGGTACCCCAATAGTTACCCTCCTTTCTTCACTGTGGACTCCGTTTACTATTAACTTTGCTTCCTGTTGTCCAGCCAGTTTTTCATCCAGGCTACCACCTTGGGACCCACTCCAAGGTTGGCTAAGTTGTATATTAATCTTTTGTGTGAGACAGTGTCAAATGCATTGCTAAAATCTAGGTAGACCATATCCACAGCCCCTCCCTGGTCTACTACTTTGATCACCCAGTCAAAGAAATCTATTAGGTTCATCTGACATGACCTTCCTGCTGTGAAACCATGCTGCCTTGAGTCCTGTGCCCCACTGTTCTCTAGGTACTCAACAATTATTTCCTTCAAAAGTGATTCCATCATTTTCCCTACCACTGAGGTCAAACTAAGTGGTCTGTAGTTTCCTGCCTCTGCCCTGCTCCCACTTTTGTGAAGTGGAATCACATCTACCCTCCTCCAGTCCTCAGGTACCACCCCATCCTCCTATGATTTGTTAAAGAGAGTAGTCAGTGGTGTTACTAGTTATACCCTTAGTTCTTATAGAATTCTGGAGTGAATCCCATCAGGCCCCATTGCTTTGTCCACCCTCAGTTTCAAGAGTTCTTTTAAAACCCTTTCTTCTGTGAATGAACTGGTATTTACCCCCCCATGCAGTGTGTTTCTCTTGTTTGGTTTAGGTAACTCCCCCTCCTTTTCCTTTGTGAATACTCAGCAGAAATATTCATTCAGTATCCCTGCTTTTTCGCTGTCACCCTCTGCCCACATTCTCTCCCCTTTATGAAGTCTCTGTATCCCTCCCTTGGTCTTCCTTTGCTCCCTAATGTACCTATAAAAAGTTTTATCCCCCTTCTTAAGAGAGTTGGCTACCTTTTCCTCAGTTTTTGCCTTTGCTATTCTGACTGCCTCCCCTGCCTCTTTCTGCTTTAACTGATAAAGTTCTCCATCCTGCTCCTTCTGTGTTTCCTTATATTTCCTTAATGCTATCCTTTTCTCCTTAACCTTCCCTTCCACCTCTTTTAAGAACCATAGTGTTTTTTTCCTTTGTTTTGTTTTGTTGATTTGCTTCACAGAAAGGCGTGTTGCCTCTGTGATGGCTGTTTTGATTATTCCCCATTGTTCCTCCACCCTTCCTTCTTGCCCATTTGCTAATGCTTTTCTGAGACACTCTCTCATGTTCCCAAAGTCAGTCCTCCTAAAGTCCAATACACTTGTTTTTGTATGGCTTGACTCTATGGCTGTGTTTATTGTGAACCACGCTGTTTGGTGGTCACTTGTTCCCAGATGGCTACCCACTTCTAAATCTGAGATCCTTTCTCCATCCCCGTTTGACAGTACCAGGTCTTAGATTGCTCCCTCCCAAGTGGGTTCCAACACTAGCTGTCTGAGGCATGCCCCCTGTAGGGTGTCAAGAATGACCCTGCTCTTGGATGTACCTCCAGCAAAGGTACTCCAGTTAATATCTGGCATATTCAGGTCCCCCATCAACAATATCTCCCCTTTTTCTGCAATTTTAAGGATGCCTTTTGTCATTTCCTTGTCCATTTCCTCCCCCTGAGATGGGAGTCTGTACACAACCCCCATGCAGACTGTGGTGCCATTTCCTGTCTCCAGGGTGACCCATAGTGACTCATCAACTTCCTGTTTACTCTAGTTCTGTTGCTTTAATCCCTTCCCTTATATAGAGAGCTCCTCCTCCTCCTCTTTTACCCACCCTGTCCCTCCTGTAGATTCTGTATCCTGGTATGTTGATGTCCCAGACATGGTTCTCTGTATACCATGTTTCAGTGACTACCACAATATCCAGGCATCCCTCTTCCATCAAGGCCACTAGTTCAAGGAACGTATTACACATACTGTGGGTACTGCTAATCATCACCCCCAATTTTTGATGGCCTTACCCCATTTAGCCCCATCCCTGTCCTTACTACTTTTTTATGCATTTACTCCTGTCCTGCTCGCTACTGACTTCTCTACCTGGTGTTTACCTTTCTAACTACTGTGTTTTGTGGTGGGAGGCTGGGATTTTCCTGCTCCTTTTCAGTGCCTCTCCCCTTGGCTAGTTTAAATGCTTGCTAATGAAGCATTTAAACCCATCACCTAGGATCCTGGTCCCCTGGACAGATGCAGACCATCACACCAGTATAGGCCTGCATCCCTCCAGGTGGCTTCCCAGTCCCCAATGAAGCCAAAACCTGTGCTCCACACCAGTTTTTCAACCATTCATTGAATCTCATGGTGCAGAATACCCTAGCATCATCCTTGCCATAGACAGGCAGCACCTCCGAGAAGGTTGCCATACATACTACTTGTCTAAGGCCCCTCCCCAACTCTACAAACTCCTCTTGCACTGCTCTGATCCCATTTCCAGCCAGGTCATTTGTCCCTAGGTGAACAATGACATCCAGCTCCCTCCCTCATGCAGTTGCTCCTGTGATCCTGAGGATTCACTTCCTGACCCTCCAAGCTGTGGCACCAGGCAGGCACCTTACCTCCCTATCCCCTTCCTCCCCTACATCTACCCCACTAATGATTGAGTCCCCCACCACGAGTTGTTTCCTTCCCCTGTGGGGTCTCATGCCACCCTCCTGTGGGTCTCCTTTGTGGAGGTTTTCGGCATCCTCCTTGGTCTCCACTGCAGGTGCCGCCATACAGGAACCACTCTTCGCCAGAACAGCATATGAACTGTGGAGAGGTACAACTGGAGAGATGAACCTCTGTTCCACCACCTTCTCCCTCCTTGAGCCCACCTTGGTCCAACCACTCCTCTTTCTTGGCAACCTCTGAGGTAGCGGTGGTGGCCCTGGTGGTCCCTGGGGGGGGGAAGAGGATTCATGAATCCTAGCCAGGTCAGCCTGGAGACAGGCAACCTCCTCCCTCAGACCAGAGAGGTGTCTGTAAATAGGGAAGCATCGCAGCCTCCAGAATGTCTCTCGGAACACTGCTGCTCCACAACCATTGCACTGCTCCACTCCCATCTTTACTTATTTTGTGCCCCCTCTCCTGTTGCTTTGTACACTTACTGTCTCCTCCCTCTATGTATTTTTACACCTACTAACCAGGTCCATCTTGCAAATGAGCTATGCTCAATGGTGTTCACCTGGATAAATAAAGATTTGATTGACTGATTGATTTTCCTACTGCCTATGTGCCCTTACAACTCTTGCCCTTCCTGTTCTTGGACAGGAACTTCCTGTAGTTTTCAGTAGTCTCCTTCCTCCTTGCTTGGATTCTGACCCCCAGCAGCCGGGGGGAATAGCTATTTTTTAGGTTCCTTCAAGATTGATGAAACTAATGTGTCTCAGTGATCCTTCCCTTCCTACTGCCAAACAAGAAGTTCCTCTTGTCAGTCAAATCCAGTGGCTATAAAAGTAGAACTGGCTTAGAGTGGGAGGGTGGAGGGGTGGGAAGGAGGGCAATTAGTAAGGAAGCTGTAGTTCTAGTCAGTTGTTACTTGCTCTGAAAGCAAGATTCTCCTCTGTCAAAAACTAACAGCGGGAAGCTGTAATTGGAGACATCTGCTTTTGTACTCCTAAGCTCCTAAGCCATACCCCCAATTAGCTTCTCCCCTCTGCTCCTGACTCAGCAAATTAAGTTGATACAGCCCCCTTCCTCAAACAGAGAATCAGACAGTGACTTTCTTCTTTTTTTTTTACTTAAATGAGCCCCCCCTTCTAATAAAGTATCTGTTTGCTTAATCCAAACAGGCACTGACTCCTGCTGAGATAGAAGTGATTTATCAGTAAGAAAGCTGTATTTCTAGTCAGCTGTTACTTTCTCTGAAAGCAAGATTCTTCTCTGTCAAAAACTAACAGCCCTAACAGATTTATATAACAGATTGAAATAGCAAACTGATGACTTTTGCATGTTTTACAGTCCCATTATGTCATTTTTGTTTTCAAAGGACAAAAAGAAAAGGAATTCTTTGACAATCGAAGTCCTTGTTCGGGACCTTTTTTTGATAAATCATGTACAGGTAAGGAAACCAGTCTCTTAATTTGAATGTCGATATGCCACAATGCTGATTTCTTGCTACCTGCTTTCATTATTAGATTGTTGTTATTTTGTTTTAACAGACCATCTAGAGGTGAAACTCACTGGTGGAAACAGCAGCTGTTCTGGTAGAGTAGAGGTTTGGTACAATGGCTCATGGGGAACAGTTTGCGATGACTCATGGGATATGAATGATGCAGAGGTTGTCTGTAGGCAACTGAGCTGTGGACCTGCAGTGGCAGCTGTCTCTGAGGCTGTTTTTGGAGAAGGGAGTGGTCCTATATGGCTGGATGATGTGGACTGTGGAGAATTCGAATTACTTTTGCACAGCTGTGATTCCCACTGGGGGATGCATGACTGTAGTCATAAAGAAGATGCTGGAGTCATCTGTTCTGGTATGTTGTTTCACCACAGCTTTTCTTAACTTACTCAAAACTAGCAATACTAATACTGAGAGGCACCATCATTTATCAAAAAAGCAGTGTATACTCATATTCAGGTAATATTATGAAATGGGTCCAGAAACTGTAGTAACCTGATTGGCTGAGGACCTCGGAACCCCATGCTGATATTCCAGCAGAACAGCACAAGAAGATGTTCCAATCATTCCGAGTCCTGTTTACCCTGTCCACCCTCAGGGATATAATTTCTTGTCCCTGCTACTGCTGACTACCCACTTGCTCCCATGCTGAACCAGATTGTTTATTAAAAAATGAAACAACAGCTCCTCTCCTTGATCACCATGTAACTTGCTGCTTATTTTATTTTTTAAATTAAATCAGCTACCTTGTGCTTCTGCAATAAATAACTATGCTCACTTACTCCTGCTGTCATGACAGTACTGTACTTCTAAGCACAGCTCAGTGTAGCTCCTGCTCTTTCAAACTGCCATTTTCAGTGCTGCGCTGACCATGTTTTAAATCTGATGGCTAGTACTCATACGTCACAGTAAGGGCTCCTAAACTCACAGACTTCCACAAAAACTGACTTTTTCTTAAACAGCAACCATGATTCCCCATCTCCTAAAGTCCAACATCTCCTGAACTCAGCTTCTATTACTGATCGTGGCTCAGTAATCATAAAAGTCATTCCCGGGTTAAATTATTTTTTTCCTCTTAAAGAAAAAATGAAAAGCAACATGGAGTCACACGTAAGTCCTTGGCACCTTTATTGAGCCCAATGTCATAGGCTTTAGATAACTGAGGCTACAGAGTGTCCTCACTGCTAAAACACTGAAATACAATCATTTCCTCATAGCCTCAGTTGCTCATTGGCATCACCGAGTGACCAACTGGCCACACAACAATGTACAAATTGCACTACTTTTTTTTGGGGGGGGCAGTTTTTTTATCCTTTTTTCTGTTTACCAATTAAAGTAAAGAAAACTTTTTTTTTCCTATTTAAAATAATGTATTTACTCATGGGAATGACCCATTTCATAATCACAAAAAGGCATTCCATGGTGTGCGTTGTGCTGGGATAATGGCACTTCTTGAGTGATGAAACACTCAGCCTTCAGTGTTGTGCATCAGCCCACCAAGGTGTGCCATTATCCCAGCACAACACACACCCTGTTGTGCCTTATTGCTTAATTATAAAATTATTTTTAACAGTAATAATGAATTTATCATATTTACCTTAACCAATGTAAGTAATTCAGAAGGCTTTAAAATAGTATATGGATAAATTGTCAAAGTAAATTTTAAAGCCACAACAACCAATTATTAAGTTGCATGGACAGTCATCTATTGTTAATTAGGTTATCGGGTATAATAAGAAATTTTATACAATGTGTTCCAAAAATATTACACTCTGATTGGTTGTTAGGGCCTGTCAAGTAAAACAATGTTAAAACAGCAGTACTAGATAACAAAAATAAGATCTTTTGTAACAGTTCATTCCCTGTGCTCTGTTGAGCACTTACCTGGTAGTCTTTCTCATTTTCACTGTATTACCACCCCATAATTTCCTATGTTTTTCTTTGTTTTTGTTTACATTTCTTCCACTTGCCATGTTGAACTGGAACCCTCTGCTGTCAACTGCACATGTGCGTGAGTCGCAGTAGTACACAAGGACAGAGGGAATGCACAGCACAGGGTCCCACGGAAGTAAACAAAAGATATGATGTGACATGATGGGGGAACTTGGCTGAAAATTAGGCAGCAGCCATATTTACTGTGGCTCCACAACAATGGAAATACATTTTAAATATCTAAAAAACTGAAGATCGCTAGATAAAATATTTACAGATATGGAAACTGAAACTATGGCTGCATGCTTCCTGCCAAAAAGCAGAATTTTAATAATCACTTTTGATTATCAAGTACTGCTGCTTTAACATTAACCCCTGCAGAAGCGTCAAAGGCAAAATGCAATAAAGGCTTAATAACCTCTAAGCCCTGGAATGCACACAGTTGAGCCAATGTTTTGGATGCACCATCCTGCAGATAATAAACAACCTTTTGCCATGGACTTCAACAAGCAGTTGTAGTACCTCAGCAGGTATTCATGCTTAATTGTAATCCTAAGGCCAAATGAGGCCAATGTAAAAGTCATTTCCCCATAATTTCCAGATATTTGGATTCCTTTGAAAGAGACACACAGGGTGGGACAAGTGGCCCTTATCTGCCAACAAATTCTATGTTATCAGAGAGTCTAGTGCTCATATGCTTAGGCATCCTAGACATATCATATACTGCCATAATTACCACAGAGTATGTGTTGCACTTGGTAAAGTGGTGTTTTTCATCCCTAGGGCCTAAATATTGCTTTTCTGCCTTCCTAGTATGACTAGCCAAGTACTAGGCCAATTCCATGCAGCTGAAGAGGCATCTTTAAGTATCATAAAATGGAAGGAATCATCACAGATGAGGCAGCAGAGATCTTCAAAAACTTGAAATTATTTTTAGAGGAATCTTCCTCTTCCCCTGTGAACTACAAATTTTCCTGCACTGACCTCATCATGGTTTAAATACAGTCCTCAGGAGGAGACACAGGAATGTACTGTAATAGACTGTGTCTGCACTGTCGGAGGATAAAGTGACACATGTATACCATTTTTAAGGCATCATCATTAGGGTGCCGTAATGTGGGAAATGGAACCAGTTTGCCTGTCATGGGGTGAACTAGATGTTGCAAAGCACTGGGTTTAGAGCAGTACAAGGGTGTTGCCAAGTGTCTTGAAACACCAAACATGGATGTGATTATACTGAGGTTTGGGGAGTGTGGGTGGTGAAGCCCCACAGAATGGGAGGCATGGGGGGCACAGCCCCCCCCCCGCAAATAGAATATATTTGCCATGACGCATTGCGCACTGTCGGGGTTAGGTGGTACAATGGTCCAGTGTGATGCTTGCACTCTAGTGACTGTTGCTCTTTTTGCAGGTACACTAGCATGGGTGAACCCAGTGACCCATTGGCAGAACCAGGGGGCCAGAGGGGTCTGCAGATCCCCTCACATTTATAGCTGAAGGGTCAGACAATGAATTTTAACCCTTCCCACACACACACACACATTTCAATCAGTGGAACAGCATTAAAATGAGGCTGGTGGGATTTCTCCAATGACATCAGGGAGGCTGCTTTCAAACCTTTCATGCTCAACACACATTCGAAGTCCAGGCAACCAAAATTATACATTTTGGAAAACCTAAGTGGAATTTTTTGTTTAACTGTTGCTTGAATTGCGCTGCAACTGTGTAGTTATTCTTGGCTTCCTTTCTCCTCTCAAACCTCTTCAAAAGCTACAATTCCTGAACCTGTTCCATTTTGGTCATCATGAATAATCCATGCATTTCTGTTAATAAATCATGGATTATTCATCAAAATGTAGGATTATTCAAGATTACAAGAAGATAGGTAGGTTGACCAAAGTCTATTTATGAAGGAAATTGGTTCCCCAGCACTCTGGACTAAGGTGCTATATGCAGTTCTGACCTCTCAGTTTGTGGCATACTCCTCTGCCACTGCATTGAGTGTGTGATTGACAAACCTTCTTCTTCTTCTTCCTCCTCTTCCCAGAAGTCCTTGTACATCAGGTCTAGGCTATACTCCTGCTGCTCCTCCTCCTTCTCTATAGAAGAGGGAGTATACCAAAAACTAGGATGTTCACAGTAGCAGAAAGCTGACCCCCCCACACACACACACACACACGCACACACACATTTGCTGTGTTGGCAATGGGGCTGATCATTCTGTAAACTTGAAGTGTATACGAATTTGTCTTTATTTATGATCTTCATATTTAAAGCTCATTTAATCATTCCCTGCAGCATTCCTCTCCATCTCCATGCATGCTTCATTGCTGTCTCAATAACTAGTTCAAGTTCATTTTTTGCTACACCAACAATGAATCATTACAAACTATTAAACATATTTTGTCATAAATGTCATTTATGAAATGTAAACATTCTTTTACATATTTTTTCATAAAAACATCTTACATCACTCAAGTTCAAGTTTATTGCAGGGAAATTCCATTGAGCAAGCTCATCCACAAGGAGGTCCTGAGGCAACTATACAGATAAAGGACAATACACAGTAATGCAACCCTTAATAGGGAAACACTGATTACAAATATTCAAAGTGCACACATAGTTCAAGTAAGATTTTACATAATAGGATGTAACATCAGGAGGCAATGAACAATGAAGGAACATTTGGTACATGGTGTGCAAGCAGTACAAGGTAATATGCGAGCAATACAAGGTAGGGTATATAGACTTCACACTGGTATTTGCAATGAGTACTCTTAGTATATTGAGTAATGACAGGAAATATAGGATAAATAAGCTAGGCAGGGTTGAGGGAGAAGGGGATGGTAGACAAGGGTATGGGGAGTAATATATAAGTAGGAAGCCAAAAGTAGGAAAGGGTAGAGGAGCAGGCGTGGATTTCTTGTAGTTTTAGTCATGTAGTGCAAATTGAAAGTTACGAGATTACAGCTGAGACTAAGTCTAGTGCTAATGTGGACAATAGGTATGAGGCACCCATAAGGGTGGGGAGGGGCTTAATCGTGAATGTAAGGCACCCATAAGGGTGGGGAGGGGCTTAATCGTAAATGTATAAGGCACACATAAAGGTGGGGAGGGGTTTAATGACAGTTGCAAATATCTTTTATATTAGATGCACTTAGCACTTTATAGAAGTTAACTGAGACAATGCTAGTTAATTTCAGCATGATTTGGAGTTGATGCCATATAGTAGGAAGTGCATGAGCGATAGCTCATTTACCAAAGGAAGTACGAGTCCTAGACACGTCCAGCAGAATGACGTGAGATTTCCTGAGAGAGTAAGCACTGTGTGAAATGCAGATAAGATAAGATAGGTAACTTGGTAGTTTATGCAGAAGCAACTTAAGGGTCCAGAGACCAGCATGGAGTAGGCGTTCTCCAGCGTAGGTGTGTGTGTGTGTGGGGGGGTGATCAGCTTTCTGCTCCTGTGAGCATCCTAGTTTCTGGTATACTCCCTCTTCTATAGTGAAGGAGGAGGAGGAGCAGCAGGAGTATAGCCTAGACCTGAAGGACTTGGAATAGCAACCTCTTTTATTCCTGCGTCTTGTTGCAGCATCGATAAATACTGTACATTTTCTCAATAACTATCCTTTGTATAAAAGAGTGCCCATAACTGCCAGCAGTTCCCAGGAACATGGGAAAATCAAAATAACAATTGGAGCCTTAATGCTCCTGGCTACATGCTATTTAGGAGACATGGGGAGGGGGTCAAGGGAGGGGGTGGTAGTGCACGTAGAGGAAGTCATGAGGGCATCAGAGAATGAATCAGCCTCAAGAGGGATCTATGAAGGTTGGTTGGCAATTTCATTGTCGACTGGCATTACAGCGACACTTTATGCCAACCGCATTTGTGGTTGGTATAAAGGGATTCACATCAAACTTTGTTTTCTTCAGGGGGCCTTTCCAAACCCATACAGGACTCTGCCCCCACTTCCCCTGGCTATTTAAATAATCAACTCTAAGTTAGTTGCTTCTGGGAGGGGTGCAATACCCCCAGAAAGCAGTGCCAGGGTTCCGCACCAACATTACAGTGATCTGGCACTGTTGTCACTGTAGTGTCGGTCGCAGTAAAGTTGTAGATGAAGCATCATTATACCCCTCAGGAATACAGGAACTGAGTCACTGTTGATCCAGCTGACAGACAGAAAGAGAAAAATACAGAAAATAATAGTAATGTACAGGTCATCAAATCAGGTGGAAGAGTGGGATGAGGAAATGGAAAGAGAAATTAAGGTTGCTGCTTTCCAGGCTAGGACAGCACTCATGGGGGACTTCAACCTTGAAGACATACAGTGGGACACTCTAACACCAGTAAGCCAAAAAAGCTAGAGATTCAGACACTGCAAAAGAAATCTTCCTCACAAACTAGATACTCTTCCTCACACAATAGATACAGGAAAAGTCATATAAGGAGAGATTGGAGGACCTCAGCTTGTACACACTGAAAGAGAAAAGAAAGAGGAGGGATTTGGTAGAGACCTTCACATATCTCAGTGGCATAAATAAGATGCAGGAGGGTAGTATCTTTCAGAAAAAGAGATGTTCTAGAACAAGAGATCATGACATGAGGCTGGAAGGGGTAGACTAAGGGGTTACATGAGGAAGTATTTCTTTATAAAAAGGGTGGTGGATGCATGGAACAGCCTTCCAGTGGAGGTAGTGGGGGCAAATATGGTAGGGAAATTCAAAAATGCATGGGATTTGCATAGGGGTATCCTAGCAACAGGTAGGAGAACAAAGTCAGAGATCAAGTGGGGTCTTTGTTTTTTGCAGCAGATAGGGAAAAAGGGGACTAGGTGGGCCTGATGGTCCTCATCTGCAGTCAAATTTGATGTATCTCTTCCTCACACAATAGATACACATACCCACTGGAGGGGACACAATTTTGTACCTGATACACTCCAACCAGCATATTTTCAGGAATATCATTAATGAGGCTCTGATAGCCTAGTGTGGCCACAACTCCTTTAAATTTGACATTGTACTGGGGTGAAAGCACCCTAAATCCAGCACTGTGATCACTGACTTCAGGAAAGCAGATTACGATAAAATGAAGATATTCACAGACACACAGTTGGAATACTTGCACAAAACAGAAGGGTAGAAAAGACAGAGGTGCTGTAGTGATTAAAGGCAATACTAGGAGCCACCCACATTTGTACAACATTTGTGCATACAACAGAAGCAGAAAAATCCACCTGAGGTCAACAAGCAGAGAGAGAGAGAGAGAGAGAGAGAGAGAGAGAGAGAGAGAGAGAGAGAGAGAGCACACAGGACAAAATAAAAGCTTTAACTTATATAAGGAGGACTAGAAGTAGAATGACAGGGCAGAATATAAAGATACATTTTCCAAAAATTAAGGACATCCTATAAAGGCAAAGGTGAGGACAGAACTGATACAGCTGAAGGAGTCAAAAAATTGTCAAAACATTCTACAGGTACCGTACGTATATATTGGGCTACATACATTCAGCAACAATAGGTACCAGGTTAGTGACAGTAATAAGCTGGATATTGGGTGTGTAACTAGTGAGAGAGTTCTGAGAGGTCTGCAAGACCTTTATGTGACCAGCTCCCCAGAACCAGAAGCGCTGCACCTGAGGGTATGAAGGAGATGACTTAATTACTGGCAACCCTATTGGCCGACCTATTTAATGAATTGCTCACTTCAGGGGTGGTGCTCAAGTTCTGGGTGAGGGGGGCTGCATAACAGGTGGGATAGTGAAAACCCAGGTTACTAGAGATGAGTGAGCTTCATATCGATAGTGGTCAAGCTGCTGGAATCAATCATAAAAGAGCAGGTAACAGAATTCCTGGAAGAAAACTGTAGAACAAATAGAACTCAGCATAAATTCATGAGGAGTAGGTTGTGTCAAAAGAATCTGATTAATTTCTACAGCTCTGTCACTCAAATAGTGGATAGGGACCAGGTAGTTTGCTCTGTGTTCCTGAGCTTCAGTAAGGTCTTTGATTTGCTGCATTTCAGAAGGCATCTCCAGAAAGAGGGGGAAACAGGACTAGACAGAAGGGGAACTTGGTGGATTGACAACAGGTTTTCAGGCAAAACCAAGAGAGTGGTTCTGAATGATAAATCATAGATGTCAGGAAAGTCTCAAGTAGAAAGCCCAGAGGCCAGTACTCATAACCCTTTCACTGCCGACAGAATTTGAATATATTCGAGTTCTGGACAGATACATCAGTCCACGGCCCTGTAAGGGTTAAATACTGTATATGTATCAGTGACATTGGGATGGGTTGCAGGTTAAAGTAAGCCTGTTCACAGTCAACACACAACACAAAAACTCTGCAAGCTGGTAGACAATCATGAGGAAGTGACAGCATCAAAATTTCATAGAAAAACAGTCACATTGGTCCAGAATATAGCATTTAGAATTTAATGGTAAAAAATGTAAAAAGATGCATATTGGCAGCAAAAATCAAGACATAGCATATAGCATCAGTAGTAGCATTCAGAAGAGTAAAGGGACTTTATAGTTATAATAAATAGCAGTTCATAATCCTCTTCTCAGTATGGAACTGTATATGGAAAAGCTGAGAAGATGCTGGGATGCATTAGGTGTGGTTTCACCACTCGAAACCAAGAGAGTGATCTTGAGGTTGCATAGGATACTATAAGTGAACAAAATTAGGGTCCCAGGGGAAATCTTTTTTAAATCAATGTAGTAAGTGGAGCTGGCTGATTTCAGTAATGTACTAGAAAGAACAGGACTATGGCTGCTCAAACGTCCAAGAAGTTCAAAATACAACTTTCAATTTCCAAAATTCTTTTTATTTCATAAGACCCCAATGTTTCACCCTGTTCAGTTTCTTCCAGGGGAACTATAAATCAGATAGAAACATAAAATGTTTTTAATACTTGACAAAATATCATTTTATTCACATCCTCAGAAACAATCAACTGTATTTTTAATGCCAGATATTGTATCAACTTCCTCTAAATCATTTATAAGCAGCTGAAGAATAAGTTTTACAATAATATAAAATAAGGCAATGCCTTTGACATTACATAAACTAGATATGCTATTTAAATGTGCACTGCAATAGCTACCTCTCCTTTAACTGGGCTATTCAGCCTTCTCCATCTGTTTTTTTTTCTTTTAACTTTCTTTATGCCCCCTCCTCTCTGGTTGCCTGAACTTTCTCGGGTGAGGTCTCTCGGATTCAGCCTGTTCTCGCACACATGAAGTCCCCAGCCGTACACCTGTTTTACTGGGGTCCTTCTCCTCTCCAGCTCCAGTGGCCACCAGCCCCACCCCAGGTTTTGACCCCCCCCCCACGGTGGAACCGCCAACTCCTATTGGCACTCTATCTAGAATCTAGTAGAGTGACCAGGGAGCAGAGGAAGAACCAGGCATCAGACAGTAGGACCCAAAGTTGAGCATGGGGTCCATCCACTGAACCCACCTTCACCTATCAGGCAACCAGCACTTTTCTGTTTTCTGTCCCTCCCTATTGGCTCGGCCATGCAATGCGCAGCAGTGCAAGTATGCACGCTCCTGCACATGCTCACAGGAGTGTCACCACAGTCAATCTCCTTGCTGAGGATCCCAACAGCTGCTGCATCCCCAGTTTCCACTGTGAGCTGCCAAGCACCAAGATTTACAACTCCCCTCCCTCCCTCCCTCCCGGGAAAGGAGAGTAGTCCTCTGGATGCTCAATCCTTTCCTACCCTGCCAACCCCGATGATTCAAGTCACCTACCTTATTTTATTTTATATGACATCTAGTACCTAAATTTGAGTAGCACTGAGGGCAGATGGAGGAAGTTGAATAGTCCAGTTAAAGGAGAGGTAGCAATTTCAATGTGCATTCAAATACTGTAGCTAGTTTATTTGATGTCAAAGCCATTACTTTATTTTATATAATTTTAAAACTTATTCTTTAACTGCTTATAAATGATTTAGATGAAGTTGATACAATATCTGGCATTATAAATACAGTTGCTTGTTTATGAGGATGTGAACAAAACAATATTATGCCAAGTGTTAAAAAAGATTTATGTTTCTATCTGATTTATAGTTCCCCCAGAAGAAGCCAAACAAGGCAAAACATTGGGGTCTTGTGAAATAAAAAGCATTTGGGAAATTGAAAGTTGTATTTTGAACTTCTTGAAACCTTGAGCGGCCATAGTCCTGTTCTTCTCAGGACACTGCATAGGCCATAACTGTAGTGCTACATGTATTGTTGGAACCCATGTCTGAGAAACAGATAATGAGAGGCAAGAACAATTAAACAATTAAACCATCTAACCATGTAATGACTGAAAGACAGACGGGGTATTATAGAAATCTAGAAATATATACAAGAAAAAAACAGGGTGGATATTTTATGGTTAGAATTAAGAAACAACATGGCCACTGGGAAGCAGGACCTCACACTTGGAAGGAAACATTAAGAAAAACATTTCTTCATGCAGAGTGTGGTGAATAGCTGAAATAATCTGCCCAGTGATGTGATTAATGCTAGAATGATCACAGATTCAAAACACCATGGGATATTAACAAGGGGTGATTAGAAACAAAAGGGAAGGTTTGGGCTCTGGGTGCCCTGAAAGGACTGAGTAATCTTAACAGGAAACAAAAGTGCTGACTTCATGGATTTACAGACTTTTTTCTGTCCTATAGCATCTATGTATCTATGTACTCCATCTGAGGTCTCATAAGTTATATGGCTACCTCACATGACTGCGTAATGAAATTTTGCCTAATGCAGCTAATCATTTGGTCTCTTTTATTGTTGCAAGTCAAGGCACTTATTTCTTTCTTACTTGTGTTTGTTTGGGTTCCATGTATGTGTACACTACACCCTTGAGAAGGAAAATGTAATGATCTGTGCAGCATCAAGCTGTGCATTAGAGAAAGAGTACAGTGCTTCAGGGAGTCCCAGGTTTCCAGCAGCCCTGGTGGCACAGCTGATAGTGCAACAGCAATGCTGTTCATGGAGACCAAGGTTCAAATCCCAGCTGAGGCATTTATTTGTTTCTCTGTTTGTTTGTAAATTAAGGTATTCAGACAAAAATCATTGCAATTTGTGAGTCCTATTCATTGACAAACTGCTAGTATACCCAAGAGCAATTCATAGAGATATATGACTTTCCCAGTTTAGGTCAAAACTATTGCCTGTGGTAGCCTTATTTAAAGAGGGAGAGATTTTTTATGATTCTACAGCTGTCTGTGGTACAGTCATTTAGTTGTTCTGCCTTAGACTAACTTATTCAGAAAATATCAGTCAAAAATAAATTTATTGGCCAGCCCGGTGGTGCTGAAGGTTGAGGCGCTGGATGCCACACTTCGCACTACACTGGTGACCCAGGTTTGGGAGCGAACTCGGGTGCCAGGGGTCGGCAGGGGAGGGTTGAGGATGAGTGCCCTTGTGGTGCTCTCCTCCCTGGGGAAGAAGGGGTGGGATGTCCCAGCATGTCAGTGGCCCTCGGTGGAGACCAGGGGTGCTGCAGCAAGCCAGGCAAGCACGTAACTAGCATGGCTGATGCTGGCAGGGTTGCCGTGCACCATACGTCGATGTGCACCATGTGGGGGGGGCCAGGGGACAGTACAGGAAAAGTAGAAAAATCCCCTTCGGAGGATTGCAGAGATGACTGGGACTTCTGTGGCATGGCCCACATCCCACTGCTGGCCCAGCTCGCCAAGATCTTCCCGGGCGCCAACCCATAGGCTGCAGAGATCCCAGCTATGCTGGGGCAGGGGCTGGGGTCTGGTCTGGGCAGTGCGGGTGGGGAGATCCAGGACGTGGGAGTTCAGGCAGGGAGTGAGAGGCCCTAGCCCAGTAAGTACCCCAGAAGAATACCCTGTCCTCCGGGGTGAATAAACAGATAAAAAAAAAAAATTACCATACCATGCCATCCAATATCATACTATACCATTTGTATGTATACAGTGCCTGTCATGATGGTATTTAAAAGCATTTTACAAACAGCAACTACAAATAACTCAAAGGTAAATTCAAAGACAGTTAGTCTCAGGATGCTTGTGGTATATCTTACGTTAGAATCTTTTTCAGACTGTCTCCACTTTTTATTTGTTTTTCCTTGCTGTGAGAATTTTGGACTTTTCTACACTTAATGTTTTGGTCATTTGTAATGTCTTCACATTCTCTTTGTGTTTTGTAGAACTGGAAAGAAAACCTTTTGACAATTCTACATTGCAAGAAATACCAGGTGAGTTTCAATGCTTCATATTTTGAGTGGCTTTCTTAAACTTTTTAATTCTTTTTATAACATAAATAAATAAATAATGGTAGTGATGAGATGAAAACTTAGTTACTGTGCATTAAATATATTATATAGTATTCGTCATTGTTGTGTCCCTTGACTTTAGGTAATAACAGCAATAATAATAATAAACTTTATTTGTTTGAAGTGCAATTCAAATAATACCAAAGAACTTTTACAGAACACAAAACAATAAGTAATTAAAACAAGTTGAAATAGCAGAAATCCACAAGTTGATACTCAAGGTAGGTAAAGGAAAATAAAAATGTTTTAAGAGCAGATTTAAAGCGCTCCATAGTCAGGCACCCCCTTATCTGAGGAGGTAGAGAATTCCACAGGGTCAGGGCCACAAAGACAAGCACATGGGCTCCAGAAGTCTTCAAATGGACCCAGGGAATCTCCAGCAATCCCTCCTCAGCTGAGCAGAGTGGTCAGAGGGGGCGGTAGGGACAAAGGAGCTCTTGCAGATAACTTGGTCCCTATCTGTGTAGGGCCTTATAGGTTAGCAAATCAACCTTGAAGGTGATCTGCCACTGCACTGGCAGCCAATACAGTCTGCGCAGCTCAAGTGTGATGTGGCTAGATCGAGAAAGCCCAGTCAACAACCTGGCTGTGGCATTCTGCACCAGCTGCAGACAGCAGATATCAACCCCCAGAAGCCCTAGGCACAGGGCATTGCAGTAATCAGTGCAGGAGGTCACAAAGGCATGGACCTGGGTCAGAAGATCACCAGGCGGAACCAGGTGCTTTATCCAGGTGATATTTCTCAGATGGTAAAATGAGATCTTGATGACAGATGACACCTGAAACTTCAGTGTCAACCTCTCATCAAAAATAATGCCCATATTCCGTACCCGTTCAGAGGACATCAGCTGGTGACCACCAAGCAAAAGCCCAGAGGCCTGCCCAGCCAAGGACCCCTCTACCCAGTGACTGGGGTTCATCACCAAAACCTTAGTTTTGTCAGGGTTCAACTTCAGCCAGTTGGCACTAATCCAGTCCTGAATCTCAGCAAGGCAGTTGTTAAACACCGAGACCAGATCATCCTGGTTGGGCACAAAGGACAAGTATAGCTGAGTATCATCTTCATAGCAGTGAAAACTCAAGCCATACCACCTCACAGTGTCTCCCAAAGGCAGCATGCACACCGCAAATAACATAGGCAAAATCGTGGAGCCATGGGGTACCTCCACATGACAGAGGGAATGCATCCGAGGAATACATTCCCGACACAACTCTCTGAGATCTACCCATGAGAATGAATGGATCCAACTGAGGACTGTCCCTGACAGTCCACAGACTACCCGCAGGCACTCCACGGTGTCAAAAGCTGAAGAGAAATAATGTATGCAAATTAGGTAAAAGCTATTTTAAAAGGAATGTATACCATAATATCTAAATTCCAGTAATAGATTATACCCTGCCAAAACCTTTTAATCACTTTTGGAAGGCATGTGCATCTTTTTAAGCTGGGCAGTGCCATTATTAAGATGCTGGATGCTCTCTAGCATGCCAGAGTCACTCCAGCTCCCATTCCACAAATGTAGAAAAAAATTACACACCTATATTATATTTAAAATTAGACTTAGAAGCCCTACTAGAGTGACTGTGTGGTTTTGGAAGGGAGGAATTATATTTTTGATATCCAATTTTCAGTTAGAGGATTTAATATTTAGTTTTTGGTAATCAGTTTAGTACACTAGACAAGAAAGTGCTATTTTCAGCAATGACCTGGGATAAACAGTAAAACACAGTACCCTTTCCCTTTCAAGCAGCATTTCCTTATCAATTGGCATATGAACAGAATGTTGCAGTCATAAAGTTGTGGATTAAATGTAGACAAGACATGCCGTCGGCAGTGTAGCAGTCGTGGACTAAATGTAAATACAGTGACCAAACGCTATAACAATGGCATCTCAAATATGCAGCACGAGTTTTCGTGCGGTCTCATCGTACATCTACACATCAGAATCATTGCTCCCCCCCCACATTTACACAATGTTGCTAACATTTCCTTAGGTAAAATTTTTAACTCATGGTGCTTGGTTCTTCTGTGCTTTGCTCTTAATTAATTTTCAGTGCTGCACCCATTCCTGCCCCCTTCCTCCTTTGTATGTGCACATTGTAATATGTCCCTAGTAATTGACAGCCAGATTTTAATTCAGGTCCACTACAACCAGATTCAGGTCCAGTATCTGGTCATCCATAGTTCCAGTATACAGTGGTACTGCCAAGGTTGTATTTAAGGTGAAGCTGCAGTTAGAAGTTCATTCACCTAAATCCAGCCATGGAGTACATACCCACACAGAAAGGAAAGCAGAAGTTGGTTTTAGATAACTATTCATGTATCAAGGGGAAGGATGGGGCACAGAAAAAGGTATTCTGGTGCTGTGAACTGTGCACCTGCTGTGATACCATCGCCTTGCATTTCACCGAGCATAACCATGCCCCAGTGCACAGACACGCGGAGGTCATCACAGCACAGGCTGGCATGAGACGCAGAGAATGTGAGTCAGTGGAGGCTACCCGAAATGTTGTACATCAAGGTCTTCAGCAGGTGCCTTTGAGGCATGCACACCTGCTGCCAACACAAGAAACTCTCAGGCGTGATGTTAGGTGCCATAGGTAGCGGGGGGGGGGGACCAATGACTCCAATGCCATACAGTACTCCTTCACAGTCAGTGATGAACAATTTTTAAGAATCAATACAGATGATATGTTGATTTTTGCTAGAGACACTGACTTAAAAGTGCTCAATGCACATGAGCACTGGTTTTGTGGTGGAAGTTTTGCTGTGGCACAGCAAGAGGATGGCCAGCCATACACAGTCCATGCACTTCTGCATAGGGTAAATCAGCTGTCTGTCTATGCCCTCCTTCTTAGTAGATGTGAGGCAATTGACAGAAATTATTTGTGTACCTTGAAAGCTTGCTTGGGGGAAATCTGCATGTCACCAGTGTGATGACTGACTTCGAAATGGCAGCTATTAATGTTCTGTGGGAAATGATACAAAAGCAGAGCTAAGCAGGTGTAATTTTCATCTTGGGCAACCAATATAGTGAAGAGTCCAGCAGGAGGGGTTGCAGCAGTGCTATAGGCAAGAGAAAGCATTTGCACACAAGGTGTGCTGTATCCTGGGTCTTGCTTTTGTACTGGAGCAGAGTGTGGAGCATTCTTTTGAGATGCTGCAAGATGACAAGGAATTATGTGACCTGGCATGTCTTTTGAACTCTTTTGAGGATGACTATATTGGGAGGTGGACCAGAAATAAAAAGAAACTCTGCAGTCCTCAGTTCCCAGTTCATTTCTGGAACCAGTATGAAAGAGTGGCGACTGACTTGCCGAGAAGTAACAATGCCCTAGAGGCTTGGCGTCATGCTTTCTCATGCATAGTGTCTATAAGCCAACCAACCAGAGCATGACTTCCAGAAAATTGAGACAGGAGCAGCATGCTGTGGCATTGCAGAGAAGACAAATAGAACTTGCCCAGCAGCCCCGAAGAAAACATACCAATTACATTTGAGTAAACAAGGTGTTTAAAACCATTTGTGCCAATTTCGCCAATCGACAGCCAAAACAGTACTTGCTGGATATTGCAAAAGTATTTGAAATAAATGCAGTGTAAGCATCGTATACTGTTTAAACACTTGCACAATTGCCACATTGGGTAGCCTGTGATATGGGCATCGGTGAGTGGACACTTTTTAAAATGGCAACTCAATCCCAGCACATTTGGACAGGGCTACCATCAAGGAAGGGTGACCAGATGGGTGAGGTTCGAGCATATAGTGACAGGACATTATGTATACACGTGCGGGAGGAGCGAGCATGAAGGAAAGGAGGGATGGCCTGGCACGGTTGGTGTGGGGTTGCCAAGCTTGATCTGTAGCATGGTGAGTGAGTGGCAGCCTAAAGCTGAGAGGGTTCCAAGTTCGTGTCCGGGTGCGCCTACATTTTTGAGCGCCCAGCCTGAATATAAAATTTTTCTGGATTTTGCACCCCCCCCCCAACATGCACCCCCCTGGAGTTAAGAATCCTTTAGTAGGGGGATGTGGTGTACATGAACATTTAAAACCTAAGTCCCTGGTGCCATTTTCCTGTGCACTGGGGCATACATTACCAAAACTGATTTTCGGCAATGTACACTCGCACTAACGGCAATCGACTTTGTGCGATCACCATTATAACATGGAACTGCCATATTGTACTATGCTAATTTGCACATTGCACTTATGAAAGACTCATTTTAGATGTATTTGTATTTTCTAAATGATATTTATTCGTGTAGTTTTGCACAATACCCAAAAAGTTGTGAAGATGTTCATTGTTGTTGCAATTGCACATTTCTGCATTTACTGTTGCCATACAATGCTTTCCTGTGATTAATGTGTTGATGTCACTTTTGCAAAACAATTTTTTAAACACTTTCATGTGATTATTGTGGTGTGTTGATTTCACTAAATAAAGCTTCATTTTAAGTTTATTTTTACACTCTTTGTGTCGTTCATGTAATATTTCTGTGGGGAATTAATAACACGATACAACAGCCACAGAGGGAAGTGAATAGGTAGAGATAGAGATGGAGTGGTGTATCAGGTAGGTCGACAATTTGACATTCCACCTTTTGAAACAGTGACATAATGAGATTTCTACCATGGTTGTTTTCGACAATATGATCAACCACGATTTGTCCCGACGATGATTTGAACGTGTCATTCTGACCGCGATATTTTGTCCAGAGACTAATCAGCTGCTCACGGATGAATACATTTTTCCATTTCTTTCCCTGATATTGATCCCTAATCCCTACTGTCAATTTATGTTTCCAAATTCATTAATATGGTGCAACAATTCACTTTATGCTCACCATATCAGAGCTCTTGTTTTGTGCCCTGGAGTCAGCCCTTTTGTCTTCAGAATCCCACAAGGTCAGGGAACAGTATTTGTTGTATGCTATGTTGTCTTAAAGAGCTGGTGACATGTTCAGGAGAACTTTAACAAAACCTAATATTCAGACACAGTCCAGCTTGTATTTCCCATTAGTGATGTATTCCCCCGCCCCATTATTTATTACTGAAGTCATTTATATGAAAATAGGATCCTTGTTGCTCAAGATTTTATATGTTCCTGCTGCTTTCCCCCTAACTGAAGTTATAGAACACTGCTTGTGATATCACAGTTACTCCCATGGCAACAGATTGTGATGTCACAACAGAGGATTATGACTTGAAGAATGGAGTAAGCCATAGAGGCAGATGAACTCTGAAGGGACTCTAAGGGATAAAGATCATATATTCATGCACATTTCCTTAGTAATAGATAACGGGGAGGAGAAATAAATAATGAGATGCTGGCAGAATTGTAACTAAGTACTGTGTGTTTTTAAAGTTTTCTTTGAAGCATCAGTAGCTCTTTTAAGACAATTGAAAATCATGACCTTATTCTTACCCAATCAGAAGGGGTTATTTCTAAACATTCCAAGTACTCTTGTACAGTGTTATAAATTGAGGAAGTGCTTCCAATGAATTAGACAGCTCTTTTCCCCTACTCATGAAACACCCTTATTCTGTGAAGAGTGTCTCGTGCTCAGCTGTCTTGGAAACAGGCATGTTTGGGGAAATTTTAAAACAAATTAAACATAGTTGTAAGCCCCCAGTCCCCTGGGATTACTAGTGTCCCATCAGTGTCAGTGCTAGGTAGGAAAGGCAGCAGGTGAATAACTGGTTAAATGGTTTTCACCTGCTCCCTCTCTGTTTACTTGGTTTCAGCTGAGTTGAGAGAAATGATGTCATTTAGAACTCTTGCAGCAGCATAAGCCAAGGCACCTAGCTGTGAGTGTGAAGCCTTAGAAGTTTCAGTTAGTCTGTGAGTGAGTACTGAGTCAGCAGTCAGTGTGAGCAGTTGAAGGAGTGAAGAACTGCAGTGTGGACTCTGAGGAGAGCCTATTTTTCTCACCCTAGTGCTGAGAACCATCTGCCTGCCAGTAGAAGTGGTGGTAACTGTCTAGCAGGAGTTCCTGATTTTTCTTATCCCCTCTGAGATAAGAAGGACCACAGAATGGATCTGAGGGGCAATCCCCTGATTTGATCCAAGACATTGAAGCAGCCTGTTTGTGTATAACTGCGAATAATCTGACTTTGGGTATCCCCGGAAGAATGTACCCGTGCTTTCTTCTGGGGTGTACTCTGACAAAGGAAAATATATACCAAGTCCTGTTCTAGTTTGAGATTGTCCTCATCCTTTCTTAAAGTTGACTGACAATCGTGGAGTCCCCAGTGAGACTTGTCACATTGTGCAGTACTTCAGTTTACACTCAGAAGTAGTGTGTTTCAAATGCTGAATGTGAAAGTCTTTCCAAGGATCATTGTTCTACTGTTTTACTAAAAGTTTGAAGCATAACTCTGAAAGAATGGCTGGGTATAGACATGGAAGCAAAAAGTGGACAACGCTCCCATCTGGAGTGACCAGTTCGGCACTAAAGGTTCCGTAAGACCGCCTGCTTATTCAGAACCTGGTGGCCAATGCCTGAAGAGAAAATGTACCCCCTGGTGTGGGTTGTGCTAATTTTGAGCACCAGTGTGCTCCATCGTGGCCAGTTGTCACATTGCCAAATGTTAAATCCTACGCTATATAGGAAATGGCCTACGTTGTGGCCAGTGCCACTAGAAGAAACCTGTGTACTCCATTGTGACCAGTGCTACTAGAAGAAAAAATGTGTGTTTCAGCTGAGGCTTTGCCACTGAAGAGAGTTCAAGTTCCTACGCTATATGGGATATTTAGAGTTTCTGTCCGCTAGAGATGTTGTTGTTCTGCATTGACTCGTGCCACGAAGTGTAAACCCTTGGGGGTCCACCTTTGCTTTAGTGTACGAACTTTGGAATAAAGTCACACCCTAGAACCCCAACCTGGTTTGGAAATTCTTGTTACTGCTTCCTGTGTGGAATTACTGGATACCCCTCCAGAAGTACAGACCTAGCATAGCCCCTAGCAAAAGTTCTCTCCTCAGGAAATGGGTATAATGGTCAGTTGTGTGTAATTTGCTTTTGTGCACCACACCCTTTTTGACCTCTAGAAGTAGTGAGCCTGGTAACCATTCCCAAAGAGAGGGATGGTACCAAAAATGTGTCCAGAGCAGTTTAGGTGCCCAGTCAAGGGTACCAGGGGGTAACTTACTGTGTAAAGTAACGGGGGTAGTTACAAAAAATGGGGGCTCTTCCAAGGATGTTGCTCAATCTGAGGAGAGAACTAGAGATTTTTGCTGAGGGTAAGGCTAGTGTTTCTCTGTCTGGTAGCATGGGAGCCCAAAAAATTCCAACCTGGAGGCAGCTCACAATAAAGTCGGCTACTGAAAAAATGAAAATGTCGAAATAATGAGTCTTGCTTCAAAGAATATTTGGCTTTACTTGAAAATTAATAAAGTTTTACATTGTAGGAAGACATACCAGTGAGTCAAAAACAGCCCAGTGCTTCGAGATCACAAGGACCTCTTCATCAGGGTTTTTTTACTCACTGGTAGGTAACCCTACAATTGTAAAAACTTTTTATTGAATTTTCAAGTAAAAGTGGAATATTCTTTTGAAGCTTGGAGTGCGACTCTCATTATTTCAGCATGGGAGCCCAAACAGGAAAAGAAAACTTTGAACAAAAGGATTTTGCCCAGGAAAGTGCCATCCGAATGTGCCGCTTATGTGCCTGCTAAAACAGAAAGAACAGAGTTCTGCTGTGTGTTTTGTCGACTTACAATAGACAGTAAATCCTGGAAGTGTATGTTCTTGTCTCTGCATCCAGAATGCTTACAGAACTTTATAACTTGCAATTTTCAAATGCCAAAAGTAGAGTGGACTTCAGTAAACAGAGTGAGAAATGTGCCCTGAAAGTTTCATGTGCTTTGTGTGTGCAAATTGGGGGAGTCACTAGAGAAATTGCCCGAATCTGAAGAGAAAATGGTCAAAATGGCACTCCTGCCGCTCAAATTGCATCCAAGAAAAAAGTTATAGTTTCCTGTTTAAATTAGCTCCTGCTTGACGATCACCATGAAGGAAGAGCGAGCGCGAGACAGAGGCTCATTTGCATTGTGTCACGTGATTGGTGCGACTGCAATCAGTCCCGCACCCAAGCCAGCTTCTGTGTGCAGCTTAGTGTTCAAGGAGGAGAGAGAGAGAGAGAGAGAGAGAGAGAGAGTGGCATGCGAGCTGGTCAGACTAGAATCAACCATTGAGGGGCTTGTGAACATTCTAATCTGTAGAAAATAGACTTTTGCTGTGTAAATTCGGGCTCAACCCGTTGTCCAACCGGCTGGAAAGTGAACGTGGGCATTCGTGGCTATGATCGGCAGGACCGCCAGCCTGTTTCACCCCAAAGACCTTCCAGGATTGGTACCAGGCCGAAAATTTCCACCATAGAAAGCCAGCTACTGATTTCTGGTATGCCCATAATCAGTGTTCCTCAAAAGAAAAGGTTAAATTGCTCCAATCCACTCAAAGTGCTGCACTAACCAGAAAAACCAGTACTGTGACTTTTGAGCATCGGGTGAGACTGGTCGCATCATCAGCACTGGCAAGTGTGCTTTTTCTCTTATTGGGATGACTGGTCCCACTTCACTGCTGCTTCACTGTACTTGCTACCATTTGCTAATCATCTGGCTGCTTGGATAAACTCAGAAGCCCAAACAGTCTCTTTTAGGTAATTAATTTAAAAGTACTTCTGCCCTCTTAAACCTCCTTAAACTTATTTCTTTAAGGCTTTTCTTTAATCTGTAGCCCACCAGATCTTAATGGTGACCTCTGGACATCTGGTTCCCTATGTCAGCATTTTTTGGTTATCAGTGTTGGCAGTTATCTGTGTTGGTGTGCCAGTGTGCTTTGTATCTCCATAATATAGTGATATGTTCTTTTGGGACGTTCTGTATAGCAGGTGGAAGGTGGAGGAGAATGAATGGAGTATCATCGGGCACGTTTTTAGCATTCACCATTTTTGTATTGGCTAAATCGCCAGTCTTTGCAGGCACTATTATTATATACTCACCAACTGTGGTTTCACTATTTATGATGCGCTATTATGTAGTCATGATTTTTTAATGCAGTTATCAGAGAATACCCGTCTAAGGCCCAATTCCAAGATGTATGTCGCAACTCGCTGGTGCTTGCGAGTTGTGACACATACCACTATGCCGGGTACCCTGTGCCCAACTCCAGAACAGGCAGGGTCCCCGGTGACTATGTTCTGTGACTTGCATCACCACCAGCATTGCACCACAGGAAGGGCACACCTACACAGAGTGCTGTAAGCTACCGTAATGCTCTCCGACTGGTCGCAAGCCTTGCATAGCACAGCCTGCCCCACTCCCCAACACCATGGCAATACCACACAGGACTGGTGGGGGGCCACTGGGCTACCATGGAGTGAGTGGTACAGCAGGGGATGTGAACAGCCCTGTGGGGCAATACCCAGGGATGGGGGCATGGGGATGCCAGCAGCCCACAGAGGGCTGCCCTGCCAATGGGGGATAGGTGGGGGCCTATGTGGGACCATGGGAGGGGTTTTGGGGCACCAAGCACAGAGGTGCACCAACGGTGGACACAGGGTATGGTTAGACCAGCTAATAGCTGATCTCACTGTACTTAGACCATTGTCTTCCAGTGCCCAACTTGAAATAGCACATTTGCTATTCCGTTGGCCACCCTCCTAAAATTGAGCATAACTGCTGCCTTAAACCCCATTGCACCATGTCGCAGAGGGTTTCTGGTGTAGCCCACCTTTGGCATGGGTTGCAGGCTGCCTTCTGAATACCGGTTGGCATACCACATGGCGCAAAGTGTGACTTGTGCCATATGTGTAGGCGCAAGTCATGCTGCACCAATGCGTATGCGTTCCAGAATCGGGCCCCCTGTGCCTCAGACATGTCACACACAGCTGCACCGAAGTTTCTAGTTTTGTTGGGGCAATTGTAGACGGACTTCTGACAGAGTCAGATGCAGTCATGCACTCACTCAATCTGCAACAGTCAAACCTTTGAGGGGCAAGCTTTGTAGAGTTTTAAAAGTAAGCCCCACATTGGGGGAGGGTTACACTTATACATGCTTTTCAAATCTAAGCAATGAAAGATAAATGAGGTGATTATGTTTGCAGGTGTGTGTTCATTTTCAGTCAATTACAGAATGTGTTGTTGCAGAATCAAGACCATTTTAATTATTGTGTGACTTGTAAATAATGTTCACATTTCTCAACAGGTGGATTTGGTTTTCCAATAATTGTGACTCTAATTTTCTTCTGCACATTCCTCGGGATAGGTTTGTGTACCTTATCTGGAATATTAGTAATACAGACTCACAGAAAGGCAAGAAGAAATGTACTGTAGAAACAAAACATAGAACCAGCTACATGCATACAGTAATTGCATTTTAATTTTCAACACTGAAAGCGTTTATATAAGTAATAAGCCATGACAGGGTGTGCATTATAGAATGTTAATGCGTTCCCCAGGGGAGTAGTGAGGCATGATGCTGAAGGCTGAGTGGCCTTATGCCCCTGGGAAGTGTATTAAAACTCTATAATGCTCACACTGGAGTGGCTCATCATACTTTTAAAATTACTCATTTGTATAAGTCAGTTGTTTTTGGGGGGAGGAAAATGAGATTCAGCATCTGACCATGTATTCAAGAGATTTAATGCATGGTCAGGTGTTATCTGGAGACCAACGAAGGTTCTTTATTTTTTCCTGCCATTTTATAATAAAGTATACTAATATACATATTATTTGAAAGACATATACTTTCACTAATAAATCTATTACTTGACTTAATTTATGACAGTATTCTATGCAGTTTGCAATACATTGTTTAGATTTACTATTAACATCAAATGATGTTGAAGTAAAATTTTTTGTTTTATTTTTATTTTTTAAATTGCAGTGCCTACTTTCACTACTCATCACTTACAGTACATGAAGACGCTACATCTTATGATTAGGGTCAAGCAGTTTCTGCATTCTTTGTGAGGGAGTAGTTTGCAGGAAATGTATAGCATAGATTTATGATTTTATTCTGCAGAACACATTGAAAATACAATTTAATTTTGAGCAAGTTGCTAACTGGGGTGCAAATGCTCCTTAGTTACCAAGGATCTATCCATGTTTATAAAACTGGGGTAGTCCAAGAAAGCCTAAGGGTTGCAAATTCCTTCTGTTTTAGCTCCATTCCAGAGACATGTTTATGTTTACATTTTATTACCTTATGTGGTATAACTAAACAACTACTATTTTACCCATCCTTTATCTCTCGGTCTGCCTGGCTGCCCCTTACCTAGCACCCCCCCATCCCATCACACGGCTTCTCCAGGAGTTACCTGTCCCCCATCATCCTCTGCCACAAGGCTGTGGGGGGTACCTGATCACCAGTGACGGGCCTGTGAGGGGTTAGTCATCCTGCAGCTGAGGGGGGTCTTCCATCAATTTTCTCCTTATGTCACATAACATGCAATGGGCGCAATTTGCAAGCTCTGCCTCCACGGAGGTGCCCACCCCCAGTGACCTGAATGTGGGTTCCCGTCTACTGGGTGGAAGTCAGATAGCAAGCCACAGCAATCCCCCCCCCACAGGAGGACAGCAGTCCTACAGATGCTCAGTCCTCCCTTTCCCGGCTAGCTTCCACGTGACCCATGTCCATTTCTGAACCAGGGTCACCAGAATGGCAAGAGATGAGGCACACAGCAGCTCAGCCTTCCATTCCACTGGACTGGCTACTGAACAACTACTTGATTATGGCAGTCTTGTAGATTGTCTTTACTTGGGGAACCCAATTGAGATGCAATATCTTGTTTACAGCACAGTCCCGCTTTTACCTAAATTTACAGGCTGGAGATCAGCTGCACAGTCAGAGAGGTTAAATGACTAGTTCAGCATGACACAGGGAGCCAAAGGCTATGCTGGGATTTGAAACGGGATCTCCTGCTTCACAGTTCTGTGCTCTAGCCAAGACACTATGCTGCTGTCCTGCTTGATTCCCATATGGATCCAAGATGTTCTTTATTTAGGTGGAGCACTGCGGCATATAAAAAGAATAAAACTACTGCACCCTGGTGTAAATGTCTTTGCATGATATGTTTATTAAAACCAAACAGAACACAGATGTGCTATTCTGAAACCAAAAACCCACCAAAGAGAGGATAGAGAAATCCCTATAGATTAGAAGATTTGCATTTATGTATTCATCCCTGCTTATGGAAGGGGGTGGATGTGATAGACCTGAAGTCCTCTTCAACTTTAATTTATTATATTAATACACTCCTATGTTCCATGTAACCTACCCTGTTACAACAGAACACCTGAATCCATATTTTTGTGAACTATCCAAATTCTGAATTAACCCCAAACTTGTGATCTAATCTAAAATTATACAAGGAGAAACTTAATGCACTATTGAGAACCTCTGTACAACAAACGTCATATGATATGCTTTCAAAAATCATGCAAATGAGCCATGAATCATGAAATACAAGGTTGCTAAAAAATGTAGCATGGATCTTTAAGATTCAGGATTTTAAATCACTGGAGTCAGAATGTAATAGATTTTAGGGGCCCAGTACACAGCTACAGTCAGTGGGAATTCAGTTTTGGGTTATAAATAGGTGGCTTTATGCAATCCCTGAGCCATGCAGATTCTTTGGCATCCAGTGGCCTCATTTACTTCCTGAGCCATGTAGTCTTCTCACTGGTTCAGTGACTTCCATGCACTCTCTGAATCATGGAGTCTCCCAGACGTCTAGTGGCACCCATCTGCTCCCTAAGCCATATAGTATCCCTGGCATCCAGTGGCCCCATATGCTCTCTGAGCCATGTAGTCTCCATGGCAGTTGTGGCTGCCATCTGCTCCTGAGCCATGCAGCCTACCAGGTGGCCAGTGGCCCCCCATCTTCTCTCTGAGCAATTCAGTCCCACTGTTGAACTCCAGTGGCCCCATCTTCCTGAGCAATGTAGTCTCCCTGGTGGTCCTGTGGCCCCATCAATTGTTTGAGTCATGCAATGTCTCTGACATCCAGTGGCCACCTATCTGCTCCCTAAGCCATGTAATTTCCTTGACATCCAGTTGCCCAATGTACTCCTCACACCATGTAGCCTAACTCATGTCCAGTGGCCCCCATGCACTCCCTAAGCCATGTAATCTCCCTGGCATCCAGGGTACGAGGTCATATCACCTCAAGCAAAAACTGCACAGCAATAAATGCTGCAAGCAAAACAGTGACTTCTCACACAGCATTGGGTACAACAGTGCCTGACAGCATGAGCACAGCCCCACAGAAAACTTGGGATAGCTCGGTGTTTGCAGGGGGCTTTGCCCCCCACCTCCTGGACTGAAATTAATCAACTCCAGGGGGTTGTGGATTTCGGGGATGAAGAAAAAATCAGGAGGGGGGGTTCTCTTTTTTTTTAATGCAAAAAAAAGTTTCAGCAGCAGGAGACCTAGCCAGACTCAAACCACGGTCCTAGGTATACTGCTGTGCCATACACTGGTGCCTTTGCCACTCCACCACAGGAGCAGCTCAGCCAGGCATCCCAGCACACAGCAACTTCATCCTTTGCTGTTCAAGCATAGAGCGACATGGGTAGCAGTTTGAAGTTTGAAGTTTAAGTTTGAAGTTTGACATTTATTGTTCTAGGAATTAATACCTTTGAGCCAAGGCTCTTTTACAAAGGTTCCATGTCATTAAGTACAAAAACATAGTAGACAGTGTTACACACAATCAGTAAGCCGTTTAACAAGGCCACAACTTAAACAGTAACATCTATGTACAGAAAAGAAAAAGGAACTCAGAGGCAGTGTTGAGGGCAAGGAATAAGGATTGGAGAGCTTGAGAGCGAAGAGAGGGAGAAATAAGAAGTTTAGGAGCAGACAGAACCAGGTTAGTGGTACGCAGTAATTCCCTACTGTTATTATACCGCATTGCTCTAAATCCATTCACACTTTGCACTGCATGGTTGTTGCAGCACTCTTCCTTGTGCACTGTTTTGACCAGGTACGGGCATCCAGTGGCCCCTAGCTGCTCCCTGAGCCATGTAGCCTCCTTGGTGTCCAGTGGAACCACCTCCCTAGTCCTGTTCCCCCATGATAGCCATGTCTGTATCAGGTCCCTGATCAGTCTTTGTCTCCCAGCATCTTATTGCCCAATGCAGCACACCTATGGTTCCCCTGTAAAAAGATGTGCAGCAGTTCTATAGGCTGAGTGTCACTGTGGTATCTGACCAAGCTGTGCGTGGAAAGGTAAGTATGTATGTATAGCACAGTGCACCTTTAGCATGTCTGCCCAAGAACCTTTCCCTGTGCTGTCACAATGATCAGTGCACCAGCACAAGGAAAGGCTTGCTTCTGGTCCCATTGTATACATTATAATGGGGAGAAATTTACAAACAAAAATGACAAAAGTTTTCTTCAAGGAGATCTGTAACATTTATAAACTGATTTGGAAACAGTAGCAATATGATCCACTGATGTTCTTAAAACAGATTAGCTGTATACCATTGCACTTGTGCAAGAAACATTTTGTTACAAAAAAGGGCATTTCAGAGGTGTGTCAGTGACTATCCCAAAACAGAGCAACCTACATTGGGCTCATCCCTGACAGCCCAATGACCACCCAAGATGAGTATGACAGTGATCACAGTTTCATGGGTGGAAACTTTGTGTAATTGAAATGACTGAAGCACTTCACTGTGAGAGCACTTCAGTACTTTCATTTGCACAAAACCGGCTAGCAGCAGCTGAGTGGTTTTATGAGTTTGTGGGTAGTACGTGCCCTGCCAGTCGTCTTCCCCAATAATGCTGCCCTCATGTAACTAGCACTATCAGTGACAGAAGTGCGAGTTACATCCTTCTAGAACAGCTGCTGTGCTGTCTCAAGACCATTGATCATTGTTTGTTCCCGGCTGAAAGAAATAATTCAAGACTGTGTTATGCCACAGGTGCTGCTGCATTTTACAATACTTGAACTTTTTTTTGTACTTTCTTTTATTTCTTAAACACTTTTCACAGCTTATTTATATAATAACCATCTTACAGACAGAATCAGAATGATAGCACCGGATGTATTAAACAGCAGCCCACCCCAACCTAGCAATAGATGGATTACAAGGCATATTTGTATAGTGTGCCCAGAAGAGTTGCGAACTAATGGAACCTTGTGAACACACAAGATGTTCAAACACCCAATCGAACTTTAGCGCCACAGGTAGAGAATGGTGAGGACCTGCAAACTGAGCATAGGGGGCTATTATACTCAGTTACAATAAGAGTTGATATAAATCCCCTCATTTTTTATAAAAATAAGTTGTATTGTTATGAAATAGGTAAATTAGTCTAGTAATCTGTAGATGTAGCAGGGATTTTGACTTCCATTCTTTCATGATTAAAACTTGTTTGTCTAACCAGTGTCTCACTATAAGTTGTTTTGTAGACATAACTAACATTGTTATAGTGGCCCCATCCCTTGAACCTCTAATTTGACTGAGATCTCCTAAAATACAAGTTTCAAAGTCAAAAGCATATTGCAAAGATAGTTTTTCCCAATAATTATGCTTAACCAAATTCCAGATGGGTTGAGCTTTGGGACAATCCCATAAAATATGATAAATAGAACCTGCATTAAGATTGCATTTCATGCATTTATCAGATTCCAGAAGATCAAATCTGAACATTTTTTTGAGGAGTCATATACGAGTTGTGTAACATTTTATATTGAATTAATCTCAGGTTGTCTAACGGTATATAATGAAAAATATTTTTCCAGAGCATAGGCCAGACTTGGGGAATTAATCTAAACTCTGTACTCCAATATGAAGGGATTACAGAGGCAGTATTAAATTTGGAGGTTAAGAGAAGCTGATATAAGTTTGAAATAGGATGGGATATTGAACTTCTGTGTTCCATATCCTTCATTATATCTTGATAGTCCAAAGAGATTGGAATTTAACCAAAATGAACCTTTTAGACTATTTTTATTAGTAAAAGCTTTGGTAGGAACTTTTTGTGAAGATTTTCGTTACCCAAGATTTCTTGAAGTGAGATAAACACATTGGCCCAGATATTCAAACTGCGCCAGGCTATGGCACAAGCCTGGGCGCAGCTCAACTTGGCTGCACAGGGGCGTGGACTGGGTGATATTCAACGGAGCTGTGCCATGGCTCAGCATCATTGAATATCGCACCCTGGCCACCCACAGTGCGCATGGCACAGTGGCACTGCACCTGTGCCAGTGGCCAGAGTGGAGCATGGGGATGCGCTAGCACAAGTTCCATTGCACAAGGCACAGCAACCGTGATATTCAAAAGTTGACATGCAAAAGGGGCCATTATGTATGCAAGGCGCACATGGGGCCATTTTCATGTCATTATGGCTTCACTTGCATGCAGGTGCGCTGATCCCTGACGACTTGCGCCTGGCGCCCTGCCAGGCAGCAGCCATCGGGGACCGATGCCCTCTGCAGTGTGGCAATGTTCCCCACAGCCTGATCATGGGCATTCGTAAAATAAAAAAAATCCCAATATCCCGGGTGGTCCAGTGGACCACTGTCTGCCTGATTGCGGGCTTAAGTACAAATACAAACCTATTCCTACATCCCTGATGGTCCAGTGGACCGCTGACTGCCGATCGCGGGCTTAAGAAAAGAAGCATTGAATCCAATATCCGAGTTGTTCAGTGGACCGATGACTGCTCGATCGTGAGCTTCAGTATCAGATTGGCTGACCTCATACCTTCCCGTGGTCCAGCCCCCACCCATCCACTGATCCTCACTGCCCACTCCCCAGGTCAGTGGCAGGCAGCAGCACCCCACCTGCCTGCCGCCCTGCCGCCGCCGACTATTGACTTTTCGCTCGGTAGGGTTGTATGCCCATTGGTCCACAGCATGAGCCAATGGGCATGCAGCCATACTATACATAGCAGATATGTGAATGGATCCATTCACATATCTGGTATGTGTAGTATGTTATATGCTGCACACCCATTGGCTAACGCCAGGACCAATGGGTGTACAGCCCTACCGATGGTGCAGCCCATGGGCAGCGGGTGAGTAAGGCTGCCCCACGCTGACCAGGAGGAGCAGGGCGGTGGGGATCAGTGGGTGGTGGGGAGGGTCCGCTGGACCACCAGGGATATGGGAGTCAATAATCCTATACTGAAGCCCGAGATTGGGCAGTCATCGGTCCACTGGACCATCAGGGATATTGGATTCAATTTATTGATTTACTTAAGCCCACGATCGGGCAGTCATTGGTCCACTTGACCACCAGGGATATAGGAGTTATCTATTTTTACACACTTAAGCCTGCGATCGGGGAGGCAGCGGTCCACTGGACCACCAGAGATATAGGAGTTATCTATTATTACACACTTAAGCCCATGATCAGATGGGCAGCAGTCCACTGGACCACCAGGGATATAGGAGTTATCTATTATTACACACTTAAGCCTGCGATTGGGTTGGCAGCGGTCCACTGGACCACCAGGGATATAGGAGTTTTCTATTATTACACACTTAAGCCCACGATCGGGAGGGCAATGGTCTACTGGACCACCAGGGATATAGGACTTTGTTTTTTATATACTTAAGCCCGTGATCGAGCATGGGGGGGTGCCACCATGGAGGTGCAGCCGGAGCTTGGGTGGCCACCCACGGGTGGCAGCTGCCGTGTTGTACCCTGCAATACAGCAGCTCATCTGTGGGTGGACAGCCCTTGCTCCTTTTTCTTTTTTGCTTAACTTTGTGCTGGCGCAGGTAGGGGTTGCGCATGCATGGCTTCGCACATCCTGGGCTGAATATCGGGCTGTGCAGAGTATGCATGGGCACGCCCCCCCCCACCTGTGCCTGCATACATTACTGATGCGCTCTGGCGCATCGGGATTTGTGCCGCGCACTTTTCCCTTTTGAATATCGCGCCGGGGCGCATCTGTTGTGCCATGCACAATCCCTTTGAATATCTGGGCCATTGTTTCTTATAAAAGAATTAACTGTGAGAAAGGTATCTTTGGGAAACCATTCCTTAGGAATGGTTTTGCCATTAATCTTAAAGTTTAGGTTACCCAAAATAGATTGATGTATACTATTAACTCCTGAACTCTTATAAATGACATAATTTGGTGGTGAATTTTCAGAGAAGTTCCTATTAATGTAAACTTCAAATTCTTGAGTAACAGACTGGTTTTAGTATATAGTATTGTTTTAGGCTGAATTTTGCATTTTTAAAACATATTTAGTTCAATATCCAACCAAATTGGAGAATATTTAACAAAATAGTTTCTGGGAAGTAGCCATTTAGTATATTTATTAATATGTGAGGCCATATAGTATAATAGACAATATGGCAGTAGAATACCACCTAGTACCTTAGGTAAAACAAGTTTTTTTCCAAGATATCCTTGGTGTTTTACCTTTCCAGATAAATTTAATAATTTCCAGTTGTAGGTTGTTAAACCATTCCAGAGGCAGATATACATTTAGCATATTAAGATGATAGAATATTCGGGAAAAAATATTCATTTTAATAATATTTTTTTTGCCATCTTCTTAAGTCCTGTTTAATTACACTAATTAGGTCCTCTAAGGTAAATTTTAGGAGTTGAGAGCGATTCGGTGTTACGTGGATCCCTAAGTATTTTAATTTGTGTGGTGACCAAGTGAGACCTATCTTTGATGTTTTGTTTCTAACGGAGGTGAAATTAAGAGGCATGACCTCCATTTTATCAATGTTTAGTTTATAATTGGAGTAGATACTGTACTCCTGAATAGTATCTAGTGCTGCTTTTGATGAAATCACTGGGTTTGATATATGCAATAGGATGTCATCAGCAAATGCTGATAACTTGCACTGATAATTTCCACAATTAATACCAAGAATTTGAGTATTAGAGTTCAAGAAGTAAAGGAGAGGTTTTAAATAAAGGTTAAAAAGGAGAGGAGATAGGGGACAACCTTGCCGTGTACCACATTTTAATGCAAATGGGTGTGATATTAGCTCATTAATACCGACAGAAGGAGATGAGTATAACATTTTTTAGCCAAGATATAAATTTCCTAGGAAAGCCAAACTTTAAAAGAGTAAGAAAAAGAAATTTGTGATGAATTCTATCAAAAGCGTTCTCTGTGTCCAGTGACACCAAAGCCATAGGGGATTTGGAATCACTAGACGCAGAGAAAACATGAGAGAGTTTTCCAAAATGCTCAGAAGCTTGCCTATGGGTGATGAATCTCACCTGTTCCCTTGAGATTAAAGGATGCCAAATATTTTTGATTCTTTGCGCCAGGATAGAAGAGAGAATCTTAATATCATAATGTATTAAAGAAATTGGCCTGTAACTTCCTACTTTATTTTTTGGTTTATTTGGTTTGGGTAGTAGAATTATTAAAGTTTCAAGAAGGATGTTCAGGCCATTTTCCAGTATATAATTATAAAATGTTTGAAGGAGTGGTATGAGTGATTTTTTGAAAGTTTTATAAAAGTTTGCCGTGGATCCGTCAGGGCCTGGTGACTTGTCAGGTACTAGCCTATCGATTACTTCCTCTATTTCAACTTGAGCAATATGTCTAATTAAATCTTTGGCCTTACCTTCATTGATTTTTGGACAGGTGAAGTTACTTAAATATTTTCCAATGTCTATAGTTGTAGGAGGGTCTATCATCTGGCCGTAAATCCTTGAATAATATTTATGAAACTCATTCAAAATACCTTTTGGGTCAGTGATAACTTCACCTGAGTTAACATTAGTAATTGACTCTATGTATTTCCACTGTTCTTGGTGTTTTAGTCTGTTAGAAAGAAGCTTACTTGGTTTGTCTCCCAAGTCAATATACTTGGCCTTTGTTTTCATTATGGTGAATTCAGCCTTTTCTTTTTGTTAGTGTAAAGATCTCATTTTTACATTGTTGCAATTCTTTTTCTTGCAATTCTGATAGTTGGGCTGGGTCTTTATTTTCTAGCAGTTCTATTCTTGTTGGCAGAGATTCTATTATCTCTAATCGCTGTTTTTTTCTGTTTTGAGGCAAATCTTATAAAGTCTTTCCTAATGCAAGTTTCAAAAGCAGCCCAAATTATATCAATTTTGTTCATGGAGTGGAGATTTTCCAACCAGAAATTTGTAATTGAAGCATTAATGAAGTTAATAATGTAATCTTGTCTGAGCAGTGTGTTATTTAATCTCCATATAGAGTTTCTGGGATAAGGTGTCGGCAAGGAAATATGTCTATATACTGTATCAAAGAGCGATCAGAAAGGGCTCTACCTAGTATCCTTGTGTCTTTGACTTCACTAATCCATGGTTTGAAAATTATGCAATAATCAAGGGAAACTTTTTTTGTATCTGGATGTAAAGTTCTCCATGGATCAGCTAAATTACAATTATTTAGAAACTCATTTATTGTCTGGATATCTAAATGGATTCCCAAATTTGCTGAATTTGATCTGTCTAGTGAGGGGTTTAATGGAATATTCCAATCCCCACCAAGTAAAATCTTGACATCTGAAAAGGGGGAGAGAGGGCTGTTATTAATTTAGTTAGAAATGAGGAGGTATTAGTATTAGGGCCATATCAATATATCTACATGGTTGCACTTACCTAAAACAAGAATGTATCTACCATCCTGGTCTTGAACAACTCTCGTATAAGTAAAATATAAAGATTTGTTAACCAAAATAGCCACCCCTTCCTTGGAAGAATAGTGACCCACTCCAAAAATCTGGGAATAACCACATTTCTTAAGGAGATCCAATTCAGTAGTTAATAGATGGGTCTCCTGTAACAGGACCAACTGATAGCCTAAAGAATTCAAATAACTGAGAATTTGCATTATTTTATCTCTGTCGCATAAGCCTTTTACTTTCCAGGAGGCAACCTTAAAAGATAATGTCATATTTTATATAATGGGTAAATAAGTAGATTTAATAGAGAAGGTGATACAACCCTTTATAGATGTTCGCATTTCATCGAGGTTGTATGTAACGCCATCCCCAACCTATCCCTTATTCAACCCCTTGTAGCAAAACAACAAATTTGAAAAGAACAAGAGATAATAAACTATGTACAATTCCAAGTTTGAAACTACCCCCAGTCCAAGTGACTGAACACCTCTTTTTTTTTTTTTTTTTTAGTCTTTGGTAACCAGATATTGCCCACTAGGCACAAGTGCCTGTTTTCAGGGGCAACCTGGGAGCACTGGGCAGTTAAGTGACTTGCTCAAAGTCACACAGTATGCAAGTGGAGGTTGTGAGAATCAAACTCAGGTCTGGTCTGCTGGATGTACCAAGCTCGTTCACACCTCAACCAAGATGAACCTCGCAGTCCTGCCCACATACCCCAATCCCACTTAGAAAGGTTATAGATAAAGGTAAAATATAACAATACCACATAGTCAAATATTGAAATATGTTTTATCTAATTAAAAAGAAATAGTAAACTGGCATATGTGAGATCTTTTATATCTCAGGAATAGAGCATAAATTAAATCACAAAAACAACCTGCATATAAATCAAGGATTCAGAAGTGGATGCTAAAAAGATTCCAGTAAAGCAGTAAAATAAGTCGACCCCAAATTATAAACCAAAATTTAAATGGTAGCTTCCCAAAAGTGAGGTCTTCTATGAGGCCATGCTTGTTAAAGATCTACCAAAATGTAGAAAAAAATAAATTAAAAAACAGAAAAATATTAATTTTAGAGTAAATATCTAAGCTGGTATGGCTTTGGAGGGGGGTGGAGGAAAGCTGGAGCAAATCCTAACCCTCCTACCAATGTGCAATTATTCTCTATTTTAGAAGCATTGTGAAAAATTATTTAATATATAGGTTGCTATATGGATAATTAAGTATAATGGTATATAACTTAACACAAAAATAAAGAAAAGATAGAAACATAAGAACAACCATTAAAATACATTTTTTATTTGACAGTAATTTTAGTGTGGGAGAAATTTGCAGCCTTAACATAAAGAGCAGCAGAGTGGAGTATCAAAGCCCAATAACTTTCTCCACCTAGTGATGACTGGCTCTTTATTCTGCATTCCCCTGCCACCATCTAGTGTCCAATAATCGTTATTAGTGAAAATTAGGCTGTAGGTTTGGAGGCAGCTAACGCTAACCCTTAAGTTAGGCTAAGCAATGCCTCAGTGCTAAGCTATCATAGCGAAAAACAGATAGTAAACAAATAAGGATTGAAATAAAGTGAAATAGGAGGGATGCTGAGTAGTTTGCAAGACAAAAATAAAGAGTGTCTTTGTTTAAGGGAAATGTAAATGGTAACTAAGTGTTATAAAAATAGACATGTCAAGTTTTAATTAAGTTGTATCCTTCCTTCCTTTGTCCTAATTCTAGCCTTTTGACTAGAAAGGATTTTATTTTGTGACAAAATGGACTGACAAGCTGAGCCACAATATTAAAGTGGGACTGATGGGCTAAGTTTTTGTAGCTTTAAGGATGGAAGGTTCACTCCCCCCTCCCCCAACTTGCATCTCCATAGATCTATAGATGTGAAGAGAGAAAAAACAAGCATTTGTCAATGCCGAATGTTTGCTTGCTGGCATTAGCAGAGGTAATGCAGGAGTTAGATGCAGTATAGGAATGGCACTGAAGTTTTGAACTGATGCCAACTCTACCCTCACCCTGCAGAGATGGACTGGCATTGAGGTGTGCCTCTGGGCCGTCGCCCAGGATGGTCACAACATTTCACCTCACCCTACCCCTCAGTCACTGACAAGTGTCGAGGTGTGCCTTGGATTGTTTGGGCTTTACATTCACTTCATTCCATAAGGAAATAAGCTGAAATGGATGCAGTATAGGAGAATGGGGTGAACTCTGGCAGCAAAGGGTCCCAGGTGCACCTCGATGCTTAGCACTGGCTGCACGGTGGGGGTGGGGGTGGAATGGCATGAACATTTCTCTCAACAATTCCAGGTCACACCCTTGATGCCTGTCAGTCCCTACAGAGTAAGGCGTTATGGTCAAAAACCCTAATGCCCTGGGTGTTTCTTGGTATTTTTACTCTAAGTTTTCCACATGAGCTTTTTGTGATCCCATTGCGTGAACAATGACACTATCAGTTCTTTAGGTGAAAGGTGATTTTGCACAGCGACTGCATCATTTGGCACCGCAGGTGCAAAGACAGATTTCGAACAGGATGTGAAAAGTGACAGGTGTACTGTTCATGAGGAGGTGTAAAAGAGTGGCATTGTTGAAAATCTGGAGTAAAAATATGCAAAAACTGGTGAAGTCCCGAGCGTGCGTAGAAAATGCGAAATGCACACCCATAATGTAATTAGTTTGGGGATGTATTACAGCTGATTTTCAACATAGGCATTTTGGGACCTCTGCTCATGAACAGTGTCATTGTGCTTTTCTTAATCTGTCCAGAACACTAATTTCCCACAGCAAATGTGTTATTCTGTGCCAGGAGTGCAAAAATACATTTTGTCCAGGTGTGAAAAATGACTGCTGTACTGTTCATAAGGAGGTGTGGAAAAATGTCAATATTGAAAATCTGGACTGAAAATATCACAAATTCGTGAACTTATGAGGGTGTGTGGAAATTGTGCAATGCATGCTCGTAACAATCATTTTATGGACTTTTGTCATCAAATTTTAAACATAGCCATGTTAACACCTCAGCTCATGAACAGTGTCACTGTGATTTTCTTAAGCTGTCCCAAAAATTGATTTTGCACACCAACCACGCCATTGTACGTTACGGCCGGGATATTCAAAAGGTATGCGCATGGTGCAACAGGGTTGTGCCATGCGCAACCCACTAATGCGCCCCAGCATGATATTGAAAAGGGCAAGCTGAGCTGCCCAAATCCCGATGTGCTGGGGCGCAACCCTAATGTATGAGGTGCAATGGCAGGGGATGTGCCCATGCATATACGGCACATCCCCATATTCAGCCCAGGGTGTGTGGCACATATGCTGGCACAACCCTGCATTGTGCCACACAGGGAGGGGTGCAAAGATGTTCCTGAAAAACAGGGAACAAGTTGGGGACACCCATGGGTGGGCTGCCGTATTGCATGGTGCAACACAGCAGCCGCCTGCCATGGGTGGCCATCCGACCTCCCCAGACACCATATCAGGGCACACAGCGCCCCAGTGGTCCAGTGGCCCCCCTTTCACCCAATTGCAGGAAGAAGTAAAAGACAGATCCCTGGTGGTCCAGTGGACCCCCCTCACCTGATCGTGGGCAGAACTAAGAGACAGATCCCTGGTGGTCCAGTGGACTCCCACCCCTCGCCCAATTGCGGGCAGTAGTATAAAATGATTTCATGGTGGTCCAGTGGAACACCCCCCCCATTGCCCAATTGCGGGCACAAACATATGGAAATACCCTGGCAGCCCAGTGGTACCTCCCCCACCTGCCCACTGCAGTACCCCGTCGCTCTCCTGCACTTCGACAGTCACGGCAGATGAAGACACTGGCCTAGTTACTCGTCGACTGACAGTGTATATTTTGTTGCATACCTATTGTCATTAGGTACACGGGCATGCAGTCCAAATTTATGATACAGTCCCGAATTGTGTTCATTCACAGTTCGATTAGTAGCCAGTTTGACTGCACGCCCATTGGCCTAGCCACAATAGACCAATAGGTGTACAGCCAAACTGTACACTGTCAGCCGGCGGGTGGCTGGGCGGCTTGCGGGTGGGGTGCTACCACTTGCTGCTGACTGGGGGGGTGGAGGGTGGTGGGGTACCGCAGTGGGCAGGTGGGGAGGGGGTACCACTGGACCACCAGGGTATTTCTGTATGTTTGTGCCTGTGATCGGGCGATGGGGGGGTTTCCATTGAACCACCATGGAATCATTTTATACCACTGCCCATGATCAGGCAAGGGAGGGCCACTGGACCACCAGGGATTTTTATTTTACTTATCCCTGTGATCAGACGGGGGGGCCCACTGGACTACCAAGGATTTTTGTTTTACTTCTGCCCACAATCGGGTGAGGGGGGTTCCCTGGACCACCAGGGATCTGTCTTATACTTCTGCCCGCGTTCAGGCAAGGGGGATCCACTGGACCACCAGGGATATATTGTTCATGTATGCCCACGATCAGGCGGACAGGCAGGGGAACTGCAGGGCATTGGTCCCCGACGGCTGCAACCTCGCAGGATGCCAGGCGTAACTCGCTAGGGATCAGTGCTCCACATGCAAATGGGGTCATAATGAAATGCAAATGGCCCCATTTGTGCCTTGCATGCATAATGCCTCATTTGCATGTGCAGTTCTGAATATCGCTTTGATGCGCCTAGCGCAAGAGCACTTGTGCTAGCGCATTCCCCTTCCCCATTCTGCCACTTGCACCTGGTGCAGAGCCACTGTGCCGTGTGCAATGCTTGCACCCTCAGTGCTATATTCAATAGTGCTGAGCCATGGTGCAGCACCACTGAATATCATCTGGTCCTCGCCCTGGCACAGCCTAGTTGCACTGTGCCCAGGCTTGCGCCACAGTCAGGCACAGTCTGAATATCCCGGCCCACATGTCCAAAAACACATATTGGGTGAAATGTGAAAAAATGACAGTTGCACTATTCATAAGGAGGTGTGGTAAAATGGCAATGCTGAAAATTTGGAGTGAAAATATTAAAAATGCTCGAAGTTACGAGCGTGCGTAGGGAACTGCACAATGTATGCTCATAAAACAGTCATGTGGGGGAATTTTTTCACCAAATTTTCAACATAGGGTTTTGGGGGGCCTACCTCATGAACAGTGTCACAGTGATATTCTTACTCTGTCCTGAACATTGATTTCGCACACTGACCATGCCATTGTACGCTACCTTTACAAAAACACATATCGGGTGAAATGTGAAAAATGACAGTTGAACTGTTCATAAGGAGGTGTGGTAAAATGGCAATGTTGAAAATCTGGAATGAAAATATTGAAAATTTGCGAACTTACGAGCGTGCATAGGAACAGCGCAACGCATGCTCATAAAACAGTCATTTTTGGGAATTTTTTCGCCAAATTTTCAACATAGCCATTTTAACACCTCTGCTCATGAAAAGTGTCACTATGATTTTCTTAATATGTGCTGAACATTGATTTCACACACCGACTGCGCCATTGTGCGCTACATGTACGGAAACACATTTTGGGCAAGATGTGAAAAATAACAGCTGTACTGCTCATAAGGAGAGGTGGTAAAATGGCACTGTTGAAAATCTGGAGTAAAAATATTGGAAGTTCGCGAACTTACGAGCGTGCATAAGAACAGCGTAACGCATGCTCATAAAACAGTCATTTTTGAGAATTTTTTCCCCAAATTTTCAACATAGGGTTTTTGGGGGCCTACCTCATGAACTGTGACACTGTCATTTTGTAAATCAGTCCTGAAAGGTGGTTCTGCGCAGTGACTGCAAAATCACCTTTTGGGGCCAATTAACAAAATGACAGTGACAGAATTCATGAGGTGGGGTCCCAAAAACCCCATGTTGAAAATTTGGTGAAAAAACTCCCAAAAATGCCTGAGATATGCTTCAAAGTTGAAAAAACCCTATTCATCTGATTATATAGGTTACTGGCATTTCCTCAGTTCGCAGTCGGCTTTGAAGAGTGCAGACGTGTTCCCGGTCCACTGAAGATCATCGCGCCGGACTCCAGAGGTAAGTATGGGGTAAGAGGGGTGTGTGGGGAGGTGGGGTATGCAGATGGTGGGCACGGGTTGGGGGAGGAATCTACGGGGGACCGTTTTCTACTTTACAGATTTATTTAAAAAAAAAACATTGCAGGAAGGTTTTCTTTTTTATAGGGACATTTTGTTTGGGCATGCTGGGGTGGGCTCCAGCATGCCTCCTGACTGTTTAGAGGGTGCTGTAGTCGACAGGGATTGGGCACCCTATTGGCACCTATCGGGGCAGGGGAGATAAGAGCCTAGGGGATTGGGCACCCCTTGGCAAAAACAGTTTGGGGTGAACATCATGCCGACGGGGTGGGCTCCCCATCGGCAAATGATGAATGAGGGGCATGCTGACAGGAGGATTGGGCATCCCTGTCAGCACATAGAGGTGCGGGGGAGGGCTACATTTTTTAACTGTTTCTTTCACTGGGAAGGCACATTGAAGGGGGGGTGGTGGCTTGCAGCTTTATAATTGGCCGCTGCAGTCAGAGAGCGTACGAGCAGCTGATTGCACGCTGATGGCGTGCTCCCTGATTGCACCGGTTCAATTGCTTTGATCTAGTGGCCTGCTAGGTTAACTGTCATCATTGACAGCATGCTGCTCTATTGGTGCAGCAGAGACCAGCCCAAAAATGGACTGCTGCTGCTGGCCACAACACTGCCGCGCCTCCACAACCCCCTTGTGGAGAAAGCTGACGCAATGTGTTTCTTACACATGCGAGCAAGCAAACACAAAAAGATGGGCAACTTTTCCTAAGATGTCTTAGCAGGCATACTAATGAAAATAATACTCCCCAATGTGACTCAAAGAAAGAGAAAAAGGAAAAAAAAAGTGCTCAGCCAACCAACTGCAATGCGATTCCGGAAGTCTCTCAGCCAATCTCCTACTAAGGAGGAATAGGAACATTCCAGACAGATAGCCCATGGTACCATATCATATCTAAATTAAACCAAGGCCGCTATTTGGTATTAGGTAGCATGATCCTGGACCACCTAAAAAAATAAAGTCCAACCCTTAAACAGTTTGAACTCTATTGATCACTATTAAGTAAAACAGATTTATAGACAAAAAAGTCAAAATTTTCATCAACGTGTTCCTCTTATAATTCTTTTTCTAGACCTTCTGAAAAGTCTGATTAGGTGAACAAAAAAATATTCATTTCCTTTGTAAATGGCTTAGCAAAAATTTGAGACACAGGACAGAGAATATACTCGTAGAATATCCTGACTTGAAGAGCTCAGGAAACAGTTTTGTAAGTGCTGGGGCAGCTTGTTCTGGCTTATCAAAGGAGTATTGATTGCCATCTTTTGGAAATACTCAATCTGGCTGGGTATTGCATCCTGAATCTCAGCCAAGTTAAAATTAGCTTGTTAACAATCGGTGAAAAATTTCTACAACACTGCCTAACTTCTTGTGGCAAATCTTGTGAAATACGTATTCTTTTTCCATCCCAGTTAAGCTCTTTTTGATCTCTGGTTTTGTTGAGAACATGAGAGCTGTCCAAATAGTTTATAAATCTGATAATAATGGGACGTGGAGGGTCGCCTTTAGGAGGTGTGGGTCTTAGCACCCTGTGAGCCCTTTCAACAATATAAGAAACTCTGTTTGGGGATTTACTGGCCACATTTTTGTGGAGGACTTGTGCAAAATGAATGTGGTCAGAGACCTCAGAGTTCTCAAGAAGTCCATAAACAACTACTGTATATTGTTTCTGTGGGACCTGCCTTCAAGATCTTCTAGCTTGGCTTCAAATGTTGCCATTTTATGATGGATGGAGGGGAATTCGGGGTCTGCCTTATGTCTCCAGTCTTCTAAAGAGGAAATCCTAGCTCCCAAATCCAGTAGTCGGATGCTAATTTTTTCAATAGAAGTTTTTATAGATTTGGATTCCTCCATTAGCGTTTTAATTGCCATTTTTAAATCTTTCAACTCTTCGAGGAATTTGTCTTCTGTTAATAAATTAGAAGCTGAAGGGAAGGTTGCAGATTTACCCAAACTATTTTTTGGTCATTCTGAACCTGTGACACTTTCTGGCATTGGTGGAGGCATGTGGCGCACTGGAGTTTTCATGTCCGAATCCATTATTGTAAGGATTTACACATTGCTGAGTCATCTATCACCAGCTGCTTGCTTCAGGTATGCTCTTCTAGGATTTGATCATTAAATATTGATGAATTTTGAAGCACAGGTTGTTTTAAAAAGGAAGTGTGATATGGAGCTCCAGAGAAATCGTCTCGACCCTATGAGCTCATCACCGGAAGTCCCACAATAATCAAACTTTGTGTAAGAACAAAAGCATCATCACAGTTCTGAAATCTGCCAGTGGCATGGCTCCGAGCTGATGCAGACAGTTCCATGTCCCGTGAAGCTCATTTTAAAATTAACACCTTGTCTTTCATTTAGCAGACAGCTGCTGCTATGGAAATTAGCAGTTTTTTCATTTGATTTTAAATATGAGACCGCATGCCATTCCTATTTAGTTGCCCTTTGAATTACAGACCAGGCTTGATGACCTGTCTTGAAATTTTGACACGGAGCACTCCCTGCTAAATGCTATACATACTGTTACACAGTTAGTTCCTTTTTTTTTTTCTCTAGTAATGTTTCCACCCTGGTGCACTGGGGGCAGGAACTCCATCCCCGCTCAACCTGCCCCCACCAGCCCGACTGCCACTGCCATCCCTGAGACCCCCCATGGATTACCCCCCCATGGCAGGGCTGGGAAGGAGGGATCCCCTTCCCAGTGCACAATCCAAATCAGGGGAGGCCACTGCAGCATGCTGGTGGAGCTGGGTTGGGGATCTCAGAGCCCCCAGCTGCTATTTTTCCATTTTCTTTGCCTCTCCGGCATGCAAGGCATTCACGCGCACATGTGGGGGCATGCACATGCCACACCAGCTGGCTTCTGGCCTCCCTAGCCTGCATCACCCCCAGGCCCCACTAGGGGGCAATTGACTGGTAGGATGAGGTTCCCCTCCCTCCTGAGACAGGAGAGCAGTCCTCCAGATGCTCCATCTCTCACCCCTGCCAACTCCTGGTGGCCCTGGCTCATACCTGAACCCGGGTTGCTGGTGTGGTGCAAGGTGGGGCATTCTGGCGCCTCAACCCTTAGTTCCACCGGGTGGCCATTAGTTCCTTTTTTTTTCTTGTGCAGATCGTTATTGATCTTATTAGTATCCAGTTGTGAAAAGCTAGATCCTTTCACAACTGGATACTAATAAGACAAATAGTGATCTGCACAAGAAAAAAAATATAACAAGCATTTGTCAATGATGAATGTTGGTTGTTTGTTAAACTTTTTTCGTTGCAATTCTGAAATCCCATTTTTCAGAAAAATCTACTGTTTGCATCCATGCCTATAAAGCTGTCAGCTATTTTTTTATCCTTATTTGAATGTGTTCCTTCCCCTTAGTCTTATAAGTGTTATTTTTGGAAGTTGGTATGCAACCCTTGCTTAGCAAGTCCTCCACAAGTTACGAGCCTGGGTTCGCAAATTTCAGCGCAGGCTCATAACTTCATTATTGTTTTATATTTTTGTACCAAATTTTTGACATAGCATTCTTATGAGCCCACCTCATGAACAAAGGTGGAGAACATTTTGAACTCCTCTCCAAAAGGTGATTTTGTGCAGTGACTGTAAAATCACCTTTTGGGGTGCTAAAACAAATTTTTGCCAGGCTCTGAAAAGCAACAGCTATCATGTTCATGAGATGCTGTGAAGAAATGGCTATATTGAAAATGTGGGGTCAAAATATTGAAAATTTCCAAAGTTATGAGCCTGCGTTCACAAATTTCAATATAGGCTCATAACTTCATTGTTCTTTAATATTTGTACACCAAATTTTCAACACAGTCTTCTTATGACCCCACCTCATTAACAAAGGCAGTGAAAAATATCAACTCCTACCCAAAAGATGATTTTGTGCAGTGACGGCAAATTCACTCTTCAGGGTGATAAAAAACATTTTTGTTCAGGATCTGAAAAATGGTAGCTGTCACGTTCATGAAATGATGTGAAGAAATGGCTATATTTACAATTTGGGGTCAAAATATTAAAAATTGCCAATGTTACAAGCCTGTGTTCACAAATTTCAATGCAGGCTCATAACTTTGTTGTTTTTTTATATTTTTACATCAAATTTTCAACATAGCTTTCTTATGACCCCACCTCATGAGCAATGGTGGAGAAAATGTTTAACTCCAGCCTGAAAGGTGATTTTGCACTGTGACCATGAAATCATCTTTTGAGACAGATTTACCTAACATTACTTGCATTGTTCATGATGTGGGGTCCTAAAAAGGGTATGTTGAAAATTTGGGGGGAAAATATTAAAAACTGGCCAAGTTATGGCACTAAGTTGAAAACCCCATTAAAATACATTGAAGCTGAAAACCCCTTTGAAATACATTGAAGCACTTACCTCAGTTCATGATTGGGCTTTGAAGACTGAAGACGTGTCTACAGTTCAAGGAAGATTACAGCAATGGACCCCTGGTGACTAAATATAGGGCGTGGGGTGGTGGGTCCTAAGTGGGAGGGTCACGTGGGGGGATAATGGCACAGCAGACAGCAATGGACTTTTTTTTTAAATGATGATAAAAAAATGACAAGGGACAGTTTTCTTTCTTTCAGGGACAGTTTGCTGTTACAAATGAGGACAGAGTTCCAAAAGAATTTGCACAAGGTTTGTGATGCTCACCAGTAAATTTTGTGTGCATTTTTTTTACATGTTGCACTTTATATGCTAGTTGCACAGCCTAGGCCATGCCTGGTGTAGCAGTTGTACTTTTGTAAGATAAAGCACTTTTACTTTGCTAGCTCTGGTGTCCATACCAATTTGTGGTAGTGAGTGCCACAGTTTCTTTGAAGTTGGATACAATTGAGGTTACTGGGGGATCAGACACCCCCAGTGTCACTATCTTCTTATAAATACCAGAGATCATACTTTTCTTTAGACCTTTATTGTTATGTTCCCTACAGTAAGTGTCCCTGGACCCCCTTTCATCTCTATTTACTTGGGGGCTGGGGCACACATAAACAGGTTTTCAGATTTAGCCATTCTGCCAGAGAACAGGCAGAGAACACCAAGAGGAAGGAGCTACTGTTCTAACTAAACTTCTTTACTGGGACTAAAGAACTAGAACTCTACTACTGGGACCTTCAATTTAGGGCAACAACAAAACAAAAAAAAGTTATTGTGTTTGTCTGAGCTGGCTGAAGTGAATTGTTATCTGTGCAGTTAACTAAGTGTAGAAAGATCTGTAAAGTAGGGGGAGTGGCTTAGCTAGAAGGAAGCCAGGTTAAAGTCAGATTTAGACACTGCCCTAGATAGCTTTTGCCAGAGAATAGGCAGAGAACACCAAGATGAAGGAGCTGCTCTTATAACTAAACTTCTCTACTGGGACTATATTGCCATCCTTCCCTCCACCCCCCAAGCCAGTTCTACTTTTATAGGCACAGGATTTGACTGACAACAGGAACTTCCTGTTTGGGAGCAGGAAGTGAGTGATCACAGAGCCACAAAAGACTCACCATCCGAGAAGGAAAAGAGTAGCTCTCCATCCCCCCCTAGCTGCTGGAGGTCTGACTCTGAGCAAGTAAGGAGACTACTGAGAAATAAAGGAACTTCCTGTCTTAGAACAGGAAGATCAGGAGCTTAAAGGGCACAGAAGCAGTAAGTAAGTAGGGAGAAAAAAAATAAAAATAAACAGAGGAAAAGTAAGTATTCCAAACAACAGTGAAGGGGCCAGAAATAAGACATGGTGGGAGTGGTGCAGTGCAGTGACTGTGGAGCAGCAGTATTCCGGGAGGTATTCTGGAGGATGCAGTGTTGTCCTATCTGCAGGCACCTCTCTGGGCTGAGGGAGGAGGTTGCTCATCTCCAGGCTGAGTTGGCCAAGATTTGTGGGACCTCCTCTCCCACCGAGGGACCACCAGGGCCACTGCTGCTGCCTCAGAGGTTGCCATGAAAGAGGAGTGGTTGGACTACAGTGGGCTCAGGGAAGGTGAGGGTGGTGGAACAGACATGCACCCCTCCAGTTGTACCTCTCCACAGTTCATATGCCATTCTGGCAAAGTGTGGTTCCTCTATGGAGGCACCTGCAATGGAGACCAAGGAGGATGCTGGGAACCTCCACAAAGGAGACCCACAGGAGGGTGGCATGGGACCCCACAGTAGAAGGAAACAACTCCCGTTGGGGGACTCCATTGTTAAAAAGGTAGAACTTGGGGAGGAAGGGGAGAGGGAGGTAAAGTGCCTGCCTGGTGCCATGGCTTGGAGAGACAGAAAGTGAATCCTCAGAATTGCTGGAGCAGTTGCACAGAGGAGGGAGCTGGATGTCATTGTCCACCTAGGGACAAATGACCTGGCTAAGAAAGGGATCAGAGTAGTGCAGTAGGAGTTTGTGGAGTTGGGGAAGGGCCTTAGACAAGTAGCACTCACAGCAACCTTCTCGAAGGTGCTGCCTGTCTATGGCATGGGTGAGGCTAGGGTGCTCCACACCATGAGATTAAATCAGTGGTTGAAAAACTAGTGCAGAGATCAGGGATTTGGCTTCTTTGGGACTGGGGGTCCACCTGGAGTGATGCAGGCCTATACTTCCGTGGTGGTCTGCATCTGTCCAGGAGGGGAACCAGGATACTAAGTGATAGGTTTAAATGCTTCATTGGCTAGCATTTAAACTAGCCAAGGGGGGATGCACTGGAAAGGAGCAGGGAAATCCTAGCACCCTCAAAAAAAGTCAGGGTAGTAAGTGAGATAAACACCAAGATAGGGATGTCGATAGGAAGAACTGCAGGGGTAAATGGAGAAAATGACAAAGGAAATAAGGACAGGGATGGGGCAAAAAGGGAAAAGACCATCAAGAAATGGAGGGTAATGAGTACCAATGCCCATAGTCTTGGCAACAGGCTCCCTGAACTGGTGGCCTTGATGGTAGTGGGATGCCTGGATATTGTAGCAGTCACAGAAACATGGTACACAGAGAACCATGACTAGGATGTTAACATACCAGGGTACACGAAGTACAGGAGAGACAGGGAGGAGAGAAGAGGGGGAGAAGTAGCTCTTTATGTAAGGGAAGGGATAAAAGCAACTTAACAAAAGAGTAAACAGGGAGGAGAGGAGGCACTGTGGGTCACCTTAGAGACTGGACACCACAATCCACGCAGGGGTTGTATACAGACCCCCATGTTGGGGGGGGGGAATGGACAAGGATATGATAGAAGGCATCCTTAGGATGGCAGAGAAAGGGAAGATATTGATGATGGGGGACCTGAATATGCCAGATGTTAACTGGAGCATCTTTGCTGTAGCCACATCCAAGAGCAGGGCCATTCTCGATGTCCTACGGGGGCATGCCACAGACAGCTAATTTTGGAACACACTTGTGAGGGAGCAGTCTTAGACCTTGTACTCTCAAATGGGGACAGTGAGAGGATCTCAGATCTAGAAGTGGGTAGCCATCTGGGAACAAGTGACCACCAAACAGTCTAGTTCACAATAAACTCAGCTACAGAGCCAAGCCATACAAAAGTGAGGGTACTGGACTTCAGGAGGGCTGACTTTGGCAAGATGGGAGAGTGTCTGACAAAAACCACTAGCAAACAGGCTAGAAGGAAGGGTGGAGCAACAATGGGGAACATCAAAACTGCCATCACAGAGGCAACAAGTCCTTGTGTGAAACAAATAAATCAAAATGAAAGAAAAAGCCACTATGGTTCTCAAAAGAGGTGGCAGGGAAGGTTAGGGAGAAAAAGATAGCATTTAGGAAGTATAGAAAAACACAGAAGGAGCAGGACAGAGAACTGTACCAGTTAAGGCGGAAGAAAGCAGGGAGGGAAGTCAGAATAGCAAAGGCCCAAACTGAGGAAAAGATAGCCAACTCGGTTAAGAAGGGGGCTGAAACCTGTTACAGGTACATCAGGGAGCGTAGAAAGACAAATGGAGGGATAGTGAGGCTGAAAAGAATGGACGGTGGGTGGGCAGAGAGGGACAGTGAAAAAGCAGGGATACTGAACGAATGCTTCTGCTCAGTATTCACAAAAGAGGAGGAGGGGGAGGTGCCTAATCCAATAAACAGAAGCACTCTGGATAGGGGGGGTCGATCCCAGTCCTTTTGCAGAAGAAAGGGTTCTGAAAGAACTCCTAAAACTGAAGGTGGACAAAGCAATGGGACGATGGTGTGGTACCTGAGGACTGGAGGAAGGCAGATGTGATTCCCCTTCACAAAAGTAGGAGCAAGACAGAGTCAGGAAACTACAGACCTGTCAGTTTGACCTCTGTGGTAGGGGAAAGTGATGGGATCACTTCTGAAGGAAAGAATTGTTGAGTGCCTAGAGGCCAGTGGGCCACAGGACCCAAGGCAGCATGGGTTCACAGAGGGAAGGTCATGTCAGATGAATCTAATTGATTTTTTTGACTGGGTGACCAAAGTAGTAGACCAGGGAGAGGTTGTGGATATGGCCTACCTAGACTTTAGCAAGGCATTTGACACAGTCCCACACAAAAGATTAATAGTAAAATTAACCAGCCTGGGAGTGGGTCCCAGGGTAGTAGCCTGGGTAAAACATTGGCTGGACAACAGAACACAGAAGGTAATTGTAAATGGATTCTACTCTGAAGAAAGAGGGGTTACTAGTGGGGTACCACAGGGTTCAGTACTGGGTTCAGTCCTTTTTAATGTCTTTATAAGTGACACTGCAGAGGGACTGGAAGGAAAAGTATGCCTCTATGCAGATGACACAAAGATCTGCAACAGGGTTGATACATAAGGAGGCGTGGAAAGGATGAGAAGGGATTTGGCAAGGTTAGAGGAATGGTCAGAAGTATGGCAGCTTGGATTCAATGCAAAAAAGTGCAAAATAATGTACTTGGGAAACGAACACCCAGGGGAGATTACACAATGGCGGGGTGGGTGGGTAGTAACAACAACAAAAATGGAAAGGGACCTGGGGGTAATCATAACAGATGACCTTAAGGTTAGCAAGCAATGTGAGAAGGCAGTAGGGAGGGCTGGGGGATACTGGGATGTATAGGGAGAAGCATCGCCAGCAGAAAACAGGAAGTTGTCATCCCTCTGTACAGACAGTTGGTGAGACCCCATCTGGAGTACTGCGTACTGTTCTGGAGACCCCATCTCCGCAAGGACATAGACAGCATGGAGGCAGTCCAGAGGTGGGCAACTAAAATGGTGCAGGGTCTGCAAAAGAAGCCATATGAGGAGAGACTAAAAGAGCTTAATATGTATACCCTTGAGGAAAGGGGGGACATGATAGAAACTTTTAAGTACCTCAATGGAATCAACAAAGTCCAAGAAGATAGCATCTTTCAGAAAAAGAGATGTGCAAGAACAAGGGGACACAATTTAAAGATAGAGGGGGGATGGCTCAGTGGCAACGTGAGGAAGTATTTTTTCACAGAGAGGGTGGACACATGGAACAGCCTTCCTGAGGAGGTTGTGGGGTCTAAAACTGTGGGAGAATTCAAGAATGCATGGGACAGACATAAGACAATTTTTGTGGGAGGTAGGAAGAAATAGGCTGTTGGTTAACTAGGATCTGCAACTTATCCTGTAGGTAGGGAAATGGGCAGACTAGGTGGGCCATGCAGTCCTTATCTGCCATCAAAGTCTACGTTTCTGTGTTTCTATTTAAGTGCCACAGCACATGTACAATGTGAGAGGGAGTGGGAGGCCATGAGGAGCTGACTGCAGCAACTTGCACATTGAGCTGCACAGCAATCAGCAACCCCGCCACAGCATGCGACTTTACTGTTATGCTCCACCAGACCCCCAATCAAGGCCAACAGATAAGGGGGCCAGCAGGAGCACTTGGTGGCCACCCAGGACCAGTGAGCAAGGTGGCACACAAAACACTGCATGTCTTGGTGGGCTGAACGGTCATGCAAATCAAAGGGCCTAAGCCCTCTCAGATTAGAGTGGCTTTGGTCCCTTGACGTGCATGACCATTCAGCCCACCAAGCATAAAGTTGCATCAGGATCACACTGAGTGGTCATTGGGGTAGACTGCCGAGTCCCTAGTTCTGTGAACTGCAAAGGGCTCAGCAGTGACACACACCCCAAAATCCCATATTGCCACAATATGTTGGTTTGTGTAAGTGCATGGGGTCCCTTGGGCCTTGCTCACTCTTTCCCCATCACTCTCAGGACAGCATGGACCCCCTAAGCATGAGGCACTCCTCAGGCTCAGTGGGTGAGGAGTGCAATAACATAGCATGGAACGAGGGTGCAGGCAGTGGGACTGTAGCAGAGACGAGAGGAGCAGCTGGCTTCAGAGGCCCAGGATTTGGTCAGAAAGCCATTGGAGCAGCAGCAGCAACAGCAAGGTTTGTACTAGACTATACAGAAGTCCACATGGTCTTTCTGAGGTACTTACAAGCTGTAGGATGGAAATTCTAGGTGGCACAGAAACAGCACATTTAAAATAGCAAGCACTCTTATTTAAGATAGCGTTACTTTTGCTAAGGAACCAAAGCATACTATGTTTTGTCTAAACACAACTTGTTTCTTCTCAGCTCACTGGAGTGACGTGGCTAGAGTGAATGTGAATGAGGATAGATGTTTTGAATCTGGTCAGCTGCATGCATTTAAATTGAAAGCTTCTGTCAGAATCTATATTTGGAGATGCCAGCCTGGCAGCACTGAGAGTTGAAGCACTGGATGCCACAACTTGTGCCACACCAGCGACTCGTGTTTAGGAGTCAGCCCGGGTCATCTGGCATTGGCTGGGGGGCAGAAGATTGAGCATTTGCAGGACTGCTCTCTTCTCCTGGGGAGGGATGGGGTTGTGTACCCAACACTCGCAGCACTTGGTGAAGACTGGAGGGTGCTGCAGCATGGGACACCTAGCAACAGGGGTTGGGGCAGCGGCGGACATCCTGTGGGCAAGTGCAGGAGTGTGCTCACCACATGCTGGACATCACTGGACGTCCCTGCCCCCAGGGTTAAGTAAGAGAAAGCCCCTCACAGTGAACACCATGATGTCCCCGACAGGCTACCGCTTTCTCGGCTGAACAAAGCATAAGTTGGGGCCGGGCTCAAGGGTGATGTTGGTCTCCTTTCCTTGGTCCTACGACCTCCAGGGAGGGGCCCTTCCATAGGGGCCAAGTCGCAGTCTTCCCTACTCTGCAGCCATGGCAGAGGCCTGTCAGAATGGGTGTTGAGAGGTGTAAATGGCTGAATTGGGGATCCGGCACCTTCCCCACCACCATTGAGGTGAATAAATAAAGTCTACAAAAAAAAGAGACTATTTGGAGACTGGGCCCAGTGCAATCCTGGTGTCTGTGAATGAAACTGCATTCTGTCCTCCACCCCACCCCACCCCCCATCCCCAAAGCAAGTGGGCTAAAGCAGTTTCCTGTGCTGCAAACACTGGGGAATCGACTATTTCTACATCACTACATGGGATGAACATGACACTAGCTTAGGCAGCTATCCCTCTCAGCATGCTCCAATGAAAGAGACCTTGGCTGTAGTTCCCCTCTTAAAGCTATCTTAGCTGCTGATTCCTAAATCAGACTGTGAACTAATGATCACCTCTCCTATACAGTTCATGACCAAGGAAGCAGCCTGATAAACAGTTTGGGTGGGATATTCAAAAGGGTTGCGCCATGCGCAAGTCCGAAATTGCGCCATTCGGCGATATTCAGCAGGAGGCAGTTGCGCCACTGAAAACAGGCTGAGCAACAGCGCAATGCAAATGAATGCATGCTCAACTGGAGGGGGAGGAACCATGCATAAACTGCACAGCCCGATAATCAGCCGGGCTGTGCAGAGTTGTGCAGGCGCTACCCCCAACCTGTGCCTGCACGACTTTGAGCCAAAAAAAAAGGCTTAAGTTGAGGGCCACCCACAGGTGAGCTACTGTATTGCAGGGCACAACACAGCATCTGCCACCTGTGGCTGGCCCCAACCAGTACCTGTGCCCCCTGCAGCGAGTCACGGGCAGCGACTGTAAATTCCCCACCACCCCACTGGCCGATTGCGGGCAGCAATGTGTCCCCAACATATCCCTGGTGGTCCAGTGGACCGAAATGCCCGATAGTGGGCAGTAAGTTAAATCCCCTCCCGAGACCGCAATGCCCGATCGCGGGCAGTAAGTTTCATAAAACCACCCCTCCCGAACATATCCCTGGTGGTCCAGTGGACCAAAATGCCTGATCGCGGGCAGTAAGTTAAATCCCCCTCCTCCCGAGACTGCAATGCCCGATATTGGGCAGTAAGTTTCATAAAACCACCCCTCCCAAACATAGCCCTGGTGGTCAGTGGACCAAAATACCCGATCGTGGGCAGTAAGTGAAATCCCCCCTCCCGACACGCAATGCCCGATCGCGGGCAGTAAGTTTAATAAAACCACCCCGAACATAGCCCTGGTGGCTAGTGTCCCCCATCCCACCCACCCACGACCCCACCACGCTCCCCTGGCGGCGGCGGGCGGCAGCATCCACCACGCCTGCCACCCCTCGCCCGCCGACTGACTGCCGGTGAGGGCTGCCCATTGGTGCAGAGCAAGAGCCAATGGGCATGCAGCCTATATTGTATAACAGTCCAGATTTGTGAATGAATGATTTTCGTTCACAAATCTGAACTGTCATCGCGATATGAGCTGCACACCCATTGGCTCTTGCTCTGCACCAATGGGCGGCAGCCCTACTGGGCAGTCAGTCGCGAGGCGCGGTCGGCAGGCGGTGGGATACTGCCGCCCACCAGCGCCGGAGGGAGCGAGGTGGTGGGGCTTCGTGGGTGGGGGTCGGGGACACTCAGCCACCAGGGCTATGTTCGGGAGTGGTTTTATTAACTTACTGCCCGCGATCGGGCATTGCGGTCTCGGGAGGAGGGGTGATTTAACTTCTACTGCCCGTAATCGGGCATTTCCGTCCACTGGACCACCAGGGATATGTTTGGGAGGGGTGGGTTTTATTAAACTTACTGCCCGCGATCGGGCATTTCTGTCCACTGGACCACCAGGGATATGTTCGGGAGGAGGGGTCCATATGCTGCCCCGATTGGGCTGGTGGGGAGTACACTATGCCTACGATCGGGCCAGTGGGGGTAGGGGATTTACAGTCTGCTGCCCGCAATCGGGCTGCAGGGGGCGTCGGAACCCGACAGCTGCTGCCTGGCAGGGCGCCAGGTGCAAGTCCTCGGGGATCGGCGCACCTACATGTTAATGGCATGCAAATGGGGACATAATCACATGCAAATGGTACCCCCTTCGCCTTGCATAAATTATAGCCCCATTTGCATGTCACCTTTTGAATATCGTGATTTTGCGCATGGCGCAATGGTACTTGCGCCACCGCAAGTTGAATGCTCCACTCTGTCAACTTGCGGTGGCACAAGTTCCACTGCACCATGCACAGTGGCTGTGGCTGGGGGGTGATATTCAAAGGAGTTGCTCAATAGCACAACTCCTTTGAATATCGCTCCGACACACCCCTGCGCTAACTATTTTGGCGCGCAGCTAAGGGCTTGCTATGCCTATGAATGCGAGTTTGAATATCCTACACTTTGTGTTGACTCTTTCAGCTCTTCATACTACCGGAGGCCTTCATCTCTAAATTTGTGCTTGATCCCATGAGATCAATCAGTGAGTTGTACCTGGTAGGGTTTCCCTGACCATTGACCCATTTATAGATAACAAGCTCTCGTAGCAGGTACATGTTGATTTACTGCCAATTTAATAGAAGCCCTTATGCACTGGGATTTTTGAAAGGTGTGCAAACTCAGCAACTGAACTTGACCACATCCAGGGAAGACCTGGCAACAAGCTATGATACTTTTGCCACTTTGGGGAAAATACTTAATGAATGAATGAGTGAATGCATGAATGAATGAATGAATGAATACATTCATCTGATGATTTTTGAATTATGAGCCTTTAAGAAACAAAACATCTGGGTATACTGTCCAAGATGAAATGATTGCAACCCAGTAGATTTAGTGGTGAGTTTTGACTTGTACCTATAAGGCTGTATTTTCAGAAATGTATAACATAATTTCATTGCTCACTGTTGGGGGTTGAGGTTGTTTCTGTGTTCTGCACTGCAGCTGTTCTTGTTCTGTAATGTACTGTTTTTATCTGTGTCCTTGAAAATCAATAAAACACATTAAATTAAAAAGAAGTGATTTATTAACTAAATGACTGGAGATCAACGAGCCTTCCTCCATGATACCTAAGCCTCTAGTTAGCATTATTAGCACAAAAAGCAATTTTTTGAAGTACCATAAAATACAGATTTTTAACCATTTAAGACTATGCCATAAGTTTTGAGTAAACAAGACTGCCTGCCACCTTCTTGCAGGTAACTGCATGCAGCCCTCTCTCGTTCTACGTTAATGTGCCTGCAGACTAATGGTTGAGTTGGCAGGACTCGTTAGCATGGAGTGAGCAAAGGAAGTGAATGGCTGCCTGTGAGATGGGGGCAGGCAGCTGCTGCAAATGATTGTTAGGAAGATTTAGTAAAAGGTTAAAAAGCGTTTTTTAAATGACTTCACAAAAATTACTCTATGGGTTAATAACACTAATGGAAGGCTTAGCTGCCTGGAGGGAAGGGCTCTTTGATTTGCATAGTTTTCTTTTAACCTAAGGACAACAATACAGTAATATAAAAATAATTAAGCAGATGCAACACTTGCTGAGAAGTGGGTCAAGGTGGGTCATGATGTTCATCAATATTGTCATGCCTTCTCTCCCTTTACTTCAGCTAACACAATACACCCTTGCTCTGCCACATACGTCATGCAAGGAAACATTCGACATTGACAAATGCTCGTAGTTGTGGTGCATTCACTTAACAAAACAAGGACAGCCTAGTAGAGCAGCATCAGGCATTCACACTATCAGTTGGGATACCTTACCTGTGTTTAAATACAGACTTACACTCATGGGCCAGCAGAGGTTAGGTGCATCATAGCTAGCAAAAATCTGTCTCTACAAACAGAATGCAGCTAATTACCTTTAATATTTTCTGCACTTTAAGGTGAAGTACAATTTTTTCCCCCCATAAATCATTCTTCTTGTGTTTAGAATAGGTTGTGGATGTGATATGGAGGTCGTGGTGTACAGAAACAAAGATTTAACAAGGATAAGTAATTCTAAAAACAAAACAATTTATTTAAAAAATTGTACATCTTTAAATCGTAACATTTATTTAAGAATATTCCTTCAATGGGTAATAATAGCAATAGTGCAGGAATATGCGTATAGTCTGATAATCAATCTATAGTATATGGTTGCCTCTTATTGTGCGCCAAAATCAGAGGCTCTCAGAAAGTTGTTGTAGGGCAGTTTAAAGGTCAAAAAAGCTGTTGTACTATTGTTCTGATGTCACATTGATAGTATAACAGCTTTTTAGCCTTTACCTACCACCAGGATTGACTAACACAGTGGGACGTCCCAGAAAAGCAGCGTCAACATCGTAATGGGATTTAGCAAGAGACTACCAATGGACCCTTCAGAGCGAGCGAGAGCAGCACAACCGATTTTTTTCAGAAGTCAGCACTTGAATAGCCACACACATCTCCATGTGGCAATTCGTTTCTTCCCAAAATTTAAAAATAAATGTTGCAGCCACAGATGAGCAAAGTTGGAGAGTGCACAAGGGGCACCACAGTGAGCGGAAGCAACACGTAAGCGAGCGGGAGTGGGAGCAGTAGCAAACAACAAGGTAAAGGATCTCAAAGCAGTAAAACCATGAAAAAAACATACTATATGAAACAGTGGATGGGAGACCAGCCACAACAAAGACTGTATTTCCATCTCAGGAGTTGATGACATCAAAGACCTCTTGAGCTTCGCTCTCGTGGTCTCTGTGATGTCATCAACCCCTCGATGGAAATACAGCCTTGTTGTGGATGGTCTCCCATCCACTATTCTATATGTTTTAGTGATTTACAACATTGCTGGCATACTGCAAAACAGGAATTCCACTATTTTCATTGGGATCCAATTCACTTGGTTCACACATAAAGGCATGTGACTACCAATATGGCAGCAATGTTGTACTGCAGCTCTGCAGCAATGATGACATTGCAATTATTTAAGTACTTGGTGGCAAAGGGCAAGATTTCAAAAGGGAGGACACTGATACAAAGGCAAATTTTGAGCTGCATCAAGGTCCCCACATTGCATCAAAACTCACATGGCTTATTTCCAATGGGATGCAAGTGAAACTTCTATGACTTGTGGTAGCTTGTATCAAAAAATTGCAACAACTGCATTGAAAAGGTGGAGGTCTAACTTCCCATCACAACTGCATGGGAAACGGAGAGCTGCCACAAGTCAGCAGAACACCTTCACTGCTTAGAGGTTTGAAGTAACTGCAGTAAGGCATGGTGACAGATGTTCTGCTGGAAACTTCCTTTAAAGAGAACCCCAGGATGTAGAGAAAAAGGATAACATTAAAAAAGTCTGTACTCATTTGGAGATTATAACCATTTTCAGTTTAACCTATTTCTGCACATTGGTTTGAGTCACCTTATATAACACAAAAACAACAGTCCTTTTTTTGTACCCTCCCCTAACCTTTCCTGGAAAGCAACTGCCTCTCATCCTGTGCCTCCCTCCACTCTGAATTCTGGTTTGGCACCTTCTCCTGCTAGCTCAATTCCCTCCACTTCCCTCTTCCTACTCCCTCAGTTCTTCTGGCTCCCACACTTTCTGCATACCCCATTCTAAGATTAGGTAGCTGTCTCCTCTTGCTCACCTCTCACCCAGCTTCCCTCTGGAATAACCTTCCCCCTTCCCTCTACTCCTGCTCTTCCCTCGCTTTCAAGCCTTTCTTTGTGACCTCTCTACTCTCACATGTTCCTGCAACTACCCCTTACTTCAGGCTTGGTAATTTGGATACCTATGCCCAATGGCACCCTCTCCTTCTCTGTTACCAGTTGGGTTTATGTATTGTGTGGGCTTTGTATATACTGTAAATAGTACTGTACTGTTCTGACAGACCATACTGTTCTGCTGGTGTTTTGTTCCTTAATTATTGTCACATTGTACTGTACATTGTCTGTTTATCCCCTGTATTATTGTGTAACCTTTTACCATTTTTTTCCATGTCTGTTCTGTAATCCCAGCCCCACCCTTACTTCTAGATGACACCTGGAAATGAGCCTTGGCTCAGTGTGCCTTTCCCAATCACCGATATGTAAATAAATAAATAAATAAACTCCCTAACCATGCTTTCTTTTCTAAATAAATAAAGCCATTCCCTGACCAGGCTTTTTTTCTGTGATTTTATAGATAAGAAAAGAAGAATGTTTGCTGAAGGCATTGATGCAGTTTATGAAGAAATTGATCGTGTTTTGCCAATCAAACGTTCGGGAAAACTGGGAACTAAAGGTATGAATAAGCACTGGATCTTATGTCACCTTGCATAAGCACATCTCACACTTTGGGTAAAGTGTTATTTAAAGCAGTGAAACAATCCTAAAACTGGAGACTTTCAGAGGCTGTCAACATTTGAATGAATGAGAATCTAATTGTTCAGGGATTCAAATGTTAAAAATGTAATCTTGCAGACTACAGGCTAGGAACTCCTGGATGGTCACTATCCTGCTTCATGTAAAGTACAGTAAAAGAAGCAATGTGTTTGTCCCCGTTAAGTAATATTGAGGTTTTTGATAGGTGTGGAGAGTTGGAGAACAAATCAACTCAGACTAAATAAATGCTACAGCATATTTATTTTTTAAACCTTTGTTTTTATTGCTTTTTACAAAAACAAAACAAAGTTACTTCAACAGTAAGTGCAAATCACTAACATGTTAACAATATCAATAACCATTAGAGGAGGACCACAATTACTGTACTTGTTCTTCTTACTTGGGAGGCAGTATAGTGTAATGGTTAAGGGCATTGAGCTGCAAACCTGGAGACCTGGGTTTGAATCCTACAGCCCCCACTTTATTTATTTATTTTATTTATTTGTCAGAGATCAGAATTACAACCCTTTGAGTCAGAGACTCATTTCCAAAGGTTCCGCATCATAAGTAAACATTTAGACACATAAGGTACACATACATACATTCAGTTGTAACATCGGGTTGTTTGGGTGAAAACAGTACAGTTCAAGAGTTACAGCATTTATACATAATATTGTTATGCACAGTTAAACACAGTGTATACAGGGAGGCAGCAAGCATATGTAGTAGCCTATACAATGGTTTAGCTAAGCCTATGGAGTGGCCTATACAGCGGTAGCTACGCATTGTCATACTGCAGTGGACACATTGCTATTATGAACAATTTCAAGGCAGTCTAGGAGCAAGACTTTGTCAATGGTGTTAATTTGGTGATAAATACAGTTCTGGATGGGTGGCAACCCAGTAGCTGGCAGCTCATTGCTGAGGGCACCTATAGCTGAGGGTTGTGAGTATGTGGTTCCTAAGGGCGACTTTGAATGCACTAATTTTAGGGAGACTGGTGACACTTACAGGGAGGGAGTTGAACCAGGATGGGGTCCTGTATGAGAAGGTCCTTTGTGCTAGGAAGGTCCTAACCCATGGGACTGCTAGAGAGGGCTTATCGGTGCAGCAGGTGGAGATGGTGGGGGTTGAGCAGTGGAGAAATGATGCAACTCCAGGTGGCATTAGTCTGAATAGGGTCTTTTTGGCCATAAGGCAGGACTGGTATTGTAGCCTTTCCTCAAAGCTGAGTATTTGAGTGAAGGAGTAGAGGGTGCAGGTGTGTGTTAGCGAGTCAGCACCAGACAGGAGCCTGCATGCTTTGTTGATGGACACTTTTATTTTGCTGAGGGTGGTGGCACCTGCAGCTGCATATATCACTAGACCATAATAAATTAAGGACAGAACTGATGAGGTGATGGCTAGCCAGAGGGACTCAGGTGGTAGGAAGTATTTGTGGCGGTAGAGGAGGTTGATGCATACGTTAGTCACAGATGTGAGAGCTTTAATGTGAGTGTGGAAGTTAAGAGCTGGGTCAAAGGTAATGCCTAGGTATTTATAAGAGGTGACCTGTTCAATGGGCTGAAGGGAGCTGGAGATGATCTGTAGGGGGAGTTTTTTTAGTTTATTTTGGTGGTGGGCAAATGTCATGGCCTTGGTTTTTCAGGTTCATGATAAGTCTATGATCCACGAATCAGCGTTCAGTCAGACTAAAAGAGTGCTGGAAGGAGGTCTGCAGACTGGTGGGGTTGGCATGGGATGCACATAGGATGGCGTCCTCTGCATAGAGTACAACCTTGCCATCACACGAGTTTGGTAGTGCATTGAGGAACAAGCTGAAAAGTAGTGGCCCCAGTATGGACTCCTGTGGGACTCCTAAATGGACGGGGTGGGCACTGGAGAGTGTCGTGTTGATCTTAACGCAATGTGCCCTAGAGGATAGGTAGCTCGTGAACCAAGCTAGAGGGCGTTGGGAGAAACTCACTTGCTGGAGTGAGTCAAGCAGGAGGGGGTGACTGACCATATAGAAGGCCTTGGAGAGGCCAATGAACATGGCTCCTGCAATCTGGCCTTTGTTGAGTGCAGTGTGGAGGAAATTAGAGAATTCAAGGAGTGCCGTGGTGGTGCTATGGCCTGGGTGGAAACCATGCTGCTCCTTGCAGAGTAGGTTGTGGATTGAGAGGTAGTCGGCAAGTTGGTCCGCAACTACCTTTTTCAGGGCTTTAGGGGAGAGAATGAGATCGGTCGGTAGTTCCCAGGGGATAAGTCGTCCCCACCTTTGTGAATGGGAGTTATTACTGCAGTCTTCCAGACACTAGGGAACAGCCTGAGACAGAGGGAGCGGTTGATCAGGCCAGTCAGGGGGAGGAGCAGCACATCTAGGTCCAGGTGGAGGAGCCTTATGTACATGGGGTCATTTAGGGGCTGGACCCATTCAGGGCTTTGGTGAGGTATGACTTGGCTTCCTGAGGGGTTATTGTCCACAGGTAGAAAAGGGGGTGAGAGAGGATGGGCGGTTGGGAATCTGTTATTGGGTCAAAAAAATTGTTGGGAAGCATTGAGCTTAGGTCAGTAAAGATAACATTGAGACTGTATGCTATACCCTTCGGGTCAGTGGTGATGGTGCCATTTGTGGTGAGCTGAAGGAGGGGTCTGGAATTTGCCATTTAGTAGTTTGATATTATCCCAAAACTTACAGGATGACACCCAGGAGGTGATATGGGTAGACCTGTAGAATTCGGCTTTTGCCTTATGAATGGCCCAGGTGCGCTTGATACGTTCAGCTCGATATGCCTGTATATCAGCCGTTTGGCCTGAGTCAGTGGCTCTGTGCCAACGATTGTCTCTTTTCCTTAGTTGTAAAAGGAGGGATGGGGTAATCCAGGGAGCATTGTGCTCCTTAGTGTAGGCCTTTTTGGGGGGGGCAAAGGTGTCACAGGCCAGGTTAAAAGAGCTAGTGAAGTAATCAAGAGCAGCATCAATGCTGGGGGCAAGGTACATTGGGGACCAGTCCCACTGGACAAGATGCTGTTTGAATTTTGTGATGTTACCTGGACAGAGGCGCCATCTGACTGTGACTCTGGGTGTGTGTTTAGGTAGCATACCGGACCACATGAAAATCACTGGGGAGAGGTCACTGAGGGAGTTTGGTAGGACCTGGATGTCCATGATTTTGTGGGGTCAATTGGACAGGATGACATCCAGTAGAGTGCGTATGCCGGTAGAGGGGTTGCGTCTAGTGGGCCGTGTTATCATTTGGGAGAGGTCCAGGGCTGCGAGTGTATCCTTGGCTGAGGCAGCAGAGCTGGTGAGCCAGTTTATGTTGAGGTCACTCAGTAGTATGTGCTCAACCTTGTGGGGGAGGCTGGTGAGGCACTCCATGAGGGAGAGGAGTGCAAGGGATTGTTTGTGTGGGGTAATGTAGGCCACTGTGATGACAAGGGGTGCCCTTGAGGGGTTGGGGTGAATTTTATGGACATAGCTTGAGTGCCGTGATCTAGTTTTGGTGGGGGTAAGGGTTGGCCCATTACAGTGTCATGTAAATACACTGTGCAGCCAGCACCCTATCTTCTCTGAAGGGAGAGTATCCAGGGATGGAGAAGAAAGAGTCAGGGGTAGATTTGGAGAGCCAGGTCTCGACCAGTCCAAGGATGTCTGGTTGGTGCTGCATGACCCAACATTGTAGGGCAGCGGATTTCTTTAGTATGCTGCATATGTTCATGGATGTGATACGTAACCCAGAGACATGGGGAGAGCATGGTGGGCCAGAGGTGAAGGGGCCTGGGTTGGGGTGAACATTCCCAGATAGCATAAGCAGCATGGAGATTATCCTAATCAGTGGGATGTATCATCTATATCGCTCTTGGGGGGAGGTACAAGTCAAGTTCATGGGCTTGGATCATGGTATTGGAAGTGAGCTTAGGGTAGGAATAGCGAAGAAGAGGGCTGGCCATGGGGAGTTTGGGTAGGCCAGAGGCATGGGAAGGTGTATTGGTGGGCGTAGGGGGGAGATATAGGGGTAGCCAGAGTGGGGGAGCTACTGGAGACGGCTGGGGTGAGCTGCTTGGGGATGACACATTGGGGGGGCACAGTAGTGGGATAGATAGCATCAGTAGCAGGAGAGGGGCCAGTCTGCAGAGGTGGACATGAGCAGCCATGGTCATGTGTTGTGGACCATCATGGGCTGTGTATAAAGGGGAACATACTGACACCCTGAAATGAGGGAGTCACTGTGTTACAGTGGTAGAGTGATGGACTATGGTGCAGAAGGTGCCAGGTTTGAGACCCAGGAGGGGGCTCCTTGAGGTACCTGGGTAATCTAGCGTGGCCATGAGAGACGACCCATAAAAAAGGTGTGTGATGTGCAGAGAAAGTGAGGTATGGTAGTGACTCCTAGTGGCCACTAGAGGAGGGGCAGTGTGGGAAGAAGATGGTGCAGGAGGATTGGAGATGAGGCAGTGAGGAGATGGGCAGGTGGTGGATAGGGCAGGTGTTCAATGGGGGGAGAGCTGGGAGGTATTATGAGAATAAGAGGGGGGAGGCGAGGAGGAGGGGGATATTAGAGTGTCAGGCAGGAGAGAGGAGAGGAGAAAGACTGGGAGAGAGACTTGGAGAATCTAAGACAGGAGATTGCTGAAGGGCCCTCTGATGGGGAGTTTGTATAACCTGCTAAGGGGAAAAGTAAGTACTTAGCCAAAAACTGAACAGGAAGTCACATGACCAGGGAGGTCCTTAAATGAAGGGCTGACTTTGGGTGGGAGGGTGGCTGGGGTGGGTGGGGCAGTTGAAGTGTAGCATTGACGGGCTAACACCCTCCACCAAACAAGCTGTGTAGAGAAGGCATCAGGCCTTACCTATTTGTGCCTCGCAGCCCTCGCTCTCTCCTGTGGTTGTTGTGGGAGTCCTGGCTGGTGATGTCTGCCAACTTGCATACTGTGTGACCTTGAGCAAGTCACTTAACTTCCTTGTGCTCCCAGGTCGCACCTAGAAACATGCTCTGGCTTAGTGTGCCTTTCCTGGTTAAACAATTTCCTCTACCCCCCCCCCCCCCATCTGATGCAAGATTAAGAAGGGTACTTCAGTAATTGTACCATAAGCTTTAACAACAGAATCCAGAGGCTACTGGAGTCAATGCAATGCTACAATAAAAAACGGGTTAATAAATCTTATTCCTTCCTTTAGCATGTCTTTGAGTCAAAACTTTTTACATTCAACCCTACTCAAAATGGCCACTGCCACCTAACCATTTCTTGACACTGGCTGTCCAGAGCCATATGCAACATGATACTAGAGCACAAGACAGCAAACGTTAAAGCACAACTTCTCCTACTCACAGATACAGAAAAGGTCATTGTTTCATACATAGTCATACCATACATCATTGATTAGAAGCTGCACTTGAAAATAAGCACAGGCTATAATGAAACATTTTAATAAAAGACACCCTCAAATAAAAGCCACGCCCTCTAGTCATGTTGGATAAAGCATCTCAGATGGGACTTATGCAGTGCACTGAAGAAGTTACCATCTGATGTTTAGTGGTATCATCTCTTCTGTGATTTTAATCCCCTTTAAATAATATCATTACTGCATTTCATATGCTCTTAGTTGATCTTTAGATTTATTTTATTATGAAGTAGACCATGTACAATACACTCGGTCAAATGCTGGATGTGTTAAAAGTTGGATTTTTCAGTACAAACCAGCCTTGAATATAAGTCGCAGGCCAAAATGCAAACTTTTCATACAACTGTAGCTGCTATTCAAAGATATACTGTGTATCAGTTTCATAAAATTGTGGCTGCCAAGCTCCAGTACAAACAATCACTTACAGGAGAGAGAATGCAGAATGGGAGGGGGGGTGGGCATAGAACAGTGGCATCTGTCCTAGATAGACCAGCACTCAAAGGCTAACTGCAAAATAAAGCTACCATTTTATTCACCAAGAATAAATAACCATAAATGTCCAGAAGAATGAAATACTCACAGTAGTAATGTTGTTTCTTCCAATGGATCCCTCAGTATGTTTAACAACAGTAAACATTCCCCAGGAATAAGCAGTCATGGAATTTTAGAATTTCCTGCTAATGATGGAACTTTAGAATGAAATTCAAACTCTGCTGTGTGGTCATGCTCACCCTGCCCTCCAATGTCAGATTTATTTCTACAGCTAGGGTAAGCTGTGAGCACTAGAATTTAATTTAGCTTTTTGTTGACCAGGTAAGTGCCCCAGACAAATTCTGCTTATTTTCAGGCACGACCCAGGGGAAGGGGATACAGATGAATGCTAACTAACCTTGAGCCAGATTAAGCTGTTGGTGGTATTTTTAGTGAATGGGGTAAATTTAGCCAGGGCACCAGGGAAATTCCCCTACTCTGCATAGGTGGAGCCTTTGCGCTGGCTGCATGATGGCCAGTTCGCATGATCCCCTGGAGGAGATGGATGCTACTAGCTCAGGGGAGTGGGCCTCCTCCTCTTTGCTACCTTTACTAGAGGCCTCAGAAGAGCATTTGGATGTTGCTGCTACGAGTGGCACGACTATAATCGAACCGGATTCTGTTTCTCCTGCTGTGCCTATTGACAAGATTTCAGATGTACCTGTTCGGGCTGGGGCTCTTTCATCTGCTTCCAGCCTTCAGGAGAAACGCCTGGCTTTAGTCCTGCAATTGCAGCTCCTCGACACTGAGATAGCGTCTTCTGCGCAGGCATCACCACGGACGCCTATTCACAGCCCTTCTTCCCGCAATGCTGACTCTGGAAAGCCCCCAGCCGACGTCCTACATGCGGAATTCACCTCTGTCTCTTCCACATTAGTGAAACCGCCGACTACTGTTGCCGATCGACTCCAACCCACTTTGGAAGCCGACTTGCACCAACAAGATAGCGGACCCCTTACTACTGCCTTATCTAGCGATGGCTCATCAACTGTAAGTGCCTCTCTTCTGACTGTTGAACCTTTGCCTGTTTCAAAAAAACCTCCACTTCCGCAGTATTTTTTTTTTCTGCCACTCAAGAACCTGTCTGGTCTAAACGTGGAAGTTCCTCTTTCCACAAAAAGGCTAAACCCAGCCAGGACGATCACACAGACTGGTCCCCAGATAAAGCGCTGAAAAATGCAGGTTGGGAGAAGGGTGTTGGAGGGGTTTGGACCCCAGACTCTCAAGACCCAATATATTTGAATATGCTTAAAAAATCTACTGTTAAGGACTTCACGAGCTCCAACGAACCCCGGGGTGTGACTCTTTCTCAAACCACTATGGGACCTGACTCTCTTAGTAATTGTACTAAACCCACTGATTCTGTAGCAGGTTATGGTTTGGAGGGTACTAAGACTGTTTTTTCGGGACCTTCTTTGTATACTTCTGCTACTGTATCTAATGGTACTAATTTTAAGCTTGCAGATTTATTTTTTTCCAAAGGTGAACCTGCACCGAGAAGAAATGCAGTTAGACTGCTTTATAAGGGCGGTTTAGAACTCCCCCCTGACCGTTTGTATGTTGCCAAATCCCTACTTAAAGGGTCTATGAAATTTTTTCTTCAGAGATTTTGCTTTAATTAATATTGGTAATTCAAACTTCGATTAGCTTTAAGCAAATGTCTGGAACCTTTGACGATTTTGGGTCAATATGATAAGCTACAATCCACACCTGTTTGGTCCCTTTTCAAGCCATTCCCCTCACTAAACCAGCTATACGTAATATTACCGTTGTTTTCAAAAATGAAGGTGTCAATGTTGAAGACATTCTATTTTGGTTGAATAAGCGGTGTGAGGTTCTGAACCGGCCTGTTCCTAATCTTGACAGTGAACAAATCTGGGATGGTAGTTGGAGAGTACGAGTTAAACTCTTTCCTACTAACACTGGCCCGAAACATTTGCCTAATTTCTTTTTTTTAGGTAAAGACAAGGGTTTCATTTTTTATGCTGGACAGCCCAAGTTATGTTTTAAGTGCGGTTCACGCACTCATTTGAGTTCAGCCTGTGACACTCTAAAATGTAGTCACTGCTTTGAATATGGTCATACTTCTACAAAATGCTCAAATTCTTTTAAATGTAACCTGTGTGAGGGAACTGGCCATGCTTATGGCCGATGCCCCTGGGCATCTCATAATAGGGACAATTGTCCTTCCCATGACGGTTTAATTACTGTCGCCCAACAGTTACACGCTCATAAATTGGCCTCTTCTACCTTGGACACTGATTCCCCCCCTTTACCAATAGTTACTTCCGACAACCTCCCCACAGTCCCTGCTTTAGATTCCCAAACTTCCTTGAAAATAGTATCTCCTACTGATCCTTCTGTCCCTCCTCCAGTTACTAATTCTACAATACCAGATAATGCTATGCCTCCCCCCCATACAGGTTTAGACGTAGATGTTCCTAGTTTTACTACTGTCACTCATAAAAGAACTAGAAAGAGCCTTGCTGTGGCTAGTCGCAGTAAAGATAACACTCCTCGTACTTAGCAAACCCCCAACAAATTTGCAGTTTTAGCCACTGATCTCTCTGACAAAGACTCTGGGGGGGAAGATACTGATACCTCATCACTTCGCTCCTTCCCTGATGGGGCTGATGGGGCTAACACTGACCCAATAGCCAAGCGTACTAGGCAAAGTCGTAGGGCTAAATCTCCATCCACCTCTTAACTATGTCTTCCCTAACTATTTGTTCCTTGAATGTTAATAGTATTAAAGGGAAAAAAAAGTTGGGTGGGTGTTTTTTAACCCTTACAGACCTCAACTGTGATATTTTCTGTTTAGTGGATACCAGATTAAAAACCCATGGGGAACTATTCCAGGCCTCTAAGGCATGGGCTGCTGGACCCTCATTTTGGTCAATCGGACCAGACGCTTGTGATGGAATTGGTATTTTATTCTCCAGTTCTGAATTTCGGATATCCAGACTAGTAGACATCTCCCCTGGTAGAGCCTTATTATTGGATTTTTCCTACAAATCTGAAAGATTTTGGTTGATAGGGATTTACGCCCCTCAAACTAAAGCCCAGAGGGTTTCACTTTTTCATTTGATTAAGCCCTATTTGTACACATCCAGACTACTTTTATGGGTAGGGGATTTCAACTGTGGCTTACATCAATCAGATCGGGGCCTTCAGACCTCTAAGCTTTTTTGTGATTCCACAGCCTTAAATGATATTGTTTCCACTGCAAGGCTTGTGGATGCATATAGGCATTTTCACAAATCTGGAGGGTTTACATTTTTTAAGGGGATGTTGCATACCAGGATTGATTTCATTTTTTTATCCAAGGTTCTGATATTACTCTCTTGCAAAACTGTGGGAATAGAATTTTCGGACCATGTTGCTTTATGCGCCTCTTTTTCTTGGGCCTCTGCCCCGCGTTGCAAGAAAGCTGGTTGGCGCCTCAATGATTCCTTATTAAATGATCCTTTTTTTCTTAAAATTTGGCGTAAGGAGTTTCTAGCTCGTTTGTCCGTGGCTGAATTTTATGACACTGGGATGGACTGGTGGGAGGCCTCTAAACAAAGTTGGAAAAAACCTTTTCAAAAGAAAGCGGCTGATAAACAAAATACCAGATATTTGAATTACTTATCTTTGAGGCATCAATTACAGCACTTAATTTCCCTGGCTAGTTCTACTACTCATGACTTTAGCCCACAAATTAAAGAGATTAGTGCTCAAATGCGATTGTTTCAGTACAATCGAGATGACTCTTTGGGTCAGGAAGCTCATTTTGGTACCCGTGTCACTAAAGGTTGTCTTGATTATTTTCGAGCCTGTAAAGTTAGAATTGAAACTAAACTAGTTTCATCTTTCCAATCTCAGACTGGGGAATTAATTACGTCACCTGAAGGACTGCTTAAACATGTAGAGCATCACATCTTTAATATGTTTGGAACCAAAGCTGATCATGTTAATGCTGAAACCTTTCTTAATTCATTGCAATTACCTCAGCTTTCCAAATTTGACCAAGACATGCTGTCTCTTGATATCACTGAACAAGAAGTACTGTCGGCTATTCATAGCTTAAGCCCACATTCTGCCCCGGGGTCAGACGGGTTGACTGCACACTTTTATAAAACTTTTTCCACAGATCTTGTCCCTGTGTTAACTCTATTATATAATGAAATGTTAAGTTTTGATACTTTGGCTAACTCAATGAAAGAAGCTTTGTTAATTTTGCTTTTCAAAAAGAAAGGGGATCCCTCTGATATTAATAATTGGAGACCTATTAGCCTGTTAAATGTAGACTATAAGATTCTTGCTAAAATTTTACTATCCAGAATGCTTAAAATTGCGTCCCAAATGATAAGTTCTACCCAAACTTGTGGTATCCCTGGAAGATATCCTTATGATAACCTTATTTTATTACGTGAAATATTCGCTTTAGGAGACAAAAAAAGCTATTTCAGGGTGGATATTAAGCTTGGACCAAGAAAAAGCTTTTGACAAAGTCTCTCATGACTACCTATTTCAGGTGTTGGCAGCTTTTGGGTTCCCGGTGCGTTTTCTTTCCTGGATCCGCCTTTTATATAAAGATGTTGTGATACGACCCAATGTCAATGGCTGGGTGGGATTTCCCTATTTCTCTAGCCTGTGGTGTTCGTCAGGGATGTCCGCTAAGTCCGCTACTTTATAATTTTTATATTGATACTCTTTTGAGAACAATCTTTCTTTGTCCCCACATTGTTGGATTACTTTGTATCCCCTCCTCTCCACCAATCAAAACATTAGCTTATGCTGATGATTTGATTTTGGCAGTTGATTTTACAACAAAACAGGATGCTATTGTTCAGGTCCTTCATACTTTTTCTTCAGTTTCTGGCTCAAAAATAAACCTTAATAAGAGTATACGTGTGCCATTAGGGCATGACTCTCTTCCCAGTAATGGCCTTTATGCCGGTGTTTCTGTTAAATTAGAATCTTTTCGGTATTTAGGGATTTTTTTTGGATGCAAGAACATGCAAGTCCACAATTGGAACATTGCTTTAAAAAAAGCGGACAGTTTGATTGCTAGTTGGAAGCGCCATTTAATTGGAAAGAAAAAAAGAATTGTGTTACTTAAAACTTTAGTTGTCCCTATTTTTTTATATCTTAGCTATGTGTTTCCGCTGCCTATATCCTTGTTTACTAAATTAAATGGAATCTTTTTTAAGGGTTTCTGGGGATCCAGATTAAACCCTATTAAAAGGAGTTTTACGTACAGGCCTATTAAAGAAGGTGGGATAAATATGATCCACCCTGTTGCTTTTTTTTACAGCCTTTTTCTTAACTATAATTTTGGAAAAGCTCTAAAACCTGGGGATACTTTTGGAAACCCTATTTTATGGCATGGTTCTCTTTTGTTTGGATAATTGGAATGTTCATTATAAGGGTATTATTACCAAATCTCACGATATTCCTGCCTATGGGAAGAAAGCTTCAAGTTGGCTTTAACTTGGAGCCTTCTCCCTCAGGATTTTGTGTCTTATCCAGATTGATGATATATAATAGAATTTGGAGGCTGGAGGCCCAGGAAGAGTAATTTTCCCTTGTGCCCCCTAGTCGTCTCCCTTGGGTACTCCACCAACTTCAGAATCCAAGGTTGCCATCCTATTTATGGGACATGGTTTGGTTATGTAACTATGATAGATTAGGGGTTAATAATAATCACAAACACAAAGCTTTGGATTTGAGGTACTGCCCTAGAGTTTCTTGTTTCCACATTTTTGAAACTCAACAACATCTGTTTTCTGAATGTCCGTTTTCCTTAGGTATCGGGTCTAAATTAGCTGTTGATTGGTCAGAGCCTTTACTCTCTAATGTTTCTTATGAACATATTATGTTTTGTACCAATGACCTGCTTAATGATAAATACCATGTAGATACACAGTATATGATTTTTGCTATTATTCGATATTACATATGGCAAGCAAGATGTTTATTAGTTTTACATCAAAAAACTATTCTTAAAGTTGAGGTCCTTTGTAATATTCGAACAGCTTAATGTTCTGTTAAGAAAAATTATTTTTTAGTTTATCCTAGTCTTCAAGCTGAATCTCTGTGGAAAAATTGTGATGCTTTATTTTCTATTGTGTAATTCTGGCTTGTTTTTGTTCTAATTGTTGATCTGTGTTTTGTTTTTCTTCTGTAATGAAGCCCAATTTCTTATCAATAAAATTCCCCTACTCTTTTCAAGAAGTGCCATGGGACCTTTAACATCCACATGAACTATCACCAGACAGGCAGATGGGACCTCGGTTTAACGTCTGATCTGAAAGATGGCACCTCAGGAGTGCAGCACCCTCCTCATGCTGTACTGCAGTGTCAGTACCGGGATTTAACCCAAGTGCCTGATATGGGGATAGAACCCACAGCCTTCTGATCTCTCTGCCTCAGGTGCGAATGTGTTACCTCTGAGAATTAGCTAAATGGTTATGAAAATATTTTTAAAGAACATCTTTCCTGGTGCTCACACCAAAAACTGTTGAGAACCCTTACCTCCCCTAAAGTTGGATCCTGCCAAAATTACAATTTTTCATTATCCCTATTTTGGAAGGGAATGGATTGTAATTTGGTTCTTTGGAGCCTAGCCACCAATTCCTTTCCAGTTTCTAATACAGCGATCTGCCCATTTTTCTTATGTCACTACTGTATGTGGAGAGCATGGGGACATGATGCAAAGACATGAACGGGGCTGTTTTTAAAACACTTATTGACATATTTTAGATCGCCACCACAAACATATCAAGGGCACTGCTCAAATAACAAGGACCATATTACTTGTAGTTGAGCAGTGCCCTTGATTTGTTTGTGGTGCCATCTAAAATATGTCAATCAGTGTTTTAAAAACAGACCCATTCATGTCTTTGGAGCATGTCCCCATGCTCTCCATATAGTGACATAAGAAAAAATGTGTGGATCACTGTACCATAACGTGGAAAGATTCAGTGGCTCAGCTTGATGGAGCCAAATTATGATCCCTTCCCTTCCAAAATAGGGGCAATTAAAAATTTTAACTTTGGCAGGATCCAACTTTGGGGCAGGTAAGGGTTCTTCCTAGTTCTTTGTGGGGGGAGTAATATTACACACTGCAGGAAACGTGCTATTTAAATTTTCACAGAAAAAATTGAAAAAATGTTTGAAACAAGGCAGAACAAACCTATTTAGTTTGAAAAAAGGAACTTAATTCAGATCACTATAAGCAACATTGTAAAGGCATTGTAACAAGTAATGCTTAGTTCCAGAAGGGGAGGTAGGGATTAGGGATTATTAAACATAGTTAAAGATCCCTTGTAAGAAACAACATAACTGCACATTAAAGATCTCTTGGAAGAAATAACATTACTACGCAACTCATTTTTTTCTTCAAATCCCAAGAATACCTCACTTACATTTAACAGCAGACTCATAGCAGTACCTTGGGAGCCTGGGTACAAAACCTATTAAGGTAAAATGTTCTGCAATGCAGCAGTGCCAAAACTGGCATCCCTCCTGGACTATATAACCAGACAGTAGTGCTTTGTGAAAGTGTGTACTGTTCTCCTGGTAGTTGCTTTATAGATTTTCTGCAGGGAAATCCTTGATGCTCCCACAGAGGCAGAGGTATAGTACCTCTTGTACAATGAGCCCTAATACCTCTGGGTGTCAGTTTAACAGTTTGTCATACCAGAACTGTATGTAGGAGACTATCTAGCAAGAAATGGTCCTCCTGGATACTGGTTTACCCTTTTCCACTTCACTATAAGTTACCTTTTTCCACTTCACTATAAGTGATGAGCAGTTCAGTACTAGTGGACCTGACATCCTTTGTGAGGTCCTAGTAGTAACTTGGTGCCCTTTTGACATCCAGTTAGTGGAGTGTTTCCTCCACTGAGCTGGATTTTTTAGGAAAAACACAGGAAGGGCAATTGACTGATTAAGGTGGAATTCTGACACCATCTTAGAAAGGAATTTCCTGTTTGTCCTTAGAACAACCTTGTCCCTATGGAAAATTATGTAGAGTCTTTGCAGAAGGCTTGTAGTTCTCTTACCCTTCTAGATGACATTGCCTCCAAAAAAATTGTTTTCCAGATGCCATACTTCAATACAGCAGTGGCCATAGGCTTAAAATGAGCCTTCATCAGCTGGACAATCCACATATTCAAGTCCTATGGAGGGACAGAGTCCCTCACTGGAGGTGACATGTGATTAAGGTCTTAGAAAAATGTTTACAAAATGGGTTGCAAAGCCACTGACCTATAGTTACCCACTGATGTATAAGTTGACACTACTGAAAATGTACCTTCACAGTTGATGGCCTTAGAACCAGTCACTGGAGGTGGACTAGGTAGTCTAGAATTGTAGACAGACTTGTCAAGATGGGATTAATCTGTCTAGGAGTACACCAGAAGGAAAACCTCTTCCATTTTTAAGTATTATGTTTTCCTAGTTCCTGGTTTCCTAGAAAGCTTCAGCACCTTCATCACTTCTACTGAAAGATTTAGCCCAGAAAACTCTAGCTCTTCAAGAAGCATGCTCTGAGGCACATAGTTTTAAGATTTGGGAATGTTATCCTGCCCAGAGACAGTGTCAGCAGATTGTATATCAGAGACAGACTGATAGGAGGCCTTTTGGAGAGGGACAGGAGCATGGCATACCACATTTACCTGGCCCAGTCTGGAAACATAGAAACATAGAATTTGACAACAGATAAGGACCGCTTGGCCCACCCAGTCTGTTCATTTCCCTACCTGATGGATGAACTGCAGATTCTAGTTAATCAACAGCTTACTTCCTCCTACCCCACACCAGAATTGCCTTATGCCTGTCCCATGCATTCTTGAATTCTCCCACTGTTCCTGACTCCACAACCTCCTCAGAAAGGCTGTTCCATGCATCCACAACCCTCTCTGTGAAAAAATATTTTCTAACATTACCTCTAAGCCGTCCCCCCATCTTCAAATTGTGCCCCCTTGTTCTTGCACATCTCTTCTTCTGAAAGATGCTTCCCTCTTGTATTTTGTTAATTCCCTTGAGATACTTGAAAGTTTCTATCATGTCCCCCCCCTCCCTCCTTTCCTTAAGGGTATACATTTTAAGCTGCTTCAGTGGAGCTATGAGAATCATTGTTGCTGACTCCCTTCTCAGTTTTATCAACACACTAAGTAAGACTGGGGCTGGAGGGAAGGCATACAGAAATTTCCCTGACCAGCTGAGGACTAGAGCATCTTCTGGGACTGAATTCAACAATGAGGGTCTGCAAAAAAGGAGTGACAGCTGGTTGTTCTCCCAGAAACAAAGAGGTCTACTTCTGGTGTGTCCCACTGTCTGAACACTGAGGTTAGCACCTGCTTGTTTAGGGTCCATTCCCTATTTCCCTGGCCAATTCTGCTCAGGGACTCTGCTAGCACATTGTCTTTCTCTGGCAGGTGTATTGCGGATTGCTGAACTTCTAGTGAGTATGCTAGGTTCCAGATTTTCATAGCTTCTGTGCACAACTTTGAATATCTTGTTCCTCTCTGCTTGTTTATGTAATACATTGTTGTGGCATTGTCTGTTCTGATTTGAACATACTGACCCTGGGTCTGGAAGGAAAAAAACTGCATTGCCAGGTAAATTGCTTTGAGTTCCAGGAGACCTACTGTATGTAATCTTGAGTCTCCTGTGTGCTCCAGGTGCCACTCACAGCAGCCTAGGAGGGAGGCATTCATTGTGAACATAGTTGTGGCAGACTGTTGGAGGAAAGGAATTGCCTTCTTCCTTCCACCATTCCAGTGCCTTTAGCAAGATTTGTGTAAAAGGCACCAGTTTAGACAAAGGGTCCCTCCTCTGAGACCAGTGGTCCCTAGGTGATACTGAATATCTTTTATTTGGACCCTGGCCCCTGGTACCACTGCAGTGTATGAGGCCATGTGCCTCAGCAGCCATAGAAAATCATTCGTAGGTGTTGGTTGATATGTTCTGAAGGATTCTGCAGTTGAAATTAGGTTTGCTAGCCTTGCTTGAGGAAGAAATTCCTTCCCTTGCAAGATATCCAGCTCTGCACTGATAGTCCAGAACCTGAACTGGTTCTGTTTGCAACTTTTGAACATTAATGAGGAAGCCCAAGTCCTCTAATGTGTTCCATGTCAACTGTGCAAAGGACTGTGCTCCCTTCTGTGTTCTTTTTTCTGAGACCAGCTAGTCACCCAGGTAGGGGAAAAAAAAACCCTTGTCTTATCAAATGTCCTGCCACTTCAGCTATGCACTTTGTGAAAACTCTTGAAGCTGAAGTGCAGTGAAAGGAAAGGACTGTGAACTGATATGAGTAGTGTCCCCTAGCCTGAACCTGAGGTACCTCTTGTGACTGGGTCTGACTGGTATGTGGAAATAAACATCTTTCAGACCCAGTGACCTCAGCCAGTCTCCTATTTGCAAAGAAGCTATCACTGAGCCCAGTTTTACTATTTAAAAGTTTTCTTCCTTTAAGTGTTTGTTCAGATATCTCAGGTTTAAAATGGGTCAACACAACAATTTTTTCTTCTTGGTTTGGAAGTCTCTTGAGAAAAAGGCCCCTGCCCCATTGAGTAGCAGGTATTTTTCCCACTGCATTTGACTGCTGTAACCTCTGTAGTTCCAGCTCCAACAGTTTTTGTTTGCTTTTTGGGCATGGTGAGGCTGAAAAACCTTTAGGTTCTGCAGTTTGGGGATTTTCTGAACTGCAGGGACAAACCTTGGCCCACTAATTCCGTGACTCAGTTGTCTATGGTGACATTTGACCATTCCTAGATGTAGTAGGCCAATTTTCTTGCCACTGGCAATAGATGGACAACCTGAGCAAATTTGTCAGGGATTTTGTTTCTGCATTGGCTTAGGGCTGGGGGTGCATCTGCATGCCTAGTACCCCTGCCCCTATAGTACTCTTTGTGGAGGGTACTCATAAGAAGATAGGAACATAGGAGGACACAAGTCTACTTGCCATGGTCCATAAAGACTCAATTTCTGTTAAACACCATACACTATCCTAGCATTCACCATGTGGTATCTAGAGCCATTGTTTTTTTTTTGTTGTTCTATTATGTTTTTATCCAGTGTTTTTTCCCATTTTCATCTGCCCCTTTCCCCAGGCATGCACTCGCATGTGTAGAGACACGCGGGTGCCACGTTCCAAGGCACCCTCCTGACTTGCCACCCTCTCCCACCTGCACCGCCACAAGACCTCCACCAAGTGGGAGTGGAACTGGGGGGGCAACAGCCACCCCAGGAGAGGAGAACTGCTGTTAGGCTGCTTGATCCTGCTTCACCCTCCCTTCCCCGTGCCAGCACCCCAACAATCCAAGGTCATTCCCGAACCCAGGTCGCTGGCATGGCACAAGGTGCAGCATCTGGTGCCTCAACTTTCAGTGTGACTGGGCCACACTATTTTCATATTGAAGATACTTAGTGTGTTGCTTTTCACTATACTGGTTGGCAAGCAATTCCATGGGTCAACCACTCTCTGGCTGCACCATTTACCTCTTCTGTTTGTCTCATAGTTTTGACCTTTTAATTGGAATCCATGGGCCATAAGCTCCTTCTCAACTACCTTTTATTTTAGTCCAGCACATTCCCGTAGGCCTTCATTATGTATAGCTTTGTATTCTGAAGCAAATATCTCCTCGTAATCTTCTGTAGTCAAGAGAGTACATATTCAATTCTTTCAATCGCTCCTCATATGTAATACTTGAGATATTAGTTATGCATCTTGTTGCTTTTTGTTGAATTATTTCAAGGATACCAGTACATCTCTTAGTATGAGGTAACCAAAACTGAGCACAAACTCCAGGTGAGCTCTCACCAATGCTCTGTACAGAGGGACCACCACCTGCCTATCCCTACTCCTAATGTTTCTTAGCATGCTTCCCAACATACTCATACCTGTATGAGTTGATTCCATACACTGATTTTTGGGCATTAATTTACTGTTTATAATTACTCCTAGATCTTTTTTGGAGTTAATCCCATGTAATTCTTTCCCTTCCAAAATATATGATGCTCTCGTATTTCTCCTCCCCAGATGTAGTACCTTACACTTATTTAAATCTCATAGGAAACATAAGCACAAGGGAAATATACCCCCTACTCCTACCTCCCCTTCCATAAGGCCTGTAGGAAGTGGAGAATGTTTCTTTTTCAGTATTGCTCTTATAGGTGGTTTTGTACTCATCCACGTATATCAAGTTAGCCTCTGTCTTGTTAGCAGGTAGAGCATTTCCTTCAAAAGGAAACTTCATAGCTTTTGTGTGTTTTTCCTGGGATAGACTGGTAATTCAAAGCCAGATAAAACTTCTTAAGGACACCTCATGGGCTATAACCCTAGAGGCAGTGTCATTTAGGTCCACTGTTACATGCAATTGGTACTTTGTAGCATCCAAGGCTCATCTGGCTGTGTCAGCCATATCCTACACAAGTCACCAGTAGCTTTTTGACTTGGTGCCACTATGGAGTTCCACAGTGCTTTCTGGTACTGAGCTGTTCATGCCAAGTAAGCTGCCTGCCTGAGGAGAAGGAAAGCTGATGTGCAGGCCTTTTTGGCGATAGTATCCAGATTTCCTGGAATCTTTGTCAGGAGACTGGGAGGACAGAATCACTTTGGCCTTATCACAGGTGGCAGTCTGGATCACTCCATCATGGTCAAGGTGGGAGTACCGATACCCTGTCTATCCACCTGATACTTTTTCTCAATTTTCTCATCAATGCCAGCAGCTGAGGTGGGTGCTGGCATGACTTTGTTGCCTTTTTGAGGGATTTGTGAATGGGAAGCAGAACCTCCTTGTGGATACATGAAATATACATGAAATCTACTTCCTCTTCATCCTCCTCAGTTTCATGGGAGGAAATGTTGAGGGTGTTTACCATATGCTTTGTAACCATCTGGTTCTATGGGTTCTGCTTCCTCTTTATAGTACATTTCAACCTCCTCCTCCTCCTCTGGCACTGCAAACAGAACCATACCCTAGGAAGGGTGGACAGGCATATTAATGAAATTTCCCATAGTCTGAAAAGCCTGGAGAAATTGCCATGCCTTTGCCATGTCCTCTGCTGAGGGCATTTCTTTTAAGTCAACTGGCAGCTCCTTTCTATTTTAGGAGGTGGGGCAGAGACATGTTTTTCTTTTTTGTTTCTTTTTTGCATGTATGTGGGCAAATGTCATGGCCTTGGTTTTTCAGGTTCATGATAAGTCTATGATCCACGAATCAGCACTCAGTCAGACTAAAAGAGTGCAGGAGGGAGGTCTTCAGACTGGTGGGGTTGGCATGGGATGCACATAGGATGGCATCCTCTGCATAGAGTATAACCTTGTCATCACACGAGTTTGGTAGTGCATTGAGGAACAAGCTGAAAAGTAGTGGCCCCAGTATGGACTCCTGTGGGACTCCTAAATGGATGGGGTGGGCACTGGAGAGTGTCGTGTTGATCTTAACGCAATGTGCCCTAGAGGATAGGTAGCTCGTGAACCAAGCTAGAGGGCGTTGGGAGAAACTCACTTGCTGGAGGGAGTCAAGCAGAGGGGGTGACTGACCAGATAGAAGGCCTTGGAGAGGCCAATGAATATGGCTCCTGCAATCTGGCCTTTGTTGAGTGCAGTGTGGAGAAAATTAGAGAATTCAAGCAGCGCCGTGGTGGTGCTATGGCCTGGGTGGAAACCATGCTGCTCCTTGCAGAGTAGGTTGTGGATTCAGGGTTTTATTTAACTCTAAAAATTGATTAGCGTTTGCTCATAAAAATGCTAAAACATTGTAAAAATGCAAAGTACTTGCCTCACTGTGTTTAACATACATAACACTTCTAGAAAACGTATATAAATACTTTCTGTACAGTTAGTATTGTCCCAAGAAAAAAACTGCTAATCAATTATTTAAAACCCTGGGATTGTGAGGTAGTCGGCAAGTTGGTCCGCAACTACCTTTTTCAGGGCTTTAGGGGAGAGAATAAGATCGGTCGGTAGTTCCCAGGGGATAAGTCATTCCCACCTTTGTGAATGGGAGTTATTACTGCAGTCTTCCAGACACTAGGGAACAGCCTGAGACAGAGGGAGCGGTTGATCAGGCCAGTCAGGGGGAGGAGCAGCACATCTAGGTCCAAGTGGAGGAGCCTTATGTACAAGGGGTCATTTAGGGGCTGGACCCATTCAGGGCTTTGGTGAGGTATGACTTGGCTTCCTGAGGGGTTATTGTCCATAGGTAGAAAAGGGGGTGAGAGAGGATGGGTGGTTGGGAATTTGTTATTGGGTCAAAAAAATTGTTGGGAAGCATTGAGCTTAGGTCAGTAAAGATAACATTGAGACTGTCTGCTATACCCTTCGGGTCAGTGGTGATGGTGTCATTTGTGGTGAGCTGAGGGGGGGGTTCGGGATTTGCCATTTAGTAGTTTGATATTATCCCAAAACTTACAGGATGACACCCAGGAGGTGGTATGGGTAGACCTGTAGGATTCGGCTTTTGCCTTATGAATGGCCCAGGTGCGCTTGATACGTTCAGCTCGATATGCCTGTATATCAGCTGTTTGGCCTGAGTCAGTGGCTCTGTGCCAATGATTGTCTCTTTTCCTTAGTTTTAAAAGGAGGGATGGGGTAATCCAGGGAGCATTGTGCTCCTTAGTGTAGGTCTTTTTGAGTGGGGCAAAGGTGTCACAGGCCTGGTTAAAAGAGCTAGTGAAGTAATCAAGAGCAGCATCAATGCTGGGGGCAAGGTATATTGGGGACCAGTCCCACTGGACAAGATGCTGTTTGAATTTTGTGATGTTACCTGGACAGAGGCACCGTCTGACTGTGACTCTGGGTGTGTGTTTAGGTAGCATACCGGACCACATGAAAATCACTGGGGAGAGGTCACTGAGGGAGTTTGGTAGGACCTGGATGTCCATGGTTTTGTGGGGTCAGTTGACAGGATGACATCCAGTAGAGTGTGTATGCCAGTAGAGAGGTTGCGTCAAGTGGGCCGTGTTATCACTTGGGAGAGGTCCAGGGCTGCGAGTGTATCCTTGGCTGAGGCAGCAGAGCTGGTGAGCCAGTTTATGTTGAGGTCACTCAGTAGTATGCGCTCAGCCTTGTGGGGGAGGCTGGTGAGGCACTCCATGAGGGAGAGGAGTGCAAGGGATTGTTTGTGTGGGGTAATGTAGGCCACCGTGATAACAAGGGTTGCCCTTGAGCGGTTGGGGTGAATTTTATGGACATAGCTTGAGTGCCGTGATCTAGTTTTGGTGGGGGTGAGGGTTGGCCCATTACAGTGTCATGTAAATACACTGTGCAGCCAGCACCCTATCTTCTCTGAAGGGAGAGTATCCAGAGAAGAAAGAGTTAGGGGTAGATCTGGAGAGCCAGGTCTCGACCAGTCCAAGGATGTCTGGTTGATGCTGCATGACCCAACATTGTAGGGCAGCGGATTTCTTTAGTATGCTGCATATGTTCATGGATGTGATACGTAACCCAGAGACATGGGGAGAGCATGGTGGGTCAGAGGTGAAGGGGCCTGGGTTGGGGTGGACATTCCCAGATAGCATAAGCAGCATGGAGATTATCCTAATCAGTGGGATGTATCATCTATACCGCTCTTGGGGGGAGGTACAAGTCAAGTTCATGGGCTTGGATCATGGTATTTGAAGTGAGCTTAGGGTAGGAATAGCGAAGAAGAGGGCTGGCCATGGGGAGTTTGGGTAGGCCAGAGGCATGGGAAGGTGTACTGGTGGGCATAGGGGGGAGATATAGGGGTAGCCAGAGTGGGGGAGCTACTGGAGATGGCTGGGGTGAGCTGCTTGGGGATGACACATTGGGGGGGCACAGTAGTGGGATAGATAGTATCAGTAGCAGGAAAGGGGCCAGTCTGCAGAGGTGGACATGAGCAGCCATGGTCATGTGCTGTGGACCATCATGGGCTGTGTATAAGGGGAACATACTGACACCCTGAAATGAGGGAGTCACTGTTGTACAGTGGTAGAGTGATGGACTATGGTGCAGAAGGTGCCAGGTTTGAGACCCCGGAGGGGGCTCCTTGAGGTACCTGGGTAATCTAGCATGGCCATGAGAGATGACTCATAAAAAAGGTGTGTGATGTGCAGAGAAAGTGAGGTATGGTAGTGACTCCTAGTGGCCACTAGAGGAGGGGCAGTGTGGGAAGAAGATGGTGCAGGAGGATTGGAGATGAGGCAGTGAGGAGATGGGCAGGTGGTGGTGGATAGGGCAGGTGGTCAATGGGGGGAGAGCTGGGAGGTATTATGAGAATAAGAGGGGGGAGGTGAGGAGGAGGGGGATATTAGAGTGTCAGGCAGGAGAGAGGAGAGGAGAAAGACTGGGAGAGAGACTTGGAGAATCTAAGACAGGTGATTGCTGAAGGCCCTCTGATGGGAGTTTGTATAACCTGCTAAGGGAAAAGTAAGTACTTAGCCAAAAACTGAACAGGAAGTCACATGACCAGGAGGTCCTTAAATGAAGGGCTGACTTTGGGTGGGAGGTGGCTGGGGTGGGTGGGGCAGTTGAAGTGTAGCATTGACGGGCTAACACCTCCACCAAACAAGCTGTGTAGAGAAGGCATCAGGCCTTACCTATTTGTGCCTCGCAGCCCTCGCTCTCTCCTGTGGTTGTTGTGGGAGTCCTGGCTGGTGATGTCTGCCAACCTGCATACTGTGTGACCCTGAGCAAGTCACTTAACTTCCTTGTGCTCCCAGGTCGCACCTAGAAACATGCTCTGGCTTAGTGTGCCTTTCCTGGTTAAACAATTTCCTCTACCCCCCATTTGATGCAAGATTAAGAAGGGTACTTCAGTAATTGTACCATAAGCTGTAACAACTGAATCCAGAGGCTACTGGTGTCAATGCAATGCTGCAATAAAAAACGGGTTAATACATTTTATTCCTTCCTTTAGCATGTCTTTGAGTCAAAACTTTTTACATTCAACCCTACTCAAAATGGCCACTGTCACCTAACCATTTCTTGACACTGGCTGTCCAGAGCCATATGCAACATGATACTAGAGCACAAGACAGCAAACGTTAAAGCACAACTTCTTCTACTCACAGATACAGAAAAGGTCATTGTTTCATACATAGTCATACCATATATCATTGATTAGAAGCTGCACTTGAAAATAAGCACAGGCTATAATGAAACATTTTAATAAAGACACCCTCAAATAAAGCCACTCCCTCTAATCATGTTGGATAAAGCATCTCAGATGGGACTATGCAGTGCACTGAAGAAGTTACCATCTGATGTTTAATATATCATCTCTTCTGTGATTTTAATCCTTTAAATAATATCATTACTGCATTTCATATGCTCTTAGTTGATCTTTAGATTTATTTTATTATGAAGTAGACCATGTACAATACACTCGGTCAAATGCTGGATGTGTTAAAAGTTGGATTTTCAGTACAAACCAGCCTTGAATATAAGCCATGAGCCAAAATGCAAACTTTTCATACACTGTAGCTGCTATTCAAAGATATACAGTGTATCAGTTTCATAAAATTGTGGCTGCCAAGCTCCAGTAAAACAATCACTTACAGGAGAGAGAATGCAGAATGGGAGGGGGTGGGCATAAAATAGTGGCATCTGTCCTAGATAGACCAGCACTCAAGGCTAACTGCAAAATAAAGCTACCATTTTATTCACCAAGAATAAATAACCATAAATGTCAGAAGAATGAAATACTCACAGTAGTAATGTTGTTTCTTCCAATGGATCCCTCAGTATGTTTAACAACAGTAAACATTCCCAGAATAAGCAGTCATGGAATTTTAGAATTTCCTGCTAATGATGGAACTTTAGAATGAAATTCAAACTCTGCTGTATGGTCATGCTCACCTTGCCCTCCAATGTCAGATTTATTTCTACAGCTAGGGTAAGCTGTGAGCACTAAAATTTAATTTAGCTTTTTGTTGACCAGGTAAGTGCCCCAGACAAATTCTGCTTATTTTCAGGCACGACCCAGGGGAAGGGGATACAGATGAATGCTAACTAACCTTGAGCCAGATTAAGCTGTTGGTGGTATTTTTAGTGAATGGGGTAAATTTAGCCAGGGCACCAGGGAAATTCCCCTACTCTTTTCAAGAAGTGCCATGGGATCTTTAACATCCACATGAACTACCATCAGACAGGCAGATGGGACCTCGGTTTAACGTCTGATCTGAAAGATGGCACCTCAGGAGTGCAGCACCCTCCTCATGCTGTACTGCAGTGTCAGTACCAGGATTTAACCCAAGTGCCTGATATGGGGATAGAACCCACAGCCTTCTGATCTCTCTGCCTCAGGTGCGAATGTGTTACCTCTGAGAATTAGCTAAATGGTTACGAAAATATTTTTAAAGAACATCTTTCCTGGTGCTCACACCAAAAACTGTTGAGAACCCTTACCTCCCCTAAAGTTGGATCCTGCCAAAATTACAATATTTCATTATCCCTATTTTGGAAGGGAATGGATTGTAATTTGGTTCTTTGGAGCCTAGCCACCAATTCCTTTCCACCTTCTAATACAGCAATCTGCCCATTTTTCTTATGTCACTACTGTATGTGGAGAGCATGGGGACACGCTGCAAAGACATGAACAGGGCTGTTTTTAAAACACTTATTGACATATTTTAGATCGCCACCACAAACATATCAAGGGAACTGCTCAACTAACAAGGACCATATTATTTGTAGTTGAGCAGTGCCCTTCATTTGTTTGTGGTGCCATCTAAAATATGTCAATCAGTGTTTTAAAAACAGCCCCATTCATGTCTTTGGCGCATGTCCCCATGCTCTCCATATAGTGACATAAGAAAAATGTGTGGATCACTGTACCATAACGTGGAAAGATATCAGTGGCTCAGCTTGATGGAGCCAAATTATGATCCCTTCCCTTCCAAAATAGGGGCAATTAAAAATTTTAACTTTGGCAGGATCCAACTTTGGGGCAGGTAAGGGTTCTTCCTAGTTCTTTGTGGGGGGAGTAATATTACACACTGCAGGAAACATGCTATTTAAATTTTCACAGAAAAAATTGAAAAAATGTTTGAAACAAGGCAGAACAAACCTATTTAGTTTGAAAAAAGGAACTTAATTCAGACCACTATAAGCAACATTGTAAAGGCATTGTAACAAGTAATGCTTAGTTCCAGAAGGGGAGGTAGGGATTAGGGATTATTAAACATAGTTAAAGATCCCTTGTAAGAAACAACATAACTGCACATTAAAGATCTCTTGGAAGAAATAACATTACTACGCAACTCATTTTTTTCTTCAAATCCCAGGAATACCTCACTTACATTTAACAGCAGACTCATAGCAGTACCTTGGGAGCCTGGGTACAAAACCTATTAAGGTAAAATGTTCTGCAATGCAGCAGTGCCAAAACTGGCATCCCTCCTGGACTATATAACCAGACAGTAGTGCTTTGTGAAAGTGTGTACTGTTCTCCTGGTAGTTGCTTTATAGATTTTCTGCAGGGAAATCCTTGATGCTCCCACAGAGGCAGAGGTATAGTACCTCTTGTACAATTAGCCCTAATACCTCTGGGTGTCAGTTTAACAGTTTGTCGTACCAGAACTGTATGTAGGAGACTATCTAGCAAGAAATTGTTCTCCTGGATACTGGTTTACCTTTTTCCACTTCACTATAAGTTACCTTTTTTCCCTTCGCTATAAGTGATGAGCAGTTCAGTACTAGTGGACCTGACATCCTTTGTGAGGTCCTAGTAGTAACTTGGTGCCCTTTTGACATCCAGTTAGTGGAGTGTTTCCTCCACTGAGCTGGATTTTTTAGGAAAAACACAGGAAAGGCAATTGACTGATTACGGTGGAATTCTGACACCATCTTAGACAGGAATTTCCTGTTTGTCCTTAGAACAACCTTGTCCCTATGGAAAATTATGTAGAGTCTTTGCAGAAGGCTTGTAGTTCTCTTACCCTTCTAGATGTCATTGCCTCCAGAAAAAATTGTTTTCCAGATGCCATACTTCAATACAGCAGTGGCCATAGGCTTAAAATGAGCCTCCATTAGCTGGACAATCCACATATTCAAGTCCTATGGAGGGACAAAGTCCCTCACTGGAGGTGACATGTGATTAAGGCCTTTGAAAAATGTTTACAAAATGGGTTGCAAAGCCACTGACCTATAGTTACCCACTGATGTGTAAGTTGATACTACTGAAAATGTACCTTCACAGTTGATGGCCTTAGAACCAGTCACTGGAGGTGGACTAGGTAGTCTAGAATTGTAGACAGACTTGTCGAGATGGGATTAATCTGTCTAGGAGTACACCAGAAGGAAAACCTTTTCCATTTTTAAGTATTATGTTTTCCTAGTTCCTGGTTTCCTAGAAAGCTTCAGCACCTTCATCACTTCTACTGAAAGATTTAGCCCAGAAAACTCTAGCTCTTCAAGAAACATGCTCTGAGGCACATAGTTTTAAGATTTGGGAATGTTATCCTGCCCAGAGACAGTGTCAGCAGATTGTATATCAGAGACAGACTGATAGGAGGCCTTTTGGAGAGGGGACAGGAGCATGGCGTACCACATCTACCTGGCCCAGTCTGGAAACATAGAAACATAGAATTTGACAGCAGATAAGGACCACTTGGCCCACCCAGTCTGTTCATTTCCCTACCTGATGGATGAGCTGCAGATTCTAATTAATCAACAGCTTACTTCCTCCTACCCCGCACCAGAATTGCCTTATGCCTGTCCCATGCATTCTTGAATTCTCCCACTGTTCCTGACTCCACAACCTCCTCAGGAAGGCTGTTCCATGCATCCACAACCCTCTCTGTGAAAAAATATTTTCTAACATTACCTCTAAGCCGTCCCCCCTCTATCTTCAAATTGTGCCCCCCTTGTTCTTGCACATCTCTTCTTCTGAAAGATGCTTCCCTCTTGTACTTTGTTAATTCCCTTGAGATACTTGAAAGTTTCTATCATGTCCCCCCCCCCTTTCCTCAAGGGTATACATTTTAAGCTGCTTTAGTGGAGCTATGAGAATCATTGTTCCTGACTCCCTTCTCAGTTTTATCAACACTCTCAGTAAGATTGGGGCTGGAGGGAAGGCATACAGAAATTTCCCTGACCAGCTGAGGACTAGAGCATCTTCTGGGACTGAATACAACAATGAGGGTCTGCAAAAAAGGAATGACAGCTGGTTGTTCTCCCAGAAACAAAGAGGTCTACTTCTGGTGTGTCCCACTGTCTGAACACTGAGGCTAGCACCTGCTTGTTTAGGGTCCATTCCCTATTTCCCTGGCCAATTCTGCTCAGGGACTCTGCTAGCACATTGTCTTTCTCTGGCAGGTGTATTGTGGATTGCTGAACTTCTAGTGAGTATGCTAGGTTCCAGATTTTCATAGCTTCTGTGCACAACTTTGAATATCTTGTTCCTCTCTGCTTGTTTATGTAATACAGTGTTGTGGCATTGTCTGTTGTGATTTGAACATACTGACCCTGGGTCTGGAAGGAAAAAAACTGCATTGCCAGGTAAATTGCTCTGAGTTCCAGGAGACCTACTGTATGTGATCTTGAGTCTCCTGTGTGCTCCAGGTGCCACTCACAGCAGCCTAGGAGGGAGGCATTCATTGTGAACATAGTTGTGGCGGACTGTTGGAGGAAAGGAACTACCTTCTTCCTTCCACCATTCCAGTGCCTTTAGCAAGATTTGTGTAAAAGGCACCAGTTTAGACAAAGGGTCCCTCCTCTGAGACCAGTGGTCCCTAGGTGATACTGAATATCTTTTATTTGGACCCTGGCCCCTGGTACCACTGCAGTGTATGAGGCCATGTGTCCCAGTAGCCATAGAAAATCATTCGTAGGTGTTGGTTAATATGTTCTGAAGGGTTCTGCAGTTGAAATTAGGTTTGCTAGCCTTGCTTGAGGAAGAAATTCCTTCCCTTGCAAGATATCCAGCTCTGCACTGATAGTCCAGAACCTGAACTGGTTCTGTTTGCAACTTTTGAACATTAATGAGGAAGCCCAAGTCCTCTAATGTGTTCCATGTCAACTGTGCAAAGGACTGTGCTCCTTTCTGTGTTTTTATTTCTGAGACCAGCTAGTCACCCAGGTAGGGAAAAAAACACCACCCCCTTGTCTTATCAAATGTCCTGCCACTTCAGCTATGCACTTCGTAAAAACTCTTGAAGCTGAAGTGCAGCAAAAGGAAAGGACTGTGAACTGATATGAGTAGTGTCCCCTAGCCTGAACCTGAGGTACCTCCTGTGACTGGGTCTGACTGGTATGTGGAAATAAACATCTTTCAGACCCAGTGACCTCAGCCAGTCTCCTATTTGCAAAGAAGCTATCACTGAGCCCAGTTTTACTATTTAAAAGTTTTCTTCCTTTAAGTGTTTGTTCAGATATCTCAGGTTTAAAATGGGTCAACACAACAATTTTTTCTTCTTGGTCTGGAAGTCTCTTGAGAAAAAAGGCCCCTGCCCCATTGAGTAGCAGGTACTTTTCCCACTGCATTTGACTGCTGTAACCTCTGTAGTTCCAGCTCCAACAGTTTTTGTTTGCTTTTGGGGTGGGGCATGGTGAGGCTGAAAAACCTTTGGGTTCTGCAGTTTGGGGATTTTCTGAACTGCAGGGACAAACCTTGGCCCACTAATTCCATGACTCAGTTGTCCATGGTGACATTTGACCATTCCTAGATGTAGTAGGCCAATCTTCTTGCCACTGGCAATAGATGGACAACCTGAGCAAATTTGTCAGGGATTTTGTTTCTGCATTGGCTTAGGGCTGGGGGTGCATCTGCATGCCTATTGCCCCTGCTCCTATAGTACTCTTTGTGGAGGGTACTCATAAGAAGATAGGAACAGAGGAGGACACAAGTCTAGTTGCCATGGTCCATAAAGACTCAATTTCAGTTAAACACCATACACTATCCTAGCATTCACCATGTGCTATCTAGAGCCATTGTTTTCTTTTTTTTGTAGTTCTATTATGTTTTTATCCAGTGTTTTTCCCATTTTCATCGCCCTTTCCCCAGGCATGCACCGCATGTGTAGAAGAGCAGGTGCCGTTCGAGGCACCCTCCTGACTCTGCGCCCTCTCCCACCTGCACCGCCACAAGACCTCCACCAAGTGGGAGTGGAACTGGGGGGCAACAGCCACCCCAGGAGAGGAGAACTGCTGTTAGGCTGCTCGATCCTGCTTCACACTCCCTTCCCCGTGCCAGCACCCCAACAACCCAAGGTCATTCCCGAACCCAGGTCGCCGGCATGGCACAAGGTGCAGCATCTGGTGCCTCAACTTTCAGTGTGACTGGGCCACACTATTTTCATTTTGAAGATACTTAGTGTGTTGCTTTTGACTATACTGGTTGGCAAGCAATTCCATGGGTCAACCACTCTCTGGCTGCACTATTTACCTCTTCTGTTTGTTTGATAGTTTTGACCTTTTAATTGGAATCCATGGGCCATAAGCTCCTTCTCAACTACCTTTTATTTTAGTCCAACACATTTCCGTAGGCCTTCATTATGTATAGCTTTGTATTCTGAAGCAAATATCTCCTCGTAATCTTCTGTATTCAAGAGAGTACATATTCAATTCTTTCAATCGCTCCTCATATGTAATACTTGAGATATTAGTTATGCATCTTGTTGCTTTTTGTTGAATTATTTCAAGGATACCAGTACATCTCTTAGTATGAGGTGACCAAAACTGAGCACAAACTCCAGGTGAGCTCTCACCAATGCTCTGTACAGAGGGACCACCACCTGCCTGTCCCTACTCCTAATGTTTCTTAGCATGCTCCCCAACATACTCATACCTTTATGAGTTGATTCCATACACTGATTTTTGGGCATTAATTTACTGTTTATAATTACTCCTAGATCTTTTTTGGAGTTAATCCCATGTAATTCTTTCCCTTCCAAATATATGATGCTCTCATATTTCTCCTCCCCAGATGTAGTACCTTACACTTATTTAAATCTCATAGGAAACATAAGCACAAGGGAAATATACCCCCTACCCCTACCTCCCCTTCCATAAGGCCTGTAGGAAGTGGAGGATGTTTCTTTTTCAGTATTGCTCTTATAGGTGGTTTTGTACTCATCCACATATATCAAGTTAGCCTCTGTCTTGTTAGCAGGTAGAGCATTTCCTTCAAAAGGAAACTTCATAGCTTTTGTGTGTTTTTCCTGGGATAGACTGGTAATTCAAAGCCAGATAAAACTTCTTAAGGACACCTCATGGGCTATAACCCTAGGGGCAGTGTCATTTAGGTCCACTGTTACATGCAATTGGTACTTTGTAGCATCCAAGGCTCATCTGGCTGTGTCAGCCATATCCTACACAAGTCACCAGTAGCTTTTTGACTTAGTGCCACTATGGAGTTCCATAGTGCTTTCTGGTACTGAGCTGTGCATGCCAAGTAAGCTGCCTGCCTGAGGAGAAGGAAAGCTGATGTGCAGGCTTTTTTGGCGATAGTATCCAGATTTCCTGGAATCTTTGTCAGGAGACTGGGAGGACAGAATCACTTTGGCCTTATCACAGGTGGCAGTCTGGATCACTCCATCATGGTCAAGGTGGGAGTACCGATACCCTGTCTATCCACCTGATACTTTTTCTCAATTTTCTCATCAATGCCAGCAGCTGAAGTGGGTGCTGGCATGACTTTGTTGCCTTTTTGAGGGATTTGTGAATGGGAAGCAGAACCTCCTTGTGGATACATGAAATATACATGAAATCTACTTCCTCTTCATCCTCCTCAGTTTCATGGGAGGAAATGTTGAGGGTGTTTACCATATGCTTTGTAACCATCTGGTTCTATGGGTTCTGCTTCCTCTTTATAGTACATTTCAACCTCCTCCTCCTCCTCCTCTGGCACTGCAAACAGAACCATACCCTAGGAAGGGTGGACAGGCATATTAATGAAATTTCCCATAGTCTGAAAAGCCTGGAAAAATTGCCATGCCTTTGCCATGTCCTCTGCTGAGGGCATTTCTTTTAAGTCAACTGGCAGCTCCTTTCTATTTTAGGAGGTGGGGCAGAGACATGTTTTTCTTTTTTGTTTCTTTTTTGCATGCATCAGTTCCAGTGTCTGCACAGAGGGTGCTTCATTTTTACTGGATTCAGGGCTCCCCTTTTGGACACCCTGGTTTCTGTACCATCTTTAGTAGCTTTACCTTTCTTATGTGTACCATTTGACAGGAGCTGTTTCTTACTTTGAAGACCTGGACCCTCATCTGAGACTTTTAGTGATGTCGAGGCAGATTGAGAAGCCACAAGGTCTTCTCTTTTTTTAGCCCCTTTCTTTTGTTTTTTAGGGCAAAACTTTTTACACAGTTTAAAAAATAGTGGTCTGGAATCGGACATTTCAAACAAAGCTTGTGACAGTCTGCCTTTGCCAGAGGATGAAAGCAAATAGTAAAATTTTAAAGCCTGTTTGTCTTGTCTTCTTTTTTTGGTCTGTAAGTCATACCATGCAGTGCAGACCTTAGAGACATTCTGGTTCTCAACTAAAAGAAGTACATTTAACAGCAAGCCCAAATAATGTTAAAAAGGGGTTATTTTGTTGAAAAATAGGGTCTGGTTCTTTAAATGAGAATCACAATATAACTAGCACCTCAGAAGAAGTTAACTAATTGAAAAATGAAGCAACAAATGTCTCCGTTTCAAAATACAATAATTAAAAAAAAATTGAACTGAGAAAAAGAAAGTTAAAAATCACAAAGTGGTTACACAAATGGATACACAAAATATGTTTTTATTTTAAAATTAGAATACAATATTGCAGTGTCCTAAAGACAGGAGCCGCTTCAAGAAATAGCCTCCTCTGGTTCCTGGGAACTGATTTGGAACCAGAGAACCAGAAAATACACACATTAACTAAAATAACACCATAACTAATGCAGAATATTGAGCATTTACTGAAACGCTTTTACACAACATAAATAATAATACAATAAACCATAACTAACCAGAAGTGAGGAGATGATTTTAGGATGACTGTTCTCAACAGAGGAGAAACACATCTGATATTGGAGGGCAGAAGTGAGCATAACAATATGGCAGAGTTTGAATTTTATTCTAAAGTTATATCATTAGTATAAAATTGTAAAGCTCCGGGGCTGCTCATTTCTGTGGAATGCTTGTCATTGCTAAACATAAATGAGAGATTCCTGGGGTTTGAAAATCTTTATTTTAAAATTACCAGCTTCAATTACTTCAGGTGCAACATGTACATTTAATACATGCCCCCGATCATGGTGCTCTTTCTCATTTGAAAGAGACTCCCCTCCTGCACCCTGTTCACCCCTATGAGGTACCTGTAGGTCTCTGTCATGTCACCTCTCGCCATCCTCTCTACCCAAGTGCACATGCTAAGATCCCTCAGTCTCTCCTCATAGGGCTTCTCATGCAACCCCTGCATTATGTTAGTTGCCCTCCTCTAGACTGCCTCCACCTTGTCTGTATCTTTTCTATGGTGCGTCACCAAAGCTGAACACAGTACTCCAGATGGAGTCTCACCAGTGAGCGATACAGTGGTCACACCACCTCCCTCCTCCTCCTGCGGGAGATGCCCCTCCCTATGCACCTCAGCATCCCACTAGCCCTACCCTATGCTTTTTCACATTACCCTGCCACCTTGAGATCATCAGACATGATAACCCCAAGGTCTCTTTCAGTTTACTGTTAGTGGTCCCCCCCCCATCCTATACTCAGATCCTGGGTTCCCATGCCCTTGGTGCACGATACTGTACTTTTTGGCACTGAACCCCAACCATTATGCCCTTGATCACTTCTTCAGCTTCCGAAGTTCTCTTTGCATCTCTCCAACCCAGACAGCCTACAGTGAACCCAGCAGCATAGTTCAACACCAGTAGAGATAAATGTTTACAGACTTGCACCCTCCCTTTCTGTTCGGTTATACTAGGATATCCTGAAACTCCTTTCCCTGACACCCTGTAGCCCAACACCAGGATCCCAAAACGCAAACATCCTGACAGTGGGTTTTGCTTGTTTTTCATGTTTCACAACCCCCTTAATAACAAAGTCTGGTGGGGACAAAATTCTGCTGTTGGGATTTTGCATTTGGGATTCTGGTGTCGGGCTACAGGGTGTCGGGGAAACAAGTTTCAGGATATAGTAGTGATGCCTTCTGTTCCATATTTATTCCTCCACTGTTTATCAGATACCAAATGTCTCTATTTGCTGCACCCTAGCACAGTTCTACTTGACTCATGAAAAGAGTGCAACCACCCAAGAGGGCTTATAGACCTTCCAAGATGATTGTCCTCTGAGGGACAGAGCTGATTTTCCTAATCAGTCTGATCAAGAAGGTGTGCTGCAGCATTGGGGTCTATAAAGAAATAATGGTTATTACTGAATGGGATCATAAGTCTTGCAAGTAGCATCAAGGACAAGGTGATATGTCTTTCTTTAAGCCTGCTTTGAATAGCATGAAGTGCCTTCCACCTTTGCCTAGTCATGAACGATCAGCCATAAAATATCAGGATTGGTTTGTCCCCATGTCCTAGTCATCTCCCTCCCACTGCATGCAGGACCAAATCTCTATGTTTCAAAAAGGAGAAAGCCATCAGGATCATTACGGGGCCATTCTTGGCATATATTGTGCACCATAAGGTGACGTGACCTAATATTCACTCTCCAATAAAATTACCTTTTGAGAGATAAAAATGTTCTTCCAGCCAAAATTTGATACTGGACATCAAATCTTCCCCTTCTAGTTTTTTAAGGAAGCTTACCATTTTGAAGTGGGTATTCGTGCATTGGGTTTCTCCAATCTATTTTGCAGATGTCTGTTTTCACTTATCAGTTCCATGACATTAACAACTGAGTGGTCTGCTTGTTAAATGATTGGCTGCCAACCTAATGTCCTCCACTTTATTTTCAATGCTTGCTGCGCATTGAGTAAAGAAGTCCAACTTGATATTGACTTTACTGACCTGCATAATTAGTTAATTGTTTTTTGCATCTTAAGCATAGCTTAAGCATTTTTGCTGCTGACAGGATAGGGGCCTGATGTACTGCATCACCATGCTGCCTTTGCATTTGAAAAACCATAGTCATTTCATTTGTTCATTTATTCATTACAGATCGGATTTACAACCTTTGAGTCAGAGACTCATTTACAAAGGCACCTCATCATGGGGGGGGAAGGGCAGACATCAAGACAGTTATTACAGTGCAGATTAAAACAGAGGATAACATTACAAGTGCAGTAAAAGGAACATTTAACATAAATACACTTAGGTTACATAATGTAGTAGTTTGTATGTTACTTAGGTTACATAATGTTACAAAATTGTGAGTTACACTCATGGATATAGTAGGTCCTCAGAGAAGACAGTGGGTTACATCCCTGTTTGGACCTAGTAGGGAAGGGGTAGGTCTGGGGCAGGGAAAGGCTGTCCAGTGGACATTGTTGAGCCAGGGGGCAAGGCAGGCGGGAACCACAGGTTACAACAGAGGGTTAGTTGCACCTACAACAGCAGGTATTAAAGATATGGTTTTGAAGGGCTGTTTTGAAGGAGCCAATTTTTGGCAAGTTGGAGATGCAGCTAGGGAGGGAGTTGAACCAGGTGTGGGCTCGGTAGAGGAAGGATCTCTGGGCAAGAGAGGTCTTGGTTCTGGGCACCTTCAAAGTGGCCTTAACAGAGCTATGGATGGTGATGGACGAAGAGGGCTGCTGTAGGGAGGTGGAGACCCCCAGGGGGGAGAGTCCTAGCAGAGATTTCTTAGCAAGAAGGCAGGTCTGGTAGAGCAGCCACTCCTCAAAGTTGAGCAGATTAGTGGTAGTATAGAGAAGGCAGGTGTGAGTGTGGCTGGGGGCACCGGTCAGAAGCCTAAATGCCTTATTGATGGAGAGTTGGATTTTGGAGAGGGCAGTGTTGTCAGCTGCAGTGTAGATGGGCAAGCCATAGTCCATGAGGGTCAAGACAGAGGAGGTGATGACCAGCCTGAGGGCAACCTGAGGCAAGCAGTCCCTGTGCTGGTATAGCAGGCCAATCCGAGAGTTAATGGCAGCTGACAGGGCATTAATGTGGGTGTGGAAGGAGAGGGCAGTATCGAACGTGATGCCTAGGTACTTGTATGTGGTCACTTGTTCTAGCAGGTGCAGAGTGCTGGGGATAATCATGAAGGGGGTATTTTTAACTTTATTTTCGTGGTGGGAGAAGAGCACTGATTTGGTTTTCTTTAGGTTAATGACCAGTCTGCGGTCTCCAAACCACCTTTTGGCTTGGTTGTAAGCTTGCTGGAGGGATAATTGGAGGGAGGTGGGATTGGGATGTGAGGCAACAAGGACTGCATCATCGGCGTAGAGGAGCATTTTACCAGTACATGAGCTGGGTAGGGTGTTGAGGTAGAGACTAAAAAGTATTGGACCCAGGATGGAGCCCTGAGGGACCCCCGGGAGCAAACGGGAAGAGTGCTGGAGAGGGAGCCGCTGATCTTGACATGCTGGGATCTAGCAGAGAGGTAGCTAGAGAATCAGGAAATGGGACCACCAGAGAAGCCAAGTTGGTGGAGAGAGTCGAGTAGTAGGGGATGACAGACAGTGTCAAAGGCCTTGGAAAGGTCAATGAACACTGCTCTTGCAAGGCTGCCAGAGTTGAGAGCAGCATGCAGGTGTAGGGAGAATTCCAGGAGAGCCATGGTTGTACTGTGTCCTGGGCAGAAACCATGCTGCTCTGGGCATATAATGTCATACTTAGTTAGGTACTCAGACAGCTGGATCGACACCACTTTTTCAAGGGCTTTAGAGAGTGGGGGAAGGATGGAGATGGGCCGATAATTGTTGGGGGTGGATCGGTCCCCACTCTTATGTATGGGTGTGATTTCAGCAGTTTTTCAAGAACTTGGGAACTGACCCAGGCATACAGACCAGTTTAGAAGGTCAGTCAGAGGGACTAGGACTTCATCCAAGATGATACGGAGGATCCTGGAGTCGAGGGGGTCACTACTGAGGTTATTGCTGCCTAAGATGTTTAGCAGGTGCAGCCTGGCTTCTCAGGGTGGTGGGGTGTGCAGGTAGAATAGAAACATAGACATAGAAACATAGAATTTGACAGCAGATAAGGACCGCTTGGCCCACCCAGTCTGCCCATTTCCCTACCTAATGGATAAGCTGCAGATCCTAGTTAACCAGCAGCCTACTTCTTCCTACCCCCACCCCCTAGAATGGCCTTATGACTGTCCCATGCATGCTTGAATTACACCACTGATTTTGACTCCACAACCTCCACCGGAAGGTCGTTCCTTGCATCCACAACCCTCTCTGTGAAAAAATACTTCCTTAAATTACCTCTGAGTCGCCCCCCTCTATCTTCAAATTGTGCCCTCTTGTTCTTGCACACCTCTTTTTTTGAAAGATGCTACCCTCTTGGACTTTGTTGATTCCCTTGAGGTACTTGAACATTTCTATCATGTCCCCCCTCTCCCTCCTTTCCTCGAGGCTATACATATTAAGCTCCTTTCGTCTCTCTTCATATGTCTTCCGGTGCAGACCCTGCACCATTTTAGTTGCCCTCCTCTGAACAGCTTCCATCCTGTCTATGTCTTTGCGGAGATTGGGTCTCCAGAACTGCACACAGTACTCCAGATGGGGTCTCACCAGCTGTCTGTACAGAGGGATAATAACTTCCTGTTTTCTACTGGTGATGCCTCTCCCTATGCATCCCAGTATCCCCCAACCCTCCTTGCTGCCTCTCACATTGCTTGCCCACCTTTAGGTCATCTGATGACTACCCCAGGTCCCTTTCCATTTTGTTGTTGTTAGTATCTCACCCCCATTGTGTACTCTTCCCTGGGTTTTGTTTCCCAGGTGCATTACCTTGCACTTCTTAGCATTGAATCTAAGCTGCCATACATTTGACCATTCCTCTAACCTTGCCAAGTCCCTTCTCATCCTTTCCACCCACCCTGTGCATCAACTCTGTTGCAGATCTTTGTGTCATCTGCAAAGAGACACTATTCCTTCCAGTCCCTCTGCAATGTCGCTTATAAAGACATTGAAGAGGACCGGTCCTAATACTGAACCCTGCGGTACCCCACTAGTAACCCTCCTTTCTTCTGAGTGGACTCCATTTACTATCACTCTCTGTGTCCTATTCTCCAGCCAATTCTTTACCCAGGCTGTCATCTTGGGACCCACTCCCAGGCTGGCTAACTTGTATATTAATCTTTTGTGTGGGACTGTGTCAAATGCCTTGCTAAAGTCTAGGTAGGCCATGTCCACAGCCCCTCCCTGATCTACTACTTTGGTCACCCAGTCAAAGAAATCTATCAGATTCATCTGGCATGACCTTCCCGCTGTGAATCCATGCTGCCTAGGGTCCTGTGCCCCTCTGGCCTCTAGATACTCGACAATTCTTTCCTTCAGAAGTGATTCCATCATTTTCCCTATCACTGAGGTTAAACTAACAGGTCTGTAGTTTCCTGCTTCTGCCTTGCTCCCACTTTTGTGAAGGGGAATCACATCTGCCCTCCTCCAGTCCTCGGGTACCACCCCATCCTCCCATGATTTGTTAAAAAGGGTAGTCAGTGGTGTCACTAGTTCTAACCTTAATTCTTTTAGAATTCTGGGATGAATCCCATCAGACCCCATTGCTTTGTCCACCTTCAGTTTTAAGAGTTCTTTCAGAACCCTTTCTTCTGTAAATGGGCTGGTATCAACTTCTGTATCCAGAGTGTTTCTACTGTTTGTTTTAGGTACCTCCCTCTTCATTTGTAAATACTGAGCAAAAATATTTGTTTATTATCTCTGCCTTTTCACAGTCTCTTTCTGCCCACCCTCCCTCCCTTTATTAAGCCTCACTATCCCTCCCTTGGTCTTCCTTCGCTCCCTGATGTACCTATAAAAGGTTTTATCCCCCTTCTTAACTGAGTTGGCTATCTTTTCCTCGATTTGGGCCTTTGCTGTTCTGACTGCTTTCCCAGCCTTCTTTTGTTTTAACTGATACAGTTCTCTGTCCTGCTCCTTCTGCGATTCCTTGTACTTTCTGAATGCTTTCTTTTTCTCTTGAACCTTCACTGCCACTTCCTTTGAGAACCATAGTGGTTTCTTACATCACATTCACACAAAGGCTCATTACCTCTGTGATGGCAGTTTTTATTATTCCCCATTGTTCTTCCACCCCTCCTTCCTGCCCATTTGCTAGTGCATTCCTTAGGCACTCACCCATTTTGGCAAAGTCAGCCCTCCTAAATGAATGGTGGGCAATGCAGGACTGGAGGGAGACAGGTGGGGACTGGGTCAAAGAAGCTGCTGGGGAGGACCGAAGGACCGAGGTTAGGTCAGAGAAGGCAGTGTTAAGGCAATCGGCTATGAGGAGTGGATCTGTGGTGGGGGTGCCACTGATGGAGAGCTGAGATGGTGGGGGGGAGTAGAACTTCCCATTTAGCTCTTTCATATTATCCCAGAAGGTCCGGGCTGAACCCCAAGTGGAAGTGAGGGTGGTCTGGTAGTGCTCTGCCTTGGCCCGCCTAATGGCCCAAGTGTACTTATTGTGTTCTGCATTGTAAACCTGTCTGTCAGATGCCTTTCCATATTCTACAGCAATGTGCCAGAGGTTATCTCTGTTTTTGAGTCTCTGGAGGAGGGGGTGGGGTGATCCATGGGGCATTGCATTTTTTGGAGCGGATCCTGGTGAGGGGGGTGAAAAGGTCACAAGCCTTACAGAAGGCATTTGTGAAGTGGTCAAGAGCTGAGTCAATGTCGGGGGCGTGCTGGATAGGGGACCAGTCTAGCTGGGCTAGGTATTGTTTTAATTTTCGGAGGCCACCAGGGCATAAACGGTGGCATAGAGTGGCCTGGGGCACTGGCTTCAGAGTGAAGGATGACCAGAGACAGAAGACTGGGGAGTGATCACTAAGAGAGTCGGGGAGAACAGTGACATCCTGGATTTTGTAGGGGCAGTTAGATATAACAACATCTAGGAGAGTGCTGGTGCCAGTAGAGTGACTGAATCTGGTGGTCTGGGTGACTAACTGGGACATATCCAGGGCAGCAAAGGAGTCCCTTATATGGGAGGCAGTGGAGGCAAGCCAGTTAACATTGAGATCACCTAGGATGACTTGCTCCACTTTGTGAGGGAGAGATGTGAGATAGTCAATGAGGGACTGGACCACTTGGTTTTAATTCCTCGGGGGTATGTAGGAGACTGTGAGGAAGAGAGTGCCTCAGGCAGGGTCAGGTGTGATTTTTAAGGTGAAGGCTTGAGCTCCATAATCAAGTTTGGGAGCTGGTTGTGCCTGACCTATAAGGGAGTCCGGTACGAGTAGTGCGCAACCAGCACCACGTTTGCCTACTCAGTCTTCCCTGTGTATGGCATATCCAGGGAGAGTGACAGCGGAGTCAGGGGTGGATTTGGACAGCCAAGTCTCTACCAGTGCAATTATGTCAGGGTTGATGTTGAACGACCCAGCACTGAAGGGCAGCAGATTTCTTTAGGAGACTACAAATGTTTAAGGATGCAAAGCGGAAGCCAGTTGCAGTACAAGGTTTAGAAGGGCTGGAAGCAATAGGTCCTGGGTTTGGGTGTACATTACCAGATAATAATAATAGCAGTGTAATTATTCTGGTTAGTGGCCAGTGGCGATGGAGACCCTTGGGTCGACACCCAGCTGAGGACTTTAGAATCAGGGTGCATGGGATAGATAAAGTGTGAAAGGTGGGAGTGGCAGGGGAGAGCTAGGTCCAGGTCAGGCCTTGGAGGGCAGAGGGAGTGGGGGTGTTGGCAGGGTGGGGGTGTTGGGAGGTCACGGGTGTGTCGAGGGTGGGGGAGGACCGAGTTACTGTGGGGTAGTCTGGGGCTGAGGTGCCTAGTGTGGAGAAAAGGTGATCCAGTCTGTGTGAGGTCTGTACCAAGAGGGTGAAGGAGTGCAGACTTAATAATGGAGTGTAGGTACCATAGCAGCTGAGCAGTAAAGGAAGAGTGCCAGGAGTAGTAGAGAGAGATGTAGAGCTGCTTTGGAATGGTTGGGGGGAAACCCCTTTTAGTGGGCGAAAAGACTATAAGCTGCAAATGGGAAAGATCAGTATCAATCTGTAGAAGAGGAAGGGGCAAAGACGGATGAATAGTGATAGACTGACCACACAATAAGTGAAATGAGACAGGAACTATATTGTGTTGGATTGGGTAAGTGTGCTTATAACTAGGCCCTCTAGTGGCTAAAGGATATAATCTGCTAATGGAAAAGTCAAAAAAAAAAAGAACAGGCAGGGAGGTTCTGAAGCAAGTTTTTTTTTGGGGGTGGCACTGCAGCACCTCAATGGGACACCAAGGTCAAGGGTGCAGCACACAGACTTACAGCTCTAAGAGAAGGGCACAGCGCTCAGGGCAGATAGCAAAACCACAGTACCTTAAGACCTCTCTCAAAACCTGAATCAACTCTTAAGAAATTTCTACATCAGTCTAAACATTACTTAAAGTGAGAAATTAAGAACATGTCAAGCAGCGGTCAGTCCTAGCATTAATTTCTTGGCAGCAATTCCTAGAAGACTTCTGGATTGCTGCACAGAGTATGAGAAACACTGGCAAACAGGGGCAAGTGATATTCCTCCAGGCAGGGCCGTCATTATGGGGGGGACAACCAGGACTTTTTTCCCGGGCCCGGAGCTCTGGGGGGGCCCTGCTTGTGCTGATCTGCTTGTTGTTGTTTTGTTTCTTTTTCCTGCCTGAGTAATTTTTCCTGTTGCTGGGGTGGGGGGAGTCTATGTAATTTGATTAACAACGTCACTTTTACATGACGTGGCACATTCGTACGGAGCAGCTCCTCTAGAGCACATAGCGTGTGCTGCTGTCGATGGGCTGTAGACTCATGGCACTGATGCATTGAGTCGCACTGCAGTAGCCGCCCTTGTGGCTTGCCCACTTGCCTCGCCCCAAACATTTTTTTTAAATCTAGCCACATAGCAGCGTAATAGACAACGAGGGCACTACTGGCATGAGGCAACTGGTTGCCGGCCATCACCGGTGTACAGGACAGTCAATGTAGTCACCTTGCCTGGTCAGACGGACATCTCATGCAGGCTTCTGGCCTGGTGATGTGAGGGTACTCGTAGACGGATCATGCAGTGCAGTCGTCAGTCAACCGTCAGCTGCAGCTCATCGTCTTTGAGAAAGTCTCAAGTTACCTCTCACAACCTGAACTTGTCTCCAGTGTTCTCCACTCTCCTCCAGCATCCAACCAGGTAAAAAAATGTGATAATCCTGTACTGTTATTTTATTTGAAGAAAGAAGAATCAAGGTGCAGTCCTGGTCAGCGGTAAATGTTTTGTCCGAATTGAAATCATGATGGGGGCGGGCGGGAGAGCGAGCTTCGAGCCAAAAAATAATTTGGTCTGAAAATCCCTTCTTTGATTCAGAAGTTCGCAGGGAAAGAAAGTGCAAAGATTGAAAAGAGTGGGCTTTTCATCCTTAAAAAACAATACATTTATGCACACCATTCAGTTTGAGTCTTATTTACTGTGTGTCCATTTCTCTTCACTGTGTTCAGCATTACTACCACTGAATTAATTTGCATGGAAACAGGGGCATCCTTGGCATTGCTCCCAAAAGAGTATCTGCTTGTGCTGTTTAACCCTTTCCTTTGGTGGGGGGTAGAGGCCCGGTGGTAGAGTATAGCCAGCCAGGTGCAATTATGTTGCTTCATGAATCATAATTCAGTAATGGTAGTACAAATGGTATGGCTGGAAACTCAAGCAAGAACGGTCCATGATTTGCTTGGCATAATACCACATTCACAGTCTGTGAGAATGTGATATCATATATACTATGGCCACGCACTTGTCCACTGTCTTTAAAAAAAATAAATAAAAATCACAAGCTTTATATTCTGTAATGCGAGGTAGCCACCCACTCTTGCTTGCTCACATCAATGAGTGGAAGCCACTAGCCAGCCCACCAGTCTCAAGAGCTTTTGTCTGCCTGTCTGTCTGTGTGATTCGCACAGACAGACAAATGTGAACTGGTGGGCTGACTCAAAGCTACCAATGTGATGTGAGCAAGCATGAATCAGAACAGTACAGAATAGAGTGGGCTATGACACCATCTATTTGTTTGAGATGCCATTGTTGGTCATCCAGTTGTAATCGACTCCCCACCCCCTACCCCTTCAGCTGCAGATTGTAAGGCTAGACCGAGCCTACAACACCTCTGACTCAGTGGTTAAAAATAATTTTTCATGGATTATGGAAAGCTTCAAAAAATCTTGTTATTAGCTTAAAAAAAGCCCCAAAACTCACCACAGAGCATCAAAACCCCCAGGCTACAGGGGCCTGTAGCACACCCTGGCCCCCGGCTTAATTGGTTAGGGATACAGAGGCCCTAGTCAAACTACCTGTCAGGGGCCCACAAATTCCCAGCTGCAGCCCTGCCTCCAGGGGTAGATGCCAAAATTCAAGGTTCCAACCTGTACCTTGCTTGGAGGGTGAGTGTCGGGCAGCTTCTCTTTGTTCTGCTTACCAAACTGCAGAATGCAGTTTGTTTGAGAGGAGAGAGCCCGAAAGGGCAGAGTTGTCCCCTGGTGAGATAAGGTGAGAGGACGAAATTAAATAGTAGGCTTGGAGGAGAGGGCAGTCAGAAAACAAAAGAGAAATTAACAGTTTGGGAGGGGCTGAGAATTAAACAGAAATAGTTTAAGCAGGGAAGTCCTGAAGCAAGTTGGGGGTTGGGGAGAACATTGCAGTATGCTCAACAGGATAGAGCAGTAGCTTCAATACAGTCGTGGAAGGGGCTCTGATTAACACTGGGGCACAGAGCTGAAAAAAAAAAACAGCGCAGGGAGGTTCACCACACTGTTTTTCACCTCCATGGGCTTCCCCATGTTGAACAGAGCACAAAAATAGCCAACTTGTTCCCCTTGATATCAGGAATTTGAATGCATCAAAAATCACTCTGAAAAAGGACTTTAACCAGATATTTTTACATTTTAATTTACTTGCAGTATCTCCTTTGGAAAGAGCCCTTTGTACTGTAATACTAGCTCTGCCCCTTTCCCCCTGAATGCTGTCATTCTAGAATTAGGATTGCCTTGGGGTTTAGCTAAAAAATCCCAACTTTTAAACATTCAGGTCCCATTTTCAAAGACTTAGCAGTGTGCTAACAGGCTTAGGACCAGAGTAACTCTGCTTTGCATGTTCAAGCAACAGTTAGCACCAGAAGTGGTGTACTGAAAGCCATAATTAACACAATGCAAAGCTGTTGGCATGTGAGCACTAATACAGTAGACTCCAAGACAGCATGCAAATGAGAGATGGTGACATTGATACATATAGTGCGACCTCCCATATTCAACACTTTTTTGGAAGCGTAACCACCTGTCTGTGCAGCTCTAGTTAATGCTTTCAAAAGCATGTTTTACAACTGAGAAAACAGCATGGGGCCTGCCCACCTAACCCGATCCAAAGGCAGCACTTCCCTGGTGTCTGGTGCCCCTCCACACACATAATTCAAGCTCCCTGGTGACTTAACCTCCCACCACTACCACCACCACCACTCCCGGTATCCCCATCCCGTTGTCTCACAGACTCCATGCAATAAAAGGAGCAAAGCTTGAGCTGGCATTTAAATATCCTCATAATAGGATGCTAATGGCCTCTTAGGGCCTTGCACACAAAATGAATTCATTTTCACAGGGATTAGTAATGAACAAATATGGCAACTTAGTGCAGTGGTGCAAACACCTTTGGGATATACTAAAGGATACTTTATTCATCAGCAACCTTTTGCTTAGACATGGCCAACTCCCATCTGTAAACATCAATGGAGGATTGTGACTGAGCACCTGTTAGTGCCATGCTTTGCACTACAGTCTGCTCTGTGATGTGTTGAGTATACTGTACCAACCTTTGTGCCTCGAGCAAAGTATTGCTAGAGAAAGGGACTTTGTGCATTGGACTCACATTATTTTAACTGTTTTTTAGAGTACAAAAAACTCTAAGGACCTGGCACAATTCAAAGTGTGCTCTATAGGTACAGAAACTAAACAATTAAAAATCTGAGAGGGGCAGGCTCAACCACTGGAAACAGCAAATGTTTTGTTTAGATATGTTAGGTGCTAAACACTGTGCCTACCTGCCGCAGATACATGGCACGTAGGTATTCGTATGTCAGAAAGTCATGTATGGAGTCTCCAGTTTGAATGGGCAGCATGTACAAAAGGGGCACATTCCCCTCTCCCACCAGATTCCATGGCTATGCACAACACTGCATGCAAGGCCATACAGGAGGAGTAACTAGGACAGGGCATGGCTACATGCCATTCATTACCCTAGCCCCATTGTGCACAGTGCTGCAGGAGGGGGTGGGCTAAGCATGCAGGGACCCTGCCATAGCTGCTATCCCCCACCCCAACCAGCAGATACCATGGTTTGGCAAATGTCCCCTCCATCCCACTGCCCACAGCCCTCTAAACATGCAGCAAGGGTTGGAGCTGCCAGTTGGGTATTGTCCGATGGTATTGTTCCCTTAAAAAATAGGAAAAAGTTAACTGGTCTCAAATATTCCTTCTCTGATTTATCACAGCAGTCACAGATACTTCAAATGATGCACACCTTATCCAGAGTTGGAAAAAAAACCATAAAGAACACCCCACAAGCACTTTCCAGGTTCCTAACCACTCTGTTTTTTTTTTTTTTTATTAAGAAGTGAATGAATGTGGTGTGGCTTGAATAAATACCCACTGATGAAGATCACATGTGGGACCAACAGCACATGATATAATTAAAACTTTTTAAAGATCTGCTACATTTCACATACATAGTTTAATATATATAATAATTAAAATACTGTTAAGATGTTGAAAATCACACCAACACATTAATATAGCAGAACATATTGCAATTCATAATGTTCAATGATCAAAAAAAGAGATAGGAAACAATGAGGGGAAGGACAGAATGGGGGAAGGATACAGGAAAGAAAAACTACAAAAACTAAGACATGGGAGGAATATAGATAGGATGAAGTATAAGTAAATATAGTATGAGGGGGGATAGAAAGGGATATAAAACAGATGTAGTACAAGTAATTGAAACAAATAATGGGGACTCTTGGGAGGGGGAGTAAAGAACATTAAAACCAGCACACAAAATGGATGTGCTGACAACATTGCAATTCCCTTCTTTTTATCGCACCCTTCTAGATAGCCAGGTAATTTGTCAGCAATTGATGCTGATGATCCACTCAGGTTACTACTGTGCAGTCTTGCTTGCCTGTTACTCCCTTAAAGGAATAATAATAATAATAGTAATTGTAACCCCCCTGCAAATGGGGGTTCCCAAAAGACTTCCAGGAGCTTGCTTGAATGCTCCAAGCCTGAATGGTGTTTGGCATTTAAGCCATTTATCAGTGAGTGTTTTAGAGCCTCTGGTACTGTCTCTTTAAGAGCTGTCTGCTTGCAGACATAATTAGTTGTATGGGGGACTGTGTTCTCTCTGAGTACCACTCGAGCTGCTGCAATTCACTTCATTTTGCAGTCACTAGGAGTGCAAAGGAACCTATCTGAAAGATGTAACTGTTTGCCAGAAATTATTTAGAGTAATAATGAAATTACAGTTTGTCTAACCTGCTTTCTTTGCAGTCAGAACTGTGTCTGCTAGTTCCCATTCTAGTTTTGAACTGCTGAACTGGACCAATCAGTGTGGGGTAGCTAGCTCTAAATGGTGCCTTGAGCGAATCAGAACTTGGACTCATAATCTGAGCCAGCCAAAAGAGGATTGTATGAGCAGTGACTCTGGGAGATGTAGTTTAGACTTTAGTGCCTTTTTGGACCAACAGCAGCAGTCTATTGTGAGTGACAGCCAATCCAGTCAAGAACTGGGAGGAACTCAAAGGAAGTGCCAGTTTGTCGGTTGGAGGTTCAGTTGAGCTTTGGCAGTGAAGAAGGAAGGAGCCCTGTGCTTTTCAGTGTGCAGTTTTAGTCAAAAGCGTGTGTAAGGCCCAGAGTTCGGTCTGCAGCTTGTTAGGACTGAATCCGTCCTGTGAAAAGAATCAAAGGATCTCTGAAGGTAGAAACCAGGCTCACCCTGTAGAAGACTGGAGGAATTGCTGAAATTGCACTCTGTCTGTCAGGAACTGAATCCTGTGTGTTCTCCCGGGTATTGTGCAGTAATTGCGATCGGGATACAGATGCAGCCTGCCTGGTATAGTGCTTTCTTTTATATGGATGTGTGAAGAGGTTTTGTGTACCTCAAGTGAGCCCTGCGGACATTGAAGAACCCTATCTTATTTGGAGGATCGTGAGTACTAATTCAGAATTAAGCTCCCTGTTGAATTGCCACATTAAATCAAATGGAATTACTGTACTGCTGACTGTTTAATTCTCCTTTTCTCTGTGTGAAAGGGCCCTACCAGCTGCCACAGTTTGGACTAGCCACTAGGGCTTGGGTACCCAGGGACAGTAACTGATAGGGATAGGCCTGTGCACAGAGCCATAGGTAGATTATTAGAGTGATAAGCTAATTAACCTGATTTCCCCCTGTCCTTGTTATATCCCCCTAAATAAATCAGAGCTGCTTGTTTCAGCAAAGTTATACTGCCTAGGGTATTTGTCTATGTTAAAGTACTGTACTGTGATTGTTGCACTGTATCTCATTTCACAGGAGGTCCCAATGCCGGAACCACACCTGGCGATAAGTGTATACTGTGAAGGTAATTCTGATATATTGTGTGGGCCACTAGTGGGAAGAAAGGGGGGTTGCAGTGTCCCAGAGGGCTGTGACCAAGTTAGTTTAACTATTGCAAACCCTGACCTCTGGGTGGAGGCACCCGCCATTGGATCCAGGCCCCTCAACCTGTTAGTGGCAAATCAGGCAGGGGTAGTAGCCCCTGGGATAGCGCCATCTAGGGGTTACATAATAATAATAACTTTATTTATAAAGCACCTTTCAAAGCCAAGGCTCTGTACATAAAATAACACATGTAAAACAAACATCAGTATTCCATTAAATCCAAATTAAAACAGCATCAAACCATGAAATCCAAACAGCGGCATGGCTAACACTATCAATTAGTGCTATCAGGAAAGGCCTGTTGAAATAAATACATTTTAGAGCTGATTTAAAACTCTCAATGGTCAGGCACTCTTTCACCTGATGAGGTAGAGAATTCCACAGGGTAGGGGCTGCATAAGAAAAAGACCGAGACCTAGATGTTTACAAACGCACCCTGTAAATTTCTAGCAATCCCTTGTTGGTGGATCGAAATGGGCGGAGGGGCAGTAGGGGCAAAGGAGATCTTTCAGGTAGTGGGGTCCCTGGTCATGTAGGGCTTTATAGGTCAGCAAGATAACCTTGAAGGTGAACTGCCACTGTACAGGCAGCCAGTACAGCCCTCGGAGCACAGATGTAATTTGACTAGTCCTATAAGTACCAGTCACAAGCCTGGCTGCCACGTTCTGCACCAGCTGCAAGCGGTGGATGTCAACCCCCAGAAGCCCTTGGTACAGAGCATTGCAACAGTCAAGCCGGGTAGTCACAAAAGTGTGGACCAAGGTAGAAAGATCATCGGGAGGAACTAGATGCTTCACTCCAGCAATATTTCTCAGATGAAAAAATGAGGCCTTCACAAGTGCTGACATCTGAGATTTTAGGGTCAGTTCATTGTCAAAAATAATGCCCAGGTTATGCACCTGATGTGAGGCAGCCAGTGGAATATACCCAAGCCATAGCCTGGGAGACTGTCCAACCAGCGTGCCTGCCACCCAATGATCTGATTCCACAACCAACACCTCAGTCTTATCTGGATTTAATCTCTGCCAGCTGACACTCATCCAGTCCTGGATCTCTGACAGACAATTGTTAAATACAGAGACTGCATCCTCCTGCTCAGGCACAAAGGACAGGTACAGCTGAGTGTCATCTACGTAGCAGTGAAAACTCAAGTCATACCTCCGAATAATGTCTCCCAATGGCAGCATATATACTGCAAACAACATGGGTGCTAAAATGGAACCCTGCAGAACCCCACAGGATAGGGAGAGGGAGTCAGAGGAATAAATCACCATAACTGCTCTCTGATTCCTACCCTGGAGGAAAGATCTAAACCACCTGAGGACCGTACCCAAAAGTCCACAGATGTTCCACAGGCACTCAACAGCACTCCGTAATCCACAGTGTCAAATACTGCAGAGAAATCAAGGAGGTCCAAGATGAAATGAGATCTCCGATCTCTCACTATTAGGAGATCATTAAGTACCCGGACAAGAGCCATCTCAGTACTATGTCTCTTCCTAAATCCAGACTGGAAAGAATCATAGACATCGTGGATGATAAGATGGTCATCCAGCTGCAGTGCAACCACTTTCTCAATAACCTTACCTACAAAGAGCAGGTTTGAGACATTTCTGTAGTTAGCAGGACAGTTCAGGTCAAGGGAGTTTTTTTTTCAGGAGTGGCCGCAAAACTGCCTCCTTAAGTGGACCAGGAAAGATCCTCCTCTCCAATGAACTCCAAACTATCTCTGCAAGGACTGGGCCAATCTCATCTATGCAACCCACCAGGAGTCGCATGGGGTCCAGATCCAAACTACAACAGGTCAGCTGCAAAGACAGGATAACCCTCACAATGTCAGTGAATTCCAGCCAGCTGAAATCCATACAAACAGACTGAGTGCTTGTGATATCCAACTGACCACTACAACACCCATTCGAGGTGGCCTAGTTGATCTCGGATCTGATGTTGGCAACCTTATCTGCAAAAAATTGAGAAAACTCATTAAACTTCTCTTGTGAAAAAGCTCCCACAGACTGAAGACAGATTGGATTGCACAATCTGTCACAGTCTGGAAGAGCTGAGCTCGTCGATTTCATGCAGCGACAAACTCCCTGGACAGGAACTCTGCCTTCTTATGGGTGATTATTGATTGATAGAAAATGTAATATTCCATCAACCTAAGCCTGTTGCCATCAAGGCCTAATTTCCACCAGGCCCTCTCCAGCCTTCACACCACTCTCCTCAACTCCTTCAAGGTCCCATCAAACCATGGAGACCTTGGACGGAAGGTGAGGGGGCAAACACGAACAGAAGAAATGGAATCCAGGGCTCCTGTTACCGACACATTATAGACAAGCACCAGGTCCCCTGGATCCATGCATTCCCTCTGCATGCTTGATAGATCCAGCACCGCCACTAGACCATCAGGAGTCACACCCCATAAAGGTTGGTACTGAACCATCTCTATAGGGGCATGCCCATTGGGGGAGTCCCAAAATCGAACCTTATGGTGTGATGGTCAGACCATCTGACTGGTTCCGCCACCAAATTGGATATCTCCATTCCCAGAAGGAACACCAGGTCCAACGAGTGACCCCTAATGTGGGTAGCAGAGGTAACAACCTGCATGAGGCCCCATGAAGTTATTAGTTGGAGGAAGCCACATCCAAATTACAAGAGTTTATCATCATCCCAGGCATTGAAATCCCCCAGAATCAACCATCTGGTGGATCCCAATGCCACATCATCAATGAAGTCTGCAACTTCCTGCAAGAATTCTTTCCCATCTCCTGGTGGACGGTAGATGAGAAGTATTCTGCTCCCCATGCCCGCACCCACAATACACTCAAAGGGTCTGGTGCACCCCACTAGCACCTCAATAAGGTCCAGTTCTGATCTAAAACAGGTGGCTACACCCCCATCCTTAGAATCCATCTTCAGACAGTGTATCACCGAATAACCTGGTGGAACAGTTGAGGCCAATACTGGGCCCGCATTCTCATCCAGCCAAGTTTCGGTGATGCACACCAGGTCAGCTGTACCAACAAGATCTGCTATAATAGCAGTCTTGTTACAAATAGACCTGGCATTGCATAACAACATCTGAATAGGATAAGCAGTCGGGGAATACCACACCACCTGCCTGCACTCAGCAGTGCCCTTGGGTATGGGAATCAGTCAGGGGGAACCCCTGTTCTGATCCCATTTCACCCCAGGGCATCTCCTTGTCCCCACTACCTCTATTTGACTGCTCCTCTCCATTCCCCCTCCAGACCTAGGACCCCCCCCATCCTCTTCCTAGCTATTCCTAGAGCATGACATCTAATATATGTCTCAGATGACAATGGAGGACAAACAAAGGGGTGAAGGTCCCAGAGTCTGGAAGGGGAATAGTGCCTGACCATCTTATAGCCCTTCCAACAGATTTCATACAGCAGAGACAGTAAACAAACTAATTCAACTATACTCAAACACTCACATAAACTGAACCACTCACAGCATTCAATCATACAACCAGACAGCCAATCAAATAAATTCAACTCCACTCAAACACTCTCTTAAACTATAACCACTCACTCATATAATCTGTGCAACACGTTCAACAATTTCTCAATACACATTAAATAGTATTAACTTATAGTAAAATAATAATAATCTCAACCCCCCATGCCCAATAAAAGTAACAAATCCAGCAGCAGATTAAAAAGTTCACTGAAAAAGAGCGCTCAGTGATACACTCAGAAGGTCAGAATATTAAAGCTGAAAGAACTCTCATTTCTTCAGACAGTTAATTCAAAACAGTTACCCAAGTACTACCTCTCACGTAGACTTAGAAAAACAACAGTATTATAATGAAGTGCTTGATTTAAAGGGCACTCTCACTGCCCTACACAATTTAGGCTCAAAATATGGAGATCAAGAAAAATCTGACTATTCAGCTAGACCAAGGTGAAGTCTCCTCAGTAGACAGTGTAAAGTCTGTCTACTGAAGAGATACCATGTCCCACAATCCACTGCTCCACACAAAGCAGGCAATCCAGTCTACTGGCAGAAAGGGCATCTGATTTGATGCTCACCAGTGTTCACTGTTCCACCGATGTCATGCCCATACCCTCTAGGCTACTATGAACATGGGAAGGCCACAGATGAAGCGGACCAGGATGGCAAGGTAGTGCATCATGTGTGGTGTGCACCTGTCTAGAGGGTGCAGGCCAAACCAGCCCAGATACATTGTTAGTACCGCATAGCCAAGTCACCTTCATGCACTGGCCCCATTAGTAATGTAACCTGTATTAACAGAAACACACTGCAGGACTAGATACTGACCAGTCATGAAGATTGGAACGAATGTCCAACCAGTGGTGTTTTGTCCTCACTTGCTGTAGTAAATCTGCATTTTCAGCATTTTATTCTGTGAAGCATTTTCCTTCAGAGCAATGTTTTGTGAGTACCTTCCTATTTCGTTATTTGAACGTTTTGTGCTTTTATTTCCTTACTTGAGAGTGCTGTCTTGGGAACTGTACCTTTAGTGTTTGTAGGGGTTACTAACCCCCCTCAGCAGCACTGGGAACTGCAGTTGCAAGTGTGGCTTCAATCCAGACCTCTCCAGTCATGGAGATGCAGGTCTCCAAAAGATTTCAATCACCTATCTCATGTTAGGTATTTTAGGGTTTAAACAAAGGTTTTCTTCCCTAACCTGTCTATACCAAAATGCCCCTTTCTACTAATTGAGAAGAGTGTTGAGCAGTTTCTATTTCAGTGTCCTAAATTAAAACAGGTATTAATTTCAAAGGTAGGGAGCTCTTATTTTTCATCTTAGAAGTACTTTTATTTTTCCTTTTTGCTAATCAGAAGATTTTTCATCTGAGAGTACTAGCTATGATGTGGGGAACAGTACTCTGCCAAAAGGGTAACATACTGAGTTCTTTTTCCGCATCCTGTCTCATCAGTATTATGGCCTCACTGATTAGCACATGACAGCTGACCATGAAGAACCACTCACCTGCTGCCAGATTGGTCCCTAGTGACAGCACTGTCAGAGAGGATGCAATGCTGAGGAGGTATGAAGAGGAATAAAACTACAGTACTGCACTGCAGATATGTTATTACCCAGTTAAATACTGCTCCTTATTCAAATCACACTTAATTTTATCAGATAATTGACTTTCAAATGAACAAAAAGAATGAGCAATCAAAAATAAATGTAACAACTGGCTACTTTTAAAATAAAAAAAATCTATCTTCTGTATTGGTGCTATGTGCTCTTTAATGAGCAGGTGCTCTATATTTAGCTAACACTTTGCATTTGCAGCCTGTATAACAATGACACAACTAGCAAGCATTAATTTAAAGATGTTGGGCTGGATTCTCAAAGAGAGCTAAAAATTCTGTAGTTCAATAAAAATGGCTTGTAGCACTACAGAAATGTAGTTGTGGCATATTAACAAAGAAAATTTCTGCAGTTGCAGAAGATAACAAAACAGGCAAACTGCAAAATTCTGAAAGTGCTGGAAGTCTGCAACAGTTTTTCCGCAGCTGCTGAAAATTTGCAAGTGGGGATCTGCAGCTGAGGAAAAAGCTCTGCAGGCACAACATCAGGTGATCCATATTAACTGGAGCAGCAGACTTTGACAGTCTTACCATATGTACAGCACAAAATATTCACAGAGAGGCCAGCAGCCAGTCCTTCAGCTGAGACCACTGCAGCACCACTAGTACCAGCAGGAATATACACCACAGTGGCTGTCTATGGCAAGCCGTTAGGGGCATAATTCATAATCTCTGGCTCTATAGTAAAACACATACACTATATGGTGAAATACATGCATCATATAGTAAAATATATACATTATATAGTGAAATACATTCACAATGTAGTGAACCACATACAGTACTTACTGAAATATATACATCATATAGTGAAATACATATACTGCATACTGAAATACATATATTATATAGTGAAACACATATGCTATACAGTGAAATGCTTACATTGCATAGTGAAATACATACACTATCTACTTAAATCCACATACTGAGTACTGAATATCCACATACACTATATACTGAAACAAATGTACTATGTACTGAAACATATACACTACCTATTGAGATATATACACTACAGATTGAAACATCCACATAAACTATCTACTGAAACAAATACTCTATAGATTGTAACACATACACTATATATTGAAACAAATCTGCATATACTATATACTGAAACAAATACGCTATATATTGAAATACATACACTATTGAAATGCATACACTATACACCGAAAAAAAGAACATACACTATATACTGAAACAAATACACTATACTGAAACATCTACACTTTATATTGAAATACATACACTATCTATTGAAATAAATACACTATGCACTGAAAGATCTGCACACACTAAATACTGAAACAAATATACTAGCTTTTGAAATGCATACACTACACACTGAAAAAAGCACATACTCTATATACTGAAACACATACAACTATTTATTGAAACATCTACACTTTATATTGAAATACATACACTATCTATTGAAATAAATACACTATGCACTGAAAAATTCACATACACTATATACTGAAACAAATACACTATAAACTGAAATGCAATATGTTCTGAAACTACCCATCCCCCTGCCCCTTCCCCTTGAATGGCCTGCAGCTGAACTCCTTGCCTGTTGCATTCAGTAAGCTGCTAGCTTGATGAGAGGATGTTTAAAACTACAGAGCAGGTAAACAAAACAGGGTTATCTCTTATTTTACTTCTTTATGGGGTTTTACATCTTGTTTTGCTTACACACCTTGAATCAAATGTCAGAACATTGTGATGTGACAACAAACTTTTAAAACTAATTTAAAATGCTCTAGTGTATTCTTTAAATAAGTCCTGCCTTTATTTAGTTAGACACTTTTGCATAGGAAGCTTATACTTGAGGATATTCCTAACACACTACTCTCATACCATATAAAGACAGGGAACTGCATACATTTTTTTAAGTTAAAGTTGTGATTAGATTTATGTGTAATTAATTACTGTGTTGGTCAAGCAACTTATCTGAGCTGAATGTTTAGTAAGTGTACAGCAGGAGCTATGAAAGTGTAAGTCAATTGCTTTTGTAGTTTGTACTCTACTGAGTTAGTTTTGATTAAGTTTTTGTTTTTATTTGAATGGTTTGTGTAATAAAGGTTCTTGGTTAAGAAAAATATATATATATTGCAGCAATCGCTCAGGGCCCAATTCTCTTCAGGAGCTCAGCTGGCATAAGCATAATTTGCACTTTCTGTTCTGAACAACTTCAATGTGATACCTCACTGGCGGCTCTCACAGCTCCTAATCTCCCCATTACATATCTGCAGAGAATTGCAGGGTGAACAGAGCTTTGCCAGGCACTTGATCTCCACTAATAAACCTGCCCTGGTCTAGCCTCATATTGCATACTTACACTGTTTATATGGTATGACTGTGTTATTGAGTCTGAGATTCCCAAACTGTGTTTTATTTCTTTTTCAAATGAGATGTTTATCTTCTAGGTCACCCACTGACCCCCTTGTGCACTGGCCTGTCCATCCACATCACCAAAATCACCAGGACTTACCTGCTCTGAGATCTCCAATGGCCTCCCCGTGGTGGGGCCAGAAGGGAAAGGGCCATTCACAAGAAGCCACATATTCAGACAGGAGCAGAACCTGGTTAGTAGTGCAAAGCCTGTGGCAGGTTGGTGGATTATTTTGCCATTGGAGGTTTTCTACTTTTGGCTTATCCCCTGGGCTGTCAAGCATGCAATGACGCCAATCCAATTAAAGGCAAGTACTGCTTTTTGCCTGCCTGTCTGAACCCTGCCAGCGTTCCTCACCTAGGTGGCTGTTAAAGAGTGCGGTGGTCAGAATTCCCCTCCGTGAGAGAAGGGCAGTCCCAGAGATGCTCAGTTATCTCTCCTGTCAGCTAACCCCTGTTTTACCCAGGCCCTCCCCCAAAACATGGCCACTGGCATGGGAAGCAGTACAGTTACCACCAAGCCACTTAGCCTAAACTAAACCACTAAACCAGACTGTATTTTTATAAATAAATAAAAACAGCACTCGGTTGAAAGAAGAAATTGTGTTTTAGCTACAGTTGTTATAAATATTTAAGACACATCACAATGTTTTGAAATTGAATAAAGGTTTTCCAAGGAAAACAACACAAAATAATACATAAAGATGTAGAATAAGATAATGCATTTTTGTTTATGTTCTGCATCTTAAGAGGCATCGGCAGGGGAATTTTAGTCAGTTAGGGTCCCATTTTCAGAAGGTTAGCAGAATGATAAACATCTAAGCACTATGCCATGTGGGAGAACAGCATGGTTGAACAAGTACCATATATTTGATGCTAACCTGATCATGTGCATGTGCATATGTACTACTAAAGCCTTGCAAATGAGGGATCCGCTCCTTCATACAGAGCACAGTGCTATATAAAAGGTTTTGAAAATGCTTAACAACTGAAATTGCAATACTGTTTACTGCTTCCAAAAATCCTGTCCTCATTTGAGCACACAGTGGTGCATATTGTCACCCTACCTCTGGTCACCATTAGGATGCTCCCAAGTAGTACACCAAAATGATCCTTGGCATGTAAAGGTTCTACACCCCTGATCACAGTTTAAATGGCTCCAGTTACTATAGTAAAATAATCCTTGGTGTCTAGTGCTCCCCACCCAGGAATACTAAGCTGGGAGCTCATTTCCAGATGCATCCTGGGGAAAGGGGAACTTGTACAAGTGGGGCTTAGGTAGCACAAAAGTTCAAAATACATAACATGCATGGAGCAGAGTGGTACACAACCACAAATTACATTGGGAATAATACATGCAAGATATGAGAACTTGAGTGGCAAGCAAACAATTGACAATGCATTTACAGCGCAGTCAGGAGCCACAAACATATGCTGGCGATCAAATACAGAGCAGTTTAAATCAACACTAGCTGTAAACATTTGTGCATAATGCCTAGAGTGGAAGCATAAGTGCCAAATTATAGCTGTACCTAAACTGGAAACAAGTCATAGGAGAGCAAGAGGGAAAATTAGAGCAAGTGCAGGAGGGAGAGGTGAGACCGCTGAAGTGGTTTGAAAGAATCCATGGGAGGGAGATTGGTGAATCGCTGGGGCAAGGGAGTTCCAGATGTTAGGGAAGCGGTGGCTGAATGTGGCTTTGCCGATGGTTGTGGAAACTGAAGGGACTGCTAGGGTTCGAATATTTCAGCTTCTGATGGTATGGCTGTGAGGGGATGTTGGAGAGATAGGAGGGTAGGGAAACAAACCAGATTTGCCCACAAAGCTGACACGGTGGGCATGGTGTCTGCCCACAAAAAAAGGAAAGGAGAGAGATTTATATATAGAACAGTGATGAGTCCAAGAAGGATAGTCGAGAATGTAATGGCAGAAATAGTTGAAGAGTGTGCCCAGTCTGGCAAGGGTAGTGACTGGGGCTACGCTGTAGACCACATCACCATAGTCAGAGATTTGGAGGATCATTCTCTAGATAATAGCACGGTATGCTGGAGGTGGGATACAGTCACAGTTCCTATAAAGTGCACCAAATTGGGGTGCAGCTTTTTGACTATAGCATCCACTTGTTCAGAAATGTTTAGGTGCTGGTCTAGCCAGATATCAAGATAACTAAAGGCAGTAACATCCTGCACAGGGGAGCCATCCAGGATATGGAAAGTAGGAAGGGGAGGTAGCCTAGAGAGTCTGTGCCTCGTGCCAAAGTACATGGAGACAGCCTTACTGACATTGAGGGAAAGCTGATTTTGGTTAGGGCTGAACTTGATCAAAGTCCAGCTGGAATCTGTGGGCCTGCTGTGAAGAGGACCGTGTCATCCATGTACATGTGAATGGATGCAGACAAGCATATGGAGGGGAGATCATTAAGGAAAATGGAGAAAAGTAGCAGGCCTAACACAGATCCTTGTGGTACCCAAGTGGGTACAGGCAGGGAGGAGAGAGGGGGTCAACAATTTTGACTGCTTGGGACCTACCCCTGCAGTAGGAGTGGAACAGCTGATGGCTAAGTCAGAGAGGCCTGCAGCCTGGAGTTTGGCTAATAATTGTGGTGGGAGACAGGGTTGAATGCTTTGGCTAGATCGATGAAGATAGCAGATGTGAATAGGCTGTGACCCATACCATTATGGATGGATTTGGTGAGCCTGAGCAGGGAGATGGTGGTGGAGTGATTTTTGCAGAAACCGGACTTGTAGTGGGTGAAGAAGGAAGAGGAGTCCAGAAAGGGAGAGAGTTGTGACAAGATAATTTGTTCCTGTATTTTGGAGGGAAGGAGAGAAATGAGTCGGTAGCTGTTCGTACCTGATGGGTCACCACCTTTTGGAGGAGGAGTAACAGTGGCAGTCTTCCAGTCAGCAGGGATGGAGGAACAGCAGAAAGAGAGGTTAGGGAGGTCATCCAATGGGGAGGAGATTGCAGAAGCAGTCAGATGGAGGAGCTTGCTATCCAGGCCATCTGGGCTCCTGCCCTTGGAAGGATTAAGGGTGGGAAGTGTGTCGGGGATAAAGGATGGAGTTACTGGAGAGGAAAAAAACTATGGAGGGGGAGGAAGGAGATGACAATCATGCAGGCTGGCAGGAGTGAGAGGGAGGTGAGGAAGGGGAGAGGGAGGAAAGGAGAGAGGAGGTGCAGATGATGAAAGGGAATTACATCTCTATGGTGATGAAGGAGAGGTTAGAGAAAGGGGTGTCACTAACTCTGATATCAGGCAAAGGAGTGGGAGGGGAGAAGAGATTGTGACAGCCTTCCAAAATTTAGACAGCTAACCAATGTTAGTACTGAAGTTAGATGTAAAATACTCACCTTTGGCAAGCTTATTGCCATGGTACAGGTGCTGCGGAGGTGATGATACCTCTGGAAGCCATGGGGGATGGGTTACGTTTATTTTCTGACCAGGCCAAATCATGCACTTGCAAGTAAGCATGAGCTCAGCCATGATCTAGGGAGGTGGGGTACCTTCTCATGTCCTGCTCTGGGGGTATGGCAGTCCCATATGTCAAGGAATTTTGTTTTAAAATATGTTAGCATGGAGTCAGTGGAGCAGGCCAATGAGATGAGGGGCCAATCAAAGTGGCTTAGGTCACTGACGCAAGGATGAGGTCAGGGATTTGAAGGAAAATATAAGCAGTGTTTTGGTGAGGGTGAGGGAAATTTAGTTGAATGAGAGGCAGCACAGGGTTGTGATTATGGTGTCAAATCAGAAGAGAGGGAGGCCATGAGTGGAATCCCACAGGGATCCATCCTGACTCTTGCTCTCTTCAATGTGCTCATTAACAACGTTTGAGAATGAATCTGGGTTTGATTCTCTTTGAAGATGACACCAAGCTCATGGGAGGGTAGATAGTGATGGGGGAAGTAGGAAACTGCAGACTGACATGTAAAGATTAGAGGCACGGCCTAAGGTTTGGCAGTTGAAATTAAATGCCAAAAAGTGCAAGGTGATTCACTTAGGGGACAAGAACCCCAGGACAGAGTACTGGATAGGAGGAGTAGAGCTGAGCACTACAGCTGAGGAAAGGGACCTAATATTTATCATTAGTGACTCCCTTAAATAATCAAGCTAGTACAGTGAGGCATCTGTCAAGGCAAATAGGATACTAGGATGCACCAAAAGGGATTCTGATAGTAGAAGAAAAGAGGTTTACTGCCTCTTTATTGATTGTTGGTGAGGCTGCACTTGGTATACCGTTCAGAGTTCTGAACTTCTGAAGACCTCACCTCAGGAAAGATATGGACAAAGGGAGATCAGGATGATTCAGAGCTGACAGGACAGATCGTATGAGGATCTGCTCAAGGCACTGAACATGTCTTCACTGGAGACCAGACAAGAGAGGAATGATATGATAAGAGACCTTCAAGTTCCTGTAAGGAATAAACAAGGTAAATGGAGAACTACTTAGCATAAGTAACAGTTCAAGGGCTTGGGGACACAAGTAGCAACTGATGGGAGGGAGGTTCGAGAGGGATACTGGAAAGTTTTATTTTCCAGAAATGGTGGTGGAAATGTGGAATAGTCTGCCAACTGAGATGGCAGGCACCAAAACCATAAATAGTTTCAAGCATGGCTGTGACAAAGTGAAGGGTATAATGGTTACTCAGGCTGACAGTAGTAGGGAGGGGAACAAGGGAGTGGATAGTGAAGGCTAGTACCCTGTATGGACAGTAGGTTCTGAGGTTTAATATGGGAAATAGGGGCAGACAGGATGCACCATATTTTTCTGTAATCGTCTGTGTTTCTGTGTTTCTATTTTTCGATCATACCTGACATCTAGTAGCCCCACCTACCAGTCACAAATCTGAGCCCCCTCCCAAAGCCATCCAGCCAGGTCCCTCCACCCCTTCCCCATTGGCCCCCCATTTACCCAAGATTGCAGCCACTTCCCTGTGACTGTGATCGGTACAGCATCTTAGCTCATTACCTTGGCTGATCACTGTCTGAGTGAAAGGGAGTGAGTATGCACCTACCGTAGAACATCTGTTTCTATAGTAGGTGTGTGCTCACTTCATGACACTCAAAAAGTGGCCAGCCAAGGTGGTGAGCAGAAGGGCTGGACCTGTCACTGATGCAGTGGGAGGGACTGGCAGCTGGAGTAATTTATGAGCCACCATGGGGTGAGGGCGTGGAAGGACCTTAATGGGTGGAATTGGGAAGGGGCTCACACTTGCAATCATGGTGAGGTAGATGCCAGGGATCCTCTTAATATACTAATCAAAAGCATCTGAATGGTGATTGGGAGTGGGGAAATTATAGATGCCAGGGATCATTTTATTATATCAGAGGCATCTGAATTGCGATGAGGAGGTGGGGGCTGGCACTGCTCTGTGTAATTCCTCCATGCAGTCATGCACAGAGGCATTGTGCAGAGATGTTAGTTAGCCCATATAGGCTGGCAAATATCCCACTAGCACCTTTTCTGCCATTAGCATGCTGAGAGTTGAAAATGACTCATGGGGTAAAGGTGCTATCCTATTTGGGACATGCTTTCTCCCTTTGTTCCTTTGAATCCCTGTCCTACTGGAGGCTGTGATAGTGCCTAGTCATGTCACAGTGGGTTATCCAATGGGAGCCAGTGATGACTGTATAGTGTGGTTCAATATTATGACGGGTGCAGAGGCAAACCACAAAAAAACGATGGTCCTGGACTTTAGTAGGTTGGATTTTAAAGAAATCAGAGACTTCTTCAGAAGCAGCCTAGCAGGGGAGGATTGTCAGGGAGGGGTAGAGGAACAGTGGAGAAAATTAAGTAACGGCATAGGGAAGGCAACCAGCATCTGCATGAAGAAGTAAGCAAAAGCAGGGGGAAACAAGCATTTGTCAATACTGAATGTTGTACTGCTGGCACTGACATTTGTAGTGCAGGAGTTAGAGAGATGCATAATAGGAATGGCAGTGAGGTATGGAAGTGGCGCCAACCCCACACCACCCTGCAGAGACTGACAGACATTGAGGTGTGCCTTTGGATCATCATCAATAACGCTCACGCCATTTCACCTCATCCTACCCTGCAGACTCCGACAAGTGTCACGTTGTGCCTTGGGGCCATCGGGCCTTATGCTCACCCCATTCCATAAGGAAATACATTAAGATGGGTGCAGTATAGGAGAATGGGGTGAACTTTGGGGCCAAAAAGTCCAAGGCGCACCTTGATGCCTGTCACTGGCTGCAAGGTGGGGGTGGGGTGGAATGGTGTGACCACTACAGTCGACAATACAAAGTCACCCCCTTGATACCATTCAGTCTGTACAGGGTGGGATATTATGGTTGCAAACCTTAATGCCCCGGGCATTTGTTGGTATTTGCACTCCAAATTTTCAACTTGGGCTTTTTGTGACCCCACCTCATCAAGGCATTTGGGACCTCTGCTCATGAGCAGTTGCACTGGGATTTTGTTAATATGTCCTGAACGTTGATTTCCCATAGCAACTGTAGCATTCTGCACCAGATGTGCGGAAACACATTTTGGGTAGGATGTGAAAAATGACAGCTCTACTGTTCATAAGGATGTGTGAAGAAATGGCAATATTGGAAAAATCTGGAGTGAAAATATTAAAAGTTCTCAAAGTTACGAGTGTGCATGGAAACTGCACAATGCACGCTTGAAACACAGTCATTTTGTGGAATTTGTTCTCCAAATTTTCAACATAGGCATTTTGGGAACCCATCTTGTGAACAGTGATACTGTCATTTCATTAATCGGTCCAAAAAGATGATTCTGCACAATGACCGTGAAATCACGTTTCAGGATCGAATAATGAAATGACAGTGACTGAGTTCATGAGGTGGGTCCCAAGAACTCCACATTGAAAATTTGGAGCCAAAAGTCACAAAAATGGATGAGATATCCACCTAAGTTGGCCCCCTCCCTGCCATTGATGCCATTATACAGCTTACCAGCATTTCTTCAGTTTGTGGTCGGCTTTGAAGAGTGTAGACGTGTTCCTGCTCCACCGAAGATCACAGCTGGACTCTGGAGGTGAGTATGGGGGGTGGGGAGGTGGGTGTGCAGAAGGTGGGTGCAGGTTGGGGAGGGGAGTTTCAGGTTATAATAAAAATAAAAGAAAGAACACCGAGGACCATTTTCTTTTTTTTTTTACAGGTGTAAGGAAAATGTTGGGCAACTGGGGTGGGTTCCCAGTGTGTCCCATGAGTGTGTGGTGTGATATTAGCCACACTGTGGTGTGGTAGGCAGAGGCAAGAAAATGCTGACACAATCAGCTTTTGAACACGTAGGTACACTGAGGTGGACTCCCAGTGTGCCACACAATCTTGGGGGGTTAACTATACCAACAGGAGGATTGGGCACCCCCAAAGTCAGCTTGCTGGTGATTATGAGAGGTGAGCGGCAACAGCCGCAACCATGTTCATTGAAATGGTACACCAGGCAAGACATGCCCTGCAATGATGGGAAGCACCCTCATTGCAGTGGCAAACTTGTTTCAAGGTGGTGGCACGCTTTTGCAGTGCTGTCATACACAGCATGCTGTTTCATTTGTGCCACAGAGCCCAGCCCGAAAAAGCAGTGGCACCATTGGCCACAACACAACTGCACCTCCAAAACCTGCCACCACTATACATTGTCTGTGCTGCGTGCACAAGACAACATAAAAAGGACCATTATGGTACTGTAGGGAAGTTGCCATGAAGGTATCTGGTTAAGCAATTCCTACACTGTTTAGAGGAGTGGGACAGCCCCACAATGGCACCCACAGCTGAGACCAAGGTGGATGGGCAGATCTTCAGGGATGCAGCAGCAGGAAAGGGGGAAGAAAAACTCCAGAGGAGGAGGAAGCTTCTCTTGGTGGGGGACTCAGTTGCCCAAGGAGTGAAGTTAAGCGAACCCAGCAGGAAGTACAGGGAGGTAAAGTGCATTTCAGAAGGCACTGCATGATGGTATGAAAAGTGGATCAATAGGATCACAAGGGTAATGGCAAGGAGGAGGAACTGGAGGTTATCACCCACCTAGGGATGGATGACTCTGCAGGAGATAAAGTGGAAGTAGCTAGAATCAAAAAAGGATTTCAGGAAGTTGGGGGGAGTCTGAAGCAAGTAGAACACTTCAAGGAGACAGTGTAGTGCAGTGGTTTAAGGCTCTGTGCTGCAAACCTGGAGTTCTGGGTTGGAATCCCACAGCCCCCACTTGCATGCTGTGTGACCCTGAGCAAGTCACTTAACTTCCTTGTGCTCCCAGGTCACACCTGTAAACAAGCTTCAGATTAGTGTGTCTCTCCTGGTAAAAAAAACAAAACACACTCCATCTCCTTCTCAGAGGTGCCACCTGTCCGTGGCAGGGGAAAGGCTAAGGGCACTCCACATCCAGTAATTCAACTCCTGGTTGAAGGAATGGCATGAAAGGGAGGGTTATGGCTTCATGGGGGACTGGGGCCCCACCTGGACGAATGCAAGCCTGTATAAAGATACTGGCCTGCATCTGTCAGGGAAGATGACCCGAGTAAGAAGTGTGCACGCTTCAGTGACAAGCATTTAAAATGGCCGGGTGAGGGGGGGAATCAGGAAGGTCAGGCAACTTAGTATCACAGGAGGGGGATAGGATGCAAAACATGGAAGGCATGGTAACAAATGCCCACAGCCTGGGAAATAAAATCCCAGACCTGGAGGCATTGATAGTAGAGACAGACCTGGACATAGTAGCAATAACTGGGACATGGTACCCTGTTAATCATGGGACACTGATGTACCAGGTTATGCTCTGTTCAGGAGGGATGGAGGGTAAAAAAGGAGGGAGCGTGGCTGTGTACGTCAGAGAGGCTATAAAGGCAACAGAGGTGCAAGGTAGACAGGGGGAGGCTGAGGCACTGTGGGTCATCCTTGAACCTGGCAAAGACTCAGCAACATGAACAGGGCAATCTTCAGGCCTTCGGCGCAGGGGGAAGAAGTGGACAGGGAGCTTGCAGATGGAATACACAATATGGCAACAAAAGGTGAATTCCTGCTGCTGGGGGATTTCAGTATGCCAGACGTGGATTGGTCCACTCAGGCAGCTCGCTCAGCCAGAAGCAGAAGCATCCTGGATTCCCTACAGGGGCAGGTCTAAGGCAGCTATGGCAGTCCAAATAAAAGGCCATTCTTGACCTGATACTGACCAATGGGGACAAAACGCAGATATCTGTGTGGAGGGGCAACTGTGATCCAGCAATCACCACATAGTGTAGTTTAGCATGGAACCCGGGACCCAATCCAGTCGCACGAGGGCAAACATTTTGGATTTCAAGAAGGCAGACTTCACTGACATGGGGAGATACAGCTGAACAGCTTTCTTTAGAAGCTTGTAAAAGGGTGGCATTCAGGAGGTATGAAGAAACAGAGAAGGATGAGGATAGAGAGGTGAATCAGGTAAAACAGTGGGAAGCAGGTAACGTAATGAAGGGATCAACGGCTCAGACAGAAGAAAGCATAGCCAAAGGGTATCAAAAGAAGACCAGATTTTCTTCAGGTACATAAGCAAGGAGAAGGCAGCAAGGGGAAGGATTCTGGGGATAAGGAGGATGACAAAGAGAGACTTCACAGGGGCGATTAGAAAAAAGTATACATCTTGAACAGGTACTTCTACTGTTTTCATAGTGGAAAGAAACAGGGACAGTTCACCAAGCAGCAGCATGAACACTGTATGGGGAAGTGGACACAAGTCCATTTTCAAAAGAAAGAGTATTATTGAAGGGACTTCAAATTTTAGGGTGAACAAGGCCATAGGACCAGATGGATACGCCCATGGATATTAAGGGAATTAGGCAGGGAAGTGATTGTTATACTACTCATGGCCTTATTCAGCAACTCACTGGAAACAGTAGTGGTTCCAGAGGACTAGAGGAGAGCAGACATGGTCCCGTTTTGTAAGAGCATCAGCAGGGAGCAGGCTAGCAAATATAGCCTGGTCTGTCTTACCTGAGTCATGGGGAAATTAATGGAATCCATACTAAAAGAGAGAGATTGTTAGAGTATCTTGAACCCAGTGGGCTGCAAGACCACAGGCAGCCCATATTGACAGGGGAAAGGTCATGCCAAAAGAATCTGGTAGATTTATTTGACTGGATGACCGGAGAAATAGATAAGGGGAGAGCAATGGACATGATTGATCTGGACTTTAGCTAGGCCTTCAACACTGTGCTACACAGGAGGCTGATAAAGAAACTGAATGGCCTGGGGTGGGATCCAAAATGGCTAATTGGGTTCAGTGTGCCTGTGCAACTGGTTTTGTGCTTGTGTAACATAGATAATCTTTGGCTGTTTGCCTCTCTATCCATGGGATATACCACCCTGTATGGGTATGAAGGGAAGGAACCCTAGAGGAGGGTTCCACCCCTTGAGGTGCTGCAGGAGTGATTCCCTTGGCTAATGGTACCTTAGGAAGAAACCCATGGGAAAGAGAGGCATACCGCTGGAAAAGGAGGGGTGGATGGAGGGGCAAGGAAAAAATATTTGTGTGTGGAGTGAGGAGAACAGCCCTTAAATGGGCTGAATGGGAATGTGTCCTGTTGCACCGCCCCCTTGAACTACAGACTGTAGCCTTCCAATTAGTACAGTAGCTAGTTAATGGATAAGAAACAGAGGGGGGTGGTGGTTAATGGCACTCACTCTAATGATGGGAGAGTGACCAGTGGGGTACCACAGGGCTCAGTACTGGGACCAATCCGTTTGAACATAGGGGACACTGCAGAAGAACTGAAGGGAAGGTATTCCTATTTGCAGATGATGTCAACATATACAATGGGGTGGACACCCAGGAGTGGTCAAGAGAATGAGCAGGGATCTTGTGAATTTTGAGGTGTGATAAAAAGCATGGCAGTTGGATTCAATGCCAAAAGTGCAAAATCATGCACCTAGGGCATAGGAACCCAAGAGCTGAGTATAGGATTGGGGGAAGGTTATTAACAGTCAATAAACAGGAAAGGGATCTTGGGGTTTTTATGTCTGAGGACCTCAAGGTGGCACTGTTGCAAAGCAGTGAGTAGGGCTGGTGGGGTGTGCAGGGAAGGTATCTCCATCAGGAGGATGGAGGAGGTGTTGCCAGACCCCACCTGGAGTGCAATGTAATTCTGGAGAACAAACCTCAGAAAGAACATAGACAGGGTGGAGGAAGTCCATAGGAGGGCAACTAAAATGGTGCAGGGTTTACATGAGAAGTCCTAAGAGGAGAGACAGAGGGATCTCAGCACGTACACCCTATAAGAGAGGGAAGGGAAAAGTGACATGATACAGGCCTACAAGTATCTTACATGAGTGAACAGGGTCCATGGAGTCACTTTCAAATGTGAAAGAGCACCAGGACCAGGGGGAATGCAAGGAAGCTGGGGGGGGGGCAAGGGAGAGATGTGAGAAAATATTGGTAGATGCCTGGAACAGATTACCAGCTGACGTGGAGGAAGCTAAAACAGTAGGGGGCTTCAAGAATGTGTGGCATAGACATAGCGGTATATTAGAGAAGAGGTGGGAGGGTCAATGGAGATCAGACAGCATGTGAGGAGGAAGATGAGGCAGGAAACATCTAGGCAGACTAGTTAGGCCAAGTGGTCCTTTTCTGATGACAAGTTCAGTGTTTCTATGTTTATGATCACACATCTACTATAGAAATAGCTTTTACTACAGTAGGCATCTGATTGTGAACTGTCATTCAGTTGGTGGCTGTTTTGGATGTGAGACAAAAAGACACCCTGAATTTTGTCCCCGAATACCTAAATGCCAAGCGGCAGGCCTGAGGTGCAGCTGGTTGGCTGGCGCTGGCACACCCACCTGAACCAAACAACCCCCAAACATGTTTCCCATGATGTCTTTAAGTCTTGAACTGACTTTTAGCGCCAGTGGACTTGAACACAGATAATATAGTATATATATATATATATATATATATATATATAACCCCCTTGTTACCCGGGGTTACTAGAATCCCTGTAAGACCTAGTGGTAGGCAGGGAAGGCAGCTTGTGAAACTCCAGTTAAATGGGTTTCACACTGTCTCACTCCGTTCTCAGTCTCAGCTGAGACTGAGGGATGACATCACCAACAGAACTATCGCAGCTGCATGAGCCACATTGGAATCTGCAGCAAAGGGAGTTGGTTAGAACGTTGGGAGGTATTTTGAAGTCAGTCTTCAGTTCAGTCTTCAGTGAGTGTGTGTGAAGTTGTGAGCTTGCTGCGAAAGCAGCTCAGTGAAGGCTCTAGGAGCCTTAACACTGACAGAGGGCTACTTTTAAGTAAAAAGGCCATGTGTCTCCACCTTAAAGAGAGACACAAAAGATAACTGAAGTGGTAGAGACCGCTGTTTTTGGGTCTCATTGCCCCTCCCTTTGGGGGGGCAGGAAAGGTTTCCCTGCAGATTCCTGGGGCAACCCCCTAGTTCTGCTTGTGAAGGAAAAGCTGCCTATGTGTTCCAGTGTTTATTTGGGAGATCAAGAAGATTTGTGAGTCGCCTGTGGAGCACCTGCAATGTGAGGGTGAGTGTCTGCTCTTGCTAAAAGGGCCTATGTTTTTCACCCTGGGACTTGTGTGACAATATGGGGATTAAACTACTAAATATTGGGAAGCCTAGAGTAATGGGCTAAGCAAAGTTAAAGTAGGTTCAAGTCCTGAGCTTGTTGGGATGCAAATGATATGTAAAGAAGATGTGACAGACGTCTACCCAGAATCTACATTTGAAAGTTCAGTAAAGGAATTGTTCAGTTTCCAGAGAAATGGCCTGGGTATGGACTGTGGGAGCTGGAGGTGGGTGGCCCCCCATCTTTAGTGACCAGGGCCACCTCTACGGATTTCTTCTGTGGATTTCTACTTTGCCTCAGGCACTTGGCCAGTGATGAGGGAAGTACCCAGACGTGGGATTGTAAGGAAAATTCTCTTTAGGAGTCGAAGACTCTAGTGTGGTTTGGGGAGCCACAACAGGATAATTGGTTCATTCCTCAAATGGACAGCGGATCAAGTGGCCAGCGTGGGAGCCGGGCCAGAGGGGAAAACCCAAGTAGTGTACAAGTCGGGCTGTGTACCCAAAGCTGCGTGCAAGTCCGGGCTGTGTGCCTGGTGGGTTTAGAGCCTGAGGGCTGTAAGTAGTGATAAAGTGTTCTGTTGTCTCTAATCTGCATTACCAGGAAATGTAGCCCCGTGAGGGTCCGTCTGTGCTTTGTTTGTTCAGCTTGGATGTGAATAAAAGCCACACTGTAGAATCCCATTCCTGGTTCTGGACATTACAGTTATTGCTTCCTGTGTTCGTAGTTACTTGGGTGCCCCTGTGCAGAGTAGCCAAACCTAGGTCCCCCTGTGCTGAGTAACCTCATCGTCGCCGAACCCAGTCCCCACTAGGTACTGCTGTCAGCTTCAACAGCATGCCACCTGTCATTTTGCTAAAAGGTGGGTGAGGGGTTACATATGTATATAGCTATATATATATATATATAAAATAGTCCCCAGGTGCAGGGCAATTCCTGCCCTCACTCACAGCTCTGCTGTATTAGTCCTAGGATGGCACAGATGACTGAAGTCCTGGGGAGGATGGATTAGTAGACGCAGAATCAGGCCTGATGCTTAACACTTGAAGGTATGGAAGCTGGATCTTCAGTGCGACCCAAGGTCTTGCAGCCCTGCCCCCCCCGGCCCACAGAAGCCCACTGCAGGGCATCACACAAGACCCACCAGTCACAAGGGACCCAGACATGGGAGCATGCCCATGGTCTGGCTCCCCCACAGGTCAGGGCACCCCAGCACCCGGGCACAAACCCACAATCCCTTGCCACCAGCAGCTCCACTTGATAGGGGTCTGCGAGCTCCCCACCTGGCATGTTTAGGATTGACTCTTCAGATCATTTCCATTCTTTCCTCAGTTACCTGCTACTCTGTGTAGTCAAGCAGTCTCAGCTACCTTCTCGAATATCTGGCTCTGGGGCACTGTGCAGGGTCTGACATTCCAGGGATTTAACACAACAGTCTCCCATCTTCCTGCAACTCATGAGTAGACAGCAGGCACCCATCCAGACAGCACCCGCTCATCCTCCTGCCCCACAGTCTTTCAGCTCCAACACAGTGGCCACTCTTGTGCTCTGGCTCACACACAAGTTCAGCAACTCTTTTTCAAAAATACATCAAGAAAGTCCCATTTCTCACCATGCAGGTGCTAGTCAACTCCAGACAGAAGAGGCTCTCTTGTCAGTTTCTTAAAACCTGGGTTCAAATCCAGTTTTCATGTCTCGTTTTCTACAATCCATTTTTTTCTGCCAAAAAACAATCCTTTAACCTTGTTTTTCCCTTTTCCTGTTGATGTCTTGTCATTGCCAGGGTCAGACAGAACCTTTTACACTTTTTCTTACTTCTCTCATCAAAAATCTTTGACCATCCATGTCTCACTGATGTGGCACAGATAAAACTGAAGAGGCTTTCTCCCCATCCTCTTGACACAAATCATTTCCTTAATCCTTTTTTTCAATCCATTTAACCTATACTCTGAACAATTTCATCACTATGGTGCAACTTCTCTAGCAGGAACAAAATACTGCAGATCCCCTTCTCTGCAGAGCTGCCCGCAAAATCCTCTCTTTTTCTCTAGATACAACCAGGTCTGGGGGACAGACGTCTGGCAGCCCCCCTCACAGCCCCACAACCCCACCTTCTCCCTAGGGGCTGTAGACCCTCTCCCTGTGGAAGGGCTCCCACCAAAGTGAACTTTGAAACCAAAGTTCTTCCCCCTTGGGAGCTTTCTGGCAGCTCCCCATTGGCAAGAGCAACTGTCAACCAAAATTAACATGTACTAGGTTCCCGCGACACCTCACTGGTTGCTGAAAAAGGCATACAGACTGTCCCCAGTATTTTCCCCCCCAAGAGTCTTCACTGAAATTCTACTCTTTAGCAGCCTCTTCTCTCTGATGACCCAACAAAAAATTTAGCATTTTTAGTTATTTTCTAGCCAGTCTCTAATGTTGAAACTTGTTTTCCCCAGCACCAGACAGGCTGAGAAATATGTGTTTTATAACAGCAGCAGGAATGAGGAATAAATGTTCTAGCTCTACCTGGATTAGGTGAGTGGGGGACTACCAGACTACCAAAGAATTATTGTTTTATTATGTCCAGAACTGACAGTGTGTGTATGTGTGTGGGGGGGTTGCTGGCAGGCTGCGTGTGTGCAGTTAAAACACGATTCCCAGAATCATTAACTAGCGCTAACCAGGCAGTGTGTTAGCACTTCAAGAAACCATTTAATATACCTGTATGCCTTATATGCATTAGAGTAACCCCCAGTTGTATGAGCACCTGGTTGCAATTAGTAATCCTGTGCACAAAAAATATATAGTGCCACATTAACAGGTTAGCACTGCACAGAAGAATGCTTTTTAAAATAGTACCAGCTATGCTTATCACAATGCAGTGCTAATTCTTTTACAGTGGTATGTGGGCCCCCATTTTCAGATTAGTTTTGTGCACTCCTAAGTGCTGCACCTGAGACAGCGCACAGCCACAGAAGGTGGTGGTAAATGGCACCCACTCCAGTGAGGAAAGAGTGACCAGTAGGGTGCCGGAGGGCTCAGTAATGGGACACGTCCTCGTCAGTGTCTTTATAAGTGGCATAACAGAAGAACTGGAAGGGAAGATGTGCCTTTTTGCAGATGACACCACAATCTGTAATAGCGTCGATAGGTACAGATGGAGAGAATGAGTGGGGACCTTAGTAAACTTAAAGAGTGCTACGGGATATGGCAGCTTGGGTTCAAAGCCAAAAAGTGCAAAATCAAGCATCTAGGGACTAGAAGCCTAGAGGCTGAGTGTAAAATGTAGGGGGAGGTACTTATGATCACTAAGGAAACCTTTTATACAGCACTGTGCTCTGTATGCAGGAGAGGATTACTCATTTGCATGGCCGTAGTAGTATATATGCACATGCACATGATCAGGGTAGCATCACGTGATGCTGAATATGATACCAATCCAACCATGCTGTTCCCACAGTGTAATGCTTAGCTCTGCACGCTAACCTTCTGAAAAAGGGAACCCAATTGACTAAAAATCTTGGCCAATGCCTCTTAAGATGCAGAAGCAGAGCCGTAGGAAGGCATTTTGGTGCCCTGGGCAAGAGACTAATTTTGCACCCCGAAAAGAGCTGGGGGGTTTGGGGGTTGCAAGGCCCCCAGAAGCTCTGAGGGGTTTACATGCTGTGTGCTGAGTTTTGGTGCTTTTCTTGAAGAAAAAACACACTTTTGTTACATGTTCCCTACCTCTGAAGTTGCACAGTTGGATCCTGTTTTTTCCGAACCCTCCCCAACCTCTTAAATCTTCCCTTTTGTACCATGGCATCTCACAAATATTATCACCATAAATGATAAAATCTATATATTTCTCAGGTGTGCTTATAACTGCAATTGTGCTTTTCAAAAGATTCATGTATGTATCTTTTTCCTGATTTCAGTTTATTATGTTATAATGCAACTATGATAGCCTGGTGTGGACAGACTCTGGGTAGACCAGAAGGCAGAAGCAAGATGGTTCAAATTAAATCACAGCATAATACTGTATAAGGGGTTGTTTATTTGAACCACCTTGATTCTGCCCTTACCAGAGTCCAGACAGACTCCACAATAGACTGCAGACTACTACTTTAAAAATAGATGCATTAAAATATAACATAATAAGCTGGTAAATCAGGAGGAAACAGTACATTCACACTGCACAATTGCTGTGTAGACTAGAGCAGTTCTAGGAAACATATATTATTTTGGGTATTTTACTACTCGGAATCACTATTGTAATGTGTGCATGTATGTGTGTGTGTGTATATATATATATATATATATATATATATATATATATATACACACACACACACATATATGCTTAAATACAACCAGTGCCAGTGTTGCTTCTGCACAGTGCATGGCTGGCTGTCCTGAGTGCTGCATCTGATTCTTCATGAAATAGCAGTGAGTCTGGTACTGAGTACTAGTACTAGGAAACTGGATCCAGGCTGGCAACATCACCGAAGCAATAAATCACTGCCCCTACTCTCAAACACATGAACAGGAATTAAAATCCCTAATGGATACATATATGGTGGGGGGGGGCGGCAAGGCCCTAGTCTCAGTACTACTTGACACAGCCAAGTAGCTAGTGTGACCCTTTAGCACAAGCAGCAAAAATGTAACCCTCTTGGTCCAAGTCTTGGCTAAATTCAGCTGGAATCTGGACCCCTTCCTGAATGGCTGAGACACTTCAGGATAGTGTGGGTGGGTGGGGCTACCACACAAATGTGCCACAGTACTATTCACATAAACGTTGCAGCCCTTCCACAATCAGTCTCAGTTTCTTGTACCTAGGGGTTGACATTGGGTCACCAGGGAGTGAAGCCACTAGGCCATGAAGGATCTGGAATTAGTGACCCACAAGTGCCCTATATTTGAGGATTATAGGTTTAGGAGGGGGGATGCTTTTCAGGCTGGATGCCCCTGCATTGACCATTACACCCAATTCACAGAATGGCATTCACTGAGATTAATGCAATTCCAGTTTGTGACTGGGTCCCAAGTGCAATCCAGTCTGTGTTTATACCCTCTAACAATTAGAGGAATAACTCACCCAGCATTGTGTACTGTATGGCACAATCATGGAAGCACAATGGTGCAGCCAGTTTCCTCCATGAAGTGCTGCTACCCTACCCACCATAGTTACTGAAAATTAAGACACTGAGGTTAAAAAACAGACTGCTGTGATGCACCGAATAATGAGGAGTGAAGTTGATTTACTTGTTTAGACAATTTGTACTCCTTCACAGTGAAGGAGTGCGCTGCAAATTGCACAAACAAGTAAATCTGTTCCCTCCACCCCAGCAGTTAATTCTACCTTTCTGTAGGTACGTAGTTCATTTCAATCAGTGGAGATACAGATAACTACCTAACCACCCACAAAGCTTTTATGTACCACAGGGAATCTACACCTGTGTAAAGTTATCACTAAGTAGCCTCACATCTTTTTTGGAATGGATTTCTGCTTTTCTAATTACCCTTACCCTGAAGAAAATTCATACTTGTATGGTACAGGAAAAGCCTAATTAATTATTTTATTCAGGAGTGGACCAATTTAAATATTCAGAAGTTTCCAAACTTTCCATGTCTTGTCTTTTACACTTTTTCTATCTCTGTTTTGAAATGATTTTAAAGCAGAGAAAGAATGTAACATCTTCAGAGTTGAAGGGTCCTGACTGACCAATTATTAAAGCATGTAAGCAACATCTCATTCTCAAGTCTCAATCTACTCTGATATTCTTGGCTCTACACAAAAAACAGAATTTATTTTAAATTGATAACTTGAGTTGCTTGAACTTTTTTTGAATAGTGTTGTTTATGTTGTGCACTGAGACTGTGAGACAGAGGAAATTAAATATGTTGACTCCCTGAGGTCAGCAGCGCCACCCTCCTGGAGTATTAGGATGGAGGAAAGCAGCGCAAGGGAGCCTGCATGATGTGGAATGCATCACTGGGTGTGCAAGGGACGCGGGGCAAGAGAAGGAGAGAAAACGACTGGGTGGGAGGGATGGTGCCACACGGCCTGCTTGCACCATGGCAGTCAGTCTGCCAAACTTGGCAGAAGAGCCAAACAGGGGACGGGCAGCAGCAACTGGCAACTTCTTCACTCCCATCCCACTGTCCTAGTCGGAGTCCAGTGAACTACTACTACAGCAGGCGGTCACTACACCACCCAGCCACCAAGCCAGGCTGTGGGCCCAATCAGATTGGGCCCGCAGCACAGGTCTGGCAGTTGGCTGGTGTGGATGAGAGCTGGCAACTGGATAGATTTCTTTCCCATTCCTCCTCCTGATGATGAGATCAGTGCAGTATCTGGATCAGATCAGTACATGATTTCCTATTTAAATTCCAATTCCATTTTTTCAAATCGAGAAAATTACCCCCCAGCCAGGGCCGGCACCGCCATGCTGCAGATACACTCATTTCAGAAATCAGACTAGAGTTCAGACTCACTTACGCAGTCCGCACAAAACTAAACAGTAAACAGGACACAAATTTGATTTTTAAACAATATGGAATTCGGCTTTCGGAGGATCACACACGGGAGACAGGACGACAGACTTATTGCTATTAAGCTTATGCTTACAATTAAAAATCCAAGATGGTCTGGACAGGAACTCACTAATGGATCTCTCGTCTCTCACACCTCTTTCTACTCTCCCAAGTATCACAATAATATATGACTGTCTGGCTGTACTCTCAGTCTTAGTGTCAACCACTCGCTCGTACCTTTTATAATGTGCGTTGCTGACCCGCCTACAGTTTCTCTTTCTTTCTCACTCGCTGTACTACACACCACCACCACATGACTATTTGCCTGCAGCTCATGTCCCCTCCCCAAACTTGCTGATCTTTGGCAGATGCACCCCTGCTGGCAGGCAGTTATAATTACAGCCTAAGTGAGCGAAAAAAAATGTAAAGTGGTACCGCAAGTGAATAAATACGCAAGCTTCCATTGAAAATTGCGCCCCTTGGAGGCTTGCACCCAGTGCTGGAGCACCGCCCGCCCCACCCTTTCTACGGTACTGTGCAGAAGGTAAACATAAAAGGGTTATCTTATCTATCTGTTTATGTATTGTTTTATCGGATTTTGCTTGCAAAAATCTTTATCCGATTTCAAAACATTGTGATGTGACTTAAAATGTTTATAACAGACTAGTTAAAATACAGTTTTTATTTCTTTTTTTACTTATATGCTGTCTTTATTTATTATAAAAACACAGTCTGGTGGGATGGCCTAGCAGCTTGGTAGTGATTGCATTGCCTCCCATGCCAGTGGCCCAGTTTTGGGGTGGACCTGTGTTGCATAGTGGTTAGCTGGGGGGAGATATGATTGAGCATCTCGGGTAATGCTCTCCTCTCAACAAGGGGAAGTCTGATCACCCCGCTCTTCAACATCCACCTAGCTGAGGAGGGCTGGCAGGGAGTGGAGTTGCATAAGTGGGAGGGCTCAGGCAGGCACAAAGCAAGCATGTGCCTTTATATGCAATTGCATCATTGCATGCTTGGCTGCCCAGGGGATAAAACCAAAGGTAGAAACCCTCCAATGGCAGAAAAATCCAACAACATGCTGCAGATTCTGCACTACTAAACAGGCTCTGCTCCTGTCTTAATATGTGTCTCCTTGTCAGTGGTCCTGGCCCTCCCCTTCCTGGCCCCAACACAGGAGATGTGTGTGTGGGTGGGGGGGGGGGACTCAGAGCAAGTATGTTCTGTGGATGGTAAGTGATTGGGCTGGAGATGTCAGTGGGCAAAGGGGTAGCAAGGTGACTAAGGAGATACACATCTCTATGGGAAATAAAAAGAAATAAAACACACTTTGAGAAGCTCAAACCCCAAAACAGACTCTGCATGCCTCCAGTGAGGCATCACAGTAAAGTTATTTAGTAAAACAATGCAAATTATATGCATATGCCAGCTAAACTTCTGATGAGAACTGAATACTAAGGGATTGCAGCAAAAATTGTTTCTTAACCAAGAAACGTTTATTAAACAAAACATTAAAATAAAAATGTAATCAAAACATAGTCCATAGAGTACAAACTAGCAACGTTTTTGGCTTACACTTCCACAGCTCCTGAAGTGCTTCCCAAGCATTCAGCTCAGATAAGTTGCTGGACTTACACAGTAATTAATTACACATAAAACCAATCAACAATTTAACTTGGAAAAATGTATGCAGCCACCTGTGTATACAGGTATGTTAGGAATATCCTGTATTAGCTTCCTATATAAAAGTGTCTAGCAGTAAATGAAGACAGCACTTATTTAAAAGAATGAACTAGAGCATTTTAAATTAGTTCTAAAAGTTTCTTGCCACATCACAATGTTCTGAAATTAGATTCAAAGTGTGCAAGCAAAACAAGATGTAAAACCCCATAAAGAAGTAAAATAAGAGATAACCCTGTTTTGTTTACCTGCTCTGCAGTTTTAAACATCCTGTCGTCAAGCTAGCAGCTTACTGAATGCAACAGGCAAGGAGTTCAGCTGCAGGCCATTCAAGGGGGAAGGGCAGGGGGCTGGGTAGTTTCAGAACATAGTCCATTTCAGTATATAGTTATTTGTTTCAGTATATAGTGTATGTGAATTTTTCAGTCTACAGTGTATGTGTTTCAATACATAGCATATGTGTTTCACCATGTAGTGTATTTGTTTCAGTATATAGTGTATGCAGATTTTTCAGTGCATACTGTATTTATTTAAATAGATAGTGTATGTATTTCAATATAAAGTGTAATGTTTCAATATATAGTGTATTTGTTTCAGTATATAGTGTATGCAGATTTTTTCAATATATTGTGTATGTGTCACAATCTATTGAGCATGTGTTTTAGTAGATAGTTTATGTGGATGTTTCAATCTGTAGTGTACATATCTCAATAGGTAGTGTACATGTTGCAGTACATAGTACATTTGTTTCAATATATAATGTATGTGGATTTTCAGTACTCGGTATGTGGATTTCAGTAGATAGTACATGTATTTCACTATATAATGTAAGCATTTCACTATATAGCATATGTGTTTCACTATATAATATATGTATTTCAGTATACAGTATATGTATTTCACTATATGATGTATATATTTCAGTTGATACTGTATGTGGTTCACTACATTGTGTATGTATTTCACTATATGATGTATGTATTTCACCATATAGTGTATGTGTTTTACTATACAGCCAGAGATTATGTATTATGTCCCTAATGGCTTGCCATAGCTGTCTATAACTGTCGGTGGAACTAATGGTTGTGTTTCTCCCTGGAGTGTTGATATCTGCTTCAGTAGCACTCACTGCAGGCTGTTACCAGCTCTGCCTCTACTGCCTGTGGGGCTCCTTTATGGGCTGCACTGGCTCTAGTGGTTGTGGTTTGTTGCCTTTCAATGAAAATGTGTGCTATTTCTGCTGTAACAACTGACACTACTATACACCCACTGGTTTGCTGTTGCTTGGTGCCTGAACCTCCACTATAATTGTATCTCAGTTGTTGGCACACTGCATTCTGCTCAGGGAGAGTTACGCCTCACTCTCTGTGGTGCAGAATGCGTGCAACATTGTTTCCGCAACTGCAAAAAAACACTGGCCGAGAATAGCCTTTAAGGGGATATGCCATACTCCTCAATGGCTTTTCTTCCCTCGGTAACTTCTGCAGCTGAACTTTTTTCCTCAGTCCGCAGTGTATTTTGTTCCACAGCTGCAGAAGTTTTGTATATACTACTCGGCGCAATTTCCCTTCTTTTCTGCAACTGCAGAACTTTTGGGGACTTGTGGATGGTTTTGTACCTTCAGAGTGTTTTGAGAATCCAGCTCATTGCCTCAATATAATTTTTTTGTTTGTTTGTTTATTTTTTTAGTAAATAAAGAGTAAAACAATTTTGTTTGTGAAATTGTGAGAATGGTTTTACGGCTCTACTATTAAACACAATATTGTTTGGCAAAAGGAATGGGATGCTTTCTCCCTAAACAAGAGGTAGTAATTCTGAGATCAAGTAAGGTGTGCGGTGTTACAGTAGGTAGGGAAAATTAGCAAACTAGTTGGGCCAGCAGTCCTTATCTGCCATCAAATTCTGTTTCTGGATCTATTATGTGAGAAGTACAAACTAGGTACGGGAGGTCAAATTACAGAGTCCTATGGTGTTGAGGAATGATGATAGTGTTGTTCTATGGTTGCAAGAAGCTAATGATAATGTAGAAATTAAAAAGAACACTCAAACCTCACACCTGATGGGAATTTTCCCTTTAGCCAATTTTGTTGTAGTTGCTGCCTTCAGAACTGATGGTCCAGGTTTGATCATGCCCTTGTGGAGAGCCTGGCCAACACTGGAGGCAGACATAACCAAAGAAAAAAGTTATATCAGTGAGGGCGCCTAACAATATTTCACAGTTTAAAAGACTTCATTAGAGGGTGATGAACTGTCTTCAGAGTTTCTCTGCAACAGGTGCACAACCCACAGGACATGGTTACAAACTGTCCTTTCCACATCACGATTATACGCTTTAAATGTAATAAGGCATGTGTAAATGAGCAAAAACAGATCTGATTTTAAATTGTCTGTAGTCTGAAAGAATCAGGGACATCACAGATATAGTACTTTCATGGTAGGTCTCCTGTGATATGTATAAATACAGTGAACCTGGCTGACAAAGAATGTTCATGGTGCAAAATGTTGTCTCTGCAGTGGGATATTGTAACGTCTGTATGTACTGTATAACATGACAAATCTTCAATAAAAAGTAGTTTAAAAAGAATTGGGAGGAACACCTGGGAGGCATTGCTTTATGCTGCTGGAGGGCATCTCCCAAGCAGATGGTCATCTCAAGCACTTGCCAGCACTATCACTTGCATGGTTACAGGTCGCAGTTTGTTTGCTAGAGGTACCCTTCCTCTCCTTCTTTTAAAGTCTTCTACTTGTCCCAGGATCTTACACATTACATTCCTCCTGCTGTTACACATCCAGCAAACTAGCTGTCAAAAATTCAGTTTAAACAGTATTCACTCTTTCGGTGCTTCACCTCTCTTTATTCCTGTGGGACAATTTTCCTCCTTATACACCTTCCCATTTCTAGAGGGCTGCCACCACCTCCTTAATGTGCTCACCTTCATTTTTGTTCTGGTGAATTCTCCAGCAGTACTGTCCTACATCTCTAACACTAGGTTGCTTAGCTCTCTTGCTCCAGGCAACAGTATTTCTGCTTTTCATAGATGCATAAAATATACTTTACCAGTCTGGATTTCATCCCTTTTGGAAAAAAGAAATTTAGCTCCTTACTCCTTTCTAAAGTGAAGTGACCAAACTGGCACTGCAGGACACTTCATCACATGATCTATCAGGCATGTCTCCTATGAACCCCCTTCCTCCTGAGGGTCTCCATTCTGTTGCCCTTCTGTGGTGGTATGTAATCTGGACATTTTCCCAGGCAGGTTTTCTGGGGACCAGGACCCATCGGTTCTCTTGTGGACCTCCCCTTCCTGGAGCTCTGCCACCACGTCCCAGACCTGGAGCCATGCTGTCTTTGCAAGCCCAGCAGTTTCACCCTGGTTTCTCCTTCCCAGAGGCCTGGGCCCTGTAGTAGGGGCTGAGAAGCTGCTGCTCCTGCTGTATTTCACTTCATTCTGTCATGCACAGAATTTTTCATTAAAGGAAAATGACATGCAAAAAATATAAACACATGTGCATTGGGTTTGTGTTTCTACGACTGTTTCTAGCATTCTGTTCCCTGTGTCTGTGGCAAGATTTTTTTTAACTTTTCCCTGCCAGTTTAATAGCCCTTGGAGGTAGCCATGCAGGATTATTTTATTGCCTTTGATTTGTTGGAATTTTCTCAGAAAGTCTCTGGGAATGATGTCAGTTAGACCTATAACCATTAAAGGTGTACATGCTTTACTGTCACTCAGTGACAACACTTTGCAAAGAAAATTGCCACACATCCAGAATAACAACAGTCGCCTCGAAGAGAAATCTGACCTAGGTTGGGTAGAGAGGGCAAACACATTTCAAAGCGATTAACCTTCACAAGCAGTTGCAGTTCAATGTTGTAACTAGATCATAACTAGGATCCTGGGCTCTTAGTTCTAGTCCTAGGGCTAACTGACATAATTCTCAGGCATTCTGGAAAATTCCAACAGATCAAAGGCAGTAAAACAACCCTACATGGCTATTTCCAGGGGACATAAAACTGGCAGGGAAAGTAAAGAAAAAAAATCTTGCCACACATACAGGGAACAGAACACTAAAAGCAATCAGAGAAGCAAAACCCAAATGCACATGTGTTTTTATCATTTTTGCATGTAGTTTTCCTTTAAACTGTAACTGCCTGCTCCTTTATAGCCTCTGACTCACAGGGCGGACTCAGAGGGTTGTCACAGGAATTTAGTCCTCTGATGCCATCTCAATCTCCTGTGGGGTGCCGCAGGGCTCCATTTTGGCGCTTATGTTGTTCGCAGTTTATATGCTGCCATTAGGAGATATCATTAGGCGTTACAGTCTGGGTTTTCACTGCTATGCAGATGATATCCGGCTGTATTTGTCCTTTATTCCCGGACAGGATAATGCAATCTCTTTGCTTAACAGCTGTCTAGCTGAGATCAATGACTGGATGAGTGCCAGCTGGCTGAGGTAAAACCCAGATAAGACCGAGGTGTTGATCGTGGACCCAGGTCACCTGGAGGTGGGTCATAGGGCTGGGGTTCTGTTGGGCCTTTGGCTCGGTGGTGCCCAGCTCTTGACCTCAAGCCAGGTGCGTAATCTGGGCCTTATTGTTGACAGCGGTTTGACCATGAAATCTCAGGTATCGTCCGTTGTTAAGTCCTCTTTTTACTATCTGAGGAATATTGCCCGGGTGAAACGCCTGGTTCCTCCGGCTGACCTTCCAACTTTGGTCCACGCTTTCGTGACCACTCGCCTTGATTACTGCAATTCTCTTTACCTGGGCTACTAGGGGTTGATATCCGCCGCCTACAGCTAGTGCAGAATGCAGCAGCCAGGCTTTTGACTGGAACATCTAGTAATAGTCATATTACACCTGTTCTGCGTGGGCTGCACTGGCTGCCATTTCAATGGCGGATTACCTTCAAGGTCGGATTACTGACTTATAAGGCCCTACACGAACAGGGACCACAGTATCTGCAAGATCTCTTTACTCCCTACTGCCCCTCTAGCTTGCTCCGATCCACTGATGAGGGATTACTAAAGATTCCCAGGGTCCGTTTGAAAACATCTGGAGTACGTGCATTTTCGTATGCTGCTCCTGCCCTGTGGAACCCTCTACCTCATCAGATATGAAGCTGCCTGACCGTCAAGAGCTTTAAAGCAGAGTTAAAAACATTCTTATTTACAAAAGCTTATAATGTCTGACTTTATTATTGTCAATGTTTGATATTTCTCTATTTATTTATTATTTGTACAGCGCTTTGGTTTAAGAAAAGCACTTAAAAATAAATGTTACTTACTTACTTACTGACTCCTCCCATTTCACGCTTGATTGGCTTATTCACAGCTTTTTTGCACATTCTGTTCTACACCGTTCTGTAATCCTTTCCCTGCAGTCTCTCTAATCTTAAAAATGTCATTTAATAGCCAAGCTTTGAGTGTGGGGCTACATGTATGTGACACAGCCTTCATATAATAGTGTTAGAATATCCCACCGTCTAAGAGATATAGCTAACATAAACATGTGATGATTATTATTTTACCATCCATGCAGCTGTTAAAATATAAAGGCCAAATTCCCAACCCATGTGCAAGTGAGAACAATACCAACCATAATTATTTATTTATTTATGTATTGAAATGTTTCGCCAGGAAAGGCACGCTGAGCAACAAGCTGCTCATCTCCCAGTGTGACCGGAGAGAGGGGGGAACAGAGGATTGGATAACTCACAGGTTATTGAGTGAGACACAATAACACAATTATACAGTGGAAGGACGTTACATTTAGTACATCTTACATAGGTTACTGTAGGCACAATGCCACATAGATATAGACATTGATACATTTAATACAAGGAAAACAAGTGCAAACAAATGACAGCACAGAAAGACGAGTCAAAATAAGTGCAGAGGTTGGTGCAATAAGCCAGCATCCACAGTGTAAGCTGGGTGCCACTGGTCAGGCAATTGGGGGGATGGGGGGATGCAGGTGCAACACGAGCAGGTATCACGTGCAGGAACAATTTACCATGAGGTAATTTGCCAATGCAGTAGATAGGGAGTGGGCAGAGAAGGAGAGATGGATTTAAATTGGATTTGATATTAGTAAATGTGTCTCTTCTCCTACTTGCCAGTGTTGTTTATCCACAGTACCTGCTGAACTCACTTTCCATCACTGCACGGAGACAGCTCATTCAGATATCAAGCTTGTACCACAGCCCATTGCAAGGACTGAGTGCTGTGCTTGCATAATGCTCTGATTTCACTGAATTGGACTTTCTCAGTATTTTCATCTTCGAACAAAAGTGTTTTTTTTTTTTTCAGAGAACGACCCTGTTTTGGATGGCCATGATTATGAGGATGCAGACGGAGTATCAGAAGAGGATGGTAAGAAAATGTGTAGAATACTGCTATTGTGATGCCATTCATATACTGAAAATGAATGGCTGGTCCAGTGACACCACCTATATCATGTTGTGGTATCAAACATCAGACCTGAGTTCCGGGGAGGAAGTGGACTGTTGCACCAGTACCTTCTATGGCAGACAGGTGTATAAAATGGTGGAGTAGGATACCATAAACTGACAGCTAGGCCATATCAAGGAAATAGGCACTTGAGGTGTCCCCCCATTATAGAAGAGGTGGGTAAGCACTTTGAGAAGGACAGGGAAACAAGTCAAACTGGTGGTTTGGATGACAATGTCCAGACCCACCCCACACATTACAAGGTCTCCACAGCTTGGCCCAATCTCCTCAGCCACCATCAAGTCACATGGTTTGTCCAACCAGTCAAAGAAGGGGACTCCCCATGTGAAGACAAAATGGAGACACGTGATTATGAAGATTGTGGGGAATCTGGGGTAGGTTTCAGAGGCCTACAGATTGTCCTGACATCATAAAACTTTATTTTTATCCAGGTACACACAACTGGATAGAAAATCCTCTTTACAACTATTTAAAGACATGCCAAGGGTGTAACAATGCCTGAAAAAGTGACCTGGGGCACTATGGGCTACAAAGGGTGCACAACAGCAAGTGAGAGACCTATGTTCAAATACTGGTGCACTCACTGTACAAAATATACTGAACCTTAGCTCCATTTTGCTGAATTAATGTGCTCTGTGTAGTGTGTGGGCTGTACATAGGAGTAACATTTACAGATGCTTGGTGCATACACAAGAACTATGGTGGTGTCCAGTGACAGGTCCCACCATGTCACATCATGTCACTTAGTAATGCTCAGTAACTCCAGTTAACAATGGAGAATCTTAAGTACAGTGTTTTATTTTTTATCTAAAGTTTATTGCATATATAATACTCATAAAACATGTTCCACAGAGGAAATACCTTGAATATGCATTGTATTACATTACTGTAGAGACATTGCATGCACACACACACACACACACCAGATTGTGGTATCACAGGGGGAAAAAATATAAAGAAATTTAGTAACAAATGAACTATAAGATTAGCCTGATATTTAGCATGGGGTGGGTGGATCGCTGTTTTTTGCCAGATTTCAGATCCAGATATTTGTATTGCCATAGTCGATCAGATCAGATATTCATCGGATTGGATACAGCAACTGTTAGTACACACTAACATTACCATTTGCATATATAATACTCATAAAACAAGTTCCACAGAGGAAATACCTAGAATATGCATTGTATTACATTACTGTAGAGACGTTGCATGCACACACACACACACACACACACACACACACACACACACACACCCACACCAGATTGTGGTATCACAGGGGGAAAAAATATAAAGAAATTTAGTAACAAATGAACTATAAGATTAGCCTGATATTTAGCATAGGGGTGGGTGGATCGCTGTTTTTTGCCAGATTTCAGATCTAGATATTTGTATTGCCATATTCAATCAGATCAGATATTCGTCGGTTTGGATACAGCAACTGTTAGTACACACTAACATTACCATGAATTTTAATATAGTAATATGACAAAGTCACTTAAATCGGCTTCAATTAATACATTTTATTTATACTAAAGGCAGTTCAGAAGCGATTCTCTGTTTTTAAAGAAGTTAAAAACTTAAAAATCTAATATCTGCAACCGATTACACAGCTCTAGAAGTTGTTCAAATTATGTTTAATGAACAACAGCATATTGGCATTTCTGGGGAGAGTCAGGACCTCCTTTCAGTACTAATATCCCCAGCCACACTACAAACATGCTCGCTGAGTGCACTTGTGGGAGGTGGTGCTAAATATCGTCTTGCAAGTTTTTCTAAGGTTGGAAAGTGGTGTCCTTGCGTTTTCCAGAACAGTAGTGCTTCAGGAGTATTTTGGGGGGATTAAGCTTTCTACCAGGTATGTGTCCAGCTTCTGGCTCTGTTGCGGCACTCTGTCTCTTGAACAAGCCGAAAACAAGAAAAAGATGTTGAGCGTTTAGAACCTCAAACCCTGCTGCTATATTCTAAAAACCTATACTTGCAGTGTTCTGGTAGTGAGTTGGTTTGCGAGAATACCTCCCACGGATCATCGGCATCAAAGTCTGCCTTGATAGCGGTGTAGTCCAATGGTTGTTGCAGCTTTATTAGTTGATCCTCAGACTGCTGCTCTGCCAGTTGTTTAACTACAGCTCTGGAAAATGTCTTTCTGCAATCAGTGTGAAAAAAATGCAGTTTATATCTTGCATCAAGTACTCTAGCCACGGCCACCTCTTTTATTGATTCGTATTACAGCAGTCGTTTATCCATTGACAACAGCATAGGATGTTTCATTGCTTGCAGCCCTGGAACTTTAATGCTTTCAATGGAATGATAAAGTACTGTTGCTGTTGGAATTATATCAGACACACACAGGCACTATCTGTGCTCAGTTGCCTGGTTTCATGTTCAAATGGGCGTAATACAGTGCACACACTTTCCACTAAAGCCTACTGTGTGTTGCTGAAAGTACAGGTCTCACACTCCACTGCATATACTGTTAAGACCCTGAGCTGTTCCAAAAGCCTTTCCAACATATAAAAAGTGGTGTTCTATGTAGTGGGCACATCCTGGATTAGGTGGTATTGTAACAATTGCAGTGTCTTTTGGAGCTCTGACATTTTTCAGTAGCTGATGCAGAGTGCTTAAAATGGGCTGCCATTGCCCTCCCTGTGGTCAATAAGTACTCTATGGATCATTGTTTTAAAATAGCATCGTTAATTATTAGTTGCAGTGTGTGAGCGACACACTCAGCACTTGGCACAGGACTCAGTGTCATGGCTTTTGAGCTATTAGGGCCATTGTCTCTAATTACCAAGTGCCTCTGATTAGGCTTAATCCCCCAGTTGTCAGGCACGTTAAAGAAATATTTAGAAAGCATTTCCCTAGTATGTCTGTCTGTAAGATGCTTTTAATGAAAATTACATACCTATTGTAATTCTTGATCTTCTTGGACAAAGTTTCCACCACTCAATCACACTTATGGGACTATGCCGGAGGTGCTAGGGCTGAGCGGGAGCCAAAAATCTTCAGGAAGGCCAGATTCTAGACAGGGCTGTGAGGAAGTGGTGCCATGAGCCCAGCTCGTGCCATAGAGCTACCTCAGCATCGACCCTCCAACCACCTCAGTATCTTTTTGACTGAGGAGGTGCAGTGTAAAACAACATAGTGAAACTAACCTATGGCAGACATAAGACAGTCCGAATGACCCGTATAAGAAGGTCAACACAACAAAGTCTTCACAGCCCAGCCATCAAGGGTGAAGACAAAACAATCAGTGAGCTTGGGGGATGGAGGGTGGGTGTGTGAATGAGTGGCGGAGACTTCATCCAAGAAGCTCAAGAATTACAGTAGATCGTAATTTTCATAACTTCCTGGACATAAAATCTCCACCACTCATTCACACTGATGGGAGAGTACCGAGCAAAAACAATCCCCTGAGAAGAGCGGCAGGAGAGAGAAGCTCACTTAGGGCAGAAGCTCATTCAGGATTGTCCTGCCAAAGGATGGATACTGTCTGGTATGGACATCCAAAGTGTAGTGCTTCACAAAAGTGTGTACAGAGCTTCAAGTAGCTGCACTGCATATGTCTGCAATTGGCATGTTTCGAATTTCTGCCAGAGATGCCGCAACTGCCCTAGTAGAATGGGCATATACTCTGCCTTCCAGTTTAACCTGTGCCATGAAGTAGCATTGGTGAAGACATGCTACCAGCCATGCCGAAATACATCTGATAGCGACAGGTTGACCCAGCTGGGCCATGCTGAAGGAGACAAAGAGTTGCTTTGATTTGCAGATCTCTTTAGTTCTGTCTACTGTATATAGAACCACAAAACCCTTTTAACATCCAGAGAATGTAGGGTATGGTCTCCTTCATTCTGGAAGTTCAAGAAGTAGGTCAGAAGAACCAAAGGCTGATTCAGATGGAATTCCGATACTATTTTCAGGAGAAACTTAAGGTGTGTTCTGAGAACCACCTTGTCCTTGTGAAATACAGTATACGCGAGGTCTGTGACCAGTGCATGTATTTTAGACACTCTACAAACAAGGAAATGGCTGCAAGGAAGGTGGCCTTCCAGCTCAGGAACTTTAGCTCACATGTTGCTAGAGGCTCAAAGGGTTTACAGGTGAGCATGTCTAGCACAAGATTAATATCCCAAGCGGCTACCAGTCTCCTGACTCACGGCCTAGTGTAGAGTATACCTATAAGGAACCTTTTAAGCCAAGGGCATAGAGTGTATAGGCTCGTGATAGGCTGAAATCATGCAGAGATGGACCTTCATGGTTGAATATTATAGTCCTGTGTTTGACAGGTCGAGCAGATACTCCAGGACTTTGTTAGGTGGGCAAGAAAAGGGATCCAGAAATGACTTTGCACACCAGATGGAAAAACATTTCCACTTTGCTGTGTAAGTTTTCCTAGTAACCAGTTTGCGTGCTGCTAGGAGAATGTCTGAGACTCTATGGGAGACATCAGTTCTACTCAATTCTATCTCCTCAGGAGCAAAGCGTGGAGATGAAGGGATTTCCGGTAGGGATGGACCACTGGACCCTGGGTCAGCAGGTCCGACTAACATGGCAGTTGTCTCAGTGGAGTTTCCAACAACTTGTTGATTAATGGAAACCAAATCTGATGAGACCAGAAGGGGGCAATGAGGATCATTATGCCCCCCTGTGCCTCCAGCTTGAGCAGTATCTCTGAACTAAGGGAAGAGGAGGAAATACATACAAAAAGCATCTCATCCACCACAGTCTGAATGCATCCTCACAGAAAGCGCCAGGTTTTGGATTTCTGAAGCAGAATAGAGGCACATTTGCATTGAGTGGGGATGCAAAAAGTTCCAGGTCTGGTGTGCCCCACTCTTTGAAGAGTGACTGCATGACATTTACATCGAGAGACCACTCATGAGGGTCTGCCTCTGTTCTGCTGAGACGATATGCCAGATTGTTCTGAACTCCTGGTAGTAGACCACTTGGATCAGGGCTTTGTGCTCTAGTAACCATTCCCACACTCTCATCGCTTCCTCGACAGGGGTAAGAGTGTGCCCCACCCTGCTTGTTGAAGTAGTACATCACCGCTTTGTTGTCCATCTGAAGGAGAATTGCTTTGTGACAGAGAACAGCTCTCATTTCCAGGACATTTATGTGAAATTGAGATTCATCCTGGTTCTACAGACCCTGGGTGCAGAGAGTCTGACAGTGAGCTCCCCATACAACTACAGATGCATCTGCCGTGATGGTGATCTGTGCCTCCAGTGGAGCAAAGGGACAGCCTTGAAGCAGGTTGTCCTCTTGAGTCCACCAGGTGCATGACAACTTTAGAGGTTCTGACACCTAGATTTGAAAGGACTGTGGGTGTGTGGTCAGGAACCACTGAGTACTGAGCATCCACTGAGTGGTCCTCATGTGAAGACGAGCCAAGGGCACTGTGAACATCAATGATGCCATGAGATCCAGCATCTGCTGCATTGAGAGAACTTGGACTGAGTCATTTTTCTCTGATGAAGAGAGCCATCTGCAGAATATCATTTCTCCTGTCATCCAGAAGAAAGGCCCTTGCTCTGGAGGTGTCCAGGAGAGCTCCTATGAAAAGGAGCTGTTGGGAGGGCTGAAGCTGAGATTTTTCCATATTCAACAGAATTCCCATAGATGTGAGGAATTTGGAAGCCATGGATGAGCTTGCTAGAAGCCAGTCATCTAGGTACAGAACACCTGAATTCTAAGTTTCCTGAGATGCGCTGCAAGTACTACAAAGCACTTTATAAAGACTCGAGGAGCCGAGGACAGCCCAAAGGGCAGGACTCTGAATTGGACGTGCTGACCCAGAGCCACAAATCAGAGATACTTGTGATGGTTTGGGTGCATGGGGACATGTTGGTAGGTGTCCTGCATGTCCAGGGAGGCCAGCCAAATTGTTTTGATGAATCAGAGGCAGGAGCATACAGAGTGATTTCATCTTGAACTTCTCCTTGTAAAGGAACTTGTTTAACATCCATAGATCTAGAATAGGGTGCATACCACCTGTTTTCTTTGGAACTAGGAAGTAGTGGGAGTAGAAACCTGCGTTCCTTTGATCCTGTGGAACTATTTATACTGCTCTGTTGTTCAGAAGGCCTTGAATCTCGGAAGCGAGGAGGTCTGACTGAGTGACAGACAATCTGGGCTGTCATTTGGGCAGATGATCTGGGGGGGGGTTCTGACAAATTTAGAGAGTAACCCTCGCAAATTATTCTGAGAACCCATTTGTCCAATATGACTGACTTCCACTGGTTGTAAAACTGAGTCAAACGCCCCCCTTCTGTCAAAGAAAAGTCCCCCTCAGACAGTTGAGGTGGGACTTGGGCTGGAATCTCAGAGGGTGGCACTAAGTGCCTTTGGGCCCTGTGCCTTCAGCTACATTTTCTTTTGTGGCTGAGGGGCTTAATTCTTGTTGAAACCCCCTCTGCCTTTGCCATGAAAAGACTGGTGGTTATGAAACTGCCTGGGGTTCCCGGCCCGTTGAGGGCAGGCTTAATGGCAGTCCTAGTTTTCTATGTGGTCTCCAGTGCCTGCTCCACCTGAGGACCAAACAGATAAACTCCACCAAATGAGAAATTCATAACTCTTTGTTGAACGTCATTTGTAAACCCCAAGGTCCGTAACCAAGAAAGCTGTCGGGTGCAAATCCCTGCTGCTGCTGCCCTAGAGACAGTGTCAAAAGCGTCCATAGCAGTCTTAAGTTGCTGGTTATTGGACTCGATGCCTCTTGTAATGGTTTGAAGAAGCTCTGAAGCAGCATCTGAGTCTGGAAGAGCTTCGATAAGATTTTCAGTGAATGCCAGAGGATATACTCATATTATGAAAAGTAGCCCTGGTAGCTAGCAATACGAGTTCCTGGGGTTGCAGCGGGGAAGACTCACTTCCCAAGGGTGTCAATATTACAGGAGTCTTTATTTACTGGATGAGCTGTAGATTCCTGAGGGAGTACAGCTTTGTTATTTTCTGCCAAAACCACAATGGCATCCGCTAAGGCTTGGGAGGCCAGGACTGGTCGATCCTTAAGGGAAGAGTACTTTCTATCTATGGACTTAGCCACAGAAGGAATAAGCACCGGATTATCCCACACCATCTTTGAGAGAGTCTCAAAAGAGGGCCGTACCAGAGGAGTCAGTTCCACAGGGATCTCTGGAACATGCAGATACTGAAGGTGCAAAAGCTTCCCTGGATCCACTTCTGATGTCTGGAGAGAGAGGGTGGAATTCATGTTCTTCAGAAGAGATTTAAGGGACAGGTCTTTGACCAAAGGCTCTGCTAAAGTAGAGGACTTCTTTTCCACTCCAAAGGAAGAATCCTCATTGAAGCTATCTCCTAATTGTAAATCAGGACCAGGCTCAATATTATCTCCTACTAGCCCAGGAAGGATAGTTTATAAAGGAAAGGGAGGAAAAAGCACAGGAGGTGGTGCTCCTCGAATCGGAGTCAAGAAACCCTGCATTCAAGGTGGTGCTGGCACAGGAAACAGCACCAAATATGGTGCAATGGGTGAAGCACATGTGGCACTGAAAGCAATGCCACCAAGGCCAGAGTTGAAGGCGGCACTGTAGTCGATGCTGCATGAATGCTCGGGGCCCCCAACCCAAACCCTGGGGCACCCAAGGATGAAGATCTGAAAACCTGAAGAGAAGAAGAAGGAGGTACCAGTGCTGGCCCCTGCACCGCAGCTATGTGAGGGGGAAAAGCACAAGAGCGCAGCGTCGACAGCACCGAAGAAGGTGTTGCATGACCAGGTTGATCAAACTGCCTCACCCTCAGGTTCAAATCCCCTAGGCCCAAGGCCCGGGGCCGATTCCGCTGTCTAGGGGAGACCGGAGAACCACAGAACCCACTGCTGCATAAGAGCAGCCCTATGATGAAACTGCTCACTGGAGGATCCCCCAGGGGGTTGGGAGGGACTACGAAGTCGAAGATGCTGGTCTCCAGTGACAGAGGCTACAAGAGACCCTGACAGCTTCAGAGTTGACCTCCTGTCTCCTGCAACCAACGATCAATGTGCAGATGTACCAGAGGGTGACCTCTAAGGACAACCTCGAGTGGTACCATTTCTTCTTTGACTGGTGGGACGAAGAAGAACTCGAGGCCGGGCGGTGTCGGGTTCCCGATAAAAATCGGGAACAGGCCCACTTCTTTTTGTGCTCTTGAGAGGACTGCCCTTCTCCCTGAGCACTGGACTGCCTGTAGTCGGACCCCCCCCCCTTCCTTCATAGAGGGTGGCGGACCGGACCCAGCCCTGCTGGAAATACAGCTTTCATGCAAAGTCTCCCTACCGTCACCGGCCCCATTCATGGTCGACTCCATCGAAGGTGGGCTGAGGAAATCTTCTCTTTTCTTTCTTGCGAAGAAATGATAAAGAAATACTAAAACTAAATCAAAACTGAATGACTTAGCTGCTGTTGTATAGACATGAAGATTTAACTCCCAGCAGGTGAGTGATGTCATCACTGAAGCGCACAAGATGGTGGGAAAAAAGGAACTGAGCCAGTTGGAGGTCAATGCCGAGGTAACCTATATGGTGTGAGCTGGGCTCGCGGTGCCATTTCCTCATGGCCCTAACTAGGCACTGGCCCTCCTGAAGATTTTTGGCTCCTGCTCGGTCCTAGCGCCTCTGGTGTAGTCCCATCAGTGTGAATGAGTAGTGGAGACTTTATGCCCAGGAAGAGCATCTGTTTAAGGAATCATCAATCCAGTATGCTGTAACAGGTAAGTAAGATACTATGGAACACTCGGTCATCCAGGTATCAGTAGTAAAGCCAAATGAGTTCACATTTGACAACTCACTCTGTATCTTGGACCTAAATTTATCATACATTGCTGGGATGAGAACTTTGGAAAAATGACCCCATGAAGGCAAAGTATATATGTGCTCCAAAACTGCAAGCAGCCCTTTAAAACCATCATTTTCTACTATTGAGAAGGGCTGCTCGTCTAGCGCAGTCATCTCAGCCACTGCATTTGTTATTTCTGCAGCTCTCAGGTGGTCTCTAGGAACAGGGTGTATGCGAGCTAAGCATGGCTCAATAGTTTGTAACTCCCTTTTAATTTTTTTTGCTGGTGGTTTACATAAAGAAACAGCTTGTCTTTTTTAATTCATTCTTAGCTTTTTCAGTCAGCATCTCATCATATTCTGAATGATGCTTGCTGCACAAATGATTTAGCATACCAGATATACCATAACTTTTTACCGAAGATCCTCGACTAATTAGAGTAGGTGTACGGCACAACCTGCATTTAGCTTTGGAATCAATGTCAGTATCTATGGTAAAGTATGTCAATACCAGGCTGTTGTGAGATATTTTTCCCACTGCTGTATAAGATAAAATGAATGACTGGATGAATGAAGCAAAAGCTCCTTCTCAGGCAGCTACTCTCTCTGACTTTCGGGCCTCTCTCTCCTTGGAAAATCACAGATCAGCTAGAATGAATAAAGCAGTAGCAGAGACAGCTCGCACTCAGCGCATCACCCTTCTGAATGAATGAACTGCAGTTGTCTGACTCCCTCTGTTCCTTGACTGCCAATGAAATGTCACAACCCGGTGCTCAGTTAACATGTGCTTAATCAATTAATGTGTTTTTAACTGTGTCTGGTTAATGGTGGGTTTTCCTGCTAATGGATATACAATGGTACATGATGGCTGAACAAGATAGCTAATCCACACACTGAAGGCTGTAATATCCGATCTGAGTCTTTCTGATAAAAACGGTGAATATCTGGCTACATCAGTTTATCAAATCGGATATCTGCCAACCCCTAATTTAGCGCATAGTAAGAAAAGGTTATGGAAAGACCACAAATTATCAAATGCTGAGGACTGTTTCTTGTGCCTGAAAAAAAAAGGTCTGCCCCGTCAAGAAATATATAATCAAAGAGTTCCTGGCCTGATGCAATTCCATGACAGAAAAGTCCAAATCTTTTTTTGTAAATATATTTTTATTATAAAGTTGTGCAGCAATACATAGTCAGTGCAGGGAGTATCCCAAGCACAAGAAAGTCAGTAGAATGTTACAGTCAAGAAAACATGTTTAAGTTCCTCTTCCCCTGGTTTGGCACTGGGGCTGAGGGTTACTTTACTGCTATGCCCACTCCCACGTACTTTTAAAGCATACTGCCTGTAGTTGGTTCCATTGGAGGACATGGGGAGGCGTCAGAGGCAACTCAACCACCAAGCTCTCCTAGGTCCCCCCCAAAAAAAACCTGTCCCACTATGCAAGAAGTAGTTTACCCTGTCAAGGTACAAAGGTGTCATCATTTAGCATTACATACATTACCCATGTGTTCCACCTGGAAGTGAATATTTCAAGCCTGTCATTTAAGCCAAATATAGTTTTTCCCATGTTGCAGAGCTCATGCTCTGTTGCCCTCCAGTGGGCCAAGCCAGGTGATTGAGCAGTGGTCCATTTCCTAGTCATGCATTTCTGAGCTGCTGAAAGTATTATACATGGGAATGATATATTTCACATGCTGATCTCTGTCTAGGATACTGGTAAAGCAGGTTTAGCTCCAAAGACAGAAGGAGTGATATGTGCAACACTTCAGGCATGGCCCTTTCCAGTTCAGTTAGGACATTTGCTATCAATGGGCAGGACAACATGATGCGCATATGCATTGCCTGTCCCTCCCCACACTGCCTCCAGCAAGCAGCACTGAATCAGACCCACAGCATACTGTGATCACAAAGGTCTGAAAGTATCTGACCAAATGTTTCCAAGAATACTCTCACCATACATGTGAGCTACTTAACTCAAACCAGCCCCTTTCCCAGACCTCTTTCCCAGGGTTTTGTCCCAGTTCCTCTCACCATTTCACTGCTATTGTGAAAGTCTTATGGGGCTGTGAATTTTGTAGTACTTTGTATATAATGGAAATGTGATGTCTGGTGTTCTGTGTTTTAATCTGTGTGATTAAAATTTCAGTAATAACAAGCATCTTCATGTGGTCTCTTATTCCTTGGAGAAGGGAGGTCAGGAAGAAAAGTCCAAATCTTACAGCCAATTACATTGGCAGTACTTGTAAACCTAAATTAAAAAGATACTGGGCCAGATTTTCAAAGCCTTATGATTGCTGCAAGGTGCTTGCAGCAAAGGATTCCGATGGAATTTGTACCTTGCTGCAATGGACGTGGTGGTCCCGATTCAGAAATGCACCTTGCATCTGAATTGGGACCCACTGTGGCTCACAGGCACATTGCCCCATTTGTGATATGAATGAGGGTGTGCCATATTGCAAGGTGTCTTGTGCCATGGCAGGGCTGCAACATCCCCATATCTGGGAGTCTGGAAGCCCCTGGCTGCAGCAAGGGCTTGAGACAGACCAGCAATGAGCTGGTCTAAGTCCCTTGCACTAGTCCAGTCCACAGTGGAGATTGTTTTGGAAGGTCCAGATGGCTATGTAGGGTGGCGCATGGACACAGGGTGCCATTGTGGCAGTTGGGGCGAGGCAGGCATAATAGTGAAGGTGCACCCATGGGGTGCTGATTGATAGGCAATACTAGCACTGCTAAGGAACGGCCATGTGACTGTAATTCTCTGTACTCCCCCTCATTGTCCCATAGCAGTGCCAGTATTGTCCAATAACCAGCACCCCCACTGGGGGCACCTTCACTATTATACCTGCCCACCCCCTAACCACCACTATGGCACCCCATGCCCATGCTTCCCCTGTACCCTTCATGCTTCTCCTGTGTTTGCCCCACAGTCCCATCCATCCCTGCACCTCAGCTGGTGAGCCAGGCGGGGGGGGCAGCCAGATCACTTCAGCATGTTCCACAGGTGTGCTGATTGCTTTGGAGCATGCCTGCAGATGTCCACTCCCTCTCACTCTTTTAGATCATCCAACTCCCGTACTCTGGCAGTTCCCTACTGAGCCACCCTCATCTGCCAATCCAGTTACTCTCACCGCCTCTCAAAAATGTAGAATTCCCTTCCCCTCAAATTCATCACTCATCCTCCTACTTCTCCATCAGCTCTGCCCTTAAAAACTTCCTTGTACCTAGCTGTTACTGCTACAACCCTCCTGAACTCCTCCTTCTAACCCCTGACAAACCCTACCCCTCTTCAGTACTCATATAATGCCCCTGCTGCAGCTCCATCCACCCACCCACCTAAAAAAACAGCATTCCTTCCCTTCCTCCAATTCCTTCCCTTCAGACCTTCCATTGTTCTCTTATTGTGACTTCTCAATCATCCAGAATTGTGCCAAGGGCCATTCCCTACCATATCCTTACACCATTAACCCAACTCTTCCCTCCACTTCTCCACATCCTGAATGGGCTGGGATTCAGCCTCTATTCTCTCTCACCTTCACCCTCTCTTCTGTTCTTAAGAAGCCTATGCCCCCTCATTGCCTACAACCTGCTTTCCTCCAATTGTAGTCTACCTCTTGCTGCCACAACCGGCTCCCTTCTTGTCATGCTTGACCCCTGCCTTGTGCAGGCAGAGTCCTCAGCATACTGGAAGGGTCAGGCCCCAGCTGACATTTTTCCTTCTACCTATTCCTTCACCTCCTTGTTCCATCCCCTTCCATCACCACCCCCCCTCGCTTCTCTGCCTACCAATATACCTACCTCTCTCTCACCTTCCCTTCCCCCCCTTACATAGCCCTAGCTGTGGCTGACCCCTAATCTCTAATGCACTTGTAGTTAACTTGCACTTCTGTTATACCTTAGCCAACCTGTTCTGCCTGTTTACTCCTCACTAACTTCCCTAGATCAAACTACAACAATTCTATTCAGCCATTCTCTAGCTACACAATTATGTGCAATTTAGTGTATGCCTAAATGTTATTTTGTGGTGTTGTATCTATCTAGTCCAAAAGTGTTGCCATAGTATCTATCTAGTTCAAAACTGTTAACATCCTGCTATTTCATTACTCCTGCACAGACTAATCAAATTATTTAAATGTAATCTACTGTAAATTTATACTGTGTACAAAATCTCTGTAAACTATCCTCATGTCCCTCTACCCCCAGGCCACACCGGGAGACGAGCAACTTGTTGCTCAGCGTGCCTTCCTGGTGAAACATTTCAATAAATAAATAAAAAATAAAAAAAGATGCAGTGACACCCAGTTATGTGATGCAGGGACCCTGTTCTTCTTGAATACAGTGCAGGGCCCCTGCTACAGTCGCGGTGCACTGCAGCACTAGATCTTAGCAAATCTGCAGTAATCTAGGGGCTCTTTGGAAATCCGGCCCACTGTGTTAACGGTAAATTAACAAACAATGTCAGCACTTAAACAAAGGGATTCAGAGTGCCATAAGTACAGTAAAGACAAAGCGATGATGACAATAATATCAGGATATCTTCAGCAATAACAGAATCTATCACTGCGCACCACTCTATGTACACAAAGTGACGCTGGATAGAAAGTAACAAAGGAGCATGGTGGGTTCATGATAGACCATGCAACAATAATTCACAACAGCCCTAAAGGAACACAGTCAGAAGGACATTATTTTAATCTGCAAGCCATTTAAGCCAAACTGGTGTTCCAAATGAGATTTATTGATTAAAAACAACCTGCAAGGCATGCATATTTATTTATAAAGTGAACTGTTTGTTAAAATAAATAAAAAAGAAATAAATAAGTAAATTGAAATGGCAGCGGAATGGAACGAGGGGCAGCAGATCCATCACTCTTCAGTGGATTCCCAGACCTGTTGATGTCAGATTTACTTGGAACAAGAATCTTTGGGTTGGAAAAGCCTCTATTCTCATCAAGGAACAACATAACAATTTTCTTACAATCTTCTCTTACATTCTCAGCTAGAAGAAAATCAGCCAACTCATAAAATTTGCTCAGTCTTATCATTTTTAAAATGAAAGCATTCATTGTGTATTGTTAAATATAAACTGCTCTTGTTTTATTTCAAGATGACAACATTGAACTTCCTCCAGTTTACAGTTATAATGACGTACAGAGCAATGACCAAACTCAGCCATTCCACGGTAGGTAGAATTTATTATGCAACGTGGAGTTTGATAATGAATGCAGAACAAGCATTGATCAATGCTTTAGTGTTTACTTACATGTGGTAGTAGTGCAATAGGTAGCGTCAGTGAGATAAAGACATAAAAGTTGACAAGTGGTATTAAAGTGTGTGGAGTGGGAAGGGGTGCCATGGTGGTGGGCAGATGACTGGGTCCTGCTGAGGGCCATTAGCATACCAGCCTGGGTTAAGAGAGAGACTTGTCAGCAATTAGAAACACTTATCAGCAAGAACAGCACTCTGAGTTTTCACTGCTATAGTCTGTCTCTCTCTCTAGAGTAAATAGTTGCTAATTGCTAACGATTGTGAAGCAAAGGGATACATGTGGGGAGGAGGGGGTACGGGGATCTTCAAAGGAGATGTATGCATGGTGTGTCTAAAACCACAGTAGAAAAGAAATTGGCAGCTGTATTGATAAAATCACATTCTTTAAGTACAAACAGGAAAACATCAGTGGGCAGAGACATGTGAAAAGTGGCACATGCTGGTATTCCAATCAAGTCAGGCACTGACTACACCACTGGCTGAAAAGTGGAAGTGATTGTTTTCTCCATCACTTACCAGGTGAAAAGACTGACACACCTACAGACTGCATTGTGCTACCGACGTGTTTCCTTGCTCTGCAAGCAGACACCAAAGGAAGCCAGAAAAATTAAAGGAATGCTAAGGAAAAGTGAAATATAAGTTGTGATATTTTCTAATTATTTGTCAGAGACACTTTTGAGAGTTACAATAACAGGGCCAGGATTCATTAAAAAGCGGAAAATGGTATGTATACGTTTGCGCGGCAGCCCGCGGTTTCACTGGTGGGCAATCAGGCTATTTGCAGTCGGATAGTGTGGGGCAGCACTAACCCAGAAAAAGCAGTGAAATATCCAGTAGTGCTACCCCCAAAGCCAGCCAGGAAAATGGCCCTGCAGTAAATATCAATCACACGGTAATGTGCTATTCATGAAAAAAGCCATGCAAATGAGCCCATTGAGCATGCAAGGTGCTAGTGTCCATTAGCATGCCCATTTTGGACTCATTTGTATGGCATTAGTGTGGCATTGCATGCACCCACCCCACCAGCCCAAGCCCCATGTAGCCGCATGCCCTGGTAGTCTAGTGGTCTCCTAACCCCCCTCACCATACCCTGATCGCCGAGCTGTAAAAAATATCCCTTTTCCATGGTGTTGTGTCCCACCCCCCACCCTGATCCCTGATTACTGAGCTGTACAAAATATCCCTTTTCCATAGTGTAATGTTCCAACCCCACCCAGATACCTGATTGCTGAGCTGTACAAAATATATCTTTTCTGTAGTGCAGTGTCCCATCCTCAACATGATCTCTGATCGCTGAGCTGTACAAAATATCCATTTCCGTAGTGTAGTGTCCCTCCCTGATATCCCACCCAAAATGTTTAAATAATCTTTCTGCAGTGTAGGGTCCCTCCATGGTCCCCGATCTCCCACCCCACAATGAAGAATCAGTTTTTTCCATAGTGTAGTGGTCCCTCCCCCTTCCCGGTCGCCTATTGCCATCCCCAAATGGGCAAAACTTATCTCATGATACTGTAATATAGGGACAATTCTCCCACCTTCCCCCACACCATACAATATGTGTCCATCACCCCACTCCCCCCATCCCAATCTTCAGTTGGTGACCAGCACAACCCTCCTCTTACCACCATAGCTGGCTGCTGACTGAGCCCTCTTGGAGTAAGCACTGTATACAGTATGCGCGCCAAGAGGGCTCAGTCGGTGGCCAGCTGCAGTGGTGAGAGGAGGGCTGTGCTGGTTGCTGACCATAGTTTGGGATGGGGGGAACAGAGTGGTGGGTCACACTGGATGGGGTGGGGAATAGACCCTAGACTACCAGGGAATAGGTTTTGTCCATTTGGGGATGGCAATCGGTGACCAGGGAGTGGGGGACCACTACACTATGGAAAACTGATTCCTCATTATGAGGTGGGAGATCGGGGACTGGGGAGGGATCCTACAGTATGGAAAGATTATTTAAACATTTTGGGTGGGAGACCGGGGAAGGGGCAGGGACACTACATTATGAAAAAGGGATATTTTGTATAGGATGGCAATCAAGGTGGGGGTGGGACACTACACTATGAAAAAGGGATGTTTATACAGCACAGCGATTGGGGAGGGGGGTGGGACACTACACTACAGTATGTGAAAGGGATATTTTGTACAGCACTGCAATCGGGCATCAGGGTGTGGGGGACACTACACTATGGAAAAGGGATATTTTGCACAACTTGGTGATCAGGGATCAGGGTGGGGAGAGTAGGGTAGGACACTACACTATGGAAAACTGGTTTTATTATCAGGTGGGAGATCAGGGACCGGGGAGGGACACTACACTATACAAATTATTTTTTCTATATTAGGTGGGCGATCGTGACTGGGGAGGGGAGTGGGAGCCACAGTAGCTCCACCATCCACTAGGGTTGCACTGATTACTGCCAGGTTTTTGTTGGTAATAATTTTTCCATGCAAGGGCCTTCCCAAATGGCCCTTGCATGGAGCAAAAAATTTGTGAATGGTGCTGCGGGGAGATGCAGGTCCCCTCCCCTTCATTTGCATTGCGCCCCCCTTCCAGCTTTGCCCAGGCGCAAACAGTTTGTCTGTGCAAACTGGGCTTTGTTGATAGCAACTCTGGGCAAACTGGGTTTGCACCCTGGCAAAGTTGTGTAATTCTGACCCCAGGAGTGGTTCTTGGTGACATCTGTTGAGCATTTCAAACTAAATATGACTTCGAAAGTATCATAAGAAAAAGACTGTATATACAGTAGTAGTCTTATAATATTAAAGAGAACAGAAGGTACTGAGTTCTTTTTTTTTTTGTTCTGATAGCTGAAGAGATGCCTGTAGAGCATTCAGATAATTTACAGTTATGTTTCAATGCTGAAGAACATTCTGTCGACTACTGTAATGCAGGAGATGAAATAAATACAGAAATGACTATCCATGAAAATGAAGATCATGCAGGTAAGCTAATAATTGTAAAAGTACTACTTTTTCTGAATAGTCGAAGATAACAATCACCCTGCCCCTGCAATAATGTATTTACTAAGTAATAACCAATGCACAAGATGTGTTCCTAACCACAGATCTTCTGCGTATTCTGTAGAAAATAGTAACTGTTAAAAAATGTATGTATCCAAAACTACATTCTGAAGTAACGACCTAGGGCCTGATACTCAAAGTACTTGTGCATGCAATATGGTCACTCATACAATTTTCTGCCTGAGAAGTGAGAGTTTAAATTTGCCTGTCAGAATTTCTAGGTACATCATCTAAACTTACAGCAATAATTATACAGGGTGTTGTCCCTGTAAATACAGGGTAGGCATACATCTACCCAAAACCATGTTTAGAATTATTCACAATCATTCACAAATATTTTGAATCTGTCCCCTCTTTCAACAGTGCTATGCACTGACAGTTTACAGTATTGCTCTGTTTCATTAATTCGGTACATTAATTTATCATCATCTGTTTTTGTTGGTATTTTGGTACTTTCCATTGTCTCACACGTTATAGTTCTTTTTCTATATACTGAACATTAACAAAGTACATTTTTATTCTTTTGCTAGTTCCTAATCAGTATTCCAACTGTGATGAGAATTCTCCTACAAGACTTCATGATGTGGGATATGACAATGTGAATTGTGACATCATTAAAGCAAGCAATTCTCCTATAAGACTTCATGATGTGGGATAAGATGATGTGAATTGTGACATCATCAAAGCAAGCAATTCTCCTACAAGACTTCATGATGTGGGATATGATGATGTGGATTGTAACACCAATGAAAAACAGGGATGTAAATTGTTCAAGCACACTGATTATGAAAATATCAGTGATAGTTAACTTGAAATGACCGCAGTGTATCCATTTGTAACGGTAAGCTAACTACAATATATAAATGGGATACAGTGGTATTAACAACATATGTTTCAGTTACACAGCAACGTGATAAACTAGGTGAATGTCCGTTCTACATGTGCACATGTGTTTGTTTGCTGTGAGTATAATTATTAATTCCTTTTCATTAGTAGTGGAGCCACTACTGTAGCAGCTGCCTGGCTCTTTTACTGTACTTTATATGGGACTAGAGTATAAAGGTTAGGAACCAGGATGCAGCAGCCATGTGCTGTTATATGCAGGTCTCCCTGCTGTATCTGCTTAGGGCTGCAGTGCTGTAGGCAGATGTTATAACTGGCAGCAAGCATATACAGTGGCACCAGTGACAAGATACACTATATACCAGGACATATTATGATTAACCCTGCATTTGCGTTGCTTATATCAAAATGCCCTGTCTGCTTGCTTTCACTGGAATGTTCTTAGAGACTATTGGATTAATCCTGCACTAGCATTTGTCCCTTAAGAACTGCCTTGCATGTCACTGAACTGCCAGCTCGCCTAAGAATTCTTTAGCCTGATGCTAACCTTCTTCACCTGATTAGCATCCTCTTCATAGACTGTTGATCGCAGTGACCAATTAGAGACTGATACCATCTTCCTTCTCCGACAGGTTGCGGACGGTTGTCAACATAGGTATAGCAATGACAGCTCCCGGCCACCCGTTTGACATCCAGAATGTCAGGCCATTCCCCTTCCTAACAGTGTTTAGGTAGTGCAGGGAACCGCCCTGGTTCACAGATAGAGATCCATTGTAAAAATAGGGGTGGGGCTTTGGACGCAAGAACCCAGGAGTCTTCATTCAAGTGTCTGCATCCTGTCTCTTTCCCTGGGGTCCAGCATCAGCCCAGCTGTTTGCAGCCTGAGTTTCCCCGGAGTCCATCTTTGGCCCAGTGGTTTGCATCCCAAGTTTCCCTGGAGTCCAGTTTCGACCTAGGAGTCTTCATTCAGCTATTTGCATCTCTTCTCATTTCCCTGGGGTCTTCCACCAGCCAGGAGGTCTCACACCTGCATTGCATTGTTTTCTTCGGTTTCTTCACAGTTCGATTTCCCTGGAGCCCTATTCATCCTGGAGGCTTATCATTGCTTGTGTTATTATTTGTCCTGGTTTTTCACCCTTCAGTTTTTTTTTTTATCCAATCAAAAGCCAGTCAACAAAGCGCACTGGTAGCCACCACTCTTGACTTATGAAGGACTCTATGTTCTTTTGCTCTCTGTTCGACAGGTTGTACTTATGTGATAAAATAGAGTATAAGGATGATTCTAGAGTTTATAGTGATAAGTCTATCATAGAGTTTGGAATAGAGCAATGGGGGTATTATAAAGTTTAGAGAATAAGACATCCGTAGAGTATAAGAATCACCATAGAGTTATAGAATACTAAGTTACAGTATAGACTGGTTGTATACTTTTTATTTATTTATTTTACTTTTATTTAAAACTTTGTTAACAGCTAAAAAAGCACTGGGCCACATGGCCCTTTTACAGGCTTGCCCCGCTTGACCTCTTCGGTGCTTTGCACCCAGTAAACCTGCTTTCATTCCTTGAGTTTGTCTCCTGCCTCTCCTTACTTAAGCACTACTACACCATCAGCGAGTATAGACACTTGTGCTTTTTACACTGCCACATCCTTCTGTGTCCCACACTGCGCACTACAGCACCCCCACAGTTCCAACAGCACTGTGCCAGGTAGCCTGCAGGCTCCTTCACCCACCCAGCACAGTCCTGACCTGTACCATATGGGCTGTTTGGCCACTTCATGGCTGGTCTAATCACAGCCCTGACTTGCAGCAATGGTGGCGCTATCAAAATCCCAAATTAGGGGATGATGCAGCCCGGCCATGATGCAAGCCCCCTTCTGCCTTGGAACCACCACCACTTTGGGTGCAAGGCTGGCACAGGGCTGGTTAGCTGCACAGATTCCCACTTTTGATGCAGCCTGGGTTCAAAATTTGGGAGTGGATAGATCACGTGATGTCTGCATCCTAATGGCAGCCTTTTGCTAGAGCTCTCTCCTTTCTCTCCTGTATCCACAGCAATCCTTGTTGGGCAGCTATTGATTTCTATTTTAAAGGCACCTTGCCTTTTACCTGTACCCATCTGCATCTAACTGGACTTTAATTTCATCACTATTTCTGCAGGATTAGTTGCGATGGAGGCTGAAATGTGACAGGCCTTGCCGCATCATACACCACCAGTCTCGCCTACTAAAACTCCCAATAAAGTCAAGGCTCAAGGGACTCAATCTACCCGCACTTCATCGCAATCCTCGACCTCTGGACCTCTCACAGAAGAGCGCTTCCTCCAGGAACTGCCTCCCTTTCAGGAAACTCTAGCAGACATCTCTTCGGAGTTAAAATCTATTTGCTCTGACATGGGAGAAATGAACCAGAAAATTAAAGACGTGGAAGTGAAAACCACTTCCCTGGAGGGATGGCGAGATCGGACAGACACAGAAATTGTTAAACTGTGGCAGCAAATAACTAAACTTCAAGCTAAAACTGAAGATCTTGAGGGTAGAAGCTGCTGAAACAATATCATCATCTTGGGCCTGCCAGAGTCACAGGAGGGTCCTAATGTGGTCACCTTTACCCAAAAGCTTTTTTCCAAAGTAATTGGTCCCTCTCCTTTTAGTCCTGGCTACCAAATTGAGAGAGCACATAGGTCACTTCACCCAAGACCCCCAATGGTGCACCCCCCACACCACTTATTATTAAATTTCTGAGCTATCTGGAAAAGCAACATGTTCTTGATAAAGCTCGCAAACTGCAGGCTATCCTATGGGAGAGTAAACTCCTACGTTTCTCCCAGGACTTACATCTCGAAGTTAAGCAGAAATGTACCACCTTCCACCCTGTGGTTTCGAGACTGATCACTGCGAGGATCAATTTCCGAATGTCCTATCCAGCCCAACTGCAGATCCACCTCAATGGTACCTGGTTCTCCTACAACAATCCAGAGGCTGCGAAGAAAAAGTTAGCTACACAACTGCGTAATTTGTTCCCGGACACTTGCTTGAACAATGTTTATTATGGTCTTTTCCTCTCTCCTCTAACTTTCTGTTTGATAATATTGCTGTGTTTTAATATTATTGCTGTGTTTAAGAATTTAACTGACCTTAGGGTCTCCCCTATTGTCTCCATTTTGATCTGGTGCAGGTTGGGATTCCCGGTTGTGTGGGCTTGGTGGCTGCAGTCTGGTGGCGTTCTGGGGCCTACCCCAGCTCCCCTCGACATGCAGTCGCCACACTCCCAGGTGATGGTGCACCCTCAAAGGAACAAATTGTTCAGGACCTGTTTTCTGAGAACTCCAGGTGGGATGTGTCTGTCTGGCTGATATCTCTTTCCTCACTCAGCTCCTCCCATTGCGATCACCTCACAGGGTTAGGAATGGCAGGGAAGGGCTTTAAACTAGATTTAAACTGAGGTATGTTACTTCAATTTAGGCACTATATTGCATTAATCCCTTGAAGTTGTAACCAACCAATTTGAGTGGCTCCTTCTACTCGTTCTCTGGATCCTTTTCAGGATTGAATGGTTCCTCCTTCTCATATTATCCTCCTCGCAGGGCTCACTCAGAGGATATCACTCACAGCTCTCCTCTCAGGGATAAGTGATGCCTGTTATGTTGCGGGACGCTAATATTTTCTAAACCATTGCTCTGAAGCGGCGTCCCCTCCCTTCCACTAACCCTGTACCATTACTGGCTTATTGCGCCCTGATTTTTATGGCATCATTATATTTTACTGAAGGTGATTGAACACGGAAGGGGTGGGGGAGGGCTCTGAAGCATGGTTTGCTATCATGCTGGTTTGCATTGCGTTTTGGAAATTGGGGGTGTTGTGCCTGCTTCTGTCTTCCCTAATGGTTTCTCCAGTCCTCTTTCTGGGTTTCTTTCACTCTACTACAGGGAACAGTACCAGGCGCATTGGGGCTTCCCCTTCCTTTTATTCCATTTAGTACCCGATCAACCGATCTTACTTTCTAGAAGGGGGGGTTGTAAATAGTTACCTTGTTGTGGAATTTTTTGTGTTGGAGGGTGGGACAGTTACTTACATATATCTCACTGGATTTCAGATTGGTGGGAGGGGTTGGGATGGGGGTTTAAGGGGTTTGCTTATTAGATATTCTGATCAGGTTACTGATATATCAGCTGGGGGGGTTGTAGTTATTTTAACTGTTTTGGGTTTGTTAGGAACTGAGAGTGGGTTGAATTACTGTTTTGTTGCCTCTGTTTTACCCACTCAGTCTATACTGGTATTAGTTTGGATGGTTGGGTGGTGGGATGGGGGAGCAGGTGGGGTTGGAGCAGGGGGAGAGGGGAGGGGGAAGTTTGGAGTGTGCTCCATGGGTTATACCTGGCTAGTGTATACAAGCGCTTTCTTGGAGTTACTGTTTGTTCATTATGATGAGTCAGACCATTAAATTCCTTATGTGGAACATTAGAGGAGTGCGGGACCCCACCAAGAGGTTTCAGGTCCTGAAACATTGTACTTTACTTAATGCTGATATCATTTTCTACAGGAGACACATTTGTTAGAGAAAGAGGCTACCTGGTTGCGTAGACAGGGGATCACACAGGTTTTTGCCTTCAGCAACACTTCCTCCTGCAGAGGAGTGGCCATTCTAATTAGAAGCAATATTCCATTTCAGACTGAATCTACCATCTCCGATCCTGAGGGTAGATTTATTTTAATTAAAGGTTCCGTTCTGCGCACTGAGGTTGTCCTAGGAAGTGTTTATGGTCCAGTTAGTGGAGACCCCCCATTCCTAATGGACTTAGCCAATAGGTTAGCATCTCTTCTACCCACGCCCCTAATCCTGGGAGGGGACTGCAATAATCCTCCCACACAAGATCTAGATAGGTCTTATCTTCCGCTGAACCCCACCCCCTCCACCCCAAAGAGCGTTGAGGGATTTTACAGACCTACTTGGTCTGTGTGATCCATGGCGCATCCTCTGTCCCACCCATCGTCTCTATTCCTACTACTACAATATTCATCAGTCCTGGTACAGACTCGACTATATTCTAGTCAGACTCCCCTTCTTAGATGGCCTATACCAGGCAGGGATAGAACCCATTGTTTTATCTGACCACTCAGTGGCCTGGGTTGTTCTTGCCCCTGACCCCACACTGCAAAGAGATAAGGCTGGGAAGCTGAATACTCAGCTCTTAAAAGACCAGTCTGTCATTGCCAAAATACAAATTCTCATACAATCCCTCATCGACTCGAACAGAGGGTCAGTAAGCAGGAAAGATCTCGTTTGGTGTGCACTGAAATGCTATCTCCGAGGGGAGTTTATTAAACTTGCATCTAGAAGGAAAAGACAGAGAGGAGCAAGAGGCCTTATCTCTCCTAACACAAATCAGGTTGGCTGAACGTACTCTTTCCTCGTCGACTTCTCCCGACACATTGGCAAAGCTGCTTTCACTCAGAAACGATTATGCAGACCTAATGAGAGAGAAGGCAGAATACGTCATCCTTAAAACACTGGCCAAATATGGGGAGCAAGGTGAGAAAGCTGGTAGGCTCCTCGCACTGTGCTTGAGTAAACTGGAGGGCTCCAGGTTGATTCCTTCCATCTTAGCTCTGGATGGCTCTACCAAGACCCTACCTCGGGATATAGCTTTAGTATTTGAAGGCTTCTACAGTGACCTATATACCAGCTCCTCTTTAATTGGAGGAATATTTAGATTCAGTGGATCTCCCTTGTCTTCTCACTCACCAGCAGGCTTTCCTTTCCACCCCCATCACCTTGGGAGAAATGAAAGATGCAATTAACAGTTTAAATTTGGATAAAGCTCCAGGACCAGATGGTTTTCCCTCTAATTTCTATAAATCTTTCTCTACGGAACTCTCTCCCTTACTACTCAGATTGTATTCATACATGTTTACTGCCAACATTCTTGACCCCTCATTATTAGAAGCCATGATTGTCCTCGTCAAACCCAACAAACCACACCTTAGCCCAGCAAGTTATCGTTCAATCTCTCTCCTTAACTACGATATCAAAATTCTTACCAAAATTCTCTCCCTGCACATCAGAAAGGTTTGGACACACCTTTTAAGTCCAGAACAAGTTGGGTTTGTTCCAGGACGTTCCTCTGCGGATCATCTAAGGAAACTGAAGCATATATTCCAAGCCGCTCAGTCCTCCCCTTCTCCCATGGCTCTGGTCTCATTAGATGCAGAGAAGGCTTTTGACAGGGTTGACTGGGAGTTTTTCTGGTCAGCTCTGTGGAAGATGGGGTTTCCACAGACTTTCCTTCAATGGCTTAGAATCATATACTCTTCCCTCTCTGCTAAAATATTTTGCAGCAGGGTTTTTTCTTCTCACTTTTCTCTCTTTACTGGTACAAGACAGGGCTGTCCATTGTCTCCTTTCCTTTTTTAATTAGTACCTGGAGCCACTCCTGAGACACATTAAAATGACTCCCCAGATACAAGGCATTCATGTGCATGGTTCTCCTTTAACTTTTTCGGCATATGCGGATGACATCCTTCTTCACTTAGAGCACCCTGCTGCTTCTCTCAACCACACGCTAAAAGTGATATCCCGGTTCAGTAGTCTCTCTTCAAATTACAAACTGAATGTTAACAAGACTGAAATGTTTCTCCTCAACCACCACAGTCACGAGGTTGCTTTCCATCACTTTTGTATGACATGGTCTCCAAAGTCAGTCAGGTACCTGGGGATACTTCTATCCACCGACTCCTCCCTCACCAAGAAACTAAACCTAACTGATCTGGTGACCCTCATCCAACAAGATCTCCAGAGATGGGAATCCCTCCCAATATCTTCGTGGAGTAGAATTAACATTGTAAAGATGAACATCCTCCCCAGGCTCTTTTATCCTTTAAATATGTTGAACCTCTGGCTTCCTATTTCCTTCTTCCAACAGATTCATTCTCTTATCTCCAATTTCATATGGCTACATAAGCATCCCTGATGCTCTTACAGTAAGTTGAGTCTTCCCAAAGACATGGGGGGTTTATGGCAAGACACTCCTTTTCCACCGTGGAGTATGCTTGCTCCCCTGGGAAGCAGCTTTCTGCTCAGGTACACTACTGGATGATCTGTCCCTTGGCTGGACGTCTGGCTCAGTACTGCCCCAATACCCACATCTGAGGCATCTGTCTGAACTATAAAGGTTTTGCTATAGTCAGGACTTGTCAAAACAGGAGCACTGCACAGTGCCTCCTTCAGTATGGTAAAGGTTTCCTCACAGGCTGGATCCCAGGTCATTTTCTTTGGCATCTTTTTCTTTGTCAGGTCAGATAGGGAAGCAGTCAGGGAACTGTAATTGGGTACACATTTCCTGTAGTACCCTGCTGTCCCTAGAAAGCTCATGACCTGCTTCTGGGTTTCTGGTCTGGGCCACACCTGGATCACCTCTATCTTTATTTGATTAGGACGGAGCTGTCCCCAGCCTACCACATGCCCAAGGTATGCCACTTCCCCATGGCCACCTGGCTCTTCTCAGCTTAGACAGTGAGCCTGGCCCTCTGTATCCTGTCTAGCACTTCCCTAAGGTAGGATAGGTGTTCCTCCAAGCTGGTACTAAAGATGGCAATGTCATCCAGGTACACCACAGCGTACTCCTCAGTACCATTTAACACCTGGTTCACCAACCTTTGGAAAGTGGCCGAGGCGTTCTTCATTCCGGAAGGCATTACTTTAAACTCAAATAAGCCTATCGGAGTGATGAAGGCTGACCTCTCCCTAGCTCTGTCTGTCAGCTCTACCTGCCAATACCCCTTTGTCAGGTCAGTGGTCGTAAGGTAGGTCACCCCTCCCAACTTGTCCAGGAGTTTGTCCATCCGGGGCATCAGGTGGACATCGGACTTAGTGACTGCATTCAGTCCATGATAGTCCACACAGAAACGAGTTGAGCCATCTGGCTTGGGCACAAGGACTACGGATGAGGCCCAGGGGCTGTGGGATCTCTGGATTACCCCTAAATCCAGCATCTCCTCCACTTCCCTTTTGGACAGCCTCTGACACCCGATATGCTGTCCGCCATATGGGCATCTGTGTCCCTGTCTCCACATCGTGTGTCGCTAAAGAGGTTAGTCCAGGCTTGGTGCTAAACATGGGGGCAAAGTCTGCTAAAACCTCCCTTACTTTCTGGACCTGGTCTGGGGCCAGCTGGGGAGACAATTTTACTGCCTCCACAGAGGACTCCCGCTTACTCTCTTCCAGCAAATCCAGAAGGGGATCTCCTTCGTCCATCCCCTCCCCATGGCTACACACTGTGAACACCATGTCAGCCCTATTTGCATATGGCTTCATCATGTTGACATGGTACATCCTTTCTGTCTGTCTACAGTCAGGTAACTCCACAATGTAGTTCACGTCATTTACCTTCCTAACCACTTTGTACGGTCCTGCCCACTCAGCTTGCAGCTTGTCTTTCCGGACCAGAATAAGGACCGTGACTTTCTGACCCACCATGTACGAGCAACCTCTGGCTCTGCGGTCATACCACACTTTTTGTTTCTGTTGGGCAGCTGCTAGGTTGCTCTGGGCTGTCCCCATAAGCTCCTTCAGCCTTTCCCTAAACCTAAGGACATAATCTACAATGGGAGTTCCCTGGGTGGTGTGCTTGCCTTCCCAGTCCTCCCAGATCAAGTCTAGGGGCCCAAGTACCTGGCGCCCATACAAGAGTTCGAAGGGGGAAAATCCTGTCGACTCTTGGGGCACCTCCCTGTATGCAAACAACAGGTGGGGAAGGTATTTCTCTCAGTCCCTCCCATGCTGTTCTGCAAACGCCCGGAGCATTGACTTTAGGGTACCACTGAATCGTTCCACAAGTCCATTGGCTTGTGGGTGATACGGTGCTGTGCATCTCTGCACCACCCCACACTTCTCCCATAAACATTTCATCAGGTCCGGCATGAAGGAACTCCCTCGATCAGTGATTACCTCCTGTGGAAACCCAACATGGGAGAAAATCCCAAGTAAGACATCTGCCACTTTGGCTGTCCTCAGAGAGGATAGGGTGACTGCCTCTGGGTACCGGGTGGCATAATCCACCACAGTCAGGATGAATCTCTTCCCTGAGGAGCTGGGGGTATTTACAGGCCCCACAATATCCATTCCCACCCTCTGGAATGGCTCCTCCACTATGGGCAAGGGGATCAGGGCTGCTTGAGTTTTCTTGCCCGCCTTCCCTATTTCTTGGCACTGATGAAAACACCTGCAATATTCCTTCACCTGCTGGGTGAAATTAGGCCAGTAGGAATTCTGGGCTAACCGCTGCATAGTTCATGCGATTCCCAGATGACCAGACAAGGGAATATCATGTGCAATTTTGAGCAACTGCTCACGATACCCCTGGGGAACGACAAGCTGCCTGCTTAGCATCCCTCCCTCTGTCTGTACTGCCTGTGTGTACATAAGTCCATTTTCCCAATAAACCTTATGTCTGCCGTCACCTCCCTGTGTGCCCTCCGAGTCTGCCCAAGCCCTCAGCTTCTCTAAACTAGGGTCACTCCTCTGAACAGCTGCAAACCCCTCTCACAGTCCCAAGGCATGGGACAGGTCCCCTTCCATCGCTAAACTAGGGTCCCTTGCACTAGTGTTAGGGCCCTCAGAATCACTGTCAATCCTAACCCTCTGACAAGGGGTCACCCCTCCCTCTTCAGAGTAACCCTCTGTAGCTGGGTGGTCACTTGCTACTGGGGAAATTTCTACCCCCTTTTTATCAGTCTCCCCATCTGGAGACACAGGCTGGGGAACCAGCCTCTCGGTGATTTCCACACTGGTTTCTGTGGGGTTCAGGGAACTACTATTTTCTGGTGCTGCTTGGCTATGGGTAACTGCACATACCATCCCCTGCTGGAGATTGTTACCCAGGATCACATCCACTGCTAATGTGTTGGCTACAGCCACCTGTTGCACAGTTCCCCCTATTTCACCCAATCCAGCAGAACACTAGCGAGTGGCAGTGTTTTCTCTTCACCAGTAAACCCTTGTACAGTTACGTATTTATGGGGTATAAGCTGACCGGGCTGTACCAAATCCCCCTTTACCAATGTCAGGGATTCCCCTGTGTCCCTTAACCCCTGCCTCTGTACACCATTTACTATGACTGGGTGCATGTGTCCCCTCATGTTCACTAGCATGCTCTCAGGGACACACAAACAACCCACTTCTTTTCTAGCACCCTGTTATGTATTTTGGCTCGCCTTTTTGGGGCACTGTCTGGCAATATGCCCAGTTTCTTACACAGCCAACATGCATTTCTTACTTCAGATAAATCTTTTCATTGAAACCTGGGGCTAACTGGTTTCGGTGGAGGCAGTGAGGGTTTTAGTTGCCCTGAAGGCACGCTTTTCCCTTTCTGCGCTGCCACGCCCGCCCCATTGACTCTTGGAGCAGGTCTGCTCTTGGCATAGCAGTCTGAGAGTTCAGCAGCCTCTTGCACTGTTTTGGGATATCGATCCTCTAGCCAGGTTTTCAGCTCTGCTGGGCAAGCCCAATAAAACTGTTCTAATAAAATGACATTTTCAATTTTATCAACAGAATTTGCCTCAATTCCTTCCCACCAACGTTTTAAAAACTGACGTTGTTTCATGGCTAGCTCCTCAAAGCTCATATCATGGCCTCTCCTGAGCTTACAGAATTTAGCTCTGTATGTTTCAGCAGTTAATTCAAACTTTTTTAACAGTGCAGGTTTTAGCTTTCTGTAATCATTGCTGTCTTCATTGTCCATTTGACCCAATGCATCCCAAGCTCTCCCGGTAAGTAGCAGGGATAGCTGGAAGCTCCAGGACTCTCTAGGAATTTTAGCCTGAATACAAACTTTTTCAAAAGAATTTAAAAAAGTGTTCATATCTTCCCCTTTCTTAAACTCAGCTATTAATTTGGAGTTCAATTTGTAACCCAGTCCTGCAGTCCCAGTTAAACCCAAACCACTTACCTGCTCTGGTGCCGCTGATCGGAGTCGTAGCTTCTCCAGTTCGTGTTGCCACTGGCACTCCTCTCTCCTCTGCCTCTCTGCATCCTTGCTCTCTCTTCTCCTCTGCAGCTTGCTGGTGCTCATGCTCCTCACGGTCTGCCTCCCTCTGTTCTCACTCTTTCTTCTCCTCTACAGCTTGCTGGTGCTCACGCTCCTCACAGTCTGCCTCCTTCTGTTGTTGCTCTGCCTCCAGTTCCATCCTGCGCAACTCAATTTGTAGTTTGATTACCTCTGGATTCAGGATACTGGTGACCATCCCCTGCTGCTGTGGCCCTTCACTGACAGTGGCCCTGCTGTCCTTTTCAGTCACGGTTGGTGACTTGCTGCTCCGGGTATCTGCTACCATCAGGGCCTCTATGAGGTTCTACTTTTTGGCTGTCACCTTGAACGGGACTCCCCGTCCCCGTACAACTGCTTCAAGTAATCTACAGTGTGCCTGCTGTAGTCGGAAGCCATCTTTTTCTTCCCTGACTATGGCTACTCTGACTTGCACTTTACAGAAAAAATAAATAAAATGGGTAGGAACTCAACTGTATGCCAAGTGATATATAGTTCTGTTTCCTTTTTAAAATAAAACTCTGCCTTTTTCTTTCTTTGAAAGAGAACTTACGGTCTCAGCTGACACAGAACAATAAAGCTTGTGATACCAAAATAATGCCACCGCTGCCAACCAATCTGTCACAAACCCACTCAGCAGGTCAGGCCCTCTACTCCCAAAGTGCCAACCTCTGAGCGCAGTCTTGTGAACAGTGTAACAGACAAGGTAACCCTCTTGTCTGTTTTTCTGAGTTCCGATCAACCTTTGGTCTCAAGTTCTGGAGGGATTCAAACTGTTAACCTCTTGCTAGCATACCCAATGCACAGGCTCAGATATATCTGTCTTCGAGGAGCCAGATATCCTTGCCTACAGGCACCTAACCAGGTGTACAGAGATGAACCCTTTAAAACTTTAATAAAGATCTCAGATTTAAAACGCTTCTCTTTCCAGTTTGGTATCACCATTCAAGCTTATGTTTAGTATCTGCAATAACCATATACTTTTCTTACAACTAAAAAGTAGTCAAAGACAGACCAAGTAAGTTCTAAAAAGAATTTTATTAAAAACAGTTACAAATATGTAAAACACAAAATACAGAACTCTTGTATCAAAAGACATACAAATCTATTAAAAGAACAAGGTTTTAAACAGTGCAATTCCTACTACAGTACTTAGTCTCTAAATACTTGCTTAAAACTGCTCCCAAGATGTTTCATGGTTAGAGTCCAGGTAAAAATATGTCTCTGTAAAACAGAATTATTCCTTAAACAACTGTATTGGATGGGGGTAAGAGAGATAGATTCAGGTATTTTCAGACCAGGGCATATATGGGAAGCCTAGGAAAGGAAAACAAAGTGTTGTATGAGGTTGACCCAGTAGAGGTGTTGATCTATGCAGCTCAAAAGCAAGAAAAAGGATTTATAGGCCAGGCGGCTAAGAGAGGGAAGGCTGCACTCCCTGATAGAACAGTAAAAACTAGGAAATTGTGGGAAAGAGACCTCGGAAGGAACATATCGGGTCAGAATTGGAAATGGTTGCTCCAGATGCATACTGGAATTATGATATGTGATAAATATAATGAGGCATACTTTAAATTAATTCATAGAGTGTATCTCCCAACGGTGATCGTGCATAAGGCACACCCTGAAGTGTCACCCTTATGTGGAAGGTGTGGTTCTGAAAGGGGAACATATGTGCATTGTTTTTGGGAATGCTCAATACTGCAGAAATATTGGAAGGAGGTGGTGGGTAGAGTGGGAAAGATTGCCAGACAGGAATTACCATTGGACCCTCTGGGATGTCTATTCGGGGTGGAGAATGGGGAAGAGGAAGAATGGATATTATTACCTAGGTGGATCAGGGTACTTTATGTACTGGCTCGACATGGGATCCAGAATACATGGGTGTCACAGATCGCACTGACAGTACAAGGGTGGTGGAGGGCAGTGCTACAGACACTGGGGCTTGAGAAGTTAACATATGTGATGAGGGGAAGAGAAGAAGGATTTGAAAGACACTGGGCCCCCTTTTTGGTCTCTTTGTTGGAGGAAAAGAGCTGGATGTTATGGGAGGGTACAGTAGGTTAAGATAGAGATGAATGAAGAGTGGAGGTACAGAGAAAGCAGAAAGGATGAAGTGGAGAAAAGGGGAAAGCAAAAATGTTTGAGGAGGGTTAAAAGAGAAGATAATAATGAATGATGGAAATGTATGGAGAAATGTGGAACTGAGTATAAGACTGGATGGATAAAGCACGAGTACACTGGTTGCACTTTCTTTTTATTCTATGTTATTTTATTTTAATCTAATTTAAGTTAATTTAATGTAATTTAACTTTGTAGAATCTGAGGGAAACATAGTTTGGAATGAAGTGAACAGGTTGATTTCTACAATGTAAGCTGGTGATAGTGGAATGAACAAGTTGTGTATTTGATTGTATGTTGAAGCATGTTGAAAAAGCAAATAAAAATATACAAAAAAAAACTGTATTGGCCAACCCCTTTTTGGTGAGGTCAGCTAGCTCCTCCTCTGTCAGATTATATTTAAAAATATATCTAATAAAAAAAGTAGTCTTTTCAAAGTATCAATTTTGCAATCTTCAGCATGACTCATGTTTCAAATGACATCTCTTTTGATCCATGCTGCATCCTCCTCACACAGGCTTCATATGAGCATGTACCACCTCGCACCCCTGTGTAATAACCTGGGTTTTCTCTTCAACATCATAAACCTTTTTTATGATTTCCCTCTTAACAAAGTTAACTTAAACAACTCTGTAATTAGTTCCTGGTCTGCTATGTAATACACTGCATCTAAAAACTGAGTGTGTGTGATACACATGCTATCAGCATTTGTCTTAGCTTGCATCTGTCAGCTGAAAACTGGGGGGGGGTTGAGGTCACTCCTAGAGGATTAGATTTTTCAGCAGCGATAGTCATTAATGCATTTTATATTAAAAAAAATATTATACAGCACTCAGAACTGCCTGTCAACATCACAACCTCTACTATCAGGAATCTCTTCTCTCTTCTCCAGACATCCTCCTTAAATATAGCATAAACCAGGTGTACATCTTCAAGATCTTCCAGCTTAGACATCTCTTTACCTATCTGGCACCACTCCCACACCCTCTGCACTGTCCCCTATTCTGGAGCAGCTGAAGGTTTTAGCTTCCAAGCCACATGCCATATCTAGCTTATACTCCCACGTCCTAGTTGCTGGCCACCCTGAGCCCCTTTGGGGTTCCAAGGTGTGGAGCTCCTTGCTCTCAGATGTTACCCTAGATTGGTCACAGATCTGGAAGGACCTATACCTTTACAATACCCAAGACAGGCTCAGATTCACCCAGTTCCATATCCTAAATGACATGTATTATACTCCAGTTAAACTGGCCAAAATGGACATTCTCCCCTCTCCTCTTTGCTCAAGGCGTGGCAATGCAGAAGGGACTATCCTACACATTTTCTGGCTTTGTGACAATGTCTCTCCCTTATGACAGCTAATCCAGGAAAACATCAACCCCCGCTCGGTCTGGATGATCTATTTACAGAAGAAATTTGCATCCTAGGGTGTTATTCCCGTATTCAGGTGAAAGAGAGAAGATATGCTATGGCTTTAATTTCAATGGTGGTTAAGAAGCTGGTGCTCAAGCACTGGATGGACCAACTAGTTATTTCTTACAATGAATGGTTGAAGGATCTCTCAAAGTGCTTCAGGACCGAACGTATGATTGTCAGCTCCTGTAATAGACTCAAACTTTTTGACAAAAGATGGGGCAAGTTGTATGCTCTTTACTTGCACTATTTGTACCAGATTTACCTGCTTCTCTTATGTCTTTTCTCGCTTTATCATCTTTTGAAAAATATGTTATACTAGTATTTGCCTCCTAGGGACACACTCCAGGGGTGGGCTGGGTGGAGGTGGGAGGAGAAAGGGATTGAGAGGTTAGATATTAATCTGTGTCAATTGTTAACTTTTACAATCTCTGTTTTTATGTATATTGGACTCATTATTATACAATCAATAAAGAAGTTGAATTACAAATATTGGGGGTGCTGCAACTTTTGACACAAGGTGCCACTTGGTGTCATTCCATTTGATGCAAAGACCTTGCATTACATGTGGGACTTCGAAAATCAAGTCCCATATTTTTATGGCCCCATATTTTTTTTATTTCTTATTCAGTTGGGAACGAGTAGAGTAGTTTCCAAATACGAAAAGTCTCCAATTTGGGAAAGGCTTTTGAATATTATCCTCTCTGGGAAAAGTGATGCCTGTTATGTTGCGGGATGCTAATATTTTCTAAACCATTGCCCTGAAGTGACATCCCCTCCCTTCCACTAACCCTGTACCATTACTGGCTTATTGCACCCTGATTTTTATGGCACCATTATATTTTACTGAAGGTGACTGAACACGGAAAGGGGTTGGGGGGGAGGAGGCAGGGCTCTAAAGCATGGTTTGCTACCATGCTGATTTGCATCGTGTTCTGAAAATTGAGGGGGTTGTGCCTGCTTCTGTCTTCCCTAATTGTTTCTCCAGTTCTCTTTCTGGGTTACTTTCACTCCACTACAGGGAACAGTACCAGGCGCATTGGGGCTTCCCCTCACTTTGACTCCATTTGGTACCCAATCAACCGATCTTACTTTCTAGAAGGGGGAGTTGTAAATAGTTACCTTGTTGTGGAATTTTTAGGGTTGGAGGGTAGGACAGTTACATACATATATCTCAATGGATTTCAGATTGGTGGGAGGGGTTGGGATGGGTGTTTAAGGGGTTTACTTATTAGATATTCTGATCAGGTTACTGATATATCAACTGGGGGGCTGTAGTTATTTTAACTTTTTTGGATTTGTTAGGAACTGAGGGTGGGTTGAATTACTGTTTTGTTGCCTCTGTTTTACCCACACAGTCTACATTGGTATTAGTTTGGATGGTTGGGTGGTGGGATGGGGGAGCAGGTGGGGTTGGAGCAGGGAAGGGGGGGGAGGTTTGGAGTGTGCCCCATGGGTTATACCTGGCTATTGTATACAAGCGCTTTCTTGGAGTTACTGTTTGTTCATTATGATGAGTCAGACCATTAAATTCCTTATGTGGAACATTAGAGGAGTGCGGGAACCCACCAAGAGGTTTCAGGTCCTGAAACATTGTACTTTACTTAATGCTGATATCATTTTCTACAGGAGACACATCTGTTAGAGAAAGAGGCTACCTGGTTGCGTAGACAGGGGATCACACAGGTTTTTGCCTTCAGCAACACTTCCTCCTGCAGAGGAGTGGCCATTCTAATTAGAAGCAATATTCCATTTCAGACTGAATCTACCATCTCCAATCCTAAGGGTAGATTTATTCTGATTACGGGTTCCCTTCTGCACACTGAGGTTGTCCTAGGAAGTGTTTATGGTCCGGTCGGTGGAGACCCCCATTCCTAATGGATTTAGCCAATAGGCTAGCATCTCTTCTACCCACACCCCTAATCCTGGGAGGGGACTGGAATATTCCTCCCACACAAGATCTAGATAGGTCTTATCTTCTGCTGAAACCCCCCTATCCACCCAAAGAGCATTGAGAGATTTTACAGACCTATTCAGCCTGTGTGATCCATGGCACATCCTATATCCCACCCATCGTCTCTATTCCTACTACTCCAATTTTCATCAGTCCTGGTCCAGACTCGACTACATTCTAGTCAGCCTCCCCTTCTTGGATGGCCTGTACCAGGCAGGGATAGAACCCATTGTTTTATCTTACCACTCAGTGGCCTGGGTTGTTCTTGCCCCTGACCCCACACTGCAAAGAGATAAGGCTTGGAAACTGAATACTCAGCTCTTAAAAGACCAGTCTGTCATTCCAAAATACAATTTCTCATACAATGCCTCATTGACTCAAACAGAGGGTCAGTAAGCAGGAAAGATCTTGTTTGGTGTGCACTGAAATGCTATCTCCGAGGAGAGTTTATTAAATTTGCATCTAGAAGTAAAAGGCAGAGAGAAGCAGAGGCCTTATCTCTCCTAATCCAAATCAGGTTGGCTGAACATACTCTTTCCTCGTCGACTTCTCCCGACACATTGGCAAAGCTGCTTTCACTCAGAAACAATTATCCAGACCTAATGAGAGAGAAGGCAGAATACGTCATCCTTAAAACACGGGCCAAATATGTGGAGCAAGGTGAGAAAGCTGGTAGGCTCCTCGCACTGCGCTTGCATAAACTGGAGGGCTCCAGATTGATTCCTTCCATCTTAGCTCTGGATGGCTGTACCAAGACCCTACCTCAGGATATAGCTTTGGTATCTGAAGGCTTCTACAGTGACCTATATGGGAAGAACCCCTCTCCACCGGCTCCTGAAGAATTGGAGGAATATTTAGATTCAGTGGATCTCCCTTGCCTTTTCATTCACCAGCAGGCTTTCCTTTCCACCCCCATCACCTTGGGAGAAATGAAAGATGCAATAAACAATTTAACTTTGCATAAAGCTCCAGGACCACATAGTTTTCCCTCTAATTTCAATAAATCTTTCTCTACGGAACTCTCTCCCTTACTACTCAGATTGTATTCATACATGTTTACTGCCAACGTTCTTGACCCCTCATTATTAGAAGCCACAGTTGTCCTCCTCAAACCCAACAAACCACACCTTAGCCCAGCAAGTTTTCATCCTATCTCTCTCCTTAACTACGATATCAAGATTTTTACCAAAATTATCTCCCTGCACATCAGGAAGGTTTGGACACACCTTTTAAGTCCAGAACAAGTTGGGTTTGTTCCAGAACATTCCTCTGTGGATCATCTAAGGAAATTGAAGTATATATTCCAAGCCACTCAGTTCTCCCCTTCTCCCATGGCTTTGGTCTCATTAGATACAGAGAAGGCTTTCAACAGGGCCTACTGGGAGTTTCTCTGGTCAACTCTGCAGAAGATGGGGTTTCCACAGACTTTCTTTTAATGGCTTAGAATCATATACTCTTCCCCCTCTGCTAAAATACTTTGCAACAGGGTTTTTTCTTCTCACTTTTCTCTCTTTACTGGTACAAGACAGGGCTGTCCATTGTCTCCTTTCCTTTTTAATTTGTACCTGAAGCCACTCTTGAAACACATTAAAATGACTCCCCAGATACAAGGCATTCATGTGCATGGTTCTCAGCACCCTGCTGCTTCTCTTGACCACACGCTAAAAGTGATATCCCGGTTCAGTAGTCTCTCCAATTACAAACTGAATGTTAACAAGTCCAAAATGTTTCCCCCTCAACCACCACACTGACAAGGCTGCTTTCCATCACTTTGGTATGACATAGTCTCCAAAGTCAATCAGGTACCTGGGGATACCTCTATCCACCGACTCCTCCCTCACCAAGAAACTGAACCTAACTGATCTGGTGACTCACATCCAATAAGATCTCCAGAGATGGGATTCCATCCCAATATCTTTGTGGAGTAGAATTAACATTGTAAAGATGAACATCCTCCCCAGGCTCTTTTATCCTTTAAATATGTTGAACCTCTGGCTTCCTATTTCCTTCTTCCAACAGATTAATTCTCTTATGTCCAATTTTATATGGCTACATAAGCATCCCGGTCGCTCTTACAGTAACTTAAGTCTTCCCAAAGACATGGGGGGTTTGCGTCTCCATAGCTTCCTAATATACTACTGGGCTAGTCATATTTCTAAATGTGGCAGATGGCTCTCGAGTGTCGAAGGGGATTATACCCCAATTTGGTTACAAATTGCGGATCAGATCCTGCAATCTCATAACCACACCATCCCAGCCATTTTTTGCTTTCCATGAAAATCCCTGGCAGTTACACTCTGCCACTCAGTGATTGGCACCTCATTTAGAGTATTTTCTCAGTTTTGCTCTTTTCACAAAATTACTCCCCGTAAAGACTCTATTCAATCCATTATCTTAAATCCTAACATTAAGATAGGGGATTCTTGTATTGTCCCTAACTGGATACCGCAATTAAAATAAGTCACTGTAGCTGACCTCTACTCTCAGGGATCTCTTTTCTCTTCTCCAGACAGCTTCCTTAAATATAGCATAAACCAGGTGCACATCTTCAAGATCTTCCAGCTTAGGCATCTGTTAACCCAACTATTTGGCACCACTCCCAAACCCTCTGCACTGTCCCCTATTCTGGAGCAGCTGAAGGTTTTAGCTTCCAAGCCTCATGCCATATCTAGCATATACTCCTGTGTCCTAGTTCTTGGCCACCCTGAGCCCCTTTCGGGTTCTAAGGTGTGGAGCTCCTGGCTCCCAGATGTTACCCTAGACTGATCACAGATCTGGAAGGACCTATACCTTTACAATACCCAAGACAGGCTCAGATTCACCCAGTTCCATATCCTAAGTGACATGTATTATACTCCAGTTAAACTGGCCAAAATGGGCCATCTCCCCTCTCCTCTTTGCTCAAGGTGTGGCAATGCAGAAGGGAATATCCTATATATTTTCTGGATTTGTGACAAGTTCTCTCCCTTATGGCAGCTAATTCAGGAAAACATCAACCCCCTGTTCGGTCTGGATGATCTATTTACAGAAGAAATTTGCATCCTAGGGTGTTGTTCCTGTATTAAGGTGAAAGAGAGAAGATATGCTATGGCTTTAATTTCAGTGGTGGTTAGGAAGCTAGTGCTCAAGCACTGGAGGAACCAACTAGTTATTTCTTACAATGAATGGTTGAAGGATCTCTCAATGTGCTTCAGAACCAAACATATGATTGCCAGCTCCTGTAATAGACTCAAACTTTTTGACAAAAGATGGGGCAAGTTGTATGCTCTTTACTTGCACTAATTGTACCAGATTTACTAGCTCCTCTTATGTCTTGTCTTATTTTATCTTCTTTTGAAAATATGTTATACTAGTATTTGCCTCCTAGGACACCTCCAGGGGTGGGATGGGTGGAGGGAGGGGAGGAGGATTGAGAGGTTTGATATTAATCTGTGTTAGTTGTTAACTTTTACAATCTCTATTTTTATGTATATTGGACTCATTATTATAAAATCAATAAAGAAGTTGAATTACAAAAATTGGGAGTGCAACAACTCTTGACACAAGGTGCCACTTGGTGTCAATTCCGTTTGATGCAACCACCTTGCATTACATGTGGGACTTTGAAAATCAAGTCCCATATTTTTATAGCCCCATATTTATTATTTATTATTTAGTTGGGAACAAGTGGACTAGTTCCCAAATACAAATAGTCTCCTATTTGGGAAAGGCTTTTGAATATTCGGGGGCCTGCTATTTGTGGTATTCAGGAAATAGTGTTCGTTCCCTGCATACCCCTACCTAACAGCCCATTCCTATTAGATCCCAGAGCCACTGTCACCTGTCAAATTCATGGGCTGCAACTCAAGGGAGTTGCAATTTGTTGCAAATGCCCTGAGATGCGACCTAAATGTGCCAAGTCATATTTTTGTGAAGTCGACGTCTGTTCTCTGTGGTTAGCAGGCTCACCTGCAAAGTGAAATCTCCTCCATGCCCCCTCCCCTCTGCAATCCAATGCTGCAGGTGTTTTTGTCTCTAAATTGTTGTATAGTTGTGGTGGACAGTCTCAACCACTGATCAAATCGTGCCTCAGCTCCTTGGCACCAATAGTAAATAAGAGAAAGGGGAGCTAGGAGTTGTGCGCACTTCACATGAGCTGCTAAGCGGACAGACAAGAGGAATCTGCAGTCGCGGTTTCAGGCATTCAGGGCAAATAGTCCACTAGGTTTGACCAATGGGGGAGAGAGGTAGAACGGGTCAGGGAGATTAAGGGTGAAGTCACCGGAGTGGGGATGGGACGGAGTCACCGGTTGCCTGGAGTCAAGTCCAGGGGAAAGAACAATCTCGGCGGAGGAAGGCATGAAGTGAGCCAGTCCCGGGGCTTGGGTGCTGAAGAGTGAGCGAGTGGTGCTTGGCAGCTTGCTGGTGGGCCTCAGGAGGACAGGGACTGGACTCACTGGAGCAATCTGATCAGAGCTGCAGAGTGGAGAGTTGGCACAGGTGGCAATTCCAGCAAAATAAAAACTAGTGCAACAACGTGAATGGGCCGGGCGGGGATTAGATTCGGGAAAGAGAAAGTCAGAGGACTGACACCATGGCATGGCATTGGCAACAAGAACAACATGTGGCCGGACAGTTGGGGATTTGGAGAAGAACCGAAAAAGATTGTTACTCATCCTGCACTACTAGCTGGTGCCATGGAGTAGTCTGACTCGAGGAGAGCAACTGTAAAACCCAGGCAGAAAGGAACTGGAAGATCAAAGCAGCCGAGCCTACTATCAGGTATGTGGTTCCAGCTGTGGTTTGTGGCATTAATGTGCTCAGGCCTATGGGGAATCTTTCTAACTTTATTTCTCACATACTGCCTTCTCCTTTCTTTGTTACATGATCTTGTGTTTCTATTTGCCAGGACATAGGCCCTGTTGGTTTGTATTCAAGTCTCAGAAGTAAAGCAGTTTGTGCTTCATAGAGTGGAATAGGAGTTGCAGGGTGAGGAGCTAGCAAATGCCTCAGAAACTGTTAGAGAGTGGAGGGGAAGAGTTCCCACCAGAAACTGAGCAGAGGTCCAGGTGCTGCCTTCTGAGAACCTAAGATACAACCCCCCCAACACGGGCCTCAGTGATGTGCAGAAGGGTGTACATCTGGGGGTCCTGCCTATTCCCGCAGAAACTACCAATGAAGAATGACTGAATTGTGTCTGTGCATGAGAAAAAGATACAACCAAGTGCTCTAATGTGATGTCAGATGAATGGCCCTGAAAAGGCTTGAGCTCAGCTTCAGTAGGGGAATGACACACAGTTAAAGGCCCCCCACCCAGCTCCCACACATACTGTACATATTTTCCCATGTGTAAATGCAGAAAACAAATAACTGGTACCTGCATGGGTTTAGGACAGAAATGGAGTCCTGTCAAACATGCAAACCAAAGCTGGTTTGGTTGCAGAAGTTCATTATGCAGTTAGTAGAGGTTGAATGCTATGATCATGATGACCAGGTCATGTCAAACGAATCTAATAGATTTCTTTGACTGAGTGGCCAAAGTAGTAGACCAGGGAGGGGATATGGATATGGCCTACCTAGACTTTAGCAAGGCATTTGATAAAGTCCCAAACAAAAGATTAATAAACAAGTTAGCCAGCCTGGGAGTGGGTCCCAGGGTGGTAGCCTGGGTAATAAATTGGCCGGACAACAGAACATAGAGGGTAATAGTAAATGGAACCCACTCCGAGGAAAGGGTGGTTACTAGCTGGCTACCACAGGGTTCAGTACTGGAGCCATCCCTCTTTAATGTCTTTATAGAATACCTTGCAGAGAGACTGGAAGGAAAAGTATACCTCTTTGCAAATGACACAAAGACCTGCAACATGGTTGATACACAAGGAGGGTGGAAAGGATGAGAAGGAACTTGGCAAGGTTAGAGGAATGGTCAAAAGTATGGCAACTTAGATTCAGTGCAAAGAAGTGCAAAGTAATGCACCAAGGAAACAAAAACCCAGGGGCAGAGTACACAATGGGGGGGGAGAGGTACTAACAACAACAAAAATAGAAAGGTACCTGGGATAGTCATATCAGATGACCTAAAGGTAGGCAGGCAATATAAGAAGGCAGTAAGGTGGGCTAGGGGCATACTGGGATGCAAAGGGAGATGCATCACCAGTAGAAAACAGGAAGTTGTCATTCCCTCTGTACAGACAGTTGGTGAGACCCCATCTGGAGTACTATGTGCAATTCTGGAGACCCATCTCTGCAAGGACATAGACAGGATGGATGCAGTCCAGAGGAGGGCAACTAAATGTGCAGGATCTGCACCAGAAATCATACGAAAAGAGACTAAAGATGCTTAATATGTATATCCTTGAGGAATGGAAGGAGAGGGGGGGACATGATAGAAACTTTCAAGTACCTCAAGGGAGTCAACAAAGTCAAAGAGGGTAGCATCTTTCAGAAAAAGAGATGTGCAAGAACAAGGGGCACAGATTGAAGATATAGTGGGGGGGGCTCAGAGGAAATGTGAGGAAGTATTTTTTCACAGAGAGGGTGGTGGAGACATAGAACTGCCTTCTTGAGGAGGTCGCGGGGTCAAAAATAGTGGGGGAATTCAAGAATGCATGGGACAGACATAAGGCAATTATAGTGGGGGTAGGAGGAAATAGGCTGTTGGCTAACTAGGATCTGCAGCTTATCCTCTAGGTAAGGAAATGGGCAGACTGGGTGGGCCAAGCAGTCCTTATCTGCTGTCAAAGTCTGTTTCTATGTTTCTATTCTCTGTCAATGGGGAATTCTGATGATTCTGGCACTGCTGTATGTAATAGTATTGGCATTCAGATTCAGAAGTTCAGATGTATGGGGGTTCCTGTCTGTTTTACTCTGTGAAACTGAGCAGTTTACGAGGACATTTTCCCATACACTTAAACTGGCTATTAGAGAAAATACACTGAATAATTATATTTATAGGAAATAATGTAATATACAGTAAAATTGCACTGGACCTATTGGTAAATTACCAATCTGAAATCCCTGTTTTGTTGCAAAACACATGGGTGACTAATATTGTTCACTTTTGTTGTCTTAGACTCTTAAATTGCTTGCATTTGTGTGTGTGTGTGTGTGTGTGTGTGTGTGTGTGTGTGTGTGCGTGCATGCGTGCATGTGTGTGTGCATGCATGCATGTGTGTGTCTGTGTGTTATGGTGCCTTGGCATTTGTGGATGTCCCTGCTTTTTGCAGTTTCCCTGACACTCTCCTATATATTATATTTCTGGTACTGAAAAGTAGGGATTTTAATCACATCATGACAGGTAGCAGTTAACTAGTGTTACAGTCTTATCTGTATTTTATTTAAAATGTGGTTATTGGGATTATGGATAGGCATGCTGGACAACTGGAAGCCCCCAACGTTTTTCCACTACCGTAATTGCACTCAAAAAGTTCCCATTGCAGGTACAAAAATAAAATTCCACAATGGCAGAAGCTGAAAAAGTGAATTGGATTTTCTTTAGTGAGGCACAGTCATAAATTTTAAACTGGCTGAAAAAATCAGTCATAATGTGTTGTGAGTCAGTCACAATTGATAATTCAACTGACTCCTGGGTCTAGTTCCAATAATAACTGAAAGGTGATAGGAAACAGTTTTTACACCTCTAGATGCCCTCCAGTTGTTCTTTTATTGGATACCCAGTATTCTGATATACACGATCCTTGACCACTTCATAAACACATTCAACACCATCTGTAACAGCCATGCCCTGGTAAAGACAAGGAAAATAAAAGGGCATTGTAATCTCTGGATCATCCCAGACCTACTGGATCAGCTTAATGCCAGAGATCTCCTCTGGCAGATCGTAAGAGTGCATGATACCATCACTAACATCCAAAGGTACAAACAAGCCCGAAATAAGTGCACAAAAGCCATCCAACATGCCAAAAGCGCATTCTAAAAGGAAGCCCTCTCCAGCTCCTGGAACAACAGCAAGTCATTCTGGGACAATCTCAATGACATAACTGGGAAAGAACCCAAAAATGCCCATCAATGCTCATGGTTGATGGCAGACTATCCTTGGACCAACAGCGAATTGCTAACACACTTAATGATGCATTCACAGACCTCAGCAGTGTACTACCAGCAGACTACTTTAATCCCGTAATCCCAGCTGACCCTAACACAGTCCAGCAACCACCCTCCAACAGTTCGCTCTTCCATTTCAAGGTAGTCTCCGAATCTGAAGCAAGAAAGTACCTCTGGGAAAATCAAGACACCGCAGAGATACCCTGGACCTTAAGTTCATCAGCATGGCACTGGAGGAAGTGCTCGTCCCTCTCACTAAGATTATCAGTCTGTCCCTCTGCCACTCCAAGTTTCCCCTGTGATGGAAATCAGCATCAGTAACCCATGTACACAAAGGAGGTAATCAGACTCTACACAACTACAGACCTATCTCCATACTCCCCCCAAGCTCTAGAGCAGATTGTGGCAGATCAGCTTGTTGAGTATCTGAACCAGTACCAACTCCTCTGTCCTGAATAACATGGCTTTCAACCAGGTCACATTACCTTCACAGCATTACTGGAATTTACAGGTTACATCCACCACTCCCTAGACCAAGGCCTTCTAGTAGGAGCAACATTTATTGACCTATCAAACGCTTTTGATACAGTGCACCATGAGCTCCTTCTGAATCAGTTGTCTGCTATTGGGCTCTCTCCAGAAACTGTTTTATGGTTCAACAGCTACCTTTACAACCGATCGCAAACGGTCAGGCTAGGAGACACCTCCTCAGTTAGCAGACCTGTTCACTCCAGGGTCCCACAGGGGTCAGTTCTGGGGCCCCTACTATTTAATCTTTTCTGAAACCACCTGATAGCCTCCTATCTGACCCAGATGCTCCTTTATGCAGATGATGCAGTTATTTTCACCAGAAACCCCCAACAAGAACAACTAACAGCAGAACTCCAAAGGAGATTCTCATCCACAGAGAAATGGTTTAAGGAGCATAGATTAATAATGAACTGTAAAAAAACAAACAATGTTGTACTCCAGCACCCAGGGTAAGTTCAAAGCATTACCCCTTGCAATCAGAAATGAAAGTGGTGACACCCTGGAGCACGTCCAGTTTTTCAGATACCTGGGTATCACAATAGACTCCACTATGTCTTATGTCCAACACATTGATAACACTGCAAAGGCTATCAGTACAAGAATAGGGATTCTTTACTGCCATAAGCACAGCTTAACCTATGAGGCATTAAATCTGGCCATCAACAGTTCAATAGTCTCCCTTGTCGATTATGGACTGGCTATCTATGGATCAGCAATTGACACCACCCTACAACTCATTTCCATCATGCTTAATAAGGCGTGTCACCTTCTCACAGGTGCTGCAAGACTCATGCACATCTGTGACCACAGGCCGGTTGGCTCCAACTAAAGGAAAGAATAAGATACCAATCTTGCCCTTTGCCAAGAAATGCTCTCTCAATCTACTACCGGCAGGGATCCAGAAACTCCTGACCATGCACTCAAGCTTCCTTTTCACAAGGAACTCTGCCACCCAGATCTACAAAATTCCTACTGCCTTGGAACAATGCACATTCTGTTACCATGCTCCTCACTGGACCAATGTCTTACCACCTGACATTTCTGGTGCTGCAACTATTGGTGTTTTCAAATACAAACTACGACAGCACCTTATCTCAACCAGCAGCTGTGGCTGCCTCCACTAACATGCCTCCTGTGCCTCAAAGGCAGCCTAGCACTCTTATCTCACATCTAACCTACTCATCTGACGTGACCTATCCTTAGCACTTCAGGTCACCACCCTACCTCACAACCTTTGCCACCTCTACCACACCCATTCTGTATACTCCCCCCACTCCCTACCACTATCCTCCTACTATCATCTCCTGTCATACAACCCAGTAGGTTTGACTAACTTTGACTCAGGCAAATTACTTGCTGCCTATGATCCTAAATTTGGTGTGTTCATTATAGGAACTCTGTCTAAAAATGTACTACTGTATTACTGTAGCTTATTGTTACCCAGTCTAAAACATGTACTACTGTTTTGATGTACCTTTGTCCTTGTAACTGACATGGAACCCATAAATGAGTAACCGCTCATGGGTGTTATCAAAGAACTCAATAAATAAAAAAATAAAAATAAAGACTTTTGACCCTTTTTGTTAAATTAATAATCTAATTTTCTTGCTTTTGTAACTACCCTGAATCCCTCTCTGCTCAGCAGTTGCTGCTGTCTCTTTTCATACTGCCTGAACATTCTATGACATCTATGACACCATTCCAGTCTGTGATGTCATAGAATGTCAAAGATATGAAAATCAACAGCAGCAGCTGGTGAGGAGAGTGGAACTCAGTGTAGATCTGAGGGCACCCCAAAGTTAGATTATTTATTTATCAAAAAATCATCAAAGCATATCAGAATACATAACTGGCATGGAAAGAAAGATGGAAGGGCAGTTAAATATGTAAAAATAATTTCCTATCTCCTTTAAGAGTACTTTCTTGCTCGCTCCTCTCTCTACCTACAAGCCCACCCCACTCATTGACACACAAGTGCTTCTGAGTAGACTCCACCTATTGACCAAGTAGCAAAATTATCAGCACTGTAGAGGGCTACATTTTTAAGCAATCCACCTACACATTGAAAATATATATTTCAATGCAAATATGTTTTTAATTGTTTTTATTATGAATCAAAGGAATCTCTATGCCATTGCTCAGGCAGCAGTATTTTTAGTCAGCAAAAACTGTCATTATAGTTTTTTTTTAGCAAAAATATGTGTCTGATTTTCTGAGATTCATCCTCTGTATTTTTAGTTTTCTCAAATATTTTTAAAACAGTTTTTAAAGCTAATTTTATAATTAATGACTTACATCATTAAAGATTGCAGTCACTCACAATTTTTAAAAATATCTTCCGATGAGGTTGCCTGTGGAATGTATACACTTGATTCATACTGTAGTAATAGAAAATCTTTATTGAGCATCCTTATGTCACAAGGACATTACAATGTCATACAAAAAGGAATAAATAACAGATTAAAATCCCACCAACTCAAAGTGCAGTCTGGTACAGTGCAATAAGACAAAAATATATGACATATGACAATTGAGCAATAATCCAAAATGAGGCCTCCATATAATATCTCAGATTGCCTTAATTTTGTTATCCTTAAATGATTTCTTTTTATGTTTAATGACACTAACAAGGAATGTTGCTGTCCTTTCCACTTCAGTTTCCGCCTTAGGATTCAATAAGATAAATGTTGTGTCATAATTAAAATTGGCATATTTTATAAAGAAATCCTTCAGAAACAAAGTCCTGGGAGGAAGAGGACATATTGAGATTATGTGGTCAATGGTTTCCCTGTGTCCTTTCGAACATAAACATTGCTCAGATTGATGGTCTCATCTGTGTTTATTAAAGTAAATATAGTTGGAGTTTATGATGCTGAATCTTGCCCACATTATCATTTTTTTTATAGTATGGTTTAACAGGTAACAGCAAGTAATCTTCTAACCCATGAACTAATTTATTATGTGCAAGTCAAGGAAACTGTTTTTGGTTCTTAAATAGGGATAGAGCCTTCTTTTGAGTAGACCAAAATGATTTTCTTTTGATAGTGGTTTTAAATAGTGATGAGATAAGTATGCCCTTATTGTAGTCATTCCAAAGATAAAGAAAATCAGCATTCTTGAGAATTTTCATAAGTTTTTCTAGCCAGGAAGTGGAGATACCTCTATTGAACCAATTCATTTTTTCCTGAAAGCATTCTTTAGGTAAAATATTAGCCCAGTTGTTAGTTAGTTGAAGCCAATAAGAAACTCGATCAATCAATCAATCAAATTATTTATTTATCCAGGCGAACACCATTGAGCAAGCTCATTTACAAGGTGGACCTGCATTACACAAGTCAAGTAACAATGCATTTATACTGTATACAGACAAATAGACAGTAGATGCAAGAGTACAACAGTACAGGTAGGCCTGTAATAGACAGGATAAGTAAAAATACATTTAGATTCAGGTAAAAGACAGTCGGTAAGGGTATACATAACAATAGGGTAGCAAGTCAGTAAAAAATGTATACCAGATACAACAACATACATGGTTTAGTATTCCTGTAAGGTAAAGGCATTATAGTCCAGTGAACAGATTAGTTGAAGTGGATGCTACAAGTGAAGAGACATACATAGTCAGTTTAAACAGACCCAGGCATATCAAGGGGGGGACATGTGTCGGGAGAAGTGCGCAGCCAGTGGGGGGGGGCTGGAACTGAGATAATACTAGGGAGTGAAGGAATGAGATGCCATGGGTATACAAGGAATAGGTGGGTGAGGGAAGGTGAGATTTAGGGCGGTAGATAAGTAGGTGGCTCAGGGACAAGTTATGCACTGATACAAGAAAGAAGGAGGATGGGAAAAGCAGGGTGGATGTGGAAGGGGGTGTAAGTAAGCTAGGATCACTGGAAGCAGTTGCAGGCTTCTGTAATGTATTTTGAGTATAAGGTCTTAAACACAGTGAGACTAACAGGAGGCCTCGGTTTCAGTGATTACTGGAGCACATTCCAGAGCTAGGATTGTTGGAAGCAGTTGCAGGCTTCTGTAATGTATTTTGAGTATAAGGACTTAAACACAGTAATACTAACAGGAGTCCTCAGTTTCAGTGATTTCTGTAGCACATTCCAGAGTGACGGTAGAACGAATCCTATGGCAGCTCTCCCAAAATGCATTAGGGCTTTGGTCACTTTCAGAGAAATCAGTGAACAGCTTCTTAGGGCATAGGTTCCAGGCATATTGAGAGTCAGGCAATCAACAATGTACTGCAGAAGTTTGCCAGTGATAGCTCTGTATGTCCAGAGAGTTGCATTTTTATTTCATCTGTAGTGTAGGGAGGTCCAACCTATGGCCGCATATAAAGAGCAGTGATGGGTGGAGAAGGGGAGACCAGTGATGAAGCGCAGTGCTCTGTGGTAAAGTATGTACAATTTACCAAGGTATGAAGTAGCACATTGGCTGTATATAAAGTTGGTGTAATCAATTAGGGAAAGGAACGTAGACTGAACTAGCTGTCTCTTGGCCTCTGTAGTTAGTAGGTGGTTTAACATGAAGAAGAGACTTAGTCTCTGCCTCAGTTTTTTTACAAATCCTCCAGGTGGCCTGCAAAGAGAGTCTGAAGTCTAGCCAGACCCCAGGCATTTGAATTTTGGCACAAATTCCATGGTTTCTCCTAGGAGGGTGGTGATGGGGTAGAGCAGGGTAGGCTGCATGGTTAATAGGAGAAAATAGCATCACCTTTGTCTTTTGACGTTAAGTAGCAATTTTTACTAAGGAGCTGGTATTGAAGTATGTTGAAGTCAGCTTGCAGTTCGTTACAGGCAGTTTCAGGAGTTGTATGGCTTAGGTGGATCACTGTATCATCTGCGAACAGATGAATTTTCACCTCATTGATGCCTGAGTCTATATTGTTGATGTAAATGGCAAATAGGAGTGGCCCCAGGATGGATCCCTGCGGGATGCCTCTTTTTAACAGATGTGAGGGGGAGAGTTCACCTTCGGCCTTGACCTGTTGGTACCTATCAGAAAGGTAGTTGTGGAACCAATGCAAGGAGGTAGAATCTAGACCAATAGCTTTTAATGAAGAAAGAAGGAGGCTGTGGTCAACAGTGTCGAAGGCCTTACTTAGGTCTAGGAAAAATGATGCAGACAAATTTTTTGTTCTCTACCTCACGCTGCCAGTCATTTGTCACCTTGGCCACTGCTGTGATTGTACTATGTTCAGTTCTGAAACCAGATTGCATTGGGTTTAGCAGGTTAGTATCATCTATGAAAGATTTCAGCTGGGCATTCACGATTTTTTCCAGAAGTTTTGATAGTACCGGGAGAAGGTAGATGGGCCTGTAGTTGTTTAGATCACAGGGGGTCTCCAGATTTAAAGAACAGAATAACATGTGCAGTCTTCCACAGATTGGGGAGGGTCCCTTGAGAAAGGGACAAGTTAAACAGATGTGTAATAGGTATGGCCAAGACATGATAGGCAATCTTTAGGTAGTATGGATCGAAGGTGTCAGCGCCAGCACTTTTTCTGGTGACCAACTGGAGGAGGAGATCTTTGACCTCTTTTAGTGAGGCAGGAGAGAATAAAAAGACTGCATCTGAGGGACTAGATTCTGAAGGTTGCGTGGTAAGCTGGGAGCGTAGGTTGCATGCAGGTGAGTTATCAAAAGCTAGCCCTGCAGTAGCAAAGTGATTGTTGAAGGCTTGTAGTATCTCTTTCTTGTTGTTGATAGTTACATTGTCAGAAATAATTTTTCAGGGGAAAGTGTTTCCTGTGATATTACCAGAAAGTTCTTTTATTGTAGCAAAGTGATTGTTGAAGGCTTGTAGTATCTCTTTCTTGTTGTTGATAGTTACATTGTCAGAAATAATTTTTCAGGGGAGAGTGTTTCCTGTGATATTACCAGAAAGTTCTTTTATTGTGGACCAGAATTTGGTAGGGCAGTTGGAGGCAGTGTCAAGTTCAGAGCGACAGAAGTTGGACTTGGTTTCCCAAATTAGCTTTGTACAGTGGTTTCTGGCTGTTCTGAAAAGATGGCAGTCTTTGGCTTTGTGGGATTTGCATGCTAGCTTCCAGAGCTTGTCTCTTTTTAATAGTGCTGCCTTGATGTCTGCTGTAAACCAACGGCACATTCTAGCCTTTATGTGGGTTTTGACTAAGGGTGCGTGGGTGTTAAGAGCGCTGGATACAATTTTGTGGAAAATGGCATATGCTGTTTCTACTGATTTGGCTAAATAAAAGGTCTGCCAAAGCAGGGAGGCTTTCAGGTCATTTATATATGCAAGCAGGTCAAAATTCCATTTTGATCTTTTGGTAGAGAACTTTGCTGAGGCTGTTGGTTTAGGGACTGCTCTTATGCCAGCAATAAAGCAATGGTCACTAACATCGGCAGAAAAGATCCCAGCATGTGAGAAGAAATGGGGTTTGCTTACTGGAAGTACATCTAATAGTGTACTTTTCATAGGGCTTTTCTTATTGATGTGAGTAGATTCATTAATAAGTAGAGTGAGCCCATGAGAGTCACAGAAGGATTTAAGTGGAAGAGATGCGCTTTACAGCCAGTCATAGTTAAGGTCCCCTAGTACTGTATAATTGTTTCCATTGTGTCGGTACTCATAGTAGATGATAGGTGTGGGACAGGAGCTGTGACCCCAAGGATGGGGGTCTATAACATCCTATGACATGGAGGGCCATTGATGTAGATATTTCAATTTTTATGGACAGGCATTCAAAGGCATTGGCAATTGATGTAGTGTTGAGGGTAGCGACTGTAAACTTGTCCTTAACATAGATGGCTACACCACCACCTCTGGTTAGTCTATCGGCTCTGAATAACAGATAGTTGGGGATATTGACCTCTTTGTCTGGCGTGGATGGACGAAGCCAGGATTCAGATATGACAAGTACATCCAGCTCCGTGTGGATAGCCCAAGCCTGTATTGAGGTGAGTTTCTTTAAGAGACTACACACATTAACATGCATAAAGCTGATACCTTTATACTTCGTGACTTCGGACGGTGAAGGAATTGTTTGTATAGGACCAGGATTAAGTTTAACATTACCTGAGCACAGTAAGAGGAGGAGTACAACTTTCCTCAGGGCAACAAGTGGTAATTAGGAAGAACTAAACCTTCTTTGGCTAGTGGAAGTATTGACGTAGGAATGAAAGGACCTATTCTTTGTACTGTTCAGTCCTAGTGATACACATGCTAAGACCCTAGCCATATGACACCAGTAGATGCAGGTTCTGGGCCGAGTAGGTAACATTCCTTGGGTAGTTAACAAGATGCCGGTGGCTGTCTGAGAGGGAGACTCAGCTGAAAGTGGGTACGACAACTTGGGGGCATAGCACGGGTTGTATAGGGACTCCATGAGTAGACATTCTTGTGGTAGGGGATACGAGTCCTCTTTGGGGTAAATTCCATCTGGCGTGTACCCTAATAAGGGTAGGGTGCATAAGGCGGTAAATAGGTAGAGCCAGATTGCAAGTTCCATGGTTAAAGTTTGGGGGTCAGAAAGAGAAACAGTTGTAAAGGCTTAATCTGGGCAAGGTATCACCAGGTAAGGCTACGCACCACAGAGCCTGAAAAGGGATATAGGTGCCGATACCACTTGAAGGGAGCAAGGAGATGTTTCTATGGCACAGCAACTAGAAATAGTTACGAGAAGTCGTAAACCTGATCTAAGAAGTATCACCAGCTAAGGTTACACACCACCGGGTCAGCAAAGGGATGTAGGCGCTGAAACCACTTTTAGGGAGCAAGGAGAATTTACTATGACACAGCAACTAGGGACAGTAATAAGAAGTCACAAATCTGATCTGAGATGAGTGGTAGGGGAGACTGCGGTGGGTTAGTTAGGATGGGGCATTTGAACCTGAAGCAGCAGCCCAAAATTTATATGTCTGTGGGCATCCTAGGGAGGTGGGGAGGATAGATTTGTAGGAAAGCCAATGGCAGGGGAGGAGGGTGGGGCAAGGAGGTATATATAATAATGGTCAGGGAGGGGATGGGTGTGTGTGCATAAAATTTGTGGCTTTGCTGTACCTCTCTGGGTCTGGAGTCTGAGCAAGTGGTCTCGGGTGGTGGCTTCAGAAGCGCCGACTGCAGTTCTTGCGGCAGATGAGCTGGGAGCCCTGGAGGGTTCTCGGCTGAAGGGGAAAAGAAAACGAAGCCAATTAGTACTGGTCCCAGACAATGGTCGAGCTACCCAGTAGCAAAACTAATTTACAAATGAAAGGGGTCGATTTCCTTGGCGCCCTGAAGTCTGGGCGGCAGTTAAAGAGGCAAAGAAAAGGGCTGTTTCACTTAAGCAATCTAGCAAGAGCAGTTTGCAAGTATTACAGCTTTTTTTAGGCAGTTTACAGGCAGATTCTAACAAAATAGGCATACATTAGCAAGCATAAGTAAAAAAAAAGACAGCGCCTTTTTAGCTCAGGAGACAGAGAAAAGATAAGAAGGGGTGAAGGACCAATCGGAGCAAGCCTGGAGAAGGCACTCACACTCTGATTGGTTTGCAGCTTTGATGTACCTCTCTGGGTCTGGAGTCTGAGCAAGTGGTCTCGGGTGGTGGCTTCGGGAGTGCAGACCGCCCGGTGGCCGTGGTTCTTGTGGCGGATGAGCTGGGAGCCCTGGAGGGTTCTGGGTGGAAGTAGTAGGAGAGAATTAGTGTGGTCAGCCTTAAGAAGGGGGAGAGGAGGGAGTGGTGAGGCACGGGGCTGTCAGAAATGTAGTTCTGTGGGGCAGGACTGCACTCTAGGAGGTGTTCTGCAGCTTTAAATTTGTGTAGGGCAAGATGGCCAATGGGAGGAGGTGCACAGAAGGGGGAGTGGTTTAGGTGTACTTAAGAACTTGTGGAGGAGGGGGTGGGGGAAGGTGAAAAAATCACACAAAGAGACACACAGAGGAGAGAATGGGAAGATTAAGGGGTCTAGCTAGGCTTAAACAAAGCAAACAAACAATATTTTACTCTCTTTTTTTCTACCAGAATGAGCAAATACAGGCTAGTAAAAGTCCTCAAACAAACAAAAAATCAGCAGTAGGAATCCCGGTTTTCAGTTTACCTGTAATTGGTATTGTGTGCACACACTAGTAGCGAGGGCCAGGCAGCACAGACTACAAAATTTGTGCACGGGCATGCAATTAGTCCTGGGAAAGCAGCCACGCTGGATTCCAGAGCTAGCCACTCAGGGAGTTCACCAAGATGGTGAGCAGCCATTGGGGGCACTGCAGTCAGATGGTGCCAGGAATTCGGAAAAACAATCCAGGATCTTTGCTGCAACAGCCGCTGAGGGCTGAAGATCTGGCTTCCGCAATTACCTGTGCTTGGAGAGCAGTGGGCAGGTGGTAGAAGGCAGGCTCCCAGTCTCGCCGCTGTAGTCGGCGGGCAGCTCAAGCTAAAAAGCAGCTATGAGGATGAGGTGCTTGCCCGAAGTGGGCAGCAAGCCTGCAGAGAAAGGGACAGAGGTCAGATATAGATAGTCTGGGGACTCAGTGGGAGGGTTAGGAAATTAGCAATAAAACAAAGGGGTAATGCACAGAAACAAGATTAAGCTAAATCAGGGGGCGGATCACAGACCTCAGGCAGAAACTATCCTTAGCTGTATGATATAACTAATATCTATTCTACCAAGTTCAGCCCTGATGAGAGCCGAAGATGTAGAGGAAGGGACTTGTAATAATGCTTTATAGTAATATAGTTGTGGGGTTTCACATTTGGAGAAAAAGTTGGAAACCCCAAACTTCCACTCCATATAGGAGGATTGAATTCAGTTTTGCAGGGATAATAGTGTTTCCTCCAAATTTATAATTGAAACATGTAAGAGCCTTAGCAATATGTTTTGCTCTAGTAGTCTGTTAGTTTAAATGTAGGTTCCACCTACCATTAGAAGAGAACCTAAGACCCAAATACACATACTCCTTGACTGCTTCTATAGTCTTCTCATGTAATTTAATGTGACAATGCAATTTAGAGTAACCAAGAATCATAACTTCTGTTTTTGTGAGATTTATCTTTAGGTCCAGTTCCTCACATTTAGTTACAATTTGTTTGAACTGGTTTTGAAGCCCTTTCCTGGTTAATGAAAATAAAACAAGATCATCAGCATAAGCCAAAATATGTACAGATGTATTTGAAATATTGGGGGCTTCAAAGCATTCTACATTCTGAGCTCTCAAGAGAGAATCAATATAAATATTAAATAAACTAGGAGCAAGTTAGCAGCCTTGTTTAACACCTCTGCCAGAGGGAAAACAATTCAGAGATATTGCCTTGAGTGTTGTATCTTACAGCAGTGGTAGTATTTGTGTATAGTAATATTATGGGAGTTAGAATATTTGCTGGAATACCATTATCCATTAAGATATGGAATCAGAAGCATGATAGAAATCTATAAAAAGTGCAAAGAATTTGGATTTTCTAATAAGCACATATTTTTCAATAAGGTGTGTAAAGCAGAAAAGACTATCAGTAGTGGAATAGTTATGTCTAAATCCAGCTTGAAATATGAAGAGTGGGGCGTTATCTTTAAGCCAATGCAGTTTGGCCAATGACATTTTTGTAACTATCTTAGAGCTGATATCCCTCCGCTCTGCAGGATGAACTCTCTTGCAAGTCCCCAGAGTAAGAACCAAGACAGGAGGCAAATCATTCACCTACACTGCTCCCACCCAGTGGAACTCACTCCCTCCCGGTGTGCAGGCAGCACCCTCCGTTAAAAACTTCCACACTAGGCTCAACACCCACATGGTCACAACCAGCACCTGCCACTGTATCGACCCCTGAGACCACTCCATAGACTTTTTAGGTCTCCTCGGACAGCACTTGGCTCTGGCTGGGCCAGTACTATAATATCAACATTGCAGCTCCCCCTATGTTCTTCTCAGGTATCTTGCATGTATGTTAATGATAAAATATGAAATTCATGCTCACTGCCTCACAAGTATGTACCAGACTGTATCTCGCCTGTAATCTCATGTAACTCATGTTTACCATTTCACTCTCTGTTCCTTTTGTAAATAACAGGTCGCCCCTGAAAAAGGGACCTCTGGGGCCCAGTGGGCTCACCTGGTCACCAAAATTTAATAAATAAATAAATAATATCAAGTAAACTGATTGGCCAAAAATTTACAGGATCACAATAGCTGCCTTCCTTATGGATAGGCACTATGATATTTCTTGTCCAAGAAGAAGCTGGAATAAAATTATGTGTAAGGCATAAATTGAAAAAGGCTGTGGATCTATTATTGTGGTATAACTACATGTTTCTGATGGTAAGCAGCACAGCACTGTAGCAAGATAGTTTATTGTTTTCATGATGGGCATGGCACAGGAGCAGGAATATCAAAGAATTTCAGAATCCTGTTCCTTAGTTTTGGACTGAAAAAAGGCAAAAAGAAAAATTTAAATAGTTATGTTTTTGCCAGAAGAAGTACATTTCTAAAAATGAATACCTTGTGGCTGACATAAAGTGTAGTATGTCATGAGATATGGCCACTTCTGGGGCACATGATTCACTTGACCTGCAGCCTCGTAACTCACAATGTGCCCGGGCATTATCCAGTGATATATCTCACTCTGTTGTGTATTATTTCTATTATAAAAAGGGCAACTAGAAAACTGCAAACTGATGGACTCACAAACACTCCAAGTCCTTAGATTAACTGCTGGAAAACCTGACGTTGGAGCCTCACTACAGGAAGGCACAACAGATCCATACTCTACAAAGTGAAAAACAAGATCTCTTTAAAATACCAAGCATATTAAAGAAAACTGACAGACAGGCATTTAAATTTCAATGTTATGTGCTGTAGACAGTGGGTAAATACTGTTTTACCTACAATCAAGCTGCTTTGCATTAAAGATAATTTTCAAATTCTGTTTTTTATTTAAACATGTCTGCCACATAAGTGCAGCAGTAAAACAAGTAAATACATTTTAGAAGAGTCAATAATCCCTCAGTTTATCATCGTGTGCCACTCCATCAGAAATTGTCAGTGTCTCTTCTGTGATTGATAAGCAGCCCAGTCACCGACCACCACCACCTTGTTACTGAAAGGAAAATAGGAACATAGGAACATAAGAAATCACGAGTCTTTACCAATGGCCATAGTGACTCACCAATTCAATCATGAAATAAAATCTTGTTTTCACCCATGTGCCTATCCAAACTGGATTTAAAAGCATCCATAGTACCACCTGATACCATATCCTTGGTAGTTTATTCCAGATATTCACTGTGGCCTCCTGAGTTCCCTCCTATACCCAGGTCATCTGTAAAACAGAGAATTGTGTATGGTTCTCCCTACACAATGAGGCTATATCTGATGGCAACCAGAGACCTTGAAAGCACAGCTCAAGAGGTCCCCTGGTTGCCATAGCAATCTAGATATTCAGACTCAGCCTTTTTTGCATGTGGCGAACCATACGTAATCTTTTGTGGTGTATGGTCCTCTCTACACACTATAGGAATGAACCTGATTAGTAAACTGCAGCATTCTCTTTGTTTCAAGCCACCGTTTCAATCCTGAAATACAAAAAGAGCATTTTCTTAAAACAATACATTCAAAAACAATCAGTTCAGGACTGACATTCGTACCACTCTCTGGCTTGGCTCCTGGGATGATATATTTATGAATATTAATGATGCACATCCCCCGTGCATCACCCGTTTGAACTACTGTATAAATGGTGATTGGTGGGCTATAACCCACCAGATTCATACAGTTTGTCTGAGGGTAAAGTTGGCTGGTTATTTTAGTAAAGCATCAGAAACTACAGCATTGCTTCCATGTTTCATTACATGGTGTCTGAAGATGGAGCAGCTGTCAGAACCTCCCACATTGGACCTCACGGGCAACCTTGCAGAAAACTGGCTTCATCTCAAACAGCAAATGGAGATTTTTTCTGTAGCCTCTGGAGTCTCAGAGAAATTGCAGAATGATCCAAGCCATGACTTTCTTGCATATCGTGGGCCCCACGGTCCTGGAGGTTTACAATACATTTGACTGGGTAAACGAGGAAGACAAAGCATATTTGGATCAGATTGTGCAGTGCTTTCAGAAACATTGCAACTCATGGAGAAACATCACCTATGAGAGGCATTTGTTCAACACATGCAACCAACAGCCAGGTGAAACCTTTGATGTTTATCTTACTTGGACACGACAGGTCTAAATCTCTGCAACTCACTGCTCTCTCGGGAAACGACATTGAGGTTGTGCTCTCCTTAAAATACTTACGTCTAACATTGGACCATTGCCTTACCTTCAAGTACCACGTGGATCAGGTCACCAAGACCATACACCGAAAACTCGGTACTCTGTACTGGCTAAAAGACTAGCTCATCCCTGAGGCCAGGACCTCAATCGCCACAAGTGTCCTCCTCCCCACCCTGACTTACGCTGCCCCAATCTTACAGGTCATGGCCAAGCAGGAGGTCACCAAGATGCAAATCCTGTATAACAAGGTAGTCCGGTTTGCTACCCAGGACCACTCGAGAAGGCACCGTTGAGACACACTTGCCCAGCTACACTGGCCCTCGCTGACCTCTCGTCTCCACTATCCCCTGCTCTGCTTGACCTTTAAGCTACTCAGCCCTTCAGCTCCACCCAGCATCGCTGGAACTATTGCACTCAAACATAACTCCAGGAGCCTACGGACATCTGGACATACACTGCTTGAAGTTCCCAGAGTCAGGACTAATGCTGGCGGCAGGTGGTTCTCCTACTCAGCCCCCTACCTGTGAAACAAACTCCCACCCCTAGTGCAGGAAGCCTCACTGATGAACTTCCGCACCAGACTCAAAGCCTATATGTCTGTTACTTGCACTTGTCATTGCCACGGCTCATGACCCCCCCACTTGCTTCTATCCTCCTAATATCCAGATCCTCCAAGCACCTTATCAGGTTCCATGGTGCTTCCCTCTAAGCATGTACACAGCTAACTTTCCACTAAACCATGCCAGTAGTAAACAATGAGCTTACCATGTAAAATCACATTTCTTCTGCACCTTTTGTTAATTCTGCTGTCAACATGTTTGTAAGGACTGATGTATGATGATAACCATGGCTGTAACCTGCTCACACACCTGAAACTAGTCTGTAACCCAAGTATTTCTCTGTATGAAAATATGCATTGTTATCCCAGGTTGCCCCTGAAAAAGGGACCTTCGGGGCTCAGTGGGCCTACCCGGTCACCAAATTTTAAATAAAAATAAAATAAAAAAACAGCGGCCACTCCCCTACCCCCACCCACTAAAATCCTTCAAGTAGCCACTAAAAATAAATTTTCCTTCAACTTCTAAGAAGTATAATTAAAGAGCTAGTGTACTGCTTGGGATTAATAGTACTTTTCAGATGCAGTCAGCTGTTACTTCTTATTTTTCAAGTATTTTTTCTTTTCTCTTTGTTAATTAGAAGCTTTTCCACCTGACAGTACTGGGGTGATGTGTGGAGCAGCATTCTATCTGGAGGGAAAAAAAAGTCAGTTTTGTTCGTCCCACTACATCGTCAGAAATGAGACCAAACCTCTTCAGGCACCAAAATCCTTGCAGCCTGAGCAGTGACTCTCACAAACTACCAATCAAAATGCAGGAAATTGTGACATCACTAGTAACCAGGGAGAGCCAGTCCCTGCTGCTTCATGTGAAAGTGAAACCTGGCAGTGAGAAATGATTTTCATTGGTTACTAGTAATGTCATAGTCAGTGTGGTCTCAGTGTTGATGTAGTGGGAGGAACAGAACTGACATTTTTTTCCCCTCCAGACAGAGTGCTGCTCCACACATCATCCCAGTGCTGCCAGGTTAAAAATCTTCTAATTAGCAAATAGAAAAGAAAAAATACTTGAGATATAAGAAGTGATAGCTGACTACGTCTGAAAGTTACAATTAATTGCAGGCAGTTTCCTGGCAGTACACTAGCTCTTTAAACAAAATGCTGCTACCCTTTACTGTCCCCCCCTTATACACATACAGACCTACTCACATTCAAAAATTATATACTACTTATAGCGTTCCTTTGCTGCCTATGACAAATCCCCCTCCTGCGCCTTACCGGGTTACTCAGGAAACCTCTGCTGCTTACCCTTTCATGGATAAAACTGAGGATCTAACATTCAATGTGTGTGTGTGTGTGTGTGTGTGTGTGTGTGGATAACATTCTGCTGGTGGTACACTGCTGCCTTTTAAATGACTATGTTTCATCATAAACACTCCCTCCATTGAATGTGGGAAAAGACAGAGAAAAAGAAACAAGGTACAAGGGCATTTTTTGCATAAGAAAGTGATTTCCTTCTTAACCTAGTAGAGTTTGTGGGTTGTGCTGTGATAATTACATGCCCTTCGGTGGTGGAAAACACTCAATAACCCACACCCTGGCATGTGCTATTGCTTAGTTTTAAAACTCAAAAGCATACATGCTGTATATTTATTATTAACAACTATTAGAATACTACATTTGATAAGCAAGCACCAATTCATAACCACTGGACAGGTAAGGAATGACCTCATACATACTGTACTGTAGATAGATGGATGCACTGTATCTTGTATTATTTTTTATTTCATACACATGCACACATTTTCTTTTACAGGCTTCAAACTGCAATAGAAGTTGAACAGCATCGTGGAGTTTTTTACTGGCATCATGAGAAAAATTTAGTAGCCAAGGAAGGTTCTGAAGCAATATAATCTATGTGCAAAACTAAAATGGACATATTCATTTTTGCTCCACCTGCTTTCATGCTCTTACATGTTTATTTGTGAACGAGTAAAATCCCTTAGCACATATACTACCTTTATATTAAGTGGCTAATGCTCCTTAGATGGATGCAAGAGTAAGAGATAGCTGTGCCATAGATATTTTTTTTCTAAAATCTAAAAAGCTGTACTTTGCTTACAAACAACAGAAGGCCTTCTGTTCATAAGTTTCAGAAAATAAGCCAACTATTTCTTACTTGAATTATCACTCCTAGGATCACAAATTAAGGAAAGAATTCAACAAGAAAAAATAATTCAGGGTCCTGGGGTCAACAGGAAGGCTCTTCATCCGTGTACAACAAAGAAATCTTACCCCACATTGACCTCAGAGTTCTGGGCAAAAGGAATGCAGGCCAGCCATACCAGCAATACAAGTTTTCTTGCACCAGTAGCTCATGTGGTGGTTTATTTATAAGCGTTTCTGCTGTAATTCTCACATGTGGTGGTCTCTGTGTAAATGTCCATGCTGTGGCTATGGGGATGGTCAACACACTGCAATTTATCATGCTTTATAAAATGGGTAGGGAAAATCTTGCTTCCTAATTGGTGGAGAAGGTTGCAAACTGTAGGTTCAGGAATAGGAAATGCACTGCTTTGCACTTTTTTATATTGAACCCATTTTGGAAGCCCAATAAGCCACTCCCAGATATGGATTACTATTCCTGAACTGCACTTCCAGGGGGTTGAAGGCACTCAGTGCAAGCACCTTGTGCTTTACAATGCACCTGGGTGTGAGGTTCAGGAATAGTTACCCAGATCCTGTCATGGCTTATTGTTTATGTCATGTATTCACTTATTCATGTTTAACTGGCACTGTGGGCCTCAGCTACCACTTTCCACCATAGGATCAGTGGAGGTGATGGGTGTGCTATGAAGGACCCATATGACATGTATTCAAGAGGACAGCACAATAGTGCTGTACAGGATCCTGCACATTTGCCTTTGGGGCACTCTGTGTAGGTCCAGACTGTGCTTTGGCATTTGGGAATGGGCCTCCTCCTCCTCTTGCATACTACATAGAAACATAGAATATGTCAGCAGAAAAGGAATGGTAGACCCATCTAGGCTCTTGTATTTTCCCTGCCTAGCACTGAACTGCAGATACTGTTTGGTCACAGGTGTCCCTCCCTCCTCCTTTACTTCTAATTATTATACCCTTGTGCATGTGCCTATCCCACATATGCTTGAAGCTCCCCATTGTCTTTGCTCCCACCACCTCCTCTGGCAAGCTGTTCCAGGCATCCACCACACTTTCTGTGAAGAAGTATTTCCTCACATCCCTGTTAAACTTCCCTCCCCCAAAGCTTCCTGGCATACCCCGTGTTCTGGTGCTCTTCCTCCTGTTTAAGAGACTCCCTTTTTGCACCTTGTTCATGCCCATGATGTACTTATACTGTAGGTCTCAATCATGTCCCCTCTCACTTTCCTTTCCACTAGGGAGTATATATTGAGCTCCGCAGTTTCTCCTTGTATGATTTCTCGTGCAACGCCCCCACCATTGTAGTAGTCCTCCTCTGATTGCTTCCACCATGTGAATGTCCTTGTGAAGGCGCAGTCTCCAGAACTGGACACAGTATTCAGGTGGGGTCTCATAAATGAGCGATACAGGGGCAACACCACCTCCCTTCTCCTGCTAGAGATACAGCTTCCAGTACACCCCAGCATCCTGCTTGCCTTGCCTGCTGTCCTGTTACCTTGCAATCATCAGATATAATCACCCCAAGGTCTGGTAACTGCAAGTATCTCCCCCCATCTTATACACAGTCTGCCAGCCCCCCCCATGCATGAGTTTGCACTATTTGGCATTGAAACCCAGCTGCCACTTCCTAGACGATTCCTCTAGTTTCTACAGATCTCTTTGCATTCTCTCAACCCCCTCCTGGGTATCCACCCTGTTGCAGACTTTTGTGTCATCCACAAAGAGACACACCTTTCCTGCCAGTTCTTCCACAATATCACTTATGAAGATGTTGAAGAGGACAGGGCCAGTACGGATCCCTGTGATACTTCACTGGTCACTCTCCAGTCCTCTGAGTGACTGCCATTGACCACCACCCTCTGCCTCCTATCTTTCAACCAGTGTGACACCCAGCCCACCCCATTCTCCCTCACCCCACACTACTCAGTTTCTTTATCAATCTCCTGTGTAGAACAGTGTCAGAGGCCTTACTGAAGTCAGACAGGCCACATCCACTGCCCTTCCTGATCCACCTCCCTCATTACCCTGACAAAAAAATCTATGAGATTTGACATGACCCCCTCCCCCCGTGAAGCCATGCTGCTGGTGGTCCTGCAGCCCATGTATCTCAGTAGACATTCCATTAACTTCCCCACCACTGATGTGATCCTTACTGGTCTGTAATTACTGTCCTCCCTGCTGCTACTCTTGTACAGAGGGACCACATCGGCCCACCTCCATTCCTCTGGAACCACCTCCATCTCCAATGAAGTGCTAAATTACACTGCTAGAGGAGCAGCTAGCACTGTGCTCAGTTCCTTAAGTACCCTTGGGTGAATCCCATCAGGCCCCATCATCTTGTTTTCCTTTAGGGCTTTCAATCCCCAGTGGACTATCTCTTCCATAAATGGAGCTGTGTCCACTCCCCCCCATGTCTGTTAATGTATAACAGCCCATTCCCACTCTTCCACTGTGAAGAATGAACAGAAGTACTGAGCTTTGTTACTATGGCCATATGCTGTGCTGTTACTGATCAGTGTAGCTGGTCTACTGGCTGTGTCCACTTATCTGTTTGACTGCGTTAATGGTGCAGGAAGAGGGTCTAGAGATTATATGGTCATTCTGGAGACAGGCTCCAGGACAGCTATCCATACAGGAGATGGTCAAGGCACTAGGTGAGACCGTTATCAGAATGGCAGGAAAGGGGGAGGTGCTGCTAGCTGCAGATTTTAATCTGCCAGGTGTGGCATGAAACCTTCCAGGTGCAGTTATGGCAAGGAACAGGGCAATCCTTGACTCCCTACAGGAAGCTTCTCTCAGGCATCTAGTAAAAGAATTACTAGATGAGGGCAGTTTTGTACATCATGTTAACAAACAGGAACAGCATTGCAAACACTGAAGTGGGGAGACACTGGGTACCAGGTACAGTGTAGCTCTACATAAGGAAAGCAGCAGAGGCAAGCCACACAAGGATGAGGGTCCTGGACTTCAGGAGGGTAAATATTAAAGAAATAGGAGACTGCTTCAGAAAACCCCTCAGGTGGGGGGGATTATCAGGAAGTAGTAAAGACACAGTGGGGAAGAATAAGGGAGGATATAATTACAGCATCAAACTGCTGCTTGAAAGAGGTAATCAGAAGCGGAAAGAAAAAGAGACCATTATGGTTCTCCAAAGAAGTGGCAAGGTTGGTGAGAGAAATAAGGGTGGAATTCAAGGGGTACAAAGAAATTCAGAAGGATGAGGACAGGGAGGTGTACCAAGCCAGCCAGAAGGAAGTGGGTAAGGTGATTAGGGGAGTGAAGGTACAGAGAGAGGAAATGATTGCTACAGGGATATCTACAGGGTATAAAACTTTTCAGATACATAAGAAAGAAGGAAAAAGCAAAGGGAGGCATAGTGAGGAACAGAAGAATGGAAGGGGGGATTGTACAGAAAGAGACCAAGAAAAAGTAGATAATTTTAAACAGATGCTTCTGCTCACACTTCACAGCTGAAGGAGATGGACAGGCCACCAGGGAGAAGCAAGAATGGGGGGGGTGGACACAAATCCATTTTCAGAGGAATTCAGAGGAGACCTGAAAGCCCTGAAGGTGCATAAGGCTGTAGGACCAGATGGGATACACCCCAGGGTACTGAAGGAGTTCAGAGAAGTGCTATCTGCTCAGCTGACAGCCTTGTTCAACTGCTCACTGGAAACAGGAGTTGTTCTGGAGGAATGGAGAAGGGCTGACATGGTTCCTCTATGTAACATTACCAAGGAGGAAGCAAGCAATTATAGACCAGTCAGCCTAACTTCAGTGGTGGGGAAACTAATGGAAAAACTATCTAAAGAGAGACTGGTTAAGCCTCAAGAAGCTAGTTGGCTGCAGGAGCACAGGCAGCTTGGATTCATGAAGGAAAGGTCATGCCAAAATAATCTGATAGATTTCTTGGACTGGGTAACCAAGAAAGTGGATCGGGGAGGGCAGTAGACATAGCTTATCTGGACTTCAGCAAGGCCTTAGACACTGTGCTGAAAAGATGGTTGTTTAGGAAGTTGACCAGCTTAGGAGTGCGGTCCAAATGGTAGACTGCATTCAAAACTGGTTAATGGATAGGAGACAGAAGGCAATGTTTACAGGTGCAGACTTCAAGGATGGGAGAGTGACCAGCAGGGTACCAAAGGGTTTGATACTGGGATGAGTCACCTTTAATATCTTCACTGGTGACATCGTAGAAGAGCATGAGGGAAAGATATGCCTTTTTGCAGAAGACACCAAAATCTGCAAGAGGGTGGACACTCTGGAGGAGTGGAGGAAATGTGCAGGGATCTAGGGAACTTTGAGGAGTGCTACAAGAGACAGCAGTAGAGTTTAATGCCAAATTGTGCAAAATCATGCACCAAGGGCACATAAACCCCAGTGCTGAGAACAGGATGGGGGAGATTTTAGCAGGCACTAGACAGGAAAGGGACCTTGGTGTTATTATATCAGAGGACCTCAAGGAGGCAGCACAGTGTGACAAAGTTATATGCAGAGCTAGTGGGATGCTGGGATACATAGGGAGAGGCATCATCAGCAGGAGGAGGGAGGTAGTGCTGCCACTGCATCGCTCTCTGGTATGCTTCCACATGAAGTACTGTGTCTGGTTCTGGAGATCTAACCTCAGAAAGGACATAGGGTGGAGATGGTCCAAAGGAGTACAAATACAATGGTGCAAGGGTTATAAGAGAAGCCCTATGAGGAGATACTGAGGGATCTAAACATATACACCATGGAGGAAAGGGAAGCGAGAAGTGACATGATCAAGACCTACAAGTACCTTGCAGGGGTGAACAGGGTGCAGGAAGGGAGCCTTTTCCAAATGTGGACAAGCTACAGGGCTAGGAGGCGTGCCATGAAGCTGGAGGGGAAAGTTCAATAGGGATGTGAGGAAATATTTACTGAAAGGGTGGCAGATGCATGGAACTGACTGCCAGCTGAAGTGGTGGAGGCTAGAATGATGGAGGGCTTCTTGTATGTGTGGGTTAGACATATGGGTATATTAGATCAGAGGGAGGGAGGGGGAGTGTCACCAGAGTCCAGACAGGGTATGTGGAAGTAGAATTAGGAAGGAACAGTTGGGCACACTGGGTGGGCCAAGTGGTCCTTTGCTGCTGACAAATTCTATGCTTCTATGTTTCTATGTTAAGTGCAGTTACCATTGCTGCACAGGTCACCATATCAATATTGTACTTGTATGAGTACAATATTGATACTCTGACTTGCACAACCACAGTGACTGTACCTGAGTGAATGAAAAGGAAGCCAGCCATGGAAAGTAAGTGTTTGGCAATGGGGACTAGGAGTGGGTGGGCCACTAAACTGCCATGGAGGTGTACTACTGTTATTATTGAATGAGCGTGACAAGAACCACTGGCACCAGGGATTGGCTTTTGTCTATTCTGAGAAACTATCAGGTGAGGCTGGTGAGCACTGAGCACCTCTCTGTGCAATGCCTTCACACATACAAAGCTACAGAGACATTGCACAGAGCTAGTATTGGCCACATAATAATGTGGAAATGATCTCTAAGGGCCATGCTTGCCTTATCAGCCAATTTTCATGTTATCTTTCAAATATGGCAGCCAGTAGCAAAGGCCCTAACCTATTTGGCATATGCTAGTTCCCTTTGCTCCTGAGTGTCCATGTGGCCCGCGCGAGGCTGTGCACTATGACTTGTCATTTTTCTCAGCACTACCACAGCCCTGATATTTGTATACGTGCTTTACATATGGCCTGTGTGCAACACATATACAAGCATTTCCTAATGGACAATGGGCCAGTCAGCATGGTGGGCTAAACTTTGAACTATGCAATCAATCGCCTTGAATATCTGGCTATAACTTTGTTTTGCAGTTGTTTCAACTGCACTGTGATGTGCATAGATATGTTGTCATACATGTCCCACTGTACCCAATTCCCTTTCTCCAGGCAGGGCTGAAAATGGTTCAGTCTGGATCCATTCCATTGTCCTGGTAAAAGAAACCAAGAAAATCAAATAAGTGATGAAGTACATGAACATCTCAATAGCAGCTTCTGATGCTGAATGTAATTTCTGAATCACAATATTGAGAGTGACAGGAAGTGATTGTACCTAGCTTTAAATTATTTGTTTTCTTTCAGCTGTTTTCTCTCTTTCAATATGCTGTCACTGCTTTTTGCTAAAGAAATCATTATTATTATTTTACTCTCATACAGTCTATCTTGTATTCCTGTTCTGCAGTGTGTACTACTGTTTCTCTTCTCCTGGAGGTTCTATCATGTCAGTGCTTCTGTCCAGTGCAATTCATTAAGCAATACAGAACAGTGGGACCAATATCATAGAAAGTCAAGGAAACAGATTTGGACAGCAGCAAACAGTAAAGAGGGAGACTATAGCATAGGTTCAGTGTCAGCATAAAAAGTGAAAAAATAAATTCTTCAAAAACAGAAACAACTAAAGTGTATCAGAAGAGTGTAATACCAAAAGCAATAATAACTTGTTTTCAACTAAGAATCCAGAAATCTAGGAAAAACTTATGACTTTTATTAAGTCTATGAAATTGATTTAAACTACAATAGAAATGTTGCTGTCTCTGGTATGGTTGTTCAGTGGTGTTTATAATATAGGGCTGGATCTGCCTGATCTGGAGTCACAGGATTCATGATTTCCTCTAGAAGACCCAATTATTGATAACTACTTTATGCAATATGTAAAGATGTCCTTTGGGGATAGAGCTTTTAAATTGTGAACATTTACTGAAGATGTAAACTTGCATAAATTTAATCCGGGAAGAATTTTGGATCTCCTTTTTGATTTGCTAGAACATTTTTCCCCATTATTTTTGGATATGGAACTATAGATTTTACTAAACTTGTACACAGGAGGAATGACTGATTTTCTGTTTTAGTCTGATAGGACATTTTCCAGCTATCCTTGTGGATATGGGATTGCAGATTTCAATACGCAATTTGGGGATGTAGGTAATCAGATCCGAATCTGGTGGTGTTCTGTTTACACTCAGGTTTCCTGAATTAGCTTAAGAATTGTCCAAAAACTCCTCCTGGCAATAAATGGAATCATGTCTAGAAAGTAACATGAAATGTGGTCCTGGACTCTTTGTAAACAATATACTGGAAATTTATCTGGAAAGCTCAAAACTCCAATTAAGAACTTGATTGTAATATGTTATTTCGTGTGCTATATGTATGCTTATCCAGTTTTAATTGTATAACTGTATGATGTTTTAAACCTTTTTAAATCTTTGTTCAAATCAGATGAACTTGAAACCAGGAAAAAAACTGAAACCTATCAGAAGAGTGGCTAACATTGAAAAGAAGCCATGAGTTATGATTTAAGCATTAAGACATGACCCAGGATTGCATTAATCTAACACTAGGGGAACTATGAGGTACAAGGTGAAGCTAAGTACCGCATGCCCCTAGGGTTAGATTAACAAAAGTAAACCAACCCCTACAGTACCTCACCACTACTGTTAAACAAAATTGTATTTATATTTCTAAAATGAATGGTCTTATAGCTAATATTTTAATGGTTGCATTCAGTGCTCCAGATACGGTGAGCACTGGCATTTTTCACTCACCAAGTTTAAGAAAATACTCTAAAAAAATTATGAGCACCAATACTCATCCCAACCCTTGCAAATGCTTCATAGATGCATCAAAGGGAACTGTTTTCCAAGTTTAATGCACTTTGGCTCATCAAAGTTATACTTTACTCACAAAATCTCAAAAATAGTCAGTACATTACTCTTGAATGCCATCAGTAATCTGAAACACTGACTGTACTGTACATGAGGGTTTTCTGTCATTAAAATGAATAATTTAGAATGCTGTCAACTAATCAGAATGCTCCATTTCCAGACATTGCTTTAAAACTATAGACAGATACAGAACAGAAACAGTGTCTAATGGAATGCTTGTAATAATGCTGTGATTGTTTTGTTTTGCTTGCTCACTGCCATTCATAATTTCTACTATTCATTTGCCGATGGGGAGTACTGATGCTGTCTTCTCCAAATGTACAGTTAATAAAGTTATAAAACAGTCAAAACAGGGAGAATGCCATCTTTAATTCAGCAACAGTTCTATGAACACTTGTGAACACTGTGATTGTAGAAAACTGGAACACAGAAAAGTGAGATAAAAAAGTCAGCTGCAACCTTGTAAACCTACTATGGCATGCCCAACTGGGTCACAGCCCTTCCCCATGCAGCCACAAGAACAGGTTATGATTGAGTGGGGAAGGGATTAGTATCACCATGCAAAGGAACCACACAGCCTTGCTCAAAGCATGGTGGCCCTCATTAACCTGGTTGCAAACTTCACCCACTCCACCTGCCAGTCGAACTGCTGTAGACAGGCAGTGGGTGTATCCTAAAATGCATCCAGATTCAGAGGAACCAATGGACAGGTATTACAAATGAACTGAATGGTGTACACAACTCCGAGAGGGAATGGGGTTTGGGAGGAGGGTTCTGATGGGTGTCACGGACGAAACCAGTCGGGCCTAGCACACAGGGGTCACACATCATATGGCACGGTTGTATGTCATTTTTTGGTTTTGTACTCTACAATAAAATGCAGAAATTTATTTTGATGTGGTGGTCAGTGCTTGGTTTCTTGATATGATTTGGATTTACGTTTAGTTTAGTTTAGTTTATTGTTCTACGAATTACTACCTTTGAGCCAGAGGCTCTTTTACAAAGGTTCCACGTCAATTAGGTACAGTACAAAAGGTTACATAGATAACACAACAATTTGTGTTGTGTCAAGAGCAAGAAAACATATACAAATACATATCAAATCACTTGTGCAAAAGGACATGAGATATCAATAATCACATTATTATTACAAGAAAGAGGTCATGCCAGATTAGGAGAAACAAATAGGGAAAAGTCCAGAACAGAGAGGTTAAGTGAAAGGTGTGGGAGCAGACAATAGCAGGAGAAAAGGTTTCAAAACATGTCTTTGTCAAATAACGGAACAGGGTGGGTAGTGAGAAAATAGGAGGTTTAATCAGGGCAGTCACAGGAGCTGGAGGTGGCAAGGTGAGAGAAAAGCCTTGATTTGAAAATACCTAGAGAGTGGAGGCAGTAATATGAGTGCTGAGGGCATTTAGCCAGCTGGGGCATGATAGGCAAATGATCTTTGTCCCTGAGAAGTCCGGCATCGGGGACTTGGAGAGGCTGGTGTTCTGATCTTCTGGTAAAATGGGTGCTAGCGCTCGGGCATAACAGGTCTTGGATACAGGGTGGAGTGAGGCCCAGAGTAGATTTTTCGCCATCAGGCAGGTAAGGTACTTTATCCGGTTTGAGAGTTGCAACCAACCTGAGTCAGCATAGAGTTCACATGTGTGGGTACGTTGATGTGCACCAGTGAGCAGCCGACAGGCCTTATTTAGGGATGTTGTAATGCGACTAAGTGCTGTAGTAGTGGCAGATCCATATATAACTAAGCCATAGTCAACAACTGAGATGATAGAAGATTGGATGGCAATCCTCAGTGCAGAATGGGTAAGAAGCTGTCGGTTCCGATACAGAATCCCAATTCGCTGATTAATAGTTTTTGCTGTACTATCAATGTGAGTTGCAAAGGTTAGGCCTTGATCAAAGTTGATTCCAAGATATTTGAAAATTGGCACTTGTTCAAGGGTATTTCCCAGGTATGTATTAATGGTGAGTGGGACTTGCCGTTTCTTGTTTTGCGGGTTAGAGAAGAGCATGGATTTCATTTTTTTGTGGTTTAGAACCAGCTTATGTTCAAGGAACCACATCTCAACTTTGGAAAAAGCATGCTGAAGGTTGAGCGTAAGAGGTTCGGATCTTTATGAGTGGCAAGAATCACGGCATCATCGGCATAGAGGATTAATTGTTCAGGGCAGGATTGGGGAGGAGTTTAGGAAAAGGCTGAAAAGGAGGGGCCCAGGATGGATCCCTGGGGAACTCCTAAGCCGAACCGTTTTGAGTCTGAGAGAACTCCAGCTACTTTTACAGATTGAGAGCGCTGAGCAAGGTAATTTTTTACCCAGTCACCAGGACCCTGCGAGAGCCCTAGGGATAGAAGTTGTTTGATAAGTAGGCCATGGTGAACCTTATCAAATGCCTTGGTTAAGTCAATGTAGACTGCTCCAGTTAGGTTTCCTTTGTCCATGGCATTGTGGATTGCTCCGGAGAATTCAAGTAGGGCAGTCGATGTGCTGTGCCCTTTCCTAAATCCATGCTGCTGAGTGCATAGGATGTTGTGCTTTTCAGGTAGTCTGAAAGTTGGTCCGCCACCAGCGTTCAAGGGCCTTAGAGAGAGGTGGTAGTGTTGACATTGGGCGATAGTTCACGAGGCAGTGACTTATCACCACTTTTGTGCACTAGGTGACAACTGCAGCCTTCCATTTCCTAGGAATTGGCTGTAGCAGAGGAGAGATTGAAAATTTTTGTGAGGGAGCAGTACTTCCTCCAGAGTGAGGGACAGAAGTTTAAGGTCAATAGTGTCGCTGCTTGCTCAGGACTTAGAAATGGCCTTCTTTACATATTTATAGACTTCATGTGCCTTTACTAGTTTGAAATGGAAGGGTGGTTTGGTTGGAGAGGCAGTAGTAGAAGTAGAAATTGGAGGGTCAGCATCAGTAAGGAAATCAGATGAGAAGACACCACTAAGGTCCGTGAAGGTATCATTTAGGGTGTTTGCAATGATCTGGGGGTCTAATGTAGTGGTTCCATCCACATTCATTATTGTAGAAGAGGATTTGGACTGCTGACCCATGATATTCTTTATGTTGTCCCAGAAGGATTTCCCTTCTCCCCAGGAGTTGGAGAGGGCATTCTTGAAGTAGGAGCTCTTCATCAAGCGGATCTGTTTAGTACAGTGGTTGCGAGCCTGTTTATACTTTTGAATGTCCGACAGAGTGCCAGTAGCTCTTGCAGTGGCCCAGAGGTGATCCCTACTTTTGAGTTGTGCCAATAGCTTTGCCGTGAGCCAGGGATTTGTGAGTGCTTTGATTTTGCGCTTTTTTTACTGGTGCATAGGTGTCACAGGCAGTGTTGAAAGTAGTAATAAAGTAATCAAGGGCTAGGTCAACATCTTGAGTTTTGTAAATCAAGGACCAGTCTATCTGCCTAAGACAGGTCTTGAGATGAGTAAGTTGCCATAAGGTAGGACTCGGCTATAGATGGTTTTGGAGGCAGCTTACGAAACTTATTTGTCCAGGTACATATTATTGGAGAGTAATCACTGAGCGAGTCAGGAGAACACTTACATTGGTTATCTGGGTAGGGTGGCTGGTAAGGATCCAGTCAATGAGGGTGCTGTTCCCTGATTTGTAGTTTTCCTGGTAGGGAGTTTACCACTTGTGTTAAATTTGCTGCTAGGATGGCATCTTTGTTTGACCCTGCATCAGGAGCAAGCCAATTTATATTAAAGTCCCCAAGGAGAAGAGTTCGATGTCAGAAGGTTGTGTACTTACGAACTCGAGCACAGCCTGTAGGCCAGAATCAGGATCTTTGGTGGGATATAGACAGCAGCAATCGTGAGGACTTTGTTTTGGGCACCAAGTAGTATCTTGATAGGGAGGAGTTGCACAGAGGTTTCTGTGGTGGGATAAGAACCAGGGAGACAGGTGAGGTAGTCCTTTATGTAGATTGCACATCCACCGCCCCTTTTTGAGGTCCTATCCAGCCTGAATATCTTGTAGCCTTGTACAGAGATGGCATGATCTGGAGTATTAGGTGTCAGCCAAGTTTCGATGATGGCAAGGATATCCGGGATGTGTTGGCTGGCAAAGATTTGAAGGGAGGCCAGTTTTGGGAGGAGACTGCAGATGTTTATGGTAGCAATTTTGAGCCCCTCCATTTTGGCAGGCTTTGTTGTACTGTAGGAGACAGGGCCAGGATTTAAGTGGACACTTCCTGATATCAAGAGGAGGAAGAGTAGGAGTTTAAGAGACAGTTGCTGTACTTTGTAGTCAATTGAATTACACTTCTGAGGCTTATGCGGCTTGGACCAGTGCAGGCATCTAGGGACCCAGAGCAAGGAGATTGTTAGTAATAGAGGATGATATGCCCATTTATCCTTGTTGTAGCTTGTCAGTTGCACCCAGTCGCTTGAAGATAGGTACCTGGTGGTTAAGTCAAAAGTCAAAAGAATGAACAACAGCTGAGGTCCAGAGTCACTGAAATGTTAAAATTCCTGAAGGTGATTAACTTTGCCTGCACATATGCAGGATGTGAAATCCCTTTGTCTGTATGCTTCTTTGTCATTCAAACAGGTTGCTGAAAAGCCCACATACAGATCATGGAGCAGGTCAGACGAAAATGTGGATTCCAGCAGGACCCAGAGTCACCAAGTTTGTCAGATGTAGTTGCTTCACTTGTGTTTTGCTTGAGATAGCTTCCAAAAAGTTGATTTTAAAATGAAAATAAAGATACCTGGTGATGATTTTTTTGCAGAAATCCAGTCCAGGAGACTTTCACGGATGTAGTGAGCAAGAATGGTATAGTTACCACAAGCAGAAAAACATGTAAATCCACAAAAACTAAGCTACAGACACAGACAAACACAAGCAGCCACCACACAGACCCAGGGGGCATGGCTTCTTTCACATGCCAAATCACCGGATCATGACTGCGCTGGAGCCACCCTTCTCGTCTGTTTGTCAGGGGCATTTGCCAGGATTGGGAGCATGTGAAAATGGGCACTGGACTGTCAGGGAGTTCCGCACAACAATCCACAAGGCACAATGGATACTGGCTATGAAGCAGGCTCTGGGTTAAGGGGTGCACAGGTGGAGGGGGAACTCTGGCTGAAGAGCTAGTTTTAGTAGCCTCACCATGTGACTAATGCTATGTTATGCTGTGACCCTGTAAGAGTTGCTAATCAGCATGTAAGTGGACACAAACCCCATTTGTATTCCTTAACATCTGGCTGTAACATTTGCAGTGCGATATACTGTTTGCAGAGGTCTCCTCTCCTCAGAGACTCTCCAGGGCTTTCGTATATAACCCTAAAGAATGATTACACAACAAGGTGGCTGTCTGCACCCCATTTTCCATTATATATTGGGCCTCAAGGGTCCACTGCGTTCACCTTCTGCCAGCCAGGCAGTTGTAGCATTCAATATCATGTGAAAGAGCTGTGCCCATTATTGAATGGATAGTGTTACTAGTATATTTTACAGAGTTTGGGGAAAGCTGCCAGTACTAGAAGCCTTTGTGACCCCAAAGCCAAGTGATCTATTACTTCTTTCACATCCCAAATCAATCTATTTTGAGGCATGGTCTTCATGATCCCCCCAACATGAATTACATGCTGTGTGCAGCAATGTTCTGTTCCATGAAGAGCTGATCCTCCTTGAGTTTAAAAGATTTAGGACTTTTTGTCTCTTCCTTTGGTAGCTTTTTCAATAAGTTTATCAATCAGGGTGAAGTGAATGCTTCCATATTATTGTTTGATGGTGTCCCAGTATGCATCACTGCCCACTTAAACCTGTTGCTTTAAGAGCCCTCTATCCATAGGAGTGCAGTTCCTGTAATTCCACATTTCCTCGGCTTCAAAACCAATTTCTTATGAGGGGCAGTGGCAAATGCTTTAATGAAATCAACGTGCATTAGTTCAACTGCCATGCCTCCTATCTAATGCATTTATTACTTACTCATAGAAGATTAACAGAGATCCCATGTTGCCTAGTCTTTAACAGCTGGAATCTGTACAGATGTTCTTTAATCAGTAGGCAGTGTGGTCTAGTGGTTCGATACACCGGCATGGGAACTGGTAGACTGCAGGTTCAATCACTGCTACAGCCAAATACTTACTGTGAGACCTTGGGCAAGAATCTTAATCTCTCAGTGCTCCAGCTGCACAAATGAGTGGAAGCAGAACCTACTGTAAATAGCTGGCCCAGTGGCACTGAGGGCTGAGGCACTGGTCACCTTACCTCATGCCACGCCAGTGACCAGTGTTCAGGAATGAGCACGGGTCACTGGGGGTTGGCAGAGGAGGAGAAGTATTGAGCATCCAATGGACTGCTCTCCTTCTCCGGGGTGGGGGGTCCACAACACTCGGCACCTCATTGTTCCCTGGTGAAGGCTGTGGGACAAGACACTATGCTGTGCTTCGGGGAGGAGTTGGGGCAGATGTCAGGAGGAAGCACATGTGGATGCATGCACGCTCCCCTCCACCAGTGTCATTGCACACCCTTAGCTCAGGGGGAAGAAGAAAAAGAGGAAAATGTCTTCTTGGTCGGGTGGCTTGATGCCATCCAATGTTGAATCGGCTTGGGGGAGTTGCCGATCTGGATCTGGACAGCTTGGGTGAGTTGGGGGCTCCCCACCACCCCGATGTGGGGTGGGTAAGCTGCAGGGGATACAGGCAATGTCCCTTAGGAGTGTGGGGTAGTCGGACGGTAGACAGAGTCCCAGGGGTTGCCTGGATGGGAGCAGACCAGGTAGGAGAAGAAAGAGATAGCCAAAAAAATAGAACCCACTGCAAATGAGACATTGCATCTCAGATGGATTTTCTTGGCTAAATTGCAAAATACACCTTGATAATCAGTTCCAGTATTTTTCTACACTCAAGGTTCAGTTCACTGACCCATACTTACCTGGGTCACTGTTATTTCTCTTTTTAAACAGAGGCGTCACCTTTGCCCTACTCCAGTCCCCATGCACTGGAACAGTTTTCCAGTGACTTCTGGAAAATTATCGCCAGCATACCTGCTATTTCAGCCTTTAGTTCCTGCCATCAGATGCATGCCATCCAGCCAATACACCTAGGTATACACTGTGATACTTGGACAGCTGGTTCTGATCACTATCATTTTTTGTAATTTAAAAATGTGTTGTGGACTGTCTCTCATGAGAAATGCTGACACAGCATGTGAGTATGACACACACACACACACACACACACACACACACACACACACACACAGGTTTTAGATACAAGGTGTTACCTGGAAGGCCAGAAGCTAATTACAGACTAGCCCAGGCCTTAATTGGGGATCTCCTGTTTGTCTAGATTTATGGTAGCTTACCAGATGCTGGGCTAGAATCATAAACGTTTATGACGTTCAGAGGGAACACAGTGAAATTCACATAGTGATACAAAAGCATGTTGCAGCTTGGTGAGATCTGGCAGAGAGACATAAGTCCCTTTGATGTCCTGGAAAAGGGAAGCTGATCATAAGATCAAAGAGAGTCATTTGAAGAAAATGAGTTATGCTGAGGTTACAGAATTTAATACTTGGATAAGACATCCAGTTTTTGTATAGATATACAGTATATTTTTTTGTATATTCTGACAGGGAGGAGCCAGGTGACCTCATGCAAAGGGGTTGGCCAAGACAGTCTTTTAAACAGTATTCTGTTTTCATTCAGAGACTTCTATCTAGACTCTGACAAAGAAACATCTTTGAGCACTTTAAGCAAGTATACAGGTAGAGAGAGACAAAATCTAAGTACTGTAGTAGGGATTGCACTGTTAAAATCTTGTTCTTTTAAAAGATTTGTATGTTTTGTGATATATGGTTCTGTATTTTATGTTTTACTTATTTTTTTATCTATTTTAGTAAAACTCTATTTTTAGAGCCTACTTGGTCGTCTTTGTTTCTTTTCTTTAACAAGTGGAGTATAGATGGTTAACGCAGACACTGTGCAAAAGCTTGAATGGTGATACCAAACTGGAAAAAGGTAAGGGTTTAATCTGAGGTCTTTTGTTAGAGTTTTTAAGGGTTCATTTCTGTACACCTGTTTAGGTGCCCATAGGCAAAGATATCTGGCCCCCCGAAGACAGAATTATCTGAGCCTGTGCCTTGGGTACGCTAGCAAGAGGTTCACAGTTTGAATCCCTGCAAGACTTGAGACCAAAGGTTGATTCGAACCCACAAAAACAGACAGGTGGGTTACCCTGTTTCTGTTAACTGTTCACAAGACTGCACTCGGAGGTTGGCACTTTGGGAGTAGAGGGCTGAACTGCTGAGTGGGTTTGTGACATACACTAGCTAAGTTACATTTTTCCACAAGCATCCTGTGCTGATACTTTGAATGTCTCATATACAGCAGATACAGTTCTAATGTGAAATATTCATGAAGTCTTTTTGTAGCCAAGGCATCGTCTGAGTTTGTAAAGTATATCCCCAGCATTTATGCTTAGCATTAACTCATTACTTCCAATAGCTCTGTATAAAGTCCGAGCTATCCACTGTTTACCTGACACAAAATGGCCACCCAGGTAATAATGATTAAGAATCTGTCCTTAGCCATCCTTACTTACTTACTTACTTGCATCCTTACTGTCCTGGTTACAAATTTGTTGATACTGTAGGTTTAAGTTATAGCAGCTCTGTTCCCCCAACCCGTTCTTCTCATTCCTAGAACCAGAGGCTGTCTCCTGCTGGTAATCATTACCTCTCCTGCCCTGTTACTTTTTCCTGCCTACCTCAACCTCTTTACCAATCATGCCACCCTCCCTTCCCCTCCCTCATTCCCCCACTGTTAATCTCTGGTGTTTGTAGGTCACTTGGACAGTCCCTGCTCAGGCACCCCTCGCTGTTGTATGGTGGTTGATTGGGTTAGAACTTTTGCCTTTCTGCCCCCTCGCTGTCTTCTGGTCCTTGCACTTATTTCCCAACAGGTTCTCTCCACCAGTGCCAAGCACCTATTTCTTACTGTGGTTTCCCCCTAGCCCCAATCTGAGCTAACTACCAGCCCCCCCGTGGTTCTCTCCTCCCCTGACCTTACTTCTCCTCTTTGCTCATTCTTTAAATCAAGACAAAGCTTGCCTTCTGACTGCTCCATCTCTGTCCTGTAAATTCATAGAACTTATAGTGTTCTCCTGGTTGCATAACCTTTGTATTTTGTTTTATTTCAAGGTCATTTTATCCCTGTAACTGTATCTCCGATTCTAAGTATCTCTAGCATAGCTGGTAGTCACGCAGATTTGAATATATACTAACTGTAGAGTGTATCACTGATGTTCCTTCCTATGTAACCTCATTATTTTGTTCTGTGACCACTATTACTGTAACTTTTGTTGTACTGTCATGTATGTATATGAAGTGGAACCTTTGAAAAGAGCATTCGCTCAAAGGTAATTTCCAAATAATGAAATAAATAAATAAATCCTCTTTTTCTGACACAGCAAAATAACATTATTCTTGATGTATCCTGCAATGCCACACTTCAATTTCCTTTATGCCAGCCCAGTGCATTTTTCATATTTCTATGTTTATTTATACTTGGCCCTGTTCTCCATGGTGTACTGTATTCCTTTTTCTTTTCTTTAAATGCCTTTTTTTTCTCTTCCCCTTATCAAGCCTATGACACTTATGTTAATCCTGATAGGAAACTTCACTTCCTTGTTTTTCTCCCCCTTACACCTTATGGCAAAACACAGTGATCTAGCATGTGTCTGTTGCTTGCACACATGCAGCAAACATTTCATTACAATAATGGTATTTGAGAGGTGTGTCACTGTCAGGTCCTATATGGCTCAGGCTGCAGTGGGCTCAACAGTGATAGCCCAGTGATCAGCAAGGCTGATAATGATGCTGCTCTTCCAGTTGATGGATGAAAACATTATGTCATTGAAAGGAGGCAGTCATGCCTATGAGACAGTGGCTGCAGCCTCTCATGTACGTTACACCCCCCAGTAACCAGCTGAGCGGCGTCAGTCATGATCAGGCTCTGTTCCTTGAAAAGAAAAAGTCCCACTCATTGCTATACACCCACCTCCCGATCACTTCCCCAGTGCAGCTGCCCACTGAAATGAAGAAATCCCACCCACTGCCAAAACCCGCCTACCTCCTCATTGCTTCCTCATGCCCAATCTCACAAAAGAAGTCCCACCTGCTGCAATACACCTGCCCACCTCCTGATTGCTTCCCCAGTACAGTGGTCCCTCCTCAAAAAGAACACATCCTACCCTCTGCCATATACCCATACACTTCTGATTGCTTCCTCAGTGCCTGGTCCCCATCCCCTGAAAGAAATGCAACTCACTGCCATACAACTGCCCATCACCGGATCACTTCCCCAGTGCTGCAGTCCCTTGAAATCCCACCTACTGCCAAAACCTACCTCCTGATCACTTCCCTGGTGCCATGGTTCCTTAAAAAGAAGTCATGCCACCCTCTGCCATACACCTGCCTGTCTCCTGATTGCTTTCTTGGTGCTTAGTCCCCATCCCACAAAAGAAGTCCCACCCACTGCTGTACAACTGCCCACTTCCTGATCACTTCCCACTGCCAGATCTAGTTTTTTTCCCTAGTAATTGTAAACTGAAAAGCAGAAAACCAGCCACTGATGTCTTTTTATGCTGATCCTCCCAGTCCCCCTCTCAGCACTCCCCACCCCAGAAATCCTCCAACGCCACTCTGCAATAAAGCACATCCTTCTCCAAAAGTGGCCAGGAACTGAAGAAACACAGTAATTGCAGTCAATGTATTTTCAAAGCTTTTTGAACTTTTGCTCAAAACGTTGTCATTTTTGATATTTTGTCACAAAATTTTAAGCATGGCCTTTTTTGGACCCCACTTCATGAACAAGGTGACATTTTTCAAATTTGTGCAGAAAGGTGATTTTGTGTCACTCTACAAAATCATCTTTCAAGATGGATTTGAGAAATGTCACCTATCATGTATGCTGAACTCCTGGCGTCGATTTGTGCGTGTATCACTTTATTTTGTACTTTAAACGTAGCTTTCTAACAGTAAAGTTCCAGAAAAGCTTTTCATTTTGCACTACACAACATAAAATTACTTATAATTGAACTTCCATAGTGAAAGTGACAGCACTTCATCTGACAGTTTTATGCGTCTCCATCTTGCCAGGTGACACAAAAACCAGCAGCCGATAGAGTCCAACATATGAGCACTTTTTAATAAAATTAAGCAACTCCTCTCCAGGGAACAGACATTGCAAACCTTACAAGAATTTTCCTGCTTACCTGATGTAAAACTGTAGCAGGCTGCTGCTGTTTGAAACTCCTACTCTCACTAAGTGGCAGGGGCAGACATCAGCTCAACAGAAACAGTTTCTCACACTTTCTGTGCAATGTTCTTTTTTTTTTTAAGTTTCCTGATCTCACAAACACAGTGACTGTCACTTGTTTTTCAAGTTTCAAGTTTTTCAAGTTCAAGTTTCAAGTTTATTGCAGGAAAACTCCATTGAGCAAGCTCATTCACAAGGAGGTCCTGTTAACTTGTTAACAACAGCTGAACTGATCTGGGGCATAACAGAAGCTCAGTTTGAGAACACTTGTTCTACTTTCGTTTAAAAAAATGGAGCACTTGTATTGTGTGTGGTGACACTTGCTCCCACTACCCCTCACCTAATATCTGCTGTTGGCAGTGCGAGCACTGTAAAATAAGATGCCAGGTCCAGACTTACACCTATGCTGACATAGTTCCATGCGCAGTCAATGGAGCTAATCTGGGCATTGGATAAATCACATAGCTGTTTGGCGTTTTCCCCGGTTACTACAGTGCTGCTGGGTAAAGGTAGCCAGTTAGTAAGTGCATAAAGGGTACAACTATAAGTGTGGTTATCTGCACCAAGTACAAAGTGACACGCCTCATTACAGATCAGCTTTACATTGTTTAGCACCATGTCACAGGCAGCTGTGTAGACAGGGGGCCCATACTCTGTAAGTGACAGAATGGAGCTAGCCACAATAAGGCATCGAGCACCGCCAGTGAGATTGTTCTGGTTATGGTATTGGACACTGTTCTTCTGTTAACTATGGCCACCAGACTGCAAACAAGGAGGGCAAAAGATAAGGTGCCATCCAGAGTTACTCCAGGGAATTTAAAGATCTCCACCTGTTCAAGGTTTTGTCCTTGGCTGTTTCAGATAACAAAGGATGGAACTTTCCTCTTCTGTGCTTTTAAAGTAGGGGTCAGATATGATGGACTTAGAGTCCCTTCCAGTCTCAAATTACTATGTTAATGGCAGGCAAATTAAAACTCCTATGCTCATTACCAACCTATTGCACTATAGGCTTAAGTATTTTAAGAAAGACTCTTATTTGTATCACTGCATGGTGAGAGCTATGCTGACATATTGTCACGGGAGGAGGAAAAAATACAGGGGTTCTGGATAGGCGTGGCCAGATACCAAACACATCACATAATATTGGCGCTGTGCAGTGGAATTGAACCATATAATGAGTATGCAAAAATCAGTGTGCTCCCCCCCCCACACACACTTTTTTCCTTCACCCACATGGGGCTGTGAATTAATTCTGGTGGTTCCAAGAGGTGCTGGGCTTTAGTGGACAGGATGGAGGACAGCAACAGTGATCACAACAGTCTCAGCAGAAGGTGGTCAGATCAAAGACTGCCCAGTGACTGGAGATCAAGGTAGTGGGAGGGCTAAGGATCTCTGCAATATGCATCACACCAGGTGTCACAACTATGGGATCAGTGCAGTTTTAAAAAGAATCATGATTTAAAAAAAAAAATACAAGTCCCCCAGCTGCAGCAGGGAACCCTGCAAAGATATGAGACTACTTTGAGTTCATTGTTATTGTCCTGGGGCAGTTCCATGAACATTCTCTGTCACTGCAAAAAAATACAAAAAAAAAACAAGTGGGAGCCTGGAGGCTACTAAAGGGGCCAGAGATGTACCCCACCACAGTCTGTGCCTATGCTCCTGTCGGGTGTGTCATGACTAGTGACTGGGGGATGAAGGTATTCATCATCCCCACTCCCCATGGTGGTGTTCGTGAGCTGAGATCAGCAGAGTGAGTCTGGTATGTCTGAGGGGAGCTCTGTATATTGGGATTGAGGTGCTCATAGCCCTGGCCATAGCATTTGGCAGTGTCCTGGTGGTCTGGGCTGTCAAACCAAACCTGTTGCTATAGATCACCACTTTCTGTTTCATTGTGTCCCTGGTGCTGGTTGACATCACTGGGGGGGCTCTGGTCATCCCCCTGGCCATCTTCATTAGCACTGGGATTAAGACAGAGTTTTACAGCTGCCTGTTTATTGTCTGCATCCTGCTGGCTCTGACCCCAGAGTTTGATCTTTGCTCTTCTGACTATCGGCTTCAATGGTTACCTGTGGGTCAAGATCCTGGCTAGATAAGGGACAGCAAAGTTGACTGGGATGTTGTCCTTGACTGAAAGATGACACAACAACATGGAAGTGCAGGGATGTGTTATTGGCTGCGTGTGTGTGTGTGTGTGTGTGTGTGTGTGAGACAACATCCAAAAGGTCTTTTAGACGGTGTGCCAGGAATGTGACAACCACTAAAATCTCCACACATCAGGAGAGTGTCATCCCATATGTTACTTTTACAGTTTAAGAGGGCTAAGTGGAAAAATAACATTCATTTGCCTGTCTCACAGTAGGTAATGTGAGGGCACATTTTATCATGTCCCCTCCCCCCAAATCAGGAGAGTACAATATCACACAGATTGCCTTCAAAATGTCAAGCTGAGACTTACTGATGAGATGTTTCACTTACAAGGAATTTTTTGAGGCCCAGATGTGAGTATCAACTTTCTCAATGGGGTTCTTTTCTGAGATTAATGTGATGATGCAGCTCCCATGTTATGTAGCATGATCCTTCTGCCAGGCCAATGTCCAGAATTAGGTTGCTGGACGATGGGGTGGGATCCTAATGTTTTCCCCCCTGGGCTTCTGTATCATCAAATATCTGATTGTAGCCAGCCAACAACCTGAGCAGAGGTACAGATGGAACAGGGGTCGTCTCTGGGAACATTTAGTAAATCAGAATATATAGACACAATTTGATCTATAGTTTATATATGGTCTGCATTTCTCTTCGCTTTATTGGTTTCATTTATTTTCTCAACTGCAACCACATAGGATGAACAAAAGTTTAAAGATTATGCAGTATTACCACTTAGAAGCATCAGTAACTAGTTAACACTCTTAAAACAAAACCGACACACATGTAGAGTCTATACATTCTTTTACTTCATTGTATTTATTGTGCAGCTGCTGAATGTACCTTCGCTGTCTGTGTTTTTATTTGATTCAGTTTCAGCAGCTGTGCTTTGTTGTTGTGATATTTTGTTTTGTAACACCACATTTCTCTCTTGTACTAGATTTTCTAACACACTCCAAGCTCTGGAAAACACATTTCTATATAAATTAAACCAAAGTGCAAATGGCACTGGAAGGCATCAAGCTGTTCTATGCAGAAGCAGGTCACCGACAGCACTTCTTGTCCTTCCCTTCTGGAACAGAGCCACACTCAAAGGCAGAACTTCCTCCACTCTCCCCTGAACGGAGCTGCACTCACTGGCAGCACTTCTTGCACTCTCACCCATACAACGGAGCGACACCCATCCTGGCACGCCTTCTGATCTTGCCCCAATGGAGAGGTTTGTTTCCTCCATCCCATTCCAGCTTCTACATAGAGGTGCCTCACTTTAAGATACTGTAGCTCAGTTGCCAGAACATGCAGCCAGTACTGTGGAGAACCAGAAAAATACACAGCCAGTACTGTTTCTTTAAATGCCCATCAGGCATAGTGTTTAGTTTATTAGCAAACAACTCATTGGCCATCAGAAACAGAGGCTCCAAAGTAGAGAACAATGCCCTAAAAGGTTTTATATACCAGGGTCTGTTTCTGTGAACTTCTTACTAAACGCTGGTTGTACAAGTAGGTGCAGTTGCAGAGTGGTGGGTTTTTCATGTCTTTCATTTACATTTTTACAGGTCCCTTTTATGTCCAGCAGCAGCAGAAAGCTATAACCTTGAGCAACGTGGTGAACTAGCTCCATTTGTGACAGCAGGAGTCAATGTTTTGTAGAAGACAGCCTGCGGGAGATCACCTTTAATTGAGTGCTCTGACTATCTGATGATGATAATTTATACAGCTACCATGTTTCTCTTTTGTATCTGGGGTGCCTGACCCTTTAGACAACTGTATGCATTGGGAAGGTTTACCGGCAGCTCAGCTCTGTAAACAGAGTGTAAATTTGGCATGGCACTAAAACCTGTTTCCAAAAGCCCACACAGCTGTCTTTTCATGAAGATCATATTTTGATAATGACTTCAAGTCTCTTCTTAAAGGTTGTTGTACATTGGTAGAAAGCACAAAAAGTGCACAGCTAATTCTCCTGGTATCCTTGTAATACCTGGGTACACAGTTATTTGCGGATCCCTGGGACTTTAAAGTTAACACGCTGACTCAAGCTGGGAATTACAGAGGGGTATCCAGATCTAATTGGAATCTAAATTCCCTAATAGAGTCCACTGTGCACCTTAGGGGACTGGCACAAATAGGAGAGGAGGAGGTTCAGGATGAATGCCAGTGCTGGGTGGGGGGTTTTAGTGAACTAATTGACCCTTTCCTGAGACCCACACTGTTGAATAAAGCATGAGTGTCTTACAGTTTGTTTTGGGATACAAAAAAAAAAATAAGAGGACAATGTAGAGCTATTTAAATTGATGCTGTCCCAAAAAAGGTGGGCAAAACATCTGAATTATCTCTAATGCGAGGCTTCTTGAAGAGCAACTCTGCACTTCAGCACGTGCTTTCATAAGTAAGATGTTTCATCTGTTACAGTTTACTACAGACTTTTTTTCCATTTTCAATGTTCCTTTTCAAGATTTACAGCACATCTTGGTAGTCCATCTAAAAAGTCTGTATAGAAAACATTTACAAACAATTACCTCTCCCTTGTTAAAGGAGATAGGAAATGATTTTTACATAGTTAACAGCCCTTCCATCTTCCTTTCCATGCCAGTTATGTATTTTAATATGTTTTGATGATTTTTTGTTAAATGAATACTCTAGCTTTGGGGTGCCTTCAGATCTACATTGAGTTCCACTCTCCTCACCAGCTACTGCTCTTGATTTTCATATTTCCAAGATATTCTATGACATCAATAACTCCCATTCTGTGCTATTCGTCTGAATGGCCTGGAAAGGAGTTTGTGATGTCAGAATATCCAGGCAGTATGGGAAGAGAGAGCAACAACTGCTGAGGAGAGAGGCATTCAGGGTAGTTACAAAGGCAACACAATTAAATTATCAGTTTAACAGAAAAGGTCAAAAACATATCAGAATACTGGCAGCCAATAAAAGGACAACTGGAGCATTTCTAGAGGTGCAGAACCTGGTTCCTATCACTGTTAACCTCACAGTGCATTTTTTATGGCATCATAGTGCTCACCAAGATAAAAGACTATGATGTCATAAACAGCAAGTGCATGGTTAGTAGTGGAAAGTCAGATAAATTTTGAAAAACTCAGTGAAATAATTGCTGCATTATTTACAATATTCAGAAGACCAACAGCACAAGAAAGTAAAAAAAAACCTCTAAGAACCAGAAAGCAATGAAGTTAAAATATAATTGATGTAAATATAGTGGGATAGATTCGCAAATGTCCTGAAATACCTGCAGCTGTGGGAAAAAACGGCCCTAGTTGGTTGCCACTTGTGGTTCCACATGCTTCCCACAGCTGCGGGTATTCACAAAGGTGGAGCCGGATTACGACCAGCTCCTTGATTTACGACAGCTTGCAGGTGGTGTTGCCCAGGAAATCCCCGCAGCTGCAGAAAACTGTTATGGCCGGTAGGACCAGCCGCAACTTCTGCCGCAGCTGCTGAGGCTGTGAATTTCAATCTCCACAGCTGCAGGGATTTTGGTCTACAACTGGTGTTGCAGTGTGGGACTTAATCCCACATGTTTGTGAATCTAGCCCTGTGTTTTTAAGGTTTTAAATATAATAGAGTTTCTCTTTAAAATTGAGACCTGTCACTCTGCGGTTTATCTGTCATGCATATTGCTTTGCTTCACATCCCTTTTCCAGTTCCTCAGTCCCAGCACCTGTGGTACAGCTGTCCCCTCCCCACTCATTTTCTTGCCCCTACTAAGCCATCTTTTGCCTCACCACCTTCCAGTCCATTAATACTTTGCAGCCCTCTGCCTTAACAGGGTGCCTCTGATTCTTACCATATCCTATTATCATCTGTCCCATTTGTGCCCAACTGCTGATCCTGTCAGTGGCCCTTCTTAACTCAATAAAACAGCTCAATCTAACAATCCACTGAAGAAGGAAGGCAATATTCTTGCTACTTGTCACAGTGGGACTTTGTTGTGATGTAACAGGAAATATTACAAGGTGTTTCTCTACTGTGTAAACAATGGTTGGAGTAATAATACAAATGAGTAAAAATAAAAGTGTGATCTTCCTAGAATTGTCATTTATTTCAGTGGCTCTGGTGAGATTAAAAAAATATAGAAACACAGAAACTGACGGCAGATAAGGACCGCTTGGCACACCTAGTCTGCCCATTTTCCTTACCTACTGCAATACCATGGATCCTACTTGATCTCTGGCTTTTACCCGCTCTTTCCTATTGCTAGGGTTCCCTTGTGCCTATCCCATGCATTCTTGAATTCCCAACCATTCTTGACCCCATAACCTCCGCTGAGAGGCTGTTCCATGCATCCACCAGGCTTTCTATGAAAAAATACTTCCTCACTTTATTCCTAAGTCTACCCCCCTCCAGCCTCATCTTTTTTTTTTTTTTTTATTTATTTAACCAGGTATAGCACACTAAGCTGAAAGCTTTTTTACAGGAGTGACCTGGGAGCACAAGGAGCTTAAGTGACTTGCTCAGGGTCACACAGTATGCAAGTGGAAGCTGTGGGATTCAAACCCAGGTCTGGTCTGCTGGATGTCACCAGATTTGCAGCTCAGAGCCTTAGATCTAACCTTAGATATTAGATAGAGCCTCATCTGATGACCCCTTGTTCTTGAACATCTTTTTTTCTGAAAGATGTTACCCTCTGGTACCTTATCTATGCCCTTGAGGGTATCTGAAAACAGCCTCTATCGTATTTATCAAATCCGCCCACCTACATCTCCAGGTTCCCAGTTTTACATGCTCAGCTCACTGGAAATTCAGACCAGTTGTTGAAGGTATTGGCACTGACTTGTTAGCTGCCTAGTTTTTTTGTAACCCTTCAATGTGTTAGGGATTATTTGTTGATCATTGTGGACATGCAGCACTGTAAGCTAAAACACAGGAAAGATAGGCAAAAAATTGAATTCACAATGTTGCTGCTCAGTCCATGTAGTAATTTTGTTACCTTATGAAAGGACACTGAGGCAGATTTCATGGATGTAGCCTGCTACACCCCCAACCATATCCTTTATTTTATACTTACATATTTCTAGTCTATCTCTTACCTCCATCTCCTATGAGCACTTATTACTGGGATCTGTGCCTTTTCCTTCTCTTTTTAGGGCTGCAGTTGGCAGAGCCCTGCAGACCTTCTACAATCATTGAATAAAAGGACTCCACATTCCTTCCAAATGAAAAACATGTCAGATTGCATCACCGTCACCTCTACGTCTGTGAAGCAGTCCGCCCATGTTGTCCCAACTGACCACAGCACTGCACTACTTCATAGTGCTGGTGGTCACAGCAGAACATGCCACACTTTATCATGTCCAAGATGGCCACTGCACTGTACTGCACATGTGCTAGCATTCACGCATGTGCAGTAGCATGCATGGCCTTCTTGCTCATGGCAGAGTGGGCCATGTTCAGCCATGACCACCGGCACTTATTTATTTGTATATTTTTTTATATTATAGCAATTCCCCCACCCAACCTTCCTCTATGCATCCCCGGAATCATAGAAATGACACTGGGGTGCCCATTCCCCAGTGTCACGATCGGGATCATCAATTTTTGTTTTGTTTTCACCTGTAAAAAGGAAAAAGTCCATCAATGTCTTCCCCCACATAACTGTGACACTGGGGTGCCCAATCCCCCAGTATCACGATCATGGATCATCTGTCGCTCTCTTTTTTTTCACCTGTAAAAAAGAAATGCTCCGGCGATGTCTTTTGCAGCCATTCCTTACCACCCACCAATCCTCCCTCTGAGCATCCATCACTTCGCACCCCACCCCCAGCTCTTACTTACTCATCAAGGGTCCAACAACGTAATCCTCTCTGGACCTCAGACACGTCTTCACTCTTCAAAGCTGGACCATGAACTGAAGACAGATGTATGCAATTCAATGGATTTCAATGAGGTTTTGACCTTAGTGCTATAACTGGGACATTTTTACATATCTTTGGCCCAAATTTTCACCATGCCTTCTTTGGGACCCCACCTCATGAACAATTTCACTGTTGTTAGGCAGATCTGTCCAGAAAGGTGATTTCACGGTCCCTGTGCGAAATCACCTGTTGGGCAGGAGTTGAACATTTTCTCTGCCCTTGTTCATGACATGCAGTCATAAGAAGGCTATGTTTAAAATTTGGCACACAAATATTTAAAAACAACCAAGTTATGAGCCCATATAGAATTTTGCGAACACAGGCTCGTTAACTTTGGTAATTTTCAACATTTTTACCTCAAACTTATAACATAGCCATATGTTTACAGCACCTCATGAATGTGACAGCTGTCATTTTTCAAATCCTGGCCAATATGATTTGTATATCCCAAAAGGTGATTTCGCAGTCCCTGCATGAAATCACCTTTCACCCAGGAGTTGAAACTTTTCTCTGCCCTTGTTAATGAGGTGTGGTCATAAGAAAACTATGTTAAAAATGTGGTGCCAAATCATTAAAAAAACAAAGTGTTATGAGCTTACATTGATTTTTGTGAATGCAGGCTTCTAAGTTCGGTAATATTCAATATTTTTACCCCAAATTTTCAACATAGCCATTTCTTTACAGCACCTCATGAATGTGACAGCTGTCATTTTTGAACTCCTGCCCAGAATGTGTTTTAGTGTCTCGAAAGTTGATTTTGCAATCCTTGCACAAAAACACCTTTAAGCCAGGAGTTGAACATTTTGTCTGCCCCACTTCATGAGGCAGTGTCATAACAAAGCTTGCTGAACATTTGGTGTAAAAATATTACAAACCAACTCAGTTATGAGCTTGTGTTACATTTTGCAAAAGCACGCTTGTAACTTTGGTAATTTACAATATTTTTACCCCAAATTCCTCAGCTGCAGCCCTATCGGTGCTGGTCACAGATTGTTGTATACATTCTGTTCAGTCTTTGTATTTTTGCTACCTAGAGCTAGTGAAATGTGAGGGGCTTACAACACCTCTGTCCACAGGATTAGGTTCAGTGTTGGCTTCTCCACTCTGATGTGTGTAATGCTCATGAAAGGCGCAACTTGGACAACACTAGACAGTAAACTTATGCTCTTTATCCACAGGAACAGCTGCAGTACAGGCTCCCCCATCCACTATGATGGATTTAGTGCTAGTAAAAGGTGAGGGACCAAGGCCCTCGGTTTATCCACAGCTACACTGTTGGGCAGTAAAAAGTAAAAGGTGGGGGACTGACACCACTGGAACTTTAAACCCTCTGTTAATCTACAGCGACAGCTACAGTGTGAGGAAGGGACAGTGCAGGATTTCCACACAGTCTGCAGTTAGTCCAGGTTAATGGTGATGGACCAACAACACTGGAGACTAAAGCCCTTTGTTTATCCACAGGAGCAGGTCTGTTGAACAGTAAGGGACTGATACTATTGGAGACTGAAGCCCTCTATAAATCCACAAGGGCAGATAAGTGTAGAACAGAGAGTACAGGGGTTTCACACTGTGATAGACTTAGTACTGATAAAAGGTGACAGAACAACAGCATTAGAGGCAGAAGCCCTTTGTTTATCCACATGGACAGGTATAGTGTCGGGCAGGGACAGTGCAGCGTTCTCACAATAATGGATTTAGTGCTGGTAAAAGGTAAGGGATGGACAACACTGGGGATTGCTGTATTGTTTTCATGTCCACAGTCTCTGTTGGCAAGCTGTTTCAAAAGTTCACCACCCTCTGGTACAAAATATGCCTCATAATGTTACTCCTACATTTACTATCTGTGACCTTTAGAGCATGTTCCTGTGTCTTGCTGGAGGACAAATCCATAAATTAAATCCTGTCAATGCCCCTGAGTATGGGAAGACTGAGTTTTGTCCCCTTCTCAGCCTACTGTTCTACAGGGTGAACATGGTAACAACTATGGGAAAATAAAAATGCAGATATTATCTGTTACAGTCTTGCAGCTATTCCTGTTTTGAAAGTGTTGCTTCTCCTTAACAGCGGTGTCTGAACAGAAAGCACACCAGTCAATTTGTTTCTATTTTTAGTAGTGAACACATTGGGCCAGATATTCAGACTGCGCCAGGCTGGGGCGCAAGCCTGGGCACAGCACAACTGGGATGAGCCAGGGCATAGTCCAGGCGATATTCAACGGTGCTGTGCCATGGCTCAGCACCATTGAATATGGCACTGGGGGGGGGGGGGGGCGCACACACAGTACATGGTGCAGTGGCACTGCACCAGTGCAAGTGGCAGGTGGGGACCACCAGGGATATGTTATTACTATTCCCACAATCGGGCGGGGGGGCACGACGCCTGGACTGTGTACCGGGAGGTGCGGTGGCCACCCACAGCAGGCAGCTACCGTGTTGCATCCTGCAATACGGCAGCCTGCCTGTGGGTGTCCCCCAACATGTTCCAGGCTTTGATGGGCTCATCTTTGCACCCCCCTATGTGGCGTAAGGCAGGTTTGTGCCTGCATATGCACCACACATCCTGGGCTGAATATCGGGATGTGCCGCACATGCATGGGCACGCCCCCCCCGTGCCTGTGCTGCATACATTACTGGTGTGCTCCCGGCGCATCAGGGGTAGCGCAGCACAACCAACCCCTTTGAATATCATGCCGGGGCGCATCGGTGGGTTGTGCAAGGCACAATACTGTTGTGCCATGCGCAACCCCCTTTGAATATCCCACCCATTCTCTTTATTGCTGCAGTAAATGTAAATACCAGCAGAAACACGAAGAAACTGATAGGGGCAAAGCTTACAAAGAATGTCAGGAGGCACTTTTTGTAGTTAAATTCCCAAACAAGCAATGCTAAGTAGTAGTTATGATGCACAATGAGAGATGAGTTATAGCATCCACATTCTACTGCTCTCACTAGAAAAAACATGCAGATAATTCCAAACAAAGGAACAGAGTACTTGTGGAGTTTTATTCTTCTTACAAACTTTTGGCCACATTTCTGTCTTCCAGCGGTGCACTGCCTAATCCCCTCTATGTAACTGTATTGTGTTCAGACCAATGCCAGGCAGGGTAGATACCCAGTAAAAAATCTGCTGCCCCCAAAGTGATGTGTAAGAGGCAACATAGTCTGGATTTCAATCCACCCATGTACCTAGACAGAAGACCTCTGTACCCTGTTCTGCCCCAGCCATCCTTTATTCGTGGAGCAAGCTATGATTCTTTTATTTGTATTACTATTATGTACTGTTCTACATCCCATAATGATCCTAATTGTATTACTGTTATGTATTGTTCTATATTGCTTACTGTATCCTACTGTTATTTTGCTTATCTTACGCTGTCCTACCCAGGACCTCCTTGAAAATGAGCCTGATCAGTGGAGCCTTATCCTGGCAAAACAATAAACTAAACTAAACTAAACCCACTTTACGGGTATGGTGACATAACCTGTTGTGGGAAGGGACATCTCTTTTCCTGTTTGCTGTCCCAGTCCCAACCCTCAAAAATGCAGAAGTATGCTTGTGAACCAGGGCACGCCAAGCTTCTGAGCATGTGCATGTACAGGACTTCAATAGTATTGCAAGGACCACCTGGTCCACACTGTCTGCCTATTTTCCTTGCCTGTACTGTCACTGTACACCCTATCTGATCTCTGGCTGCCCCCCCCCACACACACACAGCTTTCTTCCAAGATTCCTATGTGTCTATCCCATGCATGCTAGAAGCCCATCACTGTTTTCAGCCACACCACTTCTGCTACAAGTCTGTTCCAAGCATCCACTGCTCTTTCAGTGAAGAAATACTTCCTCACATCCCTCCTAAATTCCCCCCTTCCATCTTCATTGCATGCCCCCCATTTCACGTGCACCTTCTCCCCTGAAACATACTTCTCTCCTGAACCTTATTCATCCCTGTGAGGTATCCCCTTTCTCTCCTCTCTTCTAGGGTGAAAATACTGAGATCTCTCAGTTTCTCACAGGGCTTTTGATGCAGGTATACAGTTCTGTGTAAAATAGATATATTGCATCAAGTGAGCAATACTACTGTCAACTGCATTCATTACTCAATTTTTTTTCTTCGTCTAGTATATTTGAAAGCCTTTGGAGCCCATGTTCTTACCTTCAGCTCCTGCTTAAGCACAGAGATCTTGAAGAAAAGAGGCAAGGACTATATTTTAAATATGAGGGCATATTGAATGAACATAGGGTTATCTTTCTGTTGATTCCATGTCTTTTTTTCCTGTGCCAAGTGTAATTCCATAGTTACATTCTGAAATCTTATTACAATGCACAGTGAACTCACTATTTTTAGGGCTAATGGCGGAGCCTACAGCACTATTGGGATCAGATTGTAACTGTAAAACGGCTGATCGTGGAACTCCCTTTTTGGACTTCTGAAAGTATTCCTCCACAGCTGCAAAATAGTGCACTCCCCTTCTGATTTTTGCTATTTTCTGCTCTATGTTTAAGGCACCTAAATGGAGGGGGGATGCTACTGCACTGTAACTCAGAACTTCTCAGGATATTAACAAAAAAAAAACATTTTTAAACTGCTGTTTTTATCATCTGTCTAGCTCATTCTAATAGATTTATTCTATTTTTTTCAGCAACCTAGGGGTTAACTCATTATATGTTGTCTGGAATTTACTGAAACTGAAAGTCAGACCACAGTGTCAGATTACAGACAGTGAAGCTGCAACCTGTGTTAACTACCTCATTCCTATGGGGGCACACACACACACACACATACAAAGAGCAGCAGCATGTACTCTGACTAAATAAATTCAAGAGGACTGAATTAGCAGCATGCCTGTTTTTGATGATTGCGACTAAACAGCACTATATGGCACCAACAAGAAAATAACTTTGGTCATTTGGTAGGGTTTCACAGCCCTATTGGCTCTGGCTAGAGTTTGTTACACAAGACAGCACTACAAATGATGTGTGTGTTTATACACGAATGCCCTCAGCAATGTACCGGTACTTGGTGTAACAGGTTGAATTTATAACCCACCCTTCAGAGGGAACAAATTGAAAACAAGCATCCATTTTAACAGGGCTATCAGACTGAAGTACTGTATAATCAATAAGTAAGTGAACACATACAGTATATACTGTAGAATTCCAAAATAATTAAGAAACATAGGCACATTCCCTGTGCACTCAAGTGTGTACCTAACGCATACAGAATGTTTTCATCAAAGGATTAACAGGGCAAAACTGAAACTCAGTAGTGAAGGACTTACAGTCACATTCTGAGAATGTGTACTTGATGGTCAACTGTGCATAACTAGTGTGTTCCGCCACAGAGTGGTTTTGATTGCCTCTGACCTCGAGAGTAAAGCTCAAGAGATCTGTGGGAATCAGAACCCCGAAGTGATAGAACACACTGGTTGTGCATTTATTTATTTAGCTTTTGTTGACCGGGTAAGTGCACTAGACAAATCCTGCCTATTTTCAGGCACGACCTGGGGGAGGGGGATACAGATGAATGCCAACTGACCTTGAACCAGATTAAGCTAAATGCATAAAGTTGCTCCTCCAGTATTTTTTATAGTGTATGGTATTATGTGAAATGTGCACATGGTGGTTCTTTCGCTTTCAAAATGAAACTGACTTGTGCAGTCTCTAGAGGTTTCAGAATGTTATTGTACCACAGAAGGGCACAATTAAGTTCCATGACCTTTGAAATGTGACACAACAGCATTTTAAAATGGATGGAATTCTGTACAGAACAATGCTCTACCATAAACTATAAAGCAATAATACAGAGGATTGTGTATGAGCAGTCATACACAACAGGGTTATTCTTTAATCAAGCCGTTTCCCTGGTAACAGTAGACCTCGAGAGCGAAGCTCGAGAGGTCTTCTGTTAACAGGGAAACGGTGAGATTCAAGAATAACCTGGTATGTGTATGACTGCTCATACACAATCTTTTATAGTGCATGGGCAGTCATGGTTATGATTTGGATTAAAAAAAATGTCCAGAATAAAAGAAATAAAGAGTTTCCTTGTCTGCCACTATCCTACTGTGTGACTTTCCCCATCACAGATCTCACTGCAGTCAAATCAAGGCTGATTGGTGGATGCGGATGACATTATTTGTCGCTTTGCGGGTTTAGTTTGCTTACTGCTGCTTTTTTTTGGGGGGGGGGCGTAATGCTGTTGACCGCTGCTGCTGTCTCCATCATATACCAACTCAAAACCATGAGGCGTTCAAGACAGGCAATGACAGCCGCTACTCGAGGGCTTTGAGGTGCGAGACAGCATTCCATTTTGTTGTGCTGCACTACTGACGTACTTAGTGCAGCACAACAGCCAGTATGATGGAGTGAGTGCAGCACAACAGCCAGTATGATGGAGTGAGTGAAGCACAACAACACTATTGCAGGCATGGATTTCCATGCTCAATAACATTCCACCATACATTATAAAGTAATAATACTGTATTTGTCATACACTGCAGCTAAGACAACCATTTTATTTGCAGGATGAGGGGTAAAATGTAAAAGATTACTCACCTCTAGCATTGTTGTTGCTTTCAAAGGGATCCCTCACTACATTTAATAACTGCAATCAGTCCCCTGAATTGAGTTGCCCCGGAGTCATAGGCATGCGCGGGGGTGGGGGGTGACCCTAGCTCCGGCACCCCCTGTTAAAAGTCATCCAAACAAATTTTAATAATTATTATTATTTTTTATTTGGGAGTCTGCTGGACTCGGCAAGGACTGTCACTCCTGAGCCAGTTAGTCTCCCCTACCAGTTACCGTTGCCCAAGCACCCAACAGATAGCAATACACAACTTGGCTTCAATATTTCAGGCAGCCAGTCTGAGCCAGTTAGTCTCCCCTACCAGCCACAATTGCCCAACCACCCAACAGACAGCAATACACAACTTGGCTTCTGTTCCTCAGATAGCCAATCAGTGTGCGCCATCTTGGGTGGTCCAGTCAAAGGGCAGTGTTACTTTGGTGTTGATGTGCAGTCACATATCATTTTGGTGGGATATGTAAGCAATAAGACACTCCAGTGTGTGCATGGAACAGATTTTACCGAACAACCAGAGGTGTAGTAAGGCACACTGAGTGCCTTCAGCCCCTGGCCATGTGGTAAAATCTGTTCCATGCACACTCTGGAGTGTCTTATTGTGCTTATAATGGGCACCCATTGTATCATAAAGAAAAAATAGACATAAAACAGATATTTGCTGCATAAAATCATTTATTTTGTCATAAACTCCTTAAGCAGCATAAAATAGTTCTCATAGCTTTGTGTGGGGAATGTAGGAAAATAACAAATACTGTTAACTTTCTAGGATAAAAAATAAACAGAAATGCTGTCTACCCCAAGTTGCACTGTTATAAAACTTGAGGGATTGTACAAAAAAAAAAAACTTGCTGCCACTGTAGAAGTTCACAGATCCATTGAAATGCATGGGACCATTGAATGTGAATGTGTCCTGGTTGAAAGCCGTTGTTATTCCTGTTGGTGGCACTGTAGTGCTTTTCTTAACTTCAGCTTGTTCAGCTGTTTCTTCTCTACATAGCTATGGTTTTGATAATTCATTCACTTTTACATTATGTTAACCTAATATCGAGCTCCACCGGTGTCGGTCGGAAGAAGAGGCAGCCCAGTACAAACAAAGACTACCTTTGCAGCAATGGCCCATTACCACCATGACTTCACGGCTCTGGAGACCTGCTTATGACAGTAAGTTAACTGCCATCACTCTGATCAACTGATTGGTGTAGATTCTGCTTAACGAGGCTTCCTTGCTGATTCGGCTCATCAGTGTGGATCGGTAGTTGAGCCCCAACGGCTGTACTGTATACCATACTTCTGTGCAGTCCAGAAAATGCTGAGAAATGTGATGTGGATGGCAGTACAGGGTTGTGCTGTGGGTGGGAGCTTACTCAGATACTTCTTCAGGTTTGGAACAGGGCAGAGCGGGGAGACAGATTCAGCATATATGAACCCCCAGTGCGACTGTTTGTTCATCTCAAGAGGATCGCTATGGTTCTTGATTGTCTTGATGAAGGCAAAGGTGGCATATTCTTTGCTGTTCTCATCAAGCAGGAACTCAAAGCTGTCAGGTTTCAGATTTCCTAGGCCCTCCCAACCGCGCCTGGGCATATACAATTATATATCGAGCCACACTTTGCGGAGAAGGCCAAGCGCAGTGTCAGGAGAAAAAGCTGGAGAATTTTTCAGTACAACAAGGTCGGGTTTAGTGATGGCAGGGTAGTGCTTCAAAACATCTTTTTGTTCACACCTGTAATGTTTGGTCACTGCAACAAAAATCGTGTTGCTTGTAGTGAAGGCAGGATCGCTGATGATGTTTATCTTTCTGCCTATTGATATGGAGTTCAGATGGCAGTTCAGTGATGACTGGAGACTACAATAGCTTGAAGTAGAGTACTCCTGGCTGTCACTATTCCGGACTTCAGTGTAGAAGCACCAGAATGCTTCGTTTGACTCAGAACTGGTAGTGCTTTTAAAATCAAGCAGTATTTGCTTTGCGATTTGCCAGTCTCGGAACACTATGACAGCCAGGTACCATGATGTACTGGGCACAACATTTTCTACTTTTACTGCGTTACTCCCTGTGCCACTTGGATTGCTTTCCTTCGCTTCTATGAAGTGCTCATCTGGCATGCTGAAAATTCTCTCTAGTTCCTCGTCTGTCATGCTGACGTTAAAGTTGACAATTGTTGGCTCAGACATAACAAGTGATTCTGTGTGTTTCACAGTGATGGGCAAAGAAAAGATGGCTGCCAGTAAAAATGCCAACATTCCATGGCACAAGAATCTTGGACTTTTTACTGCCAGCTCTTTTTTTCACCCATGCATGCTGAGCTACAATTCTGATTGGCTGGTATGGCTTGCCCATTTTATAAATAAAAAGCAATCTTCAGGCTCTCACCCACTCACTGCCCTGACTAAGGTTTACTACTGCTTCTGCTGCTGTGGGAGGGAATCTGGAAGATGTCATGTCGGGAAGACACCTCTACCGCTAGCTGTGGCTGCTTCCTGCCAGCAGCACTCCAACATGATACAGCAGACCACTGCCAACTAGGGACAAGCACTGAGGAGGAAATGGGACACAACAGTGATGGTGCAGATCTAAATCTGCGTGCTGGACCTGGGTCCCACAGTTTGGATGGATGACATGCACTGTGGCCAAGACACTGAAGCTGTCTTCAAGCAAGAGAGGGATGCCAGCAGACTGAGAAAGCCACAGGTATTCTCTTCTGTTCTCAGCCCAGATTTACTACGGCATACCGAAATGTCGATGCCTGACACCCAGAAGCCCGAAAATTATAGCCCAATAGTCGGTATCCCGACAGTTGGGAACTGCCCATGGCAGAGGATTTTTCTGTGTTTCAGGGAGCTTCACACCCCCACACACCCCGTCATTTACGACTGCCAACTCCACTGCAGGTAATTCCTGACTGTCAGGATATAAGATTGGGCTCCTGGGTATTGGAATTCAACATGTCTATATGCCGTAATACCTTCCTCTGCCCCGTCAGTCTCCATGCTACTACAAGGCATAATAACTTTGTCCACAATGTATGCATATATGCCACTAAATTCGGGGCATGATTTTTTATTTTGGAGCGAAGTAAGAAACTCTTGCTTAGCTCTGAAATCCAGGAGAATGCACCATTTACATCAGTAGCGAAGGCCGGGGGTGTTCAGGGTGTTCAACCCCCCCCCAAAAAAAATTACCTCCAAAATTTTTGATCAAGACATGGGCTGTCCGGGTTTTGCTGGGATCGTCCCATTTTTCAGTACCCTGTCATCCTGGGAAAAAAGAAAGTCTGCACAGAATATCCAAAGTCACGGTTTTGGAATGTGCTATTATTTGTGCAGTGCAAAAATCCCGGTTTCGCTGTAGAAAAGGCATTGTTTAATAAAGTAATTTAGAGTAAACAATGATTTTTCTACAGGATTTCTCCCTTATTTCCCCTTGGATTATGTCGAAATGTACCTGCAGACCTTGGCCCACCACAAGGAGTCACACCTTTTAATTTTCTTTCCTCTCCTCTGGTCTGATTGTGTCGTTAAGGCAACGGGGGCAGACAGGGCTGGGCTGCTCACTGACTGGCTGGCTTAACTGTCTCTGCCACAAGGTTGGATAGATATGCTTCTACTACTCCTCCCCGAGTAGACTGTGTGACTACTCCAAGACTCCTCCAGTCTCCGACTCCTCCTAGTAGTGTGCATCAGGTCTGAGCTGCCAGCATGTGTTGAACTTGTTTGCTGTGGGCTGCAGCTCTGCCGAGTCCAGTTACCAGGTGCTATTCCACTGAATCTGCCCCCTTGGCTGCCAGAAATTGCCAGACCTAGTGCTGGGACCTCTTGTCTCTCCGGTCGTCGGATCACCACCAGCGCCACAGATTGGGCCATGAAACCACAGCCTGCCTGCCTGCCTGGAGTGAGTGCAGATGTAACAACATCTAGGGCAGCAGTCAAAGAATTTCAAACAGGTCCTCTCTCTGAGTCTTGCTTGCTGGTCAGATTGGCGTCAGATGGATGATCATTGAAGAGGTGGAGGATGTGGCAGGAGCCAGACACCAGGCAGCAGTGAAGGACTAGGCCAAGGCAAGTTTACTAAAAGTTGTTATTATGATTTGCTGTTGCTGATGTTTAGTTTTTTTTTAACTATCGAGGTTCTCCGGGACCAAGGACTGGGGAGCAGTGTGACTGAGCTGGCTGAGCTCCCTGCTGCTGCAAGGCATAATAACTTTATCCATGAGATATGGCACTAAATACGGGACATGATCTCTTTATTTTGGAGCTAAGTAAGAGTCAGCAGTGCCAAATCTGGCATCCCTTCTGGACTGAATGTCCAGACAGTAGTGCTTTGTAAAAGTGTGTGCTGTCTTCCAGGTAGCTGTTCTCCTGTATACCGACACCTCTGAATGCTGCCACAGAGGTGGAGGTGTACTTGTAGAGTGGGCCCTGTGGCCCTGAGGTGGTACCTTGCCAGCTTTGCCATAATAGAACTGAATATAGGCCACTATCCAGCGAGAAATGGCCCTCCTGGATGCTAGTTTTCCTTGACTTTCCTCACTGTAGGTGACAAATAACAGAATTTTTGGACCGGACATCCTTTGTGTGGTTCGAGTAGTACCCCAGATTGTAGAGCTTCTGCTCCCCTGGAGTAGAATGCTCTCTAAAACAAACAAAAAAAAAAACTGAAAGCGTGATTGACTGGTTCAGCTGAAATTCAGACACCACCTTGGGAAGGAATTTTCTATTAGTCTTCAGTTCTACCTTGTACCTGTGGAATATGATATAGTTTGGATCTATACAAAGGGCTTGGAGTTCGCGCACCCTCCTAGTTGAAGTAAGCACCAGCAGGAAAACTGTTTTCCAGGTGGCATATTTCAGAGCAGCAGTTGCCATAGGCTTGAATGTAACCTCCACCAGCTGTGCACTACACAGATTCCGGTCCCATTGAGGGACTGGATCCCTAAAAGGAGGAGTCAGGTGAATTAGACTTTTAAAGAACCTCTTAAAAATAGTCCATAAGGCTAGAGATCTATCCTTGCCAGCTGAAACACATGCTGACACTGCTGCCAGCCAAATGCACCTTTAAGGTTGAAGGCCAGTGGCCCAGGGACTGCAGATGGAACAACTAATACAAAACAGTGGACAAGCTCGCATGAAGGGGGTTGAGCTGTCTAGATGAATACCACATGGAGAATCCTTTCCAGCTGGAAGCACAGATTTTCCTGGTTGATAGTTGTCTGGAAGCCTTGATCACATGTAAAACCTATTTTGAGAGGTTTAGTCTGGAGAACTCTAGCTCTTCACGTACCATGCTTTGAAGCACAGTATTCGGTTCAGGGTATGCTATTCTGCCCTGAGACAGAGTCAGTAGATTGAAACTCAGGGGAAGGAGGACTGGAAGTCTGAAGGAGAAGGGCAGGAGCAGGGAGTACCTAGCCTGCCTGGCCCAGTCTGGTACAATTAGAATCATTGTTGTCAGGTCCCTCCTGAGTTTCAGTAGCACTCTACATAGAAGTGGAAAAGGATGGAATGCATAAAGAAATGACCATGTACAAAAGAGGACTAGTACATCCTCTGGGACTGTTCCCACTGAGGGAGGCCTGCAACAAAAGTTGGGGAGCTGGTAGTTTTCCTAGGATGCGTACAGGTCCACCTTTGGTGTGCTCCACCTTCTGAACACTGCAGAGAGTATGTGCTTGTTCGGTGCCCATTCGTGCTTTCCTTGACTGATTCTGCATACAGAATCTGCCAGGATATTGTCCTTAACTGGCAGGTGAACTGCAGATAACTGGACTCACAGAGAATAAGCCAGACTTCAGGACTTCATGGGTTCTGTGCATGTTGGAAGATCTTGTTTCTCTGTGTTAGTTGATGAAGTACATAATGGTGGTATTGGCTGTCCTGATCTAGACTGAATGGCCCCTGATGTGGGAGGAAAAGGCTTCCTTTGCCAAGTGCACTGCTCTGAGTTCCAGGAGCTTTATATGCTCCTGAGACTCTAGTAGGGTCCGTAACCCGCTTACAGTGAGATCCTGTAGGTAGCTTCCCCCACCCCAGGAGGGAGGCATCCGAAGTAAGCACCACTGAGGGTGACTACTGAAGGAAGGGGAACTCCTTCCCATAGGTTTTCCTCCTCCTTCCACCATTTCAGTGCCCTTAACAGGCACTTTCACATGGGCACTAACTTTGACAGAGGGTTCCCACCTTTGAGACCAGTGGGCACCCAAGTGATACTGGACACCTCTCATCTGAAATCTGGCCCATGCCACCACTGTTGTAGAAGAAGCCATGTGTCTTAGTAAATGCAGAAAGTCCCTGGGAGGTCTTGGCTGCCCTGTTTTGAAGGGCTGTGCCAGTTTTATCAGATTGGCCACCCTGTCCTGAGGGCAGAAGGCCTTTCTCTGAATAGTATCTAGTTCTGTTCCTATAAGTCCAACATTCGTAGGGGGTCTAGTTGAGTCTTCTAGAGGTTTATCAGGAAACCCAACTCCTCAAGGGTGTATTGGGTGAGAGAGAAGAAGGCCTTGGCCTCTTGGTGGGATTGTCCTGAAACCAACCAATCATCTAGGTAGGGGAAAACCACTACCCTTTGCCTCCTCAAATGTGCTGCCACTATAGCCAGGCACTTTGTGAAAACTCTGGGAGCTGAGGAAAGGACTAAGGAAAAGATTGTGAACTGGTAGTGGCAGTCTACCATTCTGAATCTGAGGTATTTTCTGTAAAATGGCTTTACTGGTATGTGGAAGTAGGCATCTTTTAGATCCAGTGACCCCCGCCTGTGTTCCTGCTGCAAGGATGTAATTACTGTTTCCAGTGTTACCATCTTGAACTTTTCCTTCTTTAAATGTTTGTTCAGACATCTGAGATCTAAACTGAGTCACCACTCATTATTTTTCTTGTGGTCAGGAAGTATCTAGAGTAAAGCCCCCTCCCAATTTGGGGAGAGGGAACTGCTTCCACTGCATTTGCTAGTAGCATCTTTTTTACCTCCAACTCCAGCAGGAGTTTTTCTGCTGGGGTATGACAATTAAAAGCTCTGTGACTCTGCAGCTTTGGAAATCTCTTGAACTGCAGAGACAGACCCTCACTATTTCCAGATCCCACTTGTCTGTGGTAATATTTTCCCAAGCCTGAATATAGTGAGTTAGCCTTTCTCCCACTGGCAATAGTTGGGTGACCTGCTAAAACGTGTCAGGGGGTTTGTTTTGTCTGGGCCTTGGGAGCTGGACTAGCACTGCCACATCTGGGGCCCTTTCTGCTAAGGTTGTCAGAACTCACTGAAGTTCTGGGTTCTGCTTCTGGTCTAGAACTTTGCAAACAGTTCTAGGATCCTCATCCTCTTTAGAACTGGAACTCTTGTGCATACAGGACTGGTGAGAAAGAACAGATAAAGATAATTAAAGGAGAAAAAAAGCACAAAAACATCCTGTCTTCTCAGCATGGCAATAATATTGTTTCACTGCACATGCAGAAAAGAGAAACATATTGTGCTTCTCAAAATGTAAATGCTAAGTGTCACAGTTCCACATGCTTGGCAGTTCTTCATATGAGCAGAACATTCTCATACTGTCTCTCTTTTGTTCAGACATTTCAAAAACAGGAGATACCAGCCCAGAAAACAAACTAATTATGGTATTGGGAATTACATCCTAAAATGTTTAATTTAGAACCCTTAATACTTAGAACCCATGGTTGTTATAGTTCTAAATTTGTACTTCAACCCTTGGGTCCAGAAAGGGTTCTAATTTTTTTAGAACTAGTTCTGACAACCTCGCTTTCTGACCCTGCATCTGAAAAGCCCCTCTGGGAGGCATAGTCATAGGTCACATAAACACGGAAGCAGTAGCCCTGGTGCCTACCTCCTCTTCCGTAATATCTCTGAGAAGTGGAGGCCTTTTCCTTCTCAGTGTTGCTTTTGCAGGTGGTTTTGTACTTGTCCACCTTTTTCAATTAAGTCTGTCTTGGCGCCAAAGAATTTCCCTCACAATGAAAATCCATGGCTTTTGTTTGAGTGTCATGGGAAAGGTTTGTAGTTCTGAGCCAAGCAAACCTTCTAAAGGACATTGCATATGCCATGATCTTGGAAGTAGTGGTATACACAGCTATATGAAATTGGTACCTGGTGGCATCCAGGGCAATTTTTGTTGTATTTGCCAGATCCTGAGCCAAATCTCCAGGTGCTTCCTCGCTCATGGCCACTACAGAACTCCAAAGTGCCTTTAGGTACTGAGTAGAGTAGGCCACATAAGGTGCCTGTCTGAGCAGCAAAGAAGCTGACATGTAAACTTTTTTGCCCATACTATCCAGTTTTCTGGAACATCTCTCTGCAGGGGGAGAGGAATGGGGTACCTTAGCATTGTCACAGGCAGCAGTCTGAACCACTTCTTCATGGTCAGGGTGGCTGTATAAGTACTCAGCACCCTGTTTATCCACCTAGTACTTTTTCTCTATTTTCTTGTCAGTACCAGCAGCAGAGGGGGTGCTGACAAGACTTTGAAATGGCTTTCTTTAGAGACATGTGGAATGGCAAAACAATCTTTCTGTTGGGGCTAAGCCTATCATATCCAGAAATTCAACCTTATCTTTATCCTGTCTTCTCCAGAGGTGAGAGACTGAAGGTATTTGCAATTTGCCTCATGAAAGTAAAGTGAGATGTATAATCCTCTGAAGACCAAGGAGGGAAGCAAACTCCAGCTCAAGAAAACCATCCAAATCTACAGGTTCTCCTTTCTCATCCTCCTCCTCCTCCTCATCATCATCATCAACATCATCATTATACAATTCTGGCTCCTCCCCCACAGGCATCATCACATGTATAATAGCCTGTTTAGTAGAGGCTGGCATGGTCACACGGGCACCCATAACCTGGAAAGCCTGGAAAAATTGCCATGCTTTAGTCACATCTTCAAATGACAGAAAGTTACTTTTGCCCACCGGCGTCTCCTTTGCCTTTTCAGCAGGAGGGGCAGTGACATGCTTTTCTCTTTGTGTTTTCTTAGCAGGCACCATTTCCAATGCCTGCCCACCATTCAGTCACATCTCCTTTGGCTTTTCAGCGTGAGGGGCAGTAACATGCTTTATGTTTTTTTTTTTTTAAGTAGGCACCATTTCCAGTGCCTGCCCAGTGGCTGTTTTAATTTTTGTGGCATCAGAGCTCCCTCTTTCAGATGCCCTGGTTTCTGTGCAATCTTTAGCAGACTTGTGCTTCTGCTTACTTTGAGGGTCTGGATGCTCACCTGAGTCTTGCTGTGACGAGGATTTAGAATGTGAGGTCATAATTTCTTTCAGCTTAATAATCCTCTTTTCAATAGTTTTTAGGCAAAACATCATGCATAAATCACAACTGGTAAGACTGCGATTTGGACCCAGGCACCTAATACACAAATTCTGGTGCTCTGCCTTCGACAAGAAATTGAAGCACTTAATACAATCTTTAAAGCCTGCGGGTCCTGTTTCTTTCTTAGTGCTTCATATCTAAGAAACAGTTCTGAAACTGAAAGCCACAAAGGCAGTTCAGTCCACATGAAAAACAGGAACCGATAAAGTATTAAATAATAATGAAATAAAAACACAACAAGCCCAAACAGAAAATTATCTCAGTTCCCAAAACAAAATAGAATTGGGACTAGAGCAAGGACTGCAAGAGCAGTAGAGAAATAAAACACTTACAGTAAGTTTTCTTTTTTTTTTTTTTTTGCTTTTCTTTTCTTACAATTGTTAAAATGGTTCCCAAATGGGGATTGCATTTTAAAAGGCTGTCTCCAGTTCCTTGGAACCAAAAAAGGAACAGGGGACACACACTAAAACTGAGTTTAAACAATAAAACGCCATAACTAATGCAGAGTTTATCGTTCAATAATTAAAACAAGTATTCAACACGTACTATAAAATATTAGAAATGACATGTTGCTGAATTGGGAGCAACTTTGGAGCAATGCTTCTTCTCAAGTGGAGAAATAAATCTGCTGTTAGAGGGTAGAGTTAAGCGTGACCACATAACAGAGTTTTGAATTTCATTTTAAGATTCCTTAACTAGCAAAAGAGAAGAAATTATCTTAATACTTACCGTAATTTCCTTTTCTGTTAGCTCCAACACTGTCAATGGGAAGTCATTACCACTGGGTATATTGCACCCCTACCAGGGGAGTGGCACAGCCCAAGCTTTAGAATGTTGGGCATATGACGATTCCAATGTTTGGCTGCCCCAAAAGAAAACAAACAGACTATCCAATTTCTGGAACACATCCATCCGTTTGAGGTATGTTCTTACAGCCCTTTGTAAATCTAATGTGTGCACCTCCTTCTCCTTTGGATGAGATGGTTGCAGACAGAAGGATGTAAGACATATCTCCTGGTTCACACGGAAGGCTGTGGGCACTTTTGAAATGAAAGATGGGACTGTTCTAAGCACCACCTTGTCCTTATGCATAATAAGTTACAGTTCTTTGTGCGGCAAGGCCTGGAGCTCACTAATCCTCCTGGTGGAGCACATAGCCACCAGAAAACATACTTTGTAAGACATTACATCCAGTGGAATGGATGACAGTGGTTCAAAAGGCTCCTTACAAAGAGCATTTAAAACCATATCCCATGGAAGAACCAGGGATCAGAAGACTGGTTGATTCTTGTTAACTGCACACTGAAAACGAATGACCTATTAGTCTCCAGAGAGATGCCCAAGGATGCTTCAAGAGAGGAGACCTGACCTATCAGAGTGCTCAGGGCCAAACCCTTTTCCATGCCTTCCTGCAAGAAATCCAGAATCTCCAGAATTGAAGCCTAGGAAGGGTGGAGCTCTTTCTTTCTGGCCCATGCCAAAAAAGTGGGCCATACATGGGCATAGGCTGTGGAGGTAGACAACTTCCTTACAGCCTTTAGAGTATCCACTACTTTTCCTGAAAAACATACTTTTAGTAGTCTTCTCCTTTCAGGAGCCAGACCACAAGCTGCCTCGCCCCTGCATTTGGGTGAAGAATGGGATTCTGAGAAAGAAGGTTTGCCTGCAGCTGAAAGGTGAAAAGGTGCCTGCTGAGCTAGGTTCACTAGATCTGAGAATCACGGCCTTCTTGTCCTCTCAGAAGCTATTAGAAGAAAACTTCCTCTTTTTTTTTTAACTCTATTCATTCTCCCTTACCAATAGCCTCTCTCCAGCGTGGTCGCTCGGTGTGCTGACTCTGCCCATCCAACCTGAAGCCCAGACACACAGTCTCCAGTGGTGGGGCACCCCTACTCCATGCGCAGCCTACCCTAATCCCTCAGATCTGAGTCCCCTGAGGAAGGACTGCCACACTCCTTACTGGCACTCTATCTATAGTGCTGGAGGGCTGCTGCTGACAGGAGGAGGAACCGGAGTGGACATCCTGGTGCCCAGCGAGGGACATGGGGCCGCAACCTCTGGACCCACCTTCACCTACCAATGGAAGGGGTCTTTTTTAAGTTTTTCCCAGCAGCATGGACATGCAATGATGTCCAGCAAAGTGCAGGCATGCTCTGGCACCCACCTGCAGAACGTTCACCGCTGCCACCTTACCCCTCTGAAATGTGCACTGCATCAGCCGAGCCCCAATCTCCACTAGGGGCCACCACAGCTGCGCAGTACATACTACCCTCCCCCAGGAAAGGAGAGTTGCCTGCCAGCAGCTCAATGCAAGCCCACATCCTCCCCCCGCCAACCCCCGGTGGCCCAAGTCTGCTTCCGAACCCGGGTCGCCGGCATGATGCGAAGTGTGGTGTCCAGTGCCTCAACCTTCAGCGCTACCGGGCCAGCCTAGGAAAACTTCCTCTTGAGTATCTTATTTTTTGTATGACTGGGAAGAAGAGGCAGTGGAGGGAACATGTATGCTCTGTTGAAGGTCCACTCCTGGGACACAGCATCCATTGCCATTCCTTGTGGACTCCGATAATGGCTGAAAAACTTTGGAGTCAGAGCACTGTAACTGGAGGCAAACAGATTGATCTGAGGCTGGCCGAACCTTTTGCACAGGAGTTTGAACACATCTGGGTTCAACCTCCACTCCCTTGGGTGAATATTTTTGCAATTTAGCCAGTCTGCTTGAATCTTCATTTCTCCTGCTAGGTGGACTACTGACAGAGAGAATGTTCTCCACTGCCCACCCAAGAAGATCAGCATCTCTCTGCTCTTTGTGCCTCCTTGATTGTTTGTGTATGCCACTGTGACTTGTCATCTGACCTTATTTTCACCACTTTTGACTGAAGTCGATTTTGGAAATGAAGAAGCGCTAGGTGTACCGCCCTCATTTCCAGAACATTTACTGTATATGGAGATGTTGCTTTTGGATTGACCAAGTCCCCTGAGTGGGAAGTTGATCTAGGATTGCTCCCCAACCGTGCAGGCTGGCATCCATTGCTAGAATCAGCTCTGGGGGGAGTTCCAATGGAACCCCTTTGCTCAGATTTTACACACTTGGCCACCAACTCAGGGAGTAACTTAGCTGAGAGGAAAGGGAGATTCTGGCTAGATGATCTTCTGATGCTAGATACCAGACCATCAGCAATCCCATTTGCAGGGCTCACATATGAAAACAAGCCCAGAGAACCAGATCTACTGCTGCTGCCATGAGACCTAGGACATGTAGCATACTGAAGGTTGAGGCTGATTGCTGAGTCCTGAACCACTGAACTTCCTTTGAGAGAGTCTCTATCTGAGATGAGGACAGGAAAACTCCCTTGTCTTGTGTCTCATGTTTAAGACTGCCTCCAGGTGCTCCAAGATCTGAGATGGTTCAAGAGAATTTTTCTCCCTGTTCACCACCCAGCTGTGGGCATTGAGTATTTCCAACATCCTGAGCACCGACTTCCTTGCCAAAGATAATGTTGGTGCACAGATGAGCAGATCATCCAGATAAGGACAGACATGATGCCTCTCCTTCTGAAGTTGAGCCACTAGGACTATCAGCACTTTCAAAAAGACCCTGGGAGCTGTCGTAAGGCTGAAGGTAAGTGCCCTGTACTGGAAATGCTGGTCCAGTATCGAAAATCTGAGATACTTCTTATGTGATTGGCAGATCAAAATGTGAAGGTAGGCATCCGTCAGATCTATTGATGCTAGGAAGTCCCCCAGCTGAACCCCACGAATGATTGACCTCAGGGACTCCATCTTGAACGTTGCGTGGTGCACAAACTTGTTCAGATGCTTCAGATCCAAAATGGGTCTGAAGACCCCAGTCTTTTTGGAAACTACTACATACTAACATACTAAAATGCCAACAGAATAGGTCTAACGGTCTTTCGTGTCTGCTTGTTTGGTCAGCCCCCACCCTGGGAGCTGACATTGCTGCCCCCCCTCACCCTCTCTGATTTCTCCCTTCCCAGTCCCAGATATTCTCGTTGCACAGGACTTTGCTTCCAGAATCCTTCCCCTGTACCTGTCCCACTCCCTCTTGAACCCCTCCACCATCTATGCCTCCACCAGCCCCCTGGGCAGCGCATTCCATGGCTCCACCACCCTCGTAGTGAAATAGCACCTCCTCCTTTCTCCCCTGAATCTCCTCCCCTCCAGCTTCCACTCATGCCCTCTAGTTGCCCCCCCTCCTTCCTTTGGAGCACCCTGACTGCTCCTCCCCTATTTACCCCCTTCATGTACATGAAGACCTCTATCATGTACCCCCAGTCCCTTCTCTCTTCCAATGTGTACGTATTTAGCTCTTTGAGCCTCTTCCCACTACAAACTACAAAGTAGATCGAGTAGAATCCCTGACCTTGCTCACTTAGTGGGATATGAATTATTGCTCCAATTTCAATTAGGTGACTCAGAGTCTCTGACACTGCCTGTCTCTTTGCAGCATCCTTGGAAACTGGGGACAGTAAGAATTGTCCCCTTAAGAGAATTGTTGAGAATGCTATCACATATCCTAGGGCTAGAATTCCCACAGCTCATGTGTCTGATGTTGTTTGGGTCCATTTTGAATAAAAATCCTGTAGTCTTCCACCAAGGGAAGGGGGCACAGGTGGGCCTGCATAACCACATTGTGAGGTACCAGGCGTTTGGCCAAGACCACTCTATTACTGTAAAGTACAGTTACAGAAGGACTTACCGTAACAGAAGATCTTCAAGAACAGCTCTTGCAGCAGGTTACACCATTAGGACTGAAGCCGGCAGGCAGCAGGACCCCCATGGAAAATGTCTAGCTAGCTGCATACAGTGGGGGACCGCCCCTGACATCGGCCCCACCCCCAACGTCACATACATCATAAAAGGGGCGGTCCCCCAGCATCCCTCAGTTCTCCCGCCAGAGACTCTGGCATAGTGATATAATTCTGATGGGGGACTGAGGATCTGCTTCCAAAGGAAGATTAATAGGCATTATTAGTGCAGATGCAGCTGACCTCCTGAGGGAAAGGTGGGTGGGAAAGTACCTGTTGCAAGAGCTGTTCTCGAAGTAAGTTCTTATGTAACTGTACTATCTTACTTCGAGAAACAGCTCTTGCAGCAGGTTACACCATTAGGACTGAGTCCCAAGCAATGATAAAGATTACCCCTAAATTTGGGAGTAGGCTCGGAGAAGGGTGAAAGGGAGTCCCTCATGAAAGAAGCCCCTGCAGGATGGCAAGGCCACAGCCCACTCTATGCCGGGAGGCAATGTCCAGACTGTAATGTCTGATGAATGTGTGCACTGTGCTCCATGTAGCTGCTGCACAAATGGTAGGAGCTGAATCATTTCTCAGGGAGGCAAATGATGTTGCCATCCTTCTGGTAGAGTGATCCTTTACCGGTCCCGGTAAGGGTTCGTTTCGCTTCTAGTAGAAGAACATAATGCAGTTTACCAACCATTTTGAGAGTATCATTTTAGACACTGGTGCCCCTAACATCATGTGGGCAAAGGACAGATTGTCAGTGTGGTCTGGTCCTACTCAGGTAGAACCTGAGTATCCTGTACACATCCAGTGTGTACAGGAGAGCCTCTCCCCTATTGGAATACTCTGGATAGTAAACCGGGAGGTCGATATCCTGGTTGAGGGTTAACGCTGATACTACCTTGGGTAGAAACTTAGGATTGGTCCTTAAGGACACTCTGTCCTTATGAAAAATAAAATATGGCTCTTTGCACATGAGTGCTTGGAGCTCAAAAATTCTCTTGCAGAGGTAACTGCAGCTAAAAATAATGCCTTCCAAAAGAGAAGGCGTAGCTCACAATCTGAAGCTGGTTCAAAGGGAGGTAGTGTGAGCTGTTCTAAAATGAAGAGGAGGTCCCAAGGATGGATCAGATCTCTAATGGGTGGCTTCAAGTGGAGAATGCCACACAAGAAGGTGCATGACAAGTCCAGTTGGGCCAAGAATTTGTCCCCAAAGAGTGCACGTTATGCAGATACTGCAGAAAGTGCACCTTTACTAAGGAGTAACTCATCCCCACTACTGATAAGGAAAGGAGGTACTCTAAAATCGATTTCACTGGGCAAGTTAATGGGTCCAGGTCATGGGCCAAGGACCAAAACAAAACCTGCACCATTTCATGGCATACGTGGCATGAGTAGAGGGTTTCCTTGCTGCCACTAGGACATTGGCCACACTGTCTGAGACTCCGTGGTGAGACACTGTTAGGTCCTTAGGACCCGGGTGTGCAGGTGGAAGGATCTGAGATTCGGGTGCATCACAGACTCATTATCTTGCAATAGTAAGTGCGAACTGAGTGGAAGAGGAAAGGGTGAACTGCTCACCAAGCATTGGAGAAGAGGGGTAACCCGTGAAGAGGACACATTGGGAAGGGTGCCGTCCATAACGGTGACTCATTCCCCAGAGAATCCCTCATGGCGATGGGAGGGTAGGGCGACTGGATGGAGGAGTGGACAAAACGGGTGACAGGATGTGGCTATACGTACGCACGCGCGGGGGGGTATGTAGGGGGTGGCACTGTGGTGGGTTGCCAAGCTGCGTCATGGCATCAGGGGTTGGCCTGTAGTTGAAGCAGGTGAGGTACTGTCCAGGCGCTGGTGCGATTTTATTGCGCCTGGTCCGAACCTTTTAATTTTTCATGTTCTCCCCGACATGCACCCCCAGGAGCTTAGAATCCTTTAGTAGGGGGGTGTGGTCGTAAACCCTGCATGAGAAGCATCAAGTCCCCAGCACCGTTTCCTGTGTGCGGGGTGTCAGAGTGCCGAAAATGTTTTTGGCACTCTGACTTCGCGATAACGGCTATCGCCTTTAAGCTTTCGCCGTTATCACATAGAACTGGAGAAGAGGAAACCATATCTGTCTGGGCCAATATGGGGCCACCAGAATCATGACTGCTGTCTCATCCTGCAGCTTGAGCAGGACTCTCTGGATCAAAGGGAAAGGAGGAAAGGCATAGAGGAACCTGCCTGTCCAGAAGAGAGACAACGCGTCTCGTCATAAAACACCAGGCCCTTGATCTAGCAAGCAGAAACTGGGCAGTTTTGTGTTGTATGGGGAGGGTCAATTTTGACAGGTTAATGGTGATACCTAGGGAGTCGAATATTAAATAGGTGTCTTGTAGAGCATGATTTAACTCTGTCTGGGATGAAGCTGTCAGGAGCCAGTTGTCCAGGTAGGGGAAGACATAATGGCTCTTTCTCCTGAGTATCACCACTGCTACTACTGCCAGGCATTTGGTGAATACCCTCGGAGCCAATGACAGGTCAAATTGCAGGGCTCAGAATTGGTAGTAGTGATCCTGGAATTCAAATTGCAGGAACCTCCGATGATGTTTCGTGATTGGAATGTGGAGGTAGGCATCTTGCATGTCCAACAATGTGAGCCAAGCATCTGTGCATAGCATCGGGATTATGCCTGGCAAGGTGACCATCCTGAAGCATCTATATGCCAAAAAAATGTTGAGATCACTGAGGTCTAGGATGGGGTGCAAGTCCCCTGTCTTTTTTGGTACTAGGAAGAAATGGGAATAGTACCATTTCACCCTCTGGATCCATGGGACCTTCTCTATGGCCTCCTTCTCAAGAAGCACCTTGATTTCCTCTTGAATCAGTGTGGCATGTTGTCTCAAATACTGAGATCGTAGTGGTGGTCTGGATGATGGTTGCCTGGTGAATTTGATAGAGTGCCCTCTTTGAATTAGTTGAAGCACCCATTGGTCTGAAGTGATTTGTTGCCATCCTGCCAGGTGTCTTGAGAAGCAACCCCCAACCTTCTCTTCCATTTGAACTGGAGGGGGAGTCTGCAATGAATCAGGCAGTGGAGGGGGAAGGGAGGGTTGCCTGAGGGGTTTTTGTGTTCCTGGCACCGGAACCTCCTGCTGCTCAAGATGGATCTTTGTGGCTAAAGCTACCTCTCTGCTGCTGTCTGAATTGGGGCTGCTGTCCCTGCTTGCCTTTAAAGCAGTTCTGTTGCCTCTGAAATGGCTTGGGCTTGGGTCTGTACATGGCCTGTACAGATCTTACCACCTTTCCGGCATCTTGAAGTTTTGTAATTATTTTCTCGGATTCTTCTCCAAAAAGAAGGGGATGTCTAGAATGCCCTTCTGGACGTCCCGCATAAAGCCTGATACCCTCAACCAGGAGTGCCATCTGAGGCACACACCTGATGCTGCACTTCTTGTGGCTGAGTCCGCGGAGTCATATGCTGCTCTGAATACTTGTGTACCCACATCACAGCCTGTTTGGAGGAGCTTTGTAAGTTCCTCCCTTTGTTCCCTATCCAGAAGGTTCTTAACCAAATCTTGGCCTTGTTCCTACAGGGCATTTTGAACTGGACCATGTGGGTCAGGAAGTTTAATGAGTGGATGGAACATGTTGCTGAGGCATACATTTTCCTCCCCATGGAGTCGAGCTGTTTTGACTCCTGGTCCAGGGGTTGGGTGCTTAAGTGTTGTGGCCTCTGTGATCTGTCATGTATGGCAGTGATTACCATGGAATCTGCCACTGGCTGCTCTCCTAGGTAAAGATCATCCAAGGGGCCCAATTTAGGCATTCCACCTTTCTAGGAACTGCTGAGGAAGTGAAGGAGTGCTTCCAAGTAGTCTTGGTCATGTCCTGCAAAGTTTCTACTAACAGCAGTACTACCACTGGTTTGGGATCCTTTTGCCTTAAATACTTGGTGAGGCGGCACCTCTCAGGACCTAAATCTTCCATGTCCTACCCCATGTTGTCTTGGATATGCCGCATTATATCCATAAATGTTGGGTCATATGGGGAGGACCTAGGTAAATCCCTTGGGTCTGGTGAAGGGATGCTGAATGGACAACGTGATCTGGAAGATACAGAGGAGGAGGAGTGAAACTTATCTGAGGAGGAATCTGACCTCCTGTGATGCTTTCTGGGCTTGTGCATGCTGGGTGAGCGGGAAGGGGGGTCTGTGAAGGAGACCTTAGCCACTTCTTTTCCGTGTGTGATGGCTGCATTTTGTCCTTAGACCAGCCCCAGGGTTTGGGACTCTCCTCTCTACGGGGTGGTCTGACTGGGCTTTGATCTTTTGGAGGAGGTTGGTTCTCCACCAGTGGTTTGGTGGGAACGCCGTCCTTCCTAATGGTTTCCCACCAATAGGAAAACAATTCTTTTACCTCTGAAATGTGGAGATTTGATGTCTGACCTGGCATCTGTCCCTCTTGAGGTGCCTTCTGACCAATTTCTGTGTCTGATGGTCCGTGGCCTGATGCACCCATTGTCTGATCCTTGGGTGGTGTCAGGTCGCATGGGAGGTTTGCTTCCTCCCTGTCTCCTGACATATGGTCATGGCTAAGTCATTCAACCTCGGCATCAGTACCATCATCGTCTGAACGTCTGGATGGGCTGATGTCCAGTATGGACAAGGTGATGTCCTTTCTCTGAGAGTGGACCTCTGTCGGTGGTCACTGGTCCTTAGGACATTTTGCAGGAATCTGCTCCAACGTCTACTTAGGGGCTGAGGTCCACTTAAGGGATGTCAGATCAGAGGTCCGATTAGTGGATGTCCCCAACGTTCCAATGGGAGGTTGGGAGGCTGACCTCCAGTGGTCGGAGTACCAGCCCCAGTCCAGAGAGTTGGGGCCTGTAGTAGCAGCTGACTTGGAGTGCACCTTGGCTGGGCAATCTGTGGATGCAGATTGGCCTGTAGAGCCCAAAAGTCGGCTGTGAGAAGATTCTTTCGGTCGGACCTTGAGGGGCTGGATGGTAGATAAACACCTACACCACCCGATGCCTGGACTTTGGCCGGTGGAGTCTGGGTCTTTGTCCAAGAAGGAGATCTGTTGGAGAGGGCGGAGTCTGAGCTCCCCCTGGAGTTGGATGTCCACATAGATAGGGAGTGTTCTTTCTCCCTTTCCCTCCATTTTTCTCTATGTTTCCCCAATTTATGTGAGGACTCTTCCCTGGAGGAGGAACTTTTTTGTTTAGCTGCTAATCTTTTCTCTAATAGGAAGGTCTCCAAAACATTTTGTCCGTGGATCCTCGTGCGGCTGTTAAAATTTTGGCAAATGGGACAGACCTTAGTGTAGCGTTTTTGGCCTAGGCATCTGACACAGACAGTGTGCTTATCCTTAAATGGAATTTGTTTGCCACAATCACACTTTGAGGAGTGCCTTTTGATGGATGATGCCGGGGAAGACAACATACGAAAAGAAAGAAAATCTGACTTTTTCCAAAAGGAAACAAAATAGTTATACTCAGGTGATGGCATCATTCTTTAGCTGAAGGCATCCGTGCAGCCAATGCTTGCAAGTTGATGGTGGGAAAAGGACTGAGGGATGCTAGGGGACAGCCCTTTTATGATGTATGTGACGTCAGGGGAGGGGCCAACACTGGGGATGGTCCCCCACTGTATGTAGCTAGCTAGACATTTTCCATGGGGTCCTGCTGCCTGCCGGCTTCAGTCCTAATGGTGTAAACTGCTGTAAGAGCTGTTTCTCGAAGTAAGATCCTTTGTTACCTGAGTAGGCCCCTCTATTTCTCTGGTTACCGAAGATCTGAAAAGGACGAAACCCTCCTGGAAACTGGCTACACTGACTTAGCTTGACCCCTCTCAACTGAGGTACAGTAGTCTTGCGTTGTTGTTTTGACTCTGGAAGATGGCCCTTTTTGTCCTGTAGCTCCTTCAAAATGGCATTCAGGCCAGAACCAAACAACAGACCTCACTCAAAGGGTAGAGTATAGAGTCTAGACTTTGAAGCGTGATCAACAGACCAGTGCCTAAGCCATACACCCTCCATGGCCAACATAATGTGATAGGCTGAACAGGCTGACATGTGCAAGTTCTCCACTGTAGAATCACTAAGAAAAGTGGAGGCCATAGCAACCAATTGCAAAATGCTCACCCTTTCTGAATGTGGTGGGACAAAGCTGCCCAGAGTAGTGACCCACACGTTTAAGACTCTGGCAACAATAAAAGAAGGATATAAGGTACAAAGGTTTGTAATGTTTGCTGCAAAGACCTTTCTACAAGCAGAGTCCACTCACTTGTCATCTGAATATGATAAAGCCAGAGAACCCTTGATGGGGATGGTGGCATGCTTGACTGAATTATGCACCACCTTGTCCGCCAGCGGCAGGGCTTCCCACCTGTGGTATTTTTCCTTCAAAAAGAGAAAAGACTGTTTTTGATTTTGGAAGATATTTTATCTGATCCACAACAGCCCATTCTTGTTCAATGAGCTGTCACAGTGAATTAAACTTGGAAAACATTTAGGAGCAGAGAAGGACACAGACAGAATTGGATTAACATCCACTGTCTCTATGGACTGCTCTTCCTTGAGCTGTAAAGATCTACATGCCTCCACTATCAAAAAAGATAAGGACTTGTTGTCAAACAGAGGAGGAATAGAAATCCTAGATCTGGTTTTCGTCCACTCTTCCTCCTTCTCCTCCTCCTCAGAAGGCCAGGGATTTCCCCAAGATCCCAAAATCCTCAGCCCACGAAGTGCTCAGGGATGGGATCTGCCTGCACATCTGTCTCCGCAGCCTCTTCTTAATGCGATGCACCTGGATATGCCTGGATGGGCCCCCCTAACCTGAGGGGCCTTGTTTGCGGTTGTGTGTATCTGCTGGGATATCCTGTGGGACATCAGGGCTCAAAAGCTCACCAAGGAACAATAAAAGAAATTTACACAGCTCTGCTTTGAACTGCCAACTGAAGGCCCTCTCCCCAGCTCAGGGGACCAGCTGGGGGGAACCATTAAAGAGATATTGTGCTGGTCAACACAATGAGGGCACTAGGACCTCATAGGGGAGGGCCTCATCACCCCTTTGCAGATCTTATATCTTTTCCTAATTAATGGTGTCTGATAAGACATGGTGCCAAATGGAAAATTGATTGTAAGGCTTGCCCTTGTAAAGATGAAAAACCTAGTCAACTTATCCTACAAAATTGAAAGAGTTGGTAGAAGGTCAAACGTGCATGCATGTGACCTTGCTTGCATGGCAGCATCATTTCTATACAGAGAAAAGCAGTCTGCATCAAACTGCACTTGCGTGTATTTTACCACACAATTTGCATTCATTCTATACACAGTTGAATCAGGAATATAACACAGAGTATGTCAAAAACTAGTCGCACTTGTGGTAACTGTGGCATTCAAAATGCAAGGCGTATAAACCCACGGAGAACAAACGCATGCCCAACTGTCACAAGACTAATGGAGGAAACGTGAGGATTTGGAGGGCTGAGGAGAAGTCAAGCCCTCTGAAAAGCCATGTCCCAGACAAATTAAATAAATATAGTTTCTTGTTTCTTTCCCAAAACACAAGGGCAATGCTCCTGACAACTGGGGCGGGAACACCAATGCAATAGCCAAGAGGAGACTCCACAAGAAACCTGTGATACCCCAAAAATAAAGGATTTACCTACATGTGGCGCCTTTTTTTTTTTAACGAAGACCATTAAACTCCCTACAGCAAGGGAGTTATGCCTCCAGTTCACAAATGAAGATGGGAAGTCAGGTTAGTCAACTGGAAAGCTGCATCTGAACAGGCACATTTTTAATTTAGGAGTGCTCCCTTAAAAACAGGTAGCCCCAACCTGTTATGCAGAATTGCAGTCCCAACGTAAAATCTTGAGATTCTTAAGAAGAAGGTAGACAAGCTGCTTCCCCTGTGAATGGCATAGCTTAACTGGGGAGTTGTTGCTGCTTGGAATCCTCATGCGCCCAACATTCCAAAGCTTGGGCTGTGCATTCCCCTGTTAGGAGTGCTCTATACCCAGTGGGAATGACTTCCCATGGACAATGTGGAGCGCTACAGAAATTCCATACTCCAAGACAGCTCAATCCAGGGGACCAGTTGTTAAACATAAGTGAGGGATTCCTGGGGTTTTAATATGCTAATTTAAAGGTTTACATATGGGCAGCACTTGATAGAGTAAGCCACAGTTTACACTTAAATGACACTGAATGTTTTCCAGCCATGTTGTTATGCCACCATTTCTGCTCCCATTTCATTTACTAATGTTCTATGAGGAAAAAAAAAAACAATTACAGTAATCTTTTACAATATAGAAGCCTACTCCACTGGACTGCAATACATACCTCTCAACCTCTCAGCATTAAATGTATAGCAGAAGCCTTCAAAATGCAGAGTAAACGTCCAGAATGTACAGACTCCTAATTTAAAAATATTAAGTTTAAGAAAAGTGGGTACCATATGTTTAGTGTTAAGGAATTTTTTTATACAGTTAGTTACTTTTTTAATAGTTTGGATGCCCAGAAATTGCTCTGAAATTATGCTGAGCAACAGTATATCTTTGCAGAGCATGAATACATTTGAGTGTAAATATGTAGCACTATGAGAAATGTTTTTCAGTCATTTTGTTTATTCAGGAAAGAATTGGAAAACCACTGAGCCAGGCAAGGACATTTTATTTATAAAGCACCACCCTTTCCAAGGCCTCACAGCACTGTACCTACAGTAATTTAAAATAATAAAATAAACATACCCCATAAAAGATAAAAACATTATAAGAAATAAATACATCACAGCCATTTAAAATACCTGAACTGCTATTCATCTGAATACTCACTAGCTAGTCATATGAAGACTCAACCTACTTGAACAAATTTGTTTTAAGTGGTCATATCAAGGCCTCCACCATGCCAGCAGGTTGGATACTCCCCAGAAGAGAGTCCCACAACACTAGAGCTGCTACTCTGTCACCAGATGGTCTCAACTGGGAGGAGGGAACAGCAAAGTGGCAAGCATTGGTGGAGCAGAGAGGTCAGTGTGGGAAGTAAGAACCCAACAGATCTTTCAAGTCATCACGTCCAAAACCATAAGGGAACTTGTATGTTAACAAACATATCTTAAAGGTTATGTGCCACCACAAAGGCAACCAGTGCAGTGCACAGAGGACTGGCATGATGTGGTCCCTCCAAAAAGTTCTCACCACCAGACAAGCTTCAGCATTCTAGTCCAGTTGCAGATATTATATTAAACCTCCAGATAGCCATAAGTACAGAGAGTTACAGTAGTCCAACATAGAGGTAATGAAAGCATGGACAATCATCGCCAGATGCAGTTTGATCCTGGCGATGTTTCAATAATGATAAAAGCCAGATCAGACCACCGCTAATACCTGCTGGTCTAGTGTCAGCCCACGATCCAAAATTACCCCAAAATTGTTAACCACATCAACAGCAACAACCAGTCGACTACACAACTCAGCAATCATTGAACATAGGGATTCGCTGCAGCCCACAAGCAGTCAGGTTGATCCTGAGTCCAGCATGTAGCAGGTTAGACACAGACTAGAGAGCACATGAAGGACCTCATCCTCCAAAACCAGCCAAAACTCACTCCAGGTAGGCAGGTCTACATTACCAGATGGTAGACCACAGCTGGCCCATAACAAGCTACTTGAAGAAATACCAGATTTAATGGAGGATGCCTTGTCAGAGAAGAATTTACCAAATTCCTTGCACTTATCTGCTGAAATGGCTTTAAAGGATAGCAGACAGGGAGGATTTAACAATTTGTCTATGGTGCGAAAGAGCTGAGCAAGCTTAGTCTTCCCTGCAGCAATCAACCTGGCAGGAACTCTGTCTTGCTCATGTCATTTGCTTATTGATACTCACCGTAATGAGTTTTCAGCAACAACTTGCCCTCCTCAGACTGTGACCATCTCCTAGAATGTTGCAACTTCCATCCCTTAGTCTTCAACTGATGTAGCTCATCACAGTACCACTGTGAACTGCGATGGGATGTCAAGGGACTAACATCGTAAGGTTCCAGGTAGAACTGTATTGTAGTGCTCCATAGCCTTCTCAGTCTCCTGGGCACAAGCAAGCATCATACCCAAGAAGTCCGGTATCTCCTGTAGCTTGTGAAGCTCCAAATTATGTTTTGGACGGTACCAGACAAGCTCCATAGAAGAGATACTGAATCAGTGGGCCTCACAAAGGAACACCGTATGATGATCTGACCAACTGACTGGATCAACCATTACTGCACTAATATCAAGTCCAAATGAGAAGATCAGGTCCAGAGTGTGGCCATTGATGCTCTCCAGAGGCAACTGCCTGTGTTAGTCCCAGAGAAGACACCAAATGGAGGAACTGCTGTCCAAAATGCAAGGATTCATCATCAAACCAAGCGCTAAAGTTCCCCAGCACTAACATTCTAGAGGCAGCCAACACCTGTTCGATCATGAGTCCAAGTCCTGCAAGAAATCACTCCCATATCTCAGAGACCCATACATGAGAATGATCTTATCACTAACACCCAGAGCACATCTAACTGCCACATATTCAATGGACCTAAAAGTTTCTATGAGGAGTGTAGTGAGTCCCAAGTGAATTTAATACAAAGGGCCACCCAACCCCTCTGCAATCCCTCTTCAGACAATGCACCACAGAATATCCTGGCAGGACTGATGTCTTCAGAACAGGTCTGAAGTCAACACCCCAACTGGGCTCTCTGATGAAAACAAGGTCAGCTGAAGAATCCATGATGAAACCCTCCATCACTTCTGTTGTATTCCTCAGTGACCTTGAGTTATGAAGAACAGTCTGAAGGGGAGAAGCAGAGCTGGCTGGACAACCACTTCCACTCAGTGCCATTTGGCAGGGTCTGGGGATAACCAGACCAGGTGGCTATGCCTCCTGTAAGGTGACACTATTACAACAAAAACGTTGATGCTGACAGCATCGAAGTTTTCACTGTAATAGTCTGTCTGAGATCCTGGCAGTCTCTCTCTCTCTCTCCCGGTCCTGCACCCCCTTCCCGATCCAACTCTTACTCAGAGTTAGAATCCTATAGATCGGGGATGTGGGGAGCAGAGCCCCCCACATGGGGGGTTTGGGGAGCAAAGACCCCCATTGAAAAATAGCCGGGGTCTCCAGTCGGAAGTTGCGGTCAACATAAATCTGTTGCTGTGATGGCAGGTTGAAAATTTAGTTGTCGAATCAGCATTGTAGAGCTGACAGGCGGACTGTGATCCAGATTCCATATCTTCCCCTGGGTGTCTGCTGAATCTAACCACCCCAATCTTCCCCTCCCCAAAATCATCATGCCAGGGACCTACACTATAAGTGTTGCCCCACCCTCAAAGGATCACTAGTCCCCTGCAGCAACTGAGAACCCCGGCAGGGAGGACTAACAGATTCCTTTAAAAGGATGGAACTGTCTGAGGTGGTTACAGATGTAAATGAGTCTGCCTTTACAGGCGCCCAAGCCTTTACACATACTTCACCACCAGCACAAGCATAAAACACAGGAATATCCAACACCCCAGTCACAGTTAAATAAACCCAAACCCCAACAACTGACACTCCAAAACCACCCTGTCAAAGAAACATGCACACCCTGATTGACTCACTTCCTAAAAAAAGTTTTAAGCCCTACCAATCACACCCAACTCTTACTTAACCCATTCACAAACACAACAAATTTAACAAAACTAACCACCCCACTCACTAAGCAAACACTCTGAAATCCTTACACAAATTAAACAAGCTAAGTTAATTCTCACTCACACCAACAATCACCTGATCTACACTCTTGAGCAGCCATGTTACCCAAACCCATCCCAAAACCCAACAGATTTAACTAACAATATAAACAAATAATACAGGAGAACCAAAAAAATACAAGAGAGTAAACGTTCAAGTTTGGGGTGTCAGGAGCACAGATGAGATCAGCTTGTTTTGACCTTGTTAGTCCTTACTGTTAATCTCTGAGATGAAATCTTTCTCTGTTCTCACCAGAGAAGAAAGTTAAGTTTATAGTAGCTGAATGAAGGAGCTTTTCACTGCTCTCTCACACTAGCCAAAGTAACAAAGCGACCAATGATTCAATGATAGAAATGGAGAGAATCAAAAATGAACTTGTGGGTTCTCTCACCACCCACAGTCTCCTGCTATGGTCCTGAAGTCTAGTCTGCTCCACAACAGGCAGTTCTTCAGTCACAAAATCTCCTTCAGAGTTCAGAGACCAAGTACACCGTGGTGGTCATGGAGGAAAGACCTATTTCACTGAAAACCAAAATAGTGGCTCCCACCTGCCACCCAGAAATCACAGCCAGTCCTCAGCAAAGTCCCCAAACTGGTGTTTACCACTTCACGAGTGGACAGGTCCAGGTGGGCCACCCAACTGCACAGCACCTGTCCCTCAGCCAGCAGTTCTTTTCCAGACTAACTGGGACAGTCCTCCAGCATACTCCACCCAGTGATCATGATCTACTCTGACCATTAGGCAACCAGGATTGCAGCGCTCTCTCCTTGCAGCTCCACTCCATGCCACATGGAGGGAATCCAGGTCTGATGTTGAACAGAGGTACCAAGTTCACTGCCAGGCATGGTGTTATCACCGAAGGAAGAATAAATAAAAGAAATTATGGCACCGTAATTGGAAAACTCCTGCCCATTCAAAAATAACAAAGCTGACACTCCTACTCTTATCTCACTTGGGGCCCTAACTGCTTTCCACCCCACTAGTGCTAACTATAATTTATTTAACAAACACTGGTTTGGTCACAGAGAGGCCAGCTATAGACATTAAACATAAAATTGGCAGATTTCTAACTTTGGAGAGCAGGTACTAAAGTCTCCCAAATTACCTCCAGGAACTTTTAAAGGATACTTTTCCTTCTCAAATTTTACAGTAATTCATCCAGCATTAAAACATTTATCAGAGGTCCAACAGAGCTTTGATCAACAGCTCGCTCAGCCTGGTAGCCATCTTTTTTCCAGCCAGTCTCATTTAGCATGGCATCCAGGAACATGTACAGAATTACAAACCTGCAGGTGAACAGTTGCAATTACAAAAATAAAGTCAATACAATAATATGACATAAGAGTTATACATTATAGGGGCACGGACGCACCCCTATATTTAGGGTTCAGTAGGCACTTTAATGTTAAACCTCACATTTTGTGTGTTAATAACTTTGCTACTGTTCAATGTATTTGCACAGAATTTAGAATGCATGGTCTGGTATGATAGATCTCTTGATTTACCAAGTTGTGTTTTGGTCGGACATAAGTTTTTTGTGCAGCAAAGCACCCAAAAGTGCACTTTTTGCCATATTAACACATTTTCTGCCCATGGCACTGTGCAGACACTGTGTGGTCCATTGGTCCAAAACGTGGGACATAGAAAGAGCTTTTGCCAAGGAATATGCCAGCATTGGTTTGGTGAAAAAATATTAATCCTTTCAAAAGTTATTAAACTTTTAATTTCCCATTATATCCTATGGGAAAATGTATATGTATATTTTCAAAAGAAGAATGGCAATCTGGCTATCTGGTCTTCCCTCACAGCTGAAGATTTTGCATGCTCACAACAGAAAATTTTCTCGCAGCTGAAAATTTTGCTATCTCATGGCTGACAAATTTTTAATCATGTAAAAACTTTAGAATTGCATATCTCATTAAAGGTTTGGTCTTTTTACTTGAACTTTGTAGGGTGTTGAGGGGATGTCCTATGGATGTGAATTATGCTGTTTAGGTGTTGGGGAATTAATTGGTTGCAGAGATATTCAATGATGAAGTTGAACTTTTTCCCATAGAATTACACTGCGGTCTGTGTCATGACTTTCGGCACTGTTATCTCGGAAACAAAGCGAGATACAGACTTTTCGTTACTGGTGGCTTACATCACCTATAAGTGATGTATGCCATAGGAAAAATATTTGAAATCATAGAGTAAGCCAGCAGTGGAATTTTTTTTGTACATTGCGTGGTTCATGAGATATTGTGAAATTACTGTCACAAGGGTTCAAAGAGTGCCTGTCCAGTGCTTTTTGGTGACCACATCTCGGAAACGATGTGAGATATGGATTTGGTCAGTATTGTTGCATAATCTACTCTCTGTCACTGTTACAATGACACTTGAATTTTTTTTCCTAGCTGTTACGGTTCCCAAGATATGGACAAATTACTGTTATAAGCATTAGGTGGCCTATAGGGCTGCCATACGGCTCTGTAGTTATGTGTCGGACATACTTTTTTGCACAGCAAAGCACCAAAAATTGCACTTTTCGACACTTTTGCATATTTTTTGCCCATGATGCTGTGCTTACACCATGTGGTCCATTGGTCCAAAACTTGGGATGTAGAAAGAGCTTGGTACAAGGAACATGCCAGCATTGGTTTGGTGAAAACATATATAAATCCTTTCAAAAGTTATTACATTTTTAATTTCCCATTATATCCTATGGGAACAGTTATATGTATATTTTGCAAAAGAAGAATGGCAATCTGGCTATCTGGTCTTCCCTCACAGCTGAAGATTTTCCATGCTCACAACAGAAGATTTTCTCGCAGCTGAAAATTTTACTCTTACGGCTGAAACATTTTCAAAGGTGTAAAAACTTTAGAAGTGCATATCTCTTTAATGGTTTGGTCTTTTTACTTTAAATTTACAGGGTGTTAAGGGGATGCCCTAGAGATGTGAATTATGCTGTTTAGGTGTTAGGGAATTATTACAGGGGCACAGTCATGCCCCTTAAGGGTTGAGTAGGCACTTTAATGTTAAACCTCAAATTATTGCGCGTTAATAACTTTGCAACTATTCAATGGATTTGCACGAAATTTGGAATGCACAGTCTGGTATGGTAGATGTCTTGATTTACCAAGTTGTGTTTCAGTCAGACATATGGTGTTTGCACTGAGACGTGCCAAAAATGCACTTTTAGGCACTTTAAATTTAAACCTCAAATTTGTCCGTTAATAACTTTGCAACTGTTCAACAGATTTGCATGACATTTGGAATGCATGGTTTGACATGGTAGGTCTCTTGAGTTACCAAGCTGTGTTTCAGTTGGACATACTGTGCACAGCGAAGCACCAAAAATGCACTTTTAGGCACTTTAATGTTAAACCTCACATTTTGCGCGTTAATAACTTTGCAAATGTTCAACGGATTTGCATGACATTTGGAATGCATGATCAGGTATGGTAGGTCTCTTCATTTACCAAGTTGCATTTCAGTCAGATACACGGTGCTTGAGCAGCAAAGTGCCAACAAATTCACTTTTAGGCACTTTAATTTTAAAATTCTTATTTTGTGCGTTAATAACTTTGCAACTGTTCAACAGAGTAGCACAAAATTTGGAATACTTGGTGTGGTATGGTAGATATCTTGATTTACCAAGTTGCATTTTGGTCGTATATATACTTTTTGCACAGCAAAGCACCAAAAAATGCACTTTGACACTTTTGCGCTTTTTGTTGTCTGTGGCGCTGCGTGGACACCATGTGGTTTATTGATCCAATACTCGGGAAGTAGAAAGAGCTTAGGCCAAGGAACATGCCAGCATTTGTTTGGTGAAAAAATATTAATCCATTCAAAAGTTATCACAATTTGAAGTTCCCATTATATCCTATGGGAAAATTTATATGTGTATTTTGCAATGTCCATGGGGAAGACCAGATGTCCCTAGGGAAGACCAGATGGCCCATATTGGGATGACCATATCTCTATAACGGTGTGGTCTTTTTGAAATTTGCAGGGTGTTGAGGGGATGTCCTAGGGATGTGAATTATGCTGTTTAAGTGTTAGGAAATTAATTGGTTGCAGAGATATACAATGACAAAGTTGACGTTTTTCCCTTAGGATTACATTACAATCTGCACCATGACTTTTGGTGCTGTTATCTTGGAAATGAAGCAAGACACAGACTTTTCGCTACTGGTGGCTTACATCACCTATAGGTGATGTATGCTGCTGGAAAAACATTTGAAATTGTAGAGCAAGCCAGCAGTGGAATTTCTTTTGTATGTTGCCTGGTTCATGAGATATTGTAACATTACTGTCACAAGGGTTCAAAGAGTGCCTGTCCAGTACTTTTTGGTGCCCATATCTCAGAAATGATGTGAGATATGGGTTCGGTCATTTGATGTTGCGCGAAGTACTCGCTGTCACAATTACAATGGCGCTTTAATTTTTTTATAACTCTTACGGTTCACAAAATATCTGCAAATTACTGTTACAAGCATTTGGTGGCCTATAGGGCTGCTGTATGGCTCTGTAGCTTTGCATAAGTGGGCCCGTGCTACTACAGATGCATATTGTTATGCAAAAATTGGCAGGTTGGTGGGAGCAGGCCCCCCGCACCCACCAATACATGTTTTTACTAGTTATATTACACTTTTTCAAAAAGTAAGGAAATTCATGGCAAAAAAACTGCGTTTAATGCATCATTTAAGGTTAAAGTGAAAAAAGTCAGGAAATGAAACATTAGGGTTGAGCCCCTAATTCCCCCACACACCCCCAACCCCATCCTCCACAGTCTGACAGACACTGGGGTATGCCATTGGGGTCATGAGGCATAAATCTTACCCCATACTCCTTTACTGTAGCATGTCAACCTGCTTACACATGGAATGGGGTGAGAGTTTGGCCACACAACATACAATAGGGGGTGAATATTAGATAAAACACCATATCACCAATGATAGGTAGATAAAAGGAACTGATTAATGGAAACCTGAGCTACCAAGATTTAAATGCAGCTACCGTGGAATAAATGCCATTTACCTCCACTGTAGCTACATTTATCTATATGGTAGCTATGTCACGCATTCCAACAAATCACACCAAAGGCAACAAGAAGCAGGAAAGACCCCAGAAAAATGAAATGTCGAACACCTATATGTAACAGTACCCAAAGGGCACATACAACCATACTTCAAATAGAAACCAAAAGTGAAGCAAAAAGTGACCTCAGAGAACGTCTGCAAAACAGAGCCACACAACGGAATACTGCACTTAAAACAATGTCACATAAAATAAAGTGCACAAAAGCACCCCCCCCCACACACACTTTACACACACATCCCTCACCAAACCTCACAAGCCAAAAATCATCACAGGCAGCAGTTAAATAAGAAATCCACACAGTAATCAATGCCAAAACATCTGTTCTGGACCTAGTTCTCATGTTGCATCCTCACAGGGTCAAGGCCGCTGGCCTCCTACTTGATGCACTAAGTGACCACCATCCCATATACATGGTGTGCAAAATACACAGGCAAAAAATACGACACTCTACCTCTTCATCATGATCTCACCAACACTGACTGGTCCCCACTTGCCATTTGTACTTCACCTCCCTTGCAGCTCACACTTACCCCCTCCCCCTCAAGTGCGCCGCTCTCCTCTCCCACTCTGAATACTATTGTTATTCCTTTTGTTGAATGATAAAGCAACATTACCCTGTTTACCTAAATGTTATATACCTTGTTTGCTCAATTGCTGATGTACCTGGTACTGTTTACTTTATATTTTCACTGTTAGCTTGATCTACTCTGTTATGTTCCCTGTATGATTCACATTGCTCTCTCACTATATTTTTACACTGTATTTGCCAGTCTCTGGCCTGGGCCGTGCCTGAAAAAGGTCTTCAGATCAGTGCACCAACCCAGTTACCAAATAAATAAATTAAATAAATAAGGGATGTGCAATGGAAGCAAGTGTAATAAATGATTTATCTGCACAAGAGCAGTTTGACCTCAGGTAACCTCACGAGTGGCATAAGCCACGAGTGTGGTGTCTGAGGTCAAACTGCTCGAGTGCAGATAAATGATTTATTACATGAGATTTCCATTGCAATCATCCACTGATGCAATTATTTTGTTTTTGCTTTTGTAGGGGGCATTTTTTAGTCAAAAAAGTGAATAAAAATTGAATTGTCTGTCATTTTTTGCTGATTATAGAAAATCTAAAAGGAATCTAGAAACAAAACATCTCATTTTGTACATATTTTTATGCTGAACAACATTTGTGCTCAAAGTACCATACTATCTTTTTTGTTTTTATGTTATTTGCATTTGTTTGATGAAACAGTGCACAAAAATTGAATTTTTAGCTGTTTTTTGCTAATTCTGAAAAAAATTAAAAGTATCTATAAATGAAACACCTCTCATTTTGTAGATATTTCTGTGCCGAATAAACTTTGTGCTCACAGTACCATGCTATCATTTTTCATTTTAAAGTTATTTACATTTGTTTGCGGACAAAATGAAAAAAAAAAGAATTTTCTGCTGTGTTTTTGCTAATTATCAAAAAATCTGTAAGGTATCTATACATAAAATACCACTCATTTTGTAGATAATTTTGTGCTGCACAACTTTCATGCTCATAGCACTATGCTATCTTTTTTCGTTTTAAAGTTATTTGCATTTGAATATAGTTAGTACTGCTACTGAGGCTGAACATTCTAAATGAATTCCAGAGTGATTGTGACATATCTACTATGTGAATAAATATGTGATGCTGCGTCTACTATGTGGATAAATGTAAAATTTAGGATTTATCCCATAGTAGCTCAGATTTATCTCATAGGATTTATGTCCACGCTATTGCATAAATAAATGATGGACTCAGAAAATTCAGCCACATTTTTTTCTTTTTTGCATAACTTTGATGATTATTTTTATGACACTCATCACCCGATCCCAAACTCAACCATGAACCCTCCTACTAATTTTCCCCAAGATAATTCCATTTATCAATGATAATCCAATTCCAGTCAAGGAGTGTAAAAATTGATTAATACATTAGGCAGTACAGCCTAGTTGCTATAGCCCCAAGCCAAGAATCTGGAAAACACAGACTCAGAACACTTGGATTTGTGAACCACAATATCTATCTGCGTACTACGTGACCCAGGGCCAAGGCATTTCACAGAACATCCATGTGCTAATCAGAGGCACCTGGAACTTGAATCAGGTTTTCCAATAAGCAGGCCCTGCTGGCTCTCCGATCCTTCCAATATGAATGATAGGGCCACCCTCAAATGCACAAGAAGAGGCAATTAGTGGACACATTACTGCAGGGGGCCCCCATTTAAGAGCTGCACCAGTCACTCTCCCTATCAGAACACCAGTTGGTGGTCAGGGATCTTTCTAGCCACTTCTTCCAACTTGGGATACCAGGGGGTGGGAGACAAAGCAAAGGAAAATGGTCTGTTTACACCTTAAAGATCAGTCTAGCTGGAGTCCCCTGAAGTGATCAGCTGTACTTAACACCTCATCAGGGAGGTAAGATTCACATTCAAGCAGACAAAGTGAAGTAAAATGGCCTGTTTACACCTTAAAGGTCAATCCGGTTGGAGCCCCCTGAAGCTATCAGCTGTATTTAATATCTAATCAGGGAGGTGAGATTCCCATCACAGTTCAGCTCCTGCCTTGCTCAGATTACTCAGCAGCCAAGTACATTACAAAAAAATGGAGCTCACGAAGAAAGAGATGGGTATTTAGTAAATATAGTTTGGGGATTGTTGAAGGCTCCTAGCAAGTGGGGGCCCTAGGCTAGTGCCTATGTTGCCTATTCCTTAATCTGGCTCTGGATAATATATTATCAATGCAGTACAGAATCAAAAAGGTCCCAGCTAGTAAAAGGGGAATGCCAGATTTTGTTTATGAAGAATATTCAAAGAGAAGAAAACCAAACAATCCATCTCATCCCCTCATTACTCATTGCATTAGGAGCTCAGTTACAAATACTTTAAAGGTCAAGTGTTCACATCTCAGATGGTTACAGAAGTTACATTTAAATCTGTTTTCAGCCCACTCTGGTATCCACTGAGGTACAGAAGCATGCTGCAGCCTGGTATAAGTCTGTTTTGACTGACCAGTAGTCCACAAAGGGATGCACAGATGTCCCCTGTCTACAGAGATAAGCTGCTACTGCCAACATGGACATTTGGCAGAACTATGGGAACAGAAGAGAGTACATATGACAAGACTTCCTATTCACACACTGAATTCTCTGGTCCCTAGTGAGCAACTTGCAGGTCACTGCAGTAAAGAGAACTTTAATCCAGTTAGCTAACCTGGTCAACAAAATAACAAACTAAATTCCATACCTAGAACTAGAGAAATATCTGGTGTTACTGTGATCAGGATGAGAAAGTAAGCATTCTTTTAGCTCTCATGAGGACTGCATAATCAATCTCTTTCTTGAAGTGATGGGATTAACTACTATAGAGAACCCATCCAGAATATTTTATACCTTCAGATGTTTGTAGACATATGTGACTTTCCTCCACCATTTCTTCCAATAAGAGCATTTACATTTGTTCTCAAGCAAGTCTGCACAAAAAGGCAAATTGACCAGGATGGTCTTAATGAGCAAAAATAACAGCAAGTTGTGAAGTTGTGGTTCAGAACTTCTCAGTTGATTTCCAACACCTGGTTGCCTGTGGTGATGGAGACCCATCTGGGAAGGCAGCGGGACAAACTGCCTAGACCACAAGCTCGAAGGAAGATGGAGGACAACAGACAAGGAGTCGAGCCTTGTGCCCTCAGGACTGATCTGAACCAGCTGCAGTGGAAAACAGTGGGGTCTTTCAACATGCCCCTCTTCCCCCACAGTGGTTAAGAGCAGGAGCTTGAGAAATATTGTTTCTCTACCTGTCTCAGTTGTTCCCCACAAAAAGGTTGACAATCTCTTCCTAACTGGAAAGGAGGCTTTTTTTGTTGCTTCAGATCAAGTGAGTAGCATTGCATTTTGCTTTCTGTAGGAAGGACTTGCAGGTAGGACTCTACCTGCAGCCCAGAAGGGTGGCACCATTAAAGGGTAGGTATGCCACTTTATGCAACAATTCCATGGTCAACCTGCTAGCCCCACTGCAGGTGATAAGTAATTCACAAGGCAATGGAAAGGGGGTTCAGCTGTGGATTGAAGTGGTTACCTCAGACAGTAAAGAGATACTAGATGTCTTAAGGAGGTTCCAGGACAGCATTCAACTTAACATTTATTTAAGGAATTTGATTTTGCAACAGCCAGATGAACAAATAACAAACATTTGAAAATACTCAGAATGGTGCATCAAGATTTAGGACATGTTTCTTTGTGTTAAACATCTGTATTACATTTCCAGTGAACAGAACACCAACACACAAAACATACAGCAAAATAACTGGTAGCATGCCAGTGTTCTATATAGGGTATACCATGAGCCATAGGCAATAATGAGAGGTACTGAGTGGTGGTACAACTACCACCTAGCTAAAGCAGTGATAATATATACCACATGCATTCTATTAAAGGGGGATCTAACAGTGGCAGGTCAAGTAGGCAGAAGGGGGGGAGGAGATGATGGGGACAAGGAGTGGGGACGGGTTGAAGGAGGAACCATGAGTTGTTAAATAGGAAGGATAAATGGGCAGGGTAAGAGAAAATATGAGGGAAATGGAAAAGGGGGAGTAGCTTGATATCAGCGTACTACCAGCTATGCAGGAACAACCATAAGTGGGGCAGCAGAGTAGGACAGTAACTCCCGAACCTTATCCTTATGTTAGGGAGCTACAGTACTGAGAAGAATTGCTATCACATCTCACAACTTCCCAGAGGAGGGAGTAATGGAACTCATGGGGACGTTAAGGTGGCCAAAGGGAGTTCTTTGCTTCCCTTAAAGGGAAACATGGGTCTGTGACACATAGTTGGGAAGTCAGGTATTGGGTGTATACCTTACAGCAGGAAGGAAGCATTTATCCTTGGCACGTGAGAGCTTGGTGTGACAAGCTGGCTTATGGTTAGGATTTCCAGTTTTAGGTGTTTATTTTTTGTAAAAAAGGGTGTTTATTTTCAGCATTTTTCTCCCCCTTTCAGAAGTACCACAAATCTGTTATTTTAGGTGTAATCAATTTCTCAGACAACAAAAATCTTTATAAATCAGTGTTTATTCACTCAAGTTAAATAGATATTACACTTTTTCAAACTGTGTACCATGACTATTGCATGTTAGCACCATAGATATTGCAACATATTAATATTGCATTAGTTTTACAAAATAGTGCACCATAACTATAGAACTATACATGTATAAATATGTATATGGTGATGGTGAGCTAGGAGCAGCACAGTATTAGAGCTCTGTTCCACCATACAAGTGAAAGGTGCAATACAAAAAAAAACACTATCTACCCACATATCCAGCTCACAGTTGGTCAGCTGGAAGAGTGGGGACACAATGAAATTCTGTGTTTTTCGGTTATAACTGATTTCTCGATTTTCACCACGGTGGTGCTTTATCGGTGTTTATCGGTTGTAACCTAAAACCTGAAACCCTACCTATGGTATATGGAAAGGCAACACGCTGTGTTTAAAGTTCACAGAACAAAATGCACTTTTATTGCTTCAAATTTAAGTTGTTACTCCAGAAAATCATAGTTCAACTTCCCCAGCCTGGTCAGATAACATAAAAGGTTAACATAAAACAGTTCTTTCAGGCTGACTTGACAAAGAAATCTTTGCACTGCCTATGTGGGCCAGCAGTTTGTTCAAAATACAGTGTTAAATGAAGCACAAACAGTTTCCCCTTTAGCATTCTCTGCAGGCAGTTTTCAGCAGTATATTCCACTCACTGTTTTTGGCACAGCTGGCAAAACTTATCCTTTACCTCAGGACCCTCTGCTCTAAACATGGTCTGGTTCTCAGTAGCAGGCTTCAGCTGTTTTTCCCAAAGGCTCTCTACATAACTTAAAACTTTCTCTTTGGTTTTCAGCTCTGATTCCTCTCTCAAAGGGCAGCAGTTTCCAGCTTATCTTTCCCCTTGCTGGATTCCTCTGCCTTTTAGCAATCTCTCTCTAATTGGCCACACATGTGGAGTCATCCCCCCCCCTTTGCCTGTTGCAGTGTCTACATTTCCTCAGTCTCAACCAAGGGATTAACCCCTTTTTCCCCAGTGTTGTGTTTACCCCTTGGTAAACAGCACCAGTTTGTTAAATGCCAACAGCCGCTCTACCAGGAAAGGGACATCTGTCAAGAGTCAACAGCACAATGTAAGGTACTTCACCTCCAGTCCTGCAGCCATCAACCAAATATGGTCTTGTCTCAGGGGAGGTCACAGGAGGTAGATCAAGCAAGAAAAAGCAAGCAGAGAGTGGGATAGATGTCCCCAGTACTACAGAGCATGGACAATGGACCCCTTCTCAGAATTCACCAAGGTATGGGCAAGCCCAAATAATATGAAAGAGATCTCCTCCTGTCAAGCCACACCACCAACATTTGTCATTGGGGAGCAGCCTCAGGGACTCAAGCAGGTTAAATATGTCATCCAGTTCTAGCCACAGGAGGTGCACAGATAGAGGGCCTATCCAGAAGTGAAAACTGCCAGAGGAGGAAAAGGCTATCACAGCACATAGCATGTCAGAAACAGCAAGAGGGCCAGATTACTCAGTCCATACACAGGCATGTCTAATAAACGCTTAACAGCATAAAACTTTAAACATCTACTAAATGATTCATACAGGATTATGCAAACATAGTGTAAACACATGGAACATAGAATAGACCCATGGGATAGAAACAGCCATATAGCAGGTCACAGATGCATGCCCAAGGTCCACCAGTTACCATCCCAGGGTAGAACACCACAGCACTAGAGGGCAAAAAAAGCATTTCAGTTGGGATGTAACTGACAACCCCCTTACCTGTTCTGTTTACACAAAAAGGAACACCCAACCCACACAAAACCAATTACCAGTATCCTAGACATGTGGTATTGCTACCTAAATGCAGTATGGGGGGCAATGCTGGTCCTCCCAGGCTGCATGGGGCACTAAGGATAAGAAGGGGGGGAGTGGAGGTATGTACCAAAGATGTGGGAGTAGAGGGGGGATCCAACTCATGAAGTGAAGCACTAGACTACTGTGTGCAGGTGAAAGCTAAAGGGAGGAGAGAATTCCAGAAGAGTGCCACACATCAGTCACTGCAGCACCTTAAAGATAAAGGGCCATTTATTCTGAAGAGGAGAGGGAGAAGAAAGCGGGGCATCTCCCACTGCATGCCTTCCATGCCCAGTGACTGAGCAGCCCGTCAAAGAACCAAAAGGAACAACATGCTGTCAGACCTATGAAGGAAGAACAGGGCCATACCCAGTTCTGACTGGGCCACCTTCCTGTCCTTAAGGACAGCAAGGCTGAGCATAATGGCTATAAGGAGAAAGGGATCATCCCCACCCTCAGCAGACACCTGGACCCCCACATTCTGTGAGGGGATGACCTGCTTCCCCCTCCCCCCGCCATGACTGAGTAGTCAAGGATTTATCCCAGTGACCACACAACAATCTGAGGAGGAGAAAACCAGCAAGCAATAAGTAGCCTCTGGACATAGCAACTGTGTTGCCATGCAAGACTCCCCTGTGAACATCAAAGCCCAATGGGCCATACACCAGTGAAGTCAGGTATAGTGCTGAAATTCCTAAGTTGCCATCCAGTTGAGGGGACATGCTGAAGGGATCAGTGTGACCTCCCCAATGAATTATATGACAAATTTAGGGAGAAAGAGCTTGATCATAACTCAGGCAGTCATACTTAGCTCGGACAGGGCATACTGTTGTGCATGAGTTCAGGGCCTGGTTTACTAGAGGCACCATACAGGCCACCACAGGATCATTCCAGTGGTAAATGCATGACAGCTTGGATTAACCTGTACCTACCACTAGGACTTCCAAGGTTAAGTGATACCCATGTCCTATCCTGCCCCATGTGGTAAATAGACCACAGTACATCAAATAAACATTGTAATGGATACATGTGACATATACAGTCCTGACAGCTGGTTAGTGCAGAGTGCACCCAGGCTAGTGCTCAAAGGCTGTGCTATGGCAATGTATGAGGGGGCTTGGGATGGGAATAAAGAAAAGTATGATGCAATCAGAGATAGTACCTTAAGCCCCATCTGCATCACTTGCCATCTTGGTGCCAGGCAGACCATGCCCCCTGTAAGTCATATTTCTAATACTAATTACATAGAAAATGTAACATTTAATTACTCAGAAATAATTATTAGGCATCCCGTATCTCCTTTGTAAAGGATTTAAGAAATGTTAGTGATGATTAATAACAGAGGCAACAGCTATTACAATGTAGAGAACATTATTCTAATAACCCTTTGCATATTCATCTTCCCTTATGTGCCAAAAGGTAATGTCTTAGGTAGTAACAGATGCTTTGTAAGTGAATAAAGCAACAGATTCTGGAATGTGTGGGTGTTGATAAAATGGCTTCCAAGGTGAGGAGCAAAAGCAGTTGATTAAAGGTATTCTATGCCCTCGGGGCATGGGAATAATCATCGAGAACCACCAATATTATCTGCTCCTGACATACCTGGAGTGGAAAAGTTTGCTACTTACCAGTAACAGAAAACTTTTCAAGCAAATCGCCTCCATACAGACATGCTTCCTGGATGGCAAGCCAACTGTATCAGGATCTCACAGGAAACTTCCATAACAGGGACTACCCAGGCCACACTGACATACATCTACACATGGACTCCCTTGCTGGCATCATCAATATAATGTGGGTGGCCCCCATACACTTTAGTTTCTGCCATCGATCAACAAAGGTCCAACATTTACTGACATAAATGGGAATCAATCCCCAGCCAATCATAACCACAGAGGCAAAGGAATTAGATCATTCAGAACCTATCCAGAAACACCAGTAACAACCAAAAGGCAGACTGTGCAGTGACCTGCAGGAAACATGGAAAAGTCCTCCATGCAGGGGATGGATGGTGAAAAAGTATGGAACTCTATGGAAGATATTCCCTCACAGATCTACTGTTACTGGTACTGTAAGTAACAAGCCTATTTTCTTCAAGGTTCATCTCCTCCACACAGTCATACTCATTGGATGGTTCACAAAGCAGTGCAACACTCCATCATGGGAGGCATGGCAACAAAGGAGAACCACACCCCCTAGGACAGCAAGCCCTACAGTACAGCCAGGCTGAAACCAGTCCATTTCTGAGAGACCAGATACAAACTAATATTTAGTAAAGATGTATTCTACTTTAGTGCTCTGGATAGTAGCATTTACAAATGTCTGAAAACCTGAAACAAGACACAGAGGTCACCATACCTATAGTGGCATGTCCTGTAACAATACCAGAAAGCTCCATACCAGCCTTCTGATGGTGCAGCCCAACACAGGAAGATATTCACCTGGATAGGCACCGTATAGGCATTGGTTTACCCAGCAGTCAGTACCTTCAGTACTTGATATGGTCCAGATAGAAGTACAGTAAAGCACCTTATGAGTGTCTGAAAAGCACAGAAGCACTTTCCTCAGATTCTGTAGATTCAGGAAGAACACAGGTTAAGCTGATGGACTGATTCAGAGTGAATTAAGACACCACTTTAGGCAGGAACATGGAATGAGTCCTAAGCACCATCTGATCCCAATGGAAGGTAAGATAAAAGGGATCAATGACCAGAGCCAACAGTACAGAAACTCGATGAGCTGAGGTGTTGGCATCCAGAAGAATAAATTACTTGTCTAAGTAATGGTGCTTCTTCTCAGGGTTCCTTCATTATGTATGCACTTTATGCATCTATCTCCATAGTGACAGATGCCCCTGGAGATGGAACCTATTCTAATTCCTGAATTTAGAATACTGGGTTCAAAACACTGCTCCACTCTGGCAGTTAACCAGATTTGTTTCTATAGCCCAGTTGGAGCAGTGGCTGGGAAAACTAGCTAAAAGGCTACCAAATACTTTAATTTTATCAACATTTTGAAAAACAATCATTTTGAAGCAGACATGTAAATGTAAAAAACATGAATACTTAACAAACATCAAACTTTACAACTGAAGAGTAACTGCAATAGTAATGCTCAAGAGATCTTGATGAAAACAACAGATTTATGTGCAAACTTATTTTCAGGTTCTGGAAGGGGAGGCAGGGAAGGAGTGTAAACATGGGGAGGGGTCATTGAGAAGAATAAAATGTTAGTAATTTTTTTATTCTAACTCCAGGAATCCCTCCGTTGCTTAATGTTTACACTCTATGCAGGCTCAATAGCAGCAGCTTGGGAGGCTGGGCCCAGAACCTACTTTGAAAAAAGGTTCTGCAAGACAGCCGTTCCAAAGCTGGCATCCCTCGTGGACTGTATGTCCAGTCAGTAGTGCCTTGTGAATGTGTGCTCTGTTTTCCAGGGAGCTGCTTTGCAAATGTCTAATAAGGGAAGCCCCTTGTGGATGCCACAAAGACAGAAGTACCCCTTGTTAAGTGTGCTTTTAAGCCTCTGTGTGGTATTCTCTCAGTTTTTTCATGGCAGAACTGGATGCAAGAGACTATCCACTGAAAGACAGACCTCTTAATTGCTGGTTTACCTTTGCCCACCTCACCATAGGTAACAAAAAGCTGAGTGTTTTGGGACTGACTTTTTTGTCAGATCCATGCAGATATCCATAACTCATTTCAGGTCAAGGCTTTGACATTTTTGTTCACCTGGACTGGATTTTTCTGGGCAGAGAACAAGAATTGCTACTGATTGGTTCAGACAGAATTCAGGTACCACCTTAGGAAGGAATTTCCTGTTGGTTCTAAGGACTACCTTATCCTATGGAATTATGTAATTTGGCTCTGTGCAGAAGGCTTGCAGTTCACTTACCCTCCTTGCAGAGGTCATACCAACAGGAATATGGTTTTCTATGTGACACACTACAAAACCTCAGTGTACACAGGCTTGAATGGAACCTCCATAAGCTGGGCAAGGAACACACTGTGATCCCTTAGTGGGACTGGGCCCCTTACCAGTGGGTACAAATGACTGAGGCCTTTAAAAAAACTTTTAAAAATGAGTTGTGATGCCAGTGACTTTCCCTTGCCTGCTGATATGTAGGCTGACACTGCTGCTAAGTGTACTTTTGGTGTTGACGGCCTTAGGCCTATAGACTGCTGTTGTACCAGGTACTCTATGATTATAGACAACCCTGCCTCCATTGGAAATATTCTTCCAGGGGTACATCAGTAAGAAAATCTTTTCCATTTTGAAAAATATGCTTTCCTGGTTGCTGGTTTCCTTGAAACCCTAACCACCTTCACAACTTCCTCTGAGAAGGCCAATCCAGAATATTATAACTTTTCAAGAACCAGGTAAGTGCTGTGGCCCAGTGGATAAGGCACTGGTCTCATAAAAGAGGAATTGGGGGTTTAAGTCCCATCTAAAGGGAAGGATTTATGGACAAGGGGGCATGACATGAAACTGGAAGGAGACACGTTAAGGGGAAATGTGAGGAAGTTTTTCTTCACAAAGAGAGTAGTGGACCCATGGAACAGACTGCCACAGAAGGTTGTGGCAGCGAGTACAGTAGAGGGATTTAAACATGCCTGGGACTGGCATGGGAGAACATCAGAGGTGGGAAGAAGTGGGGAGTAGCCATTGACCACTTAGAGTCAAAGGCCACAAACTAGTGTAGGGTTAAGATAGACTAGATTGGCCTGGAGGTCCTTATCTGCCAACAATTTCTCTGTTTCTATGTCCTCAGGTGTAATCTCCCAGGGTTTTGGAATGCTATCCTGCCCTGGGATAAAGTCAGCAGACCATGACTTGTTGGCAGGCTGACTGGACTTCTGCTGGGTAAGTCAAAAGCACTGAGTATTAGGTCTATTTGGCCCAGTCTGGGGCTCTTAAGATCACTGCTGAATGCTCCCTTCTGAGCTTCAGGAAGACCGTCTGTATGAGTGGGAATGGTGAGAAGGCATACAGGAACCTCCCTGTCCAATACAAGATCAGGGCATCCTCTGGGACTGTCCTTCTGGCTGGCGGACTGCAACAAAACTTTGGGAGTTGACTGTTCTCCAATGAGGAGAACAGGTCTATTTTGGTAGTGCCCCACCTTCTGAAAAGTGTGGGCAGAGCCTGTTGGTTCAAGGGACACACATGATCCCTGACTGATTCTCCTTAAGGAGCTTGCCATGGCATTGTATTTGCTTGGCAGGTGCACTGCAGACATGTTTACTTCTAAAGAGTATGCCAGGTTCCAGATCCTTATTGTTTCTGTGCACAGTTTTGAGGATCTCATCCCTCCCTGCTTATTTGTGTTGTACGTTGTTGTGGTGGAGTCTGTTCTGATTTTGACAGAGTGACCTTGTAGCTTGGACGAGAATGACTACATTTCTAAGAGCACTGCCCTGAGCTCCAGGAGGCTGATGTGCTCCAAGGCCTCCTGTGGACTCCATGTGCCACTTACTGTAAGGTCCTGCAGGTAAGCGTGCCACATCCTAGGTGTGAAGCATCCATAGTACTGATACTTGCTGGTGACTGCTGAAGAAGGGGAATGCCCCCTCCGAGGTTGCTTTCTTCCTTCCACCACTCTAGTGACATTACCAGTGATTTTGTCATTGGCACTGGTTTTAAGAGTGTATCCCATGTTTGAAACCAAATGTTTCTTGACTGATACTGGATGCCTCTCATTTAGAACCTGGCCCATGGGACCACAGCAGTGGATGTGGCTATGTGTCCCAGTAATTGAAAGAAGTCCCTTGCAGGTCTTGGGTGACCTGCTGTAAGGACTCTGCTATTCCTATCAGAGATGCAACTCTGGCCTGCTTGAGGAAGACTTTCCCCTGTAAGGTCTTTAGCTCTGCTCATATGGAGTCCAGTTCTTGAACAGGTTCGACATGGGACTTCTGCAGATTTATTAAGAATCCCAGATTCTCCAAGGTGCTTTTAACAGTATGAAGTGAGCACCTTGTCTCTTGTTCTGTTTTCCATGGGACTAGCCAGTCGTCCAGGTAGGGGAAACCTACTATACATTGTCTACACAGATGTGCTGCCACCACAGCCAAACACTTTTGTGAATACCATTGGTGCTGAGGTGAGGCTGAAGAGAACAGCTGTGAACTGGTACTGTCAGTTCCCTAGCTTGAACCTGACGTATTTTCTGTGTGATGGCCTGACTGGGATACGAAACTAGATGTCTTTCAGATACAGTGATCCCAGCCAGAGGCTTGATTTCAAAGATTGATATCACTATTCTCAGTGTGACCATCTTGAATTTCTCTTTTTTTTATATGCTTGTTCAGGTATCCAAGATCTAAAATGGACCACCTCTCCCCATTTTTCTGGTGGGTCAAGAAGTACCTTGAGAATCGACCCTTGCCTCACTGAGAGGCAGGTAACTTTTTTACTGTTTTTGCTAGCAGCAATCTCTGCTTTCAGCTCCATCGGAATTCTTTCTGTGGGATGTTGAGCTAGAAAGCTTTTGTGTTTTTGCAGTTTTTGGAAATATTTTGAACTGCAGAGACAAACTCTGGCCCACTACCTCTAGAACCCACTTGTATGTGGTGATGTTTACCCATTCCTACAAATAGTGAGCCAACCGTACCCCCGCTGGCAATGGTTGGGTGACCTGGGCAGAACTGTCAGGGATTTTGCTTTGGCTGGGGCTTGGGTGCTGGTGCTACAGCAGCAGTACACTGGGTGCCCCTTCTGCCCATGCCCCTATAGTAGCCTCTTTGTGGATGATTCTCTGAAAGGACATATGGGGCATGGGCTCTTGGGAAGTATCCCCTGCCTCTGCCTCCCCTTCCATATGGTGTGTAAGAGGTAGAGGCCTTTTCTTTCTCATTTACTCTTGTAAGCGGCTTTGTATTCATTCAATTTTTCCTGTGTGTCTGTTTTATCACCAAAAAGTGAGTTTCCTTCTAAGGAAAAATCCATAGCTATGGCCTGAGTATCCTGGGAAAGAAACATAGAATTTGCAGCAGATAAGGACTGTTTGGCCCACCCAGTCTGCCCATTTTTCCCTACTAGGTTTGTAATGGCCGAGGTTTTGCTCCTGACACTGACCACTCTCAAAATGGCCTGGTCAGGTCAGGGCACAGGTCCACCCCCCAGCTACAACTTGGAATGGGAAAACACAAGGTAATCCGACTACGCCACCCACCCAGAAGTGGATTTTTGTGTGACACCCGGCCAGCAGGTGTCAGGGGAAATTTCGAAGAAAGGGGCCCAAGTTCAAATACCACTACTGGGAACACAAGGAGAGGCATGAGGCTGGCTCGAATGCAAGAAACAATGTCAAAGTTTATTAGACACAACTAAACAATAACATTACACTAAATATCTACACTCTAAACTCTATAACTAGAACATTACTAAATTCAGAACCTTACCTCCTATGTGGTGAAGTACGCCAGCCACCCTTGCATGTCTACCGGGAAAATGGGAAAGAAAGCAGGATGGGGAACCAGTTGTCTGGGGCAGGGAAAACATACAACAGGACACAGGCCAGGACTATTCCAAGGCGGCGGCCATCGGCAGAAAGGTCTCTAAAGACCACCAGAAATGACACCCCTCCAGGAAAAAGTCTGCCACATTCCACCCAGCCACAGTCCCTACATGGACTACCAGGACAAAGGACAAACAGGGACATGACAGCTGGTCAGAGAAAGCAGGGTTGGAGCACCTGGGACCACATGCAGGCTGGAGGGTGGCGGCACAATAAATATTTTTATTTAAACCCTGTGTCTGTGCCTTTTTTTTCAGCAATCAGTAACCTGCCCCCACATGTCACTGGCTCTAGCAAGCCTTATTGACCCTCCCTGAGGGTGGTCCCTTCTTCTGGGGCCATGACCTTTGCCTCTGAGTCACTGCCTTGACTGGCTCCTGGAAGCGCCGAATATTTATTTTAAAATAAAAAAAAACAGTTCCCTTTTTTTTCCCCCCAGTGGCCAACACCCGACTTCGGTGCTGCCGCCAGTCACCCTGCTGCCCTCTCTTCTCTGTGCCAGGGACTGCTGCTGGTGCTGGGGAGGCCTGGACCCACCTCCTCCCACAGGCATCCACGATTGCTGGGTTGCAGAAGATGGAGGGGGACAGCCTGGACCTGCTGCCCCTCCCAACGTACCTCTGCTGGACTGCTGAGTGGAGGGTCTGGCCTGGAGTTGCTGCTTGCCGCTCCTCCCACGGGACCACTTTGCGGCTGGACACAGATGGAGGGGGTGGCCGGGACCTGCCGACCCTCCCAACACATTAACACCACCGCCGCAGAACCAGGAACCCCACAGACTAGAGCCATTACTTTCAGAGGAGGGAGCGATTGGCTCAGGACCGGCCGGAACATTGGAAGGGATCCCAAGACTTCAAGTAAGTCCCTTCCATATACCTAGCACCGGCCGGCCTACCGCTTCCCCTCACACTTGCGGCAATTTACTGCTGCTCACCAATGGGGAACTGCATGGCTGTTGCCATTCAAAAGGGGCTAAGGATTCCATCTCGGAATCCTCACAAGCCCATCCCTGCCTGCACTCCCTTGTGACCGGGCCCATGAGAGCAGGTGCCTGGTGCGAGGTAACGGGGATGTTCTATAGAGTTGCAGGCAAGGAAAAAACAAGCAAAGAAAATAAATATATTTTTTTTAAACAGAGCCCTGCTGGGGCTTCAAATTTGGGGTGGGGATAACTGGCTAGGGGCCTCCCTACACCCTGGGGCACCTTCCTGTCACCCCAGCCCCAAAGCACCTGGCTACCCATATCTGGAGGGCACCAGGACTCTAGGGCACTACACATTATCACCACAGATCCTGCTCGACTCTTTCTCCTTCCCCCGCCATGCCACTAGGATTCCCTTGTGCCTATTTCATGCATTGTTCAACCCCACCACCATTTTTGTTGCCACCACCTCCACTCGAAGGCTGTTCCAGAAATCCACCACTCTTCCTGTGAAGAAGTACTGTACCTCCTTACATCTGTACTGAATCCACCCCTCCAGCTTCACATCATGTCCACTTGTTCTTCAGCTCCTTTTTTCTGAAAAATACTTTCCTCCCGTACCTTATTACCCCTGTGAGGTATTTAAAGGACTATTATATACTCCCTTGCCCTCCTCTCTTCCAGACTGTATATAGAGGTCCTTTAGTCTTTCCTCTTAGCGCTTTTGATACAGATCCTGCATCCTTCTAGTTGCCCTCCTCTGGACTACCTTCACTCTGTTTATGTACTTCCAGAGATGTGATGGCCAGAACCTGACACAGTACTCTAGGTTGGGTCTTACCAGCAATCTATACGAAGGCAACACCACCTCCCTCTTTTTGCTGATGATACCCTCTTCCTATGCTCCCCAGTATCTCACTAGCACTCCTGACTGCCTTGTCACACTGCCTGGCTATCATTAGGTCATCCGATAGGATTACCTCCAGGTCTCTTTCCTGCTCAGTAGTCATCAGCCCATGTGTACTCTGCCCTGGGCTTCCGTGCCATAAATGCATTATTTTTTACTTTTTCGAACTAAAACCCAGCTGCCATACCCTTGACCACTCCTCTAGTTTTCTCAGGTCCTGCTGATCCATTCCACTCCTCCCCCCCCCCGCCAAGTGCCCACCCTATTAAAGATTTTTTTGTCATCCACGAAGAAACAGACCTTCCTTCCTGTTCTTCTGCAGAGACACTTATAACGACATTACAGAGGACTGGTCCCAGCACTAATCCCTGCGGTACCCTGGCTAATCATCCCTCTTTCTCAGAGTGAACTAAAACTGTTACCACCACCCTCTGTTGCCTATCCCCAAACAAATTTCTTCTCCATTTTACCATCTCTGGACCCACTCCTAAGCTACCCAACCTTGCTTACTAGTCTACTATGTGGAAATGGTGTTCAAAGCCTTACTGAAATCTAGGTAGGCCACATCCACCGCTCCACCCTGATTTAATTCCTGTCACCCGGTCAAAGAAATCTGTCAGATTAATTTGACATGACCTCCCCTCTGTCAGCCCATGCTGTCCCAGGTCTTGTAACCCACTGGATTTAAGATATTCCACAATTCTTTCCTTCAACAGTGATTCCATTAATTTTCCCACCACCGATGTCAGGCCGATTGTCCTATAATTGCCCACCTTCTACCTGCTACCACCTTTATGAAGGTGGGCTACATCTACCCTCCTTCAGTCCTCCGGAACCACTCGATTCAAGTCACCTGTTAAACAGGACTGTCAGAGGAACAACCAGTACCTCCCTGATCTCCCTCCTCAATACCCTTGAATGCACCCCATATGGCCCCATTGAATTGTCCACCATCAGATTTTTAGCAAGTCCCTTTGAAAAAAAGACTAGTATCTACCTCCCTCCCCAAAGCTTCTGTTACTGTTTTGTGGCCCCTCACCTTCTCCTCCCTCTGTGAACACTGAACAAAAGTATTTGTTAAGGACATCTGCCTTTCCTGGCCCCCCTCTGAAGTCCCCCCTTTCCTTTAAAAACTAATGCTTTGCTGCCTAAAATGTGTTGTATAGTACAGGGATGTGACTAGTTGTATGATGTTATCTATGATGCTCCTTTATTCTGTACATTTGTAATTGGCAATTTTAGATGTGAAACAGTTTTACTTGTACGAACATATGAAAATGCCAGCAGAAATAGGCCTCACAGTCTGTCGAGTCTGCTCGATAGTGCAGCTAGCCCGTCATCTCGCAGCTGCCCCTCCCACTTCTCCCCTCCTTAGACTTACCCTCACCCTGTCCCATCCCCTCTTGAAACTGCCCACCATCTTACAGGCCACCACCTCCTGTGGTAGAGTGTTCCACTTGCCCACCACTCTTTCCGTGAAGAACTGTCTCCTTATCTCCCTCCTGAATCTTCCCCCCTCCAGTCCGAGACTGGGCCTTCTCATGTCCCTTCCTCTTCTTAATTGGAAGGTCCCTTCAGTTTGAGTTTTGTTTATCCCTTTCAACTACTTAAAGGTCTCACTCATGTCCCCCCATACCTCCTCTCCTCCAAGGAATATATATCTAGCTTGCTCAGCCTTTCCTCGTAGGGCTTGCCCTCCAATCCCTGGATCATCTTCGTCACTCTACACTGCACCCTCTCCAACAATCTGACATCCTTCCTCAGGTACGGGTGCCAGAACTGCACACAGTACTCCAGGTGTGGCCTGACCAGTGACCTGCACAGGGGGAGGACTACCTCCCTACTTCTGGAGGAGAGTACCCTCGCTATGCACCCCAGCACTTTGCTAGCCTTTGTTGCCACCTTCCTGCACTGAGCAGAGTTGTTCATGCTCCCAGTTATAAGCAGGGCCTCGATTTTTCTGCAGCACATTGGAGCAAAGTTCTGCGGCAGGGTTCTCATTTGCCACAGAACTTCTCGGCACTCAGCTCTTAATTTCTCGCGGCAATTCCTGCGGCTGTTTTTACCCTAATTTTTTCTCCTTTTTGCCCAATTCATACATAATGCACGTCAGAATACAGTCATTTATGGCTTTGTCACCAAATTTTCAACATAGCCAGTTTAAGACCTCTGCTCATGAACAGTAGCACTGTGATTTTATTACTCTGTCCAGAACATTGATTTCGCGACACCAACCGTGCATTGTAGCGCAATATGTGTAAAACACATTTTGGGTGAAATGTGAAAAATGACAGTTGTACTGTTCATAAGGTGTGGTAAAATAATACTGAAAATCTGGAGTGAAAATATTAAAAATGCTTGAAGTTACGGCGTGCGTCAGAAGTAACATAACGCTCGCTCATAAAACCATGATCGTTTGGAGATATTTTCTGAAATTTCAACATAGGGTTTTAGAGGGCCTACCTCATGAACTGTGACACTGTCATTTCATTAATCATTCCGGAAAGGTGGTTCTGCGCAGTCACTGCTAAACCACCTTCGGGACGATGACGAAATAACAGTGTCACAGTTCATGAGGTGGGGCCCCAAAAAACCCATGTTGAAAATTTGGTGAAAAAATTCCCAGAAATGGCTGAGATATGCACTAAAGTTGAAAAAATCCATTTAGTCCATTATACAGCTTACCGGCATTTCTTCAGTTTGCGGTCGGCTTTGAAGAGTGCAGACTTCACCCCAGCCTCCCGTATGGCAGAGTCAAAGGCCTTGTTAAAATCCAAATACAGGACATCCACTGCATGACCCTTGTCTAGTTCCCTTGTCACCCAATCACAGTACTCAATGAGGCTGGTCTGGCAGGATCTGCACGAGACAAACTCGTGTGTGTCCTCCAAAAAGGTCATTAGCCTCTCTTTCAGGATTGCCTCCATGAGCTTCTCCACAATTGATGTGAGGCTCACTGACCTGTAGTTTCCCAGTTCATCCTCTGGGCCACTTTTTTGGATGGGCACCACATAGGCCATCCTCCAGTCCTGTGGTATGCATCCCGTGTCCAGGGAGGTACTGAACTGGTCAGTCAGTGGCACTTCCAGAACCTCAGCCAGCTCCGAGTACCCTAGAGTGAACACCATCTGGCCCAGGTATCTTGTCCACCCCCAGTCCTTCCAGCACCCTGTCCTCAGTAATCCTCGCATCTGTCACCCCTCCCCTGTGGTACCTACCCCGCTTTCTCTTGCATGAATACAGAACAGAAGTATTCATTTAATTCCTCTGCCTGATCCTCTCCTCTCTCCACCCATCCACCCACCCCCCCATCCGTTTTTATCCTCTTTATTTGGTCCGTGTTGTTCCTTTTTTCCCCTTATGTATCTGAAGACATCCTTCTCTCTGTTTTTAATACCCTGTGCCAGCCTCAGCTCCCTGGAAGCCTTGGCTGCTCTGACTAGTTTTGTGGCCTCTCTGGATTTCTTTGTTTACATCTCTTTGTCTTCTCCCCTTCCTAACTTTTTGAACCTCTAGAATGTCTCTCTCTTGGCCCTCACCCCCCCGACTTCCTTAGTCATCCAACTGGGCTTCTTTGCCCTCCTTTCTTGCTCTGTGTTCTAGTACATGCCCCTGTAGCCTCCACTAGCCCTTTTTTTATATGACATTCCACTTCTGACTTGTGTCCCAGCCTGGATGAATCCCCTCCAGGTGCCCCACCAGAATTTCCCCCATGTTTTTAAAGTTCAACCACTTAAAGTCAATCACCTTGGTACATGTACCCCCAGCTTCCCTCCCCATGTTGAGTGTGAACCACACTGAGTAGTGATCACTCCCCACCAGTGAGTCCTCCACCCCCAGATCCCTTACCATCTCCTCATTGGACAGTACAAGGTCTATAGTATTTCCTGTCCAAGTTGGCCTGTGGACCTACTGCCTCACCAAGCTGTCCTGAAATGCCACTAACAGGACTTGCTCCCTTGCACTTGTGGTGGTTGGGGTACTCCAATCCACCCCATGGTAGGTCAAAGTCCCCCATGATCACCGTGTAACCCTTCCTGCAGACCCTTCTGATTTGCTCAGCTAACTCTCTGTCCAGGTCATCCAGTTGAGCTGGTGGTCTATAAACTACCCCCATCCTCAGTTTCCTGCCTTTTGAGTCCTGAAAATGCATCCATAAGGCCTCTGTCCTGCCCTCCTCCCCCACATCACTTGCACACCTTATCCCCTCCCGTACATAGATTGCCACCCCCTCCCCCTTCCCTTGGTCCTAGCCTTTCTGAATATCCTACACACCGGGACCATCAACTCCCAGTCCTGGTACTTGGTGGCCCATGTTTCCATGATGGCGCAATGTCCACGCCCTCTTCCAATAGGGCCTGAAACTCAGCTGATTGTTTCAAGGCTCCTCACATTCAGTAAGACTACTCTCAGCCCACCCTTCCCTTCCTAACCCTTCTCCTCCTTTCTCTCCCCCATGTCCCCTCCCCTTTGCCTTCCCCATTAACTAGGGGGGTAAGCTTGTCAGGCACCCCTCTCCAGGATCCCTGTCTACCAGCTGACCACTCATCACCACCCCCTCTAGTTTAAATTCATCTTTGTTTCTGTGTACTCCTCTATCTTCTGCTTCAGTACCGCTTTCCCCTCCTTGCTCAAGTGTAGTCTGTTTCCGGCATACAGGTCACTCCTGTCCCAGGTTTTACCCCAGCCACCCACCAGACCATACCCCCTTGAGTGACACAATTCCCCCAGCCAAGTATTAAATACAGCTATCCTTCCTTTTCTTGCTGTACTCATGCAGGGTACTGGGAGTACCCTAGAGAAGGCCACCACTCCTCCATCTCCTCACACAGACTTCCCAGTTCCTCGAACCTCTCCCGTACCACTTCTACCATCCCCCCCGCCAGGACATTCATGCCCGCGTGCACCACAACATGAGATCTCCTCCTTCCCTTCCCTGCACATTTAAGAAGAGACTGCCCCGCCCTGTCAACAGTCAGGCCAGGTATGGATTATACCCAGATTCGGCACTGCCTTTCTCCCTCACTGCCCCATCTGATCCCCTTCAGTATGGAATCCCCCCGTCCTAGAACCCCCCTTTCATGCCTCATACCTCCCCCCAACCTCTTCTTTATGTACTCATTAGTAGACTCCTCCTTACCCTGCATTTTAGTAACTCCATCCAATACCCCTTTACCTCTCCCAACCTCCTACCCTGGCCTGCATCCCCTTCCCCTGACGCTCCCTCACTATCTTCCCCATCTCTACCCTGGGTCCCCATCCCTCTTCCACTGTGTCTCTGGCATCCATCTCACCAGCATTGCCCTTCCCCCCATATCCCATCCCCTCTGTCCACCAGTCCAATGGAGTCCCTTTTCCCCCTTCCTCTGTCCAGCTGCTGTCACCTGGACTGTCCCTCCCCCATCTTGGAGATCCAGCGCCTCCCCCTCAACCATTTCTGCCAACACCATTGCACCATTGTAAATTAGACTCGGCTCAACTGGGCAATCCTTTTCTGGAATTTCAGAATAAACTGCTTCACTACTACTACCTACTTCTACTACTTACTTTCTAACCTTACAATCCCACCCTTGGTCTTCCTCTTTTCATTTATGTACCTAAACATCTGCTCCCCTTTTGTTACATCCTGGCCTATTCTCTCTTCAGTTTTCACCTTTCCACTCCTTACTGCTTTCCCTGCTTCCCTCAGTTTCCTCTGAAACACCTCCCCATCCTCCTCCCTCTGTGTTTCCTTATATCTTCTGAATCCTACACTTTTAGCCTTTATCTTTTCAGTCACCTTTTTCCAGAACCATGAGGGACTCTTTTTCTTCTTGCTTTTGCCCATTTTTTTTTTACATTTAGGTGCGTTTCCTTTACTATGCTCCCTTTTATCTTTGCAGACTGTTCCTCCACCCCACAGGCCATCCTCCCCTGCCATGCCATCCTTGAGGTATTCACCCATGTTTATAAACTCTGCTCTCTAGAAGTCCAGTACCCTTGCCCTTGTGTGGTTTGATTCTCCAGCTGTCCTTATATTAAACTGCACAGTGGCCACAGGTCCCCAGGTGGCCTCCCACCTTGATGTCTGCAGCACTGTCCCCTGTTCATGTGTACCAGGTCCAGTATTGGCCCATTATGAGTGGGTTCGCTGATTAGTTGCTTGAGGAACACCCCCTGCAAAAAGTCTAGGATGTCCCTGCTTCTAGCCAAAGCTGCTGCTGGGAGGATCCAACTTACATCCAGCAGATTGAAGTCACCCACCAGCAGCACCTCCACCTTTTCTGCTATCTTGCTAGTGGCTTCCTCCAGCACCTTATCTAATTCTTTCCCTTGAGATGGAGGTCTGTAGATCATTCCAGTGCAAACAGTAGCTCCATTCCCATGTCCAGAGTGACCCACAGTACCTGCATTCCCCTATATCCCTTGCATCTCCTTTGCTTTTATGCCTTCCCTCACATAAAGTTCTACACCCCTCCTTTCCTTTCCTTCCCACCCAGTCCTTCCTCAACAGAGTATAGCCTGGTATGGCCATGTCCCAGTCATGGTTTTCAGTGCACCATGACTCGATATAAAAGCCATAATATCCAGGTTCGCCTCTGCCATGATGGCCTCTAGGTCAGAAATCTTATTTCCTGGACTTCTAGATTTTGTTTCCACTCTGTTACCCCCTTTTTGCGCCCCCCCCTTTCCCCACTCTCTTTTGAATGCTCCCATTCACTTCACCCTTTGTCTCCACCACCACGCCTCTTTAATTTGCACCCTGGGGAATTCCTCTCCTCAGGTTGTCCTTACTCTCTACTTGGGCCTGTGGGGGGTGGGGTTGCCTCCTCAACTCTTTCCACTAATTCTCTTGGCTAGTTTAAATGTTCATCAAAGTAACATTTAAACCATCCACTGAGGACTGTTATTCCTCTCTTGGATGGATGCAGGCCATCATCCCTGTATAGGCCCTTATCCTCCCAGGTGTGTCCCCTGTCCCCAGTGTAGCTGAACCCATCCTTTCTACACCATTCCTTCAACCATGAGTTGAAGCACCTGGTGTGGAGATCCCCCTCCTTCCTGTTGTAGACAGGCAGCACCTTAGTGAAAGCCATTGAGTGCACTACCTGCCTAAGACCCCTCCTAGCTCCATAAACTCCTGCTGCACTATCCCAGCATGGTCCCAAGCCAGGTCATTATTCCCCAGGTGGACAATGGCATCCATCTTCCCCTCCCATCCTGCTCCCCTAGCGATCCTCAGGATCCTCTTCCCATCCCTCCGGGCCATGGCACCACATTGGCACCTACCCTGCCTCTTGCCCCCTTTACTATTCCCAAAACTATCCCTATAATCGAGTCCAACACCATCAGTTGCTGCCTTCTCCTCCTCCTTCATGGTCCTCTAACACCCTTCTTGGGGTCTCCACTATGGGGGGCCCCCCACATTCTCCCTGGTCACTACTGCGAGTACCTCTTCCCAGCAGTCCCAGAGTGGTGTAGACATTATATAGTGGTTCTGGATGAGGAATGTGCCTCTGTCCCTCCACCTCCACCCTTCCAGAGGCCACCATAGCCTAGTTGCTCTTCCTCCCTGGCATACTGTGAGGTAACGGTGGAAGACTTGGTGGCCCCTTGGTAGGGGAAGAGGTCTCCCGAATCCTAGCCAACTTGACTTGAAGTCTAGCAACCTTCTCCCTCAAACCAGAAAAGTGCATGCAGATGTGGTAGCACTGCAGTCTCCAGAAGGGTTCACTGAAAACTGCCACCCTACTCACTACACTGCACCACTCCCAGCATTCTCAAATTCTATTCTCCCTGTGTTACTTGGAAATACTTTTGTACCCTTACCCCCGATGGGGTGTTTCTAGTTATCCCCTTTTTCTTGTTTGTTTCTGCTTCCCTGTGCCTTTTTTAAATCTCTTTATACACTTACATTAGCTAAGGTGCTGCTCCTAGTCCCAGTTTTGGCCAACCTTTTACCTTCTGCCCTTCCCAGCAGTGACTGTTATGCAGTAGTGAAAACATGCCTTACTTTAGTTGACTGGCAGTATATCCTGCTTCCTTTCTTCCTTCTGCTGATGCCCTCCAATGCCTAAAATGCCCATTACCTGTTCCCTTTCTTCACTGTTCAACTCAATCTCTGGGACACGAATGTGCAGGACATATTACAGTGGAAGTGCTTTTCTAGTGTTCTTGTGAGAAGGCACTATGCCTCAGTCAGCGTCAATTACACACTTGATTCACAGGGCTTCCTGAATCTACTCAGCCCCAAGACTGATCTCCTGAGCTAGTTTCCCTCACACCATCTGTTACAATTTTAAAGACAACTTTCAAAGAGCCATAAAGTAAAAAAAGAAGTTGCGCACTGGAATGAGAGGGAGTGCAGAGCAGGGTGGCCAGGCTACGCTATATCAACCAAGAAAGGAGCCCTGCACTCACGGGCCCAAGGAAAAACAATGTCCAGGCTAAAGTAAAGTTCCAAACATTTTGATTGTTGCAAAGGTACACATACAACTGACTAGAGCCCCAAGCCCTGGCGCTTCAACTTTATCCGGGTCTTCATCAGGGGGCGGGATTAGTAAATATCAGGAGGTTCCACCAATTTGTTTAAAACATTTAAAGATATATGCAATAAGCAGAACATTTAATTTAATAAATCAGTAATACTTATTAATGTTTAATAAAGCAAAGCTAAACTAATCTATTACTTATACCCATGATGGAAAACTTTTCAAAAAAGAAATGCAATAATGTTACATACAAAAAGAAATGACAAAAGAATGTGTATACAGAGAACTTGAGAAACTCAATTCATGTAATACAGCAGACTAATAAGAAAAAATATGTGCAAAGAACTTGAAAAAAAAAAAACAGTTTATGCAATAAGGCAAACCAATAATGTAAACTTGCATGAAATCTGCCCTATATTCATCTGGTAAAAGAGAGATACAAATACAATTTATTATAATATATAGTGAAAAGGGAGAAAAGCAAATTTCGCAAGAAACAAGCAAACACATTAATAAACGTAGATAAGGGAGACAGAAGAAAAAAATACTCATCTCAGTAATCTTGTTTCTTCCAAGTTGTTTTTTAATATGCTTAACTCTTGCAGTCAGCCTCCAGTGTTGAACTGCCTGGGGAATGAGACTTATGCAAATTATAGGCTCATGCCACCATTCAACCCACTGCCCTTACCAACTGCTGCATTCTGTAATACTCAGATTTATGACAGCCTGTGGGGCAAGACCCCCTAACTAAGCTAGCCTAACAATATAAAACATTTTAAATAACAAAATCCCCCATAACATGTCCCTTAAACAGTCAGATAGGACCCAAAGAGGGGAATAACAATACCCATCTGGGTTCCAAAAACTTACAATGCAACTAGGGCATCCCCCCCCCCCTTTTAATACAGAAGTCCAGCTGTTATGCAGAGGCCACTGGTTCTGGAAGGGGAAGTAGGGAAGGAGAGTTAAGCACATTGAAGAATACCTTGGAAGAAACAAGATTACTAACGTATTTTTTTTCTTCTACCCCCAGGAATTCTTCAGTATGCTCGACTCTTGCAGACTGCGAAGCAGTACCTTTGGAGGAGGGTACAGAACCTACTTAGGAAATAGGATCTGCAACACTGCTGTGCCCAACCTGGCATCACTTCTGGATTGGGTATCCAAGCAGTAGTGCTTTGTAAAAGTATGTACTGTTCTCCATGTAGCTGCGTTACAGATTTCCAGCAGGGGAATGTCTTTAGCTACAGCAACTGCACCCCTTGTGGAATGGGCCCTCAGGCCTACTGGGGGCTCCTTACCAGCCTTACTGTAACATAACTGGTTATGCTGCACTATCCAGTGAGAAAAAGGCATTTTGGATGCTGGCTTTCCTATTCCCACATCTCCATAAGTCAGGAACAGCTGCTGTCTGTCCTGCCTGTGGGCCTTGGTATGAGTAATATACTGTATATGTATAATATATTAGCTTAAAGCTCATTTGACATCCTGACTATGTAGCTTGCATTCTCCTGAACTAGAATGCTCAGTGAAAAAAACTGGCACAGTGACTGACTGATTTCAGAAGAAAGTCAGAAAATACCTTCAGAAGGAACTTTCTGCTAGTCCTAAGCACCTTAATTTATCTCTATGGAAAGAGTTGTAGTTCAGCACTGTACACAGGGCTTGTAGTGCACCAATCGATCTGACTGAAGTGATGGTTACCAGGAAGACAGCCTTCCAGGTCACATATTTCAGATGTGCTGTAGCCATAGGCTCTAATGAGGGTTCCATAGGCTTGATAATGCAGGTATTAAGGTTCCAAGCTGGCACCGGTTCCCTGCAAACGGGGAGATCGGCCAACCCTTTGAAAAACTTCTTAAAAACAGGGTTGGATGTCATGGAAACGCCTTTGCCAGCTGAAATATAAGCTGATACTGAAGCTAGGTGCACTGTGATTGTGGCAGGCTGTAAGCCCAGAGAATGTAAATGTGTGAGGTAGTCCAACAGGATCCATGATGCCAGTTCGACAACAAAGCTGTCGACCAACGTTACAGCGATAGATGTCGACTGCAATTGTGGTCGGCATCAGTCCATCCAAAAACACTGTTTCTTTCAGGGGGATATGCCCCCCTGAAAGTCCAATGCAGGGGACTCTGCCCCCAGCACCCCCTGTAATTCATATAATCAACTCCGAGTCAGAGTTGATTTGGGGAGGAGGTGCAAGTCCCTGAGAAAGCAGTGCCAGGGTCCCGCGGTGACAGTACAGCGACCCATCACTGTACTGTTGTTCACGGTACAGGTGTCACTGTTCAATCAGCATATGGTCCAACAAGGCAGGCAACCCTGCCCTGCGTAGGGACTACATTGTTATCATTGCACCTCTTCCACTTGGAAGCATAAGTCTTCTTGGCCGAGGGCTTCCTGCCCCCCCCCCCAGGACATTAAGAACACTCTCTGAGAGGTGTAAACCTGCATACTCTAGGTCTTCAAGAGCCATGCCTTGAGCCTGAAAGACCTGAGGTTCAGGTACAGAATCCTCCCATTAGGAGGTTAGGAGATTGTGCTTCTGAGAAAGATGTATGGGTGAGGCTACTGAAAGGGACAGCAGCTGTGAGTACCAAAGCTGCCTGGCCCAGTCTGGATCTATCAGGAACATTGAAGCTGGCTGGAACCTGAGCTTGATAAGGACCCTGAGCAGCAATGGGAAAGGGGGAAATGCATAGTTTCCTCCCTAACCAGTCCAGCATTAGGACATCCAGAGGTACTGTCCCCTCTTTGCTGGAGGCCTGCAGCAGAATTTGTGCAACTGATGGTTGTGCTGAGAGGCAAAGAGGTCTATCTTTGGGGTGTCCTATCTCCTGAATACCAGCTCTAGCACCTGTCTGTTGAGAAACCATTTATGGTGGTTCTAGTTGACTCTGCTCAGTGTGTCTCCCAAGGTGTTGTCTTTTCCTGGCAGATGAATGGATACCAGGGAAACCTGTAGGGAGTAGGCCAGACTCCATGCCTTCATTGCTTCTGTGCACAGAGGGCTGGACATTGTGCTGACCTGCTTGTTGATGAAGTGCATGATGGTGGAATTGTCTGTTCTGACCTGCACCACTCTGTCCTGCACCAGAGATGCAAAAGCTTGCAAAGCTAGAAGCACTGCCCTGAGCTCCAGCAGGTTTATGTGCTGGAATGACTCTGCAGCTGATCAAGTGCCATGCACTGTGTGTTCCTCAAGATGTGCAACTCAACCCAGTAGGGAAGAGTCTGTCATGAGGACTATGGAGGGAGACTCTTGCTGGAATGGGACCACTTCCTTGAGGTTGTCCATGTCCTGCCACCACTGCAGGGCATGTAGTAGTGTTCTTGTTACTGGTACCAGCTTTGAAAGAGAGTTCCTTCTTTGGCACCAGTGTGCCCAGAGGTGGAACTGAATGCCCCTCATTTGAAATCTAGAAATTATGACTGTGCCTGTGGCTGCAGCCATATGCCCAAGTAGCTGTATGAAGTGCCTTGCTGGTCTTGGTGAACTTAGACTGCAAGACCCAGAAATCTGTAGGATGCGGTCCACCCTTTCCTGACTGAGGAAGGCTCTTCCCCTTATGGTGTCCAGCTCCACCCCTATGAAGTTCTACACCTGCATCAGCTGTAGGACAGATTTTTTGGTGTTGACCAGGAACCTTAAAGATTCCAGGAGATCCTGGGTGAACCTTAGAGCATCCCTAACTTGCTGCTGTGGTGATTTTCCCAAAACTAGCCAGTCGCCCAGGTAGGGGAATACAATAATGTCCTGCCTTCTTAGGTTTGCCACCACCTCTGCCAAGCACTTTATGAAGGCCCTGGGAGCTGAAGTGAGGCCAAATGGCAGAGGTGCAAACTGGTAATGACCCAAAGGTAGTCTGAACCTTAGGTACTTTCTGTGAGACTCCCTTATGGGGATGTGGAAATATCAGTCTTTTAGATCTAATGATGCCAGCTGTCTCCTTTCTGAAGCATGGGCAAGATCATAGCCAAGGTTACCATCCTGAACTTTGGCTTCGCCAGATGCTTGTTCAGAACTTTCAGGTCTAAAATGGGTCACCACTCCCCGGTTTTCTTTAAGGTTAGGAAGTATCTTGATTAAAATCCCTTTCCCTTTTGTTACCAGGGAACCAGTTCTATTGCTCTTGATTTCAGAAGGCTGGCCACTTCAGCTTCCAGAAGCTTTCTTTCTGAAATTGAAGCTGGTCTGAAAACCCTTGACCTTAACCTGGGGAGGTATTTGAAACAGAGTGCCAGGCCCTGATTCGCTACTTCCAGGACCTACTTGTCTGTGGTGATGTTCTTCCCAAGCCTGGAAGTAGTGAGCAAGCCTATCCCCTACTGGAAGTGGGGAGGTGACCCTGGCAACCACATCAGAGATTCTGCTTCAGTTGAGGTTGAGCCTGGTTGGCTTGATTCCCCCTCTGGAGACCCTTCTGCCCCGCCCCTAAAATAGCCGGTCTGCTGAGGGTACGGTCTGCCATATGCTGACCTGCCTCTACCTCCCCTTACCTGCAGCCTGTAGGAGGTGGATGGCTTCTCCTTAGCTGAATTGCTTTAATAGGTGGTTTTATACTCACCCATCTTCTTCACTTAAGCTTCTGTTTTGTCCCCAAACAGTGAGTTGTTCTCACAAGAGAAATCCATGGCTTTGGCCTCTGTATCCTGGGATAAATGTGTGGCTCTCAACCAGGCAAACCTCCTCAGGGCCACAGTAAGCGCCATCCACCTGGCAGCAGTGTCACTGGCATCTACTGCCATGTGGAACTGGTACTTAGTGGCTTCTAGCCCAGACCTGGCTGTTTCAGTCCAGTCAGCTGCTAATCCTTCAGGGGCCTGTCTACCATGGCTGTCACGGACTGTCACGGATTGCCATAAAGTATTTTGATATTGGGCCGCATAAGCCAGGTAGATGACCTGTCTGATGGTCAAAGAGGCCGCCACGTAGCCCTTTTTAGCCATGCTATCTATCTTGCAAGAGTCTCTCTTAGGAGGGTGAGATGCTAAGGGCACTCTGGCCCTGTCACAAGCTGCAGCTTGCACTACCCCCTCATGGTCAGAGTGAGAAAACAAAAGCTTAGCTCCTGACCTATCAAGCTGATACCTTTTGTCAGCTTTCTTGTCTATGGGGGGAACTGAATTAGGAGTCTCTAAAACTTTTAAAACCTGTTTCTTGAGAGACTTGTTAATTGGCAACAACAGCCGTTTTGTGGGAGCCAGGCCCATCATATCTAAAAAATTCTACATCCTCATCTTATACCATTTCATTGGTAGTCAGATCCAGTGCGTCTACCATTTGCTTAACAAATGAGTAGTGCGAGGATCAGTCCTCCGGCAATCTGGGAGAGGAGTCGAATTCTTGGTCAGGGGACACCTCTGGTTCAATAGGTTCCTCATCATATTCCTCATGGACTGGTTCCTGAATAGAAGGAACTGATGGAAACAATGTGGGTATTAGCTGTGGAGCTGCAGACAGAACCACTGTTCTTACCGGTACCGGTTGAACTGGAACTGATAAAATTCCTTGACTAGCAGTGGTTTGCAAAGCCTGGAGAACTTGCAAGGCATCTGCAACTGCCTCAGCTGTGGGCATAGCTGACTTTGGTACAAAAGGCTCATTTGCTTTTTCAGCTGGAGGTTCTGTATGTTTTAGTTTGTGCTTCTTTTTAGCCAGAACCAGTTCACCAGCTGGATCCACGGTTCATTTTGTTTTTGATGGCTGTCCCTTATTAGAAGCAGTTGGTTCAGTTTCTTTGGGTCTATCTTTCTTTTGTAGTAGAAGGAGGTCTGGGTTGGTCAGAATCCTGATCCCCCAGAACCGTTGGAGAGGCCATCTTTTTCTTAAATCTTTCCAACCTTTTTTCAACTGTTTTTGGAAGAAAGGTTTTACAAATGTCACATTCGGCAATGAAGTGAGATTCACCTAGGCCAGCGGTTCTCAAATGGTGAGGCCAGCCTTCCTGGGGAGGCCCCAACCTGTTCCCGGGGAGGCTCAAGCAAGTCTGAAAAAGTAATGTATTTAAATTTTGAGTTTTATATATTTTGTGTGAAGGGATGAAGCAAACCGAAAGATGACAATAGTAGGCAAAATTTATGTATTTATTTACAAATCGGTGACAAGGGAAGATGAATGAGTCGAAGCTCAATTCAGGTGTACCGACGGAATGGTATGGAGTGGATACATTTCAAAAGGTAACTGCAAAGCAGTCAAGTAATACAAAATGAACCGTGCAAACAAATAGGAACAACAAACAAACAATGAATGGTGGTAACTGATCAATTTGAAGACTGATGGCAGAACAGCCCAAATACAAGGGTTGAGCATAGAAGTGCTACTTGCAATATAATCTATGAGAAGCTGCTTAAAAGCAGGGAAAGAGGGGGAGAGGCAAGCTATGTAGGAAGGTTATTCCAGGCAAGAGGAAACAGAAAGTAGTCTGACCTCACAAAGGTACTGCAACAAGGGATAACAATGGTTCAAGAATCAAAATAGTAAGTAGGCTGGCGCCTGTGGGGAGTACAGTAATCTAAATAACATTTATTTATTTTATAGTTTATTCAGACAACACCTTTGAGCACAGGTGCTCTTTTTCCAAAGGTTCCAGATCAGTATAAGACAAAGAACTGAATAAGAGTCAACTACTCAAAGGGGTTTCAATTTATTCATGGTGTACTGTGCAAAGTACAGTGTGCTGTTTTTATTTGGGGAGGCCCAAGATTATTTCAGTTTTTGGGGGAGGCTCAAAATCTTTTCTATGGATTTGGGGAGGCTTATTGTGATAAAGTCTGAGAACTATTGACCTAGGCAAAACAAACATAAATCGTGTTTGTCAGCCTTAGTGAATACCTCTCCACATATTGTACAGTTTTTAAAACCAGTGGAACCTGTTTTCTTTGGCCTCTCTGACATATTTAAACAACCCACAAAAAGGGTTTTAACTCGGATACTAATCGCAAGTTATATACAAAAAATATACAAACCCCAGTTCTTGCTAACCACTGAAGGTGAAGACAATCTGTTCCTAACCGGGAAAAAACACGATCTAGCAGAAATACACAAAAAGTAGTAGATCCAGGTTAAACATAGTCAATATAAAAAATAAAAAGTTAAATAAATTAAGATGAACACCGGTTCCTCAACGGTTTGTCACAACCGAAGAGGAACCGTGAAACTGAAGTAAAATATAAACTAAACTAGCATTAAACTATGCTAAAGAAGGAAAAGGCAGCAGATGAAATAAAATTAGAGAGTTTACTTGTTTTTTTCACAAAAAACAACAAATTTCAGTGACTTCTGAGGAGAGATCTCCAGGACGTCTTGACTAGGCAGGAAGAGAATGAAATATAGTAGTTACATAAGAACTTACTGTAACAGTAGAACTTCAAGAGAGGTTCCTGCAGTAGGTCTTCACAAGTAGGACTGTGCCCCCTGGCATCAGGACTGCATAGCAAAATTGTAGCTAGTAATCATCAGCGGGGACCAGTGACGTAGGTCAGTGTGACTATAAATAGGGGCGGCCCCCCACCCACCCTTCCTCCTGTTCTTCCACCGGAGACCTCTAAAGAGGAAGCAGAAAAAAGGAGTGGCAACTCCTGGTACCCTGAGCCCTGGATAAAACAAAGTCCTGGGAAGGGAATAGAGAGGAAAAAACACAGGAGCTGGGGGAAGGTGGGTGGGAAATTTAGACCTACTGCAGGAACCTCTCTCGAAGATCTACTGTTACGGTAAGTTCTTACGTAACTGCTATATCTTACTTCGAGAGGGTTCCTGCAGTAGGTCTTCACAAGTATCAATCAATCAAATCAATCACACATTATTTAACCAGGCATAACACCATTGAGCAAGCTCATTTTCAAAGTGGTCCTGGACATAATAAAACAAATCACAGGCAGTTACAAGGCAGGAAAGTAAACACTGTACATACGAGGAGCTAAGACAGGCCTATACAGCGAAGGACAAGACAATTAAATGCTAATTATAGCACACTAAACAAACAAGCAAAATAAATCAAAAACCTAGGATGGTTCGACCCTGGGCACTCACTAGGATATGTAGCCCAGTGGGTATTCTAGTATAAGACTTGGGAGGAGGAGGGTAGGGAGGGGAGGTATAGGAGACAAGGGGAGTTGGTGATGTTGGGCGGGGGTTGAGAGAAGAGGTTGCCAAATGCTGGGGCCCTACTACTAGGAAAGGTGGGAGCTGTGCATTTCTTAAGTGTCAGGAGATTCTTGAGGGTCACCAGGAGATTAAGGGTGCACTGGTCACCTATGACAGTTGCAGGTTTCCTTCAGGTACTCTGCTATCAGTGCTTTGAAGGTGAAAGGACTGGGGAAGGTTAAGAGCTTTAGAGATCTCTGCATAGTATTCCATATGGAAGGAAAGGGGAAATTAATTGCAGCTAAGCCATGAAGTGATCTTACTCTGGGTATATGAAAGCAGAATAAGGAGAAGCATCTCAAGCCGTATGACCCCTTGGCATGCTCAAAGAAGCTCATGATGTATGCTGGTATATTATCAGACAGAGCCCTGTAGAACCAGAGGATGGCATTTCTTTTCCTCCTTGTAGTAAGTGAGGACCATCCCATCTCTTGGTACAGCAGACAGTGATGGGTGCGAAAAGGCAGATTGAGGATGAACCTCAAGGCACGATGATAAAGAGTGTCAAGTTTACAGAGCACTGAAGGGGGGCAGTTGCTGTAGAGAAAGTCAGCGTAATCCAGTAAGGGCAGGAATATAGATTGCACTAGTCTCTTTCTGGCTTCCTTGGTGAGTAGATGCTTAATGCGGTAGAATATGCCTAAGCATTGTCTTAATTTTTTTGAGAGCTCGTTCAGGTGGCACAGAAAGTTAAGCTTATTGTCTAGCCAGAATCCTAGGCATTTAAAGGTATCAACAGTTTCCAGGGGTTCACCCAATAAAGTTAGAATCTTAAGGCTGCATGTTGCTCCCAGGGCGGCGTTCGGTGAGAGGATCATGGCTTTGGTCATTTTGGTGTTAAGCAAAAGCTTATGCTTCATAAGATTAAATTGGAGAGAGATAAAATCTCACTGTATATCCTCATGGGCCATGTCCAGAGAAGAGTTAGAGGTGTAGAGGACTGTATCATCTGCAAATAAGTGCACAGGTGTGAATCAAGGTTATTGATATAGATTGCAAATAAGATTGGGCCCAAAATACAGCATTGAAGGACACCTCATGGTAGTGTTTTTAGTGGAGACAGTTCTCCCAGAGCTTTGACTCGAAATCTGTTAGTAAGGTAGCTGGTGAACCATTTAATGGCAGTACTATCGAGACCCATGTTACTCAGTGCATTAAGCATAATGTTGTGATCCACAGTATTGAAAGCCTTACTAAGGTCAAGGAAGAGTGCAAACATGCTTCTTAGAGTCCAAAGCAATTTGACAGTCAGTGGTTACTTTAGCAAGGGCAGAAACTGTGCTATGTTTGGCTCTGAAGCCCGACTAAGCGGCATTTAGCAGTTTCTATGAATCCAGATGCTCCCTGATTTGGGTGTTAATGATTTTTTCTAGAAGTTTTGAAAGGGTGGATAGTATGGAAAGAGGCCGATAGTTATTCAGGTCACTAGGGTCCCCAGACTTGAACAAGGGGATGATGTGAGCAGTTTTCCACAGCAAGGGTAACGCACCCTGCATTAGGGAGGTGTTGAATAAGTGGACAATGGGGGCAGTCAGATAGTAATGGCCTAATTTTAGGAAGAAAGGTTCGATGAGGTCAGCACCAGCACTCTTTTTTGTATCCAATGACAGTAGGAGGTCCTCCACTTGCTTAAAGGATACAGGGCAGAAGCTAAAGGGGGAGGAGTAACTCTGGTTATTGTCGATGTTGGGGCTTGTGGCATCAATGGCATCCCTGTGCGGGCTGACCTTACTGATTGGAGAGATGTTGAAGGCCAGTCCCGCTGTGGCAAAGTGTTCATTGAGTTGTTCTAGCACATCTGCTCTATCCGTGAAAGTGGTTTCACTGGACACTAGGCGTTTCTACAGAGACACAAAAGGCAAGCCAATCAGCATCAGAGTGTGACTTTCTAGCTCTTTTCCACCAAAAGTCTCTATTCCTGTGGGCTTTCTTTAAGATGGGAGAGAACCAGCCAGGAGATTTTTTCTTGGACTTGATCAGCCTTAGGGAGCATGTTTGTCTATTAGACCCACTAAAAGGCTATGAAAGATGTTAAATGCCTCATTGAGGGAAGGGGCTAGGTAGAAGTCTTGCCATCTGATGTTGCCCAGGTCATTTGCGCAGGCAGAACTTTTTCAAGCACCTTTTTAACATATTTGGGGAGAGTGTCTGATGCAGGCAATGGCACAACGATCACTTAGGACACTGAAAAACACCCTGGCATGCAAAATGTTATGAGCTTTGTTAACTAACATGAGATCCAGAAGGGTGCTTCACTCAGGGTTTTTTCTGCTGGCTGCAAGGGTTATCTGTGCCAACCCACACGTATCACAAAAGTCCTTAAGCTTCTTGGAGCTCTCATCATTCCAATTTAGGTTGAAGTCTCCCATTAGAATGCACTCGGAGTTAGCCGTGTCAATTGGAATTTAAAGATGAGGTAGGAGGGCCATGCTACCAGAAGGTGGTTGATAACATGCAGCAATAAGGAGTACCTTTTCATTGGAAAGTGCCAGTTTTAGTGAGAGACATTCAAATTCTTTAGCCTTGGATGTACAATCAATGACAGTAACAGAGAATTTTCTCTTAACATAGATTACAACCCCCCCCGATGGTCTATCACACCAGTAGGTGATGTACCCCGGTATGTTGATAGTTTTGTCTGGGGTCAAGGGCGTAAGCCAGGATTCCGATATCATAAGGCAGTCAGGGGATGCATTTAATATCCATGTCTGAATCCGATCAAGCTTCTTAAGTAAACTACAAACATTGATATGAAGGAAGCTGATGCCCTTGTATTGGGAGAGGTCTGCAGGAGCGTCTAAAGAAGCAGGTGGGCCTGGATTTAGTTCGACATTTCCAGAGCAATGTAAGAGATGCAGTAGTAGTTTCCTGAGGCAATTTATTAACATACTGAATAAATGCTTATTACACCACTTGGCATGGGGAGGTTTTGAGGTGGCTGAGTTATGGGCACTAGGGTGGCCGGTTAAAAACAGAGCATACATGACTGTTTCAACCGGCAGGTTCAAAGGCATTCTATCATATTCGCTAGTCAAAGCCTGATGAAAAGGTATGCAGGGTGTAGAGGAAGTCGTCCCCAAAGTGAGGAGCCATATCCTGTTATGAGAGTGCATAACTGGGTATCCATCTAGAGGGGAGCACTGGTCTTGGTGCGATTGAGCAACTGGTGTTCAATATGGCATGTGGATTAACAGGATGAAGCAGCTGAACAAGAAAATGACCTCCTGTGGCGCCATTTAGGATGTTATATCCTGCTAAGAGGCAGAACTGGCAGGGATGTCAGAATCTGTGAGGAAGGAGCTAATAGAAGGAGGCAGAGCTAGTTAGGGGTGGAGGTTTTCTTTAGGTGAGCCGACCAATGGTAGGGCTAAGGGGTTGGCTTAGCTCTTGAGGAAAGAGCATTTAACAGACGCCGGGGTCAGAGTGGGCGGTGTGGGACAAAAAACAGGTCTGAATTTAGAGTGAGCAGCAAGGTGCCAGGAGAGAGGGGAAAAGAAAAGTTGTGGAGAGCAGTAATCTCCTAGTGGCCAATCCCAGGAAAAGTATGGGCAGCAGCCAATCATCGGAGTCCAGGTGTGTCTTCAGCCAATCAGGGCCACAAAGCTATTTCCCGTAGCTGTCTGGTTGCTTATCTGGCTTGCTGAGCTTGGCGGCGGCCAGGTGAAGGGTGTGTGGCCAGCTGGCTTCTCCAGCCACAGCTGCAGGAGCATGGATGCCGTCTGTCTGAGCAAGAGCTCCCTCATCTGCAAGAAGCAGAGTCGGAGGTTTGGATTAAGGGCAGGCAGGATAATGGGAATGCAAAGAGCTAAATTGGGGGGCAGGGGGAGTGCAGGTAGGAGCAAAGAATAATATAGAAAACAGGCTGGGTGGGGGAGGCGGGCAGGTATCCAGATGGCAATGCTCATTAGAAGCGGCGCCGCTTTAGCCCAAGGAGGGGTAAAATAAAGAGTACAGGTTGGGGGAGAGAGAGGTCTGATAGGGAGGTTTGGAAAAACAAAGACAAATAGCAGGGTTTGAGAGCAGGACTGCACAAATGAAAACTGGAACAATACAAAATGTTATCAGTTTGCAATCCTTAACAATATCCCCAACTGAATAGGCTGCATACACAACAGTAATATCCCCCACAGTAAAATTTATCACATCAATTCAGTAAACAGGTTTGAATTTAGAGCAAGCGGCAAAGTGCCAGGAAAGAGGGGAAAAAGAAGAAAAGCCGTGGAGAGCAGTAATCTCCTGGTGGCCAATCCCAGGAAAAGCCGTACAGGCAGCAGCCAATCGGCGGAGTATCGGTGTGTCTTTAGCCAATCAAGGTCCCAAAGCTATTTCCTGTAGCTGTCTGGTTGCTTACCCAGCTTGCTGAGCTTGGCAGCTGGCAGGTGAAGGGTGCATGCCCGGCTGGCTTCTCCAGCCACGGCCGCAGAAGCATGAATGGCATCTGCCCGATCAAGGGCTCCCTCAGCCAGCTTGGTGGTGGGCAGGTGAAGGGCATGTGGCCGGCTGGCTTCTCCAGCCATGGCCGCAGAAGCATGGATGGCGTCAGCCTGATCAAGGGCTCCCTCAGCCAGCTTGCTGACCTTGACAGCCAGCAGGTGAAGGGCGCGTGGCCAGCTGGCTTCTCCAGCCACGGCCGTGGGAGTAAGGATGGCGTCTGCCTGATCAAGGGCTCCCTCAGCCAGCTTGCTGAGCTTGGCGGCAGGCAGGTGAAGGGCACACGGCTGGCTTCTCCACCTGCGGCTGCAGGAGTGTGGATGGCGTCTACCCTATCAAGGACTCCCTCAGCTGCTCAGTAGGACTGAATACCAAGCAATCAACTAAAAAAGGAGGAGTCAGAGATGAGGTTCAGGGAAGAGGAACTGTCTGCCGACTATGGGTCACTCAGGACAGAAGTCCATGCAGGACTGCTAGACCAAAGCCAGCCCTGTGCCAAGAAGCAATGTCCAGACTGTAATGTTTCATGAAAGTATGGATGGAGGGCCAAGTGGCTGCTGCACATATATATCCATGCAGTGGACACATTCCTAAAAAAGGCAGTGGAAGTGACCACTCCTCTAGTTGAGTGGCCCTTCACCATCCCCGGAAGGGGCTTTTTGTACTTCTGGTAAATGTAGTGAATACAATTAGCCAGCCACCTACACAGAGTCTGTTTTGAAACAGGCTCCCCCTGGCAGATAGATGCAAAGGTTACAAAACATTGTTTCGATGTGCGAACCTCCTTAGTCCTTGAGACGTAATATTTCAGAATCCTGTGCATGTCAAAGGTGTGCAGGAGATGCTCCCCCCCCCCCCCCGCTGGGAGTGGTCAGGGTAAAATACCTGCAGTTCAACATTCTGGTTTAGAGTGAGTTCCCGAAACCACCTTCAGAGAAAAGAAAGATTAGTCCGCAGAGCCACCAGGTCTCTGTGGAAAATCAAGTAAGACTCTCTACAAACTAGAGCATGAAGCTCTCAAATTCTTCAAACTGAAGGGATAGCAACTAAAAAGAGCATTTTCCACACCAAAACACACATATCACTACTTGCTGCCAGCTCAAAAGGGGGAAAAGTAAGTTTTTCTAAAATAAAATTAAGATCCCGGGGGGGAGCAAGATTCCAGACCGGAGGTTTGAGGTGAAGGATCCCCTTCAAAAAAGTTCAGGAACCCTCTTGCTGAGCCAGGGTTTTGCCCTCCACCGGAAGGTGGTAGGCTGAAACCGCAGAGAGATGGACCTTCACAGAGGAATACCTGAGGCCCAGCTCTGACAGGTGCAAGAGGTACTCTAAGACCTGGGAAGCTGAGCAAGAAAAAGGGTCTAGGCCTTTAGCTGTGGCCCAGATTCAAAATCTCTTCCACTTCATGGCATACGTGGGTCTAGTGGAGGGTTTTCTGGCCTTCACTAAGACCTGAGCAACTCGAGAAGAGACACCATAGTGAAAAACCACTATGTCCACAGGTGCCATGCATGAAGGTGGAGCGATTTGAGGCTCGGGTGTACCAGGGTGCCCCAAGATTAAAAATTGCAGGTGACTGAAGCTGTTTAACTGCGATGTCTGAAGATTCAGTTTGATAGCAGGAAAGCACTGGAGGACAGGGAACCGTCCCTATTTATAGTCACGCTGATGTCCATCACCTAGCGTGGTCCCTGCTGATGACTGCTAGCTACAATTTTGCCGTGCTGTCCTGACGCCAGGTGGCACAGTCCTACTTGTGAAGACCTACTGCAGGAACCCTCTCAAAGTAAGATCCGAGCATTATAGAATGCAGCAGTTGGTAAGGGCAGCAGTCTGAATGGTGGAATGAGCCAATGAGTGTTCCATCATTTGCATAAGTTCCATTTGCCAGGAAGTTCAACACTAGAGGCTGACTGCAAGAGTTAAGCATATTGAAAAATTCCTGGGGTTGGAAGAGATTTACTACAAATAATATACTGGCATAAATGGCCCCAGTTATATTTAAAGAAATCAATAGAAAAACAAATTCCAATTATTTTGGTGGACAAAGTTAAATTAATGGACAAAGCCAAATTTAACACGCAAGAGTTGTATTGTGTATGTGTGTGTGTGTGTGTGTGGGGATTCCTCACCAAAAGGCAAAAGTAAAAAAGGGGGGGACCCTAGTGATATTGAATAAATATTACATTAAAACACAAGAAAAATGAGTAAAAGGAAGTACGTGGAGAAAAGGGAGTACAGGGGTTTGGAAGGAGAGAGGTGACATGATCGAAACATTCAAACACCTTAAGGGCATTAACAAGGTGAAAGAGTCTAACATGTTTCAATATAAGAAAAATAGCAGGACAAGAGGACACAGTATGAGATTAGAGGGAGGCCGATTAAGGTGTAATGTGAGGAAGAAAAAATTACTCACCTTAGTAATTGCTTTTCTTCTCATGGAGTCTTGCTATATTATAACATTAGCAGTCAGCCACTGCAGCTGAACTGCCCCGAGAGAAGGAGTTAACTCCAGAGGATCTGAGTTTCTACAGCTGAGGGCGCTGTGCTCTAAAGTTTCATCTGGCAAGTTTCAAATGAAACTGTCAGATCTTTATGAAGCTAACATCAAAGAACAGAAAGTCTGTGTGGAAAAAACTACACTAGCCCATGGCTACCTACTAGTAGTAGTAACAACAATATAAACAACAAAGAGAACACCCAGAACCATAATAACAAAATTGATGGTATTATGGTTCGCTTTACTCACCCTTGACAAGCACATTATGAACCCCCTTCCCCCAAGACTCAAGTCCAGGAAGGGGCAACATAAATTACCTAAATGAAAGCAACCGATCCCTAACCCAAAGGAAAGAGGGTAAAGGATAACTACAATGGTGGCATGACACAGTGCTTGCACTAATTCGCCACCCCTACCCAAGTAGAGGTTCTGAGAGGGGCAGGAGGGAGGTGGTTATAATATATAAGACTCCATGAGAAGAAAAGCAATTACTAAGGTGAGTAATTTTTCTTCAAACACCATGAAGTCTTGCTATTATAACATTAGCAGATTACACAGCAGTACTCTCCATGGAGGAGGGTCAGAACCTACTTAGAAATAGGCTCTGAAGCACAGCTGTGCTAAACTGAGCATCTCCTGACTGGACATCCAGGGAATAATGCTTGGTAAAGGTGTGAACTGTCTTCCAGGTAGCAGCTTGACAAATCTCCAGAATGGGAATGTCCCTAGCAGCGCTAGAGACGCAGCTGTACCCCTGGAGGAGGGCCTCAATCCTGAGGGGGTACTCTACCTAGTTTCTGATAACAGAATTGGATACAAGAAACAATCCACCTTGCAATTGTTCTCTTAGTGGCAGGTTTTCCTTTGCCAACCTTGCCATAGGTAAGAAACAGTTGGAGGGATTCAATGACCTCTGGTGCGCTCTAAATAGTAGCTTAAGGCTCTTTTGACATCCAAGCTGTGCAGTCTCCTCTCACCTGAGGAAGAATGCTCAGTGAAAAATACTGGGAGAGAGATAGATTGATTCAGGTGGAAATCAGAAACCACCTTAGGCAAAACTCTCTATTAGTCCTAAGGACTACCTTATCTCTGTGGAAAGAGATAAAATTTCTTCCACTGACAGGGCCTGTAACTCACTTGCGCGCCTGGCAGAGGTGATAGCCATTAGAAAACGCGTTTTCCGTTAAATACTGAGCTCTGCTGAAGACAGCGGCTCAAAGGGTTGCATTAACTGAGCAATGCAAATATTCAGGTCCCAGGAGCTGGTTCCTTAGAAGGAGGGTTAGTATAGAAGTAACCCTTTAAAAAACTTGGAGAACACAGGGTGAGAAGAAAGGAGGCAGGCTTCCTGCTGACACAAAAGCAGAGACAGCTGCCAGATGAACCTTCAGGGTAGCTGGTCTAAGGCCCAGGGAATTCAGATGGACCAAATATTCCAGAAGAATGGAAGATCAGCAGATTCTGGGAGAATCTGCCTCTCAGAGCACCAGATGGAAAACCTCTTCCACTTAGAATATAAGTGGTTCCAGTGGAAGGCTCTAGAAGCCTTTTAAATATCCATGACACCTTGGAGAAAGGTGTAAGTCAGCCCCTAGCTCCTCAAGAGCCAAGCCTTGAGGTGGAGGGATTTGAGGTCCGATACCACACTCTCCCTGTGCACAGGCCAGTAAGTCGTGACTCTGAGTAGGCTCAGGGCAGGGTGGACTGCCAAGGACAGAAGCAGAGGGTACCAGGGCTTGTCTGCCTAATCTGGGGCAATCAGAATCACTCTGCAAGGCTGAGATCTGATTTTACTAGTACCCTGAAAAGAAGAGGGAAGGCATACAGGAACTCCCTTTCCAGTCCAACAGAAAGCGCCCAGAGGGACTGAGCCCAGTACTGGAGGCCTGCAACAGAAAAGAGGAAGTTGATGGTTGTCTGGGCTGCAAAGATCTATCTGAGGAGTGCCCCATCTGGCAAAGACGGACCCCAGCACTTGTGGATTCAGAGCCCATTCGTGATGGCCCTGAGAAATTCTGCTGAGGGCCCGCCAGGACATTGTCCTTCCCTAGGAGGTGAACCGCCATCAGGGAGGTGTTCAGGAGTAGGCCAGAGACCATAACTTCATTGCTTCGCACAAGGCTGAAGACCGAGTGCCCCTTGTTTGTTGATGTACCACATTGTGGTGGTATTGTCTGTCCTGACTTGAACCACTTTGTTCTGGACAGAATCTGAAAACACCAAGAGCTAAAAGACAGCTCTGAGTTCCAACAGATTGATGTGGAGCAGAGATTCCTGAGGAGACCACACCCCTGGGTGGCAAGATCGCCAGGTGAGCCCCCACCCTAACAGGGAGGCATCCATGGTGAGGGTGAGGGAGTGAGAAATGGAATGAAGGAACCCCTGTCTTAAATTGCTCTGGACCTGCCACCAGTGGAGGGCTAGGATCAGAGTTTGAGTAACTGGAACCAGCTTGTAGGGGTCCTTCCTTTGAGACCAATAGGCCCTCAAATGGAACTGAATGCCCTCATCTGAATCTTGCTCCTGCACGACAGCTGTGGAAGCAGCCATGTGCCCAAGGAGTTGCAGAAATGCCTTGCTGGTCGAGAGACCCGAGGGTAAAGGAGGATGCCAGGGCGATGAGTCTGTCCACCCTTTCCGAGGGAAGAAAAGCCCTGGCTAACCTTTGTGTTCAATTCTGCGCCTATGAAAGTTAGGACCTGAACCGGTTCCAGAACTGACTTTGGTAAGTTTAGCAGAATCCCAGGTAAGTGAGAAGCTGCTGGGTGACTTGCAAATGGGTTTTACCTGTCCTGGAGACTGACCCACAATGAGCCAGTCGTCCAGGTAGGGAAACACAGCAACCCCTTGCCTTCTAAGTGAGCCACTACTACAGCGAGACATTTTGTGAATACCCTTGATGCAGAGGTCAGGCCAAGGGCATTGCCTGAACTGGTAGTGGCCTGAGGGCAGTTCGAACCTGAGGTACTTTCGGTGAGAAGGCCTGATCAGAACATGAAAATAGGCATCCTTGAGGTCCAGGGAAGCTAGCCAGTCCTGGTTTTAGGGAAGGCAATATCATTGCCAGAGTCAACATTTTGAACTTTGGTTTCAAAAGATGCTTGTTCAGGTACTCAAATCTAGAATGGGCCTCCATTCTCCTGTCTTTTTGGGGTAAGAAAGTATCTTGAATAAAGCCCCTTGCCCTGATGGCAAGGAGGAACCTTTCCACTGCTTTGCAGTCCAGAAGAGAAGAAACCTCTGCTTCCAAAGCAAGGGCTTCTGAAGGATTTGCAGGTGGAAATGTCTGGCCTCATCTTTGGAAAGTGTTTGAAGCTGAGAATCAGACCCTGGCTCTATTACCTCCAGAACCCATCTGTCCTAGAGTTAGGGACAGCCAGTTCGGCTGAAATAGGCCAACCTGCCCCCACTGGTACAGGAGAATCGCCCAGGGTGCCTGCTTAGCAGCAGCCTTAGGCTGAGGGGAGGGGACGGTCTACTTGTGCCTCGCTCACCCCTCGCTCTCTGAAGAAACCCTCTGGTGACAGCAGAGGAGGCTTGAAATTGGAAAAGGCCTGGAAAAGGCCTGCCCTCACCTCTGGGAGCATGCCTCTTGTGGCATGGCATGCTTTCTCCTTAGCCTGGGCACTTTGTAGGTAGTTCTGTATTCATCCATCTTTTTCATAGTTTTCTGTTTGTTCCCCAAACAGAGAATTTCCCACTACAGGAAAATCCATAGCCTTTGACTGGGTATCTTGGGACAGATTAGTGCATCTGAGCCATGCCAACCTAGGAAAGCTACAGAAGTGGCCATGACCCTAGAGGAAACATCATTAACATCAACAGCAGTATGAAATTGAACTTTAGAGGCTTCAATGCCATCAGCAGCCACCTGTTCCAACTCACTAGCCAGCTGGCCATGGGCCTGCTTGGCTAACTGCAATACTGTGTCCCACCTAGATTTCTGATATCTAGCTACAGTGCCATATAATTTGCCTGCCTGAGTCCCAAAGAAGCTGCCATATACTGTTTCTTCACCATGGCATCAATCTTCCTGGAACTTTATCAGGAGGATGAGGCCAGAGGAATATTAGCCTTGTCACAGGCTGCAGCTTGTACCACACCTCACATGACTACACTGTTCAGTAAGGAAGTCTGTATCCGAGCCTGACAAAGTATACTTTCTGTCCATTTTTATCTACAGGAGGGACAGAATGAGGATTTTTAAAATCTTTGTTGTTTGCTTCCTAAATGACTTATGCAAAGGAATAGACAACCTCCTAGACTCTGGAATATCCATCATTTCCACATAATCAGGCTCTCTTGCTCATCCACAGCCTCCTAAAGGAAGCTGGAGGGTTTCTGCAACCTTTTTGTAAAAATAAAGAAAGAAGGGGACTCAGACAGAATAGGAGGAGATTCTAAAGGTCTGTCTGGAGAAATGTCCGTTCAATGGGCACGTCCAGACCCCCCCAGCCACACATATTGATCAAATTCCTCCTCCCCCTCCTGTGGTTCATAAAAATCCTCAACTTCAAAATCCTGAACCACTGGGACTGAACGAACCAACCTTTTACCAACTGTTGGTGGTTCTACAGATCCCTGAGACAGTGACTGGACAATCTGAATGGCTTTAGCCATCTCTGCAGCAGTTGGAGACAATTTTGGACCCCAAACCTACTGGTTTCCTTGTCTTTACTCTGGACTGGTCTGCCTGAACCAGCCTTCCTTTGCCTGAGGAAGTCTCGCCCCTGGTCAGAGGGCACTCTCTGGTCCAGTGGGTACTGGACCGGCTGGCCATCCGGTCAGCGGACTTTTTGGCCTCTCGCCCTGAGCCGCCCAATCTCTTTCCAGGGTGGCTGCAGGGAAATTTTACACACCTGGCAGTCTGACAGGAGGTGGTCAGCCCCAGACAATAAACACAGTGGTGTGTGGGTCAGCCTTGCAAAGGCCTCCCACAGACATCACAGTGTTGAAACCCAGTGGGCCCAGTTTTTCTTTTGGTTTCTCAGACATAATGCCAGCCTAACCAAAACTTGCCCTTTTGATGGCAGTAAGGCAAGACACCTTATCGGTTCCTAACCGTGTCACGGGTATTTGAAAAAACATTATAATTTGTTTTTTTAGAACCGATAAGAACCTGAACCGTACTCTAAAACCCACTGTACACTTTTAAAATGTAGAAATAATGAAACCAATCGGTTCAAAACCGAACCGATAATTAATTTTCCACACAGACTTAAAATTTAGTACTTACAGTTACCAGATAGAGCTTTAAACCGAAATGCGGTAAAATAATGACTTTGCTGGTTCAAATGAACTGAAAAATACTCGCTTGAACCGAGAATGAACCGAGCTGAAGGAGCTGATCTCCGAGCGACTGTTCAGTGAAGCGGAGTAAAGAATCTGACAGTTTCATTTGAAACTGCCAGATAGAGTTTGGGCACAGCCCTCAAGCTATGAACTCAGATCCTCTGAGTTAACTCTTCCTCTCCGGGCAGTTCAGCTGCAGTGGCTGACTGCTAATGTTATAATATAGCAAGACTTCATGGTGTTTGAAGTTCTTTTCACAGAAAGGGTGGTGGATGCACGGAATGGCCTACCTCAGGAAGTGGTGGATATGAACACAATGCAGGGCTTCAAACAGGCATGGGATAAACATAAGGGAGCATACAGATCAGTATGAATAGATAGGCCATTGACAGAGCAAAGGCCAATGGCACATTCAAAAGGCAGAAAAAGAAATGAGCAGACTGGATGGGCCTTGAGGTCCTTATCTGCCGTCAACTTCTATGCTTCTATGTTTGGGGGGGGTGAGAAAAAAATTAGGAAGCAGTAGTAAAGTAAACGGCTAAGAGAAAAAACGGTGCTAAATTAAGTAAATGCTGGGGTTGTCCACAAGCAGGGTGTAAAATCTACTTCATAATTAGGTCCTGTAGGAATTCCAGGATTCAAGGTCACAATCCATTTTGTTTCTTTTTGTAATAACATACGTAGCCTATTACCTCCTCTGAGGTGGCTTGCCATATGTGCCAGGGCCATGTACTTAAGGCCATCAAGTTTTGAATTATGATGTTCAAAATAATGTGCACCCAGGGCATTAGTCTGATTGCCATTTAGGATAGCCTTAAGGTGTTTCCGAATTCTTACTTTTACAGGTCTTGTTGGCTACAGGAACACCAACAAATGAGCACCAGAAAGGGAGAGGTACATGTCCTGAACTGGGTAGCTTGGACTGATTTACTGTATTTTCTGCAGTGAAACCTTTCCCCATGTGTACATGCTTGCAAGTGTTGCATCTGCCATCTTTGAAGAAAAAAAAAATGGTTTCTCGGTTAATCATTTGAACCTTCTGTTTGAGTTTCAGTGGCCACAAAATGTCTCTGTTAGCATCTTCCCTTTTCTGCAGGTCACACACGGTTTAGGGGCTATATTTTGTTTAAGAACATGATCTGTTAATAGTATCGGTCAATGTTTATGGACAATGTTGCCCACTTGGCCTGCCATAGGATTAAATTCTGCAACAAATGTGATCATAGAATCAGATTGTATTGTCTGTGGGTTTCTCAGTTTTTTGGGGGGGATAAGTAACTTCCCCTTTTTTAAATTACAGACTTTATCAAATGTTTCATTTAACTCACCCAAGTCATAACCTCGGAGAACAAATCTATTAATCAATTCTGATCCCTGCTTATAAAATGTTTCATTCTCGGGAACAATTACATTGTAATTTCAGCAATTCTCCATATGGAAATGACAAGATCAGATGTCATGGATGTACATTTTTAGCACAATGTAGTGAACCCATAGCTGTTTATTTGCAGTAACCCACTGTCAGAACTAACAACCCTGGTGTTCCAGTCAGTTGAAGGTCTAAACATTAAACTTGATTTGGGTTAGTTTCATAGGTAAATCTCAGGTTACAATTGTTATTGATGTAAGTAAAAAAAAAAAGACAGTATATCATCCACACCTTTATCACATGCAACAAACACGTCATCTATAAAATGGAACCACAAAACTAGGTGGTTCAGAAACTGATTAGTCTTTCTATTAAAGATGTACTTATTTTCCCACAAGCTCATAAAAAGGTCTGCATGCGAGGGGGCAAATGGCACCCCACAACAGTGCCACATTTCTGAAGAAAAAAAATCCTTATCAAACATAAAATAGTTGTGTGTTAGACAAAACTCCAAAGAGTTGAGGATAAATTGCTTAGAAATCTGAGTACTGGATTGAAAGTAATATTCAATGGCTTCTTTATACTTATTTATTTAAACAGGAATATGGAGACTGATTTTATTGCAATCATATCGTTATTGTTGTTGTATGTTATATGTATGTATTTTTAATTATTTGTACAGTGCTTTGGTTTTGAAAAGCGCTTAAAAAATACATTTTTACTTACTTACTTACTTACTAAGTCATCCGAATGTTTAACAGAAGTGTAAAGACTGGACACATCGATTGTAATCCAACTGTAGTTTACATCCCAAAAAAAGTTGATTCTTCATCAGTCTATGCTGTATCTTAAGTATAATTTCAATTTAAAAACCTCTGGTTGTAAAAAAAACTGTCAATGAAGGTAGCCATATTCTGAGTCAGTGAACCCACTCCTGAAATAATGGGATGATCCAGTGGATTTAACAAATCTTTATGGGTCTTTGGTAAACTGTAAAATGTGGGTATAACTGAGTAATCTCCCTTCAAAAATTCAGCTTCTTTTGTTGTAATCCACCCACAATGTAGAGCTCTGTTCGTTCAGGCACAGGTCAGGAAGCAACTATTTACAAAGGCAGTTCAAACAAAGAAAACAAAGTCCTGCATCTCAGGGTATCTCTAATTCTAAGTTTCAATCTCTCCAGCAAAAATACTGCTACTCTTTTTACAAGTCTTTGCCTGGGAACTGATTATGAGACATCCTGTTTCTCACAAAATGTTCTTGTCAGTTTCTTTGCAGGTGCAACAAATAGAATATGGTGAAACAGAAATGACCTCTTGTTGACAGCTCTGCAAATAGTTTTCAAACAAGCCTGAGAGGAGCTCAAACTGTATCTCCAGTTAATCCCTTGAGTTCCAAACAGCTTTGTGCAATCATTTCAACTGTACAACTATATACGTCTTCAAACCAAGGAATCCCAGTATCACTTACAATTTCACACAAAGATTTACATATATTTTTTATAACCACAGATTCGCAGGGTGGAAGAAAAGACAGAAACAGCAAGTGAAGGCAGAGAGATAGCGAGAGGCGGAGAAATCACAAGATCACAGAGCACAGTTCCTAGGTCTCACGAGAACATCTGGTTGCGCAACTAGACAGATAAGAGACAGAAAAGGAGAGGATTGAACAGATCCTTGCGTTTAACTTTTTCTGCATAACAAATGGGACACAGCCTTATTCAGCCCTGTCACAAGACCAATCTACAAAATCAAATAACTCCCTCTGGAAACGAGATGTGGGGGTCACTGGGTAATTTTATGTAACTATCACTGACATTCAAAAGATCATATATTTTAGAGACATAGGGCTCGATTTTCAAAACCTGTGAATGCTGCAAGCACCTGGTGCGCCGATCATTTGGCACACGTGACTTGTAGCATTCTCTTGGCCAGCGATTGGGATTTTCAATCTAGAGTGCCAAATGCTGCAAGTTAGACCAACTTTTCCCCTGGTCTGACTTGCACCATTTGGGAGACCCTTTTTATGTGGCTTGCATCAAATCTTTGGCACTAGCTGCTGTAAACTGAGGAAACTGTCTCAAGTGCACCTGTTGTACTAAAATTGGGTATAGTTGCATGAAAGGAATTTGGCACAGCTGTGCCAAGAAACTGGTGACATGCAGGGCTTGACGCAAGCCCTCTGTCACCCTCTGAAAATCGAGACCATAATCTTTCTCATGCATCATTACAATATTGCCTCTTTTGTCAGAGCTATTAAAAATGATCACTTCAAGCTCTCCAGTTCTTTTAATGATATAAACTAATTATTGGTCACATTTTTTATTAATACATGTATTAGAACTAGTAAACAACTGGTCAACCTCATTTAGAAGTTGTTTAAAGTCACAATAACTGGATTAAAGACAGAGGACAAAACAAGTACTTGGGCCTAGACTCAGACACTTTAAACAGAGCCCATGGCAGTATGCCTCTGCCAGAGGTGGAAAAATTTAAAAAATAGTTTTGAGCCTTTGATCTTCCAGGTCTCTGACATGCCAAAATAGAGAGATCCTAGTAAAAATCTAAACAATTAACAAACACAATATACTGTAGTAAGAAAAGGGGGAGTCTCACCTCAAAAACTGCTCCAAAAGTTAATTTGCAGTTTCCTATAACAGGAATTGATTAAGGTGAAAGATCACAAGAAGAAATGCATAGTGAAAGTGCTGTTTCCTGAACTGTAAAACGAGGTAAAATGAAAACCACTATTAAAATCTAAAGGCTAGTTGTAAAATTTTTTAAACAGAAGCCGCAAAAAAAAAAAATAAAAATAAATGGTAGCCGGTAGAGTAATCCCCAGTTCCTGGGAATCAAAACAGGAACTGGAGAAACCTGAAAAGTTAACATTTTACTCTCTTAGTAATGCAGTGTAATCCAATTACTACTGAACAACATTAAAATATTTTTATAAACTTTTGAAAATAAAATTGGTTGGAGACCAAGCAATACCAGAGCTAGCGTCTGGGGGTGACTGCTCTCTCTCCAGACAGAGAAACTAATCTGGTTATCTGCTAGAGTGGAGCTGCAGAGTTTGAAAACAGTATTCTAAATTCAGGAATTAGAATAGGGGCCTCTGTCACTATGGAGATAAATGCATATAGCGTAAACATTAAGTGAGGGATTCCTGGGGTTAGAAACAGGGTCTTCCTGGACATTTCACAAATTAAAATATACAAGGCCTCCCTGGTTGCCCTTAGACAATCCTCCCTATCCTATCCCCTGTAACTCCCCTTGTATTTTGTACAGAATTTTATTGAATAGCCTTCCACTATGAAACTATGATGATTCATACTGCTGACAGTGATAGCAAAGAGAACCATAAGTTGATTTTATAAAATGGGTAGGAAAAAATCCTACCTCCTGATTGGTTGAGAAGATTCTGAAGCCATAGGTCTCAGGTAAAGAAACCAATGGCCTTGCACTTTTTCAGGTAATCAGGATGCAGCAAACCAAGATATTAATGCCTCTAGAACATTTTTCAAGAAGAATTTGTGGCAGCCATGCTTGTAAAGTAAAAGAAATATCTGCCTTTATTTTACAAGCTATATTATTTTACAAGCTATATGCATCATTTTTTTTCTTTACATCAACTCCCTCGCACACACTTAACCCACAGCACACAGTAAAAACTAATCAAAATGTTTCTTTTTATGGTATTTTTTATTCTACCTTTAGTTCAAAGGCCTGCTCTCCTGGTGCTACAACCACTGATCCTGCTGTTAGCTTGGATCTTGCTCCTGCACCACAGTGGCACCTGTACTCTGCCATCGCCTTCAACAACCCCGATAAACAGCATGCAGAATGGAGTGAGAGAGAGACAGATTAACATGAGAGACTGAATGAAATGGCATAGACAGCGGTTCACTCATGATGCCTTGCTCCCGCCAGTCCCACTACGCTGCTTCTCTCTCTCACCCTCAGAGACAAAGTGTTTCTTTCTCTCTTGCTCTCGGACAAGGATTGCTTTCACACTGAGATGGGGAAGGGCTTAGTACCATACTGCTGTCTCCAGCGTTTCTCTGATATACAAACAGCACACAAAAGAGAGTCTGAGAAAGTGACTGACATGAGGGAGCAAATGGTAGCTCGATCGATCAAAGCAGAAGCTGGGCTGTCAGTGCAGGGATAGCACTATTGCTCTTGACACCACAGACCCATGTTTGGGAAAGAGTATGGGTCATCAGGGACCAGCGGGGGGAAAAGGATCAAGCAACCCAGAGGACGCTCTCCTCTTCTGGGGAGGGAGGGCAACAAACTCTGCTGCGATACTGCCACCTGGGCGACCACAAGCAGCAGTACAGCTGGAAAGGCTCATGGGTGGAAAGAAGTCAGTGGGCACTGCACCATGCATGCTTGGCGCACCCTTTTTGGTGTCCTGGGGAACCAAGAAGTAAATAAGGAAAAGTAGGCCTGGCAGCTAGATGAAGGTGACCTCACCTGCAAGCCCTACACCTTCCTCCTTGGGCCATGCCTCCTCAAACCAGATCCGTGTACAGCAGAGCTGGTGGCGTGGGGGGAAGAATCCTGCCAGAAGGGGAAAGCTCTGGAGGAACACAGAAAGGCAGATATATCTCAATGTACACAAAGGTGATGAGGCCGGGGTGAAGCACAGCAAGATGGGAGCCAATCAGAGTGGGGGGATTGAACAAACCAGGATTTAAGGTATTAAAAAAAAAGGGGCTGAGACAGTGGTTCATTCATGACACTGCACAACCAGTCCCACTATACTGCTTTACTTTAATCAGAGTGTGTGTCTAGTGTTTCTTCCACTTGATCTCTGTATCTCAGTCAGGCAAGAGTCGTATTTACACTAGGGCGGGAGAGTGGACTTAGTAATGTACAGGGATAGGTGAGAGAAGGACCTTGGTGTCTCAGTACCACACTGGGAAGAATGAAAATGGGACTTGCTGGTGCTGGAATGAGACGCTTTTCAAGAGGAAATTTTTTTTTTTTTTTTTTTAATTTTGAAGTTAAAAAAATGTAGAATCTAAATTTGTTTTATACTTGCATTAAAAAAAAAACATTGACAGTTATGTCAATTTTTTTATAAGTGCAATAAGACACTCCAGGGGTGGGTTTCCTTTCCTGAGCCACAGTTCAAGGTGATTAAAGCACAGCACATGCCTGTGGTTCAGGAAAAGAAACCCACACCATATTGTGGCTTGTTGCTTACATATCGGCACTCATCATGTGTGCCCACCCAATCAGACTCGTACCTAAAGGCATACAATAAAGATACGATCATTACAATAGTAAAATGTGATCCAACACCTGCATTAGTTGTGAAGTAATTTTTGTACAAGATATAAACTGCTGCAAAAATAATCCAATTGCTCCATTTACCCATGCAATTACATTGAAGGAAGAGGCCAGATATTTTAAGTTAGTGCCGTGGTACCAGGTTTATTGCTGCATTAACCTAACTTTGTGCACCGGACAAGCAGCTAGCATGCTCATTGCCATATTCAAAGGCACAGTGAGTGCAGCGCTAAACTAGTAACACAGGAGCGCCAATGTCTACCAGGGACACATGTAAATCAGGGGTGCCTTCACGCATATAGTGCGCACTGGCATATTTGGGTGGTTTTGGAAACGTTAGCAGGTTGCTGGGATAACAAAGAATCTGGGGTGTCATCGTTGACTGCAAGCTGATCACTGAGTATCAGTATCTGTACACTGCGGTGGCTTTTCTTATCTAATATCGTCTGTGTTGCATATAGGTTGGATTACTGCAACACTATACTTGGGGTACTCTGGAGGGTTGATGCATTACATCTAGCTGGCTCATAATGCTGCATCTTAGCTGACTACTGGGACCCAGTCAGTGCATATCATGTTGGTTCTGTGTAACCAGTACTGGCTGCCAGTGTAGTGGCACCTTACCTTTAAGATAGGCTTGCTGACATCCAAGGCCCTACATGGTTTCAGGTCTGGCTACCTGAAAGATTAACTGTATTTACAGTATATGCCAGTCTGCCCTCTTTGCTCCACTGAGGTGGGCCCACTGGTTGTCTCCCACCCCCCAAGTTGAGGTCTTCAGGGATAAAGCTTTCATGGTAGCTGGCCTGTTGTTCTGTAACACCTTACCTGCTTCTGTATGTTAATCCCCCTGGATAAAGGCCTTTAAGAAGGGTGCTGAAGTCCTCCCATTTTGAATTAGTTGATAGTAACTACCTGTAAAAATGTGTGATGTGTTTTATTTTTAAAATCGGTTTATGTTTCATTCTACAGTACATGTTTTACTGTGCTTTGTTATGCACTCCGATTATTCAGGACAGAGCACCAATAAATAAAATTTGACTTGCCAACAGCGGTTCCAAAACCATAGTTTTATAAAGGCACCCCTACCCCAAGTAGGTATCTCTGGTGCCTCTATTAAAAAAAAAAAAAAAAAAAAACACACACCTGGCAGTCTAGTGCCCCACCCCCTCCAACTGATTCTTGTGGTAGTTAGAAAATATATTAATCCATTGGAGTGAAGTGGAGTCCCCTTTTGCCCAACTGTGTACCAGTCATTATAAATTAAAGTGGTATTCTCTGGTAAGACTAGTGACCCTTCTTCACCCAGTGCTACTCATCCCAATGGAAACCCCTCTCGTTTCAGGAGGCAATCCCACCCAGCCTAGTGAACAACACAAACCAACCCACTGCTCACTTCTGTGGCCACCCAGCATCTGTTGCTCTAAGTACTTGTATTACTACACAATTCTCATAATAATATAGTACTGTATTAATGGGATAGCTACTGAAAAATCAGATCTGGGAGGGGAACAGGGTTGCCACCAGACACCACATAAGTTACCGCTGGGATTGAAGGAGTACCGGATACTGGGTTAGGGAGGGGGTCCACTAAACTACTAGGGATTTTCATTTTCTTTTTTTTCTTAACTGCCACAGAAATTTGGTTTTTGGGGGGGGGGGGGTTGCAGGACAACACACCATGGCAGGGAGAGCCCCCCTTGCAATCCAGGGAACCAACATTTGAACCTCACTACATTATGAGACCATAATGTAATACAAAGCTAGCTAACCCCTATTTCTGTTCTCTCCTCTCCCCAGGTCACTACCCTTGACTTCCAGGGCCCACGCGCCGGCAGTCTGGTCCACTTGCAGCACGGCACCTGCAGCTGTCTCACCACCCTCCACCAAGCAGCCCAAGGAAGCTGCTGAGCAGGGTAAGGTTGACTGTCCCACCGGGCGTTTGAGTTGTCATGATACCGGCGTTGCAGCAGCACGCCCCGATTGGTCCCCTGCCCTCTTCTCCTTTCACTGATTGGCCTGCTGTTTTCCCTGAACTTGGGGCTGCAGCACCCATAGAAAAACAGCATCATTGGCCGAAATTTTACAACCCACCCCCAACCTTAATAAGACTTACCACGCCCCTTATTTGCCCCACCCCTTGATTCTTACCCTATTGGCCCTGTGACTGGCCAACCCCCCTTTGGCATTCTGTAGCGCCCACGCACCCTTTCACTCCTGAATTCTATTCTAGAGCTGCTACCCTCCTGGCTCCCTGTCTTGTAACACTCCAACGCCCCCCCCACTACCTCTCTGCTATATTCCTCCCCTTTTGCTACTGCCCTTGTCTCCTCACTGCCCCACCCTCTGCCCGTCTCCCTCAGCCACCAGGTTACCTAGTTCCCCCTGAGCCTCCACCTCATTGCCTACCTCCTGCCACTTTCACTAGCTGCCTCCCACCTACTCGGCACCCTGTGCCCGCTCTCCTCCCCCCTCCCCCCATTCACACTGAATCATGTATGCCACTGGCACTCTGTACCCCTTTCTCCTCACCTTATTTCCCCTCTTCCTGCTAGTACATCCCCCCTGCTCATGCTTCCCCACTGTCCTGAACATCTACCAACTCATGCTCTCTCACCACCTGCATGGTACCCTCCCTCTCGATCTCATGTACCCGCCTTGGGCATCTCCAACTACTACAAAATGGCCCTCTCCCCCAAATGGCCGTTGGGTACTCCCCCTGTCCACCGCTACTACTGCCATGCTTTACCCACGGCTCCACCCATTTACTTACCCTGGTGAATCTTGGAGTTCTCTGGCCCCAAAAAATAGGTGACAGTCATGGGGTATCTCACACCAGTACTCTAAAACACATACTACTTCTCCTGCTATTGTCAGTAAACATTCGTCCCAATCCCAGACCAGCCCCTACAATAAAAACAACTCAGACCAACCAACCAGGATCCCTCTCAATAATCTCACTTAACATATGCAGTCTTCACAATATTGACGCCCCTACAGACTTTTGCCTGCTAACATAACCCAGGCACACTAGCAGTCGTGGAAACCTGGCTCTCACCTTTGGTTCCTGAACTTGCTATCACCCTCCCTGGGTATAATGTCTATCGGCTTGATTGAACATCAAAAAGAGGTGGTGGCTGCGCCCTGTACCTTAAGGACACGATCCGGGGGCACCTCATCAACCTAACCTCTCAAACCACCACTGCACAGATTCTTCTGTCAAGATCCTCCTCGATGCGCACAATAAAGCCATCACAGTTGTCACAGTCTACATTCCACCGAGAGAGCAAGGTAATGGGCTTAACGCGGTCCTGAAGTTTACCAAATCTCTCATCTGACTCAGAAACCATCCTGCTCAGAGACTTTAATATTAACTGGCCTGCTGCTGAGGCAGGGGCATACAGGGACTTGATAGCAGCAGCAAACCTTTCTCAGATGGTTAGCTCCCCAACCAGGACAAACTATAAAACGGGTACCAGCACCCTTCTGGATTGGATCCTAACAAGTCATCCCGCCAAGATCACAAACACCACTGTCCTCCCTGACTCACTCAGTGACCACTCCCCCGTCACCTGCTCCTGGTCCAATAAATTCATCAAGCCCCCCCCCCCCCAAAAAAAACATTACTAGCCGAGTTCTACCTAGAGGCAAGCTACCTCATCTCAAAACCTTCCTTCGTCATCATGATTGGTCCCAAACCTCGCAGCAACCAATGTGAACACTGCACTGGAACATTTCATCAGGATCTTCAACCAAGCATGCAACATCTTTACACCCCTCAAGAAGCGCAAGGCCAAGGCCCTATGTAACCCCTGGCTCACCGGAGACCTACTTAGATGACTAAAAGCTCGGGACCACCTCTGGGAGGTTGCCAGAAACACCGGGAGACAAGCTGATATTGCTAACTATAAACGTGCACGAAATGACTGCACCAGATACATCCGGGATACGAAGACCACCTATTTCCATAATACTCTAACTCATGGGGCAACGATAGGGACTTCTGGAATAACATTAAAGTCACCAGGAAGCAATCTAAATCACCCCCATCAGTACTCAGCAAAAATGGTGAAACTACACTTGACCAGAAACTCGTTGCTAATTCATTCAATGACACCTTCACAGACCTCAATGCTGTTCTCCCACAGGTTTTTTTTCGATGAAGTGGTTCCCCTTGCCTCCCCAGCCACCCTCCCTTCTACTTTAAAACAGTAAAAATGCATCAAGTCCGCAGCTACGTTACCAAAGCCATTTGTAACTCCAGAGCCAGCAGTGACTCCCTCGACCTCAAACTGCTATCACTCATCCATGAAGAAGTAATCCAACCACTGACCAGGATTTTCAACCTCTCCCTCAGCCTCAGCCAGTTCCCTGACTTATGGAAATCCGCTATGGTAACCCCAATTCATAAAAGTGGTGACAAAACAGCTACTGAGAATTACCGTCCAATTTCCATCCTTCCTCCACTCTCTAAGGCTCTAGAGCGGATTGTGTCAGACCAGCTTACCGACTTCCTAGACAATCACAACATCCTGTGCAAGGAGCAACATGGCTTTAGAAAAGGCCATAGCACCTCCACGGTGCTACCTGAATTCACTGGTGCAATCCATCACTCACTCAATAACAGTCGTCTTACTGGGTCCACCTTTATCGACTTAACTAAAGCATTTGATACAGTCAACCACAATCTCCAACTTGCCCAGCTTCGACTAGCAGGGCTCCACCCAACTCTCTGAACTAGTTCAAAAGCTACTTAGACAACCGCTCCCAAAGAGTGAAAGTTGCTGACACACTCTCAGACCAAAGATCAGTCCAGTCCAGTGTCCCACAGGGCTCAATCTTGGGCCCTCTCCTTTTCAGCCTTTTTCTGAACTCACTGCCAGAATCCTGCCCGGAACAGATGCTACTCTATGCGGATGATGCTGTCATCCTGGCATCCCACCATGATCCAGTCCATCTACAAGGTAATCTCCAACAGGCCTTCTCTACAGTCGAAAACTGGTTCACAAAACACAGACTTATACTTAACCAGAACAAAAAAAAACAAAGACCATGATCTTCTGCAGCCCCCAAAACAAATACAGACAATATCAGCTCTCCATTAAAACCAAGCAAGGATTCACCTCACCCTCGACTGTAATCTCTCCTATGTCCCACACATCAATAATGTGGCAAAAGCAGTCAACACCTGGATGGGCCTTCTATTCTGACATAGGAAACATCTAACCCCAGAAGCTCTGTCCATCACTCTCCAGAGCTCCATCATCAGCATCATTGACTACGGTCTCATTATCTCTGGATCTGCCATAACCTCCTCTCTCAGGTGTGTTTCAACTTCCCTCAATCAAGCCTGCCGACTCGTTACTGGTTCCCACCGTCTCACCCACACCTGCGACCTTTACTCCAAAAACAGGCTGGCTGCAACTCAACAACCAAATCAAATACCAAACCTGCATCACTAAGAAAATCATGATGGGAAAGGCACCTCCAGGAGTCAGCACCCTCCTTAAACCTAAAATCACCCACCACAACACCAAGAGCTCTAAGCCCCAAAATCCTTCAAATTCCCTGCTGCCGCACGTCTAAGGCCAAAGGTCGTTTGCATACAGGGCTCCGAGTTGGCTGAACCAGCTCTCTAGTGACACCTCATCCACAGCAACGCTTGGATCATTCAAAAAAAAAAAGTCTGCCCACCCGTAACTGGCACCACTCACCTGTGCTTGCACCTCTATAACATTGTTATCCTCACGCTAGCTCCGACCCTATAGGTGTCAGTTTCTGTCCTCTCTTCTTGCATTTACCTGTCAAGTAACAATCTTGTTGCCCTGTGTCTGTCCTAGAACCCACGTCAATTCGCTCCTGTCAATTCATCCCGAAAACTCGCTCCCAGCCGTTCGCCCCCGTTAATTTCACTCCCTGTCTAACTCACTCCCTGCCAATTCACTCCTACAACAACATTTAGAGCACAGAGTGTTATTACCTGCTTTTCTGAACTGGACTCCCCACCCTAAATACAGTGACTGCAGCAGCAATACCTGGACATCATCAAGGCACTCAGGACACAGCAAATGCCAGAGGATGCATCATCAGCCTTGACAGCCTATGAAATACCCCTGGAACAGCGTAATTGAACTCAACTGCACTCTCAAGCTTGGACCATGGCAGGAGACTGGCAGTCCATTTCCTGATGGAATATATCAGAGCAATGTTTCAAGGCTCTGCAACCAGGGCTATAATAGACATTTGTGCCTTGCTTCAGAAAATGGCACAGCCCTCTACTTTGTTAGCAGCTCACAGTACTGCTCATTGCACTAAGATCAGGCAAAGTACTGTAATTAGCCTACGTATCTTTTAAGGTTCCTGTGACTGGAAGGTAACCACTAATTTCAGTGACACCTTCAGTATTATGGACAATTTAAGCTATGGTCCTCCCCGCTGGAGGAGTCTGCATTTCTATGTTACCATAATACAGCCCCTTTCTCTTTTACTCTTACTGTAATTTTTGCCTTCTGAGCGGGTGCTTTGCAATGGTGTGCTAACTCTTCTGCCTGAGTAAGCATTGCTTCATGCCTCAGTGTACAGAGCAACAGTTCTCATTACTACTGTTCTGAGCAGGGTTTCTGTGTTTGTTGTTTTCTGTGAGGGTAGTTGTCAGCATAGCGGCTTCTACTGAGAGAGATAATGGGGCATTTTTTTTATCCAACATTGAACAGCTGTTCTGTCCTGACAAGGCCCCTCGGCTGCCTCACCCTGCCCCTCTACACCTATGCCTTCCCCTACCCTCAGCCCTCTGCCTTGTTTGCCCTCTTCCTCCTATTTGTTTCTTGTATTACACATCGCTCAGTCTGATTATGTCAAGTAAAGTTACTGTCTGAAACCTTGTACATGTAACTGCTTTATGTTTCAGTGTCTGTTACCCTGTAATCAGCCTGACGTGGAACCTTTGTAAAAGCGCCTTGGCTCAAAGGTACTTTGTAATCCTAGACATAAATAAATAAATAAATAAATAAAATAAACAAATAACCTCTGTGCGCCTTGTCTTACGAACATACAAACGTACAAACTACTAGCAGAAACAGACCTCACTGCCTATCAAAGTCTGCTTGAGTGTGCAGCTAGCACCCTAGATTGTAGCTGCCCCAACCCCCCCACTACCACCTTCAGGACGCTCTCAGCACTATTCACCCAGACACCCTGGTTCCCTGTCCCATGCCCTTTTAAAACTTCCCACCATCTTACATGATATCACCCCTCAGGTGAGGCGTTCTTATACACCACCCTGTCCGTGAAGTAATGTCTCATCTCTCTCCTAAATCTCCCACCCTCTAATCTTAGCCCATGCCCCCTCATGTCCCTACCTTTCCTCAGCTTGAGCAACCCGTCAGCACTGGCTTTGTTTATCCCCTTCAAATACTTAAATGTTTCAATCATATCCCACCTCTCATCCAGGATGTACATATTTGGCTCACATAGCCTGTCCTCGTAGTCTTTGCCCTCCATCCACCATAACAATTTTTGTCACCCTCCACTGAACCCCCTCCAGCAGTTTAATGTCCTTCTTCAGATACAAATGCCAGTACTGCACACAGTACTCCAAGTGCGGCCTGACCAATGACCCGCAGAGGGCAGGATCACTTCCCTATGACTGGACGAGAATCCCCTTGTAATACACCCCAACACCTTGTTAGACTTAGCTGCGGCTTTCCTGCCTTGAGTAGAGTTGTTCACGCTCCCCATTATCAACACCCCAAGGTCGTTCTCTTTCTCAGAATCCCCCAGCCTCACATCACCCAAGCAATAGTCCCTATCAATGTGCTTTGCCCCAAAGTGCACAGCCTTGCATTTCTTCACACTGAAGCCCAGCTGCCACCTCTCCGACCACTCCTCCAGTTTGGTTAGGTACCCTTGTAGTTGTTTCCACCCACCTCTTCAACTACTGCCCCCATTTTAGTATCATCTGCGAACAAATTAATCCTGCTCCCAACTTTGTGTGAGATATCCAAAATGAATAGCCCAAACAGCACCGGATCTAGCACAGAGCCCTGGGTACTCCACTCATCACTGGCCTTGGTGCCGACAGTTCCCCCACGATCACCACCCGTTGCTGCCTCCCCCCTCCACCAGTTCCCTATCCAGTTAGCCAGTTTCCCCCCAGCTGCCCAGGAGGCACTGAATTGAAGGCCTTGCTGAAGTCCAAGTATAGGATGTCCACAGCATGACCCTTATCCAGTTCTCTTGTAACCCAGTCATAATATTCTACTAGACTGGTCTGTCAAGACCTCCCAGAGACAAACCCATGCTGCCGCCCATCTTGGAGTTCAGTTTCCCCCAGAAATGCCACCAGTCGCTCTTTCTGTATCACCTTCATAAGTTTACCAACTACAGACATGAGATTGACAGGTCGGTAGTTTCCCCAGTTCATCCCGTGGGCCACTATTGTGAATGGGCACCACACAGGCCACCCTCCAGTCCTGGGGCACATAACCCATGTCCAGGGAGGTGCTGAACAGGTCTGCCAGCAGCTCAACCAACACCACCGCCATCTCCCTCAGCACCCTGAGGTGAGTACCATCAGGACCTGGTGCCTTGTCCACCCTTAGTGCTCTCTGACCCCTAAGGCTCTAATCTCCCCAATCTGTCCATCCATCACCCCCTCCCCCCACCTGACCCCACCTTCCCTGTCCACAGAGGCAGTGGACCACCCTTCTCCTGCGTGAACATGGAACAAAAGTATTCATTCAGTGCTTATGCTTGTTCCACTCCCTTTTCTACCCACTCCCCACCCCTCTTTATCCTCACTATGTTGGCTCTGCACTTTCTTTTTTCCCCTCACATATCTAAAAAAGTTATTTTTCCCCTCCCTCGGTGCCTTGAGCTAACCTTAGCTTTCTGGAGGCTTTGGCTTCCCTCACCCGCTTGGTAACCTCCTTGGACCAACTCTCATATGACTCCCTGTCCTCTCCCCTCCTCATCCTCCTGAATCTCTGCAACACAGCCCTCTTTGCTCTCACCCCCTCCATCACTCTGCTGTTCAGCCAGCTTGGCGTTGGCTCTGTTGTTCTTGCTTTGGGTCCTGCTGCAAGCTTCGGTAGCCTCTACTATCACAATTTTAATATCCCACTTTTGCTGTACATCCATCTCTGGCCTAATCCCTGCTAGTTGCCCCTCCTGAAGTCCACCACAATTGTTACTGAGCCCACAATCTCCTTACTCAAGCTGAGTGTGAACCACACCAACTGGTGGTTGCTTCCAGCTAGCGGGTCTTCCACCCTTATTTCCCCTCACGGCCTCCCCATTTGACAGCACCAGGTCCACCGAGTTACCTAACTGATTTGGCCCGCAGACCAGCTGTGTCAGAAGACTATCCTGGAATGCGTCCAGGAGTACCTGCTCCCTGGCACTGGAGGTGGCAGGGGTGCTCTAATCCACCCTGGCAGATTGAAATCCCCCACAATCATCCCCCCTTCTACATACCCTCTTAATCTGCTCTAACTCCCTATCCAGCTCCTCAGACTGGGCAGGAGGTCTGTACAACACCCCCAACCTCAGCTTTCTACCCTTGGCATCCAGGAGCTGCATCCACAGCGCCTCAACCCTCCCATCATTACCCTCATCTCTTGTGCACCCGATTCCATCCCTCACATAGAGTGCCACCCCCCCCCCGACCCCTTGGTCCTTCCAGTAAATTCTATACCCCAGGACTGCCAGATCCCAATCCTGGTGTTGGGTGGCCCAAGTCTCAGTTATAGCTGCAATGTCCACCCTCCCCTCAGCCAAGAGTGCCTGAAGCTCAGCTATTACACAGGCTCCTCACATTTAGGGAGACCGCCCTCCACTCATTTCCATCCATTCCCCTGATGGCCCCTTGGACTGCCCTTCCTTCTACAACCCCCCTTCCCTTGCAGTCACTATTTTCTTGGGGTGACAGTTTATTCGGCTCCCCATTCTGGTGACCCTGTCTGCTTGCTGCAGAGTCGCCTCCCCTTATCTAGTTTAAGTACCCCCTTGAAACTATATATTCCTTGAGCTTACTCTTTAACACCTCTTTACCTGCCCCACTTGGGTGTAAACCATCCTTTGCATACAGTTCCCGCTTATTCCAGGTCTCTCCCCATTCTCTTACCAGCCCACACCCTTGTGAGTTATACCACTCCCTCAGCCAGGAGTTCAACTCCATTATCCTTACCCTTCTTGCTCTGCTAGCCCTTGGAACCGGTAGCACCTCCTAAAAGGCCAGAGTGTTCCCAATTTCCAAGCATAACTTCCCCCAATTCCTCAAATCTCCCCTTTACCTCCTGCATCGTGCCCCCCCCCAGGTCATTAGTGCCTACATGTACAACCACTTGAGGCTTCTCCCCCACAAAACACACTTATTCAGAGCCTGCCCTGCCCTGTCCACTGTCAAGCCTGGTACAGGTTCCACCCTTATCCGACTGCGTCTTTCACCTTTTCGCCCCCATCAGATCCCGTTCAGGATAGAAACCCCTATCACTATAACCCCTCCTTCCCCCCTCCCCCCGTTACACCTTCCTTCCATCCCCATCCCTGTCATGGTCATTGCACCTTCCCTATCCAGCAGCTCTTAGACCAGAATCCCCCAACACTAAGATTCCAACACATTCTCCTCTGCTTCCTTCATTTCCGCCCATCCCCTCCCACTCCTTGCTCCTACCTCTGCACTTTGTTCCCTCTGTCTGCCCCTATTCTTTCTCCCTCATCAGTACTCCCCCGACTGTTTTCCCCTGCAACACCCATTTGCTCCTCCATACTCCCCTCTCGCCCTCCCCAGTACTGCTGGGTGCTCCACCTCTGCCCTGCCTTGCTTGTCATCTCAGTCAATGGGCAATACCTGTTTGAGCCTGTAGTGTGTCCAAGATCATTCCCGCTGCACCCCTTGTGCCAGTCTCCTGCACTGGTACACCCCGGCCCGGACGCCCGTGGTGTTTGTACTCTCCACCCCTTGCCCCTTCCTTCATTCTGCCTTTTGTACCCTACCCAGCTGCCTTCCGTGCTTCTCCTTTCCATTCCTCCTCCTCCTCCTCCTCCTCCTCCTGGAAAAGAGATTATTTGCATGGGGACTAACTAACGTAGCACCTTTGGCAGACAATGCTAACATGGTTGGGATGTGCTGATCCTTTGCTTCTGGCCTGCCTGTTCTGCATCCAGTGTCATTCCTTTCGGGGTCAGCAGGGTGTTATGACTGAAAAACATATTAACATAAACATAAAACCACATTAGTGCCTTTCTTTACACTGCACTCTTGGGGGTATATTTGTACATGCTTTGCACACTCACTGTGTGCTTGTTCAAATATACCACCTTTTGACAATCTGTGCACTGTGCATAATATTGCTAGCAGAAGGTTCTCTGTATGGTATGAACAGAGCTTTGAATATCAGGCCTTTAGCCCCAGCATATCATTACATGAGGTATTAAAAAAAAAAACCAAAAAAAAAAAACACTGGATGCACACAAGTGAAGAAAGTTTTTTTTTTTTAAATAGAAAACAAGTTCAACATTAACAGACCATTCAGAGTACACTGACATCAACAGGAACTTGAGAATATTCAGGATAAGAATACATTTACCTTGTTCTTTCTTCTCAACATAAAAATGTAATCTTTAAACCTAATGTTGCAGTGAATGGCACAACAGGCTTACAACATATTACAAGGGCTGTGTCGTGGACGATGCAATGTTTCTATAAACAACTGAACATGGTCTTGATTTTTCTGCAACTCGCATGTGCTTCATCGTCTGGCTCATCATATTAACCTTCCACTAAAAATCACACTCCTGATTACTCAGTGTGCAGGAAGGAAAGGCTCTAGGGCAGTTCCTAATAGCAGCTCACCACCTTGAGGGTCCATTCTAGTGAGGGCCATGGGGCCACTGACCCATGTTAATTTTATTTTAGGACACTAAGTGACAGGTTGCATCAAGGTAAGCACTTTCACACCACATTCAACTGGTGGTGCAATGGTTACCAAGGAAAACTATTCCTTAGTATCCACTGACCACGCAGCTCAAATATTTTATACTGAGAAAGAAACCGATGATGATGATGATGATGATGAAGCAACTTAGGGAAGAAAAAGTAGTCTATTCTTGAAGAGATACTGAATCTAAAGCATGAATATGTACGGCAAATGGCTTGTCAGCTGACTGTTCTATCCAGTCACCCCCTTCTCAAGTCCTAAATTTTGTGCCACTAGTAGACTTTACTTCTTTTTTTGGACATGTGCACAGTCGTATTTCCCTCGGACAATTTTAAGCTTCACCCCAGGCAAGTCCTGTGTTCTTCCTCCCTCCACCAAGACGATGTTGTGCTCTTGAAGATTGTGGCCCTCCCCAGGAATAAAACACACAACTTCTTTCCCATTGCTTAGTCGCACACGGGCACATTTCCTGTTCGCAGAGTTCGGCTTTTTGGGTTTTCGAATCATGGTTTTGAGAACCACTCCTTTCAGCTGTGGCCGGCCAAATGTTGCACTGACCTTCGGTGGGTCTGGCTTGGGTTTACCCATTCTGTGCATTTGGTGTAGGGTGGCCATAGTGCGAGTCACCTGGTACCATACACCCTGAGACAGTGGTGCTCTTCTTGGGGTAAGTGCCCAATGGAAAAAAGGTTCCACCAATGAGCCAAGCTGTCTGGTGATCCCTGATGAGAAGAAAAAGATGGTACTGTAAGATCAAAGTTTAACAAGACACCTACTGTAACACACTTTGTCAAATTGTAAAATACCAATAGAACTCCCAATTAAATAAGATGTCTTGAATCCTGGTTAAATAAAGTGAATTGAAATAGCCCTACAATATAACTCAAATTATTCTGCATATTGGCTATATTTTTATATACAAAATAAACTAGCACAGCACCTGGGAGGACAGTGGCAACACAATACAAACAGGCAGCTGGATCTACCCTAAAGGTAAAAAAAAAAAAAAAAAAAGATAGGCCATCTGTACTGACTTAGTGGGTATTTAACCAAACCACTACAGAACTCGGTGAATGACCCTGCTCACCAAAGTTGTCCAGTTAATTTTTATTTCCATTGCAACAACTCATAAAAAGTCACTTCTTAAAAAGAAGAATCCTCACCTCCACTGCAGTAATGCTGCAGGACCTTTAGGTCCCGATTAAGAAAAACACATCTGAAGTTTTTTTTTTTTTTTTTAATGTACTTACTGTCTTGTAACTAGACTTTATCTAGTTGATCCTGCAACCCTCCGCCCGCCATGTTTACATACTACACGCCCCAGTGTCCCCAGCAGCCAGCACCCTGATGATGGGACTGACGGATTGAGCAGCATGGGACCGCTATGTGCCAACAAGTCACTTAACTTGGATTAGTGTGAAGGGGCACATGATAATACTTATTCTGCGAGTACCAATCATGCAAAGTTTAGTGTGATCAGTACTGGTAGAATAAGCGCGATCGTGGCAGGGGACAATATCCTTACATAATGGATGTATAATCCCACTGGGTAATCCCAGTAGGGAGGATGCGTTGAAAAGTAAAGCAGTGACTCCTAGCATGAGTATTAGCACCGAGCGCAGATGCGCATGCATGGAGTTACGGCTTTACTTTTCAATGCCAAGTTCTCTCATTACAGTGCATTCATTTTAAAAAATAAAAGTTACTTTATCTAGCTCAGTGCACATCATAGTTTGTTTTCTGCCATTAAAATGGTATGCCCTGAAAAATGTCAAACTCACCCATGAATAAGTTTATTGTCGTTCTGACTTGAGCACGCGTAGGAGAAGCGGATGACAAGTTAAGTTCGGGATGCTCAAATTTATTTATTTATTTTTTTTTTTTAAATACTGTTTTATTATTTCACTCCTTCACCATATATGCCACCAACATGCATTTAGATGGCACAAGGCACCAGGTTTTAGCATTTTGAGAACAGTCAGCAAAACCTGACACTAAACCTTTAAATGGCAAACAGTATTCATAAAAAACAGGACTTAATACCACCTCTCTCTCTGGTGGAAGCCATTTTATTATAAGAAATTCTTGGAGGATGGCCACTCCAAACAAATGAGGAAATCTTTCCATGTAATTTCTTGTGTTTTTTATGCTGGCTTGCGCACATGTGCAAGCAACATAGTGCAACCATACAACTTTTAGAGGTGTGCTGCCCGCTCTGCCAATGCCCCGCTCCATTTTGCACATGAGACCACACCGCACCAATGAATGGCCGAGCCGTCTATGACAGCAATTCAGATGCAGTGTCGTGCAGTTCAAAGGAAATCCACTGCCGCAATCAGCGGTGGTAATGTGTACCCATTTACATATTCCCGGCATCAGCAAGCAGCGGCTGTCGTCAGTAGTTTACATACTGCAGACGTCAGCCGCCTCTCTGTCCCCATGAAAGCCGACAGGGGTGCCCAATCCCCCTATCAGCATGCTCCCTCCCCTGTTCATTTGCCGATGGGGGTAGCCTAATCCCTGCCTGCATAATGCGTCCCCCCCAATGTGTTGTGTGTCAAGGGGGTGCCCAATCCCCTTGGCTCATGTGTCCCTCCAGCCCAGCACAAAGTATGGCCGACAGGGTGCCCAATCCCCATCGGCTCCACTCCTCCCGCCCCAAACAAACATCCAGGTGGCATGCTGGAAGCCCACCACAGCGTGCCAAAGTCCCGCCTCTCTCTTTTTTTTTAAACCCTTTAAAAAAGAAAAGAAAACTGTCCTCATTGACTCTCTTGCCCCTCCCCATCCTTTGCAGCCCCCTCCCCACCCCACCTTCACTCCACACTTACTCCGGAGCCCAGCACAATGATCTTCAGTGGACCAGGAACACATCTGCACTCTTCAAAGCTGACCGCGAACTGAAGAAATGCCGGTAACCTGTGTAATGGCATACAAGTTTTGAGGCCCCAACTTTGGTGCATATCTACGGCCATTTTTAGAATTCTGGCAGCAAATTTTCAACATGGGGTTCTTGGGATCCCACCTCATGAATTCAGTCACTGTCATCTCGTTATTCGGTCCTGAAAGGTGATTTCACAGTCACTGCGTGGAATCACTTTTCGGGACCGAATAACCAAATGACAGTGTCACTGCTCATGAGATGGGCTCCCAAAAAGCCTATGTTGCAAATTTGGTGAAAACATTTTTTAAAAATGACTGTTAGAAGCGTGCATTGCGCAGTTTCCACATACACTCGTAACCTCACGAATCTGTAATATTTTCACTCCAGATTTTTAACATTGCCATTTTTACACACCACCCCACGAACAGTACAGCTGTCATTTTTACATCCTGACAGAAATGTGTTTTCACACCTATGGCTCAGTCGCTGTGCAAAACCACCTTTCCGGATTGAGTAACGAAATGATAGTGCCACTGTTCATGACGTGAGGTCACAAAAATCCCATTTTGCAAATTTGGAGCGAGAATATCAACAAACACCCAGGGAATTAGAGTTTCCAACCATAATGCCCTACTCCGTACAGACTGACAGGCATTGGGGGTGGGACTTGGAATCGTCACCCGCAATACACACTTCATTCCACCCCCACCCTGCAGCCACTGAGGTGTGCCTTGGGGTCTTCAGCCCCAGCATTCACCCCATTCTCCTGTACCGCACCCAGTTCTGCACATTTCCTTATGAAATAGGATGAGTGTAAGGCCCAAAGACCCCAAAGTACACCGCAACACCTGTCAGTGTCTGCAGGGTAGTGTGAGATGAAATGGCATGAGCGTTATGTCTGATGATTCAAAGGCAAACCCCCAATGCCTGTCACTCTCTGCAGGGTGGGGTTGGGGTTGGAAAGGCACACCCCCAATGCCCGTCACTCTCTGCAGGGTGGGGCTGGGGTTGGCGTTAGTTCAATACTTCACTGCCACTCCTATTATGCACCTCTCCAACTCCTGCACTACCAGTGCCAATGTCAGCAAGCCAACATTCAGCATTGACAAATGCTTGTTGTTATTTCTATAGTGTGAATATTTAAGCAATAAACCACGACAGGGTGTTGGATATGCTGGGATTTGCCCATGGCTGGCGTGGTTTGGCCATGAGGCCGCAGGCAGAGTGGTCAAACCAAGTCAGCCATGGGTAAATCCCAGCATATCCCACATCCTGGAGTGGTTTATAGCGATTATACAATGTCCCCTTCAGTATTTCTAACAAAGAGAGAAAAATACAGTTGTTTGCTACTTTAAATCATTTTTGCAAAGTTTATTGTTGAGCTAGAGAAAAAAAAAAAAATAGTTTGATGTTTCTAGGTAGAAAATACCCCCCTCCCGCAAGTGAGACAGTGATGTTTCCACCATGAGAGAATGCTGTGATTTTTTTTTTTTTTTAAACAGAGCGTACAAGTAGTGATCTCTTTCTTTTTAGTTTTTGTTTTGGTTAAAGAGAGTGGTGTTTCATTGAGGATGCGTTTCTGGGGTGACAATTTTATGGTCAGGAGGAAGCAATGCAGACTCAGTTTTTATTTTTTGTGCAGTGATTGGGAAGACAGTGTGACAGTGCTAAAAAAAAAAAAAAAAAAAACAGCGAGTTTCACTATTCTTACTGTAAATGGAAAGGCTCCAGCAGAGACAGGAATTGGCAGTGTGTCAGGCTCATAAACTCCTATTGCAGGTAACTGTTCTATTAAACTAAACTGGAAGCTGAAATGCGTGGGTCTTTTTCTTAATTTTTGTATTGTGACTGGTAGGCTGATAGCTATGGTGAAATGCAGGCGGGTGTTTTTTTAGGTCACGGTGGGGCGTAGAAGCGAATTAAGGACAGATAGGTTTGGTAGGAGTAGTGCCGGTAACATGGAGAAGGTATAGCGTGAGGTGGTACTGTGGAGAGGGTGGGAGGTGTAACAAGTGTTGAGCGTGAGGCGTTTGAAACTAAAACTTTTTTTTTTTTCTTTATTTTATTATTTTCACAGGCTGGTTCTCTTGCTAAAGGAGCGGGGAGCAACCGAGAGTTGACTGGAGAGACACCAAGAAGTAAGGTGTCAACGTTCAGATCACGAACAGCTGGAAGTGTGTGCGAGTGAGCATCTCGCCGTCTTTGACAGTCCTTCATGGTCGGACAGATTCAAGCGGGGATTCCTGATGCAGCTGAGTGGCAGCTGGCACCTTTTCCCCATTGGTATATCGTAGGATTTACAATGGGGAAAGGTGCCAGTCAGCCAATCAGAAGGCAGGCTTTTTCAGACGCATTGTATAATTAAGCAATTAACCACGACAGGGTGTGGGTTATGCTGGGATTTACCCACGCCTGGTGTGGTTCGGTCTATAAAGTATAGAAAATGACTTACCTTACTGGGAGGTTGAGCCACCCCATTCCCCTCAAAGTTTCTGTAGGGATTCATAGTCTGGTATAGATGCCAACATGCTCGGCATTGTATCTGCTTTTGCATATTAAAGTGAGGATCACCTCGGTGCCTTATTGGAAGGAGCTGTCTTACTAAGAAAAGAAATGAACAGTTCTTTAGGCCAACTGATGTGTCTACCTCTCTGTCAATATTCCCCAAGAGAGTAACAATGACTCTTGGGTGTGGCTCTATTGACAATGTTGCAGCAAACAGAGAAAGAAATTACGGTAAGATATAATTGTTTATTTCTGCGTTGCTTCACATTGTCAATGTGTAATCTTTACAAGAGGGTTCTAAAAAGCAGTACCCATCCTGAAATCTTGTTTTGGGGTGCTGTTGGCCCATATGCGTCCCTAGGGACAGAAACGTCTGAAATTGCCTTTTGGTGACTGCCTGCTGCAATCTGCCTCCAAACGCTGCATCAAATGAACTCTGAATGTTAAGTCTACAGTTCTTTGTACCTCTTTAACAAATCATGGGAGGATGGGGTGGTATCTGAGGACTGGAGGAGGATAGATGCGATTCCATTTCACAAAAGTGGGAGCAGGGCAGAAGCAGGAAACCACAGACCTGTTAGTTTAACCTCAGTGATAGGGAAAATGATGGAATCACTTCTGAAGGAAAAAATTGTCAAGTACCTAGAGGCCAGAGGGGCACAGGACTCAAGGCAGCATGGATTTACAGCAGGAAGGTCATGCCAGACGAATCTAATAGATTCTTCGACTGGGTGACCAAAGTAGTAGATCAGGGAGGGGCCGAGGACATGGCCTACCTAGACTTAGCAAGTCATTTGACTCAGTCCCACATAAAAGATTAATATACAAGTTAGCCAGCCCGGGAGTGGGTCCCAAGATGATAGCCTGGGTAAAGAATTGGCTGGAGAATAGGACACAGAGGGTAATAGTAAATGGAGTCCACTCTGAAGAAAGGGGGGTTACCAGTGGGGTGCTGCAGGGTTCAGTATTAGGACCGGTCTTCTTCAATGTCTTTATAGGCGACATTGCAGAGGGACTGGAAGGAAAAGTGTGTCTCTTTGCAGATGACACAAAGATCTGCAACAGACTTGATGCACAAGGTGAGGTAGAAAGGATGAGAAGGGACTTGGCAAGGTTAGAGGAATGGACAAATGTATAGCAGCTTAGATTTACTGCTAAGAAGTGCAAGGTAATGCACCTGGGAAACAAAAACCCAGGGGAAGAGTACACAATGGGGGGTGAGATACTAACAACAACAAAAATGGAAAGGGACCTGGGGGTAGTCATATCAGATGACTTAAAGGTGGGCAAGCAATGTGAGAGGGCAGTAAGGAGGGCTGGGGGGATACTGGGATGCACAGGGAGAGGCATCACCAGTAGAAAACAGGAAGTTGTTATCCCTCTGTACAGACAGCTGGTGAGACCCCATCTGAGTACAGCTAAGCAGTTCTGGAGACCCATCTCCGCAAGGACATAGACAAGATGGAAGCTGTCCAGAGGAGGGCAACTAAAATGGTGCAGGGTCTGCACCAGAAGACATATGAAGAGAGATTAAAGGAGCTTAATATGTACAGCCTCGAGGAAAGGAGGGAGAAGGGGACATGATAGAAACTTTCAAGTACCTCAAGGGTATAAACAAAGTCCAAGGGGTAGCATCTTTCAAAAAGAGGTGTGCAAGAACAAGGGCGACAATTTGAAGACGGGGGTGCTCAGAGGTAATGTAAGAAGTATTTTTCCACACAGAGAGTTGTGACGCATGGAGCAGCCTTCGGAGGAGGTTGTGGAGTCAAAAACAGTGGTTGAATTCGACATGCATGGGACAGCCATAAGGCAATTCTGGGGTGAAATGAGACAGAAGTAGGCTGCTGGTTAACTAGGAACTGCAGCTTATCCATTAGGTAGGGAAATGGGCAGACTTGGTGGGCCAGGCGGTCCTTATCTGCCGTCAAATTCTATGTTTCTAGGTTTCTATGAGTATAGGGAAGACTATGTGGTCACCCTGTTGCTAGCCTTGCTTGTAGAGCAGAAAGCAGCTAACTAAAAGAAGCTACATTTTCTTATTAATTTAAAACTTATATCTCAGCAGGAGTCGGTGTCTGTTAATATTAAGTAGACAGATAACTTTATTAGAAGTAGAAGGGGTCTTATTTAGGTTAAAAAAAAGAAAGAAAGTCGGTGTCTGTTCTGTGCAGGGAAGGGTACTGTATCAGCGGACTTTGCTAAACCAGTAGGAAGAAAGAAAGCTTACCTGGGGGTGTGGTTTAGACACTATAAAAGCAGGTGAGTCAAATTACAACTTCCTGTTGCTAGCCTTTTTTCTTACTAATTGCCCTCCGTCCCACCCCTCCACCCACTCACCCAAAGCCAGTTCTACTTTTATAGCCACTGGATTTGACTGTCAACAGGAACTTCCTGTTTGGCAGTAGGAAGGAAAGGATCATAGAGAAACATTGGTTTTGTCAACCCAAAAGGAAAAAAGTAGCTCACTCTCCCCCCCTAGCTGCTGGTGGTCTGATATTGAGCAAGGAAGAAGGAGGAGGCTACTGAAGAAGATAGGAAGTTGCTGTCCCAGAACAGGAAGGGTAAGAGCTGTAAAGAGAGGAGAGAATAAGCATCCAGAGAAACAGTAGAGAGGACACAAAACAAGACATGATAGGAGTGGTGCAGTGCAATGGCTGTGGGGCGGCAGTGTTCCAGGAGACATTCTGGAGGCTGCGATGCTGCCCTATTTGCAGACACCTCTCTGGTCTGAGACAGGAGGTTGCCCGTCTCCAGGCTGACCTGGCTAGGATTCATGAAACCTCCTCCCCCACCCAGGGACCACCAGGGCCAATGCCACTACCTCAGAGGTTGCCAAGAAAGAGGAGAGGCTGGACCAGGGTGGGCTCAAGGAGGGAGAGGGTGGTGGAACAGAGTTGCATCCCTCCAGCTGTACCTCTCCACAATTCATTCGCTCTTCTGGTGGATAGTGGTTCCTCTATGGAGGCACCTGCAGTGGAGACCAAGGAGGATGTTGGGAACCTTCACAAAGGAGACCCACAGGAGGGTGGCATGGGACCCCACAGGGGAAGACAACTCCTGGTGGGGACTCGATCATTAGGGGGGTTGAAATGGGGGAGGAAGGGAGAGGGAGGTAAGGTGCCTTCCTGGCGCCCGCAGCTTGGAGGATAGGCAATCCTCAGGATCGTGGGAGGAGCTGCACGAGGAGGAGCTGGATGTCATTGTCCACCTAGGGACAAATGATCTGGCTAGAATGGGATCAGAGCAGTACAAGAGGGGTTTGTAGAGTTGGGAAGGGCCTTAGACAAGTAGCGCATACGGTAACCTTCTCGGAGGTGCTGCCTGTCTATGGCAAGGGAGATGCTAGGGCACTTCTCACCAGGGAATTTAATGAGTGGTTGAAAAACTGGTGTGGAGCTCAGGGTTTTGGCTTCATTGGGGACTGGGGAGCCACCTGGAGGGATGCAGACCTATACTGGTGCGATGGTCTACATCTGTCCGGGGAGACCAGGATCCTAGGTGAGAGGTTTAAATGCTTCATTGGCAAGCATTTAAACTAGCCAAGAGGGGAGGCACTGAAAAGGAGCAGGGAAATCTGAGCCTCCCCCCACAAAACATGGTGATTAGTCAGGTAAACACCAAGGTACAGAAGTTATTAGGAAGTAGAACAGATTTAAATGTAAAAAAAAAGGCAAAGGCAGTGAGGACAGAAATGGGGCTAAAAGGGGTAAGGCTATCAAAAAGTGGAGGGTGATGAGTACCAATGCCCGTAGTCTGTGTAACAAGCTCCCTGAACTAGTGGCCTTGATGGAAGAGGGTTGCCTGGATATTGTGGCAGTCACAGAAACATGGTACACAGAGAACCATGACTGGGATGTCAACATACCAGGATACACAATCTACAGGAGGGACAGGGAGGGTAAAAGAGGAGGATGAGTAGCTCTCTATGTAAAGGAAGGGATCAAAGCAACAGAACTAAAGAGTAAACAGGGAGCAGATGAGGCACTTTGGGTCACCCTGGAGACAGGAAATGGCACCACAATCCGCATGGGGGTTGTATACGGACCTCCATCTCAGGGGGAGGGAATGGACAAGGAAATGATAGAAGGCTTTCTTAGAATGGCAGAAAAAGGGGAGATATTGTTGATGGGGGACCAGAATATGCCAGTTGTTAACTGGAGCACCTTTGCTGCAGGCACATCCAAGAGCAGAGTCATTCTTGATGCCCTACAGGGGCATGCCTCAGACAGCTAGTATTGGAACCCACGGGAGGGGCAATCTTAGACCTGGTACTCTCAAATGGGGATGGAGAAAATCTCAGATTTAGAGTGGGTAGCCATCTGGGAACAGCGACCACAAAACAGTGTGTTACTGATAAACACAGCCATACAATCAAGCCATACAAAAGCAAGAGTACTGGACTTTAGGAGGTCTGACTTTGGGAAAATGAGAGAATGCCTCAGAAAAGCACTAGCAAACAGGCAAGAAGGAGGGGTGGAGGAACAATGGGGAGTGATCAAAACAGCCATCACAGAGACAACAAGCCTTTATATAAAGCAAATCAATAAAACACAACGAAGGAATAAACCGCTATGGTTCTCAAAAGAGGTGGCAGGGAAGGTTAAGGAGAAAAGGACAGCATTCAGGAAATATAAGGAAACACAGAAGGAGCAAGACAGAAAACTTTATCAGTTAAAGCAGAAAGAGGCTGGGAAGGCAGTAAGAAAAGCAAAGGCCCAAACCGAGGAAAGGATAGCCAATTCTGTTAAGAAGGGGGATAAGACCTTTTATAGGTACATTAGGGAGCGAAGAAGAACCAAAAGAGGGATACTAAAGCTTAATAAAGGGGAAGGAATGTGGGATGAGGGTGACAGTGAAAAAGCAGGGATACTGAACGAATATTTCTGCTCAGTATTCACAAAGGAAGAGGAGGGGGAGTTACCTAAACCAAACAAGAGAAACACTCTTAAGACGGTGGTCGATATCAGTCCATTTACAGAAGAAAGGGTTCTGAAAGAACTAATAAAATTAAAGGTGGACAAAGCAATGGGGCCTGATGGTATTCACCCAAGAATTCTAAAAGAACTAAGGGTAGAAATAGTGACACCGCTGACTACTCTCTAACAAATCATGGGAGGATGGGGTGGTTCCCGAGGACTGGAAGAGGGCAGATGTGATTCCTCTTCACAAAAGTGGAAGCAGGACAGAGGCAGGAAACTACAGACCAGTTAGTTTGACCTCAATAGTAGGGAAATGATGGAATCACTTCTAAAGGAAAGAACTGTTGAGTACCTAGAGGCCAGTGGGGCACAGGACCCAAGGCAGCATGGATTCATGATGGGAAGGTCGTGTCAGACGAATCTAATAGATTTCTTTGACTGGGTGACCAAAATAGTAGACCAGGGATGGGCTGTGGACATGGCCTACCTAGATTTTAGCAAGGCATTTGATACAGTCCCACACAAAAGATTAATACACAAGATAGCCAGCCTTGGAGTGGGTCCCAAGGTTGTAGCCTGGTTAAAAAATTGACTAGACAACAGGACGAAAAGGGTAGTAGTTAATGGAGTACACAGTGAAGAAAGGAGGGTTACTATCGGGGTACCGCAGTGTTCAGTACTGGGACCGGTCCTTTTTAATGTCTTTATAAAAGTGACATTGCAGAGGAACTGGAAGGAAAAGTAAGTCTCTTTGCAGATGACACAAAGATCTGCAACAGGGTTGATACACAAGATGGAGTGGAAAGGATGAGAAGGGACTTGGCAAGGTGGAAGGAATGGTCAAATGTATGGCAGCTCAGATTCAATGCAAAGAAGTGCAAGGTAATGCACATGGGAAACAAAAACCCAGGGGAAGCGTACACAATGGGGGGTGAGATACTGACAACAGTAAAAACAGAAAGGGACCTGGGGGTAATTATATCAGATGACCTAAAGGTGAGCAAACAATGTGAGGCAGTAAGGAAGGCTGGGGGACACTGGGATGCAAGGAAGAGGCATCAATAGTAGAAAACAGGAAGTTGTTATCCCTCTGTACAGACAGTTGGTGAGACCCCATCTGGAGTACTGTGTGCAGTTCTGAGACCCCATCTCCACAAAGACATAGACAGAGTGGAGGCTGTCCAGAGGAGGGCAACAAAATGGTGCAGGGTCTGCACCAGAAGACATATGAAGAAAGACTAAATGAGCTTAATATGTATACCCTTGAGGAAAGAAGGAGAGAGGGACATGATAGAAATGTTCAAGTACCTCAGGGAATTAAAGTCCAAGAGGTAGCATCTTCCAGAAAAGAGATGCAAGAACAAGGGGCACAATTTGAAGATAGAGGATGGCTCAGAGGTAATGTGAGGAAGTATTTTTTCACTGAGAGGGTTGTGGATGCATGGAACAGCCTCCCTGAGGAGGTCGTGGAGTTAAGAACAGTGGGGGACTTCAAGAATGCATGGGACAGGCATAAAGCAGTCCTAGTGGGGGGTAGGAGGAAGTAAGCTGTTGGTTAACTAGGATCTGCAGCTTATCTGTTAGGTAGGAAAATGGGCAGACTAGGTGGGCCAAGTGGTCCTTATCTGCCGTCAAATTCTATGTTTCTATGTTACCCTGCAAAGTTTTGACAGAGGTTTCTGCCTTTTTGGCCAATAAGGTTACCACAGTCCGGGTGGAATGTGCTTTGATCAAAACTGGTGGCTTCTTTTTAGCTGCTACATGTGTCTTTGCTATATAGGCTCTGATCCACCTTACCAAGGAAGTCTTCAAAGCTTTATGGCCTTTCTTCACTGCCCCAAAGAGAACAAATAGGTTGTTTGAGCAACAGAATTCTGATAACCTTTTGATATAAATTTTCACTGCTCTGCGGAGATCTAATTTATGCAACCCCTCCTCCTCAGGGTTTGCCAGATTATGGAGTAACAAGGGAGGCAGATCTCCTGTTTTAACATGAAACGACATGGGCACCATCTGAAGAAAAGAGGGAATCATTATCAAGACCACCTTATTTTTATACATAATGATAACACCTGCAGCTCACTAATCTTTCTTGCTTAACACGTGGGTATAAGGAAACCCATCTTGTAGGAAACAATATCCTCGGAAACAAATGACAAAGGTTCAGAAACGTTGCCAAAGAATGTCTAGCAGCAAAGCTAGAGCCAAGGATGGACTGGGTAACTGTAAGAAGACCCTCTGAATGGGTGCTTAGAGTAGCCACACCTAGTAGATCCAGGCCTAATCCTGTTGCTGAAATCTATCTGTGAACAGTGCTGAGAGCCAAGTCCTTGTTAGTTCCAAATGGAAGGAAATCCCAAATTTGCAGCACCAAGGTCTTAGTGGGCTTGATGTGTTGCATCTCTGGGAATGCCATGATGTAGAATTCTTTCTGGGTGACAGTAAGTGTGAACGCGACTCTGGAAGAAAAACCCTTCTTTAGCAAGTACTGTATCTTGAGGCTGCCAGCTGGACAAATCCTTGGCTTTGATGAAGCACTAGATCCTGACTTAGTAGGTCTCTGCAGTACAGAAACTGAAATGGATCCCCCATTGTCAGATTTATCAGATCCAAGAAATATGGCTTTTTTGGCCACTCTGGGACTATCAAAAGGAAACTTTCTCTTGACCTGCTGATCTTTTGCAGAACTCTTGGAATTAGAGGGAACAGGTACGCTGTTCTGATATCACATGTCTGCAAAGGGGCATCCATGGCCTCCACCCGTGGACATCAAAAGCAGCAAAAGAATCTGGAAACCCGAGACTTTCCCCTGGCCTGGATGCAAAGAGATCTATTTGAAGAGTGCCATACTGGTAGCGAAGAACACCAAACAACTCCACTCCTCTGAACTGATCAATTTTCAGCTTTGAGTCTCTGCCTGAATTTTTAGATCCTCCACCAGCTGGAGACTGACGGAGACAGAAGATTCTCCTCTACCTACTGAAGCACTTTCTGGGCTTCTAAAAACAAACTTCTGCTTTTTGTGCTTCCTTGATCGTTTATCTAGGCAGCCATCACCGAGTTGCCCGACTGTACCTTTACTGTTTGAAGCCTGACTTGTTCTTTGAAGTGCAGCAGGGCCAGATAAACCGCCCTCATCTCCAAAACACTAATTTGGAGACTCTGCTTCTCCAGATTCCCTGAACCAGAATCTGATTTCAGAACACCACCTCAGCCTTGGAGGTTGTCATCCATTGTTAGGATTCTCTCTTGGGGAAAGAAGACAGAAGATCCCATCCTCAAATTTTTTGACTGTTCCCACCAGGCCAGGTATCTCCAAAACTGATGGAGACAGCCAAACTGGGGCCTGATACTGTTTAGATGCTGCAGACTAGGTTGCCACTGGATGGGACTGGAGTGGTCTCATGTGGAGCAGTGCCCAAGAAACTTGCTGTATTGTGGCTGTCATCAGACCTACCGTCAGCAAACATTTGTTAGCAGATACCACTTTCAGTGATCTGAGGTAATGAATGTCCATCAGAAGAGTCTTTGCTCCGGACTGAGATAGGAGGAGACTCTGCCAATCAGCCTGGAAGAATGCCCCCAAGTGTTCTAGTCTCCATGACGGGATCATCGTACTTTCCCCCACTCATTTATTATATACACATGCTTTAGGAACAGTAGGGTCCTGGCTATCCAAGCTCTCACTGCTTCTGAGGGAGCACTGATGAGGATATTGTCCAGGTTAGAGTGGCTGTGGTGACCATCCTGTCTGAGTAAGGCTACAATCACTACAGAACCATCAAGAAGTTCTGAGCGGAGGCCAGGAAGAAGATACAAGTACCCAATACGGAACATCCTGGCTGTGAATAGTAAACCGTAGAAATCTCTAGTGGGCTTTGAGCAACACAATGTGTAGATCTGCATCCGAGAGATCTTCGGATGCCAGATATTCACCTGACTGGACTGGTCTTAAGATGGACTGGAGGGATTCCATCTTGAATTTGGTCTTTCAGACAAACCTGTTCAAGCTCTGAAGATCCATTATCTGGTAGACCCCCCCCTTTGGAACTACAAAGTAAATTAAGTACAATCCCTGTTTCTTTTCATGGGGAGGAATGGGGACAATCACCCTATCTGGAACAGGTGGTCTAGGGTTTGTTCCATGGCACTAATCAAAATTATGTTTTTTGGTAGTGAGGACTACAAAATCGACCTCTTAAGGGCACAGTGCAGAATTCTATTGCATAGCCTAGAAACACAATCTCCAGATCCCTCGATACTCACAGTTTAGTCCTATCTTCTTACATAGAGAAGTAGACACTCCCCAGGTGTCCAAGGGACAGGATGAACTGATGGATACTCATGCTGAGAATCTGCCTTTTTTTGTCACTCCTCCCGAGTGTCTATGGGAGAATGAGCCTCAGTTCTGATATAATGGGAACTTCTAGATTCTGTATTCCCCGAAACGAGAAAAACTGCCTTTGTGAGAGCTGGACCGACGAAATGGCTGAGAGTAATTTTGTTGCCTCTTGAATTCTGGCAACTGACCACTCTCTTCCATGACCGTACTCAAAACCTCATGCAGCATTAGGTCAAACAACAGGGTACCTGAGAAAGGCATTCCAAACAAATGTGACAGAGGCATTGGAGTCATACTCATCTCACAGCTGAAACACTGGCGGTCAAGCACCTAGCTGTACATTGCAGATTTGCCACTGCTACATCCCTAAATAGGATGTTAACCCTACTAATGAGGGGTAGGAGTTTAGCCACTGGTGAATCCAGAATACCCTCAGACAGAGTCTCTCTGAATTCACTCGTGAAGTGCCCTGGACACCATAAAGGCAGCATAAATCACCCATGTGCCCAACCCTGCTGGTATGAAACATAAGCAGCAAGCTGACTATCCTTTTATTTATTTTGTTTTTGTTGACTAGGAAAGGTGGGCTAGTCAGTTCAGCCTATTTTTAACCTCTTTCCTGCTGAAAGGGCAAAAGATCCCTCAATCAGAATCATGGTGCATCTAATCATACTGGCCACTAGAGTATCTATCTTCAGTGTGGACTCCTGATGTCTCAGCAGGTCCTCCTAAAAAGGATACCACTTCACCCCCTTTTTGCCTTAGAAACAGTCTGTCAGCAGAAAAGGACCGCCTGGCCCATCCAGTCTGCCCAGATGGCCCTTACCTAATCTGTCTCCAGCAACCCTCCCTCCTCCCTGCCCATTTACTAATATTCCCCTATGTTTGTTGCATGCTTGCTTGAAGCTCTCTACTGTTGTCACTTCCACTACTTCCGCTGGCAGTCTATTCCAGTCATCCACCACCACTTCAATTAAGTAGTACTTCCACACATTCCTCCTAAACCCTCCCCCCAGATTCAATGCATACCTTCCGGTTCTGGTGCTCCTGCTCATTTCAAAGAGACTCCCCTCCTACACCATGTTCACCCACGAGGTACTTGTAGGTCTCTTGTCATTTCCACTCTCGCTCTCTTGTCCTCCAGGGTGCACATGTTGAGATCCCCCAGTCTCTCCTTGTATGGCTTTTTGGTGAAACCCCTGCACCATTTTAGCTGCCCTACTCTGGACTGTCTCCACCCTGTCTGTTCTTTCAGAGATGCAGCCTCCAGAACTAGATGCAATACTCCAGGTGAGGCCTCAACAGCAAGTGCATTGCCACCTCCCTCTTCCCTCTGGAGATACCTCTCCCTCTCTTAGCATCTCACTGGCTCTATCCACTGCTTTGTCACACCACTCTACCACTCTGAGGTCAGCAGTTATGATATACTCAGTTATTGGGTTCCCATGCCCTAGGTGTATGATTTTGCACGTTTTGGCACTGAACCCCAACTGCCATGCTCTTGACCACACCTCGAGTTTCCCCAAGATCCCTACATACTCTTCCCGCCCCTCTCTTATTGTCCACCCTATTACGGATGTTGGTATTGTCTGCAAAAAGCCATATCTTCTCTTCTAGTTCATCTGCATGGTCAGTCATGAAGACACTGAAGAGGTCTGATCCCAGTGCTGAAACCTGTGGCAACACGCTGGCCACTGTCTTCTATTATTACAGTGAGTGCAGTTAACCACCACCCTCTGTCACCAATCCACTAACCAGTTTCTAACCCAATTTACCGCTTTGGATCCTACCCCTAGACTGCTCAATTTCTTAACAGGATCCCACCCCAAGGCTGCTCAATTTCTTAATAGTTCTACTGTGCAGCACAGTGTCGGATGTATTTTTTAAAGTCCAGACAGATCACATCCACTGCCCTTAATTTCCCTGGTCACCCAGTCAGTACTCAATCATACTCATCTGCCATGAACACATGAAAACACACACACACCCCATGAATCCATGCTACTTCTGGCCCTGCAACCCAGTGGAATCAAGATACTCTACCAACTTTTCCTTTAACAGTGTTTTCATTAATCTCCCCACCACTAAGGTGAGGCTCACCAACCTATAGTTCCTAGTCTCTTCCCTACTGCTGGTCTCATGTAGAGGGACCACATCTGCTCTCCTCCTCCTCACTACTGATTCCAGCAAGCTGTTGACTAAGGCCATCAGCAGGGCAGTGAGCACCCCCCAGAGTTCGTTCTGTACCCTTGGGTGTAACCTGTCCAGTCACATGGCCTTGTCCACTTACAGACCTGCAAGTCCTTACAGGACTCTTTCCTCTGAAAATGGACTCTACTGCCTCCCCTTCCCCTTTGTTCACACTGATCACTGGTGGTCTACCCCCCCCTTCACTGTAAAGGCTGAGCAAAAAGTACTTATTCAGGATGTCTTTTTTTTCCTTCATCCTCTTCTGCACAGCCTCAATCTGCTGCCTTCTTTACCCTCACTTTCCTCTTCTCACTTACATACCTAAAAAAAAGTTACATACCCATATTCTGCCCCTTTGGCCGTCCTTTACTCTGTCTGCACCTTTGCTCCCCTCACCACATTACCTGCGTCCCTCTGTTTTACCTGGTACACCAGGAAGGTCATGTCAGACAAATCTACTTGATTTCTTCGACTGGGTGACCAAAGTAATAGACCAGGGAGGGGCTGTGGATATGGCCTACCTAGACTTTAGCAAGGCATTTGACACAGTCCCGCACAAAAGATTAATAATCAAGTTAGCCAGCCTGGGAGTGGGTCCCAGGGTGGTAGCCTGGGTAGCAAACTGGCTGCACAACAGGACACAGAAGGTAATAGTGAATGGAACACATTCCGAAGAAAGGGGGGTTACTAGTGGAGTAACTCAGGGCTCAGTACTGGGTCCAGTCCTCTAACATCTATATAGGTGACACTGCAGAGGGTCTGGAGGGAAAGGTATGCCTCTTTGCAGATGACACAAAGATCTGTAACAGAGCTGATACGTAAGGGGGGGGTAGAAAATATGAGAAGGAATTTGGCACGGATGGAGGAATGGTCAGACATGTGGCAACTTAGATTCAATACAAAGAAGTGCAAAGTAATGCACCTGGGAAACAAAAACCCAGGAGAAGAGTACACAATAGCAGGGGAGGTACTAACAACAACAAAAATGGAAAGGGACCTGGGGGTAGTCATATCAGATGACCTAAAGGTGGGTAAGCAATGTGAAAAGTCAGTAAGGAGAGCCAGGGGGATACTGGGATGCACAGGAAGGGGCATCACAAGTAGAAAAAGGGAAGTGGTTATCCCTCTGTACAGACAGTTGGTGAGATCCCATCTGGAGTACTGTGTGCAGTTTTGGAGACCTCATCTACGCAAGGACATAGACAGGATGGAAGCAGTCCAGAGGAGGGCAACTAAAATGGTGCAGGGACTGCAGCAGAAGCCATATGAAGAGGGACTGAGAGAGCTTAATATGTATACTCTTGATGAAAGGAGGGACAGGGGGACATGATAGAAACATTCAAGTACCTCAAGGAAATCAACAAAGTCCAGGAGGGTAGCATCTTTCAGAGGAAGAGATGTGTAAGAACAAGGGGGCACAATTTAAAGATAGAGGGGGACAGCTCAGGGGTAATGTGAGGAAATGTTCTTTTCACGGAGAGAGTGGTAGATACCTGGAACAGCCTTCCTGAGGAGGTCGTTGGTCTAAAACAGTGGGGGAATTCAAACATGCATGGGACAGACACAAGGCAACTATAGTTGGGGGTTGCAAGAAGTAGGCTGTATGTTAACTAGAATCTGCAGTTTATCCAGTAGGTAGAGAAATGGGCAGACTGGGTGGGCCAAGTGGTTCTTATCTGCCATCAAAGTCTATGTTTCACCTTGCTGTCTTCTTCCATGTGCATTGTCTTACACTGCCCGAACACTGCCCTTTTTGCCTTCCTCGCCACGGCCACTTCCCTAGAGTACCATAATGGTCTCTTTTTCCTTCTGCTTTCACAGACTTCCTTCGCACTGGCTGCCTTAAATATGCCCTTCCTTATTTTCCCCCTACTGTTCCTCTACCCCTTCCTGTCATTCCCTCTATCCGCTAGGCAGTTTCGGAGCCAGTCTCTCATTATCTTAAAATCCACCATCCTAAGGTTCAGCACTCATCCTCACATAGCCTATCCATGTTCCCTTCTTAATGTTAAACCACACTGTATGGCGATCCTAGGTACCCAGATGACTGCCCACTGTGATGTCTGCAATGCTGTCACTGCTTGTAAGTAACAGGTCCAGCCTGCCCCATCCCTAGCAGGTCCATTGACTAGCTACCTGGGAAAAGTTCCCTTCTAGGGAGTCAAGGTTAGCTCTGCTCCCAGCCAAAGCTGCAGTTTGAAAGCAGCAATCTACATCCGGCAGACTGAAATCACCAATTAGCTACACCTCCCCCTTACCTACCATTCTGATGATGTCCAAGGCAAGTGCCTTATCTAACTCCCCTTCCTGTGCTACAGATCTGTTTACCACTCCTGCACCAATAGTGTCCCAGCACCTGCCTCCAGAATACCCCACAGCACCTCCAGTCCTTCCCTTCCCCTTCCCCACCTCTGTTTGTCCGTATCTGACTAGTCCTGGTTAATGAGTTGGGTCACGAGGCTGGAAGCTTGGAAAACACTTTGATGCACTGCCTGTAGTTGAAAGAATAGGTTTTACTTGTAGTGGAGACAGACTGTATCTCACAGAGATCCAGTGCCCTACAAGTTTTGGCGACCAGATAAAAGGCAAACTGGGGATTAAATAGGAATGTGAATGGGATAGATGCTCCTTCAGGCGACCACCATTCATATTCACCCACAAAGGAAAAAAATTATCGCCTTTTAGTCAGACAGCTCAGCAGATTTAGCTGGTTTGGAACCTTCATCCCCATCCATCTGTCATTTCTTGGATTTAGGTTTTGACCCATTAGCTTGCCTGATCCCCATTTAAATCATCTTTCTGATGCTCAAACATGTCTGAGTGTACCAGTGGAGTGCCCCATGTGCAGGGTCAACATTAGAAGTCTTTGCAGGAGTCTATGCTTCACCTGGAAAATTTTGTTGCACATCTTTAACCCTTAGGCTGACAACAGAATTAGAATATACACAGGAATTCTGGACTGACATATCGGTCCACGGCTCTGCAAGGGTTAATAGGGACCTATGTAATGCCAGTTTGTCACTGCCTTTTGGGTGTGGGGTTTGGAGGCCAAAAAAAAAAAAAAAACAGCACTCATTTGTGTAACATTGAAAAGGCAAAATGAGCCAGAAGGGGACAGTCTCAAGTAGCGCACACAATATCCTTCTCTGAGGTGCTGCCTGTCAATGGCATGAGTGAGGCGAGGGTACTTTGCACCATGCAGTTTAATGAATGGTTGAAAAAATGGTGTGGAGCACAGGGGTTTGGCTTCATTGGGGACTGGGTTCCACCTGGAGGGACACCAGCCTATACTGGCAGGATGGTCTGCATCTGTCCAGGAAGGGAACAAGTCTTTTGAGCAATCGGTTTAAATGCTTCATTGACAAGCTTTTAAACTAGTCAAGGGGGGAGGCACTGATAAGCTGCAGGAAAATTCCATCCTCTCCCTACAAAACAGGGTACTAAATGAGAAAAAGACCGAGGTAGAAAGGTCAGTGGGGGATGCTGCAAAAGAAGGTAAAGCCATCAAAAAATGGAGAGCAATGAGTACCAATGCTCGTAGTCTGAGTAACAAGCTTCCTGAATTAGTGGCCTTGATGGAGGAGGAACATCTGGATATTGTGGCAGTCACAGAAACATGATACACACAAAACCATTACTGGGATGTAAACATACCAGGATACACTATCTACAGGAGGGACAGGGAGGGTAAAAGAGGAGGAGGAGAAGAAGCTCTTTACATAAGGAAAGGAATCAAAGCAACAGAACAAAAGGGAAAACAGGGAGGAGAAGAAGCTCTGTGGGTAAATTTGGAGACCGGCAATGGCACCACAATCCGCACAGGGGTTGTATACAGACCCCCTTCTCAGGGGGAGGAAATGGACAAGGAAATGATAGAAAGAATACTCAGAATGGCAGAAAAAGGGGAGATATTGCCAATGGGTGATCTGAATATGCCAGATGTTAACTGGAGTGCAGTTGCAGCAGCCACTTGAAGAGTGGGTTATTCTAGATGCCCTACAGGGCATGACTTAGACAACTAGTATTGGAGCCCACTCGAGGAGGGAGCAATCTTAGACCTGGTTCTCTCAAATGAAGATGAAGAGAGGATCACAGATGTAGAAGTGGGTAGCCATCTGGGAACTAGCGACCATTGAACAGTATGGTTCACAATAAACACAGCAATAGAGTCAAGCAATACAAAGGTAAAAGTACTGGACTTTAGGAGGGCTGACTTTGCCAAAATGGGTGAGTGCCTAAGGAATGCACTAGCAAATGGGCAGGAAGGAGTGGTGGAAGAACAATGGGGAATAATAAAAACTGCCATCACAGAGGTAACGAGCCTTTGTGTGAAGCAAATAAACAAAACAAAACAATGTAAGAAACCACTGTGGTTCTCAAAGGAAGTGGCAGTGAAAGTTCAAGAGAAAAAGAAAGCATTCAGGAAGTACAAGGAATCACAGAAGGGGCAGGACAGAGAACTGTATCAGTTAAAGCAAAAGGATGCTGGGAAGGCAGTCAGAACAGCAAAGGCCCAAACTGAGGAAAAGATAGCCAACTCAGTTAAGAAGGGGGATAAAACCTTTTATAGGTACTTCAGGGAGCGAAGAAAGACCAAGGGAGGGTTAGGGAGGCTTAATAAAGGGGAGGGAGTGTGGGCAGAGATACTAAACAAATATTTTTGCTCAGTATTTACAAAGGAAGAGGGGGAGGTACCTAAAACAAACAGCAGAAACACTCTGGATACAGAAGTTGATACCAGCCCATTTACAGAAGAAAGGGTTCTGAAAGAACTCTTAAAACTGAAGGTGGACAAAGCAATGGGGCCTGATGGGATTCAGGGGTAGAAATAAGGTTTTGGCAATGGGGAGCCATGAACAGCTCCTGGTCATCGGCAATTTTTGGTGAACCAGGAGCTACTCAGGCCGACCAGGAGCTACTGCCTAAAAAATGTAGACGAAGAGATCCATATGAAAAAAATGTCAATTTTTTATGTTTTTTTGTTTTTGTTCTGCCTTGGCAGGGACAAACTGAACACATAACTATAAGTACTAGGCAGAGCAAGAATATAGTACCAAGAGGAAGAGAGAACAGAGAAAGGCAGCAGAAAACAAGATCTGGGATAGGATAATGACAGACAGAGACAGAATACGTAGAAGAAGGCAAGCGAGTAAATGAACAGGGTAGAAAACCTAACCTGCTTTGAAGAATAAAACTTCACAAGGAGACTCATTAAATAAAGATATAAATATTTTGTGTCCTTTTTTTTTTGCGTGTTGTACACATTGTTTTTGTTAAAGATCATTTTGTGTAATGCAATTCAAGGTTGGGGGGGTGGCAAATCATAGTGAGTATCACAAGCAGCTAAGAATTCCCCACAAATTATAATCACTCAGTCTTCATCTGAATGTTGTTCAAAACGACGATGGAGGTCCTCGTCATTCTCACTTTCACTAGAAGATGTGATGTGAACGTCCTCCACTTCTGAGACTTTGCTTTGGCCTGCTGACGAGGACTTGTGAGGTTTTGCTCCCAACCTATGTTTTGTTTTTACGAACCACTCTTTTACTGATGGTGTGCTACAAAATCTTGTGGTTCTGGGCCCTCCATGAGATTAAAAGTAAGTCAGCTATGGTGCTGGTCTTCAGATTAGCTTCCAGTCAGAAAAATTATTTTCATAGCTGAAAATGCCCTTTCTAGTGTTGCATTCGATATTGGATACACTAGTATTATAGCTATGACATGAAGAATGTTTCTGAAGTATAGAGATTTTTTCTGGAAGATTACACGCCATACCGCAAGGAATGAGAGCTGCTTGTGATACATGCTAATATTCTGTTTAAACAGTTTCCATTCTGTCACTGCAGTATGCACATCGGATCCATTCTGCAGCAAGACAGGAGAGAAGTGGTCAATAAGAAACTGGATCTCCTCATTTCGAAATGCAGAAAGCTCACTAGAATTGTCAGGCCAATTTGCAAGGTCAATGACAGTGCCATTCGTTAACAGTGGGTCTTCTGCAAAGCCCAAGAAGCGCTGGTTGAGACAGTCCATTACACTGTTTACAATTACTTCACGTTCCTTGGCAAGGGCTAAAGAGCATCTCCTATTGCCCTTGGAGCACAATTTCTTTAAACACTGCTGTCCCTTCCTCATTGATAACCACTTCTCTCCTGAACTTGGCTAGCGTGGTTCCATCCTCTGCCATTAGATTTTCTGTTTTCGAGAGTACTGTACTTACAGTATCCATTACAATGGGAAGGGATATATGGGCATCCTGAAATGCACGGGAGACTATTGACAGACCTGTGAGTATGTCAAAACAGAAGTGTGAGAGTAGCAGAAATTTTACATTGCATATCTGTTTTCTAAACCCCTTAACTTTTGCCTTGTCTGCTGGTGGAATACCCCGTCTGTGTCAGACACAGGTTCATCCCAGTGAGCCAATATGCTGCTGAAATGATGAAGCACAGCATGGAGAGAATCCTTTTTACGTGAGAGCCATCGTGTTCCTTGTGACTTTTTAAATGTGATGCAGGTGGTCTGATTGGCTTCAGCCACTCTTTTTAACTCTCTCTAACATTTTGGTGAGTTCTCATAAAAATAGAGTATTGAGATCAACATGTCAATGGTCTGGGAAAAACAGGTGTTTTTAAAAGCATCTTTAGCTGCTAATTCAAGCCTGTGCGAAATGCAATGAATGGCAAGAAGCCATGGGCACTCTTCTTTCAATAATGCCATCAAACCCATATTACGTCCAAAACTGACAGACGCACCATCTGCTCCTGCGCCAATGCAGGATAACTGTTTTAGGTCAACAGTGTCCTGACCCAGCAATTGAGAGTATGCGATAGTCATTGCAGACCTCAAACCACTTGCATCAGCAGACTCTACATCAATTAATCCAATTAACTTCATAGTAGGTTGCCCATCCTCGACAATTTTGGCATAAACTATCTCCTTCTCCGTGGTGGTCCTGTCAGTTGTCCCATCGATAAAGACTGAATGATATCTGTATGGAGTTGCTTCTCCTGTGAAATGACTCACAATTGGTTTTCTTAAGTGATCGGCAATAGCTGTGACGAATGTAGCGCACGCTTTCTCATTGGCATAAGCATCACTAAGGTCAACACCACGTCTCTTTTCTAGTGATATCAGTCCCTTTAATTTCAGGAAGGGGTCCTCTTCTTTGGCCAGGTAGTAGGCAATATCAAAAAGTTCCTCTAATTTGTATAGGGATTTTTTATTCATTTTTAATATACATTTCTCTATTTCACCACCTGAGGGCATATTAGCAGCTAAAGTAGCAGCCATTGCTTGTTTATGGCCTTCTGATACAGCATGCCTCTCAGTTTGTTTTTTTAACATTGTTAGTTCCAGTGATGTACAAATCCACATTGCTCATTTTACCAGCTCTAGTTGCCCACTTTTTGAATACGTCTGGTTTATCTCTACAAAACCTGCACCAAATCTTGGTTGCAATACCATCTTTTGCTTCAAACTGTAGCCATGTCAAATCTGGATTTTCCTTTTGGCACTGCCATGAGCACACTGTGGATACATGACAGGAATTGGCCTGTTTTTCCTTTTCCTTAATTGTGGTAGCAGCCTCACTGACAGTACTATCTGGTGTTGGGGTCAGTGGCATCAAAGAGAAGGACGGTTGTCCTGTTTCGTCTGGTCCAGGCTGCTTGCATTTACGTGAAGCGCTGAATCCGAAACTTAGAAGTGACACGATTACCACCACAGGAAGGAGATAATGTGGGCCTTGATGTTATAAATGTTATCTACAACCAATGTACAATGATGAATTGAGATGTTGTGTTGTAGCTGAAGGACAGCGGGTATAATAAAAAGAAGAAAACTACTTCACTGACTATCTCTTTTTTTGCAAAACATAATGCAGGGATTTTTTTTTTTTGGTAATATAACAGTTAGCTGACCACAAGAGTAATGAACCTTGTAATTAGTCGCGCTAATGCTCACAAGGTTCTGGGACCACTAACCAAGCTTTATAATTTTTTTTAATCAAGGTACAACAGTTAGCAGGCAGATCACAAGGCTAAACAAACCTTGTAATAAATCGTGCTAGCTAGGTCCAGGGACGGTAGTAAAAGATTTTTTAATACAGAGCGGGGTCCTCGGGACCACTAATCAAGCTTAAAAATTTTTTTAATCAAGGTACAACAGTTAGCAAGCAGATCACAAGGCTAAAAGGAACGTTGCAAGTCTGTCGGACAGTTGTGAAGGCAAGATCTCCCTCAGAACAACTGTCGGAGATCACTAAAGCACTTCCTTGCTGAGCTCTGAACTACTACGGCAGATTTACTTTTTTTAATCAGTGTAAGCCAGAAACAGGGTGGGGGTAAGGCTGCAGGACTCGAGGAGAAAGTCTGGAACCCTGAGGTTTTATGCTCAAAAGGTCAGGGACACAAATCTGATGAATATATCTGTTTCAGATTAACAGCAGCTTAGTTGGTTCAAGACATCACCTGCAAAAAACAGGTAAAGCACAAGAATGTGCTAATATACTAGAAAAAATACTTTTCTTTCAGCACTGTGTGCAGCAGGCATACAGAGATAACTGTTTCCCCCTTCCCTTCTCAACAACAAATAAATCCCTCTTCGTTAGTAAAACATAGGGCTTCACTAGCACAATGCCTCTGTACAAGTTTCATGAGTCTGTTCTGCCTGAGATCACTAACTAAAACGCTGATTTGATTTAATTTCCACACACACAGAAGTACAAATGAATCCTGTCTCTCCAACGCTCTCTATCAAATGCACCACGAGTAAGACTGCTTGACTGTTTCTTCATGCATGTCCCGCCTTCCAATCGTAATTGGTTAAAGGTTAGTGTGTGACAGACAGATGCAGTAAATAGTTTCATACACTATCTTTAGCCAGAGTGGTATCTACAGTCCCGATTGGCTCACACAATTATGACAGCTCTTTAATGACTGTTCCCACCCAGTGGATCAAGTAACCACCCCCAGAACACATGATTTACAGTATCTCAGCCACCTGCAGTCACGTGGTGGCACTCTGTCTCTTCCACTTCACCTGCCACTGAAGTAATTACAGCACCCCCCAAGCTTCACAAAAAAAAAAAAAAAAAAGCCAAGTTCCTTTTGAATTTATTTGGCCAGAACAGCTGCGCCAGCATCCTGCTTGATCATGGGCTCCTCTACAAACATGCCCTCGCTCCTTTACCCCCGCCCCAGTGATCTGGCTTTTAACCACTCCCCAATGCCTGATCAAGCCAAAGAAGCTGACTCCCCTGCTTCTTTTTAGCCAGCTTTGCTCCCCGAGAAGCTGAAAGAAATTATGGCGACTTCACTGCAGAAGTCATCCCTGCCCTCGCTCCTTTACCCCCGGCCCCATCTATCTCTGACTGACTCGCCGATCAAGCCAAAGAAGCTGATGACTCCCCTGCTTCTTTTCGGCTGCCAGAGGTTCTGATTCGCCAGACTGACTGGCGCGATCATGCGACAAGTCCCCTCAGCTTTCCGTGGGAGCGCATGGTCAGCGCTCCTGCTTCACAGACAGACAGTGAAGCAGGCGCTGAATGCTGATTTAATAGCGCTAATTGGCGCTCGGCGCCCCCTTATTTCGACCCCTGGGATTCATCCCAGAATTCTAAAAGAACTAAGGGTAGAACTAGTGACACCACTGACTATCCTCTTTAACAAATCATGGGAGGATGGGGTGGTACCCAAGGACTGGAGGAGGGCAGATGTGATTCCCCTTCACAAAAGTGGGAGCAAGGCAGAAGCAAGAAACTACAGACCTGTTAGTTTAACCTCAGTGGTAGGGAAAATGATGGAATCACTTCTGAAGGAAAGAACTGTTGAGTATCTAGAGGCCAGAGGGGCATAGGACCCAAGGCAGCATGGATTCACAGCGGGAAGGTCATGCCAGACAAATCTGATAGATTTCTTTGACTGGGTGACCAAAGTAGTAGATCAGAGAGGGGCTGTGGACATGGTCTACCTAGACTTTAGCAAGGCATTTGACAGAGTCCAACACAAAAGATTAATATACAAGTTAGCCAGCCTGGGAGTGGGTCCCAAGATGACAGCCTGGGTAAAGAATTGGCTGGAGAATAGGACACAGAGGTAATAGTAAATGGGTCCACTCTGAAGAAATGGGGTTATTGGGTGCCACAGGGTTCAGTATTAGGACGGTCCTCTTCAATGTCTTTATAGCGACATTGCAAAGGGACTGGAAGGAAAAGTATGTCTCTTTGCAGATGACACAAAGATCTGCAACAGAGTTGATGCACAAGGTGGAGTGGAAAGGATGAGAAGGACTTGCAAGTTAGAGGAATGGTCAAATGTATGGCAGCTTAGATTCAATGCTAAGAAGTGCAAGGTAATGCTCCTGGGAAACAAAACCCAGGGGAAGAGTACACAATGGGGGTGAGATACTAACAACAAAAAAATGGAAAGGGACCTGGGGTAGTCGATCAGATGACCTAAAGGTGGGCAAGCAATGTGAGAGGGCAGCAAGGAGGGCTGGGGGATACTGGGATGCATAGGGAGAGGCATCACCAGTAGAAAACAGGAAGTTATTATCCTCTGTACAGACAGCTGGTGAGACCCCATCTGAGTACTATGGCAGTTCTGGAGACCCAATCTCCTAAGAAAGACATAGACAGGATGGAAGCTGTCCAGAGGAGGGCAACTAAAATGGTGCAGGGTTTGCACTGGAAGACATATGAAGAGAGACTTAAGAAGCTAAATATGTATAGCCTCGAGGAAAGGAGGGAGAGGGGGGGACATGATAGAAATTTTCAAGTACCTCAAGGGAATCAACAAAGTCCAAGAGGGTAGCATCTTTCAAAAAAAAAAAAAAAAAAAAGAGGTGTGCAAGAACAAGGGGGCACAATTTGAAGATAGAAGCGGGGGCGGCTCAGAGGTAGCTTAAGGAAGTATTTTTTCACAGAGAGGGTTGTGGATGCATGGAACGGCCTTCCAGTGGAGGTTGTGGAGTCAAAAACAGTGGTGGAATTCAAGCATGCATGGGACAGTCATAAGGCAATTCTAGGGGGTGGGGGTAGGAAGAAGTAGGCTGCTGGTTAACTAGGATCTGCAGCTTATCCATTAGGTAGGGAATTGGGCAGACTGGGTGGGCCAAGCAGTCCTTATCTGCCGTCAAAATCTATGTTTCCATGTTTCTATTGTCCTCTTACAGATCTTGAACTTCTGTGAGGTTTTTCTTCCTGAATACCTCAGTGCAAGAAAACCAGAATAGACTGACCTACTACTACTCTGCATAGTACTTTCCTCGTTTATTTTATTTTATTTATTTATTTATTTTTTAGTTACCAGTCCTCAGTCCCTAGCTGGAAGCAGAGGATGTTCCAGCAGCACTGTAGATCAACTAGTACCAAGCCAATAATAGCTGCCCTTCCCCACAGCAATACACCTCCCAAGGCAGAACTGTCAAAAGCCCCACAACAGCATCAAACCCACAAGGAAAAATAGTCAAAAAACTCACAGGTGCTGGAAACCCACTGCAAGGTGAAAATGAAAGTACTTATGCATCTCTGATTCCAAGGGAGCAGCCGCACACTGACTGCGGCTCGAATCAGTAGAAGGGGCCTCCAAAGTCTCTACACACACAGGAAACATATGCACAAACTCTGGATACTTGGTGCATGCATGCACCTCAGAATTCCAGGACAACAGCACAAGCAGAAACCATGCAGCTGGTCACTGGGGAAAGAGAAAAAGGAGCAAATGCTAGCAAAACAAAGCAAAAGACTGAACACTGTCGGTGGTGCTCAATAGCATGCAAGCAACAACATGCAAAAAACTGGGCACTCACCACCTTCTTTTAGCACAAAGGCCACTCCAGACCCAACAAAAGTGCAAAGCTGTGCTTCTTCATCAAGTGCCAGCTAGGCAGACTCATAAAGCGCCTGATGCATTTCACATTTGAATAATCCTCTTCCAGAGGCAACAAACCGGTAAAAAACAAGGCATTCACATTGGTGCCATAGATATCACATGACATTTAAAAATGTGCATATACTAGTTAAAATGTGAACACCTTGTTTTTACCTGTTTGTTGCCTCTGAAACAGGATTATTCAAATCAGAAACGCGTCAGGCACTTTATGGCGAGCGTCTGGATGGTACATTAATAAAGAAGCGCAACTTTGTACTTTTATTAAGTCTGGAGTGGTCCTTATTCTACAAGAAGGTGGTGAGTGCCCAATTTTTTGCATTTTGTAGGGAGCAAAGACTCTAGCATTTACTTCGGCCAGCCGCCCTAACAAACACCCTTAAAATATTAACAGTCCAATGAGACTGGATGAAACAAACAAAAAAAAACCAAAAACAGCCAAATGGCAACACAGATCAACAGCACAAGCAAAATTACTCCAAAGAAAGAGATCTCACGCTAAGCCACACCGTGGGGGGGGCAGTCAACCAGAGCAGCCCTCACTTACCTCAGGCACCAGGCAATATATAAATAGATACAAGTTGCACAAAGAAACACTTAAATAATTCTGCAAACGCAAAACGAGCACCAGGCAGTGGCAAGGGCATTTAGACCACTAAAAACTGAAGCTAGAATGCTGACTGTCATTTATTTTTGCACAAGCAATTTTGAATTGAATACAGGTCGCCTGTAGACACGTATGGCTCCAATCACTAAAGAGTTACAAGATGTTCCTTAAAAAATAATAAAAATCTCAATGGTGATACTTTCTGCGAAGAGCTCTGTCTCGAAACTGCAATCACTGTCACTGGGACAGAAGACTGAGTGACATGAAGTCTTCAGAACACAAAAGATACCAACATTCCATGCTGCAGTCACAGCTTCCTAAAGCTAGAGCAGTGCCAGCAATCTCTAGTTGGGCTACATATACTGTATACTCACTTGTGAAGATTACCCACTGACAAAGTGGATTAATACAGAAACCCACTTGTACATGGCACAATCAGGCGCAAATCAAAGGGATTATACGGTTGTTGTGACCACTTAGCGACAGTGCACAGTGACTTTGTATGGGGCCCAGAATGTTCAGGAATCCTACAAACAAGGTAGGCATTGAAGAGGCAACATGTGAAGTATTCTCTAGTGGGAAGTAATACATTGTTTTGAGAAGCAGAAAGACAAATTCAACATAGGGATGCCAGAACCAGGCACAAAAGTAAAAGCAGAAATGAACCCACACAAGAAAGTAAGATGGGGAGGAGGAAAGGATCAGGGGAGGAAAGACAGGAGTGGGTGGAAGATGGGCAACAAAACATAAAAGGCCATAGCAACCAACGCCTGCAGTCTGGGTTACAAAATCCCAGACCAGAGAGGCTTGCTAGTAGAGGGAGACCTGGACATAGCAGCAATAACAGAGACTTGGTACACTACAAATCATGGATGGGACACAAATGTATCGGGATATGCTCCATTTAGGAGGGATGGGGGGGTGGCCCTGTACGTCAGACAGGGTATAAAGGCTATGAAGGTGCAGGGTAGACAAGGGTAGGCCGAGGCACTGTGGGTCATCCTCGAGTCTGGCAATGGCACAGCAATATGCACGGGTGTGATCTCCAGGCCTCTAGCATAGGGGGAGGAGGCAGACAGGGGGCTAGTGGATGAAATACAAGAGATGGCATCGAAGGAGGAAGTTCTGCTGCTGGGTGATTTCAATATGCCAGACGTCGATGATTGGACCACCCCAGCAGCTACTTTAACTAGGAGCCGGGACATCCTAGAGTGCCTTACAGGGGGCAGGCCTCCAGCAGCTGGTGCTAGACCCAGCCAGTCACAATTCTGGACCTGGTGCTGATCAATGAGGACAGGATCAAAGAAGTCAGTGCAGAAGGTCAGCTGGGGCCAGCAACCACCGCAAAGTATTGTTTAAACATGGGGACAGGAACAAAGTCAATACACACAAAGGCAAAAGTCTTAGATTTCAGAAGACCAGACTTTACTAAGATTGGGGGGGGGTTCTCAAAGAAGCCCTGGAGAGGAGGGGGTAGCAAGGGGAGTCAAGGAGCAATGGAAACACTTGAAAGGAGCCATAGAGGAGGTGACAAACAAATGAATCAGGGTGGTAAACAAAGGCAAGAGAAGGAAGAACCCACAATGGTTCGCGAAAGAGGCTGCAGACAAAGGAAGGGCCAAGAGGGCAGGGTTCAGAAAATATAATGAGACTCAAAAGGGAGGAGGATAGGGAGGTTCACCTAGAATGTCTAAGGGAAGGCTGGAAGGAGTGCAAAGGCACAGACCGAGGAAAGATTAGCACAGACAGTGAAGAAAGGCGACAAGACATTCTATAGGTTACATCAGTGAGAGAAGGAAAGCCATGCCGAGGAATTGTAAGGCTCAGAAGGGATGAAGGGGAGTGTGAGGAGGAGAGCTGGAAAAGGCAGAAATACTGAATACTTCTGTTCAGTATTCACTGAGGAGGGGGAGGGTCAAGGGCCACCATTGAACAAATACAAGGGGTGGGGAGGGTGAACTCTACTCCATTCACAGAGGACAGAGTCCTGGAGGAGCCCACAAAACTGAAGGTGAACAAAGCAATGGGGCCAGAAGGATACACCCGAGGATATTACAGGAGCTGAGGAGAGAGCTAGCAGCGCCTCTGGCAGCCATGTTCACAGAGTCTCTTAACATTGGAGTAAATCCGGAGGGCTCGAGGAGGGCACATGTAGTCAGGGCTCTAGATAAGGTGTGTACCAGCTTGTTTTACTCACCTCATTTTACGAAATACTCTTCAGAAATTTTTTTAATGAGTACCAGTACTCACCCAACATTAGTAAATACCCCACATGCCAAAGAATAGCGTTTCATAATACAACGGATGATTCAAAAGGAACAGTTTTTTGCCAGATTTACAGCACTTGTATGCATCCCACTTTTGTTTTACTCACAATGTTTTAAAACTGGTGAGTAAATTCCTACCTGCCAACATTATTTGGACCATTGTTGGCATCTGAAATTCTTAACCAGAAAAAAAACTACATTTTTTTTTTTTAAATAAATGTACTCCTCAGTCCACTCTAGCAAGACGTTTATACACATCTGAATTTTGTTTTACTCACCTCACTTTCAAAATGAAGATCATCCCAAAAAATCTTATCTAGAGCCCTGCATGTAGTCCCTCTGCACAAAAGTGGGAGCAGGGAGGAGGCAGGAGCTATAGGCCAGTAAGCATCACCTCAGGAGTGGGCAAGATCACGGAGGCACTTCTTAAGGAAAGAATAGTGGGACAACTGGAATCCAATGGTGCCCAGGATCAGAAACAACATGGATTCACAGCAGGAAGGTCATGTCAAACAAATCTGATAACTGGGTGACGAGGAAGATAAATCAGGGGGAGCAGCAGACGTTGCCTACCTCGATTTCAGCAAGGCCTTCAACACCATCCCACAAAGAAGGCTGATTAACAAGCTGGGAGTCTGGGCATGGGCCATAAGATTGTAAACTGGGTGAGAAACTGGTTAGTAGAAAGAAGGCAGAGGGTGGTGGTAAATGGGATCCAATCGGGGAGGGGGGGGTGACCAGTGGGGTATCACAGGGATCAGTCCTGCTCAATTCTTCATTAGTGACTTAGCGGAAGGGCTGGCGAGAAAGGTCTGCCTGTTTGCAACATCCACCAAGATCTGCAACAGGGTGGATACTTCAGATGGGGTAGATAAAATGAAGAGGGACCTGGGTACGCTCAAAAGATGGTCTGAGGTGTGGCAGCTAGGGTTCAACTCGAGGAAGTGCAAAATAATGCACCTGGAAAAAGGGAGCCCTGGAGACAGCTACAGAATGGGGAGGGTAGTTGCTGATGATCACCAAGGAGGAAAGGGATCTGGGGGTTTTCATTTCAGATGACCTAAAGATGTCTACGCAGAGTGCAAAGGCAGCAGGGAGGAGCAGTGGCATGCTGGGGGGCATAGGTAGAGGCATCACTAGTATATATAAAACACTAGTGAGGCCTCACCTAGAGTACTGTGTACAATTTTAGAGGCCGCATCTTCATAAGGATATCACCACAGTGGAGGCATTACAGAGAAGGGTGACAAAAATGGTACAGGGCTTGCATCAGAAAACATATGAGGAGAGACTGAGCACCCTCAATATGTACTCACTGGAGGACAGGAGAGATTGGGGTGACATAATAGAAACATTCAAGCACCTTAAGGGCATAAACAATGTGCAGGGGATGACATCTTCCATTATAGGAGAAGTGCAAGAACAAGGGGGCATGATATGAGACTGGAAGGAGGCAAGTTAAGGGGCAATGTGAGGAAGATTTTCTTCACGGAGAGGGTGGATGCATGAAATATAGTGTATCACAGGAGGTGGTGGGAGCAAGCACAGTAGAGGGATTTAGACATGCATGGGATAGACACAAGGGAACCCTAGAAGCGGGAAGGAGAGAAAAAAAAAGCCACTGACCTGACAGGGACAAAGGAACAAAGGGGGGCTGTCTTAGGTGCAACCTAGGCAGACCTAGTGGTCCTTATCTGCTGACAATTACTATGTTACTATGTTTTAGAATGAAAAATAACAAAAGCATACCAAAAGATTGAACAGGATTGAAAGAAAGAAAGAAAGAAACATGGAATAATTTGAATGTAATTATATTTAAAATGGTTTGCTGACACCTTTAACATCACAGAGACCATTAAACCAGTGAAGTTTCCAGGTAAGTACTAGTAAAGATGGACTGCTGATTTATTAATCTATGAGGTACTACGGTATAGAAACATAAAAACATAGAAACATAGAATTTGATGGCAGATAAGGACCGCTTGGCCCACCCAGTCTGCCCATTTCCCTACCTAATGGATAAGCTGCAGACCCTAGTTAACCAGCAGCCTACTTCTTCCTACACCCACCCCCACCCCCTAGAATTGCCTTATGACTGTCCTATGCATGCTTGAATTCCACCACTGTTTTGACTCCACAATCTCCCCGAAGGCTGCTCCATGCATTCACAACCTCTCTGTGAAAAATATTTCCTAAATTACCTCTGAGCCCCTCCCCCATCTTCAAATTGTGCCTCCTTGTTCTTGCACACCTCTTTTTTTTTTTTTGAAAGATGCTACCTCTTGGACTTTGTTGATTCCCTTGAGGTACTTGAAAGTTTCTATCACGTTCCCCCCTCTCCCTCCTTTCCTCGAGGCTATACATATTAAGCTCCTTAAGTCTCTCTTTATGTGTCTTCCGTTGTAGACCCTGCACCATTTTAGTTTTAGTTGCCCTCCTCTGGACAGCTTTCATCCTGTCTGTCTCTACGGAGACTGGGTCTCCAGAACTGCATGCAGTACTCCAGATGGGGTCTCACCAGCTGTCTGTACAGAGGGATAATAACTTCCTGTTTTCTACTGGTGATGCCTCTCCCTGTGCATCCCAGTATCCCCCCAGCCCTCCTTGCTGCCCTCACATTGCTTGCCCACCTTTAGGTCATCTGATACGACTACCCCCAGGTCCCTTTCCATTTTTGTTGTTGTTAGTATCTCACTCCCCATTGTGTACTCTTCCCCTGGGTTTTTGTTTCCCAGGTGCATTACCTAGCACTTCTTAGCACTGAATGTAAGCCGCCATACATTTGACCATACCTCTAACCTTGCCAAGTCCCTTCTCATCCTTTCCACCCCACCTTGTGCATCAAGTCTTTTGCAGATCGTTGTGTCATCTGCAGAGAGACACACTTTTCCTTCCAGTCCCTCTACAATGTCGCTTATAAAGACATTGAAGAGGACCAGTCCTAATACTGAACCCTGCGGTACCCCACTCGTAACCCCCCTTTCTTCAGAGTGGACTCCATTTACTATTACCCTCTGTGTCCTATTCTCCAGCCAATTCTTTACCCAGGCTGTCATCTTGGGACCCACTCCCAGGCTGGCTAACTTGTATATTAATCTTTTGTGTGGGACTGTGTCAAATGCCTTGCTAAAGTGCAGGTAGGCCATGTCCATAGCCCTTCCCAGATCTACTACTTTGGACGCCCGGTCAAAGAAATCTATCATATTCATCTGGCATGACCTTCTCGCTGTGAATCCATGCTGCCTTGGGTCCTGCGCCCCTCTGACCTCTAGATACTCGACAATTCTTTCCTTCAGAAGTGATTCCATCATTTTCCCTATCACTGAGGTTAAACTAACAGGTCTGTAGTTTCCTGCTTCTGCCTTGCTCCCACTTTTGTGAAGGGGAATCACATCTGCCCTCCTCCAGTCCTCGGGTACCACCCCATCCTCCCATGATTTGTTAAAGAGGGTAGTCAGTGGTGTCACTAGTTCTACTCTTAGTTCTTTTAGAATTCTGGGATGAATCCCATCAGGTCCCATTGCTTTGTCCACCTTTAGTTTTAAGAGTTCTTTCAGAACCCTTTCTTCAGTAAATGGGCTGGTATCAACTTCTGTATCCAGAGTGTTTCTACTGTTTGTTTTAGGTACCTCCCCCTCTTCATTTGTAAATAGTGAGCAAAAATGTTTGTTTAGTGTCTCTGCCTTTTCACAGTCACCCTCTGCCCACCTCCCTCCCCTTTATTAAGCCTCACTATCCCTCCCTTGGTCTTCCTTCGCTCCCTGATGTACCTATAAAAGGTATTATCCCCCTTCTTAACTGAGTTGGCTATCTTTTCCTCGGTTTGGGCCTTTGCTGTTCTGACTGCCTTCCCAGCTTCCTTTTGCTTTAACCGATACAGTTCTCTGTCCTGCTCCTTCTGTGATTCCTTGTATTTCCTGAATGCTTTCTTTTTCTCTTGAATCTTCATTGCCACTTCCTTTGAGAACCATAGTGGTTTCTTACATCATTTCGTTTTGTTTATTTGCTTCACACAAAGGCTTGTTACTTCTGTGATGGCAGTTTTTATTATTCCCCATTGTTCTTCCACCACTCCTTCCTGCCCATTTGCTAGTGCATTCCTTAGGCACTCACCCATTTTGGCAAAGTCAGCCCTCCTAAAGTCCAGTACTTTGCCTTTTAGCGGCTTGGACTTTGTTGTGTTTATTGTGAACTATACTGTTCGATGGTCGCTAGTTTCCAGATAGCTACCCACTTCTACATCTGTGATCCTCTCTCCATCTCCATTTGAGAGAACCAGGTCTAAGATTGTTCCTCTCGAGTGGGCTCCAATACTAGTTGTCTAAGGCATGCCTCTGTAGGGCATCTAGAATAACCCCACTCTTCAAAGTGGCTGCTGCAACTGCACTCCAGTTAACATCTGGCATATTCAGATAACCCATCAGCAATATCTCCCCTTTTTCTGCCATTCTAAGTATACTTTCTATCATTTCCTTGTCCATTTCCTCCCCCTGAGAAGGGGGTCTGTACACAACCCCTGTGCGGATTGTGGTGCCATTGCCTGTCTCCAAATTTACCCACAGTGCTTCTTCTCCTCCCTGTTTACCCTTTTGTTCTGTTGCTTTGATTCCTTCCCTTATGTAAAGAGTTACTCCTCCTCCTCCTCCTCCTCCTCTTTTACCCTCCCTGTCCCTCCTGTAGATAGTGTATCCTGGTATGTTTACATCCCAGTCATGGTTTTGTGTGTACCATGTTTCTGTGACTGCCACAATATTCAGATGTTCCTCCTCCATCAAGGCTACTAACTCAGGAAGCTTGTTACCCAGACTACGGGCATTGTTATTCATTGCTCTCCATTTTTTGATGGCTTTACCTTCTGTTGCAGCAACCCCACTGACCTTTCTACCTCTGTCTTTTTCTCATTTAGTACCCCGTTTTGTAGGGAGAGGCTGGGATTTTCCTGCTGGTTATCAGTGCCTCCCCCCTTGACTAGTTTAAAAGCTTGCCAATGAAGCATTTAAACAGATTGCTCAAAAAAGACTTGTTCCCTTCCTGGACAGATGCAGACCATCCTGCCAGTATAGGCTGGTGTCCCTCCAGGTGGAACCCAGTCCCCAATGAAGCCAAACCCCTGTGCTCCACACTATTTTTCAACCATTCATTAAACTGCATGGTGCAAAGTACCCTCGCCTCACCCATGCCACTGACAGACAGCACCTCTGAGAAGGATATGTGTAAGCACTTGTCTTAGGCCCTCCCCAACTCTACAAAGTCCTCCTGCACTGCTCTAACCTCATGATGAGCTAAGTCATTTGTCCCTAGGTGGACAATGACGTCCAGCTCAGACTCCCGTGCAGCTGTTCTCGTGATCCTGAGGATGCGCTTCCTGTCCCTCCAAACCATGGCACCAGGCAGGCACCTTACTTCAGTTTTCCCTGCTCCCCCCAGTTCTATCTCCCACACTGAGTCCCCAGCAGGAGCTGCTTCCTTTCCCTGTGGTGTCCTCTGGCCCCTTCCTGTGGGCCTCCCTTGTGACAGCTGTCCTCAGCCTCCTTAGTCTCCTCTGCGGGTGCATCCATAGGGGAGCTATGCTCATCCAAAATGGTGTATGGATTGTGGAGTGGAACAACTGACTGGTTGTGCCTCTGTTCTACCATCCTCACCCTCCCTGAGCCCACTCCGGTCCAACTGCTGTGCTTTCTTCACAACCTCTTTGGCCTGAAGACGGGCAACTTCCTCCCTCAGGGCAGAAGCCTCCATAAAGACTCCCGGAAGACTGCTGCCCCACAGCCATTACATTGCACTACTCCTCACATGTTTATCTAGTGTGTGTGTGTGTGTGTGTGTGTGTGTGGAGTGAGTGAGTGAGTGAGAGAGAGAGAGAGAAATTGGTTTGTTATATAGAAATATATATATATTATACAATGTGTATGTTTATATTGTCAGTGCAGTGTGCTAGAGAGGATACGACAGTGATATGCACCTTGCACTCTTGAGGAAATGATGTCAGAACCCCAGGTATAAAGGAACTATTTCCAGGGGTGGGTGGGGTGAGCAAGGGTTGGGCCTAAACTGTGCCCTCACGAAACGATCAGCTAAAAGCTCTGACCCACCGCTGCGATGAGTGCCTTCCTGTCACCAAGATGCCCTACACATCAATCTGACAGAGAAAATACCCTGCTAATCAAACATGTACATAAACAATCATAACCCTAAAAGAAAAGTAATCCACAGTATGTTTCTTAAGTGACAAAACAGGTAGAGCAGGCTTATTAATGCAGAAGAGAAGAGGCTGTACTAGCAAGTAAAAATAGTGGGCAAGAACACATAGCAGGATAAACTTTGTTGAGAGACAGAAGCGCTCGCCCATTCCAGTGTGTGCCAAGGTATATGCATATATCGCCCAATGACTGTAGCACCTTTTAACGTGATACCCTACACTTATAAAATGACCTGGTATTAGAAGCTTTTTTTTTTTTTTTTTTACACAAATTGCAGCAAAGGGCGTGCACAAGTACATACAGGCATGGCAGATGACATGGTTCATCCAATCAGAGAACAGTATTTATGGCAGCCACCTCATCACATTTGATACATTTACAAATGCAGACAAAAACTCACCCAAATTCAAAGGAGATCCCATAACCCGCAGGAAACCAGGGTAGGACATTCTTTCTTGGCAGAACAAAGTAGCAATCTGCAACAGATCCATGACAGAAATAATTAACCTCTCCAGCAGAGGGCTGACATAACATTTACATTTTTTGACTCCCAAGGACCTTGGTCACAGATAGTTTTAAAATTGGAATGCAAACAGAAGCAGTTATTGGCAGGAAGCGATCACTCCTAGGCACAGAACAGGAATGTCGTCAGTCAGTGCAGAATGGATACAAAAATATGCTGGCAGTAATGGAATTAGACTAACCAAGATGGATAACAATTTAATCCTGGAAAAGTCACAGTGCCTGGACAATTGACCGCATGGATTCGCCCCAGGGACATCGTGTCAGACAAACCTTGTGGAGTTCTATGACTGGGTGACGAGTGCCTTGAACCTGGGTAGACCAGTGGACATCCTCTTTCTAGACTTCAGCAACGCATTTGACTCTGTTCCTCACGAGGGCCTGTTTGATAAGCTGGGAGAAATGGGGGTGAGGAATCAGATGGATAGACAATTGGCTCCAGGACCGGACCCAGAGGGTCGTAGTTGGTGGGATAGTCTCATCCCCAAGGAGGGTCATTAGTGGGGTCCCACAGGGATCAGTCCTTGGGCCCCTTCTGTTCAACACCTACGTCTCTGACATAAGGACAGGTATCAGGAGTGAGATGAGTCTCTTTGCGGATGACTCAAAACTGGGGGTGGTGGTAGATAGGGAGGAGGGGAGGGTGGCCCTACAGGGGGACCTGGAGGCTCTGTAAAGATGGTCTAGAAAGTGGAAGCTGAGGTTCAATTCAGGGAAATGCAAGGTACTGCACCTGGGGGCCAGAAACCCGGGCCAAGTGTACACCCTGGGGGGGGATGCCACAAGTCTCGATGGCTGAGAGGGACCTGGGGGTGGTGGTGGATGTCAAGATGAGTAACTCGGAGACTTGTAGGAAGGCAGCAGCCAAGGCCAACAGGATGCTGGGATGCATCGCTAGAGGGATCACCTCCAGGAGGGAAGTGATACTCCCTCTGTATAACTGCTTGGTGAGGCCACACCTTGAGTACTGCGTGCAGTTTTGGAGGCCACACTTAAAGTGGGACATTAAACTCCTGGAGAGGGTCCAGAGGAGAGCAACCAAAATTATTTGGGGCATGGGGGACAGGACCGATGGGGAGAGGCTCGAAGAGCCAAATATGTACACAATGGAAGAGAGAAGGGACCAGGGGGACATGATAGAGGTCTTCAGGTACATGAAGGGGGTAAATAGGAGAGGAGCAGTCAGGGTACTTCGAAGGAAAGAGAAGGGAGCAACTAGAGGGCATGGGTGGAAGCTGGGGGGGGGGAATCAGGGGAGAAAGGGGGAGGTGCTACTTCACTGAGAGGGTGGTGGAGCCATGGAATGCACTGCCTGGGAGCTGGTGGAGGCAGAGATGGTGGAGGGGTTCAAGAGGGATGGGAAAGGTACAGGGGAAGGGTTCTAGAAGCAAAATCCAGTGCAGCGAGAATATCCTGAACTGGGAAGGGAGAAGCCAGAAAAGGTGAGGGGGGCAGCAATGTCAGCTCCCAAGGTGGGGGCTGACCAAACGTGCAGACACGAAAGACCGTTAGGCCTATTCTGCTGGCATTTTAGTATGTTAGTATGTTAATACAGAATGATGGCCAGTTGGACATTAATGAAGACCACTGCCTGACTAACAAGGCCCTTGTTAGGTGAACGGTGACCTTCATTAATTTTCAACTGGCCATCATTGTGTGTTAAGACTGCAATCATATTCGACCTCCATGCTGACTTAATGAAGTGATCTGACCACGCCGACTTCCAATGGGGCACGCCTTGAGCTCTTTCTTTATCCACATTATAACGTGCCTGAGGCCAGGGGCATGACAGATAAATCAGGAAATGGAAGGGATTGACTGCCTACTTAGTTGGGGCCAAACAATGATCCCTTCCATCAAAATAAAGACTGAAAAAAAAAAACTGTACACATGGCAAGAATTGACGTTCGCCTGAAAATGCTACAAAATAACATGAGTACTATGTGATATGTGAATGGTTATAAAAACACTTTAAGGTCTCGCAGTCATGAGTAGTCTATTGAATCTGATCAACAATGGTCGAGTTGCATTAGGGAGTTAACACATTTAGTCTCAGGATTAAAGGATACAAGGGTATGACATTTTCATGTTATGATAACTATGACAAAGATTTTTTAATGAGATTATTGGGAATATTATGGTCAAATGCCAATGACTGAATTGAGCAACAAATGAGTTAATCTTTTTGGCCCATACTGTTTTCAACTTGCACTACTTATCATTTGCAATGTATTTATACTATTTTATAAAAAGGACAAGGGATTTCAAGCAATCTAACCGGTTGTTGGCCACGCATTAGAAGTGTCTAATGCATGTCTCAAAGTAGAAACCCCATGTAGAATACACAGACCCATTTTATAAGTGACACGCCACTCCAGGGATGTGCATCAGACAGTTCTAACGAACAGCTAAGGGACTGAATGCTCACTATGCCGCCGCCTCCCCCAGCCGTGCATTAGAACGGTCTAAACTACTCCCAGTCATGTCTTATTGCTTACATAATACACAATTAGCATGTTTCTTCCGAGACCTGAAAAGTTGTTCACATTCAGAACAACTTAGAATCTTCAGCCTGTGCTCGACTGCAGTTGCAGCAGCGCTAGTCAGAGCTGGGTGCTCACTCCAACTTTCTATTTAAAAATCATTGAAATCATTCACTCAGAAACAATGTCCGACATACCAAACAATGATGTTATGTTTCACTTTTCTGATGACTCCATTCACCCGGTTCGAGAAACAAGTTAAAAACATGTTAACTGTAGTAGTATGAAAAAAATAAACACTGCAATATTAGGAACTCGCAGGGTTATATACCTTCTGGGTGCTGTGTGGATACTGTGACTTCACGGAGGCCCGCTTCAAGCCAATGATCTTCTGTTTTCAATAGAAAACACAGGTAAGAAGGGAATTTGTCATTTACACTTAGGGGTCAATTCTTCATTTAAAAAAAAAAAACAAAACAAAAAAAAAAACTTTATTAACACTTTATCGTGCAAACTAATCCACTTTGCACCAGCTTTTTAAGTACCTCCTATTTTTGAGTCAAATTTGTGTACAAAACATGCTGATTTGCTCTACAATTTTGGGGACGGAAGGAGATAAGATTTTAGAATTTTGTCAAACAGAACTGGCCACTTTTGAAAACAGAATATTATTTTGCTTACATGAGCTTCGCTCTCGTACCAAATGATGTCACAGCACCCACTAGGTGTGTGAACCAGCTTGTTCTTAACACTTTGATGTTAACTATTCCCTATATATTTTGTTTCTGCATATATGATGCATTTTCTCATGTACCCTTTCCTTGGCCAACACCTAGAATGAGGCTAGGCTTAGTGTGCCTTTTCTGGTCATCTAATTCTAAATCAATTAATCATGAACCAATCAATCAATTATACAGTAAAACACATCAATCCATTTAGAGAATGAATCAATGAGGAAGTCCCCCACCAAATCTCCAAGTTAGGGGGAGCGGAGATAAGGGACAGCAAGTCAGAAATTCATAGTCTGCTTAGAAATAGGTGTCCCCGATACCTCACCATATGTAGCAAACCACTGTTTTTGTTCCTAATGCAACACTAAGGGTTCATTTTACATCCAATGTGTTGAGTCTTGCCATCCCTCTATTGACATATGGCCTACAGAAATACATTAGAGCAGATCTTAGGGAGTGGGGCACAGCAGGCACCAGAACTGCCTGGAGGGCAGGAAAATTAGGTACTTTACAGAAGCAGATACAGGGCAAGCCAGACCATGAGGGGAAAGGCTGCCCACTGGGCAAATTAAGTAAGCTCAATAGGAGCCAGTGACTGTGGGGCCGCAAACCCACAATAAAAACAGCCCATGTGGCACGATAAAGAGAGCTCTGGAGAAGCTTTGTTACTACTGAGGGGCAGGCCCATCTAAATATTTACTGAATATTCACAAGTCTACCATACTAAGCCACATTTAAAGAGACCGTGTGCTGATGTTATGCATGTGCCTAAATGAACTAGACAGTGTGGTTATATTAAAAGCTTGCCTGACTAAACTTGTGGTACCTATGAACTACCCATCTGGTAAGGTGTTGGTACTTACAAGTACTGCCAAAAGTGTGCAGTGCCCCACAGTGAATGCATGCTCATCTAAAGCACCCATAATAAAAACAAACAGTTACTTTCTTTTCTAAAGAGCCTATAAACAAACTGTTACCCGCTTATCTAAAGTGCCTATAACCAAACTGTTACCCACTTATCTAAAGTGCCTATAACTGAACTATAGTATATGGGTACTGCCTAATGTGCATGGATTTCAGCAACTGCTTGTTGTAGTACAGTTCAAAGGTCAAAAAAGTTGTTGTACTATCATTCTCATGTCACATCGATAGTACCACAACATTTTACCCTTGACCTGCCACCTGACTGTTTTTTCTAGAGAGCCACGGCTGAGCCAAACAAACATGGCAGCACGATTTAGCGAGTGCCAGGCAGCGGAGTCACCGACTTTGAAGTCGGGAGTCAGGACACGGAGAGCCATACATGGCTCCCTTTCTGAACACACTATTTCTTTTTTTTCTCCCCAATTTTAAAACTAAGCGATGTGGAGAGGAGTAACTGACAAGCCGGAAGGAGCATAAGTGGGAACGGGAGCGAGCAGGAACACCAGACGGAACGGGAGCAGTACGCACCTACAGCAAGTAACAAAAAAAAAATAATGTAAAACAAAAAACCAAAAACAAATACTATATAAAAACAGTGGATGGGTGAACATCCACAACCAAGTCTACGTTCCCATCTCTGGCAGTTGTTGACATCAGCTAGACCTCCTCAGCTCGCCTCGAGGTCTCTATGATGTCATCAACTCCCTGATGGAAACACAGCTTGTTGTAGATGTTCACCCATCCATTATATATATATATATATATATATATATATATATATATATATAGTGTAGAGTGTTGTTCTGTATAGAATTCCATCCCTTTCAAAATGCTGTTGTACCACAGTTCCAAAGATCATGGAATGTGATTCTACCCTACTGTGGTAGAACGGCATTCTAGAACCTCTAGAGACTGCATGAGTCAGTTTCATTTTGAAAGCAAAAGTACTCATGCACTCATATTTCACACAGTATTATACACTATAAAAAAAATACAGGGTGAGCAACTCTATGCACAACCAGTGTGTTCTGACACCTCAGGGTTCCGATTCCCATGGACCTCGTGAGCTTTGCTCTCAAGGTCAGAGGGAATCAGAACCCCTCCGTAGCAGAACACACTAGTTGTACATAGTTGCCCATCCAGTATTCTCTGCATTACCTGCTTATCTAAGGTGCCTATAACCAAACGGTCACCAGGTTATCTAAAGTGCCTATAACCAAACTGTTAACCTACATATCAAAATTGGCGATAACTGAACTGTTACCTGCTTATCTAAAGTGCCTATAACTAAACAGCATACCTAATATTTCTAAAGTGCCCATTACTGAACTGTTACCTGCCTGTCTAAAGTACCAATAAACAAACTATATATCTGATATCCCTGAACTGCAGTGTGCTTTAGTGTGACAGAAACATTTGTGTGTACTCACAAACAACTACACCAGATTTGAAAATGGACTTTATTCAAATAGCTTCACCAACCAGCATCATCCTTGGTATGCACTCATCTGTGTCGGGGCCAGTCAACGAGCTAGACTAGTCACTCAGGTCAGGTCACTTCTTGACACTCAGACTTCAATCCATCCCAGTTAGGAAGTGAAGATAGTGTAAGAGCTGTACCAGCTCACTAGTTATGGATCTTTCTCCACAGGTACCAACAACCAGACCAGACCAGACGATTCGGCAAAAGATGTCCAATCAGGATTCGATGACAGCATTCTTCGTGTACCCCCTGCCCAGCCATCTTCCATGATCTTTTCCTGGCGATCAAAGGGTCCGATGCACATTTTCTTTCTTGTGTGCACCCTGTTTGGTAGTATTCCATGACCTCTTCTGGGAGACCAGAGGGTGCATCAACAGTGTTCTTCCTTGAGTGCATCCTACTTGTCAGTGTTCTACAACCTTTAAACGGCACCCAAAGGATTCAACAGAAAATGGGATGACATGTGTCTGCTGGTGATCCCAGTCTTGCAGCTAGAGTCCTTCTGGTCATTATTGGGGGCACAGCCATAGAAACATAAAAACACAGAATTTGACGGCAGATAAGGACCACTCGGCCCACCCAGTCTGCCCATTTCCCTACCTAATGGATAAGCTGCAGATCCTAGTTAACCAGCAGCCTACTTCTTCCTACCCCCCCCCCTAGAATTGCCTTATGACTGTCCCTTGCATGCTTGAATTCCACCACTATTTTTGACTCCACAACCTCCTCGAAGGCCGTTCCATGCATCCACAACCCTCTCTGTGAAAAATACTCCTTGTAAAATTACCTCTGAGCCGCTCCCCCATCTTCAAATTGTGCCCCTTGTTCTTGCACACTCTTTTTTTGAAAGATGCTACCCTCTTGGACTTTGTTGATTTTGAGGTACTTGAAAGTTTCTATCATGTCCCCTCTCCTCCTTTCCTTGAGGTTATAATGTCAGCTCCTCAAGTCTCTCTCTGATATGTCTTCTGGTGCAGACCCTGCACCATTTTAGTTGCCCTCCTCTGGACAGCTTCCATTCTGTCTAGGTCTTTGCAGAGATTGGGTCTCCAGAACTGCACGCAGTACTCCAGATGGGGTCTCACCAGCTGTCTGTACAGAGGGATAATAACTTCCTATTTTCTACTGGTGATGCCTCTCCCTATGCATCCCAGTATCCCCCTAGCCCTCCTTGCTGCCCTTTCACGTTGCTTGCCCACCTTTAGGTCATCTGATATGACTACCCCAGGTCCCTTTCCATTTTGTTGTTGTTAGTATCTCACCCCCATTGTGTACTTCTTCCCCTGGGTTTTTGTTTCCCAGGAGCATTACCTTGCACTTCTTAGCATTGAATCTAAGCTGCCACATTTGACCATTCCTCTAACCTTGCCAGTCCTTCTCATCCTTTCCACCCCACCTTGTGCATCAAGTCTTTTGCAGATCTTTGTGTCATCTGCAAAGAGACATACTTTTCCTTCCAGTCCCTCTGTAATGTCGCTTATAAAGACATTGAAGAGGACCAGTCCTAATACTGAACCCTGTGGTACCACACTAGTAACCCCCCTTTCTTCAGAGTGGACTCCATTTACTATTACTCTCTGTGTCCTATTCTCCAGCCAATTCTTTACCCAGGCTGTCATCTTGGGACCCACTCCCAGGCTGGCTAACTTGTATATTAATCTTTTGTGTGGGACTGTGTCAAATGCCTTGCTAAAGTCTAGGCAGACCATGTCCACAGCCCCTCCCTGATCTACTACTTTGGTCACCCAGTCAAAGAAATCTATCAGATTTGTCTGGCATGACCTTCCCGCTGTGAATCCATGCTGCCTTGGGTCCTATGCCCCTCTGACCTCTAGATACTCTACAATTCTTTCCTTCAGAAGTGATTCCATCATTTTCCCTATCACTGAGGTTAAACTAACAGGTCTATAGTTTTCTGCTTCTGCCTTGCTCCCACTTTTGTGAAGGGGAATCACATCTGCCCTCCTCCAGTCCTCGGGTACCACCCCATCCTCCCATGATTTGTTAAAGAGAGTAGTCAGTGGTGTCACTAGTTCTACCCTTAGTTCTTTTAGAATTCTGGGATGAATCCCATCAGGCCCCATTGCTTTGTCCACCTTCAGTTTTAAGAGTTCTTTCAAACCCTTTCTTCTGTAAATGGCTGGTATCAACTTCTGTATCCAGAGTGTTTCTACTGTTTGTTTTAGGTACTCTCCTCTTCCTTTGTAAATACCGAGCAAAAATATTTGTTTAGTATCTCTGCCTTTTCACAGTCACCCTCTGCCCTCCTCCCTTTATTAAGCCTCACAATCCCTCCCTTGGTCTTCTCCTTCGCTGCCTGATGTACCTATAAAAGGTTTTATCCTTCTTAACTGAGTTGGCTATCTTTTCCTCGGTTTGGGCCTTTGCTGTTCTGACTGCCTTCCCAGCCTTTTGCTTTAACTGATACAGTTCTCTGTCCTGCTCCTTCTGTGATTCCTCATACTTCCTGAATGCTTTCTTTTTCTCTTGAACCTTCATTGCCACTTCCTTTGAGAACCACAGTGGTTTCTTACATGCGTTTCATTTTGTTTATTTGCTTCACACAAAGGCTTGTTACCTCTGTGATGGCAGTTTTATTATTCCCATTGTTCTGCCACCTCCTTCCTGCCCATTTGCTAGTGCATTCCTTAGGCACTCACCCATTTTGGCAAAGTCAGCCCTCCTAAAGTCCAGAGTACTTTTGCCTTTGTATGGCTTGACTCTATTGCTGTGTTTACTGTGAACCATACTGTTCATGGTCACTGGTTCCCAGATGGCTACCCACTTCTACATCTGTGATCCTCTTCATCTCCATTTGAGAGAACCAGGTCTAAGATTGCTCCCTCGAGGTGGGCTCCAATACTAGTTGTCTAAGGCATGCCCCTGTAGGGTATCTAGAATAACCCACTCTTCGAAGTGGCTGCTGCAACTGCACTCCAGTTAACATCTGGCATATTCAGATCACCCATCAGCAATATCTCCCCTTTTTCTGCCATTCTAAGTATACTTTCTATCATTTCCTTGTCCATTTGCTCCCCCTGAGAAGGGGGTCTGTATACAACCCCAGTGCGGATTGTGGTGCCACTGCCGTTCTCCAAATTCACCCACAGTGCTTCTTCTCCTCCCTGTTTTCCCTTTTGTTCTGTTGCTTTGATTCCTTCCCTATGTAAACAGCTACTCTTCTCCTTTACCCTCCCTGTCCCTCCTGTAGATAGTGTATCCTGGTATGTTTATGTCCCAGTCATGGTTGTGTGCGAGTACATGTTTCTGTGACTGCCACAATATCCAGATGTCCTCCTCCATCAAGGCCACTAATTCAGGAAGCTTGTTACTCAGACTACGGGCATTGGTACTATTGCTCTTATTTTTGATGGCTTTACCTACTGTTAAAGCATCCCCACTGACCTTTCTACCGCAGTCTTTTTCTCATTTAGTACCCTTCGTTTTGTAGGAGAGGCTGGAATTTTCCTGCTGCTTATCAATGCCTCCCCCCTTGACTAGTTTAAAAGCTTCCCAATGAAGCATTTAAACCGATTGCTCAAAAGACTTGTTCCCTTCCTGGACATATGCAGACCATCCCGCCAGCCCCCAAGCATTTTCTGGTCCACGCCCCCCCCGAAACAATTGCACTTACCCTAATTTGCCCAATGATTGAAAACCCAACTCCTGGTTGTAAAGTGCTCAAGATTATTTCTTGGTTAACCAAACTAGACAGTTAAATTGCCCCTAGCCAAGGCATATTAAGTAGTAAGACTGTATAGAGTACCAAAGTTGCATACAGAGTACCAAGAAAAATAGTATATGGAGTAGTAAGACTGCATATAGCGTACTAAGATTGCACACAGAATTTGTCAGCAGAGAAGGACCACTTGGGCCACACAGGTTGCCCATGTGTTCCCTGCCTCTTCTTCCTCCACTGACCCTATCTGGTCTCCAGCAACTCTCTCCACCCTCTGCCTGTTTTCTAATATAACTCTATGTTTATCCTATGCATGACCAAAGTCTCTCACTGTTCTAGCCGTTACCATTTCTGCTGATTTTCAGGTGTCTACCACCCTTTCAATAAAGAAACATTTCCTCACATCTCTCCTGAACTTTCCCCCTTCCAGCTTCATCACGTCCTGGCATTTGTCCTCATTTGAAGGACACCCAAACTGCACCCAGTTTACTCCTATGTAGTATCTATAGGTCACAATCACATCCGCTCTCCATCTCCTCTCCTCTCTCCCAAGGTGGACATGTTGAGATCATTGTCTCTCCTCGTAGGGTTTCCTGGGCAAACCCTGCACTACTGTAGTTGCCCTCCTCTGGACCATCTCCACCCTATGTGCTTTGTGAGGTGAGCCTCCAAAACTAGACAGTACTCCACGTGTTGGGGGGGGGGTGCACCATGGAGCACTACAGCAGCAACACCACCTCCCTCCTCCTGCTGGAGTTACCCCCTAGCTATAAAGCCCAGCATCCCACTAGCTCTGCTCACTGCTTTGTTGCCCTGCAATGCCACTTTGAGTGCATCTGATATAACCCCAGATCCCTCAACTGTCTAGTGACAAGCAGTCCCTCCCCCTCACCAATCCTGTTGTCAAAACTGGGATTTCTATGCCTTAGGTGCATCATTTTGCACTTTCTGGCACTGAACTCAAACTGCCATGCCTTTGACCACTCCTCAAATTTCCCAAAAAATCCCTGCTCATTTTATCCACGCCATCCTGAATGTTCACCCTACTACGGATTTTGGTGTTATCTGCAAAAAGGCAGAACTTCCTCTCCAGTTCTTCTGCAATGTACCCTATGAAGACACTGAAGAGGACAGGTCCCAGTACCAAGCCCTATGGCACCTCACTGGTCAATCTATTATCCTTAGAGTGAGTGCCATTAACCATCACCCTGCGTCTCCTTCTAGTTAACCAGTTTCTAACCCAGTTTATCATTTGGATCCCAATCCTAAGCTGGTCAATTTCCTAATCAGTCTCCAGTGGGGCACAGTGTCAAAGGGCTAGCTAATGTTCAGAAAGGCCATGTCCACTGCCTCTCCTGTTCTATTTCCGTGGTCATCCAATCAAAGAAATCTATCAGAATTATTTGGCATGACCTTCCCCCCTCCTTTGAATCCATGCTGCCTGTGATCCTTCAGCCCATTGGATTCTAGATGCTCAATCAGTAATTTTTTTCAGTAGGGTTTCCATTAATTTCCCCTCCAGTGAATGAAGACTGATCAGTCTATAGCTGCTAGCCCCCTCCTGTTCCTGTGTTATGTACAGGGACCATGTCAGCCTTATAGAGTACTAAGGATGCATACATAGTACTGAGGTGGCACACAGAGTCTTAAGTTTAGAACCTAGAGTATTTAAACATCTGACTACATGTGACTTGATTCTTTCTGGATGTGACGCTTGTAACCACTTCCCTTCAACAAATCTTTTCTTACATCTGACAGTTGGGACGGACTCTCCTTGCATCATAAGAGAAGTGTCATAAGTAGTTAATACAAACAGAGCTTCTGTGATTGGCTGGTCACTACGGGAGTGCTAAATAAATACTGATAAACAGTCACTTCATTTTTTTCACAGTGCTGCTGCTATTACAGTTGGGTATTTTGTGAAAACTCTTGGAGCAGAGGTTAGTCTAAAAGGGCATTGTCCTGTACCAGTACTAACTCAGGACCACTCTAAACCACAGGTATTTTTCTGCATCCTGCTCCTATCAGGATATGGAAGTAATCATCCTTCAAATCCAGGAAGCAGAGCCAGTCTCCTTGCTCAAGAGACAGAATTACTGTTTGCAAGGTGATTGTTTTGAATTTCTCCTTCTTTAGGTGTCTGTTTTGACACCCAATTTTGAGAATTGGTAGTTACTCTTTTTTTTTCCCTTTGTTGGGCAGTACATTGCAGAAAATCCTTTTTGCATTTCTGTTAGTACTTTCTCTACAGCACAGAGATTGTGAGTTTTTTTTATATACTTCTTTTCCTCCCTGCAGCAGGGAAAAGAACCGCTTCATTCCCTTCTGTCCAGTCAATCCCACCATCCTCAACCTCCCCAGGACTTACCTCTTGGCCCATCTTCTCCCACGACTTTCTCCCGGTGGTGGGGTCATGAGGGGGAGGATGGTTCTACACCCCCAAAGTATCCGGTTCTGGCTGATGGGAGTCCTGGTAGCAAGGCAAGTGAGGGATTGGAAGACAGGGCTTCACTGACGCCTGTCCCTCTGCCATTTTTCCTCCATTGTCTCTCATCCAACACTGCTGTGGCAAACACATCAAAGTGCGCGCATGGAAGCACGCAGACGCCGAAGAGACCCCAGTACCTCCCACTGCCTGTGGCTCCTGTCCCACACTAGCATAAGGCCTCCACCTGGTGGTAGTCATGCGGCGGAGTAGAAGGCCACCCACCCTGGGAGAGGAGAACAGTTCTTGGTATGCTCAATCCTCTAACTTCCTAGTCAACCCCTGGTATCCCGTGCTCGTTTCCAAACACAGGTCACCAGCATGGAGCAAGGTGTGGCATCCAGCACCTCAACCCTCAGCACCACAGGGCTGGCTGAGATTGTCATTTTTGAACTTCCAATTTTAATTGCTCAGTCTCTCCCAGTGAATCTGGTATAACCATGACCACTGAACTCTGTCAGTTCCCCGGAGATCCACCTCAACTGGCCATTCCTCTTTTTCCTACCATCTCTCTAAACTGTGGAATGCTCTTCCTACACAAATCTGATTATCCTCCTCACCTGGCTCAATAAATAAAGCACTATAAAATTTCCTCTCTGTTAACTGCACCTGCCCCTAACCCCCCCCCCGTCCCACACTCTGACTGCTGCCCCATACATCTAAGCATAACCCAATCGGTGCACTTATAGATCTAGAAATTAGCTTTGCTCCTAGTTGTTTTATCTGTTGTAATCTGTCTCTCTAATGTCTAATCTCCTCGAAGCCTGTTGAGACTCACCATGGCCTTCTAGCCCAATCTCTGCTACATTGCTATTTCTCCTCACATAGAGCTTTTTACTATTAGTCCTTGAATGTAGGCCGTAGGAGCACTTGTACTAGTTTAGTCAATATTTGGTCACCCATAAGGTCACCTTTATGCTTAAACTTTTTTCTACCTTGTAATCTATGCTTTATACACTTTGTGTAACTTGTCTGTACTTAATACTATAATGTAACTCTCATTACCCATCCCCCGGGTCGCACCGGGAGACGAGCAACTTGCTGTTCAGTGTACCTTACCTGGTGAAACTTTTCAATAAATAAATAAATCTGGTATGCAAGGCATAAAATAAGCAGGCTCACAAAGCAATTTGCTACCCAAAAAACAGCAATTGCTAATCAAGTGAAACACTGATTAGCGGAAGCTGCAAATCTTCTGAACTACCATACTGCTATAAAAATTTACAAATAGCAGTAATTTATTCCCAATATTTGAGGTAAAAAGTGCAGAACTGTAATAATTTTTTATGCAGTTTGACACTTATCCCATAGTTGCATCCTTCTAGAGTTTATCTTACAGATAAAATATAAAGAATACTGGCTGGGCTACTGCGCACACCCAGCCTGTACTACCACTAAGGGGTTCTGATTCAGTTTGACCTCAAGAGCCAAGCTCGAGAGGTCCAACGGAATCAGAACCCTGAGGTGGCAGTACAGGCTGGTTGCGCACAATAGCCCAGCCAGTATTTTGTACAGTGTATGGAGAACCCTTCTTTAACTACCATGGCAAAAACATCCATGCCACTTAGACAGGAGGTGATCACTTTCAGATCATTTGTGGTTTTACGTTTTGTGCGCTTATTCTGCTGTTCGTCAACAAATTTTAAGCGCTCCTCAGCCAGCTTTGAAAAACCTGCTACCACCATACTGTCACAGTACTGACTGTTTGAATATGGAGATGTGCACGTGGCAGTTTTTTCATTACTGGAAGTGCTGTCCCATGCGCTCAGAAAAACAGCCAAGATGCTGCTGTACCACAGTGTGGTGTAACCATGTTCCATGAACTTTAAACTGTGGTACAACAACATTTAGACTGCGATGAAATTATGTGTGGAATAAGGGGTGTCCATACACTAAACATTTAGTGAACTTTCTCCTCAAACCTGGCTGGTTGCTAATCAAAATATGTTGATTAGCGAAGTCTGCTAATCAGATTTGTAAAACTAATTTATGCCTTGGGTTTGAATGTTTGGAAACTTCTTTTGTTTTTGGATGCAACAGAAGACAGGCTGAGGCGTTCTCTAATAATTTCTACAGTACACATTTATCTGTTGTGATGGACAGTCACTGCTGGAGATGGCGAGAGAGGTGTACCCCACTGGAAGGTGGAGCGTGGTGACCTGTGACTAGTCAGGGGATAATTTTTGTCTGTGGTTGTGGAGCTGGAGCTGCAGCTTTTTTCCTGCCTCTTTCCCCTCTACCTCTCTGCAACCCTCTTGTACTAACCACTGTTACACATGTAACCCCTAGGTGACGCTATCCCAAGGGCTACTACCCCTGCCTGCATGGCTAGTAGCAGGTTAAGGGGCCTAGGCTCTGCAACGGGTGCCTCCACCCAGAGGCCAGGGTTGGTAGTGGTCAAACTAACCTGGGCACAGCCTTCCGGGACACTGTAATCCCCCCCCCTTTCCATTCTGGTGGCCTGAGCAATATACGATAATCACTTTCACAGTACCCCTTGTACACCATACAAGTACCCACACTGTTTGCACTTACCACCAGGGCTGGTTCCTCTGGCTCGATCCTGGGGACCCCCTGTAAAACAAGGGTACTCACAACAAATAGCAACAGTACAGTATTCTTGGCACAAACTGGAACCACCGTCAGGTTAAATGCAGAAAAAGTCAGATCTGATTTATTCAGGGGACTTGAACAAGGAAGGGGTGTAATCAGGTTGATTGGCTTAAAGGCTATATTGATCCAACAGTTATGCATGCGCTTTAAGTCCCCACACAATCACACCTCCGGATACCCAGGTAGGGAGACAATGGGCTAGCCAGGAATGTTGCAGCTGGTTGGGGCCCTGTGATGGAAGAAAGCAACATGCACAACACATACTATTTGTAATCCAGAGCTGGAGGGCTCAGTTCGTGAAAGAAAAAGCAACCACACAATCAGATGACAACACTTTAGATTTAGCTGTTGTTGCAGGGAGCTACTCTGATGTTTACTCACGATACCCAATACTGGACACAGGCAGGACAAAATCGAGACTGCAGGTTGTTGAGTTGGAGTGTCCGGAGAAGCGGGGCCAATAGGAATCACCGAGGCATCATTCCTGTTCAAGTGCTGAGCAGGGGGCTGATCCCCAGGCAGGTCTCTCGTCAATGGCTTTCTCTGTGCAGCGAGTAGTCAGACTGGGCCAGTGTGGCAAGGTCCAGGCCCAATAGAGATGATTTTGGATTCAGTCTGTGGGGCTGGATGCAGCTTCCAGCAAACAGAATACAGTTCAAACCACAGTGGGGAATCAAATTGCGACCCACTAGCAGTACACAGCGCATTTACACGTAAGAAAATTCTAATGCAGCTTCCAGCACGCAGAACGCAATTCAAACCACAATGAGGAACCAAATCACGACCCACTATAAGCACACAACACATTCACATGTAAGAAAATTCCACTGTACTAGGCAAAAGGCTCTTCGGTCGCAATTAGAGTCTCTGCACAATCCGGGAGTTCCGAGGTGGCTGGAAGTCCTGACAGGCCGATCGCATTCGGCAAATCTTCGGTCTTCTTCAGGTTAAAACCTAGTCACAGTCCAGTGGCTTAAATCGTTCTCACAACTCCGATTCGGTCCAAATAAACTCTTTTTTCCCTCTCAGGGATAGCAGGCAGACATGCAGGCCAAACTCAGGCCTTTCCACAGTTCTCCAGCGTGAATCCACACCGGGGCTGCTGCTTGAATCATTCAAGCTGTTATCTCTTCACTTCCCAACTCAGAACTGAAACTAGCTGCAAGCAGCTTGGGAATTTCCCCAAGATCCAAAAGGTTTGGTTGGATGTTCTGTCAGTCACAACAAGGGCTCCCCTTCCAAGTTATTTTAGATGCCAAAATGCAAAAACTACAATTCCTACAAGTTTTGACTCCACCAAGCCTCTGTAGCCAGGCTCCATTTTAGAGTCCCAAATGTACTGATTGGCCCATTTCAGCAGTCCAGGACCAAGATGATGGAAACAAACAGAACTGTCCATGCTGCAAAGAAGGCAGGTTAGAACAAACTGCAATATTATTACTACTACTCTAACAAATGATCACCAAACAAGCACATCTTCTAACAGAGCTCCCTTTTAGATTAATTATGACTGCAATCCAGGCAGCTCTTAAAGAGATAGTACACAGAGGCTATATAAGTACTCTCTGGCAATCACATTTAAACTGCAAAAATGCAGAACACCAGCCTGGCAGTGAGCATGTAGACAAGCTCAAGGAAGACTTTTCAGGAACCCCCATTTGTAGGGGGGTTACACCCATACAAAAAAACTTCACCTTTTCTAATGGCTTCATTCACTCCTTGTTTTGAAAACATGTTAACATTAATGTACGTAAATGATGCAGCACCCAGGACTCTGAATTATGCAGTATCTACTAGAAGGTATGCTTGGCCTACAGACCACAGAACCTTTTGTGAATCTCCAAAAAAAAAGTTGCAGACCCCCTCTTTGAGGATACCACTCTCTCTTTTGACATCAGACATCAGAGTGTTGCATATGAACAAAGCTGATAAAAACAAAACTACTCTTAAAAATTTAGTTGAGAGAGAAAATCCAGAGGGTACCACAGATCCTATGGCACACAGAGGTTCACAAAGAGGCAGAGGTGAAAGGGGTAGGAAACATGCAGCAGTTCCAGCTCAAACCAAATGCACTAGAACAGATGCAGCAGTTAAAACTGGAAGTTCACCCCTCCACCCCAGTAAGCTCAGGGGCCTACAACAGAACTAAAAGACTGCTGATGACAGCCCCTACAACAGCAAGTTTGCTCCCCCCTCCCACCACCTACAACAGAAATCAAAGAATGCTGGGAACAGTCCCCCAACAGCAGCCCACCAAGCTCAGGGCCTTGCAATAGAACAAAAAGACTGCTGGTAACAACTCCCAACAATAGCAGCCCTGGTCTCCCCACCCACCCAACAGTGGACGCCCTGCTCTCATCCATCAGTTTAGCTACAGAACTGAAAGACTGTTGGTGACAACCCTGGACAGCTGCCCTGCTCTGCTCACTCTCTCTTCATATCTGCCCAAGCTCGGCGACCTACAACACCAAAACACTGCTGGTAGCAGCCCCAGCAACAGCAGCCCAAGCGCATCCCCCGCCCGAACTACAACAGAAATGAGACTGCTGGCAACAGCACACAGCAGCACCAGTGACAGTGCTATCATGCACCAAATGGGCAAAAGTTGCATCCTTTCCAGAACTGACCCCTCTTTCTTTTGCCAGTGGGTCCAAATGGATACACCCACTCTATAACAATATCTAAAAGAAGGAAATGTGAGCTGTTCAAAATATGCCACTGATTATGTTTTCACAAGGTCCTCTTTAGAGCCACTGTTTTACACCAGTGGGTACAATTTGACCCATGTTTTAAACCCCTCAGCGCTGTCACTGAGCAGCACTGCACCCCACAACCTACAACAGAACTGAAGGACCATAGGTGATAGCCCCTAACAAAAGCAGTTCTGCTCCCCCAAGACTCCATCATACTCGCCTTCCTATACACGTTTCAAGATTTGTACTCAAAGAAGACCCCCCCTCCATGTGCTCCAAGTTGAGCGTCTTTTACGCTTAAGCACGGTAGCTGACTCTCCGGTTTCCCCTTGCACCAGGACACAGGACTGCCAGTCAATCCGCAAGACGTGCGGCGTTCCTGCTCGCTGTATCTCAACTAAACAAACAACGGTTACAGAACTCACAGCGATGATGCTGAACCCTCTCGCTCACGCTCTCCTCTACAAAAAAAAAAACGGGGCCACGGTCAGTCTGTCACTGCAATGGGAGCAGCCATCTTTAAAGGCATCACGTGACTGGAAGGCTTTCCATAGGGTTACACATGGACTAAACGGAAGCCCGTTTCGCCGATGACAGACTACGTTGGTGTCAAATTGCCAGTTTAATGAGCAGGTAATATGCAGGCAGACGAACATCCGTGTCCTGTCAGCTAGATCAGCACTTAAGCTTAGACGTGCACCCCCCAGGGTAGTCTTCTTAGACACACCTCCGTTTCTTAGCTATTAGCTACTTCCATCTTCTTCTCCGCGCTTCCTTTCTATTGGCTGCCTCTCTTGTACATTGATATTGGACATCGCAGTAACCAGTCGTGATATGTCAGGTTTTATGATGAGCGGCGCCTTTTACTATTACAATAAACAACCCAGCATTATTTCGCTCCGCATTATTTTATCGTATTTTTTCTCGGCGAGTGCAATAATTGATTTAATGTATCTTATGCCAAAACGACTGAATGAGCAGAAGGCTCTGTATATGGGGTATTTGATTTCATGCACGTTCTTTTTGTCAGTGGACCAAGAAAAAGTCAAATGTGTGTGTGTGTGTGTGTGTGTGTGGGGGGGGTGTACTACATTATGTTTAAAGAGCCCCTGACACCATTAGAAAAACTAGGAAAAAATGTGAGATGTAGACAGTTCAGTTGGCATATATTTACTTTAGGGGACACACCTTGGAAGTGAGTACGCCGAGTGAGAAATACGGCCGCATGCGGTTTGCAGTCACTGGTACAGTATGCCAGGCCCCCACAGAACAGGCAACCATAAGGCTATCGCAAAGTACTAAAGCCGAAACTACGAAATGTGTAATTATAACAGTATTTATCAAAACAACATATTCCTGGACCTTGGGGGCGTGGGGGGGCGGAGCGCCCCCCACAGAACAAACATTTTCTAACAATGCCCATCCCATATGTCTAATAATAATAATATCGAATGAAGCATTCTATAACATTCTCATTCATATTGCAGAATACAAGAGTTCCTGCTGCTAGCAAATAGCCCGGTTGTATATTTATGCTTTCAGTGCTAAACCAAATAAAAAAATGGCATTTGTCATAGTGTCTGAGTATCACATTTTGTTCGGTTAAACCAGTATTTCCAGAGATTTGACAAGTCCAGTATAAGTATAAGAATAAGTGAGTCTCATGTTGTGGACATTGCAATATTTTCAACCGTGTGAAATACAGGTAACGGGCGTGGAGATATCCGATTTGGCTGCTTGCAAGAGGTGTGCTTGGGGGCGGGGAGAACTGACGTTGGAAAGGGGGCGTGGCTAACTGTCGCCATTTGAAGGAACAAGTACCGTAATCCGCAGAATTCCACAACCAGGGCACTATGTGTCCCCTAATATAAATAATCGCCGTTCAGTTTATGTTTTGTGTATTTTTTTATAATTATTTACCTTTGTTCTTAATTACAGAGGACAGCTCTATGAAAGAGACTTACTGTCCCTTAGACTTCATCTGCTCTTTCTGCTATCCTACATATGACATCATAATCCAAGTTGACCTGGAAACAAGCTTCTGGTCATGGTGCTTTTCCCGGTTACCAACTTTAAATAAAGAAATAAATAATTCCCCATTTACGGCATTATAATTGTCCCCATGGCAACAGACTGTGATGTCATAAACAGTACTGCGATGTCATATGTAGGCAAGCAGCCAAAACAGATAGGGCAGCAATCCTGTTTACATGTAAATGTCCTTAGTAATAAAGAAGAATCAGAAATACAGAAACAATATTAAAATATAAGTTGACTTGCGCTAAATATTACATTTTCTCAAAGTTGTCACAGCGGTGTCAGGGGCTCTTTAAATCTGTGTGGGGTTTCTAGCACTGCTAGGGGAATTTAAATAATTGACTTTCGGGAGCAGGGGCAGTCTTAATGATTTAAATCTCCCCTTCCCCAGGCCCCAACTGTATCTACGGGGTATTTCATTCACTTATTTTTCAGTCATTCTGGTTTGCATTAATTTTTATTTATTGAAATTTCAGAACACACCTTTGAGAACAAGCTCATTTCATAGGTTCCACGTCAGACGAACAATACATATTGGAAAAATATGAGACGGAGAATAAACAAAACAAGGAATTCTACAAGACATTACAACAGTATATAACTAGAGAAGTTCCAGTACATGTGGCATTGTACAATGTATGCCAAGGTACATATCTGATTAAAACCTGGAATTCAAAGGATCATATGAGAGGGGGTGGAGTCTTTTGAAATGACTCTTTACAGGAAAATGAGAACAGACTACGCCTAATATCTAATAATCAACAAGATAAGGGATGGCATCAGCCCAGGGGCCTCGTCAGAGGTGAGAAGGTATGAGACAAAGCATTTTAAAGTGAGCAAGGGAGCTGTGGTGATATAACTGGGGGATAGGGGGAAGCCGTAGAGGAGTGAGGGGAAAGAGTGGAAGGGATCAAGGGGAAATGTGAAAGAAGAATGATTAGCAACTTAGAACAGTTATGCATAAGGTCAGGCTAGCATAAGGTTAGAATAAGTGCTGGTCACAAGTAGGAAGGTTGTTGGAAGCAGTCACAACTGGCATCAGCAACTAGCTGTTGCTTATGTTTAACCTTGAAAAAGCCCAAGGTGGATGCTGAAGTGATGTCAAGGTGTAGCGAGTTCATCCATAGCGGGGCATGGTAGGCAAAGGACCTTTGTCCCGGAGAAGTCCGACAGCGGGGTATATTAAAAATCTGGCTAGTAGAGCTTCTGGTGCAACAACGGTTGATAGTGCGGGTAATAAGCTTTTGCACTCCTGGGGGCATTTTGTCTAAGCATACTTTTTTGAACAGTAAACATGTTTGATACATGAGTCTACCTTTGAATTGGAGCCAGTTAGCCTGAGCGTACATATCGCAGGTATGGGACAGACGGGTTGAGCCGGAAAGGAGCCGGCATGCTTTGTTGAGTGCAACTATGATGCGGTGAAGAGTTGTTTCAGTAGCTGATCCATAGATTGGTAAGCCGTAATCAATAAGCAAGACAAGAGAGCTTTGAATGGCCAGGTTAAGAGCCTCTGGGGTCAAACATTGCTTATGCCTATAAAGTAGCCCAACGCAGGTGTTAACAGCCTTAGCAGTGTTGTCAATGTGATAGGCATAGGTCATGGTACTGTCAATAGTAATCCCCAGATATTTAAAGAGCTGAACTAACTCTAGGGGAGAGCCCTCTTCGTTGGTGATAGAAAGAGGGTACGTTCTGTGCCTATATTGGGAGCTGGAGAACAGCATAGTTTTAGTCTTGTTGTAATTCATAATTAACTTGTGCTTATGGAACCATCTTTCTACGACTACGAAATTACTCTGTAGCCTGGATTCAAGAACCTTAGGGTCTGGATCACTGGTAAACAGGACAGCATCGACAGCATATAAAAGGCTGTGACCCTGACAGGAGTAAGGAAGGTTGTTAAGGAAAATGCTAAATAAAAGAGGGCCCAAGATTGACCGTTGAGGAACTCCAGATAGGACAGATCTGCTATCCGAGAGGGTGTTACCAATCTTCACCTGCTGTGTACGGTTGTGCAGGTGCAATGTGAGGAAGTATTATTTCACAGAGAGGGTAGTGGATGCATGGAACATCCTTCCTGAGGAAGTTGTGGGGTCTAAAACTGTGGGAGAATTCAAGAATGCATGGGACAGACATAAGGCAATTCTTGTGGGGGGCAGGAAGATATAGGCTGTTGGTTAACTAGGATCTGCGGCCTATCCTGTAGGTAGGGAAATGGGCAGACTAGATGGGCCTAGCGGTCCTTATCTGCCGTCAAAGTCTATGTTTCTATGTTTATATGTTTCAGGTAACTTTCAAACCAGGCTACACTATTAGGAGCTAGGCCAATGGTGGTAAGCTGGTCGACCAGGAGGGCATGATTCACTGTGTCGAAAGCCTTGGTTAAATCAATGAAAGCAGCACCGACCAGGTGTCCTTGATTTAAGGATTGGTGAATAAAGCCTGTGAACTCCAGAAAGGTGGTAGTGGTACTATGACCATTTCTGAACCCTGTGTTGCAGGCATTGTAGTTGCTATTTTTCTAAGTATTCAACCAGTTGGTCAGCCACTATATGCTCAAGAACTTTCGAGAGTGGAGGAAGGTTAGAGATAGGCCTGTAGTTCTCAGTAATTGTGCGATCCCCAGACTTATGAACTGGTGTCACAGCGGCAGATTTCCATTTCAGAGGGAACTGAGCGTAACTAAGTGACATGTTAATAATATGTGTTAGAGGTGACAGAATTTCATCCAGCGTAAGGGCTACAAACGTAAGATCCAGGGTGTCACCACTAAATCTTGATTTCCTTAATACCTTGAGTAGGTAATTCCTGGCTTCATGGGCTGAGAGGGTTTTGAAGTAGAAAGGAGGATGAGAAGGGTGCTGAGTCTCTTTCCCAGAGTAGTCACTTGTGAGGGTGTGAGAGAAGTAGCCAGGTGGCAGGACACCACTCAGGTCCATGAAGGCATTATTAAAAGTGTTAGCAATAAGTTTGGGGTTGAGTGAGGGTACACCATCAATGTTAAGCATGGTAGGGGCAGATCTGAAGTCTCTCCCAGTGACCTCTTTAAGGTTAGTCCACAATTTTCTGCCATCATTCCAGGTCCGAGAGAGCACTTCCTTATAATATTGATTTTTAGCTGCACAAATAGCCCTCGTGCAGTTGTTTCTAGTCGCTTTATACATCTGGATGTCGGCCTGGTTACATAGGGACCTAGATCTGTGCCATAGATGGTCCCTGGCATTCAGAAGCTCAAGGAGGTCTGGAGAACACCAGGGATTACAGCAGCCTTTGATTTTACACTTTTTTTGGGGGGGTGTGCCTATCACATATAGCACTGAACTGAAGAATGAATTGGTCGAGGGCAATGCCAACATTGTTAGTTGTGTAAACCATTGACCAGTCCTGATTACACAGGTCAGCTTTTAGTGATTCAAGGTGCCCACGGATGAATACCCTGGTGGTAATTGTTCCAGCGGGTGGTTTAGAGAATTTGTTCGCCCAGTGAAACAAGACTAGGGAGTGGTCACTGAAGGCATCTGGGAGTACGGTTGTGTCCAATATATGATCAGGGTGGTTAGAGAGCACCCAGTCCAGTGAGGTACCTGTCCCAGTTTTAGAGTTGATTCTAGTGGGGGACTCGACTAGCTGGGTGAGGTGAACTGCTGAAACTGCATATTTGAAAGGGCTTGTGTCAGAAGAGAACCAATTGATATGGAAATCTCCTAACATGATAATTTCCGAATTAAGACTCAGAAAGCCAAAACACTCCAGGAGTGAATCAAAGCAGGAGGCCGTCTGTCTGGGAGGAATATAGATTGAAAACACAGTAAGGGTTTTATTGTGTGCACCTAGAAGCACTTTTATGGCAAGAGCTTGCATATGGTCATCAGCTTTGGGCAGAGTTAGGACGAGACCTTGAAGATTGTTTTGGAGGTAGATCGCACAACCGCTCCCACGCTTGGAGAGACAATCCTGTCTAAAGACTGTGTAGCCTGGGATGGAAATTGAAGAATCCGCTGCTTTTGCAGAAAGCCATGTTTCTACGACTGAGAGGATGTCTGGGTTGTGTTGCAAGGGCCATGCATTCATTACGCCCATTTTGGGGAGGAGGCTGCACATATTAAGTGAGGCAATTGTATGTAACCCAGTAGATGATTGTGGGTATGCCGTAAGTTGTGGAGGGCCAGGGTTGGGGTGAATGTTGCCACAGAGCAGCAGCAACAGTAAGGCCAGTCCACACAGATATTCCTTTAACTGCTTGTTGCTGAGATTGTGAAGCTTCCTCTGAGTCGAGCGCACTTTACAGTTGGCTTGTAAGTTGAAGATCCCAGGGAGGAGTGCCAAAGGGGGTAGCCAGCTAGGGTGATGAAATGGCAACCCCCAGTCACCAGGGGAATGCAGGTTCCATGGCACAGTAAGAGAGTCACAGCGTTGGGATAAGGTGATAGTACTATAAACATATAAATGATTACTATCCAGTGTTGGTGAGGTAGATGTTAGAAACTTATCACAGGCAAGGTCAGGTTGGGTCAATAGAGAGAGCAATATAATGCCTCTAGGAAATAGAGTGGTTATAAGAGACATTATGATACCAAGGAGTGCGACAGTAAGGGGACACGCAAGGTCCCAAGCACAGTGCAAGGGTTATTATACCAGTAATTAATCAGTGCATCCGTAAAAAAAAAAAATAGAATACCTTTTTTGTCAGTGCAACCAGAAAAAAAGTTAATTGTGTGTGTGTGTGTGGGGGAAGGGTACTATATTATATATAGCAACTTGCAACATACCCATCTTTTACAGAAAATTTTACCCTTGCAAATACTCAACCCCCCAAAACAAGAAAAGAGCGCAAAATGGAGCCTCTGCCTGCATTCATAAAAAAATGTGTCCTGCAACTGTTTAAATCCCACATAACCTTTATTTCTCCATTGCAGATGTATCGTATCTCATTACAGTATTACATGTTATCCTGCCCGCAGCCACCCCCCCAACTCTTGACTGTAACCACCGGAAAATAAATTAACAGTGCTGCAAGAGATGCGTTTATTTATCAAATATTTTGCATTTATTTATAGTGACTTAGGATGACTTTTAACAAAAGAGTATTTTACACCAACGTTTTCAGTTGCGAATGCCGAACCCAAAAATGACAAAAGGGGGCAAAAGACAGCCTCTGGCTTCATTCATTAAAAAATGTTGTCACCTGCGCAAGTGTTTTATATTTTGGTTGTGTCAAATAAACAGATAATGCATAAAAATGTAACAAAGCTGAAAGGAGCCGCTTCTTGTTTTCCTAATGTTTGGCATGTATTTTTCTTGAACCGCAACGGAGATGAATGGGGCTCCCTATATGGTGCATTGCAACAAACCAAATGGCAGTAACATTTACTTTTGTCCCCATGTCTGCGGTACACAAAACATTTCTATTCCAAATACCCGGACCTCAATGCACAATCTGGACCACAAAGTCCAATGCTTTTACTTCTCATTTTAACTAAAACAATGGAATAGCATAGAAGAGACCCATTATTTAAAGTTAAGCTTTGCATGTTTGCCCTTCCACATTTTATTTTATAAAATAACAGTGACTGCAGCCTTTACAGTAGACAAAAAATAAGGTTTGTAATCGAAAACAGGTTGTGTATTTGAAGTGACAAGCAAGTTGAGTCATCTCAGAGCATGTGTTTGCCTTTCAAAGGAATATAATCCCAAGGACCGCAACAGTAAAATCTGACTGAAATCATTCGTAGCCCAACAATGCTAAAATGCAATCAAATATTATTTTCCCCGATACAAAAAAGTAATTTCTTGATGCTGCCCCCCCCCCCAATAAAAACAGGGCTCAGTAGCATTTTTCTAGTTTTTGTTTAATGTACTTTGCACTCTTACCCTATGAAAAAGCGGAAGGAGTCTCTGTCTTAATTCAGCCAATAAGTAGTTTCCTCTATGTAAACGCTGTAAAATAACATCTTTTTGTCATCAATCCTTTTTATTAGTTTCAAATATAGAAATACAAGCAGAGAGCATTACATATATGTATGTGTCCAGGGAACTGCAGTAAAGGCAAAGAGACTAGTGTGAAACATTAAGGATCTTACCAGTTATTATATGCTTCTGAAAATAAACCAAGTGTAGAAGACAAAAATCTTAGACAATGCAGCTGTTCATTGTTGCTGGTGGGGGGCTCACAGTTATTAATTTACCCAATGTTCGACTACTATTTATCGTACAATACCTTGTGTTCCAACTGTTGCATAATCTTACAATGTTGTATTGTTTGCATTACCCACATACTATTGTAACTGATCATCCTTCTCAACCCCCCCCCCCCCGTCGCACCATGAGATGAGCAACTTGTTGTTCAATGTGCCCTCCTGGTGAAACATTTCAATAAATAAGTTAGTGGCCCTGGAAGGAGCAGGGGAGCTGGAGGAGCGCAGTCGGGGAAAGGAGGAACCACCCCACAGGAGGATTTCATCCAGTCAGGATGAGTGGCATGAGATTGGAGTGTGCAGCCAGGCCTTAAAGGATGCACAGCTAGGCCGCTACTCCAAATCTTAGACAATGCAGCTGTTCGCTGTTGTTGCCGGGGGCTCGAAGTTAGCAGCCCTGGAAGGAGTGAGGGGCTTGCAACCGGCGGCTCTAAAGACTGGGAGAGGTTTTTCGCCCACCCGCCCTCCCAACACTATTAAATACGGAGAGGTGGAGGAGCCTGCAGTCTGATGGTCTGCAGTTGGCTGGAGAAAGCTGGGTAAAAAGTTTTCTGGATTTAAACTGAGACAAGGGGAGTATTCCTCAATTAGTAACAAATTGGGTAACTTCTGGGAAATTGTTGGACTTAAACTCACTAACGGCTGGCTATACTAGAGTTTCAAGTTTGTGTTTTAACCTGTCATGCAGGTCTTAACAAGACTGGCTACGCTAGACGTTCAAGTCTGTGTGTAAACTGTCATGCAATTTTGGGTTTAAACACTGTCATGGTTAGCTTCTAGATCTATGATTGTGCGCTGTGCACTGCAGCCAACAGTGGAACGAGAGTCAGACTGGGGGGAGTGAACTCTGGGACTGAGGCTGCAAGCTTTGGTGCAGTCGGGCTTAGGGGGTTTGTTAATTTATTTTAGGGCCTGTGTATGGTCAGTTTTTCTATTATGTCTGTAAGAGCAGTCTTTGTTAGCTGACTTAACGGGCATCGGTGGGGGTTTCAGACATGCTCTGGCACTATTAGGAAAATTGGGGATGGGGAAGCCGAATGGGAGAGAGATGGGGCAGAGTCCATAGAGTACGAGGGCTGGTATCTTTGGCAGGGTAGTGGGATGCATATGGTTTGGGTTGGCCATAGTGCTAGTCCTGGCCTGGAGGATGGGGTTGTATGTGTGCCAATGGTTGGCACATCTCAGGGAGGAGGTCAAGTGACTAAGATGGGTGTTGGGGGAAAGGAGGTAGGAGTGTGGCCCTGTTAAGTAGGGTAAAATGGTAGTGGGTCCAGGTGAGGCACCCCAAATGGGAGGGAATAGACAGGAGAAGGCACGAGTGCAGGGGACTGCGCTACCAAAATGGGGTGTGTGGGAGTGGACCCTGGAGGAAGGAGGGGAGCACCAGGGGCATGGTTTGGGGTGACCCTGAGCAAAATAAGGACCAGGGGGACGGGCATGAGGTTGAGAGAAATAAGAAACAGGGGGCCTGATAAGAGGGTAGGAGAAGAGAGCCGGGGTATGGGCAAAAGAGAACTGATAGCGGGGTATGAGACAGCAGGGGGAGGCCGGGCAAATGGCATGGAGCATAATGACAGATTTACACCCCTGACACTGACAAGTGAGGGAGGGGAATATGGAGAGAGGGAGACTCCTCTGGAGGCAGGTAAGTGAGGGATAGAAATGGTCTCAGTAGACAAAGGAGGGGGAGGAGATACTCCCAGTCGTTGAGTCTTGGGTGGGGGGCAGGATACACAGGATGCAAGAGCGCCAGCAGGAGAAATGGGAGTCAGGTCACAATGAGAAAGGGAGGGATGGCAAGGCAGGGGGAGCTTGGAGTGGGAAGCCCGGGGAGGTGGACCTAGTAAAGGAAGTGGGTATAATACAAGGAGACAAGTTTATGCAGGGTGAGAGAGAGGCAGGTATGGAGGAGGGAGGGAGGGAAGGGGGGCCAGTGCATTCCCCAGTGGGCGAGGGGTCCCATGTTCCTGGAAATACTGAGTTGGGTCTGGGTGCAGTGGAGAAGGGGGGAGTGGTAGTGGAGGACAGGTCTGAGAGGGAAAAGAGCAGAGGGCAGGGGGGGCCCTTGCTCCTGGGGGAGATATGGGGTTGGTCCCGGGCATAGCAGGGGGAAGGAAAGTGGCTGAGGTGGACAGGTCAGTGAGGAGGAATTACTTGGGGCGGATGGGGGCCTTTATTTATTTTTATTTATGACTTTGGTAATTGGGTAAGTACACTGATCCCAGGGACCATTTTCAGGCATGACCCAGGCCAAGACAATGGCACAGGAGCAGACAAAAGCATCTTACATGAATCATGAAGGCAAGTTGAACAAATAATGTCCAGAAGAAAACAAATGATAGACAAAAGATACAGCAGCAGTCCTTTACAATAAGTGGGTGCAGAAAACACAATACATGGTACACTTGGTTCTAGAACAACAATACATACTGGGTGTAGGTAAGCAGTGCAGACAAAAACAAGGGGAGGGAGTGGGGAGTACTAAGGGGGAGGGTAGACAAATGAGAGAGGGGAGGATTACAGAGCAGGCACATGGGATGACATTCAGAGGTGGGGAAAGCCTACCCAGAGAAGTACCGGCAGTAGGATGCAGATTGTAGACAGTCCTCGAGATGGGATTTGAACAGGTGGAGTGTGTCCAGGGCACAGAGCTTGGCAGGCAGTCAAATCCATAGTGAGGGGGCCACAGCCAACATTGCCCTCCCACCCATGTTGGTTGATACTCTGGGTATATGGAGGGGGGGGTTAGTGTTTGAGCGGAAACAACGATTCACAGCTCTAAGCTTTAAAATCTCCACAAGAGGGAATTCTTGTCTGGTGCAGATGGCTTTATCAACCAAGCAGTAGAGAGAAAAGTAAAAGCGGCCTTGTAGTGGGAGCCACCCCAGTGTCTGATATAGGGCACAGTGGCGAGTGGAAAAAGGGTCCAATAAGGTGAAGCGGCAGCACTATTGTAGGCAGTGGAGAGTTTTGCCGTGAGGGTGGAGGTTGACCTAGCATAGATGGTGGAACAGTAGTCAAGTATGGGGAGAAGGTTACCCTGGACTATGACTAGTCAGGCCTCAGGGGTGAGGTAGTGCCAGAGTCTGTAGGCAGCACCTAGTTTTTGGTGTATCCTGCGGACCACCGAGTGTATGTTCTCCAAGAAGCAGAGTGAGGGTCAAGCAGGACACCTAGATAGTTGAAGGTCTCAACATAGGGTCCTTGCTCCTGGGAGAAAAACCGGAATGGACCAGAGTGCTATAGCAGGAAAGGAAGAGGCCAGGGAGGTCAGGTCAGTGAGAGATATGGGTTGGAGTGGGAGGGACAGGTTGAAATTTGGCATGAGGGGGTGGGGAGGGGACATGAATGGTAACAGGGTAGGGGGAAAACTGGAATAGAGAGCAGGTTGAGGGAAAAGGAAGTGGTAAGAGTGCTTCTCCTGGGGGACTCCATGATTTGGGAGATCAGGTGGAGAGGGAGGGGGGACTTCCTGTGGTGTTAAGTCCATGAGTATATCTGGCTTGATGGTGCATCAGGCAAAACAGCTGGTCTATTCCCTAGCGCAGGAGTGTAGTGGGACCCCTGACATATTAGTGCACCTGGGTACAAATGATATAGAGGGAAACAGTGAGCTGGAGATTCAGGCTATGTTTAGGGAGCTGGCCAGGGTCTGTCAGGACGTGGGGTGCTTGGTCTCCATCTCTGAGATACTACCAGTGCCTAGGGCCAGTGTGGAGAACAACCAAAAAATAAGGGATGTAAATGTATGTCTCAGTAGATGGTGCGAGGCCAGGGGGTATGGGTGGGTGGAGGACTGGGGTGCAACCTGGGAGGACAAGAAGAAAAAATTACTCACCTTAGTAATGTTGTTTCTTTTAATGGAGTCTTGCTATATTATGACATATGCAGTGAGTCCCAACCTTTGAACTGCTCCGGAGGTGAAAGAGTTAACTTTCCATGCCAGGCATGGAACACTGAGCTCGAGCTTGGTTGAAACTCTGTCTGTTGTTCTTCAAACTCAAACCATCAGATCTTTACGAGCTAAACTCATTGAGGTCCTGTGTGGAAGCTGCAAACCTACACTAGCCAACTGGCTACTAAATCTAAGAACACATTTTTTGGTCCCAAAACAGACTCAAGTCAGGAGACCCAAAAAATGAAAACACAACACCAAGTCACCCCAAAAAAAGGAGGGGTGAAATCAACAAAGTGGGCATCTACTAAGTGCCAACACTGCACTGCCCACCCACATCCCAAAAACAGAGGTTCTGAGAGGGGAGGCGGGGAGGTCATAATATAGCAAGACTCCATTAGAAGAAACAATATTACTAAGGTGGAGTAATTTTTCTTCAAACAACATGACGCCTTGCTATATTATGATATATGCAGACTACACAGCAGTACCCCATGGAGGAGGGACAGAACCTACTTAGGAAATAGGCTCTGAAGCACAGCTGTGTTAAACTGAGCATCACCCTAGCCTGGATGTCCAGGGAGTAATGCTTGGTAAAAGTGTGAACTGTTTTCCAGGTAGCTGCTTGACATATCTCTAGAATAGGATGTCCCTGGCAGCAGCCAGGAAGCAGCTGTACCTCTGTAGAGTGAGCCCTCAGGCCTGAGGGGGGAACCTTACCCAGCTTTTCATAACAGAATTGGATACAAGAGACAATCCACCTGGCAATGGATCCTTTAGTGGCAGGTTTCCCTTTACCAACCCACCATAAGTGAGGAACAGTTGGAGGGAGTCAAACCTGTGACCCTTGGTATGCTCTATGTAGTAACTAAGGGCTCTCTTCACATCTAAACTGTGCAGCCTCCTCTCGCCAGAGGAGGAATGGTCAGTGAAGTCCACTGGAAGAGATATAGATTGATTAAGGTGGAAATCTGAAACCATCTTAGGCAAGAACTTCCTGTTAGTCCTGAGGACCACCTTATCTCGATGAAAGGAGATAAAATCAGGCTCCACTGGCAAAGCTTGTAATTCACTTATGCATCTGGCAGAAGTGATGGCTACCAGAAACACAGTTTTCCAAGTCAAGTACTTAAGCTCTGCTGAAGACAAAGGCTCAAAGGGGGGTTGCATAAGCTGAGCAATGCACACATTAAGATCCCAGGCAGGGGCAGGATCCCTGAATGGAGAGTTGGTGTGAAGCAATCCCTTGAAAAACTTGGAGAATACAGGATGAGCTGAAAGAGAAGAGGGCTTATCTGCTGATATAAAAGCAGACACAGCTGCCAGATGCACTTTTAGGGTAGCTGGTCTCAGCCCCAAGGTATTTAAGAGGACCATATAATCCAGGACTGTGGGTAAATCAGCAGATTCTGGGGAAATATGCTTTCCAGAGCACCATATGGAAAACCTCTTCCATTTGGAATTATAAGTAGCCCTGGTGGAAGGTTTCCTAGAAGCCTTCAGGATATACATTACACCTTGGGAAAGGTGTAGATTAGCAAACTCTAACTCTTCAAGAGCCAGGCCTTGAGATTGAAAGATTTTAGGTTCGGGTACCAAACTCTCCCCTGAGCACAGGTTAACAGGTTGTGATTCCTGGGAAGACACAGGGGAAGATGGACTGCTAAGGACAGTAGGAGTGGATACCAGGGTTGTCTGGCCCAATCCGGAGCAATCAGGATAATCTTGCAGGGTTGAGATCTGATTTTGACTAGCACTTTGAACAGGAGAGGGAAGGGGGGAAAAGCATAGAGAAACTTCCCTTTCCAATTGAGAACCAAGGCATCCAGAGGGACTGAGCCCAACACTGGGGGCCTGCAGCAAAAAAGGGGAAGTTGGTGATTGTCTGGGGCTGCAAAAAGATCTATCTGAGGGGTGCCCCATCTGGCAAATATCACCTCCAAGATCAGGGGGTCCAGTGACCATTCTGTGATGGCCCTGGGAAATCCTGTTGAGAGCATCTGCCAGGACATTGTCCTTGCCTGGGAGGTGAACTGCCAAGGAGGTGTTCAGGAGTAAGCCAGAGACCACAACTTCATTGCTTCTGTGCACAAGGTCAGACCGAGTGCCCCTTTGTTTGTTGATGTACACATTGTGGTGGTGTTGTCTGTTCTGACCTGTACAACCTTGTTCCAACAGACTTGGAAAAGCTTGAAGTGCTAGAAAACTGCTCTGAGTTCCAACAGATTGATGTGGAGCAGAGATTCCTGAGGGGACCACAATCCCTGGCAGTGAGGTCGCCATGTGAGCTCCCCACCCCAAGAGGGATGCATCTGTAGTAAGGATTAAGGAGTGAGACTGAGTGACAAAAGGAACCCCTTATCTCAGATTGCTCTGATCCTGCCACCACCGAAGGGCCTGGATCAGGGTTCGAGTCACTGGGATCAATTTGGTTAGAGGGTCTTTCCTTTGAGACCAAAAGGCTTTCAAATGGAACTGGATGTCCCTCATCTGAAATCTTGCTCCCTGCACTACTGCTGTAGAAGCAGCCATGTGACCCAGGAGAGAATGCCTTGCTGGTCAAGAGACCTGCAGGGTGAATGAGGAGGCCAGAGAGACCAGGGTCCTTGCCCTGTCTAAAGGAAGGAAGGCTCTGGCTTTCTCTGTGTTCAGCTCTGTGCCTATGAAGGTGAGGAGCTGGACAGGCTCTAGAACTGACTTTGAAAGATTCAGAAGGAAACCTAGAGACGTGAGCAGTTGCTGAGTTATCTGTAGATGCAACTTGACTTGGTCTGGAGACTGGCCTACTATGAGCCAGTCGTCCAGATAAGGGAAGATGGCAATTTTTTGCCTTCTTAGGGAAGCAACTGCTATTGCCAGGCATTTTGTGAAGACCCTTGGCGCAGAGGTGAGGCCAAAGGGCATTGCTCTGAACTGGTAATGGCCTGAGGGCAGCTCGAACCTGAGGTACTTTCGATGGGAGCTTCGATGAGAATATGGAAATAGGCATCCTTGAGGTCCAGGGACACTAGCCAGTCCCCTGGCCTTAGAGAGGGTAGAATAATTCCCAGAGTCACCATTTTGAGTTTTGGTTTAAAAGGTGCTTGTTTAAATATCTGAGATCCAGGATGGGCCGCCATTCTCCTGTCTTTTGGGGTAAGGAAGTACCTGGAGTACAACCTTTGCCTGGTGTAGGGTGGAACCTTTCCACAGCTCTGAGAGCCAGGAGGGAAGAGACCTCTGCCTCTAGGGCAAGTGCCTCTGTGGATTTGTAGGTGGAAAGGATCTGGTTCTCATCTTTGGAAATTTTTGAAGCTGAGAACCAGTCCCTGGCTTACTACTTCAGGACCCACTTGTCTGATGTCAGAGACTTCCAGTCCTGGACAAAGTAAGCCAGCCTGCCCCTACTGGTAGCTGAGAATCGGCCCTGGCAACCCATCAGGGTGCCTGTTTGGCTGGGGCTTTGGCTGAGGGTGGAAGCAGGCCTGCTTGTACCCCGTCTGCCTCTCCTCTAAAGAACCCTCTGGGCATAAGCAGAAGAGGAGGCCTGGCTTGGTAAAAGGCCTATGAAAAGGCCTGCCCTGCCCCTGAAAGCTGCCTTTGAGGAGTGGCCTGCCTTTCCTTGGCCTGTGCACCCTATAGGTGGCCTTATACTATCCATTTTTCATGTAATTCTCTGTCTGCTCCAAACAGAGAATTAACCACAACAGGAAAATCCATGGCCTTAGTCTGGGTATCCCAGACAGGCTAGTACATCTGAGCCAAGCCATTCTGCTAAGTGCCACAGATGTAGCCATGACTCTTGATGACACATCATTAGAGTTCACTGCAGCATGGAATTGCACCTTGGATGCCTCAATACCATCAGCAGCCACTTGCTCCAACTCCTTGGCAAGCTGGCCAGGGACCTGTTTTGCTAGAGCCATAACAATATCCCATCTGGATTTCTGATATCTAGCAACATAAGCTATATAATTTGCCTGTCTGAGTCCCAAGGATGCTGCCATGTACTGTTTCGTTGCCATGGCATCAGTCCTCCTGGAGTCCTTATCCGAGGAGTGTGAAGCCAAGGGAATATTTGCCTTGTCACAGGCTGCAGCCTGCACTACCCCAACATGGCTGCATTGTTGTGTAAGGAACTCCGTATCAGAGCCTGACAATGTGTACCTCTTGTCCATTCCCTTATCAACAGGAGGTATAGTGTGAGGAGCTTTTAAAATTTTAAAAGTCTGTTTCCCAAAAGATTTATGCAAGGGAATAGACAGTCTCCTAGACTCTGGGATATCCATCATTTCCACATAGTCAGGCTCCTCTTGATCATCCACAGCTTCCTCCATAGGGAGCTGGAGGGTTTTAGCCACTTTTTTATAAAACATAAAATGAGAAGGGGACTCAGAAAGCCTAGGAGGAGACACTCCTGAAGGTCTGTCTGGGGAGATGTCCGGGTCAATTGGCACATCCAGACTTTCAAATCCACATTCACTCTCCTCATACTCCTCTTCCCCCTCCTCCAGTTCATAATACTCCTCTAAATCATACTCTTGAACCGGTGGAACCGGCCGAACTGGGCGCTTACCCGATGGTGCCAGTTCGGTCGGAACCAGGGAAAGCGACTGGACAATTTTTATCGCTTTGGCTATTTCTTCAGCGGTTGGAGAGGAAAGTTTTAGCTCCACACCAGCTGATTTTCTAGTTCTTTTTGCTGGACCCGGCCCCTCAGAGTCGGATCTCCTTTTGCCCGAGGAAGTCTCGCCCTGGTCAGAGGGCACTCCCTCCAGTTCGGTTGGAATCGAACTGGGCTGGCCATCCGATTCAGCGGACTTTTTGGCCTCCCTTTCCCTGAGCCTACCAACTCTCTTTTCCAGGGTAGCTGCAGGAAAACTTTTACAAATCTGGCAGTCTGCATTGAGGTGGTCAAACCCCAGACAATAAACACAGGTGGTGTGGGATCAGCCTGGCAAAGACTTCCCACACACACTGCAGTGTTGAAACCCAGTGGGCCTGGATTTTCTTTGGTTTCTGACATAGTGCCAGTCCTAACTAAACTTACCGCTTATGGCAATCTGCCAGGTAAGACCCTCTTATCGGTTCCCAACTGTGTCACGGGTCGTGGAAAAAAACGTAATAAAATCCGTCTTTTTTAGAACCGGTAAGAACCGGTAACCACACTCTAAAAGACAAATTAAGATATTTTAAACAACTTGATTGGTTCAAACCGAACCGATAAACCGTTTACAAGTTCCACACAGAATAGAAATAAATGTAAAACCTATCTAGTACTCACAAATACCACAGACAGATTCTGAACCGACTGGTTGCGGTTTAAATTCGGTCGAAAACCGAGAAAAACAATACTTTAACCAACAAAATGAACCGAGCAGAAGGAGAAATCTCCGGAGCGACTGTTCAGTGAGGCGGAGTAAAGAATCTGACGGTTTGAGTTTGAAGAACAACAGACAGAGTTTCAACCGAGCTCGCGCGCAGTGTTCCATGCCTGGCATGGAAAGTTAACTCTTTCACCTTCAGAGCAGTTCGAAGGTTGGGACTCACTGCATATGTCATAATATAGCAAGACTTCATGTTGTTTGAAACTGTACACAAGGGCATGCTCGATCTTAGCTCAGAGGGAAAGGAGGTCCTGTAGCTTACACTGGCCAAATTCATCTGCTCCAGGTGGGGTTTAAACTTGTGAGGAGGGGAAGGGAGGGAGCAGGAGGTTCCCTGGCAGGCCAGGCCAGGAAGGCCCTGGCCTTCTCCCATAGGTGGGGGGAGGGGGCACAGGGCAGGAACACCCAATAGTGCATGAGGGGGTCCTTGTAGGCAGGGAACAGGGAGACCTCAGGGCAGGGGAAGGGCTCACATTGGAGGGTGGTCCCAATTAATGCCAGGAGCATGGCAAACAAGATGCCTGAGCTTCAGGCGTTGTTAGTGGAGGAGGAGAAGATGTGGTGGCTGTCACAGAGACTTGGGTCACTTCCAGACATGACTGGGACCTAAACCTACTGGGGTACACCACGTGCAGAAGGGATAGGCTGGATGGAAGGGGAGGCATTTATCATTAGGGATGGCACTGGAATAAGCAAGATTGAGGAAGCAGGGGATCAGGTGGAGGCTTTATGGGTCATCCTGTAGGCTCCAGGGGGTAAGCAGGTGAATATGAGGGTAGTATATAGACCACCTGGGCAGGGGAAGAACAGGAGGAAGGCCTGGTGGCTAACCTAAGAAATAACTGTGGTAGGGGAGAGAGCAAAACTGTAGTGCTGGGAGACCTGACTATGTCAGGAGCAGACTGGAGAACTATGGCGTCCTCAGCGGGCAGAAGCAGTGCCTGCTGGACGTCTTCCAGGATGCGTTCCTTGCTCATTTGGTGACTGATCTGACAAGGGAAGGTGAGTTCTGGATGTGGTCCTGTCAGACGGTGAGCTCATCAGGGTCCTAGTTGTTGGGGACCCACTGGCAGGAAGTGATCATGCCACGGTTTGGTTCTCCCTTGACCTAGGGGGTGGGATAGAACTCACAAAAACGACAGTGGTTGATTTTAGAGGGGCAAACTTGGGGGGGTGGAGCAGCTCCTTAGCAGCTACCTAGATGAGAGCTGGCCAAGCATGGGAATGGAGGCCCGGTGGGAAATTATTAAAAAGGAGCTCCTGGAGGATACCGTGGCCTGCACGAGGGAGAGACGCAAGTGGGGCAAAGCTAAGTGGCCGAGCTGGAGGACACGCGAAGTCCAGGATGCGGTGAGGGGAAAAAAGACTGATTATAACCGATACAGTCATTCTCAGGGGCCGTATCCATGGGGGAGTATGATAACGTAGCCAGGAGGATCACCAGGGTGGTGAGATCAGCCAAGGCAGAGGCGGAGCTGAGATTGGCACAGGGATTAGAAGGAAGGAGGGAAAAGGGGTTCTTCGAGTATATCAGAGAAAGAAGAAAAGAGAAGGGCAGATTAGTAGGCTCAGTGTGGGGAGTGCGTGGGTGGAGAAGGCAGAAGTACTAAATGACTTTTTTTGCCTCTGTCTTTACCAAGGAGGATGGGGGGGGGCGGCATTGCAAGAGGTGCGGGAAGAGGGACTGGCAGATGAAGTGGAGGAAATGGATGTAGAACTCCCCAATGGGAGAGTGTGGGATACCCTCAAGACCCTAAAAGGGGATGAAGCACCAAGCCCAGACAGGATCCATCCCAGGGTGCTTAATGAGCTGGCTGATAGCATGGCCACAAACCTTGGTGGACCTTTTTAATGCCTTCCTGCAGTCGGAGTGAGTGCCTCATGACTGGAGGATGGCCTATATCATACCTATACACAAAGGCGGCTCGTGAGAGGAGCCGGGAAACTATACTGATGTCGGTAGTGGGCAAAGTGGTGGAGGTCATCTTGAAGGAAAGGCTGGAGGGGTTTCTGAAGGCACGGGGGCACCTAGATGATTGCCAGCACTGGCTTTGTTAAGGGCAGATCGTGTCAGACCAACCTGATGGAGTTCTATGAAGGGATGATGAGTGCACTGGATCAGGGCAGGCCAGTGGATGTCCTTCTTCTGGACTTCACCAGGGCATTTGACTCGGTGACACATCCCGGGCTACTGGGGAAGCTGGAGGATATGGGGTGGGGGCAGATGGTCAGATGGATAGGAAACTGATAAGCAGGGCGTGTGCAGAAGGTGAGGGGAGGTGCAAAGGGGCCAAATCGGAGAAAAATGCCAGGACCTGGTAGGACCCATGATGGCTCCGTTGGGGCTGGAAAAAACTTACACCCTCCATTGGTGGGGTCATAGGGGTCACAGCCCCTGCCGGGTCTGTGGCGATGGAAGAAAATAATATCGTGATAAAAAATATTTCAGACATCAAAAGCAGTATCAGGAGTGGGATGAACCTCTTTGCTGATGACTCGAAGCTGTCGGTGGTGGAGGGGAAGCTGACTCTCCAGGAGGACCTGGAGACTCTTGGGAGGTAGTCATGAGCCTGTAAGCTAAATTTTAATGCTGAGAAATGCAGAGTTCTGCACCTGGGGGCCAGAAACCCTGGCTCATGTATACACCTTGGGTGGGAGGCACTGCAGGTTTCTAGGGGGGAGAAGGACCTCACAGTGGTGGTGGATGCCATAATGAATAACTCAGAGCGGTGTAGAAGGGCTGCAGCCCAAGTAAATAAAATGCTTGGGTGAATGGCCAGGGGGATGACCTCAAGGAGTCAAGAATTGCTCCTTCCACTGTACAATTGCCTTGTTAGAGCCACGCCTTGAATACTGCGTGCAGTTTTGGCATCCCTACTTAAAGAGGGACATTACTCTTCTGGAGATGGTCCAGAGGAGGGTGACAAGGATGATACTGGGACGAGGGGAAAGGCCCTATGGGGAGAGACTGGAGGAGCTCAATCTGTACTCGCTTGAGGAGAGAAGGAATGGGGATATGATAGAGGTCTTCAGATATCTCAAAGGAATGAATAAGGTAAGCCTTGAGGGGTGCTTCAGCTAAGGGAGGTAGGGACCACTAGGGGACACTCAATGAAGCTGGATGGGGAAATTGAGGGGCTAAACATGGAGATGCTACTTCACTGAGATGGTAGTGGAACCCTGGAATGCACTGCCCAGGGAGTTGGTGGCTGCTGCAACTGTGTAGGGATTCAAGAAAGGCTGGGATAGGTATAGGGGGAGGGAGCATCCCAGAGCTCCGCTTGGGGGTGGGGGACCTTGTAGGGAGTGGGGGGGCTAATAATGGTGCCCTAGGAAGGCACTGATCATCAAGCAGAGTCTGTAGACCATAGGGCCTAATCTGCCGGCTTCTTAGTATGTTAGTATGTAAGTATCAGCACCTTCTGGATTTAAGGGTCTGCAGCCAATCTGGGCAAGGCACATCGTCTGACTTCTCTTGCAGACATTGCCTGTGGTGCATTTTCTTACTGGCATATGAAAAGAAAAAGAAGACCGTAAAGGACCAGGCAGCCAGCTAAAAGCTAAATACAGTTAGCAGTTCTGTCATTTATGTGACACTGTGAGCATAGTTATGCTAAGCCCTATCATCCGATAGCATCAAGTATAACAAAGTAAGGTGTTACCAGCAGTTAGAGGGGCCAGCTTTTAACCTACTCCAGTCCTGCGCATCAGATATGTAAGAAAGGGGGCCCAACTAATATGGTTCCTGGGAAGGGTGTTTGCTATTACATGGGACATGTGGTCTAGGGATGCCAGCTTCGAAAAGGTGTTCAGCAGTTCTGACATGGTGGGGACCTCTGCTGTTCTCTAATTACACTGGATTAGTCTCTTTGCCTAGACAGTGGGTAGGGCTAGCCAGCTAATCTGGTGGATATTTAAGTGCAGATTCTTGGGCAGCAGGCCCAGTATCCAGAAGAAGGTGTTGAGCTGTAGTGTAGACCAATGATTTGGGTAGCCAGACCAAGGATCGATGGCCAGAATGGTTGGATCAGATGGCACTGCCAGAGGATGTGTCTCATGGAAATTGCATGCCACTGCACAGAATCCCTAAGATTTCAGCATCTTTTTTTTTCTATGTCCTCTTCTCACAGCATCATTCTCCACTTTTCAGGGATCCCCAAGCTGTGTATCCCCTAGTTTTGCCCCAGCTAATGCTTGAGAGCTCCTGTGAGCTTGCCCCCATCCTGCCTCTGTGGTACACCCTGGGCAAGGAGGAGGGACCCGGTAATCCCCTCCACAGTCTCTTAGTGTGCATTGGCCAGCCCAGTCAGTCCCCCATGGAGTCTGGTTATGAAGTCTGGGGCAGCCGGGTCCCTTCTACTAGTGACTGACGGGGGGTGTTTTTTCATGGTTTTCTAGTCTCTGTCCCTGAGGGCACTGGTGCGCGATGGGATATAAGAAGGTAGGGCACATAGAGACATGCCGCTCCAGATACTGGCCTGTGTCCTCCCCTCCCGATCACTATGTAGCCCCATTTCACCACCACCCGTGGTCACCCAGGTGGTGGTAAAGCAGTGGGACCCACAGCATACCCTTCCATAGGAGGAGAGCGGTCCTCCTGTTTGGTGTTCAGTTCTACTTCCCCTGCCAGCCCTCCAGAAAGCCGAGTTCCCCTCCGACCCCGGATCACTGGCATTTCGAGTAGTAGTAGTGCAACTATAGTGCCAGTGGGCCATCCCAGATCTCAGCATCTTAAAATAAAATGCTGCTCTGCTGCACATTCTTTCTGACATTTTATCCTTACATATTTTTCTAGTTTATGGCTGTTCAATAATGATGCCTGTTTAACAACTACTCACTTATGTGCCAAAAAAATAGCGGTAACTGGGTTGCTACTACAGTTCTACCAAACAAGCTGCTTATTTTGTAGAAATACTTTTGGTTCTTAATTAGTACTGTAAGTGCAACCATTTTAAAATCACATGACGAAAGGATTAAATCATACCACATCCTTTTCAATGCATTGAACACGAGTTTTCAATATGTGCTTCTTTTGGGTTGCTTGGGATGCTATTGAATTTCTTTCTCTAATTGAAGCTAACCATTTAAATATATTTAACCTATTTTGCCAACATATTTTCACAAATGTTTTGTTCTCTGTAGGCTTTGTATCTAAGCATGTATTTTTTTTCTGGATTATCAAATAATGTATCACAGTCCCCAACCCCCACAGAAGCACATTTGCACTTTGTAATCATCAAGCCCAACCAAACTCTTCATACATTTGAAGTGCCACCCATTCATGTTGAAAGTGGGTATAAATGAAAACCTATTCCTGCCACTCAAAATCAAGCAATTTGCTTAAGCGCCCACTTATGTGAATGGAGTCATTGGCACCTCTTCTCACACCTATTGTTTTAGTCTCTGTGGTCCCAGTTTTCTTAGACACTGCTTCAGCACATATTTTAAGCCCTCAGGTGTACATATGCATAGCCAGAGGCATTTGCACCCAAAATAGTGAGGTGAATCACATGAAACAGAGTCACACTGGCATCCTCAACTCATACTGCATAGTTCCAGGCAAACACAAGTCTGTGGGTTACCTCCAGAGTGGCACCTACTGCCAGGTGTGCAGGTGCTACTGAAGAAATTAAAAAAAAAAGCTAATTTTATTAGTGAAATAAAGCACTCCGGGATGTGCATGGAATACATTGTTTGGTCAGCCAGAGGCTAAAGTCACTCAGCCTTCTGCCTTATTCCTTATTATGCTCCTGGCCATGCGGTACAGTGTGTTCCACGCACACCCCATCATGCCTTATTGCTTATGTACACCCTTCATGAGATGTGTACACCCTTGTAGAGGTGAGAGGGAGATGTAACAAGCACTCCATTTCTGTGGGTATGTTGCTGTGTGGGTATCACAGTAAAGAATGTAATACGGAAGCGGTAGGAATGTGAGGTATTATACAATGGTGTGTGAAAATCCTGTAACCTCATTGGTCAAAACATGTCACATGACTGTTGGTAAATCCTGCATTATCCACTGCCAATGAATGGCATTTATAAAAAACATAAACATATTTTTTATTTAAGTTACACAAGGGTCAAATTCATTGTATAACTTCAATAAGGCACTCTGCTGTGCTTCTTGACACACCACATCAGGCGTGTGAAAATCCCCAATAATCTACACCCTGTTGTGCCTTATTGCTTAATTATCCCATTGTATATCCTGGCAATGTTAACAATTAATGGACCCTCCATGCTTTTTTTTTTTTTATGTACTATTTCTGCTCCACCTTGAAGCCCTGGCAGGTGGTGCAGCCCGTCTTGTGGAGTGGCCCACTACTCCAGACCACAGCGTCCCCATCTCGCCAACCCCTGCTGAACCCCCGTGAACCCCCAGCGGCGGGCTAGGAGTAGGCAGCGCCCCACACCAGACCATATCCAGTTTCCGGCGCGACACCTGGGACACGGGAACCATCTGTGTGGCCTGACAGGCTCTTTTCCATTTTTCCTGTCCCTGTCTACCCAGACTAATGTGGAACACTGGCACTTGCCCCCAAACCAAACTGCCTTCCAGCCATTGCTAGAGGGCAGTCAGCAGGGGGGAGCCACAAATCACCCTCCCCTGAGAGAGGAGAGCAGTCCTCCAGCTGCTTAATCCTCTCTCTCTCTCTCTCCCCCAATAACCCCTAGCAGCATGGCCATGTACGTTCCCGAACCCGAGTTGCCATCATAGTGCGAGGTATAGCAGTCAATGCCTCGACCTCCAGTGCCACGGGGCAGACCCACACAATTCATTCAAAATATTTGAAGTCATTCATTCACATATTTGTGAATGACTATTACAGTATGCACTGCAAGCTCATTGGTCCACAGTGTGGACCAATGGGCTTGCAGCTGCTACTGTAAGCTGTAATTCGGTGGGCAGTCGCAGCGGTATGCGAGTGGGTTTGCTGCTGCCCGACGATGACAGGTGGAGGGGAGCTTGATAGACAGGGGTCCTGTATGGGTGGGGGATGCCACTTGACCACCAGGAATATGTGTTATTCAACTGTATGGGTGATCGAGGGGCGGGGACCACCAGACTACCAGGGACTATAAAATATTATATTCTGGATGATTGGAGGTGTGGGAGGGCGGGATACCACTAGACTACCAGGGAATATAAAATGTTATATTCTGGATGATTGGGGGGGGGGTACCACTTGACTACCAGGGAATATATAATACTTTTTTTCGGGTGATCAGGGTTACAGGCAGGGAGAGGGGAACTACTAGACTACCAGAGAATATATAATACTTTATTTTGGGCAATCGAGGTTACGGGCAGGGAGGGGGAACCACTAGACCACCAGGGACATTTGTGGGTGCTTGTGAACAGTGTTCTTGGGGGGAGGGAAGCCACCCACGGCTGGCAGCTGCTGTGATGCACCTTGCATTATGGCAGCTCACCTTTGGGTGGCTACCTGTTAAGCCATATGTTTAAGGCTCAACTTTGTGCCCCAGTATGCGGCGCATCTCTGGGTTGTGCCAGCATATGCGCCGCACATCCTGAGCTGAATATCGGGATGTGCTGCATATGCATGGGCACGTCCCCTGGAGATGTGCTGCATACATTATCTTTGCACCCCGGCACATGGGGAATTCGCTTCACAATTCCCCTTTTTGAATATTGCCCCAGGGTGCATTTCTGGGGTTGTACTGGTGCAAATCAGTTGTGCCAGGAGCAACCCCTTTGAATATCTTGGCCGATATGTTCTACTGTTTTCTTGATTACTTATTACTCTTACATCTTCTCTTTTTAAGATATAGCAGTGGCACCCAAGAGAAAAGCAGCAGAAACAAAAAAGGTGAAACGTGCTGTACAGGTATCAGTAATGCAACCATTTTTTTAATACCACTGATGTTTATGTTCATCATGCCTTTCTGAGACCTTTTAAAGTCACAGTGGCCAATCTGTGCTTCATGTCCTGCTGACTGTATCATTTTAGGTTGCTATGTTTTGAGCCAAATGTGTCTCTCAATCATTATGTTGTGATGATGATTACTAATGTCATATAGAGCTGTAACCTACTTTTTGTAAATCAGTTGTGGTCTTTCATGCTGTCAATATATCATCACATGGGCTTGCTGCATATTCAGATATTGCACTACCTCGGTCTTACATGTGCTTCTGACTATCCCTCTGCAATGTTGAGCATTGGTGTCTTGGATTAGGACTGTTTCCAATAAATCGCTGTATCATAACAAAATTTGCAATGTGTAATTTCAACATATATTTTTCAATATTCCAGAATATATATTTGTTAAATAACATTGTTTGTCATTGCTAGTGGCAACCTTGGGCCCTCAAGTTTCAGCTGTTTCACGTGTATCCTTGTATATATGTGATGAGCCTTTATGTTGTTTGCCTTTCACACTGTGATGTACCAACAACAAATTCCAGATCCCCATCTCAACAGACACCGTGTCCTCTTCAAAGCATTAACTCAGTGTTGACTGTTGTGTCACATCCATGCATTCAATGAAATGTTGTTATTACATTTCTATAGGTCAACAGAAGTCTGATTCCAAACAGTCCATCCGGGACCGGTGTGGTGGATATTTTTGCCACAACCAACGCTGCTGGATTATTACAAGGTTTGTAATAACTTGTTTTATTTATTCTATTAATGTTAAGAATAACTATCACATCATCTAATACCATGTAAAGCAAAGTTGAGATACAGTGTTTGAAATTTGTGCACAAAAACAAATACATGTGTTTCCATGTATATACAGTGAAACCCACCAGAATGAAGTGCAGCACTGTAAAGTTACTGCAGTAAACAATGCAGTTTCAATGACAGTTAAACCATTTTGTCATGCAGTAAACCAGTGACACTGCGCTTCATCCTGGCGGGCTTCACTGTAGCTGCATTATGTATCCATACAGAAATTAAGGAGGTGAACAGATTTATGTGATAACAGCGAAAGCCTAAAGGCGATCGGCATTATTGCAAAGCCAGAGTGCCCGGCATATAGCAAAACGGTGCCGGAAACTTGTTTTTTTAATGTTTTAACCCCCACCCCGGATTCTCAACTCCAGGGGGGTGCATGGTGGGAAAGGGTGCAAAAACCAAGTAAAAAAAAATAAAATTTCAGGCCGAGCACAACAAAAATGCACCAGCACCCGGACCCGAACCCAGCACCCTTCCCACCGAAGCCACCAACCCACCTACCACACCATGGGACCAGCTCAGCAACCCACCACGGCACCACCCCTCACAATCCCTCCCACTCCTCACTGTGCGTGCTTGTTTGCCCCCCCCGCGCATGTACATATAGCAACATCCCGTCGCTATATTCGCCAGTCCTCCACATCTGGTCACCCTACCCCGTCGGTGCCCCGATGACATGTGCCAAGGATTGGGTCGCCATTATTGCAGGCACCCAATCGCCGATGCCCATGTCACGGGCTACCAAGTGGACAGTATTAATTAAGTAATTTCCAGGGTTTTTTTGAGAGCCTTTTAAGGAAGTAAACTGTATTGTAAGCACAATGTGGAGAACAAACCAAGGACTAGGAAGAAGTGGAGGAAAATATCAGGGAAGCTGGTGGCAGCCAGAATGAGGGGAACATTACAGGAGGGACGGGGTGGTAGATGGGAAAAGGGAGATATCAGGGCAGGGATCAAATACAGGACAAAGATGATGGGCATCAGAGAAGAGAGGGAAGTAGACAGCAGGTGAGATGAAGGATAGTAGGTTGTAATAAATGTGGCACTGCCATTTTTATGAGCACACTATCGAGTCTTGGAGAGTGCCCAATTTGTCATATGATAGGGAAACTGATCTGGCAAGGCTGAGAAGGGAGGTGGAGAGGGTGGTAGGGTTGGGCAAGTGAGGCAGGAAGGCAGAAAGGATAAGAAGATGGAAAACTATGGACATGAGGGAACCAAAGTAGCCAAGGGAGGGGGGCACTGAAAAGGAGCAGGTAAATCCTAGCCCCCCCCCCAAAAAAACTCTAAGTGGTTAGTGAGGTAAACACCAATATAAAGAAGACAATAGGGCTGGGTTAAATAGAGAAAAAGGCAAAGGCAGTAAGGACGGGGATGGAGCAAAAAGGGGCAAAGCCATCAAAAAATGGAGGTTAATGAGTACCAATGCCCATAGTCTAGGTAACAAGCTCCCTAAACTGGTGGCCTTGATGGAAGAGTGATGTCTGGATATCATGGCAGTCACAGAAACATGGTACACAGAGAACTATGACAGGAATGTCAACATACCAGGGCACACAATCTACAGAAGGTATGGAGGGGGGTTAGAAGAGGAGGAGGAGGAGTAGCTCTCTACATAAGGGAAGGGAAGGGATCAAAACAACAGTACAAAAGGATAAGCAAGGAGGAGAGGAGGCTTTGTGGGTCACCCTGGAGACCAAACAATGGCACCACAGTCTGCACGGGGGTTGTATACAGACCCCCATCTCTGGGGGAGGAATGGACAAGGAAATGATAGAAGGTATCCTCTGGATGGCAGAAAAAAGGGTGATATTGTTGATGGGGGACTGAATATGCCAGATGTTAACTGGTGCACCTTTGCTGCAACCACATCCAAGAGCAGGGTCATTCTCGATGCCCTACAGGGGTCATGCCTTAGACAGCTACTGTTGGAACCCATTCAGAGGGAGCAATCTTAGATCTGGTACTCTCAAACAGGGACGGAGAGAGGATCTTAGATGTAGAAGTGGGTAGCCATCTGGGAACAAGTGACCACCAAACTGTGTGACTCACGATAAACACAGTCGCAGAGTCAAGCCATATAAAAGTGAGGGTACTGGACTTCAGGAGGGGTTAATTTTGTCAAAATGGGAGAATGCCTCAGAAAAGCACTAGCAAACAGACATGAATGAGGGGTGGAGGAACAATGGGGAAACATCAAAACTGCCATCACAGAGGCAACAAGCCTTTGTGTGAAGCAAATAAATAAATCAAAATGAACGAAAAAAACACTGTGGTTCTCAAAAGAGGTGGTGGGGAAGGTTAGGGAGAAAAAAATAGCATTCAGCAAGTATAAGGAAACACAGAAGGAGCAGGACAGAGAACTGTACCAGTTAAAGCAGAAGGAAGCGGGGAAGGCAGTCAGAATGGCAAAGGCCCAAACTGAGGGAAAGACAGCCAACTTGATTAAGAAAGGGGATAAAACCTTTATAGGTACATTAGGGATCGAAAAAGACCAATGGAGGATAGTGAGGCTTAATAAAGGGAGGTGGTGGGCAGAGAGTGTCAGTGAAAAGCAGGATACTGAATGAATACTTCTGCTCAGTATTCACAAAAGAAGAGACGGGAGGTACCTAATCCACTCAATAGAAGCACTCTGGATAGGGGGGTTGATACCAGTCCTTTCACAGAAGAAGGGTTCTGAAAGAACTCCTAAAACTAAAGGTGGACAAAGCAATGGGGCCGATGGATTCATCCCAGAATTCTAAAAGAACTAAGGGAAAAACTAGTGACACCACTGACTACCCTTTTTAACAAATCATGGGAGGATGGTGTGGTACCTAAGGACTGGAGGAGGGTGGATGTAATTCCCCTTCTCAAAAGTGGGAGCAAAGCAGAGGCAGGAAACTACAGACCTGTTAGCTTGACCTCAGTGGTAGGGAAAATATTGGAATCCCTTCTGAAAGAAAGAACTGAGTACCCAGAGGTCAGCAGGCAAAATGACCCAAGGCAGCATGGATTCACAGGGGAAAGGTCATGTCAGATGAATCTAATAGATTTCTTTGACTGGGTGACCACAGTAGTAGACCAGGGAGGGGACATGGACATGGCCTACCTAGATTTTAGCAAGGTATTTTAAAAAGTACCACACAAAAGATTAATAAACAAATTAGCCAGCCTGGGAGTGAGTCTCAGGGTGGTAGCCTGGGTAAAACATTGGCTGAACAACAGGACACAGAGGGTAATAGTAAAGGGAGTCCACACTGAAGAAAGGGGGGTTACTAGCAGGGTACCGCAGGGTTCAGTACTGGGTCCGGTCCTTTTTAATGTCTTTATAAGTGACATTGCAGAGGGCCTGGAAGGAAAAGTATGGCTCTTTGCAGATGACACAAAGCTCTGCAACAGGGTTGATACAAGATGAGAAAGGACTTGGAAAGGTTGGAGGAATGGTCAAAAGTATGGCAGCTTAGATTCAGTGCAAAGAAGGGCAAAGTAATGCACCTGGGAAACAAAAACCAAGGGGAAGAGTACACAGTGGGGAAGGGGTATTACCAACAACAAAAATGGAAACAGACCTGGGGGTAATCATATCAGATGACCTAAAGGTAAGCAAGCAATGTGAGAAGGCAGTAAGGATGGCTGGTGGGATATTGGGATGTATAGGGAGAGGCATCACCAGTAGAAAAAAGGAAGTTGTTATCCCTCTGTACAGACAGTTGGTGAGACTCCATCTGGAGTACTGCGTGCAGTTCTGAAGACCCCATCTCCGCAAGGATATAGACAGGATGGAGGCAGTCCAGAGGACAGCAACTAAAATGGTGCTGGGTCTGCAACAGAAGCCATACAAGGAGAGAGTAAAGGAGCTTATATGTATCCCTTGAGGAAAGGGGGGACATGATAGAAACTTTCAAGTACCTCAAGGGAATCAGCAAAGTCCAGAGGTTAGCATCTTCAGAAAAGATGTGCAAAAACAAGGACACAATTTGAAGATAGAGGGGAACTGCTCAGGGCAATGTGAGGAAGTATTTTTCACAGAGAGGGTGGTGGATGCATGGAATGGCCTTCTTGAGGAGGTCATGGGGTCAAAAACAGTGGAGTAATTCAAGAATGCATGGGACAGACATAAGGCAATTCTGGTGGGGGGGTAGGAAGAAGTAGGCTGTTGGTTAACTAGGGTCTGCAGTTTATCACGTAGGTAGAGAAATGGGCAGACTAGGTAGGACAAGTGGTCCTTATCTGCCGTCAAAGTCTATGTTTGTATAATTCTATGTGGGGGTATGGGGAGGGAGCCAAGGACAGAGACAGGTGGCATAACGAAAAGGTTTCATTGGTGTATGAAGTGCTTGGCGGAGCATGAAAAAATGGCAGCATCATTAGGATACCTCTTGTGGTGGAGTGTAGGCCGTGTCCTGTGTGATTCACGTGCCCTAGCTGTATAGTATGCCCTGCTGATTTCCCTTCGGTACAGTCAGCAAAGAGAAGTACATACACCACCAAGATGTCTGTAATACCATCTTGATGTTTTGTTGTTCAACCTTTGTCTGCAAAGTGTAATTGTTCAGCCACTATGTTCCCAAACTGTTTTTGTGAAAGGTGAAAAAAAAGATTGTTAAATTGGAGTGAGTTACAGTCCTGAGTGTCACACACACACACACACACACACACACACACACACACACAGAGCCATGTATAGAACCAATTTTTGCTTTCATTATGATGTTACTTTGTCAGCGAACTTGACGCTGTAACTGTCATTTGTCTACCTTGGGGTATGTTGCGTAGTATCTTGCAACTTAGTGAATGTATCAGTGCTATGGAAAAGTGCATGTCAATACCTTCCAATCATTTCATTAGATGTAACACTTTGTCCGTTAAGGTACCTTACTTTTTGACCATGCAAAACCATGTTCATAATGTTGCAAAAAGTGAAACATATAGCCCACAATATTGGTATTCTTGTCATTTAATGTAATTTTGTATCTTATTTTCTCTAGCCTATATTTGCAAGACGTTCGAAGAGCGGTCACCCCATGGATGGACAACTTAGATCGGGCAACCCACGGGATGGGTTCCAAAATACTTAATGTAGCAATAAACATACTATGCACATGTGTAATGCATCATGAAGAACTGTTACGTTTATCTCAGAACCATGCAAGTTAATGTCTGAAACTCATTCTTTACTGTCTCTAACTCACAATTTGGTGCACGATTACTTCAGAAATATGAAACGGGCTTAAATAGCTAGTGTTCTGCCGTGAATTCATAATAATTTTGAGATGCAGTCAGCTATCACTTCCTTTATCGGAATTAATTATTTTTTGTTGCAAATTGAATGATTTTCAACCTGGCAGTACTGGACTGCTGTGTGAAGCAGCACTCTGGATGAAAAAAATTCAGTTTTGCTCCTCCCACTACATCATCAGTAATTTTGTGTGATAGGGTGCAACGTGAGCTAGGTGCTCTTTCATTAATTATTTCGTAAGGTATACTAATGTTGTCTACATATTCTGGTGTTATGGGCAGCAGAACACTAAAGGCCCGATTCCAAGATGCATGGCACAACTTGTGGGCGTATGATAGTTGCACCATCGGCACTACACCAGGGACCTCGCGCTGTATTCCAGGACAGTCAGGGTCCCCAGCACTCGTCCTGCGACTTGCGGCGGAAGCTTGAGCTAGTGCCACAAGCATGGTGCAATGGCCTCAGATGCTGCAAGTCGCAGCCCACTGGCGAACTGCCCCCGCTGGTGTCTCCCCTGTACCCCAGAACACTGCCACATGCACCAGGGGCATGGGGGCACAGGTGGTACTGTGGTGTTTGGGGGGCACACTGTTCATTGGATCCCGGGGATAACTGACATTAGGGGGTTGGGGGCATGAATGTGTTCAAGGGGCACGGGGAGCACTGCAGTACCTTTGCTGCGGTGCTGCTGAGTGGGCATCCGTCGACTGGCATGGACAGATGCCCCTTAGACCATCTCCATGATAGTCTAACTCCGCTGCACCAGTGCGGCTCTTGGAATGGCGTACGTGGGTTACGGCAGCCCCCCTTATGGAATAAGGGTGCAGTTGCTGCCAAAACTGACCCTTACACCATGCCGCTGCAGGTTGCGGGCATAGTGTGGTATAACCCACTTGGTACAACCCACATTTGGCATGGCGCAAGGCACCTTTTGGAATACCAACTGGCGTTATGCCAGGCATAAGTTGCAACATCGGGTTCGGCATAACTCACCTTGCACCCGGCGTAACACCTTTCAGAATCGGGACCCAAGTGTACAGCCTGTCTTCATGCCATTGAGTCACGTTATTTTTTTTCCTTGTTGCAATGTAATGCCTCGCACACACATTGCAGTGTATTGGTCTTCCCATTTTGAGAAGTCCTTGAAAGACCATGTGCACCATTTCTTCAATATTCTGAACAAAAGTCTTGAAAAAGTGGCGTTAATGCCCCTGTGTCCATATGTAAAGTCTCTGTGGGAGTTTTGGCTTTAGAAAAAGGAAAAACTCCAATTGGGAAGTTACCAATATGAGTGGTTAGGAGTGGACTCTAGTGAAGATCTGATAGTGGACTTTTTGAAAATATTTAGATTTTTGTTCAGCAAACAGCTGGCGTTTTATAGTCTCTTTCAGCTTAAGGTTTGAGATACGTTACGCATGGGCAGGGTAGCAAAGGTGATTTGTATCTTTCTGCCGGCTTTTAATAAAAAATAATTAAAATAACATTTTTTTATGAACCAGAAGCAGAAGCGGAGGTGGTTCATGGAGGATCACAGAGATTTGAGATCGAATGGTTGAGGTGATACGAGTGGCGCTTAGTGGTCCTGGTGTTTGCTGTCCTCTACCATTGGGTTTTGAGGATGAGGGGATAGAAAGGAAAGGCAAAAAACACAAAAGTGGGAAAAAAGAGTTTATAATAATAAAAACAAAATCCAGGAAGTAAAATCGTGATAGGTCTAAGAGGATCACATGGGGTTTCAGCATAAAAGCGCATGCCACAGAGGTATTGAAGTAGACGCTGAGGTGGAGTGCTTGAGGAAGGAACGCTCCAGATACTTACAAACCATTTTAAGATCTTTTTGCACTGTTAGCAGTAGATTTGGTGAAAAACTACTTGGAGTACACTCCATTTGTTTGATTGCTTGTTGTGGCTTTTGTAGAAGCTCAGTAGGAGCACTGTAGAAGCTCTGTAAAAGCACATGATTGGTTCATTTTGTTTAAACACAGTAGATGTGCTGGAACAAGTAGAAAGCGGAGCACAGAGCCTGGAGAAGGAGACGGAATTAAATTTTACTTAAAACATAATGAAAGTAAGTAGAAGGATAAAAGTTAATAATTAAGAGAGAGATAAATAATTTCAAAATAGGAGATTTTTTGTGTTAGAATTCTGTGTTAAACTTTGTGTTAAATATAGGGGGGTTGTGAACTGATGAAAGCTGAGAAGTTCTGTTGGGTAAATACTTTAACGTATAGGGAGTTTATATTTATTTATTATATGGTTTTACATTGTATTTTTTTAATATTTATTTTGTAGTGGGAATTGACAGAAGAGCAGTTAAGCTTACTTGGTCCATTATCCATTGGAGAAGGTCAGTTGATCTAATAAAGGCCTTAGGAGGCTTGGGACATAACAAGGCCTTGGGAACTGCCCCTGAAACAGCAATACGCTTTGAATGCACAGAAGGAAAAGTAAGAACTAAAGGAAGAACTAAAAAGGAAATGTGATTTAAGATATGGACTTGAAATTGGAAATTGAATTAAGATTTGGAGATTTGGAGAAAGGTTATTTGTGACTTAATTTTGATTTATGCCTAATTCACCTGACTCATAGTCTGCTTATTCCCAGAGAACACCAGAGAATTAAGAGAGGTTTAACGAACAGTATAAGGAAGTGTTAAAGGAAAAGGGTGATTTATTAGAAGAATTAAGAAGACTAAGAAGAAATAAGAAGACAACAGTGAACTTTTCATTATAATTGTTGGTATGGTGATAGATTTATAAGGTTAAAAGTATATCATTTATATTAGGACCTCCCTGTCTCTTTGTCTTTGTGTCATTTGTTTATATAGAGGCACAGTGGTATAGCTGGGGGCAAAGGGAATTTTTAAAAGTCGGTGAAGACTAGGAGTAGGAAGGGAAATATGGATACAAGTACCCCAAGGATGTACTGTACTGTATGTGGGAAGAAACAATGAGACAGTGAATTTGAAAATGAACATCAAAGCAGTAAGATGAAGTAAAAATAAAGAAATAATAAGGGATGGGAAAGGGAAAGGGGAAGGTACCTCAGAAAAGGGTAATAAAGGAACAAATAAGAGCTGTCAACCCCTTAATAGCAATATATTTTCTAAAAAGGCAAAGAGTGTGAATGATAAGGTAGAAATGGGGACAGAAATAGAGGAAGTTGAAGAAGATGAAGACTGGAGGCAGAAGGATACAGATACAGGAATTAATGAGGAATCAGAAAAATCAAAATGTCCTTTACTGCAGAACTGGAATTTGATAGAATTGGTTAATAAGGAAATTAACAAGACTGTTGAAGAAATTAGGGAAACTATTCAAAAAAACACAAGACTAAAACAAAGACTACTGGAATACAGACAAGAACGGTTCACCACAGAGAACAGTAGGGTGAAAATTGGAAGGAACAAGAAAGAAGGAATAGTGTGACAATGGTTAAACAGAATGATGATTATAGTTTTGCAGAATTTGAATCAGGTACTAACTTTATGAGCTCTATTGAATCTGACTCAGTTGATTTGAGAGTACTAACTAAGGATGTAATTTCCGCTTTAAGAGATCCCTTTAGGGCAAACATTATGCTCTTCGAGCAAATGCTATCAAGTAAACAAGATTTAAGTTTTATTAAAGGTATATATATATAGATAATAAAAAATGGATTGAGTCAGTATTACATAGAGATCAAGAAAGTGAGGAGTCTGAGGAAAAAAATGGGGCTAGTTTAGCCCAATGGGAGAGGAAAGAGAAGGATCTCAGGTTGAAGCATATGGTGCATTCCTTGAGCTCTAAATCAATAAATGAGACAGATCTAGAATCAATGGAGTTGGGGCAGCAGAGGGATGCACATAATATAGATTATGATTTAAGTATAAGCTCTAAGATGGAATTAATTATGCTATCCCCCAGAGGAAAATAGAGATTCTAGTATAATAAGAGAAATGAAAACAAGAAATATGGACATTTGGGGAAAAGGGATTAGACAGGAAATAAAAGGAAAAAAGAAGTTAAGCGGAGATGATGGAAGAGATATTGGAAATCGGAAAAATAGAAAGAAAACAAGGATTAAAGGAGTGTTAGGGAATTTAGGGAGCATAGAAAGGAAAAGCAGAAGGATAAAACTCCTGAAGTAAAAATGGAGGGGGACAACAAAATAAGGTAGTGGAAAGAAGGAAGTTGGAAAGAATGAAAAATGAGAGACTTGGTGTGAAAATAATAAGAAAGAACACTGGTAAAGACAACAACAAAAAGAAGGAGAAGAAAGTAGTACAGAAGGTAACAACTAAAAAAGACAGCATAAAAAGAAAGAGGTTAAAATAACAGAAAAGGAACATGGTATTGTTGAGGTTAATACATTTGATGGAGGTGGAGTACCATGTGAAGGGGAAAGTCAGGAAGATTTAAATTTTGAAAAGGAAAAAGTGGATAGAAAGGAAGATAAGGAAAATAGGAAGGAAGCGGATGATCTAATAGAGCAGACAAATAAATTAGAAGTTTTACTAAGAAGAACAGTAAGAGAGGATTTTGTGTTACCCCTATATAGGGTGGCTATAATGCCAGAGGAATCAGATGTGAAATTAGAAGCACATATAAAACATTTCCTTACTACTGTGTTAAATAATTCCAGAAGTAGGAACTCACTAATGGATAGGTTAAGTGTGGTGAGACGTTTGATGAATGAAGAAATGGTCTTGCTGATACCAGATCAGTATTATATCTTGAAGGCTATTGAAAATCAAACAAACAAGATTAAGACATTGGGCTTGGACATGGAAAGTGTGGTAAATATTGAAACCCTGTTCCATGAGTACAGTGAAAGTCAGAAAGCACAAGAAGAGAAGAAGAAGAAGTAGTCAGTAATGTCAATTTTTGGGATAAGCAGCTTTCTGAATGAAAATAAGAAAAATGTGAAAATTAAAGTTATTGAGTTACTTCAGAATTTACTCAAAATGGATAACTTAAAATATAAGATACACAAAGTTATAAGATGGGAAAACAACGAACAACTGACTATTTTGGTACAAAATGAGTTGGATTATATGATGATCCTAGAGAAAGCAGGAAAATTAGATACATTTGATATTCATCTTTATGGTGAGATGGAAAAAGGGAAATCAAATATAAATTATAAAAGATCTGAAAATTGAATGAGTTTAATTAAAACATCTAACACATATCAAATCTTGCAAGAACAAGGGGAAGAATAACAACTAGAGGGGAATAAAAGGAGAATACCTGATAACATCAGGGAACAGGATTTCCATATTTGAGCATGGAACGTATCAGGGTTGAAGGACAGAGTTGCAGATCCTTCCTTTTTGAAATATATTAGCGATTTTGACTGTATCTGTTTGCAGGAGACTTGGGAGAAAAAGGCAACTGATATTAATGGATATAGATCATTTAAAGGGAGCAATTCAGGAGAAGAAATTTGGCAGACTATCTGGTGTATTATTGATATGGTGTAAAATATGTAAGGAATATGAGCTGGGGAAATCAAAATTAAGTCAAGGCATGTGATGGGAATAAGATTGGAAAGTAAAGAAAAATGTGATAATAGTTCTGAATGTGTATATTCCTCCTATAAATTCAAGATTTATGGAAATTAGTATAATTCAGGATTTAGAGACTATTATAGAAGATTGCAATCAAACATACCCAGATGGTGATATAATTATAATGGGTGATTTTAACGCAAGGGTGGGGCACTGCCTCGATCTCACCGAGGAATTGGAAGAAGCCTGTGTAGCACGGAGTCATAATACATTGAATATAGTAAGAAAGGCGAGAGGATATAAATGTATCTAATAGGGGGGAAAAATTTATGCTCCTTAATGAAGGATAAAAATTTTATTTTAACAAATGATAGATCAAAGGGAGATAGTTGTGGTGAGATAACCTATATATATAAGGGGTTCCTCAATACTAGATTTATGTTGGATAAGTTATAGTATGATATCATTGTTTAATTATCTAAAAATAGGAACAAGGGCTGAAAGTGAACACAGCCCAATTGAGATCATATTGGGGATACAACAAAATCAAAATATAAATTATGAGAAATAGACAGTGGTAAATAATATAATCAGGGTAAAGAAGGGAGTAAAATGGGAAATAATAGACAACGGCTCTGATCAAATAATTAAAGAAAGTGGAATTAAAGAAGATATTGAAATGACAGCACAGAATAAAGATCCGAATGCTAGCATACAAGGTTTTGAGGAATTATAAAAAGATTGGTAGGGTCTTTGTTAAAAGTGGCTCTGGTCAAGGAAAAAAAAAACAGGAAGTAAATGGTATGATAGGGACTGTGAAGTATTAAAAAAAGAAATATATAAGACAGGTAGGAAAAACAAATTGAATTCCCTGAATAGGGAAAATAAAAAGGAACTAAATAGACTCAGAAAAATATATAAATGTTTATTAAAAACAAAAAGAGAGAAGTATAAAATACAATTATGGAAATAATTTGGGGAGTCTATTAAACTGAAGGATGATAAAAGGTTTTGGCAAATGGTGGCTTATGGTACCAATAGTTTTACAGAGGATATTGAGAGTCACATAGCTCCATTTACATAGGAGATATATTTTAAGGAAATATTTTTTGATAGAAAGTTGAATTATATGATTAATATAAGAACTGAATGGACTCCCTTTGAAAATAAGGTAACAGAAAGCAAAATTTTTAATGCACTTGGACAACCTAAAAGACACAAAGCTCCAGGCCTTGATGGTGTGCCAGTGGATATATTTTTAAATAATATTGATCTATGGCTGCCATGCTTAAAAAAGTTATATAATCATATTATGGACACTGGGTTTACGTGTAGCATTTGGAAAGAGAATATTATAATCCTAATTTTTAAAAAGGGGGATAGAGCTAATCTGGGACATTATAGACCAATAAGTTTATTAGATACTTCTCAAAAAGTGTTTACAAAAATATTACAGAAAATAATTATGAAATGGGTTATAGAGAAGGAAATAATGGATGAAGCACAAGCTGGTTTCATGCCAAAACATTCAACCATAGATCAATGTTATGTGTTGTCTCACATTATTTATAATTTTATTAAGAAGCAAAAACTTTATTGGTTATTCATCAATCTTAAGGCAGCATTTGACAGAGTTAACAGAGGGAAGTTATGGAATACTTTAAAAGAATATGGTATGGAAGTAGCAATGCTAAATATGATAGAGGTTTTATATACTAATAAAACGAGTATTAGATACAATCAGCATGGGGATAGAACAGATACATTTACCTCAAATGTTGGATTAAGACAGGGATACATGTTATCCCCAAATGTATTCAATCTTTTTTGAATAAAAATCTAATGAGAATGTATGACCCCATGCTGCACATGCCTAAGGTGGGAGAGAGGCACTGCCCCTACCTTGCGTATGCAGATGATATAGTTTTGATATCCACCAGCTTCTTAGGCATAAAAATGAGTTGTAATATGTTTATGGAAGGATGTAATGAACTGGGTATGGTGATAAACCATGATAAAACCAAATATTTAATTTTCAGTAAAAATGGAAATAGAAAGGGAATGAATTGTGCTAAGTATAAATAATAAGAAAGTGAACAGTTTTTGTTATCTGGGTGTGGTTTGTACTAGCAATATGTCTTGGAAAAAACATCTTCAGTATGTAATAAGCAAAATTAAAAGATTTATACCTACCCTAGAAAGATTTGCATACATATATGGGGACAGTCTGTAAAAGGGAGTATAAGAGCAAGTAATGCAAAAATAAGAAGCCAGATACTCTGTGGAGCATAGATTTGGGGGTATCAAAAAACAGTTATTAGAAAGTCCAGTGAATAAATTAAAAAAAAAAATGTTGGGACTTCCTGTAGGGACCTCCTCGGAGTTAACTAGATTGGAAGTTGATCAAGATGTAATATTGAACAAATAATGATTATTTATTGGTTAAAGGTATATAATATGAAGGAAAAAAGGTTACCAAGGATTTTGTTGAGGAGGCAATAAGTTATAGACAAAGAGGAACATCTTTTCCTAGTATTTTGGTATTAGAAAATATTGTGAGGCCCAAGGGACTATTGAACTGTTTATATGAATGTAAAATATATCCAAAAGAACAGATTGATGTGGATATTAAGGAAAGACTAAGGGATCACTTTTATATGAGAGATGTGGACCTTGGTAAGAAATGTAAAATCAGTTCATTGTTGGGATATAGGAATAGAAGCAAATTGAGGATGAACCCTATCTGAATATTATTAAGGATCATAGATACCGGAGGGTCATAGCTAAATTTAGATTTGCATATCAAGATAGTCAAAGGCTGAAGAATTTTATGTATAAAATAAAGGAGAAGAAAAAATGTAGCTGTGATCTAGGAGAAGATGACTTGACCCATTTACTAATCTCATGCCTGTTGTATAAGCATGAAAGGAAATTGTATCTTGGTAATATATTAGCATAACTACAAATGGACCCAATATATCAGGTTACATTTCTCTTAACAAATAGAAACAGAGTAATATTGAACAATTTGGCTTAATTATGTAGAAAAATAGAACTTAATAAATTACATATAAAAGTGAATAAGGAAAAAGAATAAGGGAGGATGATTTAATGCTGTATTAAATATTACATTGGAACTGTGGGGATTTTAATCAACTTTTAAATATGTGCAATTCTGTAAGCTATAACTGTGAATTTTGTATATATTTATTTTGATGTGTAAGATTTTACTGTGTGTTTTTGTAATGACATTTCTGTTTTGTCAAGCAATAAACTTACTACTACTACTACTACTACTCTGGGTCCAGTGCTAGATATCTGCTATGAATAGCCCAAACAGCACTGGCCCCAATGCCAATCCCTGTGGCACCCCAGTTGTTACCGCTGTTGGTGATGAGTTCTCCCTCCATCACACCCTTTGCTTGCTGCCTGCCCTTCAGCCAGTTCATGATCCATCTGACCATCTTTGTACCCACCCCTACATTGTCAAGCTTCCCTCCTAGCCTCTCGTGTGGTATGGCCTTGCTGAAGTCCAAAACATCCATTGCATGTCCTTGTCCAGCTCCCTGGTCACCCAATCATAGTACTCAATCAGGTTTGTCTGGCAGGACCTGCCTGAGACAAACCTGTGTTGCTGCCTGTCCTGGAGACCATTGTCCTCCAAAAATGTCACCAGCCTCTCTTTAAGGATTGTCTCCATGAGGTTCCCCACAATTAATGTGAGGCTTACTGGTCTGTAGTTACCTGGATCATCCCTTTGTCCACCTTTGTGAATGGGCACCATATGGGCCAATTTCCAGTCCTGTGGGATGCATCCTGTGTGGCGAGAGGTATTGAACAGGTCAGCCAGTGGTCCTGCCAGTTCTTTGAGTACCCTAGAGTGAATGTCGTCCGGGTCCTGGTGCTTTGCTACTCGCATTGCTTTCAGCCCTTCCAGTACTCTTTCCTTTATAATTTATCTGTCACCCCCACCCCTGCCCCTTCCACCACTCCCATGAGGTACCTGTTCCCCCTCTCAACCATAAATACAGAGCAGAAGTACTCATTCAATGCCTCTGCCTGCTCCATCCCCTTCTGTACCCACTGTCTGTCATTCTTAATTCTCACTGTCTGGTCCCCGTTCTTCCTTATTTCACTAATGTATCTGAAGAGTTCCTTCTCTCCCTCTTTAATGCCCTGTTCCAGCCTTAGCTCTCTGGATGCCTTGGTGGCTCTGACTAGTTTTGTAACCTCCCTGGACTTCTTTGTATACTCCTCTCTGTCTTCCCCCTCCCTGATCGCCTGAAACTTTGGAAAGCTCTCCTCTTGGCTCTCACTCCCTCCACTACCTCCTTGGTCAGCCAACTGGGCTTATTTGCCCCTTCCTTTCTTGCTCTGTACCCTAGCATATGTCCCTGTAGCCTCTTTCAGCCCTACCCTAATAATGCACCATTTTTGATTGGTATCCATTTTGTGCTGGATTCCCTCCAGATGCCTTATCAGGATTCCCCCATCTTGTTGAAGCCTGTCCCCCTGAAGTCAATCACCCTGGAACCCAAACCACCAGTTTGCTTCCTCATTCTGAGTGAGAACCACACTTGAGTGGTGATCACTCCCAGCCAGAGGGTCCTCCACCTCCAGGTCCCTTACGGCTTCCCTGTTTGATAGTACAAGGTCTAGAGTTCTTCGCAACCTAGTTGGATCATGCACCAACTGCACCAGGAAGCTATCCTGAAATGCCCCCAGTATTACCTGCTCCCTAGTACAAGTGGTGGTTGGTGTGCTCCAATCCACCCCCGGTAGGCTGAAGTTCCCCACCACCACTATGTTTCCCTTCCTGAAAACCCTCCTGATTTGATCTGCCAACTCTCTGTTCAGCTCCCATCCCCTGAGTTGGTGTCCTATACACCACTCCATCCTCAGTACCCTGCCCTTTGGATCCTGAAACTGCATCCACAGGGCCTCTGTCCCACTTTCCTACCCCTCTTCCCTTATGCACCTTATTCCTTCCCTTACATAGACTGCCACCACCACCCCCACCTTTCCTGATTACCTGTCCTTTTTGAACAGTCTGTATCCAGGGATCATCATATCCCATTCCCTGCACTGGGTGGCCCAAGTTTCTGTTATGGCCGCAATGTCCACCTGCCCCACTGTCAAGACAGCCTGCAATTCAGCTAATTTGTTTCCCTGGCTACTTGCATTTAGTGACACTACCCTCCATCCCGATGACCCTCCCATTGCCCCTACCCTGATGCCCTCCCCTATTGATTGGGGGGATAGGCTCACCTGGCTTCTGTCTTTGGAAACCCTGTCTACCAGCTTTCCACTTGCCACCCCCATACCTAGTTTAAAGTTACACTTGTTATGTACTCCTCCAACCCCTGTTTCAATGCCCCCTTCCCCTTCCCTGCTCAAGTGTAGCCTGTCCCCTACATACAGGTCATTATTGTCCCAGGTTCTGCCCCATCCACCTACTAACCCATACCCAAGGCCCCTAGACTTCTGAGGCCATAGAATTTTGCACAGAACTTGCAACCTACCGGAGGATATCTGCAATGCCGCAGAACTCATTGTTCTTGGTGATTCTTTATTAATAGTTCCAGTTTATCCATAGCACCTGGTTCCATTCTCCTCTTTTTGTATCCAAAACCCCTCTATACTCAGCATGTGATGTTATCAGTGCTATCACATCATACAGTACATTAGCTAATAACAGGGCTACATTCTACCACAGAAACGGATAGTCACTTATCTACCACATCTACCACTCCCAGAAGAAGTGGCCCATCACGTCAGGTACTGTGATATTTGCTTAACCTATACTACAGCCTAATAAAACTTTCAGTCTTAAGTTATACACTAGAGCCAACTTAAACAAATACTTCACAATAACATAGACCTGTTAACTCAATACCTTACTCTGTACAGATTTATTTGTGCCTTTAAGGTATAGGGATGCCATCTGAAATGAATAACTGGTAAAATGAATTAACCAATTGTTTTTAAGAAAAATAAAGTAATTATGCGCAGAAAGGTGGAATATAAATTGAAAGAACAGATCTACTGCACTGTACACATTTTTTCCAGGTCTACTGATTACATGTTATGAAGGGTTGACAGAATTACCTAAATTTTATGGAGAAATGTTGTGTCCAGGGCCAGCCATAGGGCCAGTGGGTAGCATGTTGTATTCCCGTGCCTGCACCCCAGGTTTGGGGATGTGCTGTGGGAGTTAGCTAAGCAGCACAATGATTGGGGGGGGAGCAGCCCTGTCACACACCACTGCTCTGAGACTGGGAATGTATGGCACAGTGTTCTGTCATACAGATGACAGCTTGTGATGGTCTGGGAAGCCTTCTCTCACAAGGGGTTTAGGTGCATGTCATGTCCTGATTGGGTTATGTAGTGTCTCAGAAGTGGGTTGGAATGAAAAATGAGTCTTGCAATATCTCCTCGATTCTGTTTATTCCACTTCTAAAGGGACTTGTACGAAGGAGGATACAATTTCACGGTCACAAAAAGGGAAATTTATAAAAAAATAAAAACTGTTACAGACTGCATATAAATATATAAGTGATACAAAGTGTGGCCCTCACGAGTGGTGTAAACAGCATGAATGTATAGATAACTTATTTATCACATAAGGTCCCCTCTGCATATTTCATTTATGCAATAGGATAGGCCCTTAAGTGATAGATTGTTTTTTAGCCTTTTTAAAAATAAAATTATTTCAAAACATCTGTGTTTTTTTTTAACTAGTGTTGCTGTGCGTTCCCCCATCCCAACTGCCATAAGTCTTGCCATGGATGTGAAGTCAGGATGACAAGCTGATGCTGTGATGTGGCAGTTATTTGGTGCCGTAGAACTTCCACATAAATTACAAACCACTGCCACAGAAGTTCTGTGGCAAATGGTAACCCTGCTGCAGAATATGGTCCCAAAGTGCCGCAGAAAAGTAGGGGCCTTGCCCATACCCCTTGGTATGCCACCATTCCCGCAACCAAGTGTTGAATTCCTCTATCCTACCCTTCCTTGCAGTACTTGCACAGGGTACTGGAAGCACCTCTGAGAAGGTCAATCCCCCCACCTCCCTGCACAGCTTCCCCAGTTCCTCAGATCTCCCCTTTACTACCTCCACTGTCTCCCCCAACAGGTTGTTCATGCCTACCTGCACCACCACATGCAGTTTCTTCCATCCTGTCCCTGTGCACTTGAGAATGGCCTGCCCTACCCAGCCTGCCGTCAGCCCGGGGATAGACTCGACCCATGTTAGACTATGTCTTTCCACCTTTCTGTCCCATCTGATCCTTTTCAGTATGGAGTCCCCCAACACTAGCACCCCCCCACCCTGTTCCACCCTCCCCCTTTTACCTCCTTGTCCATTACTAATGTCTACCCTTCTTCGCCACTTTATGTCACTTCTTTCTCCCCATGACCCCTCCCTGACCTGTGTTACCCCATCCCCCTTTGCCCTATGCTATCATCAGCCTTTCCCCCTTGGCCCCTGTCCTCTATTAGCTATGCACCCTTTGTCTAACCTATCAGCACTGCCCCTCTCCCCTACACCCTTGCTGCAATCACTTCCCTTTTCAGCTGTGCCCCTTTCTGCCTGCTCCCTGCTACCCTTCTGCAACTGCCTGATCCCTGTGCACTCCATTCTCCTTCCCCATACCTCCATCTCCTGGTGCTCCCTAACTCCCCCTCTTCCCCCATTGTTGCCAGCACTGCAAACCTACTGCCTGCTGCCCCTGGATTGTCCTGTGTTGACTTTTCCCCCTTGTCTCTTGTCCTGCCTTCATCGCTTGACCCCATATCAGATGTGAACCTACACTCTCCCTGTCCTCTCACCCCAACCTAATGTCACTCTCCTGATGCAACCTCCTGCTACCCCCTGAGAGAGCCCCCCACCCTCTTTCTCATCCCCTCTGCCCACACCCTCTCCAGCTCTCTACCAAGCCACTGCACTCTTTCCTATAGCCTCCTTAGCCTGTGGCAGATTGGACACCCCCCTAGTCTCCATAATATGTTCATCCCAGTAGCTGCACCACACCCATTACAGCCCACTATTCTACCCATGGTGCCCCCTCTCATTCCTTGCTGCCCCCTGTTCCACCCTCTGCCCTCATTACAGCTGTTCCAATCCCTAATATACCCCTCCCTGTACTGCTGCATTCCCCACATCTCTGTTACTCTATCCCTTGTGTACCAGCGCTGGTTAATGATGTCCTCAACAACTCCTACAAGCATACCTCACCCAATCTGCAGTGCACCCCTCCTCTGATTTATGGGATTCCTATGCATTAATACCCTCCCAGGTACTCACCGTCCTGATTGCTGAGTTGTGACCTTAGTGAATGCACCTGGTTGTGTTATCCACCAATAGTAATCCAATAGTAATGTAGCAGCCATCAGTGGCCAAGGCCTTACACCCACATATATCTTCTCTATCTGGGGGGGTGGTGGAGGGTGGGTTTAGGGCTGCCCCGACTCTCGCAGGAGTATATCAGTCTTCAGCACTCGTGCTCCTCTATCCTTCCCACAAGTCCGCCCCTCGTGATTCTGCCTGAGTTGGTGGTTGAGCTGTACTCCTCACCCTCAATCACTCACTACACCACCCATACAGCAGCCCTCACGCTCCAGTCGCCTCCTGCTGCTCTCCCCGAACAATCCCCCATAACCTCCTCTTGAACTGTTGTGCCAAAAAGCTCACTCTCCTCTGTCAGCTGCAAAAAGAAAATAGAAGATATAGCAATATCAAATGCATTATCACAGTCCAACCACCTTTGAAGCAGAGTGACAGAAAACTGGGGCAACAGTGACTGAAACAATAGGTGTGGGAAGAGGTGCAAATGGCTTCAGTCACATAACTGGACGCTTAAGCAAAGTGCTTTATGTTGAGTGGTGAGGATAGTTTTTCATTTATACCCACTTTCAGTTTGAATGGGTTGTACTTCCAGTGTGTGAGGAATTTGGATGGCCATGCTGATTATAAAGTGCAGTATTCTTCTGTGGGGGTTGGTGCCAGTGATCCCTTACTTGAAAAGCCATAAGAAGTACATGCTCACATAACATTCCTTTCCAGTATCAAACAGTTGTGAACCCTTTTTGGTAAAATAGGTTAAATATATGTAAACATTTACCTTGAAATTGAACAAAATCATTGCAACCAAAGTCAGCCAAAACTGGCATGTGATAACAACTATTGTGTGATGTAATGAAAAGGTATTGGTATGATTCGATAATTTTATCATGTGATTCAAAATTGGTTGTACTCACAGTACTGATCTACAGCAGAAACTCTTGCAACAAAATAGAAGCCGTCTGTTTATTACAACTTTATTGGATACCTGAGTTATCAGTTATTTCATATTTTTTCTTGCTCAAAAGTGAATAGTGGGTAAACAGCCCTGATTATGTAGCAGACAGACAATGGCAAAATAATTGGTTTCACAATGTATTCTATACTGACTGACTAGGAATTCACTAATAAGTAAATTCCTTAAGGCAGTAAAATGAATGTTGTTTGAAAATCCAATTAACAGGTAAACAACTATGCACCACACTATAAAAAGGATTAGCAAATAACTGGAAATATTTAACACTGTAAATAAACAATTGTTGCATAGCTTAACACTCTACAGAGATGAAGAGCCATCTCTCAAGGCCTCAATGAAGATCATAGGATTTAATCTCAGCTTTGCCATCCAAATACAATAAAAGGCTAATATTTGTGCCTAAGTGCAAAGTAAGTGGCCACTACAGCGACTTATGTGATGCCATGGGACCACTTCAGGAACTATGGCCACAATAACCACTGACTAGGCAATGGGTGTCCCTGCTAGTTCATCCCTGTACTTAGAACAAGAGCATCTAAGTTACTATTACCCACCGTAGCACAGTACCTGCCCCAATATACATCTTCTGGAGCTATGTCACCTTCTCAAGAGTGATTTACACTAATGTTGTAAAGGAAATGTGTACTTGCTGACATGGCACGCCACTCGCTGAGATTCCTGCTGGCTCTGCTGATCCCAAAAATGTTCAGCTGCAGCTGCTGACCAACCTTGACCCACAAGCCAATACTGCCAGGGGCTACAGGTCACCAGGTGGCAGGCAGTGATCCTTGCAGGACCCTCCTTGTAGATACAACACTTGGGCTCTACCAACCCGATATTGTTCAGCCTACAAAGTGAACTTCTGTGACACCTGCAATGCTATGTGGTGAGCTGCTTGATGTTATCAGCCCTCTCAGCAGGCCAGCAGAGTCGACTGTCATGCCTGGGTTTATACAGCTTTTTAAAACACTTTGAAGAGATACCAGGCAGGCTGTGGCAAACATATGGCAGTGATCCGCCAGCTGCCACTGGTGGTCCCTCGGTGGTTCCCCTTTCTAATTCAAATTTTGTAATCAATTTGTTATACATGTGCTGTACATACAGACACTTTACTGTTAAACTTTCAGTTTCTAACCATAAACCTATTCTGTGGCAGAAGCACCTTCATCAGACACTAGCAGGGGGCTGGGGGACATAAATAAAATAAATACAATAAATACATTTAAACAGCTCCCCGACCCAATCCAAGCCTCCAGTGGGTTGGAGAAAGAGGAAGAGGACAACATAATGCTGGGACTACAGGTCCTGTAAGCCTTTATGGTGTAAGTGTCACTTGAAAACAGAGATTTGCTCCTGCCTGGGGAGCCCACAAAATGTAGCTGCCAACATTCTCCCTGTCCTCTCCACATGCCCCCTAATCCCAGCGGTCACCAGTAGGGACCAGGAGGTTTTGATCCTGAAGTTGCATAAAGTGTTTTAATTTAAATGATCTCTTCCAAAGTTGATCCAGACTGTATGGGGACAGCCATATTGGATGTGGTTTTCCTCGAGGACAGCACCTTATTGGTAGCTGCAGTAGTTCAATCAGAGGTGGAACTAGTGACTCTTTTTCAGCCAATGGGACGTCGAGTTGGTTTGAAGACATTTTAAGAAGCTTTGACAGTTAACGCTGATGAGATTCTGTGAGAAACCTCTGAACAGAGGGGAACTGATTTTTGGCAGCCCTCAGATGCTGTCAACCTGACTGACGTTTGTCACCGAACAGACTTTGAAGTCACAGAAAAAGGGATTTCCATCACCTAAAGTGCCATCACCAGAGCTTTAGCAGCATCATAGAGCAGGAGTTACCTTGAACACTGCTCTTATTCTGAGAAGGTTGTCAGCTACTGCCTCTTAGTCACAGACACAACTATATCCTGACTTTACAGCAGCTAAATTGCCACCACCAGGGCTTTAGCACCAACACAGAGCAGAAGTTGCCTTGACAGCTGCTGTTATTCTGAGAAGGTGAACAGCCGATGCATCTCAGTCACAGTCATAACTTTGTCCTGACAGGACCAACCTACTAAGGTCCCGACTGCCTGCCAGCCTGTCAAGTGTGGGTGAAGACAAGTCCCCTTGTGGGGTGAAGATCGGAGAGACTGCCCGCCTGTCAAGGGTGGGTGAATACAAGTCCCCTTGTGGGATGAAGAATGGAGAGGCTGCCTGCCTGTCAAAGGTGGGTGAAGACAAGTCCCATTGTGTAGTGAAGATTGGAGAGACTGTCCGCCTGTCAAGGGTGGGTGAAGATAAGTCCCCTTGTGGGGTGAAGATCAGAGAGACTGCCCACCTGTCGGGTGGGTGAAGACAAGTCCCCTTGTGAGGTGAAAAGGATCATTATCTCCACCAGTAGCACAGCTTGTCCACAACTGCCTGAACTGGGGAGACGTCCTAGAGTACCTGCCCCTCCTGGTCATCTAAAGGTCATGAGTACTGGGTTTTACCCCACAAACTGGCATTCCAAACTGTTGAGCTAGTCAAGTTAGTTAATCTCTAGGCATCCTGCATGACCTTAACCAAAAGCCCACAGCAACAAGTACAGCCATGTGTAGTTTCTGAATAGCAGCTGCAGCCACCAACCCAACTGTTCCAGTACTGCACTGAGTGCCCATTCATCACAAGCCTGCAGCTCCTCATTGTGTGCACAATAAGACTTTGGGAGCTCCCACAGGGACTGTGGGGTTAACTGGTGCACCATTGGTGGGGGGGGGGAGAGGGACAGGGATGAATGTCATACTGTACAGCGTGGCTGTTACAGTATTTAGTTAAAGCTGACTGTATTGTTGTTTTCCCCCTTTGCTTCCATTGTCCCCAACCTTATTTCTCAACCCAGAAATAAACCCCTCTGGTTATTTACTTGTAGCTGCTGATGTATTTTGCCATTATTGTGCTAGTGTTGTTATTTGCTCATTTAGAGTGATACGTGTGGAAGGGATTGAGTTACAAACATAGAAAGTGATGGCAGATGAGGATCCCAGGATCCATCTAGCCCGCCGAGATAAATACCTACCCCCTCCCTAGTTGTATATCTTCTGACTAAACCCTTGTGCCTGTCCCCAGGCTCTCCTGAATGCCCCTAGTGTTGTGGAACTCACAACCTCTGTAGGCAGGCTGTTCCATGGATCAACCACTCTTTCTGTGAAATAATACTTTCTCACTGGACTTTCCTCCTCATGTCATGACCCCTGGTCCTTCAGGAGCTACAGACCTGAACTAAGTCCTATGTCAGTACTTTGTCTAATCCTCTGAGGTATTTGAAGGTTTTGATCACAATGCCCCCATCTCTTCGCTATTCGAGGGAATACATGTTGAGTTCCTTTAATCTAATTTAGTACGACATTGTGTGCAGACCTTGGACCATCTTTGTCGCCCTTCTCTGTACTAACTTCAACCTGTCAATATCCTTCTTGAGATGCAGCCTCCAGAACTGTACACAATACTTCAGGTGGAGTCTCACCAGAGATATGTACAGGGGCATTACCGCCTCTCTTCTTCTGCTTCTAATGCCTCTTCCTATACAGCCCAACATCCTGCTGGCCTTTTGCGCTGCCTTTTTGCACTGCTTGCCTACTATAAGATCATCTGCTATGATGACTCCTAGATCACACTCCTGTTTTGAGGCCAACAGTTTCTCTCCCCCAAGTAGTATTCTGCTCCCACATTCCCCTTCCCCAAGTGCATGACCTTGTACTTTTTCACATTAAAATTTAGTTGCCACATTCTTGATCATGCCTCCAGTTTCAAGTTCAAGTTTAAACTCCACTGATCATGCTCATTTACAAGGCGGTCCTCTTAGAACAACATTGTACAATACACAATATTGACATACAATACAGATACGGTAATAAGTATACAATATGGTTACATTCAGGGACAATAAAACAATGGCATACAATACAGTTGATTTTGAGGAAGTTTGTGCAAGTCCTCTTTCATGGTACTGATCCCTTAAGGAGCATTGACCCTGTTGCAGCGCTTTGTGTCATCTGCAAACAGGCAAACCTTGCCCTTGAGCCCCTCTGCATTGTTACTAATAAAGACATTGAAGAGTATTGGTCCTAATACTGATCCTTGTGGTACCCCAATAACCACCTCCCTCTCCCCTGACAGTGCTCCATCGACTAACACCCTCTGTGTTCTATTGCTCAGCCAGTTTGTCACCCAGGATACCACTGCCTGCCCAACTCCCATGTTTCCTAGCTTGTTTAGTAACCTTTTGTGTGGCACTGAATCGAAGGCCTAAAATCCAAATACACTACATCCAGTGCTCCCTCCTGATCCACTACTCTAGTGACCCAGTCAAAGAACTCAACCAGGTTTGTCCTGCAAGATCTTCCTGCTGTGTAAGCATGCTGCCTTGGGTCCTGCTGGCCACTGGCTGCAAGGAATGCTAAAATTCGCTCCTTGAATAGAGATTCTATCATCTTGCCCGTGATTGAGGTCAGGCTGGCCGGCCTGTAGTTCCCTGCCTCCTCCTATATGTAGTGGAACCACTGTCCCCCTCCTCCAGTCATCCAGAACCACACCTTCTTCTATACATTTGTTGAAGATTTCCACCAGCGATGTTGCCATTTCCTCCCCAAGTTCCTTTAGTATCCTTCAGTATATTCTACTCGGACCCATAGCTTTATCAACCTTCAGCTTATTTAATTTGTCCATAACCCTTTCTACTGTAAAGGAGCTTGTGTCCACTTCCATATTCTGGATGTCCTTCCTTTTGAGGTCAGGACCTCTACTACCTGCCTCCTTCGTGAATACCGAGTAGAAATACCCATTCAGGACCTCCACTTTCTCCCTTTCTCCTTACACTCACTTCCCATCCCCTTGACAAGTCTTTCAGTTCCACCCTTATTTTTCCATTTTTCACTATTATACCTAAAAGATTTGTCACAAACATACCTGTCACCAAGGGAGGGGGGTAGTATTTATTTCCTCCGGGTCAGCACTCTGCTATAAGGATCCCCATAGGTGGTGGCACCATGCCACTTCCAAGTCCATTGCTAACCACAAAACCAGGCGCCATCCTACATCGTCTAATCAGCACCACTTGCAGGTAGTTGTGCATATAGTAGTAGGAGTCATTGCATAAAAATAAACTCTGTTCAAGTAAACAAAATGGTTTCCACTGTGTTCTGTTCTGAGCTTGTATTTCCAGATGTGTCCCTCATTATGATGGTCATTGTCATTCATTTTGGATGTCCATGGCCTTCATATCGGTGATAAAAGGTTGAGAGGTATAAAGAAACCACTTACAATAGTAGCCTGGCCCTTTGGCCCTAACATGGATGACTCTGACAGCCTGCAATGTCCATTATTTATTTGTTTCAAATGTTTCACCAGAACAGACATACAGAGCTGGTAACAGTTGGTTTCCAGCTGTGTCCTAGGGAGGGAGGACATTAGGGAACACTAAGACCAATAATAGGTGAATGAGCATAATAAATAACAATTGTGCAAAGACAAGGATTGCAAGAAGTAAATGCGTAACATAGAGAATAAAGTATGGGTCTGGGTGTGTAATGAGAATTTACATACACCCAAGGGGTTTATGCATAGCATCTAACCCCGGGGGGTGTGTGTAAATTCGAGTTTACATACACCCAGAACCATACTTTATTTTACATAATTGCCGGGATGTCCTTTTTCCCCACAGCAACTATAAAAAATAAAAAAAGACGTTCTTGTGCGACCGCGGCAGTCTGCTTAGCTGTGAGCGCGTGCTCTACATTTGTCAGTCTCTCACTTTTTATTTATTTTTTTTTATTTCATATTGAGGGTATTTCCCTCATTTTGATTCACTTCTGCCTGCCAACATTTACGGCAGTTAAGAGTAGCAGTCCAGAGGGGGAAGATGAGGTGGACAGTGGCTGGGAGGAAGAGTGTCAGAGGTGAGGGCGCCTGCGCAGTTTGAGGGAAACCGGGCGTGTGTTCACCGTTATAAATGCTCCTTTATAATGGCGAATTACGCCACGGTTTCCCAATGGGGAAAAAGGACATGCCGGTTATTATTATACAATAAAGTGCTAGAGAATAACCACATCTGCAATTACAGTGTAATGAAGGGCTGGAAGATAATCTTTACAGAGGCAGTATGTAGTTAAGGATGGGAGTAAAGGTTGATGATTGGCAAGGCTGAAGAGAAGACTACAGTACTGAAGGCGTACTGTAAAGGGGGAGCAGAGACAGGAGGGTGGTGGGCAGCAGCACAAAGACCAGTGCTAGTCAACTGCAGAAGTGAGTAGTGAAGTCATGGAGGAAGGAGGACAGTGAGTGGTGGGAAAAGGCAGAGCAGATGCTAAAGAGCAGCTTTGTAGTTCTGTACTGCTCCTCTCTCCCAAACATATAATAAACCTTACCCAGTCCCAAGTGGACTGCAGTAGAAATTTTCATTTATTTCTTTCCATATTAAAAATAGTGATAGATTGTATTTTGCTCCGAGAAGCCAAAACACTAACACTTCCTGACTATGAGACACGCCCTGTGCTTGCCGCGTTTGTGATGTCAGTAAATATGGAGCGCAGTACTCCATAGAAATGAATTGGGATGGTTTTCATATACTGTTTATTGTAATTTAGAGTTCCGATTATAGCAAATTGAGACCACTGCTCCACTAACATGGACCTTGTTTGTCAAGCAGTGGCCTCATTCTGTTATAATCAGAACTTCTATAATCGGAACTCTAAATTATATTAAACAGCACTTGAAAACCATCCCTAGTCTACTCTATGAAGCGTGTCCCTATGCTCTCCCTTTACCATCATCACTAAATGTGCGAGCGCAGGGGTGTGTCTCATGGTCAGAAAGAGGTAGCATTTTGGCTCTGCAAAGCAAAACATTATTTCTTGCCTTTTTAATACAGGAAGAAATAAATGAAAATTTCTACTGCAGTCCACTTGGGGCTGGGTAAGATTTATTATATGTTTGGGGGGCAGTAGCAAGCTGCTCTTTGGGGAGAGAATCCATCTGTGGAGAAACAAAAGGAGAAGGCAGCTTGACCAGTATTGGATTTCCTTGAAGGGAGTGCAAGAGAACAATAGAGTTGTGATGGGGTACGAAGTGGGTGGGGGGGAGTAGTGGAGGGTAGCAATGTAGGAGGGGAGGAAGCCAGGCCAGTATTTGGAGATGAAGGAAGCACAATGAGTGAGGCATCTAGCCTCAAGGAAGGTGAGGGAGGATTACAGGGTGCAGTGGTGGGTGCGCAGAAGACAGTCCATAGCAAAGTGGCAAAAGAAGTGAAAGAGGGGTTCCAGCTGGACCAGGTTGAACTTGGGAGCAGCACTGTATGCTATGTCACAACAGTCGAGGATGGAGAGTATAAAGTCCATAATGCTTCTGATCAAGACCACAAGACTGGTGCTCTGCCTCTATAAAAGCTTTCATCGCACCTTCTGATGTCCTTTTCTTTACTAGTCAACAGCAAGAGAATGTCAGAAGTTGAGCTGAGAATGAGGGAGGAAGAAATGATGATCGATCCACTCTGTGAAACCTCTTCAGATGGTTCATCTGTCTTTGCCTAAATGTCATGCAAACTTGATTGACTCAGCAGTTGACAGGAGATTGAGGGATCATGATGTGCTGCTGCAAAGACAGCAGTGCCAACTGTGCTCCATGTGGTGTCCATTATCCCATGCCGCGCTGAGGTGAGAGACTATTATTCATGCTAGGGAAGCTTTCTACTTTGAGCAGCTCCATTCTTGAGAACTAGAACAGTGGGGAATCACTGGAGGTTAGCTGCACACAACTGGAGAAACTCAGACCCACTCTCCAAATGTCAAATATGTAATAGATATTTATTTCTTTAATTAAAGTCTATAGATCTTTGATCAACGTTTCATAGTGACCTTACTACTTCATCAGGATCTCACATTCGCTCATATTCACTTGTTTTTTGTTTCTTATTCTTTCACTTTTAGTTGAATACCATTCGTATGTCTTGTGATGGTGGACACTTGGAATGTGCTGCTGGAAGAGGTGATCACATTCAAGACAGTGTGCAGCTTTAAAAGAGTCTGGGATAGGCATGGGGGAAGGTAAGGATCATGGGTACGGAGGAGTGGGTAGGGAGGGTAGGAACAGTAGCTCCAGCTGTGGACCCTGCATTACAACCAGACTAGACAGATCATACAGCCTTCCTCTGCTGGCTTCTTTTATGTATGTCCGTATGTATGTATATAGAACCATTCCTTCCCTAAGATCATGCTCCCTGGTAGGCAGAGACTTGGGCCCCTACTGGGGAGGGTCAGTGTTAGACTCCAGTAGTTCTCTTTCCTAGTCATGGAAAGCAAAGACTGCCCCATATAATGTTTGGAACAGGAGTCCTATGGACAGCCATGGCAGTGTTCTAGGAAGTCCCCCTTTGACAGGGATTTTAAGGGGTCTCCCCATTCAAATGGGTACCCATGCCTACTGTAACTGAGTATTTGGTGTACAGATTGTGGAAGCCCCTGGACAGATTCTTGGCATACATTTCCAAATTGGCAAGGTCAGCCTTTCCCACAAAATGGCCCTTGCCTCTGACTTACAAGCAGTTTTCTGTTGCTATAGAGAAGGTGTGCAAGGACTCGGTAAGAGCCTGCAAATGGTATGGGGTAAACTCTTGAACCTGGTAAGGCCTTTTGGCCTCATTAGTGATGTGGTCCTTGATGACGGGAAGCCTCTGGATCCAGGATACTTACAAGATGTGGTACAGAAGGTGATTTGCTTCCTAGGTAATATGAATGTCACATTATCAGCGGAGAGAAGGAAGTCAACATTATTAGCTTCCACCTGGCCTGGACCAACCAAGCATTCAGAGATGCAGGAGTGGAGGTGGACAGTTGCCTGTTTGGTGAGATGCTGCCGAAAGAACTGAGGAAGCCAAGGGAAGGGTCTCCCATCAAGAAAGCTCAATCTTCCTACAAAACCCACAGATCTCTTTTTCATCATGCCAGAAGGAGCAGAGGCTGTCTTTGTGGCCACACCAGACAACAGCAATCCAGCTTCCAACAGGCTTTCAGTTATGGGTTTGGCTACCCACTCTACAGCTGTGAAATCTTCAGAGGAAAGAGTGGAAGAAGAGCACATAACAGAGTTACTCCAGAGGGCAAGGGACCCAATATAACACACCACCAACAGTAAGGATGCCTCAGGTACTTCCTGATTTTGTGTCAGTGCCAAGTTCTCGTCAGCTGGCAGGCAAGTTGGCTTGATTTTCAGTCAGCTGGGCAAAGATTAACCAAAACCCATGGGTCCTGACCTCTGTTTTTGACATGTGCTTCGAATTCGATTAAATCCCCTCATGCCAGTACTGATTTCCCTCAACCTCTTCCTTCCCAGCTGAGGATAATGCATTAGTGCAGAAGAAAATGGAGTCCCTTTGGTTAGAGGGCACAATTTTGAGAGTTCACACTGGGGAGGTCCAGCTAAGCTCAATCTTCCACTTCTCAAAAAAGATGGGGGTTCACGCCCAGCAATCAGCTTAAGAGATCTCAACACATACATTGTTTACTGTCCTTCAAGATAGAGGGCATCCATCTCTTGAGGGACACCCTTACCCAAGGGGACTGGTTGGTCAGGCTGGATTTCACAGATGTGTACCTAATGGTACCAATACACTGGGATGATGGGGGTGCCTCTTGCATGGGGGGGGAGTGGCATTAAACTCTGCCCTCTGGATTAACCTCAATGCCCTAGTGCTTCATGAAAATCTTCCACCCAGTGGTGACATGCCTGTGGGCAGCCAGCATTAGACTACTCACCTAACAAGATGATTGGTTAATTGGGGCTGAGGATCCAGCCTGCATAGTAGCTCACCTGAACCTTACCATAACTCTGTTGGAAGCCCTGGGATTTGTGATAACTTAAAGAAGTTGATTCTCGAGCTGAGCCAGTCCCTGATCTTCTTGGGGTTCCATGTGGATTCGCGTCTTGAGACACTTCACCTGCCTGACACGAAGGTCAAAGATACAAAATGAGAAATTATGAAACTCCTTCAGAGGGGAATCCCCTCCCCTAAGAGACCTGGCCAGGGTGATTGGTATTCTGGCTTCCATAGTTCAAGCTATTTTTCCAGCTCACGTACACTACTGTACAGTTTGGGAGTTCAAAATCAACTTGTTGAGGCAAACAGGTTAATTCGATGTCCCAGTCCACTTACCCCACCAGGTCCAGTCAGACTTCATCTGGTGGCTGTGCAAGATAGAGGCCTGGAGGGGCAGAACCATCTATGGCACTCATACAGAGATGGTCATCAACTCAGATGTCAATTTTTCTGGATGGGGAGGTGACATGGTGCAAAGGGGGTCTTCATGGAGGGGGGGTCAACTGGTCCCTGTCACGAACCCACTCCTGGGGGCTGGGACCACTGAGCTCACTGTGCCCACCCCTAAGTGCAGTCCATGATGGGGGGGGGAACAGGAATACCCTCCCAGTGTCGTCTTAGAGTGCTCACTGAGTTCACAACTAAACACTCATCATGAGGGCCAAGAGCTTCCTCTCTAGTCTGAGTATAGGTAAAATACAGTCTCAAGTCTGTAACCAGATGAGAACCCTCCTTGGTTGCTGCACTGGGGGGGGAGGACCCAGGCGTTATGAGCTCTTCGGGGCTGTCCTCATAACTCTGATTGTGTTTTCTCCCACAGGTGGTGCAGGAACCTAATTCAAATCATACAGACCCTTCCAGAGACCTATGTATTTCCCCTACTTAGGCCCCCATATTCCCTTCCAGGATCCTAGTCTTTGGTAGCTATGGTGGCACCTTAGCAGTAAACAGGCTGGCCACAGATTGGTAAACGCTTCCACCATCACACACACAACAAAATTTCTCCCAGGCAGTTTTTTAAAATCAAGCGCTTTTACTAGTTATTAAATAATTACCATACAAGACTTACAAACAAAAGATTCAGAAATTTGGTTACAGAATAACAAAAAAAAAAAGTGGGACAAAATACATACAAAGCACACTGTGACATTTAACTGTCTAGTTTCTACCTTGTCTGTGGAGAATCAAAAGTCCAGAAAATAAATGAAGTCTGCAAAGCTCCATTCTTCTTGCAGTCACTGGTCCTCAGTGTAAGCTTGGCAGTCTGGTCCTGTGTGTCAGGAAAAGCATCTTCTGCCAAATGCTGCTGTGCATTGAGTTTCTGTTTTGAGGGGATTTATATACCTGGTTCTGCAGTCTGTAAAACTGCCCTTCGAATTAGCTGGTGGCCTTATCTTTAGGCCAGCCTGGGTCTCTCTTGCTCTTTCCCAAAATGTTATTTACATTTCCTCACCACACCAACTTCCTGGCTGGCCTGATCCAGTATCCCATGACCTCGTTTAAATGGAGATGAATTATGACACTTGAAGTGTATTCACAATACACTTCCAGAACCTGTTCTCAAATTATTTTTTCCTTGAAGTGTAAACGTTTATGACAATGTGATAGTTTCTCCCATCTCCTGTCCCTCTGAACTTGTCTCCTTTGATCAGTTTACCAATAAATAACAATTCCCCTCTTTGAAATGTAAAAGGTTATTAGTGGATGAGATGGCTCCCAGGAAATTTTGAATTCCCCATTGAAATTCAGCCCCTGTTTATCTCTAGCAAGCCTTGTCTCAGGCAAAGAGGAATGCCAGACGTTTGCAATATACATTCCCTCTTTTCAAGTACCCCTTTGAAAAAAAACATAGACATCCTTCTGGTAAACCTGACATCCTGGCTAGTATGGGAATGTAAACATAAAATGTTTAGAGAAATATGACAGCAATATGTCTGCAATATGACAGCAGTGTCTGTAATATGACAACAGTTGCCAAATCACCACAGTCTCAAGCGGATGTGATGCTTCATGTGATTATATTGGAGCTGATTATGGCTGCCTTTGCAGTAAGGAGCTCCGTGAAGGGGAAAGCAGGGGTGGCAATCCTTCTTAGGATGGACAGTTTGGTGGTGGTGAGATACATCAACCGCCTGGGTGAACCAGGTCACCGCAATTGACAGCAATGGTGAAGCTTTTTTGGGACTTTGGCTTAAAGCAGAACCTGAAAATCAAAGCCATCCAAATCCCTGGGTTGGCTCACATGACAGCGGACTGGAGCTCAAGATACATGACATACTCGACCAACTTTCAACTATGTATGGATATCTTCTGGGAGACAGTGAACAGGAGGGGCTCCCTAAGCCTAGACTTGTTTGCATCGAGGCTCAGCCACCAAGTAAACAGGTTTTTCAGCTAGCATCCAGATCCCAGACCAGAAACCACAAACACCTTTACCCATAATTGGGAAGGGGAGAGGGGTTTTATGCATCCCCCCCTTCACTCTGATCTAAAGGACCTTGGCATAGATCAGGATGCAGAGGGCTTTAGTAACAATGGTGACCCTGATGCGGTAACCCCAACTGTGGCACCAGGTACTTCTGGAACTATCAGTGGATCAGAACTCCCAGTGGCTCTTCCTCCTCTTCTTCCCACATGTCCAGATCTCCTAATGGATCCAGAGTCCTCCGTCATCCACTCAATGTGGATATTAGGGGGTAGTTGATCAGTCACAGTCTTTTTGGAGGGAGCTGTAAGCCTTTTCTGCCAGTCTTGGTCAGGGGGCACCAGAAAGGCTGATAAATTAGCCTGAAATGGGTAGTCTAGTCAGTGTCTATCTAGAAAACTGGATCGCATTTCTGCATCTATAACAGATGTGATGACTTTCTATACAGGGTATTTTCGACAAGTAAGTCACACAGGCACATTAATGTGCTGAGATCTGCAATTGTACTAAGTTATAACCCGGTGGAATGCAGGTTCTTGGACCAGGTTCCCCTCCTGTGCAAATTCCTAAAGGCCATCATGGGGCAAGACCACCTCAACCGGGATATATATTCTCATGGGATGCGACTAGGATGTTCAGGATCTTCCAGTCAATGGATCCAAACCAGGACCTGTCCACTCTAGGCTGTCCTGTTGTCATAATCTTATAAACTCAAAAGAGACACATCCATTGCAACATTTGGTAAAATTTGAGACAGTGGGAGATAACGTACAATTTGAGAGTTAATAGTCTAAATTTGCCACCATGTAGATCATATAATAGTTTTGGGAATGCAACATTACAAATAACCATGGCAAGGGCTTGGAATGAATTACCAAATGATATAAAATCTATAAAACATTTACACAAAAGTCGTGCATGTGATTGCTATTACAACCTTTTTAATGCATTACTGTGTATAAGTGTGGAAATGTAAGTGTGTATGAATTGATGTGTTTGTAATTGTACAGGTAGTTGATGAAATAGGGTTTACCCTAACAAACTGTATCCTGTATAAAAATAAACATGTTATCATCATCACTGAGTAACTAACCATGAAACTGGCTACCCTGATGTCTCTAATTTCTATTAAGTGTGTCTTGGACGGTACTCCACTGCATCTAATTTCTATTGAGTGTGTCTTGAATGGTAATCTGCTGCATCTAATGTCTATTGAGTGTGTCTTGGAATGGTAATCTGCTGTGTCTAATTTCTATTAAGTGTGTCTTGGACACTACTCTGCTGTGTCTAATTTCTGTTACGTGTCTTGGACGACAGAGCCCTAGAGGTTCTGAGGATGTGTCAGATGGTGGAAGGAGTTCACTTCAAGCTGGCCAGGCATACCAAGACCTCCACTCCGAGAGTAGCATATGATAGGTTTATTCAGTGTGTACTGAACTCTAATCCAGGCTTACCTGGAGAGAACAGTGGGTTGGTTCAGTCGAGGGCAGGACCAGCTCCTGATCACCTTGGCCAAACCTTACAGACCTGTGTCCTCAGCTGCTGTCACTTGGTGGGTGAGCTGGCCAGTGGTAGAAGTGGGCATTGATATATCCCAGTTTAGGGCCCATTCTACCAGGGAAGCCATGGCTAGACATTTAAACATGGAATCAGTCTAGAGGACAGTCTGATGACAGCTGATTTGTCTAGGGATTTCTACCACAGATTTACAGGGAGCATAGCTAATATGATTTTGCAAAGGGCTCTGAACTAGCTATTATTGAAGCCTCTGAGTGCTTGCTATAAAATTGTAATTTTCCTATAGTGAAGCTTGCCAGAAAATTATGATTTTATGAATGACTCAGAGGTAATGATCCTACCCTTTCCACCCTGTGTTTGTTTTCTACATGGATCAAGCATGAGATGTGGGGAAGACGGGGATGATGCGACTGTACCACTTCCTGTTCTAGTTATGAATTGTCAGGTTGTTCAATGTGTTCTGATTTCCAGTATGACCATTTTAAATGGATTTCAGATCCTAGAGTCATTAGGCAAAGGAGAGGACATCAGGAGGTGGGACAAGAGCTTTTATAGAGACAGGACACCATGGGAGCTTCATGTATTGTGGACTTGATCAGTTACATCATAGACATTGTAGGCTGTCAGCCATGTTGAGGCTGGAGGGCAAGGTTACTGATGTAAGTCATTTCCTTGCTGCTGTTGGGCATAATAAAGGAGAAAGCAGCCATTATCTGTGCCTCAGAGTCATTCATAAAATCATCATTTTCTTTGGGCCTGTGGGGATGCATTGCTCTGCAGTGGCTCCGGTTGGAGATAGGGGGTACCGTAAGGAACATGCTGCTTCGAGGGGGGGAGGCACCAGTGGATGTCAGTGGAGGTGTGTCCTCCATGCAGATGTCACTGCACATCCGGCATCTCAGGAGGGAACACACAAGGGGGAAAAACCCTGGCTGGCAGGGAGGCTACGGCGAATGCGCCAGGGCTGCTCCCACATGCTCAATGCCAGCCCCAACCCCAACTTGGCTCTTCATGATCCCTGCCTCCTTCACCAGTATGTGGTCTGTGGGAGATAGGGGACCCAGCATCTGATTTCTCAGTCAGAGGTAGGGGTTCTGGTGGGTGGTAGAGGAGCAGCTGAGCAGTTCCCACCAGAGAGATGCCCCATCACTGGTGACCGGATCGAAATACAGTTGAAAAAAAAAAGAACAGGAAAGGGGTGGGTGTGACCATGCAGCAGAGTTTTGAATTTCTTTCTAAGATTCTTTAATTAGCATAAAATTCTTGAAGCTCCAGGGCAGCAAATTCAGAGAATGACTGCAGTTGTTAAGCATAAGTGAGGGATTCCCGTGGTTTGAAATTAGGCTCCAATTCAACTCTCCCACTTGACTGAGAGATTACACATGCTATGTAGTCATATGTGAGCTGGCAACCCCTGCAGAAGTACAATTTTATAATAATGTTGGCACAGTTGTATTTTAGCAATTCAGCAGTGTGCAAACCCACACACAACTCACAAATTAAAGATTGCAGATGTTTGTGGTGTGACCCTATCTCTAATTTAAGTGCCACGTGATCTGATGTTTCCAAGGGAACAATCTGGATAGATTGACTAGAAGCTCTTTCTGAAGTAAACCAGAAATCAGTTCTAGTACTCAGACATCCTTTGTGGAAAGTATGTATCGGGGGTGTTCCCAACAAATCATAAGCATCTTGTAGGGAATTCCTAAGCAGAATGGATTTTAACACGTTGGTATCACTATATATTTTTTTCCTTTTTCAACCCCAATCTCTATGGCTCAAACCACAATTAAAATCCCCCCTTTCCCCCAATAAAACGCATTTAGAAATTTTCAAAAAAGGTTCTATTCACCTAAAAATGTCAGATCTGAGCGCTTTAGATTGTGGTACGTACATGTTTATAAGCCTATAAATATTCCCATTAATGCAGGCATCAATCAAAAAGGCATGTCCTGGCAGTATGTTTAAAACCTTAAGGACTTTCATCGATACCAGTTGAAACTAAATTCCCACTCCGGAACAAGCTACCTCTCCTATGGACCACAAAGCGGGGTCCCATCTCCAATCTCTTTGTGCTTGTAAAATTTCACGTATACTATGTAATCGTGTATCTTGTAAGAAATATACATGCCCTCTTTCTTCCTTTAAGCTTGCAAAAGTAACATGCCTCCTTTGCTGAACTTTAATCCTATTTACATTTGATGTAATAAAGAGTAGATTAGCATGGATAGTACAAAGAAGTGAGAGAGTCCTTTATTATTGCATCATTTACGTTTTTGCCTTTTCCTGGGTTCACGCTATCTTTCTGTGATAGCTCCCTCGCTATATCCGGGTGTGAGGATGCGACAGAGGAAACGTACGATTCTCCTTCCCCTTCTTCCTCTGTAATATCCATCAAGGCTTCATAAGAATTATGTGTTGGTAAAGGTTGCTTCTCCATAGTATTAGTTGCACCCATCACAGGTTTTAGTCCCGCCTTGGATCTGGTGACTCTTGTAAAACATAGCCCCACTCTCTCTCAGGGGGCAACATAGTGGTCATATTGTTGCTGCTCATATCCACAGCCTCTACAGATTCACTTCTCTCCAAAGCTCCTTCTACTACAACGTCCACCATCGGTTGCACAATAGCTCCATTGTTCTGTGTAGTTCCCTCAGAATCTTCTGATGGCAACTCCAAAGCAGTCTGCTGCTGCCTACTGGCCTGTGGAACACTTCTGTTACAAGTTATCAAGTCAGCAGCATTTTCTTTTGATGGTATATCACGATGTGTTGTGACAAGGTCATGAATCCTTGCTTGTTCCTTTTCTGCGGTAGCCACATAAATATCTTGTTCTGTCCGTATAGTTTGATCCATGCTGTTATGAGAGGCCTACATACAATTCCTGAAAGTATGTCCATTCTCATCATATAGGTTGCATTTAGGAGGCTGTCTACAATGTGCTCCAATATGGCCTAGTTCTCCACATAACCCACATTGTTGTTTCTCACATGCGTTGCTTAGATGGCCTACATCTCCACATTTTTAGCATGCCCGTGGTTGCCCCAGGTAGAAGACTACACCCTGTCCCTCACAAAAACAAAAATATTAGGGAAGTGTTTCTGAACTCCATTTTCCTATATAAAGTTATACTATATTTCCATCCCCCTGTCCAGAGGTGTTCCTCATCCAAAATTGGTTCAGGACACCCGTTTACTGTACAGTGCTGTTTAAGCCAATAAGTAATGTCTGCAATGCTGATGCCTTCATTTTGAAAAAGGATTGTAATTTTCTTGAAGCTAGCTTTGTCAGGGGGCTTGCCAAAGAAGGCTGCCATGAAGGCGTGTGCTTTAAAACCTGGTATTGTTTCCAGAAACGATCTAGGCCTGCAGGATGTTTAAAACTGACAACAACAATTGTGTCGCCAGGCATGTGTATCAATGCGTAAATCTCATACGCATTATATTTCATGCTTGTTTTCAGCAATGCCTGTCCTACAAAAATCCTGTCTGGAATACCATCCATATTCCCTATGTATCACAAATGCACTGCATTTCGTCGAACAGCAGGTTCAGGTAAGGTTTTTCTGTTTTCTGGAAATAAATGATCTCTAACATTTGCATTCCAAACATTTTGTTCAGGCAAATGTTCCTGTCCTGTATTCTGTTGTTGCTGTTGGTGTACTTGCTTAGGCTCAGATTCAGTGTGGTGGGGGGGGGGGGGGCTGTCTCCACAAGATCCTGTCTAATGTGTGACTGAGTATCCCCTTCCAACTGTTTAATTGCATTTATCACCTCAGAGTGTGTATTACCATTTGTTTCTGTAGTGTGCAGATCTGTTGTGCACTGCCCTGGGGTAATATCATCTGTGGGAGACAATGGTGACAGTGCCTTATGCCTAATACCTTCTTGCAAAATATGGGGACTCCCAAATACAACTGGTGCATTTGCATCCCATCCTGTCCCCTCTGAATTTCTTGTCCACCCTGCTCCTTGTATAGCTTCAGTAACCCAATCTGGGCTTTGTAAGCCAGGATTCTGAACAGGCATAGATGTGCTAGAATCTCCTGCATTCTCTTTCATGTGAACTTTGCCTTTTTTGTTTTAGTCATAACTTCTTTAGACACATACTTCTTTCCTGTGCCTGCAGTGGACACACGTATTGTGAACATACGATTTTGTGGCTTTACTATCTGAGGACCTGACATTCCCAGCTGTTCTCCTGCCTCAGTAGCATTGTTCATCATATCTGAACCCATTCCCAACAAATCTGATTTTTGCACTATATTCTCTCTCCCATCCGAATTTTCTAACAGTACCGCAGGGTTCACCTGTTGTTCCGGAGAGCCAAACACTTGATCAGGTCTAAATCCCTCACGTAGTATAGCTGCCTCTTGCTGCTTCTTTTCTCATGCCTCCAGTTTCTTGCCGGCTACAATTTCCTCAGGGACCGCCCGGTCTGGTTTCTTTAACTGCTCCCTCTGTGCTAGTGCCTCTTGCAAAAGGTTCCTTTGCTCCAAAAAACGTTGCTCTTCATCCCGTATTTTTCCTCGCAGTTCCTCTGCTGAATGTGAGGGCAGGATGCTATCCCTCAGCTCCATTTCATGCTACTCATCCACATCCTGATTTAATTCTTTCTGGTGAGTTTTTGTATCTTCTACAAAATGATCCGTTGCTAGCACAAATTGTTCATCCAAAACAGTGGGTTGATCATCTGTTTCCATTTGCAATACGGTCTCTGCAGGCAAGTAGGCCGGGGAGAAGACCTGCTCCTCGGCCTTGTCAGCATCCTTCCTCCTTGCTGACTCGAGGGAACTGGCCATCACAGCTCCCTCTACTGACGAGTAGGGGAATTCCCCCTACTGTCCTGGCTAAATTTCTCCCATTCACTAAAATACCACCAACAGCTTAATCTGGTTGTCAGTTGGCATTCATCTGTATCCCCCTCCCCTGGATCATGCCTGAAAATAGGCAGAACCTGTCTAGTGCACTTACCCGTTCAACAAAAACTAAATAAATAATAAAATTAATCTCTGCTTTAAAAAGGCTGTAGTTTCTCAGTATGGGCAGCACTTTTTCCATGTGGGACAGAACAGGTTTTTTTTTTTGTTTGCCATAGGGGTTTTTCTCCCTAGAGTTGGCATCCAACAAGCATTTCAAGCCCTGTTCCTGCCTCCCCCACCTAGCATCCACATCTCTAAAACATCTTTACCTGTAATTGTCCCCACAGTTTGCCCTCATGGCGGGGCCAGGAAAGGGAAGCCCATCCTCCCCCAATTATGTACTTGTCCAGAAACAACTAGTCTTGCCAAATATTGTAGCCTCAGTGTTTTGAGTGGTAGTCCATGGTCAAAAGGCTATTTCAAGGACAATTACATAACCTTAACATAGTGACAAAGCACATGGTGTGGGGGTTGTATTAGTAATTTTACGTAGATAAAGAACATCAGAAAACTGTAAAAATAATGAATTCTTACATTTTTCTCTTATTACAGGCTGAGTCAGTCTGAGTCAACTGCCAGAACGAGAAAAAGATTAGATAGAATTAGAAGAATGGGAACTCGGAAGAACTAACATCAAGAGTAGGAATAGGACAGAAGGATGATGGGGCAGGAGTACTAGCAGGAGATGTAGAAGGAGAAGCAGCAGTTGTAGCAGCAGCATGTCTATGAACATGTTGAGTGCCTGGACCAGAAAGCAGCCAGTGATTGACTTCCAAATCAGGCTCAAATCACGTAGTTCAGGACCCTCTACCACTGTTTGCAGGAGCGACTGGAGTGTGTCATCAGCCAGCTGTCCTTATTTTTGTTTTAATGAGGTTCTAAATTGAAAAAAAAAGAAAACTGTTTCACACTTTGCAGTCAATACACTTATAGCCAGTAGTATTTCGACTAACTCAAGAATGTAAACAATCTGGGGTGTTTTTTTTTCTTGGTAGTCTTGTATAGATGTACAGACAGGGTTTATCAACTGCAGATTTCAGCAGTGCTTTAAATGCAGCATATTCCATTGCTATATTTTCCTGCTGCTCTTCAGTGAAAAATAATCAAAGTACTCAGTCAAATTAGCCAGTTCAGTAGTCCCAAACTCCACAAGTTATTCTCTTGGGTGATCAAATTGCTTAAAATATCTCATCTATGTACATTATTGCTGCATCTATTACACTCTGCAGTTAGACATCTGTTCCAAAATTTATTTCTGGCCAGTTGCTTCTGAATATGAAAGGGATAGTCTTCTCACCTCCCCTCTTTCAAACTACATAGTCCATACATTTGTGTTGAGGTTGGTAATGATTTAGGAAAGCTTTCATGTATTTCCCTGGCTTTGATTTTAATTCCATCAGCTGGAGTAGGCAGGTCACAATGAGTTGTAGAACTTTCAAAATTAGTTATCTCTTCTAAACTGCAGTAAAAGATTCTTCAGTACTGGTAAGAAATCTTGCAGGACATAGATATTTTATAAATTATACACTCTGTATGTCCTTTGAGAGTGCCTTTGATTTTGAACCATCATCTCCAGATGAACTAGATGCACATTCCAGGTGATGTACTACTGCAGGTAGAGTAGGTTCGCCTGAACTATATGGACTGAACGTGATCTATTGGCAAGTCATCTCACCTGTTTAATTGCACTAAAGTAAGCCAGATTGGTATCTATGACATTAGCAGTTTCTTGAAGTGCTCTCTGTTTTGGGATGGCAGAATATAAATATTCCCTTGAGATTATTTTCAAGCTTAGATAAAAAGGATTTTTTTTCATTACATCGAGAACTGCTAGGTTCAGCTGACTGATGGGCAACAAAGTGCATAAATATGATGTGAGGACACTGCTCCCATAACATTGCAATGCGTTCACCACTTTCACCGATCATGACACTTGTCCCATCAAAACTGGCAGAAATAAGAAGTGGCCTCAGATTGTTCACATTTTTGAGGTTAGTGAGAGGAAGATGTACTAAGTCTAATGCATTTGATACTGCATTAAAGATGACTTCTGAATGTGCATATTCCAAGGGTACAGCTTGGACCAGAAAAGTACCTACAGTACATGTTTTGAGGTAGGATCTACAAAATGCAGGAAAACATTTTTCCACTGAAATATTCTGGCATCAGTACTGCCATCAGCACAAACTATCACAAATTTAGCATTAGTAAGAGTCTGTAGCTGGGTTCTGGATATAACAACAGATACAGCAGTATATAAGTCTCTTGTTCTCTTATCACTGGTATAATTAGTACCAAGCTCAATCCTAGTTTCCTACTGTAAATCACATAGCCACCTTATGTCCGAGAAAGGGCACAGATTTTTTCAATGGGTACTCTGCGTTAAATGGATGTCTCATCATGACCTTAGTGCCCTTTTCCAATTGAGCAAAGGCTTGGTACAGTGGTGACTCAGATAGCAAAACTGACTGCACATTGACCACTTTCAAGTATATGTTGATTCTGACATAACACATGCGGATCGAACTTGTCATGCACACGTAGCTGCTCAATCCTAAAATTGTTTGACTCTGTGGCAAAGACTTTTTTTTTTTTTTTGGAAAAGGTTGGTATTGCGATAGTAGGATTTTTTTTGCAGTCAAAGCCACTTAAAGGGGATGCGCTTAATAGGGATGTTCGCTTAAAGGGGACAATCCCCAGGGCACCGATTAAGTGCCTATATAATTCAATGGACTAATCATACTTTTAAAGGGACATAGGAAGCCTATTAATAAGGATGATTTGGGCTGTCACTGCCATGAAAATCACCACTGAAATCACCTGTTAATTGACTGCTAAGGATAATCCAGTGCTGCAAGTCCTGCTGAACAATTAAAAAATTAACACATACACTGCTGTTTTTGTTGCTACAGTACCTGTGCACTATCTGTTAAAGGGGGGCTTTCGCTTGGTTGTTCAGGACATGGGATAGTCTGAACACTAAGAGAGCAGAAGATGGCACTGCTGCACCGATCCACAGTGAAAACCCATTCGCAGATGTTCCCCTGCTGGATAATCTTACTCTGGAGGAATTTGTAAGCTTTGTCAGCATTGACGTTGATGAAGGGGGATCTCATGGTTGCTATATTATGTAACGCCCTGAACACGCTCAATCCAGGATCCAATAAGGATGACCCAGTGGATTCAGAACCAGTACTGGATATGGAAATGATCATGAACAAGGATGCAGAAATCTACTGCAAGCATCTGAAAGGAGTGGTGCCTACAACATGACAGAATGGAGGTTTGGGAGCACATATTCAACGTCAAGGGTGACATTATCCAGGAGATGGCAAGAGAATCACGCCAGAAGAAAATTACCTTTTTTTTCAGTGATGACTCCACAGGACGGATAAATGTGTCACAAGCTGTATTTAATGGTTATTTAATAAAATTACAATAACAGAAAACTGAAACTGAGACAAACAGCACAACTGCACAAAAGAGCTGTAATCATTATGTATGCTGTATGTCTGTTAGTCTCTCAGTCTCTGCTGCCGTACTGTAGTTCAGTGCACTTGCGGTTTTCTCCAGCACTTGTATGTTTGCAATGTTCATTTTTAGCTTCTTCTGATAATAGAGACAGTTGGTTAAAGGGGATGATTAGTCATCCACGGAGGCATCCTCTTTAAGCGACTCCTACTGTACTATGCAATACATCAGAGCCTTTTTTTCATCATAGCATAACCATTTTAAATTGGTCAGCCAATGAGATTGGAACATTCTGACCCTTTTCTCTTGATCATATTTCTTTCCTTTATTTTTCTTGTCTTTATCAACCTGCTGATCCAGCTTCAAACTGCATTTTTACTACATGAATGCAGTGACACAACTGTCTGTGAATTTGAAAGTACTGAGTGACTTGAAGCAGAAGTATTGCTAATGGGGTCTGCAGTAGGTACAGCTACAGCTCTACTGTTAAATTCAGTTAACTGATCTTCATCGGCTGTTACATTATATCCTCTTTATCCAGTACCACAGATTCAGATTTATTTATGTTACTTTGGTCCTCTGAGATAAAAGAGAAGAACAATTTTGTATTTTCCTAGATGAGGCTGCTGCTGACCATAGAGAAAAAATGAGTAGTCTGTTTATTCTTCTGCATCTTGATTCACTTGTTTTCTAAGGCTGCAGTAGGCAGAGCCTTGCAGACGTTTTGCCATCACAGTACAGAAGAGCTATCTAGATTCCTAATGGACTTCATAAAATTAGAATTTTCTTGGAATTACTCTGCTAGAGCAGTTTTGCTTTGGCTGTCTCCATGCTCCACACTGTTTTGGCTGAAACTGTTTGCTTCATTCATACATCTCTTCTGCATGTAGCATACTAATGCCAGCTCAAATTAAGTCAGTGGATGCCTCAGTGTATTACCAGTTGCATTTTGTTATCAGTTCACGAGGGAAATCTGCAAGACCAAGTGCTTAGTAAGGTGTGCAGCTTAAAGAATTAAGGTTTGGGGACTTTAGATGCCTTTGCAATCATTCAGTTTGTTTGTTTACTTATTACTTTTGCACAGTTTTCATTGCATTTTGCCAACTGCTAGTGAAATAAGAATCCAATGAAATCCTTGTATTATGATGTCAGAAACTATTTACTGGCAAGGCTGCCAGTGTATTTCAATGGGAACCTGCAAATCTGTTTTCAGATTTTTATGGAGAACTAACACTCCTGCCACCAAAATATTATTTTATAGAAATAAGTGATTTTTGATAACGTGAACTTTTGCTATAATTTCGCAAGTGACATTTTCTTCATAACTAGATTTTACTTGGATCGAAGAAAAAAGAAACTAATTGTTTTTAAAAATTGTAAAATCATACAGATAGAGCACAATAGTGAAAAAATATAAAAGGCAAAGTTTGTTGATGAAGTAAGTACCAATTTCTTTTTAAAAAGTTAGAAAATATATTTAATTTCTCATTGAAGTACATTGGGCTCTGAATTAGCTAGCAGTTTCTGACATCGCAATACCAGAATTCTACTGAATTCTTCTTTACTAGCTCTGTGAAAAGCAAAGGTGAAAATCCACTTTTTTCACTGCACTAACAAATATTTTATTATAACATTAGATAGTAATTACCAACACATCAACAAGCAATAAAAAAAGTCTGTTTTCTGTTTATTAGAAGAACACATCTGCTCTTTAACCTTTTTCTAGTCAGCTTGCAAATAACTGTAACGCTATGTTAGCAGTGCACAGTTCAGAACATGAAGCAGCACAAGTGTATTACGGTGTGTGTGTGTGTGTGTGTGTGTATATGGCACTTTGTCCCAATCTAGTGTGAGGTCCCGTGCCCAAACTGAACTCTGGAGCCTCCCCTTGCCTTCAGGATACCCATGTGTCGATCCCACTCCTTCTTAAATTCTATGACCATTTTAGCCCCAACCACCCCCTCTGGTAGGCTATTTGAGGCGTCCACCACACTCTCTATGCAAGCAATAATACATGACAGGGTGGGCGGTATTGGGCAATACTGGACTATCCAGGGGTGTAACAAGGCCCAACATTGCAGACGGAGGGCCTTATAGCCCTGGAAGGTCCGGTATTGCCCATACCACCCACCCTGGAGGGTATTATTGCACTTAGAAAATGGACACAGTAAAAAGAAATGGCAGAGAAAAAAATATTAATAAAATAATTAATTGACATTAAGTTTTGTAATTAAATAGTTCCTCTGCCTGTACTGGAACAGAGAACTTTTGTCCTAATGGAGATGCTGTAGTTAAGGAAATTAAAAGATAACTGGTGGAATGCTTTTGGTGCCCCTACAGCACAGTTTATGTTTCTACAGTCGAACCCCCCCCCCCTTCCCATGGAACACTTTCATTTGCAGGCCTGCCTTTTGTCATTTCTTTATTTTATATTGGGGAGGAGAGGTGCAAAGAGTTTTGATCAACAATGTGGTAGAACACAAGAATGACAGGTACCTTTCAAGTCTTTCAGATGCGGCAGAAGTCTGCAGTTTGTTTTAAAAGCCCTCTTTTGTGATGTAGTGTGACCACATTAGAAATTTATTTTAAAATAAAACAGTCAAAGTGTACCACTTTTTTTCCATTATGGGGAGACAATGTGGCAGAATGTGGGAATAGTGCTAGCTAGGCAACAGTAGCACTGTCAGGAAACACTGGTGGTATCTTGGAGGATACCAGGCAGGATGCTGGGATGGGGTTAAAATGTTTGCACTTCTGGAGGTGAGCGAGCAGTGACCTCTTCTGAGGGAAAGGGCGGCTTTTTGGTTTGCCATGATGCTTGGTTGTGATTAGCGAGAACAAAACGCTGTTGGCAGTGAAACTCGCAGACTGCTGGAGGAGTAAGATGAACGTGGTGTGCTATCTCACGTATGCAGAAAGTCATGGGACATGGAGGTAAGACGGCACTGTAACTAAAAAAAATTTAAAAGTAGCCCTAAATATAGCAAGCGAAGGATTGTATGTGGGGTTTTTTTGACAGTTGGCACTGAACTACAGAGTGTTGGGGTAATATCTCTTGCTAAGCGAGAGATACAAATGGCAGTGATTACAAATTTAGTTTGGTGGTTTTGGCCAATCATTAAGCAGGGTGCACACAAGGATTCATGTGTGGGTGAAGGGGTACTTGGGCTGGCACTTTTTATTTCCTGGGCATCTATTGAAAGTTAATGTACCCCCTGGCAGGGGTACCAGCCAATCAGATGCCAGGAAATAAAAACCATTCTCTAAAAAAATATTTCACATTTCATTTTCGCCTCCTAACTTTATTTTGTGCCCCCTTGACATGCAGCCTCTCGTACTTTGGAAGATGCTTCCTTCCTTCCTGCACTCTGTTTAAATGGCTGATGTATTTGTATGTCTCAATCCTCCCCCCCCCATTTACTCTAGGGAATACATATTTAACTCCTTCAGTTTTTTGTCATACATCTTATCCCACAGGACCTGCATCATTGTGCTGCACTGCCTCTACCCTATGTTCTTTCTTACATGGGGCCTCCAGAACAGGACCCAGTATTCCAGGTGCGGTTTCACAAGTGTCTTACAAAGGAGCAAAATGACCTCCCTCTTTCTACTTGTGCTACCCCTCCCTATGCTTCCAAGCATCTGGCTAGCCTTTCCTGCCACCTTATTGCACTGCCTAGTTTCTCTTAGGTCCTCTGATATGATAACTCACAGGTCCCTTTCCTGCTTCATGACTACCAGTACCTTCCCACCTAGTCTGTACTTTGCCCCTGGGTTCTTGTGCCCTATGTGCATGATCCTGCACTTCTTTGCATTGAATCTGAGCTACCATTCATTCTTCAGAACATTTCTTCAATTTTTTAAGCTCTTCTCTCATTCTTTCAACATCCCCTGGCATGTCCGCCCTATTGCATACCTTTGTATCCTCTGAGAAGAAGCATACCTTCCCCTCCAGTCCCTCTGCAATGTCTCCAATAAAGATATTGAAGAGGACCGGCCCCAACACCAACCCCTGCAACTCCCTGCTCTTCACCTCTCCCTCTCCCTCTCCAGAGTACTCTGTTTACCACAACTCTCTGGCTCCTGTCATTAAGCCAGTTCTACACCCACAGAACTATTTTAGGATTCATCCCAAGGCTGCACAGTTTGTTAATCATCCTTCTATGTGGGATGGTGTTGAAGGCCTTTCTGACATTCAGATAGGCCACATCCACCGCACCTTCCCAGTCATACCATAGATTAGTACAATGAGGTAATGCAAAATGCAGTGCTTATCCTACATACAGCAAATGTTAGGGTTAGATGTATAAGTAAATAACTGCCATATAAGGCAGTGTATGTGTGTTATTGTGTGTGTGTGGCAATGCTTTGTGTGTGTAGACAGTGCACTGCTATGTTATACTGGAATATATATGGATATATGTATTAGTCGGTGTGTGTGTATGTGTATATATCACAACAATTGAAAAGTGCAGTTACTGTAGGTGGCTCAGTGGTTAGTGCAAAAATTGCTAGTCTACATTCCCCCAATATCTAGATCAGTTTCAGCGTTATGCATGTCATTGCTGATTTAAATGAGGAGTCCAAGGACAACCCCCCTTCCCTATGCCCTACAATGTCCCTTAGAGCCTGAAAAGAAGAAAACAGATCCTCAATGTCTTTTTTGTATCTGTAAAACTGTGTAAGCAGTGCACTGCTATGTTACACTAGAATATATATGCATATATGTGTATATGTATTAGTGTACGTGTGTGCGTGTGTGTATCACAATTAGAAAGTGCAGTTAGGTGGCTCTGTGGTTAGTGCAAAAAAATCCTAGTTTACACATTTCTCACTGCTCACGGCACCATTATTTTGCAGCTGTATTGGCTCTTGCTAGAGTTTGTTACTATTTGTGATAATTAAATAGAATATTTTAAGTCTGTGTGTTTTCTTGAACTTGTTGACTGGGAGCTGCTGCTACTGCCTAATACATTTCTGAACTGTTTTATGCAAAACAAATTCCAGGAGTACCACCACCACCTCCTCCCTCGACAAATTTACACAGTCAAAGAATGAGAGGTCAGAGATGACAAGAGTCCAGTCAAGAAAAAAATAAATGTGAAAATAAAGCAGTTACACACACTCACACAGTCTATGCTATAAGGCCCAAGCCAGCCTGACTAAGGCTTTATTATCTGGTAAGCTCAAAGCAAATTAGTTTGGCACTGACACATATGTTGAGCAGGAATGTGCCAGCATGACTCCGGTTCTGCCTCTAAGCTTAATGGCTGCGTAGATGATCAGCTCTGCTTAACCCCCCCCCCCCCAGCATTTTGACCTCCATCAACTGCTACTTGCTAAATGAAGACAAACTATTTAATTATGAACAGGAGGGAAAACAAAGGAAGCGAGCCCCCAGGGGCACGAAGACCTGAGGAATGCCCAGTAGATGAGGAGCGATCTGATTCAGATGCCACAGACACAGATGGTATGCTCCCTAGGCCTGCTGTGATCTACCTAAAATCTGCCAGCATCTCCTCAAAAACCCCAAAGGCAAAGAAATTAATCAAATTAGATACAATCTACAATGAGTTCTGTGCTTTTCGGGCTGATATTAAACAGCTATATGGGAGCTACGTAGAGACATTACTCAGCTCAAACAATGAGCAGATGACACAGAGCGGCAGGTGACGGAAAATGAAAACCACATAGATGATATGGAGAGTCTAATTCAGCAAATTCAGGAGCAACAAGAGTAACTGGTGGCCCGGCAAGAAGATGCTGAGAACCGGGCCCGCCGTAAGAATATTCGCATCTACTGTATTGCCGAGGGAGAGGAGGGAGCAAACATTAAATAATTTACTACATTACTATAAACCTCTTTAGGCCTTCCTGCTGATATGGTACTTGATTTCAAGAGGGTTAATCGAACCTTGGCTCCGAGGCCCACCTCCCCCACGTCTAGTCCTAGCTCCATCATAGCCCGATTTGGCAGTCATGCGGTCAAGGAGCAGATCCTCTTAATGGCATGGTGTAAGAAACAAATGTTCCATGGTTAACGTCACTACTATCTAGATCATGATTATGCCCCTAAAACTAGGAAACTCCAGACAGCCTACCTCCCTCTTTTTCCAGTTCTTATGCGTAGGAGCTGAAATTTACTACACCATACCCTGCTAAATTGGTTGTGCATTTGCCATCAGGGAAACACGAATTTACAACAGCTAAGGAGGCCCATGAGACTCTTCTTAAAGAGGGCCTGGTGTTTCCGGAGCACCTACCAACAAATCAGAAACTCCAGCCTCCGAGATGGCAGACATGGGAGGGGAAACTACGCAGAAGGGAAGAGAATAAAGGCAGTGACCAGGATCTGAAACAACGCTTGGCCAAATTCAGGAGAACGGAGAACAGTAACCAGAATACCTGATAAAAGAACTGGACTCTTCTGCATAACTGTATGTTTAAGGTACCCTGTGGGGGGTAAGAAGGGCAGAGGTGGTTAGGTAGGAGCTTCTTCTGCCTAGGCCCAGATGGAGGTCCTGGCTTTAGGCCGTAAACAGATATCTGCTTACCCTTTATCTATCTGGGTAATTTTTGGGCCACTTGTCATGGCACCACCTAAGGGTCACACCTCCTCTTATTCCTTTTTGCGCACTCCTCTTCCCACATCCTGAGGAGGTATAAAATTAAAGTTGTTAATGAAGTGGGGGACAGATTCTAACTCCACTCATGCAATGTGAACTGAGCATCATGGGTTAGGCCTGAAAGAAGATGGCAACCTGATTCCTGAAGAGAATTCATATACTACGATTACAATTTAATTAAAGTGACTGAGAATAATGTTCAGGGGCTCTAGTTGGCACCTGCTATATTATGGAAGTACCAGAACTATGAGAGACCATATAATGCAGAACATTTACAATATATAAAAGTCTCTATGGGGTTTTCTCTTCTTTTTTTCTTTTTCTCTTTTTATTTGAACCTGAGGGCTCTACCTATAAAAGCAATGTTTTTTCTGTTTGGAGGGACAGGTGGTGAATATGCATGATTACGCCAACAGGTGTGATTCCAGAGATAATTCTCTGTATTTTTTTTTCCCAGCCTCCCTTCATATGTTCCTCTTTCTTCTATTTGATTTGGATCCTGTCGATCCACAGGGGACCCGAGGCTAGATGAGCAATGGATTTACCCCCTTTTCTGGTATGAGGCACACTTTCATCTGTGTATTCCAAGAAACAACAGGGAAACTGATAGATATTTCCCCTATCTTGGAAGTTCAATTCGAATTCCGGTGCCTATTTAATGTAAATAGTTGGTTCATTATGAACACACTGATTGTTACAGACCTTAGGTTTGCCCAGTTGGCAACAGGCTATGATTTTTGTTTGATATTGGTTACAAGACATAATGGCAGAGTTAAGGACAGTATGCTGAATATAGAGAAATGGAGAATCCTGCAGACACTTTTTAAGGGACAACTTATTAAGCTTAGGACAAGGCTCAACAGACAAACTGGTTCAGATGTAGTGGTGGATAGGGGGAGATTATGGATACTCTATATAAGATTCTACAGGCACCTACAGAGACCCATTTTAATACAATGGTTAAATCAGCATTAATACTTTCATTTAATGTGAACCGTATTCACAACCCAGTTAAGAGAAGAAGGTTATTAAACATGTTTAAGAAAGAGAAACTGGATGCCATTCTTTTACAAGAAACTCATCTCCCTCAAATTGAACACTCTAAATTAAGGGTCTGGGGGTATCCAAGTTGTAGTAGCTTCCTTGCATATCTTGGATAGACAGAGAGAAGCTGCAGTCTTGGTGCCTGGGGGGGGGTTCCGTTTCAGCTTCAAAAAGAGATTATAGATGAGGAAGGGCATTATGCCATTGTGGTGGGCAAACTTTATACCACTACCATCGCTCTAGCTTCAGTCTACCTCCCACTGAGCTCCCCAGTCCAGGTAATGAGTACGTTTTTAGTTTATCTTTTATTGCACTCACAAGGCATGTGCATTATAGGTGGAGACCTGACTGTTACTCTTAATACTTAGCTAGATACAACTTTCCTTTCCAGGCATCAGGCCACACCACTTCAGAAATACCTTAAAGTGACCCTCCCTAAATTGGGTATGGTAGATATTTGTCGCCATTTTTCCCCTCCACAAGATCCTATACCTATCACTCCCCTAAAACCCACACATCTTCTAGATTGGATTATTATTTTGCCTCCAGCGATCACCTGGATTTAATCTGGGATATAGCAGTGGGAGCTTTGGTTTTGTCAGATCACTCTCCTTTATATCTAAAAATAGATGTTATACCACCAAGGGTGGCCTCCTTTTGGCGTTTAAATCTTATGCATCTACAAGATCCAGAATTTATTAAGATGATTCAGGCGGCTGTACCACAAATTTTAATGGATAATAACTCCTCAGAAATCTCTCATAATATAAGATGGGACACTCTTAAAACACTACTAAGAGGGGAAATCATTAGATATTCCACTCATAAAAAGAAATCAAGGGAGAAACCATACAGGGAACTGCAGACACAGTTGTTGCACTTGCAGACCAGACAACTTCAAGGTGACTGTACAGTCAAAGAGGAATTAGTTAAGGTAAAATAAAACTTACAGAAGTTGGTTGATCAGCAAATAGAGCAGCAATTGCTTTATTTAAAATTGAGGCATCAAGAAGGAGGACCCAGAGGAGCCAGAAATCTGGCTAGGTGCCTACGAGGTGCAAAAGCACAGGCCATGGTTGTAAAACTTAGAGACCCTGTCTCCAGCCACTTACTACTACACCCAGGTGAGATTAAACAGGCAATGACAAACTTTTACTGGAAACTTTATATGAAAGAGACCCATCCCACCTCCCACCAATTGGTTACCTACCTAGATAACTCCCCAGTGCCCTGATTGTCTCAGGCTCAAGCGGAAGGATTATTACACCCTATTACAACTATAGAAGTATAGGATACCCTCAAGCGCATCGAATATCAGAAAGCCCCGGGATCTGATGGATTCCCAATAGAGTTCCACCATACATTTTGTAGATTATTAAACATTCAGGAAGGACAACCCCCCACCCTCATAGAGATATACAGAAATGGTAGCTATTCCTAAACCTAGACAAGATCCATCTTTATTTGCTTCACATCGACCTATATCAAAAATTAACTGTGATTATAAGCTATTTATGTCAATATTAGCAAATAGAATGGCAATTCTGTTGCCTACTCTAATAGATGGAGACCAGGTTGGCTTTATCATGAAACGCTAAGCTCATGATGCTGTTGGGCTAGTACTTTTGCTCATAGAACATGCATCTTCCAGGCAAATGCCAACTGTCCTTCTCGGCCTTGATGCTGAGAAGGTGTTTGATGGGGTGTCATGGCTTTATCTCTGAGCAACGCTAAAACAGTTTGCATTCCCTGATAAACTCATTTCCCAAATCCAGGCTATGTACCATATGCCCTTAGCATACCTTAAGTTGGATGGATCACTTTCTTTACCATTTCCCTTATCTAGAGGCACAAGGCAAGGTTGCCCACTATCCCCACTGCTATTTGCACTTTAGAGCCTTTAGCTGCCAATATTAGGGCTCATGCTCAGGTGGAGGGGGTCCTGGTGGATGGGAAGATCCCATAAATTGTCAGTCTTTGCAGATGACATTCTGCTGACACCTACTTCCCTGGAGACATCGGTCCCCAGCAGTCTGGACACAATTAGATATATTTAGTGGATTGGCCGTCTATAAGATTAATGATACCAAGACAGAGGTCTTGACTTATTTCTTTGAACCATCCCAAGCTTTAAAAACAAACTTCCCATTCTACTGGAATAGGGTGGAGATGAGATATCTGGGTATTAAAATACCATATAAAATGTTACACTTAGAACTGATGAACTATGAACCCATCACTCAACAAATGACCTCAGATCTATCTAAACAGGCTCTTCTTCCTATGGGGATCCTCCCAAGAGTCGAAACAATTCAGCAGAATATGCTACCACGTCTACATTTTTTTTTTTTTTACAGACCCTCCCGACACTCCCCACTAATACCTATTTTCAAACATGGGATAAGTTAATTTCTAGGTATATTTAGGGAGGTAAAGCACCTCGAGTGAAATACGCTACACTCCAGCTATCCAGGGCACATGGGGGACTAAATCTCCCAAACATGAAAAGATATGCGCAGGCAGCTCACATACGTATTTCTTTACTACATGTAGCTACAGGTTATAGGACATATTGGAAAGACACTGAAGTAGCCCTAAATGGACTGGAGAATTTTCCACCCTACATAGTAGGGAATCCTCTGAGATGTCTCCCATTCTCTAAATCCATGAGCCCCACCTCAGAATTCCTGAGAAGCTGGATACAAATGTGGAGAACTCTTCTATCTCCATCAGAGAGAAGATACCTAAGTATGATCCCAATTTCTCATTGGGAGAATTTTGATATACGTTACACATTTCAAGTAGTAGACCCCATGGACATCTACTCTTTCACCCATTTGCAAACAGAGTATAAATTCCCCAGCAATCAATATAAATTTTATAAGATTTTGAGAGATGTACTGTTACCATTTGAGGAAATTACAATAGAAGTAGCCAGATCCCCTTCTCTCCTACTCAAGATGGTGATATTTCACTTAGGAGGACGGACCCAAGAACATATTATTTGCAACTTATATTCAGTACTGAGAGTATATGATAAGATATCTCTAGATTATATTAGAATTAAGTGGTCAAAGGATATGAACACAGAACTAGATGTGGAGCAATGGCAAATTTCAACTACACTATACTCCAGAATCTCCTCCAATGTTTATTGGCAGGAATATGCATGGAAAGACAGCGTAAGATATTTTAGATCCCCAGAAATTACGGCCAAGTTTAAGAGACATGGATATGGGGGATGTTGGAGGGGATGTGGACAGAGGGAGGCGGAGATGGAACATATTATATGGTCATGTCCATATATACTGGGATATTGGCAAGAAATCATAGATGAGTTAAATGATGTATATGGGAGGCCAGAGACACTTACCTCGACCTTTGTATTAACAGCAATACCTCCTATGGGAATCAAGGTACAAGGGTCCCTTTTCAAAATGTTATCTCTATTAATACTTGCGGCAAAGAAAATCATAACCCATCTATGGTTTTCCACTCAGATCCCGACCAAAGAAGCTTGGAAAATACTGACATATGAAATATATAACCTAGAAAGGATCTCAGCTAAAATGAATAATAGGATGTCTGCTTTTGATAATCGATGGAGAACTTGGATGCTGTACCAATTAGGGCACCATGAGGACTTTGTTCCTTAAATACACATTAGTATACTTAAAGCTATGTGGGGTATTTAACCCTATTGAGGAGGGAGGAGGGGGATTTGAGACACTAGGTGAGCTAGAATTTGATAGGAAAGATATTATTCCCCCCCCCCACTACTATTATTTATATGATACTTACCAATGTAAACAATATATCTAGGCCCACAACAGATAAACAAATTTTGCTTGAGATTTTCCAGATCTGGAGATCCTTGAATGTATTTAGCTGTGTCTGCTTATTATTATCATTATTTATTGTACTACCTCTGAATGTACTTATGTATTGCATTTGGTATTATAACAAGCTGCTAAAACCAATAAAATGTAATAAAAAAAAGGAATGTGCCAGCATGGTTTGTTCTATTAGTTGACTGTCTGTCACTATAGTAGGCAGAAGGCGGGGGAGACACACTTGGTCAGGTCAGTGCAACTTTCAGGAAAGACTGACACAGAAATTAGACAGTCAGACAAATCAGATACTATGCTGTAAGACAGTAGGCCTAATTCTCAAAGTTCCCGGAATGGCACACAAGGCTTGTGCGACAAGGAATGGCATAAAGTGCCCTTGCACCAAAAGATGCCCTGGAAGTGATTCTCAAATGCAGCCTGCATGCACCAGTGGGGGCCTGCATAATTTTTGCGGCACAAAATGGGCTGCAGCATGGCACTAGGGAGCATGCAGCAGGTGCAAACTGCTGCATCTCCTAATTTGGGATTCTCTAAACCCTCCCAGAGGGCAAGATTCTAAATACCCTTAGACAGCCAGGGCTGGCCTAAGGATACTTAGAATTGCACCCTCTGGGAGGGTCAGGGCATTTGTGCCACCCTCAGAGTCATCCCTGTGTGGAAGGGAACATGTTTTGCAGCCCCCCCATCTCTTATCCCCTTTACTAACATTGATCCCATCCTGTGGTCTAGTGGACCCCCCCCAGCCCCAATCCTCCAGTTATTAATATTAATCACCTCCCTGGTAACTAGCACCCCCCAGCTCTGATCCCCTTTGTATAATATTTAATCATGTCCCTGGTGGCTAGCAGTCCCCCCCAGGCCCAATCCCCTTTGTAGAATAACTGATCACTTCCATGGTGACTAGCGCCCCCCAGCCCCAATCCCCTTTGAATAATATTTAATCATGTCCCTGGTGTCTAGCAGTCCCCCACAACCCTGATCCTCTCTGTATCATAATTACCTCCCTGGTGGCTAGCAGCAGCCCCCCCCAACCCCAGGTCTAGCAGGGACCCCCTCCCTATCCTTGATCTGCCCATATCACATAAATAAATAATTCCCTGGTGCTCTGGTGGACCCTCACCCCCCACCCCAGCAGGCATTGCCCCACCATCCTGCTCCTCCCATCCCATCCCATCTCCAGGTCAGCAACTAACACAGCCTCCACTCTCCACCACAGCTGGCCACTGTCTGAGCTATCAATGAGCAAGTACTGAATACAGTAAGTGCTCATTAACTGACAACTCACTCATTGAGCTGTCAGTCAATGAGTGTGTACTGTGTACAGTACATGCTCATTGATATCTCAGTCATTGGCCAACCATGATGGAGAAAGGAGGGCTGTGCTGGTCAACTCGGGGATAGGGCAGGGGGGGAGTGGGATGGAAGGGCACTGCCTGCCGGAGGTCCATTAGACCACCAAGAATGATTTATTTATATGATGTGGGAAGATTGGGGCTGGGGGGGTGTCCGCTAACCATCAAAGAGGTGATTAATTATTACACAAAGGGGATCAAGGCTGGGGAGGGGGACCGCTAACAAAACTGAACACAATACTCTAGATGACGCCCCACCAATGTTTTGTACAGGGGCCAAATTACCTTTCTCCTTGTGCTAGTAATACAGCTCCCAATGCAGCCAAGCATTCAGCTGACCTTCCCCATTGCCACTTCACATTGCCTAGCTACCGACCCACTCATATACATACATGTTGGTGGCAGATAAGGACCACTTTTCCCACCCAGCCTGCCTTGTCCAGCCCTACCTACTGTGGTAAACCCACCCGTTTACCATAGGAAATCACCCTTCCAGTCCAAGGACCAGACTCCAACACCGGCCAACCACCTGCTGTGCCACTGGACCACTCTTCTAGCTTTAGTACTGGTCAATGACCAATCACCCTCCATGCTGCTGGACTACACTTCAGCCTTTGGTGCCTCCTCTGCCAACCACTCTACTGCAGCTGAACCAGCTTCCACCCCAGCTGACAACCCTCCCTGCAGCTGGATCAGCCCCATCCTCCCTGCTGCTGCATCACCTTTCCATGCCCCAGTTCTGCCCCCCTTCCAGCAGAACACCCTCCCTGCAGCTGGAGCTCCCCACAGTCAACCACCCTACCTATAGCTGGACCACCCTACAGAACTCAGACAGCTTCTCTCCCCAGCTAACCACATTCCTTGATGCTACACTAGCCTTCCATTCTCCATACCAGCCTCGCTACTCAACCAATCCCACTACATGCCACTGGATAATCCTTCGGTTGCACAGACCAGCCCTCCCACAAAGCTGAGCACCTTCTCTGGACCACTCTACAGCCCCCTTACCTACATCTCCTCAGTCAACACCTCCCAGACCAAACTTCCTGCCCACAGACTAGCCGTCCCACTCTACAGCTGGAATCCACCTCAGCAGACCACACCTAATGCAGCTTGTCCACCCTTCCTGCTCCAAGTCCAATCACCCCCCAGGACTGAGTGGCCTCTCCAGACACTCCACAGTCAACAACCTGCTGGCCTCCATGGACCAACCACAGACCCCTGCTGCCCACTTTCCCTGCAGATTAAACAACCCTGAGCTGACAACCCTAACTGCAGCTGGACCAGTGCACAACCCCACATCTGCATCCCTCCCAGGTAACCAATATCTCTGCTGCTTTTGCGGACCAGCCACCCACTCCCTGTTGATCACTCTCCCTGCAGATAAAACGCCCCAGCTGACCAACACCCCAGCTGCACACACTTCCCCTTCTTACCTACAGACCAGCTGACTACTCCCTCTGCAGTTGGAACCTGCCCTTGAACCACCCTTCCCACTCACAGACCAGCCACCCAGCTGGAACCACCCTCCATTCACCAGCCAGGACCATCCAATCAAATATAAATTCAAAATGCCACTGAAATACATTATACGGCACTTACTCTGATTCCTCAATTTGTGGTTCAGCTTTGAAGTGTGCAGACAAGTCTTGGTCCAAAGAAAATGACAGCAGACAACCTCCAGAAGTAAGTACAGGGTAAGGGGTGGCATGGGGTGCTGGGTGCTCAGTGGGAGGGTGGGGATGAGGTAGGGAGATTGTGGGGATGATGGACTGTTTTCTTTTTTCAGGTTTAAAAATAAAAAAGACATCGGGGGACTGTTTCCTTTTCCAACATATTTTAACAAAAAATATACTTTGAGACACTGGGAGTGGGCTCCCCAGTGTCCCACACTGCTGGGGTGGGGGAAGGATACATGACTCGGGACACTGGGAGTGGGCTCCCCAATGTTCCACACTGCTGGAAGGGTGGTGATGCATGTCTCAGGACACTGGGAGTGGGCTCCCCAGTGTCCCACACTGCTTGGGAAGGGGGGGCTTCTACTGCTGACATGGGGTTTGGGTCCCCTCCATGTCGGCAACTTACAGAGTGGTTTTTGGGGCTGCAATAACATATATATTAGGCCCAAAGGGAATGGTTAATGTTTGAAAGCCTGCTATGTGCAAAAATAGGCTATGCCTATTTTCGCACATACCACATTTTTGCACATTAACCATCCAGATTATTTTTTCTATTTAGTTTTTGGTAACTGGGTAGGGTGCACTAGGCACATAAGTTGCCTATTTTCAGACAACCTGGGAGGTTACAGTGTAAGAAATGAAAAGACAAGAGCTCAAGTTACACAATTCACAATACAGTAACACACAAGATATCACAAAACAGGTAATGAACAATCGGAGTATAATGAATGAGTCTCAGTACAGATAATAATAAGAGAGAAATCATACAAGTCATAATACAAAGCTCAAGTAAAGAGTACAATATTCCAAGGCAGGATGCACAGATTTTGTAGCTACACAAGAACAATCAAGCCCTACTGTAGTTGTAGTGACCTAGCGCTGAAATAAACTAGCTCCCTAGTCACTTGACCTGCTGAGGACTAGTGATGGAGAGGGAATTCCAAGGAGAACCTACAGGGGAAGGGATTATAAGTATGGTGCTAGGAGCAAGTGCAAGTGTGGTGCTGTGTAAGATAAGTGCATAGCTGGTGGCCGAAGGAGGCTGCAGAGTGGGTTGACTACAGAGGAGGGGGAAAGCTGTTCCAGAGTTTAGGGGCTGTACATGAGAAGGACATCTTGCTAAAGGAGGTGCAGAACCTGGAGATGGTGAGTTTAGTGGTGCCAGAGGATCTGAGGGAGTAGTGGCTTGTACCAGTCAGAAGGTGTGAAGCAAGGGAGGGGGGTTTGTTTGTATTTAGTATGCTGTAGACAAGTTTCCCCAGCGTTTGACCCATTAGAGTGGAGGGAAAAGACCAGCCTAATCTTTCATACAATAGGCAGTAGTGGGTGAGACTGGGACAGCAGAGTGTGAAGCAACATATATTGTTATAAAAAAATACAAAATCACACATACCCCATAATGCAAAGCATCATGGGCTGTATATGTAAATCACCGCAAAATATTATGCTGGTTCAACTTTAGGCAGTGTCTTTGTCTTTTATATATTGTTATATCCCACAACTCGTTTACGCATGTTTGAGTTGGAGGCATTAGCAAAGACAGGGAGGCCGTATGTTAGCTTTGGTAGCAGTAGGGTATTGCTATGGTATACCTGGCTGCAGGAGTTAGGTTTTTGCTGGCTCTGTAAGCAAGACCAAGACTGGAGTTTGTGGCCTTACATACGGAGGTGTGCGAGGCGAAGTCCAGAGATTGGTCCTGGGTGAAACCAAGGCACTTAAAGGAAGTGACTGTTTCTAGGATGGTACCGTTTACACAGGAAATTTGCAGGGGTGTGTTATTGGTATGTAGCCAGGAGGGTGAGCCAAAGAGCACTGCTTGAGACTTGGATGGGTTCATTAGGAGTTTATTCTTAGACATCCAAGATTGGACTACATGGAGATCAGTGGAAAGAGCATTACTGATGGTGTGCATGTCAGGGGCATGGCTGATGAAGATTAGGTAATCAGTGTAAAGGAGAGGGGTGCTGTTGAAACACTGGTATATGGAATTAATGTGCAGAGACAATAACAGTGGACTGAGAATCGATCCTAGTGAGATACTCAGAGAGGTGGGGAGATAGCTGGAGTAAGAGTTGCCTATCTTACCTCAGTGTTCTGTCAGCTAGGTAGCTGGCAAATGAGAGAAGAGCGTGTTTGGGATTCCGAGGGAACTCAGTTTATGGAGTAGTAACTAATAACTGACCATGTCAAAAGCTTTTGTCAGGTCAATAAACAGAGCACCATTGTAATCACCCTTATCTAGAGAAGCATAGATTGCTTCAATTAATGTTAGGGTGGCAGTGGTGGTGCAGTGACTTTTCCAGAAACCGTGTTGTGCTGGATAGAGTAAGTTGCAATTGTCGAGGTAAGCGGTTAGCTGAGTGGAGATGAGTTTCTCCTGCTGGTAAGATGGCAATCAAATAGTAGCTAGATAGAATTTTACAATTACCTTTTTTTAAACACTGGGGATATATTGGCCTGCTTCCAGGCAGAGGGGACAGTGGCAGTGGAGAGGGAGAGATGAAGAATCCTTGTGAGAGGAGTCGAAATTTAATTTGCTGCTAGTCTCAGAAGTTTAGCCTCAAGGCCATTGGAGCTCGCTGATTTTGGTTCAGGGATGCTCCTTAGTAGTTTTAGGATACCGGAAGCTCAAGCTGAGTCATAAAGTCAATGCAGGGGTGAGAATGACTCAAGCCGAGTCAAAAGGAGAGTGATGTATGGAGTGAGAATGATGCAAGCTGTGTCAAAAAGACAAGGCATGGGGCTAGAATGATTCAAGCCGAGTCAAACAATACAGCAGCTGAAATGGCCAGGACAATGGCATGTTAAACCCCCAAAATGCTCGCTACATAATCTGCCCGCTCCTTTATATGCTCCAGTGGCAGTTAGACAAGCTCTGGCTGATCCAACAGTGGCATGTATCTTCAGCACAGTGTCAACAGCTTCTGTCTTTGAAAATCAAAGTAAAGGGGATGGTGCGTCCCTTTTTTTTTTTTTGTTACACAAGCCCTGCATTTCTTTTGATGTAAGCCTGTCGCAAGTCCCTTTGATGCAAGCATTTCTGCTTTTGACATAGAGGGCTCGAGTCTCAAAAGTTAGAGCAAGCCACACCAGCAGTGGCTTGCACCGATTGCTAGTGCGACAGGGACCCTGCGCACAATTCCCTATCAGGTAGAGTCCTGGCAGCAAAATCACACAGCTTGTGGAAACTATAGCTATGTGCCAAAGAGAAGGTGCATTCAGATTTTGTACCGCAAGCTGCGTGCTGGCTGTGTGCCACTCTAGGTCATCCCTGGTTAGAAACAGTACAGAGAAAGGTTACAAAAATGATACAGGGGTTGCAAAACTTGTCTTACAAAGAAAGATTAAGAGAACTGAACATGTACTCCCTGGAGCAGAGAAGGGAGACATGATAGAAACCTTCAAATACATGAAAGGCATAAATACAGTGCAGGCACACAGCGTCTTTCACTTCACGGAGGCCGGTAGAACTAGGGGTCATCAGCAACTATTGCAGTCAGCTGGATAGCTACTGTAGCTCTGCCCAGGAGGTGGAATGTATGGTAATAAGTTTTAAGAATTAGCCAATCAGATTGAAGCTAGGGAATGTGCTGAGCACAGAGAGGGAAGAAGGCTTCAGGATTTTTTCGAAGGTAGAATGGGCAGATGCCCCACTGAAAATACCCAACAGGACTGAAAAACACATATAATAACCAGAACCATAAGAACTTTCCTAAAAATGCAATCCAAAGTTTAATGCACTGAATAATTTAAGGCAAATCTCAGAGCCTTCCTCTGGAGGTTATCTGGGGAGGAAGGGTGGGAGCTTACTGATGCTAAAGGACACCCTGGAAGAAAGAATACTACGGTAAGTAATTTTTTCTTCTTACCCCAGGGTCCTTTAGCATCAGTAACTATTGCAGACTATAAAGCAGTACAGTCGGGAAGCAGGTAGAGAACCTATTTAGGAAAAAGGCTCTGCAGTACCGCCTTGCCAAAATTGGCATTAGATCTGGACTGTGCATCTAAGCAATAATGCTTAGTGAAAGTGTACACAGTCTTCCAAGTTGCTGCTCTGCAGACTTCCTGAAGGGGAATGTCCCTAGTAGCTGCCAGCGATACAGCAGTACCCCTAGTAGAGTGGGCTCTGAGGCCTTCAGGGGGCTGCTTACCAACCTTGTCATAGCATAACCGAATGCAGGAGATTATCCAGTGAGAGGTAGTTCTCTTAGTGGCTGGCCTTCCTCTATCTACCTCCCCAAAGGTGAAGAAAGCTGTGTGTATGAGCCCATGGACTGCTTGGTGTGTTCCAAGTAGTAGAGCAGGGCCCTTCTGACATCAAGACTCTGGGGCTTCTGCTCCCCTGAAGTGGATTTCTCCATAAAGAACACAGGTAAAGTGATGGATTGATTAAGCTGGAACTCAGAGACCACCTTAGCCAAAAATTTCCTGTTTGTCCTGAGCTCAATCATGTCTCTGTGGGGAATAAAAGTAGTTGGGCTCTGTGCAGAAGGCCTGTAACTCTGAGATCCTTCTAGCAGAGGTAATGGCCACTAGAAACACAGTTTTCCAAGACACTTACTTAATGTGAGCCACAGCCATGGGTTCAAAGGGTTGCTCCATAAGCTTGGCAATACAGAGAGTCAAGCTCAGAGGAGGCACAGGCTCCCTGATTGGAGACTGAACATGGAGAAGACCTCTGAAAAACTGCTTAAAGACTGGTTGTGAGAATACAAACTTTGTTTTTCCCCAAAGACAGATAAGCTGAAACAGAGGTCATATGAAGCTTTAAAGAGGAAGGCTTCAAACCCAAGTCATGTAGGTGTGCCAAGCAATCCAAAATATTAGGAATCAAAGCCTTAAAATGATTAATGTGCTTCTTCTTGCACCAGAGGGAAAATCTTTTCCACTTGGCTGCAAAAGTCTTTTTTGTACTAGGCTTTTTGGACATCCTCAGGATCTTGAGCACTTGCTCAGAGTACTGAGTGTCTGGAAACATACTGCTCAAGAGCCAGGCTTTGACGTGAAGAGATTTCAGATCTGGGTATGACACCCCTGTCTGGGGAAGAGACAGGAGGTAGTGACTGAGAGGGAGATGAATAGGCTTGCTGCAGGACAGGGACATCAATAGAGGGTACCAAGCCTGCCTTGGCCAATCTGGTGCCACCAGAATCATTGTTGCTGGTTGATTTCTGAGCTTTAACAAAGTTCTGAAAATCAGAGAAAAGGCATACAGGAACTTTACTGTCCATTCCAGAGCCAAGGCATCTGTTGGAAGAGTTCCCAGTGCTGGGGGCCTGCAACAGAACAGAGGAAGCTGATAGTTTAGGTGAGAGGCAAACAGATCCACCTCTGGTGTGCCCCACCTTCTGAAAACTGTGACCGACACTTGTTTGTTCAGACACCATTCGCTGTGTCTCTGATTGATGCAACTGAGGGCATCTGCAGGGTGTTGTCTTTTCCGGGAGATATATGGCTGACAGATTGACACCCAAGTAATAGGCTAGGCCCCAAATCCTCATGGCCTCTAGGCACAGGATGGTGGACCTCGTGCCACCCTGCTTGTTTATGTAAAACATAGCAGTGGTTTTGTCTGTTCTGATTTGATCGGTATGTCCCTTTATCGTTAAAGCAAAAGCTTTGAAAGCCAGATAAATGGCACTGAGTCCCAACAAACAGGTGTGGACATGTGACTCTTGTGCAGTCCAGGAGCCACTGACAGAACAGTCGTCCATGAGAGCTCCCCATTCAAGAAGAGAAGCATCAATAGTGATGATTTTGGAAGGGGAGGAAACCTGGAAGAGAACTCCTACAGAAAGGTTGGCTGCGTCCTTCCACCAGTCCAGAAAGTGAAGAAGGTTTTTTGTGACTGGGACCAGTTTGGATAGGGAATTTTTGCTTTGGGACAAGCAAGACCTTAGGTTCTGCTGAATGTCCCTCATTCTGAACCTGACACCTGGGACCACACCTGTCGTGGATGCCATGTGGCCCAGGAGCTGCAGGAAATGTCTGGCTGGCCTGGCCCAGAACAAAAGAGTTTGCCACTGACAGAACATTTTGAATTCTTTCTACAGGAAGAAAGGCTTTGCTGTGCAATGTGTCCAGCTGTGCTTCTATGAAGGTAAGGAGCTGAGCTGCTACCAGATGGGATTTCTTTTGATTTATAATGAATCCCAAGGATTGCAGAGTGTCTCTTGTTAAGGAAAGAGCCTCCTCTAGAAGAGGAGGGGTCTTCGCCACTATCAGCCAGTCGTCCACATATGGGTAAACTGATATCTCCTTCTTTCATAAATGAGCTGCCACTACAGCCAGGCATTTTGTGAACACCCTTGGACTTGGTGCAGATGTCAGGCTGAAGGGCATCGTTGCAAACTGGTAGTGTCCTGAAGGGAGCTTGAACCTCAAAAACTTCCTGTGGGACAATCTGATGGGGGTATGAAAGTATGCATCTTTGAGGTCTAGGGAGGCTAGACAGTCTCCCTGCTGTAAAGACTGAATCACCAACTTCAGTGATCATCTTGAATTTGGGTTTCAGAACATGCCTGTTTAGGGATAGGAGGTCTAAAATAGGCCGCAATGCACGATTTTTCTTTTGAGTCAGGAAGTACCTGGAGGAGAGGTATTTGTCCCTTTGATGAGTAGGCACTCTCTCTATTACTTTTGCTTCATAGAAAATGCTTTACTTCCATCTCCAACACAATCCCCCTCTGTTGGAGTCAGAGGTTTGGAAAGCTAAGTTCTCTTTATGGTTAGTAACTTTCTGAACTGAAGGGACAGGTCCTTTTCTACTACCTCTAGGATCCACCTGTCTGTGGTAATGAGTGTCCAGGACTGGAGGTAGTGGGAAAGCCTGCCCCCTCCTACAGGCAGAGGGGAGGCAACCTGGGCTGAGTAGTCAGGGCTTTTGCTGGGTGGCAGGAGCAGGGGTAGAGGTAGATCTCCTCTGACCCTTCCTGCCTCTTCCTCTGTAGTAACCTCTGAACTGTGAGAGGTCAAACTGAGAGGAAAGAGGTAATAGGGTCTGGGAAAGTAGCTCTTGCCTCTATTAGCCCTGTATTGAGGCTTTTGAGCTGCCTGAGGCTAAGTCTTGGTTGTATTGCTCTGATAGGTTGCCTTGTACTAGTCAACCTTTTTCATATACTCCTCAGTCCTGGAGTCAGAGAGAACATTTCTGTCATATGGAAAGTCCATGGCTTTGGACTGAGTGTCCTGTGACAAGTTTGTTGTTCAGAGCCAAGCAAAGCACCTCAGGGAAATAGCCTGAGTCATAACCCTGGAGGCTGCATCATTGCTGTCATCAGCCATGTGGAACTGATACTCTGTGACCTCCAAGGCCATCTTAGCCATTTTCACTTAATCCTAAGCCATAGAATCTGAGCCCCATTTGACTATGGGTAGGACTGCATTCCATAATGCCTTTTGGTATTTGGCTGTGTAAGCCAAGTAAGAGGGCTGAGAAGGAGAGAAGCTGAGGTATATGTTTTCCGGGCCATAAAATCAAGCCTCCTAGAATCTTTTTCAGGGGGCTGGGAAGAAAGAAGGACCCCAGTCTTGTCACATGCTGCTTGCTGCACCACTCCCTCATGTTTGGAGTGAACAAACAGATATTCTGTATCAGTTTTAGAAAACTGGTACTTTTCAGCAGCCCTTTTTTCGACCCCTTGTGCAGATGTGGGGGGTCTGAAGAATTTTCTTTGTGTTCTTCCCAGGGATAGAGATAAGAAATTTTTGCATGAGTATTTTACTCCTCATTTTTAAAATTAGGTAAAACAAATTTCAGATGTGTACAAATGACTCGATGCATTTGACTGAAGAGTACTTTTCTAGAAATTGAACATATTTGTAATACATTATTTAAAAACACACGTACAGAGAATAATAATATTCTATAGACTATTAACCCCCCAAAAAAGGCTGAACATGAGTTAATACATAATCGCTGATCAGGACACAATGCCTACTAATTCAGGGAATAGGCTGGTGCCTTCACCAGGGTGCAAATTGCCACTGGCCCACACTCTATAGAAATGCTGGAGCCCGATTCATTTTCTATCAGCAGGTGCAGTATAAAATGTCTGTAGGACTGCCTACAGGATTTTCATAGTGGTTAAGGTAGCCACCTTTTATGCAGCATACAGGTCAGGCTGAGTATGGAGTGCAGGGCTGGTCCTGGCAACCATACACACCACACCCAGGCAGCAAAATGAAAATTACATACGTACTGTCATTTTTTTTTTTTTTACCTGCATTTTTATTATGTTTTCAATACAGTAAAAAACTTGTGGGATACAATTCATATGGTTCATTCCATTCTGCAACATCTGTTGTCTAGAGTTAGCATACTTCATGTCATATTGTACAGTATATACAAAGAAAGCAAATATCTTATATGACATACTTGCCAACAGTTTTAGTCCTAGAAATCTGTTAATTAGAAAATATAATGAAATAATCTTTGTCCTCACCCACAGCAATCCCTTCCTCCCACCATTCCCCAGTTCAGAAGTTGTGTCAGACTTCATGGAACAAAGAATGGATCCTGAATAGATATCTATACATAACCCATTTTCACCATTTTAATTCGAACTTGTCTCACCTGTCCCCACATCTGTCAATGAGTCTCTCCATCATATATAATTCACACATAATATTGAGCCAGTCCTGTAAAGAGGGCAGGCGGCTTAGCCTCCAAAGGCGTGTTATAGCCTTCTTGGCTGCCAGGATACAAGTAAACAGGAGGGATCCCCTTGGGATGCGGAGACCTTCTGGAGGAATCGATAGGAGCACCAGCTCAGGAGTAAGGATGGCTTCCTCTCCCACCAACTCCACCAGAGCACCCGCAACCTCTTGCCAAAACTGTCTCAATCTTGGACATAACCAAGAGATGTGGCCAGCCTTGACTTTCCCACATAGTCTTCAGCAACTTCCCATAGGGTCCCCCAGAAACTTTGACAACTTCGCCGGAGTATTAAAGAATCAATTTCTAGACTTCCAGGCAAACTTCCTCCAATAAGGCACCCCAGAGACACCAAAAGAGGGCCTAACATGTTTAGCCCAGTCCTCCGCAGAGACTGGCATATGGAACTCTCTATTCCATGCCTCCAAAATTCCCCTAGTAGATTCCCTGGTAAGCTCTTGGAGTCCCTTATATATCAACCCAATAAAGTGTGGCCATATGTGCCCTTTTAATATAGTCAAACAGGTAGTTAAAAACAGGAGCATAGGGTAAGGCAGGTGATTTAGTTGGGGTCCCTTCTGTTTCAAAAGAGATCTCACTTGCAAATATGTATAATAGTCTCTGTACTGCCTACGTAATTCTTCATCTTCTCTTGTATCTTCACCATTTATTACTGCTGGGCGTGGCCGGTGCGCACCTGCCATGGGAGCTTTTTTTTGTTTTGGAGGAGTGGTAGCAGATGTACCCTATGGCTGATGCTCTGCGTGGTGCTGAGTGGGTTGGCCGTTGGTGCAGTAGACTCCTCCTCTATCCCAGTTCTGTTGGGGCGAAGAGGCCAGAAATCAGGTTCCAGAGAAATAAGGTGAGGCAAGGCAGCCGAAAGATAGAAAAAGGAAAGGATATAAACTGAAAAAGGTATAAGCCGATTAGAGGATAGAAGAAGAACCCTACCCTAAGTGGCCATACGGCCTCAATCCTTGGGTGGTCTTGGGGAAAGGAGAAGGCAAAAGATAGAAGGAAGAAAGATAGAAGAGATGGAGTAAGGGATAAAGGAGGAGGAGGAGGAGAGGGCTGTCTGCCACAATAAATTGGAAGACCACTGGCTTAAGATTTCAAAAACCCCTGTGGGATTGAAAACAAGGGAGCAAGGATCCCACCAGTTAAGAAGTTATCAAACCAAGGTCTGAAGGGAATTAATGGATTTGTTGGATTTGCGATGGCAGACCCTTCCTCACACCCTTTATCCGTAAACATTAAAAAATCTTAAGCCTAGGTCTCACAGACTGTCCCTTGGAGGGGAACAGTCTAGCTCATAAGAAGAGTGAGTCCTGACTTAGGTGCCGGGAAAGAAATCTGGCAGAAGATTTCCCATGAAAGTACTGACGTAGTCCTCACTTCAGGAGAAGAGAACCACGGTACATCCATGCCAGAAGAAAAGGACAGGGAGGAAATTCCCATGGACTCCCTTAGGACTGCACTGAAGAAAATGACAGTCAGAGGGTGACATAAGCCAGAGGATTATTCATGCCCCAAGCGGGAGACACCCTACTGTATTGTGCAGAGAATCCAAGGGAGTTCCCTCAGAGGCTAGGGCGAAGACCCTACTCACTGTCCTCCAGGGTGAATGCTCTATGACATTCTAGAGAAGGAACAGAGGACTCTGAGGTACCAGGAGGACTAGGCCCCCAATTGGGATCTAGGAGGGGGAAGGCAAGCAGGGTGGAGGTGACACCCAAGAACTGAGGCCCACGAGGGGATGGTGGGTGGGAATCAGTAATGAATGGTGAAGATACAAGAGACGATCAAGAATTATGGTAGGTACGTAATTTTCATATCTTCCCTTGCCAGTCTTCACCATTCATTATTGCTGGGTGAGTACCAAGCCCCTGAAGGGGACCTGGCACAGCTCTGAGGGAACAGATCCCTTAGCCTCCTGCAGAGGAAGTGCAGGAGGGGGAGACCCTAGAGCCGTAGTAGACCCGCAAGGCCTAAGGCTGGTCAGGGCGAGGAGGTGTCTTCCGTGGGTTGGGGACGGGAGGTGCCCCTGTAAGATTATCCTCGCCCTGCGAGAAAAGAAATGGGTCCCCTAGAAGGTGTAGGAGATCACCCAACGCCGGGCAATGGGTGACAATCTGGACAGATGAAGCCATGCTGTCCGCCTGATGTACATCGCTGTCCCTGCCAGTCTGGAGGCCACCTCATTGACGTCATAAGATGCCCTTACTTGGTGCCTTGCAAGCTCCAGATCTTGTGCAGAAAGGGCGATGGCTTGCCTAGATTCCTCCAAATCAGGCAGAGATGCTAGAACCTGCACCAGCATCGACTACAGGTGCCTGTTGTAGGCAGCGTGGTGCGCTTGATGTGAGCTGATGCAAAGCAACACACGAGCTGAAAAAAAAAAACTCTTCTACCCCATCGGTCTAATTCTGCAGAATCCAGATCCAGTGGTCAGTCGTGCGCCAGGTATTAAAGCCCGGAAGGAGTGTCTAAGGCCGTCAACCCTGAAGGTGGGTGAGGGAGAGAAGCAAGAGACTCCTGGGGAGCGCAATATCATCTCCTGCAGTCCACTGGGGCTGGGGATGAGGTGGCTGGGTACCACCAGGCCAGGATCGACGCTTCCTGGAAAGGAATAGGCCAGGAAGGAACCACGAGGTGGTGAGCACTAAATTCTCTCAGGAAGAAGCACGTCTCCCCCTTGGTACTGTGTCTTACCACATGGGATATATGGAGCTCTTGTACCTACCTCGCGAGGAAACGCTGCTATTCAGTGAAATCAGCATCTATAGAAAGGTGGACAGAGTGATCCTCTTCCTCCGAGGAGGAAGTCGAGGACGATGTGGAACTTGGGAATTCAGAGTCCTCCTGCGGCGGAGGAGTCAGGCAAAAGACCTGCTTGTCCATGGCTGTAACACAACTAGGGAAGGTCACCACAGTGGCTCTGAACTGATCTCAGGTTAAGGGCCCCGTAGGACCCACATGGCCCGGGAGTAGGGGAGGTGTCTGCAGAGGTATGGGGGAAGGACACCTCACAGACCATGTCTGGCCTCTGCTAGGGCTTCGAGACCAGGCTGCAGCTCCCACAACGTGAGGGGACTCAGGGGTCGACCCAGTCAGCGAATACTGCAAATGCTGAAATAAATCCTGGTGGAGACCTGGGGCAGAATCTCCCCTGTGAAGCAACTGAGGTTGCATAGATCCAGAAGGGCAACCATCACTGCAGCCCACCGAAGGCACCCCTGAAGACAAAGAGAAGGAGAAGCAGGGTTCAGCGCTTCATCTCCTCCCCACTCCCCACAGGGTAGTGGAGGAAAGTCTCCGCAACTTTCCCCATCCTCTCAACCTCTCAGACTCTGAGGTTGCCCTCCTCCTCATACCCAGTGCCAAGGGGCCCCCAAATCCGCAGACCCCCCCAAGGGAGGCTGCAGAAGAGGTGATCCCTGTCTCCAACCCTGGAGCTGCTGCAGCATCAGGAATGGCAGCTGCCAAGGCCCCCGTAGTGGAGACCACCATATCAGATCCCCCCAGACTGTTATCCACCGCAGCGCCCTGTGTCAGCATGGGGGACCACAGGCTCCAGTGAGTTTGGAAGGTGAACACTGGGCCTACTGGTGCAGTGCCCAAGAGGACTCCCCGACTCTGAGGAGTCGGGCTGCCAATCCAGATCGGTCAATGGGTCATCTTCCTCCAAGGAAGAAGAAACCACACAAACTGCCAGACTAGCGACCACAGGAGTTCTCTTAGCAATGGCGCAGGAGACAGCGCCATTGTGGGACACGGTACCGTCTCAATCACCGGTGCCACAAATGGCACTGGGATCCGAGGCAGTGCCAAAGGTCCGCCGATGCCACACCCAGCAACTGTTGGCTGCAACACTGGGGTAGCCTGCCCCTCCGTGGAGGTGACTGCTGTGGCGGTGCTCGTGACTTGGCCACCAAGGAGACCGGGCCACACCTCCGGCACCACGGAAGGAACCTTCTCAATCGTGAGGCTAGAATCCGAGGAGGTATCTCTTCACCGGGCCGTATAGACCTGGGAGGGGACCCAGAGGAAGGGTTGAGAGATCTTGCCATAGCATCCCTTGAGCAATGTCGTCCTCTGAAAGTCAGCAGGGCCCTGCTGACTTTAAACTCACAGAACTCTAGAATGCGGTGGTCCATAGATAAACAGGCATCGCAGTTATCCATATCATGCTTAGAACCCAGGCAATACAGACAAACATCGTGCTGGTCCGAAACTGAGAAATGCCGGCTCCAGGGGCACCGACGCATGGGGGCAAGGCCCACTTTAGATTTCCTTTTTGCCCCCGAACCAGACATGAAGAGAAAAAAAAAAATTATAGCAAAAGAACCAGCCACAGTCGGCAAAGAAATCAGAATGGTCTTATCAGTCTTCCGACGGCGTTGGGATACTCTGAACTGGGATTGAGGTGGTGGCATTGACAGACGAAGGCCTAATGGCATACTTGATTCATTTGGAAACTTGCACTGCAGGTGTGACCTCGATTGTGGGAGAAACAAATGAGATAGAGGAGGGGTCTACGGCGCCTAACGGCCAACCCACGTGTTCCACACAGAGCGTCAGCCATGTAGGCAGTGCCACCGGGCTGATTCCTCTGTACAATGCAAGTTAAAATTAGTTTGAAGTGGCTTGCATAGCCTATTAAAAATGCATCAAGTCAAGACTACACACCACAGAATACACAATGTCTGCAACTTGCATGGCTGGCTGGCAAATTAATAAATTCACAGAGCTGCAGAGAACGCAGAAGGTTCACTACTTTGTGGCAGAGGAAAGTGGGGGGCTCACATTATACCAATGGAAAACACCAACAGCGTGGCATCCATGACGAAACATATACCAGACGGCTATTTTTACAAGGGATGTCTTTTTAACTATGTTCCAAAGCTGCATTCAGACAATCGAGAATTCCTCAGACAAATTCAATTATTTAACTAGAGATGGAGAGCCTGACACCATGATGTCCAGAATTTAACTCAGGACCTTAATGTCCATCCTGTGGCTCAACGCATGGCCTAAAAGACAACATGGTTTTTGTAGTCTTTAAACATCGATTTTATACACATTAACTACCATTTGCAATACATTCGAGTGGAGCCACTAACACATTTATAGTTTATCATCACCAGACGGGCAATACGATTGAAATTCCATGAACATTCAGAATAGTGGTACCATGTACAGTGACAGAATGGGGTAGACGATGGTACTAGCTTACTGTACTACTACCCCATTCTGTCTCGCTATGAAGTTCTCCTAACTTGATGAAGATATATCAGTAGCCAAATTCAAGTAATGCAGGAAAATACTACATTCCAAATAATTAGTTGCGGATCATGCATTTCAGAAAGGAAACGGCAAACCTGCAAGAGAAGGGGAAGGCAAAGCTGCTGCAACATAAATGATTCAAATTATTAGTATAAAACACACACAGCATAAGCTGTCATGATTTATTTTGCAGGTTGTCATACAAATGTGCAGGCTTTGCAGCACAACCACGAGAAGACATAATTACTAGCCTGCTGCATGTCCCAGTCCAGGTTCTAGGTGAATTAGAGAGAAAATAGGACAAATCAAAGTTAGGTAAAATGTACCATGAGATACAGCAAAAAATACTGCTGTTTTTCTTCCCTTAGGATCCATCTCCTCACCATTTCATGCAATGCTGCAAGTGCCACAAATCCAGTCACCCAGCCCACCATCTGCCTGCCATGCTGTGAGGAGTTCCTGCCCGATTAAACGGTGAAGAGATCAGTGGCTAAGACTTTGCAGCCAATCGTGTGAGAGCAACTGGGAGGGCTCTGTGGAAGCTGCAAATGCGCATGTCCTGTGACCGTTCCTTAACAGTGACTGACACTGTGGGGGGGGGTCGAGGATGAGAAAAGCACAGTTACGTAAGAACTTACCGTAACAGTAGTTCTTCGAGAGAGGTTCCTGCAGTAGGTCATCGCATATAGGACTGTGCTCTCTGGCATCAGGACCATACGGCAAGCTTTTCCAGCAGTGTCTGGTGGGGGACCACCCACCAGACATCATGCGACAGGCGTCAGCGTGATCCTATGTAGTGGGCTGTCCCCACGCCCGCCTTCCAGTTCTCCCACCGGAGATCCAAGGAGGATAAGACAGGAGAAAGGATGGAATCCTGGAGTCCAGTTCAGAATGACAAAGAAAATGCAAAAGAACTGGGGGAAGGAGGAAGGGAAAATGTGACCTACTGCAGGAACCTCTCTCGAAGATCTACTGTTACGGTAAGTTCTTACATAACTGTACTATCTTAATTCGTGAGGGTTCCTACAGTAGGTTGTCACATATAGGACTGAATCCCAAGCAGTCACTCATAGAGAGACCGAGAGAGTCACGGGAGGAGGAGCAACAGAAAGACAGCACAGGACCAGCCTAAGACAGTAGGCCTTGCAAGACGGCAAGGCTGAACCTGGCCCTATGTCTAGAGGCAATGTCCAGACTGTAATGCTTCATGAAGGTATGGACGGAACTCCAGGTTGCTGCCGCACAGATTTCTGCTGTAGAAACATTCCGAAGAACGCTGCAGAGGTAGCTATTCCTCTAGTAGAGTGACCTCTGACCTGCCCTGAAAAGGTTTGTTGTACTTCTGGTAACAGAAGCAAATGCAGTTACCTAGCCATTTAGAAAGGCACTGTTTAGAAACTGCCGATCTCTAGGATTTGGGGGTGAAGGAGACAAAAAGCTGATCAGATTTTCTACAATCCTTAGTATGGTGAATGTAGCATCTGAGGGCTCTGTGAACATCCAGAGTGTGAAGGAGATCCTCCCCCCATTCGAATGGTTAGGGTAGTAAACCAGGAGTTCAACAGTTTGATTCAACATGAACTCAGAAACCACCTTAGGAAGAAACTTAGGATTTGTGTGCAGGACCACCTCGTCCTTGTGAAAAATCAAATAAGGATCCTTATGCATCAGGGCCTGAAGCTCGGAAATCCTACAAGCAGAAGTAATAGCAACTAAAAATAGCATCTTCCAAGAAAGGTAGCGCATGTCACCGCTCATCGCTGGTTCAAAAGGAGGAAGCGTGAGCTTCTCCAACATAAAATTCAAATCCCAAGGTGGGGTGGGGGTACGAATGGGAGGTTTTAGGTGGAAGATCCCCTTCAAGAAGGTCTCTGAGACCTCCAACTGAGCTATGGTTTTCCCCTCCACCAGCAAGTGGTAGGCCAAAATGGCCAACAAGTGGACTTTAAGGGATGAGTACGACAGACCTGAATCAGACAGGTGAAGAAGGGCTGGCCCATCGGTGCAGCAGTTGGATTTCCATTTGTGACGCCGGCAACTAGGGTTTGGGAACAGACTCGGGTCGCTGGCAGGCCGGCTGAGGGGGGAGAAGGATAGAGAGTCCCACGGACTGCTCTCCTTCTCCAGGGGGAGGGTGGAGAAGTGCCCGGCACTAGACAGACCCCTGGCGGAGGTCGGGGGTAATGCAGCCACCGGCGCTCGCATGTACTGGAGGCGGGGTGGATGCTGGACGTCATTGCACATCTCCACCTCCCGGAGGAAAAACTGAAAAGGGAGGGGTGGATCCTCCGTCTAAATGAAGCCCTCCCCAGACTTCAATTAGGCACCATCGCCAGCAGTACTCCCAACTAGATACTGGTTCCATGACACTGGAATTAGGGGAACCAGTGCTGCGGCCCCACCCTCCAGGGTGTAAGCCGGGGGTGACCGGGAATCAAGCTGGCAACTGACGGTTGGTGGAAGACCAGGGGCCGTGACCAGGGCAGAATGCTAACGGAGGACCTGCCAGGGGAAAAAAAAAAAAAATACAGGTGAAGGAGGTACTCCATGATCTGAGGAGCACAGCAGGTAAAGGGATCTAACTTTTTAGAAGTCGCCTAAATGGAAAAATGCTTTCATTTCATGGCACAGGTGGCTCTAGTAGATGGTTTTCTGGCTTCCACAAGGACCTGAGTGACCTTATGAGAGACCCCAAAGCAAGCTCCAATTATGTCTGAAGGAGCCATGCATGAAGATGTAATGTCCTGAGTCCTGGATGTACCAGACTGCCTTGATCCTGAGTCAATAGGTCGTGTTTGAAAGGTAAAGGAAGTGGGGGTTCCACTAAAAGCTGCTGCAGTAGTGGAAACCAAATTTGCCTCAGTCAGAGAACAGCCACTGGGATCATTTGAGCACTCTCTGCCTGTAGCTTGAGAAGTACCCGCTGAAGAATGGGAAAGGGAGGGAAGGCGTACAAGAACGTCCCTGTCCAACACAGAGACAACGCTTCGTGCCAGAAAGCTTCAGGCTCTGGAACGAGTGAGCAAAAGCTGTGAAGCTTTGCGTTGGATGGGGAGGTGAATAGATTGATTTCTGGGCAACCCCACTTCTGGAATAGTGTCTGCTACCTCCTGACTTAATTCCCATTCGTGAGCAAGAGACATCTGACTGAGGCTGTCTGGCAGGATATTGTGTACACCTGGAATGTGCATGGCTGTGAGAAACAGGCCATGTTGGACTGCCCAGTTCCACACCTGCATCGCCTCCCTGCATAGGGGGCATGATTGGGTGCCTCCCTGTTTAATGTACTAGACTACTGACGTACTGTCTGTCTGGATTAGCAGTGCTCCCTTTGAAAGGATGAACTGAAAGGCCTGAAGGGCAAACAGAACCGCCTTCATCTCCAGAATGTTAATATGCAATGACATCTCCGTTTGACACCATGAACCCTGAGTTCGATGGTCCCCTAGGTGTGCTTCCCAACCCAGGCACGAAGCATCCGTGGTGAGGGTCCATAAAGCGGGGGACCTTGGAATAGAAGTCCCTTGGACAAACTGAGAGGGTCTAGCCACCATTGTAGATCCAGCTGAACTCCTCTGGAGGCCAGAATAGGGTAGTCCAGATCGTCAAAATGTGGATCTGATTGGATCCAAAGAGTCCACTGGGATATCCGTATATGCAACCTGACTGAAGGAACTGTGGAGATAGAGGCTATCAGACCCAGCAAGTGTAGCAATGCTCTGGCTGGAAGAGATCTGGACGAGATCACCGGAGTGACCTGCTCCTGGAGAGTCTCCGCTCTGTCCAAGGAGAGAAAGGCTCTGCACTGGACCATATGCAAAACCACCCCTATAAACTCTGGGAGGGGTTAAAGATGACTTGAGGAAACTGACTGTGATCCCCAGTCGAGAGAAAAGGTCCAGGGTGATCGACAGCGAGTCCAGAAGGCTGTCCCTGGATGGAGCTGAAATTAACAAATAGTCCAGGTATGGGAACACCGCTATACCCTGGCGGTGTAAAGCCACTGCCACAGCCACTAGGCACTTGGTAAAAACTCTGGGTGCTGAGGATAGGCCAAAGGGGAGAACTGTGAACCGAAAATGCTCCCCTTGGAAACAAAACCTCAGGAAACAGCGGTGGCCTGGGAAGATTGGGATATGCAGGGAAGCATCCTGCATATCCAGAGCACACAGCCAGTGATTCTACTGTAGAAGGGGAAGGAGGCTCTGAACAGTCAAGATGTGGAATCTCTTGTACTTGACAAAGGTTCAGACTGCTGAGGTCCAGGATTGGTCTGAGGTCACCAGTCTTCTTTGGCACCAGGAAGAAGTGGGAGTAGGAACGCTTTCCCCTCTGAGTGGCAGGCATGGGTTCGATTGCAGCCTTTCGTGCCAGAGTCATGATCTCCTCCTTGACCAACAAGGCTTGGTGTGGGAAGTAGTGTGAGCAACCGGGAGGAGAGTCTGGAGGGAGCTCCAGGAACTCTAGCGTGTGTCCTTGTGATATGAGCTGAAGTACCCACACATCAGAGGTAATGTCCTCCCATTCCTGGACGTGACTGGTGAATCTTTTCCCCACTGGTTCCATGCCTTGTAATGGAGGGGAGGGAAGACTGGGTGAGTCAGGAAGCAGAGGGGTGGTGGGGGAGCAAAGGCCCTCCTGCCAGTCTCTGGGTTTTGGCAGCCAGTGGAGAGGAAAAGGAACAGCCGGTAACTCACCTTATTTTTCTGTTTCTTGGGGACTACTTGCTTCCCTTGGCCCTTTAACTGGCACTGAAAGGGCTGCTTCTTGGGGATACCAGCTCTGTACATAGAGCGGAATGACTTAAGGGCCTGACAACTGTCTTGGAGGCCCGTGATCAAGTCCTTGGTGTCCCCTCTGAAGAGGACTGAGCCCCTAAAAGAAGCGTCCAATATGGCTACCTGGACTTCTGAAGCAAGACCAGAAGTCGCAGCCAAGCGTGCCTCCTGAGGCTAATGGCTGTAGCAGAGGAGCGGGCTACAGAATCTACCAAATCATAGGATGCTCTGAGAGCATGCCTACAGGAAATTTTGGAAAGACAGAGATTCTTAGTGATTTCCATCTTCAGGTCAGAATCCTTCAGAGAGGAAATCTTGTCATCCAACCTGGCCAAAGTTGCTTTCTGAAAAGACACTATCTGTGCCACATACTTCAGTGAGTGTAGGGCACAGGTGGCCGAGGAATAGATATTCTGCCTACTACTCCATCTGTCTGGACCCCTTGCCCATGGGAGACATACTCATGTACTTGGGGTTGGCTGAGCGATCATGCGCGGCAGTAATTACCACTAAATCTGCCTTTGGTTGTGAGTCCAGGAAGGGAACTCTTTCAGGGGAGCAATATATCCTGTCTGCCTAGTTTGGGACAGCAGGGACAGAGTGTGGCAGTTTCCAAATAGTGGACGTAAGGTCCTCATGAGGAGCTATCCAGGGAGGAACTGGGATGGGGGTGGTGGTATCTAGATTGAGATTCTCTGCCAGGTGCTGGTGTATAGGGTCCACATCCTCTGCATGCCAACCACTGACCTGCTGGATAATGCCGAGGAGTTCCAGAAAGGAAAGGTCCTCAGGGGTAGACTTAGGAGACTTTGCTCTTAGGAGGAGTGGATAGCTCATCAGAAGAAGATTCGGATGTATCCTCATCCAAGTCAAGTGGCTCCTCATCCTCTGGACACCCAAAATCTGGGAGAGGAATGTCCTGAGAGGTAGTACCCAAGACATGTACAGTATACCAAGGGGCAGGGGTACTACCACCGGACTAGGAAGCCTACTTTCTTGATTCGAAAAGAGCTGGGACCTCGCATCTTTCCACCTTGACTGTATCATTGCCTGGAAGTCTGGCTGTGGAGGAGGAGGAGGAGGAGGAAGAGGAAGAGGAGGAGAAAGAGGTGGGTTAGCTGGGGGTGGATAAAAATGAGCTCCCGAACCCACAAAATGAGGAAGGGGGGTACCCTTGATAATATGAGTATCCCTGTTGGTATCCAGGGAAGTAGCCCTGGGAGTAATGGGGTATTGACAGACCAGACAGCGGAGGGTGGAATGCCTGATGTCCAGTAAAATGTCTGGACAGTAGGTCTTGACCAAAATGCCTGGATGGACCAGGATAAATACCCGACATCACAACAATGGACGTCGGGTTAGTCGTCGTTGGGGTAACCAACAGAAATAGTACCAATGTCAGGGTCCCAGACGTGAGAGTAGCCAACGTGAGCCACAAGGTTAGACCCTGTGTGAGAGGCCTTTCAATAGGCCCTGATAGAGGGGGCTGACGAAAGGTATCTGATGTCTACTGCCTCTCTTCTTACGATAGCAGCACCATGAGGTGACCCGACGTCAGAGCAGTTGACGAAGGGTGAGGATCCCTCGGGGGGACCTGAGGGACCGCCATAGAAGTGAGTGGGGAGATAACTTCTAGGTGCCCTTCTTCCTCCTCTGTCCCAGGCGTAGGCTGCTGGTCAGGGGAAACCACCGGGGGAGGTGGAGAGGAAGTCTCCCAGCCAGGCAGAGCCTGGGGGGGGGCTGACTGGAAGAAGTCAGACTGCTCTGCCGGATGTTCGGTGATGCGGCGTTAGCCCCGATCAGAGAGCAATGCCTGGGCGGTCATCAGAGATGTCAGACTTACTGGGCAAAACAGCGACAGGGTAGCGGAGGGTAGGACCCTTGATTGGCTTATTGGTTGAAGTCTGGTGGACTGCTGGCTGCATCTGGTTGGGGTCCGACTTATCGATGGCTGGGTGGGCCCCGGAGGAGTCGAGGTCCGACTTACCGGCAAGTAACAGGCATTTGCTGGAGAAGCCAGTGGGCGACTTACCGGTAGAGACTGGTTGGAAGACAGCAGCACTAGAGATCATCCCGGAAGCTGCCTGAGTCACCACAAGGGTTGGCGGCAGGGAAGGGGCCTTGCTGGTCAAAGGCTTGCTGGATGAGGATTGATCTCGGTCCTCATGATGCGCCTTCTGTTTGTGCCTGTCTTTTTTCTTCTTCTGTTTATCCGAAGGGGAAGAAGCGGAGTCCCGGATCTTTTGCATCTCCTTCCCCAAGGAAGCCATCCTAGATTTGAGGAGATGGGCCTCCAGAGCCTGCTGGCATCACTTGTGAGTGGCCTGGTTGAAAGGCTGGCAGTCAGACAGGCCGCAATGTCGTAGTCTGGGCCTCGACAAAAGAGGCAGAGATGGTGGCTGTCTTTGTGTGGTATTTGTGCCCCACACTTGGTGCACTTCTTCTTTGACTTAGAAGGTGGTGACAGTGAAGACAAAGCGAAACTGGACTGAAATTAGCATTGAAAATAATATAATGGTGATCCACTAAGCTGAGGCTACCACAAGATACTAGCGCTGGTCGATGGTGGAAAAGAACTGAAAGGCAAGCGTGGGGACCGCCCACTACATAGGGTCACGTCGACGTCTTTCATGTGATGTCTGGTGGGCAGTCCCCCGCCAGACACTGCTGGAAAAGCTTGCCATGCTGTCCTGATGCCAGAGGGCGCAGTCCTACATATGAAGAAGCCAGCAGAAGAAAAAAATACTACCATAGTAATCTTGTTTCTACTAATGAAGTCTTGCTGTATTCTGACAATATGCAGTTAGCCCTTCCGGTTCAACTGCCCCAGAGATGAAAGAGTTAACTCTATGCAGTAGCATAGAACACTGAGCTTGAGCTCGGTTTTCAAACCACTGTCCCTGGTACGTTCTATGTAACCATCAGATTCTTACCAGCACTAAGTGACCTGACACTAATTTCAAGTAATGAAGAAACAACTACAGAAAAGTAACAATTATAATAGTAATAATAATAATAATAATAATAGTAATAATAGTAACAACCATGGCTACATGGCTAATGACCAATCACTGGGCAGTAAAGACAAGTCGAGAAGCACAAGAAAAATATAATGCAAACAGGCACCCCTGAGGTGCAGCACTAACAAAGTCATTCCTTGATTAGGGAATGCTCTGCATAGGTTCTGTTAGGAGAGGCAGAGGGGGAGGTTAAAATACAGCAAGACTCCATTAGAAGAAACAAGTAATGCTAAGTAATTTTTTCTTCAAACATGAAGTCTTGCTATTCTGACAATATGCAGACAACCAAGCAGTATCCTATGGAGGTAGGTACAGAACCTACATAGGAAACAGGCTCTGCAACCCTGCTGTGCCAAACCTGGCGTCACTTCTGGCCTGGGTATCCAGGCAGTAGTGCTTAGTGAATGTGTGTACAGCTTTCCAGGTAGCTGCTTTACATATCTCCAGGAGAGGAATATCTCTGGTAGCTGCCAGAGAAGCAGCTGTTCCCTTGGTTGAATGAGCCCTCAGGCCTGCAGGTGGCTCTTTCCCTAGTTTGTTGTAGCAGAACTGGATACACAAGACAATTCACCTAGCAATGGTTCTCTTGGTGGCTGGCTTATCTTTGCCTATCTCACCATAGATAAGAACAACTGAGTACATTCATTCCGATGGGCCTTTGTCTGATCAATACAGTAGCTAATAACTTTTTTACATCCAAGCACTTTCGAGGGGTGCAGGATAGAGATGGTTGGGTGCAGAAGGCGCCCTGGGATGCGATGGGGCTTGGAGAGATGCCAGACGTGTTTAGTACTTGTCCCCAGGTTTCCCATGAGACCAAGTGGGCAGGTAACTAAAAGAGCTGCGCTGTCCACCAGTCCCGAGGGTGGTGCTATGCAATGCCAGGTTGATCAATAATAAGACTGCAATTATTGCGGATCTGATTTCGTCGGTCGACCTGGCTTGCATTACAGAAACCTTGTTGAGAAATGATGCTGGGCCAGTGTTAGATGCGTCCCCAGGTTATTCCATTGTGCACTGCCCCAGAGTGGAGCGCGAGGCGGAGGAGTGGCTATTTGTTTTAGAGCTGAGCTAAGCTTCACCATGCACCCAGTGAGAACACCGGGTGTGTTTGAATGTGTGGCCACTCATGGGGGTCTGGGTGCAGGTTGCAGGATCCTCCTGATGTACCGTCCTCCTGGGACGGCTGGAGAATTTCTGCAGGAAGTGGGTGACTTTGTGGCCAGTGAAACACTGGAGTCCTCCAGATGTTTGGTTCTGGGGGACTTCAATATGTGGGCCGACGACGAGTCATTTAGGTTGGGTTATTACTTCCTCCAGTTGATGACATCTCTGGGCCTGTCGCAAGCAGTCACTATCATGACCCACCAGGGTGGCCACATGTTGGACCTGGTCTTCTCGTTGGGGCTTGAGATTGAGAATCTCAGGACTGATTGGGTCATTTGGTCTGATCACTGCACAGTGGAGTTCTTGCTCAGGGCCCCCTCTGAGATCCCTCCCCCTGCAGAGATGGTGAGCTGCCGCCCGTTGAGGGGTTTGACCCTGGAGGGTTTTTTTTGCGGAGGTAAATCTATCTAGTGTGGACAGTGCATGTAGGGGAGGTGTGGGTGAGGCAGTTGCTGCCTTAGTAGGGCAATGACTCAGGCACTCGACTCCCCTGCAACAGTCCATGTACGACCCAGATCTTCTCACTTGAGGTCCCCATGGTTTGATGGGGAGCTCAACGCATTGAAGATCAAGGGTCGGAGGTTGGAGCGCTGCTGGCGGAGGATCAGGCTGGAGGCTGACAAACTGGCCCTGCGTACACACTATAGTGTGTACCGGCCGGGGGGCAATCAACTGTAAGAAGGCAGTGTTCCTGTCCAGGAAGATTGCTGCTGGGAGAAAACGTCCAGCTATGCTTTTTTTTTGGACTGTGGACAGGCTATTACATCCAGCCTGTCTACAGCCGAAAAAAGCAGTTTCTGAGGCCTTGTGCAATGAGTTTGCTCATTTTTTCTCAGACAGGGTGTCCACCATCAGGCAGAGAATTTCACCAGTGAGCCTTGTTATGGCCAACAGTGGTCGCCTGGATTGTCGACAGAGTACTCCACCCGGTTGGAGGAGTTTAAACCAGTGGAGGCGGCTGATGTCATTGAGGTGATCTCAAAACTGAAGCACACATATTGTGAGCTGGACCCGGTGCCGACTCATTTCTTAATGGGATAAGTCGATGCTGTTGGCCCAGTGTTCGCCTTGATTGTCTGGTGTTCCTTGTTGGAGGAGGTCTTCCCAGATGCCTTGAAGGAGGCGCTGGTGAGACCCCTTCTGAAGAAGTTATCATTGGACCCTGACATCAAGGTGAATTATCGACCGGTCTCCAACCTTCCATTCTTGGGAATGGTTGTGGAGAAGATTGTGGTGCAACAGTTGGGAGATCACCTTGTGGCATTTGACATCTATGAGCCGCTCCAGTTGGGTTTTTGTGCAGGGCATTCAACAGAAACTGCATTAGTTCAGGTGCATAATGATCTCCTCAGGGCGAGGGATTGAGGTGAGGGGACAGTTCCTATTCTGCTCAATCTCTCCTCAGCTTTTGACACGGTGGACCATCATGTGTTACTTGACCACCTGAGGGACTTCTGTGGACTCACAGGCACTGTCATCTGCTGGTTCGAGTCCTTTTTGACAAACAGAAGACAGAGGGTGGTGATGGGGAATTTTTCATCATCCCCGAGCCTTCTGTCTTGTGGGGTACCTCAGGGTTCGGTCTTGTCACCAATGTTGTTTGCCATGAATATGCTGCTCCTGGGTGAGATTATTAGGAAGTACAGCTTGGGGTTTCATTGTTACACCGATGATACCCAGCTGTACCTATCCTTTGGCCCGGGACATCCAATGCGGTGGAAGTATTAAACAACTGTCTGGCAGAGATAAACGACTGGATGGCTTCTAGCTAGTTGCGACTGAACCCCGATAAGATGGAGGTACTGGTGGTGGAGTCGAACAGGAGGCATGAGAGGTTGCCCTCTGGGGCAGATACTGGACTAGTTCTAGGGTCTGTCCCATTGATGGCCTCCTCTAAGGTGTGCAGTCTTGGTGTGGTGTTAGATAGTGGTTTGACCATGGAATATCAGGTGTCATCCATTGTCAAGGTTAGATTTTTCCATCCAAGAAACATTGCCAGGATTAAGCACCTGATTCCACCCCTGGACCTCCCCACCTCGGTATATGCATTTGTAACATCTAGACTTGACTACTGTAATGCGCTCTACCTCAGGGTCTCTGGAGGCACCCTCTGTCGACTGCAGCTGATGCAGATTGCAGCTGCCAGGTTGTTGATTGGACAGTCGAAATACTGTCATCTCACCCCGGTGCTGCGGGAATTGCACTGGCTGCCAGTTCGATGGAGAGTGCTCTTCAAGGTGGGCTTGCTCACCTATAAGGACCTACATGGACTGGGCCCTTGCTACCTGGCAGACCATCTTACACCCGCTGCCTTGGTTTGCCCCCTGCGATCCTCCTCGAGGGGCCTCCTGGTGATTCCCAGGACTAGGTTGAGAATGGCCGGTGACAGAGCTTTTAGCATCACCGGCCTGCCCTGTGAAATTCACTTCTGCCATTGGTGAGGGAGGCCCTGTCGGTGGAGATATTTAAAGCCCACCTTAAGTATTTGTTTAGCCAGGCTTTCTCAGATACTGTATGATGTTATCAGTCCTTTTTGAAGTACACAGGTGATTATTTATATACAGTGATTATTTACTGTATGGTGGGCTATCTATATATATATATATATATATATGTTTTTAAATTAAATTTCTGTATGTTTGTACGGCACCCAGAGCCTCTGGGATTGGGTGCTAGAAAAATAAAATTTGCTTTGCCTTGCCAGTCTTTGCTCCCCTGAGGAAGAATGGTCAGTGAAGAACACAGGAAGAGTCATAGACTGATTAAGGTGGAAGTCTGAATCCACCTTAGGGAGGAACCGCCTATTTGTTCTAAGAACAACCTTAGCTCTGTGGAACGAAATATAGTTAGATTCCACTGAGAGGGCCTGTAGCTCACTACTCCTCCTAGCAGAGGTAATGGCAACCAAAAAGACAGTTTTCCAGGTTAAGTACTTAAGCGCAGCTGAAGACATGGGTTCAAAGGGAGGTTGCATTAGCTGGGCTATGCAGACATTCAAATCCCAAGATGGGGTAGACTCCCTGTGAGGAGGGTGCAAGTGTAACAAACCCTTTAAGAACTTCTTGAAGACTGAGTGGGATGCCAGGGAAGGGCCCTTCCCTGCAGAGAGATAAGCAGGCACAGCTGCTAGATGCACTTTCAGAGTAAAGGGCTAAAGGCCTAGAGAATACAAGTGGACCAGATAATCCAATATGGAAGCCAAACTTGCTGAATGAGGGTCTATACTTCTCTGAGAACACCAGATGGAAAATCTCTTCCACTTGGAAGTATAGATTTTTCTGATGGCAGGTTTTATAGAAACTTTTAGAATATCTAGTATCACTTGATAGAGATGCAGGCCTGCATACTGTAACTCAAAAACCAGCCCTTGAGCCTGAGGGATCTGAGACTGGGGTACCAGATCCTCCCCTGGGAGGTGGTCAGTAGGTTGTGCTTCCTGGGGAGGCAGATTGGGTAAGTCACTGACAGGGACAGCAGCAAGGGGTACCATGGCTGCCTGGCCAAGTCTGGTGCAATCAAGATCACAGTACAAGGCTGACTCCTGATTTTGACCCGCACTCTGAAGAACAGGGGAAATGAAGGGAAGGCATACAGAAACCTGCCTGTCCATTCCAGAATCAGTGCTTCCAGAAGCCCAGAGCTCAAGATTGGAGGCTTGTAGCAGAACTGAGGCAGCTGGTGATTGGGGCTGTGAACAGATCTATCTCTGGTGTGCCCCACTTCTTGAATACTACCTGTAGTATCTCCTTGTTCAGAGTCAACTCCTGGTGGCTCTAGGTGATCCTGTTGAGGGCCTCTGCTAGCACACTGTCCTTGTCTGGCAAATGTACTGCTAACAGGGAGACCTGGAGAGAGTATGCCAGACTCCAGATCTTCATGGCTTCTGTGTACAAGGCTCAGGACCTTGTCCCTCCCTGCTTGTTTATGTAGTACATGGTTGTGGTGTTGTCTGTCCTGACCTGAACCACCTTGCCCTGTACTTCCTCTGAGAATGATCCCAAGGCTAGAAACACAGCCCTGGGCTCTAGCAGGTTGATGTGGAGAAGAGACTCCTGGTGAGACCACTTTCCGTGAGAGGTGAGGACCCCTAGGTGAGCTGCCCAGCCCAAAAGTCATGCATCCGTGGTGAGAACTAAGGAGGGAGACTGCTGAAGACAAGGAACACCTTCCCTGAGGTTTTACTCCTCTAGCCACCATTGGAGAACCTGGATCAAGGTAGGAATCACTAGAATCAGCTGGGATGGGGGTCCTTCCTCTGAGATCAGAAGGACCTGAGGTGAAACTGAATGTCCCTCATCTAGAACCTGGCTCCTGGGACCACTGCAGTAGATGATGCTATGTGGCCAAGCAGCTGAAGAAAATGTCTTGCAAGGCAAGACACTTGGACCCTGAGGGAACCTGCTAGATGGACCAGATTGTTCACCCTTTGCACTGGCAGAAAAGCTTTTGCCTGAACAGTATCCAGTGCTGACCCTATGAAGACCAGAAGCTGAGCTGGCTTTAATACTGACTTGGCCAGATTCACCAGAAATCCCAGAGAACTCAGTGTGTTTTGCACCAAGACTAGGGCTTCTCTGATCTGTTTGGGAGACTGACCCACAATAAGCCAGTCATCCAGGTAAGGAAAAACTGACACTCCTTGCTTTTTTAGGAATACCACCACCACTGCTAGGCATTTTAAGTTCTGGGAGCAGACATGAGGCCGAAGGGCATTGCCCTGAATTGGTAGTGGCCTGAAGGTAACTCGAACCTTAGATACTTTCTGTGGGAGTGTCTGATAGGTATATGGAAGTAGCATCCTTGAGGTCCAGGGAGGCTAACCAGTCTCCCGGCCTTAGACAGGGAAGAATCATGTTTAAAGTCACCATTTTGAACATGGGGTTTGACAGATGTCTGTTGAGGTACCAGAAATCTAGGATGGGCCGCCACTCCCCCGTTTTCTTTGGGTAAGGAAGTGCCTTGAGTACAACCCTTTTCCCCTGTGTGTGGAAGGAACAGGTTCCACTGTTCTTAGCTGCAGCAGGGATGATACCTCTGCTTCCAAAAGGGATGTTTCCAACTTGTTGGCAGGTTTGAAAGTTCTCACTCTGGATCTGGGAAACTTTTTTAAATTCAGAGCAAGTCATTGGCTCACCACTTCCAGGACCCATCTGTCTGTTGTGACAGACTTTCAGGCCTGGAAGTAATAAGCCAACCTGACCCCTACTGGAATAGGGAAGGCTGCCCTGGCTGACACATCAGGGTGTCTGCTTGGCAAGGGGGGTTAGGTTGGGAGGTGGATGCAGCTCTACTGATCACCTCTCCTACCTCTCCCTCTGAAGAAACCCCTCTGCTGCTGATAAGCAGAAGAGGCCTGAGCTTGGTAGAAAGGCCTCTGAAAAGGCCTACACCTGCCAGCCCTAGACTGCTGCTTTTGAAGAGTGGCAGCATTTTCTTTTGCAGCTGCACTCCTGTAGGTTCTCCTGCATTCATCCATCTTTTTCATGTATAACTCTTGTTTGTTCCCCAAACAGAGAGTTCTCGGTAACAGGGAAATCCATGGCCTTAGCTTAGCCTGTGACAGGCTGGCATATCTGAGCCAGGCAAATCTCCTTAAGGAGACAGATGTAGCCATGACTCTCGATGACACGTCATAGGAGTCCACAGCAGCATGGAACTGTACCTTGGATGCCTTGATACCATCAGCAGCCACTTGCTCCAGCTCCTTGGCTAGCTAGGGAGGAACATTTTTAGCCACGTCCAAGACAGACTCCCACCTGGACTTCTGGTACCTGGCCACATAAGCCACGTAAGCAGCTTGCCTGAGCCCCAGGGAAGATGCTAAATACTGTTTCTTAGCCATAGCATCCATCTTCCTGGAGTCCTTTTTGGGGGTGGGGGGGAGTGGTGAGATGCCAAGGGAATGCCAGCTTTGTCACAGGCCGCAGCATGGACCACCCCCTTCATGGCTGCAATGATTATAGAGGAACTCTGTACCTGAGCCCAATAGCATATACCTCCTATCCATCCTCTTATCAACTAGGGGGATGGAGGTAGGCATCTGTAATATTTTGTTTATTTGATTCTTTAGGGACTTATGCAAGGGGATGGCAAGTCTCTTGGACTCAGGGACATCCATCATTTCTAAGAAGTCAGGCTCTTCCTCCTCTTCAGTTGCCTCCACCGTAGGCAGCTGCAAGATTTCTGGGAGGGGAAACTGAATCAGGCCTATTTGGGAAGATGTCAGGCTCTACAGGTTCCCCCAAGCCTTCTTTATCTTCCTCATCATCATCATCCTCCCACTCCATCTCATAGTAGGATTCCAGATCATAAGGATCAGTGGGGGCAGAACCAGGAACCAACCAAACCAACTAGCACGGGTGGGTCACCGGTTCGCTCGGTACCTTATGAAGTACTCAACAATCCTAATCGCTTTCACCATTTCTTCCGCGCAGGGGCGGAATTTAGGATTTGAACCGCAAATTTTCTTTTCTTCTTTGCCGATACTGAAGCCTCAGTATCAGCATTTCTTCTGCTCGAAGAGGCATCGTCCTGGTCAGAAGACACCTCCTCTGGTTTGGCTGAACCTTCAGGAACCGAACTGTACTGGCTATCTGGGTCAGCAGACTTCTCAGTTATTCTTTCCTTAAGCCAGGTGAAACACTTATCCAGCATAGCCTTAGGAAAGTTAGAGCAGTTTTAACAGTCTGTTTTAAGGTGGTCAAACCCCAGACAATAGACACAGAATAGGTGGGGCTCTGCTTCTGGCAAAAGCCTCCCCACACTCTGTGCAGTGCTGAAACACAGTGGGTTCGGTCTTTCTCTTGGGTTTGTCAGACATTATGCACTGTGAGACAAAGTTACCCTTTAAAGGCGGTCAGGCCAGAGTAACCATTGGCTTTCGGTTAACAACCGGGTTATCGGTTGAAGAAAAAATGACAAACTCATTTTTTTTAAATTGAAAACCTCCGGATCCCAAATACCACAAGAACTTGACAAATTTACCTCAAAACTTGAAGAAAAAAGATAGGTTCTCCCCTGGTTACGCGAACCGAAGAAAAAATGAGACTAACCAGTTTTCTTCCAAATAATCTATCTAGTCTGTCCTGAAGACAGAGGTCTGAAGAACCTTAAAACAAATGTGATTGTACAAAACTGGCAAAAACACCAATACTAAACTGAAGGAAGCGAGGAAAAATCTCCGGAGCATCTTCACAGTTAGGCGGAGTAGAAAATCTGACAGTTACATAGAATGTACCAGGGACAGTGGTTTGAAAACCAAGCTCGAGCTCAACATTCTATGCTTCTGCATACAGTTAACTCTTATCTCCGGGGCAGTTAAACTGGAAGGGCTAACTGTATATTGTCAGAATACAGCACGACTTCATGTTGTTTGAAGAAGGCCATTTGGTCCATCAAGCCTGCTCGTATTGCAGGGTCCACAGCTTGAGCTAATGTCCCCACCCTCCCTCCCCACCTCCCATCCTCCCTACTTATAAGCCTCACCTTCCCCCATGCCTATCCCAGACCCTCTTAAATCTGCCCACTGTCTTTAATGAGATGACCTCTTCCGGCAGCGCATTCCAAGTGTCCACCACCCTCTCTGTGATGAAGTGCTTCCTGACCTCCCTTCAAAACCTTCCACCCTCCAGCTTAAGGCTGTGCCCCCTCATGTTACGGTTGCCACTCAGCTTAAAGAGACTCTCCTTGTCAACCTTATTTATCCCTTTCAAGTACTTGAAGGTCCCAATCATGTCCCCACAGTCCTATATGTGATGACCTACTGTAAGAACCCTCTCGAAGCAAGATCATTTTTTTTCCAACTTTTGAAGGCCCAGTTGGGTGGAACATGAACATAAGTACATATGCAAAGACGCACTATACAGTGAGTTGCAGATGTGTATCTGATAGGCAATTTTAAATAAAAACGGAGCATAATTGATGGTTTGCCGAGCGTAAATAAGACACTGTACGCAGCTTATCTGGAGCCCTGGTTCTTCCTGAAAGGTTTGTAAATAGGGAGAACTAACTTTTTAGGAGAGGGAAGACCTTTCATTTCCCTGTAGTCCTGGTCTTCCTCCTCATCCTAGTTAGACTCTTGGGAGGGGAGGGCAAGGGTGTCCACCATGTGCTGCAGAAAGGAGAACAGGGTGGAGGTATCCTCCGGGTCAGAAAATGCCCCCAAATTGGGATCAGGTGACACGTCGGGGTTATGGGGCCCTTGCCCTCCGAAATGTCATCTGGGGCATCATAGAAATTGCCATCTCCCTCATCAGCCCCTTCATAAAGGGGGCAGTGGGGGGATATCAGAGGCATCAAAAAGGGTACCCATGCCCTAGATAGTCTAGTAAAGTTGCCAGGCTTTTGCCATGTCCTTCATAGAGGGAAGTTCCCCTGGAAAATCTTGAGGGACGCCCTCCTGGGGTTCAATGTTTTTTTGACTTATCTTTGTGTTTCTTTCCCACTACATCCTCACTTTTGGCACCACCTGGAGGAGCAATGGGATTCTTTTCTTTACTGATCTTTTTAATAGACACTTCATCTGTGACTTGTTCAGGCTTTCTCTTAGAACCAGGCACGTCATCAGTACCTGTTATATTTGTTGATTTAGTAACTTCATCAGTCCCTTTAGCCTTATTTTTAATAGGACACTTCATCGGTGCCAAACTTTGTGTTGTTTTCAAAGGCACTTCTTCAGCACCTGTACCAGGGTTAGATTTTAAAGCAGCCTCATCAGCGCCTGCATTATTTTTATTTTTATAGGCCCCTCATCGATAGCCCTGGGTCTATGTTTTGGACCAGATGAAGACCCTTCTTCTGCCATTTCGCTAAGCCTTTTTGCTATACTTCTTAAAAGTTTTTGAACAGAATTTGGAGCAAACACAGTAATGATCTGGATTGAAGCTCTTTAAACACAGGTCGTGAGTATCAGCTTTAGCTACAATTCTATGGCAGCTTTAACAGTTTTTAAAACCTGTAGGTCTAGTCCTTCTCTTTGGGGTTTCTCACATGCCCATTTTACAGAAAACCCCTAAATAGAATGTTGAACTGTTTAAATCTAAGGTCCAATGGCTGGTTCTCTCACGGTAAAAAAACATGACTTTTCTGAGGCAAAACGTATGTAAAAATAAGTTACATAAGAATTTACCGTAGCAGTAGATGTTCGAGAGAGGTTCCTGCAGTAGGTCATTACATATAAGACTGTGCCCCCTGGTGTTAGGACCACATGGCAAACTTCTAGCTAGCAATCCATAGCGGGGAACCGCCCCCAGCATCACATGATGGGATGTCAGCATGACACTATAAAGGGGGTGGTCCCCACGTCCACTCTCCAGTTCTCCCACTGGAAGACCCCTGAAAGGGAAACGGGAGAAAGGAGAATACTCCTTGAACCTGGAGCTGCTGAAAAATAACCCTGGGAAAGGGAAAGAATAGGCAGAAGGTGGAGGAAAAGAGGGGACTACTACAGGAACCCATCTCAAAGATCTGCTGTTACGATAAATTCTTACGTAACTGTTACATCTTACTTCAAGAGGTTTCCTGCAGTAGGTCATTACATATAGGACTGAACTGCAAGCAGTTAAGAAAAAAAAGTCAGAGCCTGAGGCCCAGGGTGATGAAGAGTCTGCAATAAATGAAGACACCAGTTAGGACAATAGGCCGTGAAGGATGGCCAGTCGAAAGCCAGCCCTGTGCCTAGAGGTGATGTCCAGACTGTAATGCTTGGTGAAAGTATGACTGGTACTCCAGGTGGCCGCAGCACAAATGTCAAAGGTGGACACACTCCTGAAAAAGTTAGCAGAAGCGGCCATGCTGCAGGTCACGTGCCCCTTTACTTCCCCTGGAAGTGATTTCTCATATTTTGGGTAAATGAAAGTGATACAGTTAGCCAACCACTTAGAGAGGCATTGCCTGGAAACAGCTATGCTCTGACAATTGGGTACAAAAGAAACGAATAACTGATCGGACTTGCACACCTCCTTGGTCCATGAAATATAATAACGCAAAATCCTGTGCACAATGAGAGTGTGCGAAAGGTGTTCCCCCCTGCTGGAGTATGCAGGGTAGTAAACGGCAATTGAATATCCTGGTTTAACGTAAACTCAGATACCATTTTTGGTAGAAAAGAAGGGTTAGTCCGCAGAGCCACCCTGTCTCTGTGGAAAATTAAATAAGGCTCCTTATAAAAGAGGGCATGAAGCTCGTAAATCCTTGGAACTGAGGTAATTGCAATAAAAATAGCGCTTTCCAAGACAAGTAATGCATATTGCAGCTTGCTGCTGGCTCAAAAGGGGCATAGTAAGCTTCTCTAAAATGAAATTCAAATCCCTGGGGGGAACCGGACTATGGACTGGAGGTTTCAAGTGGAAGATCTCCTTAAGGAAGGTTTTGGAGACCTCCACTGAGCAAGATTTTTGCCATATACTGGAGGGTGATGGGTTGAGATTGCAAAAAGATGAACCTTCAGCGAGGAATAGCTGAGGCCCAAATTGGATAAATGCAGGTGGTACTCTAGGACCTGGGGTGCCGGGTAAGAAAAGGAGTCCAAACCCCTGGCAGTCGACCAAATAGTAAACCTCTTCCACTTTATCGCATATGTCATTCTGGTGGAAGGCTTTCTGGCTTCCACCAAACCTGGGCTACTCGGGAGGAAACCCCAAAATGTGATACAGCTACGTCCAGAGGTGCCACGTGTGCAAGTGAAGAGATCTGAGGCCCGGGTGCACCAGGCTGCCCTGCTGCTGTGTGAGAAGGTCGTCAAGGAGAGGAAGAGGTACTGGAGGTTCCAGTGCTAGTTGTTGTAGCAGGAGGAACCAAATCTGCTGAGGCCAGTGAGGAGCAATGAGGATCATGTGTGCTCCTTCCGCCTGAAGCTTCAGCAGGAGCTTCTGCAGAATTAGAAAGGGAGGGAAGGCATACAGAAACCTCCTTGTTCAACATACAGACAGTGTGTCTTGCCAAAAAACACCACGCCCAGGAACAAGCAGGCAAAAATTGGGTAGTTTTGTGTTGGATTGGGAGACAAAGAGGTCCAGCTCTGGTCGACCCCACTGGTCGAACAGGCCTTCTATCACACCTCTTGCTTCAGTTCCCATTCGTGAGCCTGCGCAGTGGTGCAGCTGAGACTGTCCGCCAGGATGTTGTGAATGCCCGGGACATGGACTGCAGTCAAGAACAGATCATGATGGACTGCCCAGTACCACACCCGCACTGCCTCCCTGCAAAGGGGGTACGATCGGGTGCTCCCTGTTTATGTACCAAACCATGGCCATACTGTTGGTCTGAACAAGGAGAGTTCCCAGGCATAAGAGGGTCTGAAATGTCTGGAGAGCCTAGAGCACAGCTCTCATTTCCAGGACGTTGATGCACTTCCTGTGGCGACCACTTCCCCTGGATTTGGTGGTCTCCAAGGTGGTCTCCCTAACCCTGACCCGAGGCATCCGTCGTGAGGTTCATGGAGGAAGATGGAGGGTGAAAAAGGGCCCCGAGGAGAGGTTGTACAACTCCTGCCACCAAAGAAGATCCCGCTTCTTTCCACTGGAGACCATGACTCTGTGGTCTAGGTCCTCCAAGCGCTGATCCCACTGGACCCAGAGTGTCCACTGGGTTACCCCTCCAAGTGCAGTCTGGCCATCAGTATGGTGGAACCAGCAGCTGTGATTAGACCCAACAGTTGAAGAACAGAGTCAGCTGTGGTCCAACAAGAGTTGGCTACAGTGAAGTCTTGCTGCTTCAGGGTATCTGCTCTGTCTGGAGCAAGAAAGGCCCTGCCATGTAATCCAGCACTGCTCCAATGAATTTAAGGTGCTGGGAGGGCAAAAGGTGGGACTTGTGGTAATTCACTGTGATGCCAAGATGGGGAAAAAAGGTCCAGGGTGGAGGAGAGAGACTCCTGTAGACTGCCCTGAGACGGGGTGACAAAAGCCAGTCATCCAGGTATGGGAACACATAAATCTCCCTGCAGTGCAAGGTCACCGGCACCACTGCTAGGCACTTGGTGAAAACTCGAGGTGCAGAGGAAAGGCCAAAGGGGAGAGCCTTGAAGTGGAAATGGTTTCTCTGGAAAGTGAATCTAAGAATGCGGTGGTGGGCCTAGACGATAGAGATGTGCAGGTAGGCATCCCGCATGTCCAGCGAACAAAGCCACTGATCCTTGAGGAGCAGGGGTAAGAGTCCCTGGAGAGTCAGTATCCAGAACCTCTTGTATTCGACAAAGAGGTTCGGCAAGCTGAGATCATCATCCAAGATGAGTTTCAGATCTCTCATCTCTTTGGGCACCAGGAAGAAGTGGGGGTAATACCCCCTTCCTTCCCATGCAGGAAGAACCAGCTCTATGACTGACTTCAACAGAGCAGCCTGGATTTCCCCTTTTACTAGAGGAAGGTGACTTGGTGGGTAGTGGGACCGGCCCAGAGGATTGTCTGAGGGTCTGTCCAGGAACTCTATTGAGTGATCTCTTGCAATTATTTGTAATACCAAAGCAAGCGCAGGCTTTTTCAAACCCAGCTTCTTAGCGCCTTTTTTCCTTGAGACTTTTAAATCTATCGACGGACTAGAGGAGATTGTCTATTTTTACTTTTTCAGCACTTTTGTATTGGGACTCTGCTTCCTAGCATGTTACTTTAATTCATTTCACTTTCCTACTTAATAGCAGAGTGCAGCTTAAAGTCCCAAATTAATTGCAGACAAACCTGCTGTGCTATTGTAATTCTTGCAAGCTTTAACAGAAGAGGAACATTTGTATTTACATGCTTTAACAGAAGAGAAACTTTTGTATTTTAGCCCATTCAGCCCTGAAATCCCGATACAGCCCAGCCCCCCTCAGTGAAACTCCCCCTTCCTTACCTATATAACACCCTCTTCTCTCTCACCTTCCTCCACAGCAGACCCCCACTGGAACAAAGGAGGTCGTGAGGGCTACAGCAAGCTCTCCCCCACAGAACCGGAGCGCCAAAATCTGCCCAGGTACTTAGCCTCACACAGGGAGCAGCTCGCCTGATCGCGACTGTTCCTGCAAGCGCAGGCTCCCCACCACCACCCTTGGTTGGCATTCCCGTATATAGGTACATTTCTGATCACATGATCACGAAACAACCTATCAGCCAGCTTTCCCACTTGCAGCTTATATTCTCCCACACCTAGAGGCCCCTTTACGTTTCATGCTCCTGACCTGACTTCAGATTGCCATGACAAAGCTCTCTAGCCCAACCATGCTCCTACATACCCTCATTACTCTCCTTCTTCTGCTCCCTCTAACACCCCACCCTCCCACTCCAAATGCTGCAAAGTGGAGCACAACTGTCACACCCTATCCTCACACAGCCTGGCACTCCCAACCTTGCTCCCCCATGCTACACATGAGCAACCAGCCTTTACAAACACAGGCAAATTACCAGTTGACAGCATCCCTCCCCCCACTACACCACATACATAAACAGGAACTTCAGCATCTTCTCCCTTCCCCTTAGATGCCATCTCCCATGGCAACTGACCCTCTGGAGCCCCTCCTTCTCTTGCCAACCTCCTACCATGTCCACACCACAGCACATCTCCCCCTTCCCACTTACTCCTCCTATCAGCCCCCCATACCCTGAAACTTCCAATACCTACCATGGGGTACCCGCAGCAAATATGCCAAAGACTAATTACTCAAGCGAGTAGCAATCGCCTCAGGTCACTCATACTACTTCTGCTCCTGATGGGCAATGTCCACCCCAGCCTAGGCCCACAGAATGCTCCACCGTCCCACCCATCACCAGTCAATGGGCTGCGCATTGCCTCACTCAACATCTGCAGCCTTCAAAAGAAAATGGGACCCCTTTCAGGGTTGGGAACTCCAGCATCACCCCGATATCATTGCACTGAGTGAAACCTGGCTCTCCCCCTCTGTCACTGACTCAGCAGTTAACCTCTCTGGATATCTCCTCTTTCGTTCCGACCGGGTGGGTAAGCGAGGGGGAGGCTGCGCTCCCTACCTCAAAGACTCGCTCTCAGGCCACCTACTTCCTCTTCCCCAACTAACATCCAGGGCTCAGGCCCTCACCCTAAAATTAACTCTAGGTAAGTCAACCTCCCCTCTCCTCCTCACTACTGCCTACATCCCTCCCCGAGACCAGAAGCAAGCCTTTCAAGCCATCATGTCCTATCTCTCTACTCTTCCCCCACAGCATGAAAAAATACTCATGGGGAACTTCAACATAAATTGGCTGGCCAAGACAGCTGCCCCATTCATTAACGAGGCTGCTGCACTCGATCTCGCACAGGTTGTCACAACCCCCCACTCGGGTTGACACCCGCACGGGGACATCCTCTCTACTAGACCTAGTATTCACAAACCGCCCCCATAAAATAACCAGGACCCTAGTCCTCCCTGATGCTCTAAGTGACCACTCACCGGTACTCTGCAACTGGTCTTGTACTCCCCTCAAAACCTCTCCTAAAATTACTTCACAATGCAAACTTGGGCCTGGTAAACTAGCTCAACTCAAGGCCCACCTCAGAGACTGGGACTGGACAGCCCTAGTAAACACCCTCAACCCAGACCATGCTCTTGATCTATTTATCATCACATTCACTGCTGCCTGTGACAAGTTCGCCCCCCTCACCAAAACTATGTCCAAAGGAAACCATGCCCCTTGGTTCTCGGACCACCTCCTAGGACTACTACGACAGCGTGACACCCTATGGTACCTAGCTAATGAGATCCAACGGCCTCTGGACAGGCAACGGTATAGGGAGGCAGGAAACAAGTGCACCTGGGCCATACGCACTGCCAAAGCAGAGTATCACAAAGCTACCTTAACCTCTACCTGGGGCACTGGGTGCAAATTTTGGAATAATATTAAGGAGCTCTGTGGCAAAGTCCCAAATCTGCCACCAGACCAAATGCTAATAGACGAAAACCTCTCCACCGATCCCCTCAGTATAGCCTCGGCCCTAAACTCTGCCTTCACTGATCTCAACCATGTCCTCCCCCAAACTTCTTCGATCCCCCGCCTGCCCGAATCTACCCCCATCCTCCCCTTGCTCCTTCCTTCTATCTATGTGTCCTCACCCCCGAGGCAGCCAAGCCCTACCTAACCAATGCCATTAGCCACTATCGTCACAATTCCCTGGACCTGAGACTTCTCTGCCTCACCCTCCTGGAAGTCCTAGCCCCGCTCACCCACATTCTCAACCACTCCCTCTGTCAAGGGAAATTCCCCTCCCGCTGGAAATCGGCCTCCATCACACCCATCCATAAAAGTGGAGACCGCACATCCACTAACAACTTACTAAATATAACCTTCTATGCAACCAGCAACACAGCTTCCGAAAGGGTCATAGTACTACCACCACCGCCCTCCTTGAATTTACCTCCCATGTGCACTCAGCCTTGGACCATGGCCACCTCACAGGCGCCATCTTTGTGGACCTATCTAAGGCATTTGATACCATCAAGCATGCCCTCTTACTGAACACTCTGGCCTGCACTGGCTTCTCCAGTGATGCCATGAACTGGTTCACCAGCTATCTCTCTGATAGAACACTGCTGGTCAAGGTTGGCACAGTCCAGTCCTCTAGCCTCCCAATCCGCTCCGGTGTCACACAGGGCTCCATACTTGGCCCCTTGCTAGTCAGTCTATACCTTAACTCCCTCCCATTGGCCTGCCCCGGCAGCCTGCTCCTATATGAGGACGATGCCGTCCTGTTTGCCTCTGACCCTGCACCCCTCAAACTCCACCAAACTCTCCAACACTCTTTCCGTGAAATCAAACAATGGCTCGCCACCCAGTGTCTAATAATTAACTACAATAAGACAAAAGTCATGATCTTCTCCCCATCCCCAGAACCCACTCAAGAACCTCTGCCCCCAATTTCTCACTGCTAATCAAACCCCCCTAGAACAATTAAGCACCTTTAAATATCTAGGGATCACACTAGATCCTGCCCTCAACTTTAATCAACATATCCTGCACCTATCAACTGCCCTTAGCTTCAGACTAGGCGTACTTTATCGGTACAAACATTGCCTCACCCCTGAAGCATTACAACTTACCATAAACTCCTCTATCCTCTCTCTACTAGACTACGGCATTCTCCGTCTACAGTGCCGTGCCCTCCACAGCCCTCAACAGACTCCAGCTTGTGCTTAACAAAGCCTGCCGTCTCATCCTTGGATGTGACTGCTTCACACACACCTGCTCCCTCTACAGTACCACAAACTGGCTAAACTTAGACAACAGAATCAGGTATCACACCTGCCTAATGTCCAAAATGATAATCCTAGGCCTCACCCCCCCTTCCCTTGACAAAATTATCCTCCTAACATCTCCTGGCAGAACCTCCCGTAGCTCGTACAAACCGTTGCTATGGGTACCCTGTTGCCAGACTTCCCAATTCCTGCGAACCTTCAGTTACAAAGCCCCTTCCTGGACTAACGCGCTCCCTAGCCTAATTACTGATGAAACTAGGCTTGGCCCCTTCAAAGCCAGGCTAAGGAATCACCTACAGACCTCTAACCTATGTGACTGCAACTGATCCTCCTCTCAATGACCTAGAACATCTTTAAGAGTCCTCCATAGCTAATTGCTTCTATGAGCTAATTTATTTTTGACAAACAGCCTCCTTCAGAACCTCTCTGCTACCTTATGGCTGTGTGAATCACTGTAAATCATGTTATCTTGGAATGGAAGTCATTCACTGAACAAATGTGTAACCATGTTAAGTAATGTAAGATAATGTAATGTACAGCAATCTGTAAAAACAAAAATATTGTCCCTGTTATCTTCTGTGTTTGACATGGAACCTTTGTAAATGAGTCTTTGACTCAAAGGTCTTTCTGAATATCTTAATCAATAAAAATAAAAATAAATCTATGGTGACCTCCTCCCACTCTCTGAGGTGGAGGGCGAACCTCCCCCGCCGGTTCCAACTGAAGATCCGGAGGAGGTGTAGGGGTCCCCCACAAGTCAGGAGGCAGAGGGGAGGGCCACCTGATGATCTCTGGTGGCTGTGAGAGATTTGGCTGGGGGGGGGCTAGCACCCCAGAGACCGTGGCATGACGCTTACCCGGACGTCTGGCTGAGGGCTGCTTGTTCCGCTTCCACTGTGGGCGATGAAAAGTTTGCTTGGGTTTAAATCCAGAGTGGTACAGGGAGCAGACCTGCAGCTATTATATAGCTTGGTAATAATGTCCTTTACATCACCCCCAAACAGGACGCGCCCATGGAAAGGCGCGTCCAGGAGGGTAGATTGGATGTCAGGTGCCAGGCCCACAATTCAGAGCCATGCAAGCCTTCTCAGGCAAATGACTGAGGCAGCACAGCGGGCCATCGAGTCTACAGAGTCATAAGTGGCTCATAGGGTGTGGCGACAGGAAGACTTGGTAAGCCTCACCTTGCGGAGAAGTCTGTCCCTGAGGTCTTGGTCTAGAATAGACTGGAGCGCAGACTCAAGATCTGCCAGGGAGGATTTCTGGCACGAAATCATGTGCGCCACATAATTAAGTGACCTTAAAGTGGAAGAGGCACAAACCTTGCAGTCGTATTGGTCCATCTTTTTGGACTCTTTGTCCGGAGAAAAAAGCACTTAGGTGTTTTGGCTTGGCCAATCTATCATGGGCCACAGTTGTCACTATGGAGTCAGGTTTGGGCTGCATAGCGAGATGAGTAACCACTTCCAGGGGATGATATGTCCTATCAGCCTTCTAGGGGAACGAGAGCCCCAGCTGGCAGAAGAGTCAGAATCTGAATCTGAGGATACAGATCTGCTGGGGGAAGAGGCCTTATCAGAAATGTCCTCTGTAGCCTTGTTGCTAGGTGGGGCCCTGGGGAGGCCTGGCAGAATCCCTGTCTGACGACCAGAGGTCGGCAGCTGAGAGGCTCCTAGGGAACGCCCTAAGGGTGTGCGTGGGGACCGTGACCAGCTGTGGCCAACCGAGCTCCTGGAGGAGCTGTGATTTGGCATCCTTCCACAATGAAGGAATGGTCCCTTGAGGGTTAGCCTGCAACCGATCTGGAGTCTGGGGCTGTGGAGGGGGAGGCGGAGGAGGCAGCAGTGGGGGTGGTGGAGGCTGAAAACCTGTGTACCCCCCCGAGTGAGGTTATGAGGGGTAGCCAGGGGGCTGATAGCCAAAGGGATAGCCTTGTGAGCTGTACCTGATACAAGTGACCCTGCAGCAGGTACCCGTGCGTATAAGCAGGCATTGTGTAACCAGTCAATGGACACACTGGCACCGGGTAATAAGGGTACTGTGGCAAAAGGGTAGTCAGGGACCGCGCCCAGAAGATCAGCAGACAGAGAGAAGATGGTCCTGAAGGAGACGGGACCGAGGGACCATTAGGTGCGGATCCGTTGGCAGCCCATGATGATCTGGGATCCCGAGAAGGGCCTGGTGGAGGCTCAGGCATCAGAGCATGAGGAGTAGGCCAGGCGCCCAAAGAGCTGTCAGAAGGGGGTGACTGAAACACCAGCCATCACCGGGTCGGGAAGGGTGTCGACCGGTGAGGAGGTCCTCAGAGTGTGGTGACACTAGGAGATCGGGCGTCAGGAGCACCAAAGAACCCGATGTCTAGTCCAAAGTGTGCTAGGGGGATCTAGGAGAAGTGACCCCTGCCGACAGGCACGCTTGAACAGTGGGGGTCCTAGCAGTAAACAGACCCAACATCGGGAAAGATACCCCCAGAGTAACAGCACTCGCCTCCTGTAGAGAATCATGGGAGAGCGAGGGGACGGGTTGGGTCACAGGAAGAATTGAGTCCCAGGAGGGAGAACACTCATGGGAAGAATGTTGGTCTGCCAGCTGGCTCTGCCCACTGTTGGGAAATTCAAAAAAGAGTCGGACAGGACAGCCTCAGTAGAGTGGTCACTGGGTGAGTCGGCGACTGACTGATCAGCCGTGACCAAATGGGCATCGGAGGGGCTGACGTCTGACTTATTGATCAGGGTCGGGCAGACGAGCTGGAGTCCGGCTTATCGACAGCGGCCCGAGCGCTCTTCAGAGGAACAGAAGGTGACTTACCAGACAGAGAGCTGACCACAGACCCAGAGGAAGAACCCTCCTGCGAGGAGCATCCCTTCCGCCCTCGGACCACGGCGGGGGGGGGGGAATGGCGACCAATCCATCAGAGCAGACTGAGATCAAGCAGGAAAGGGTACTTACTGAAGTAGAAGTCCCACCGGAGACTGCTTCGCCAGTCCGGTGACGCTGGACAGAAGGGGACTGGTCCCGGTGCTTCTCCTCCTTCTTCTTGGGCTCGGTGGTGGGGAAGGAGGAACGTTCCCGCAGCTCTTGCAGCTCTTTTTCCATCAAAGCCAGGTGCTTTTTGAGTAGGTGGGCTTCGAGGGCTTTCTGGTGCCTGACTAGCGTGGCCCTGTTGAAGGATTGGCAGACTTCACAGTCTGGGACCCAGGCAGAGAACGCAATGGGAGTGTTCATTCCTGTGCGGGATCTGGGCGCTGCACTTGTTGCACTTCTTCAGACAAAGCAACTGAAAAGACAAGCAATAAAACAAGTACAATTGTAGAAAATAAGAGAATACTCAGATAGAGTAACACTGACATCCCATCATGTGACGCTGGGAGTGGTCCCCTCGCTATGGAGTGCTAGCTAGACGTTTGCCGTATGGTCCTGACGCCAGGGGACGCAGTCCTATACGTAATGACCTACTGCAGGAACCCTCTCGAAGTAAGATACATCGGTTCCTGCTTGAAAAAGGGAACCATGATAAAAATGAATAATAATAAGTAAAGGGAACCGCAGAAACACTAGACGCGATAACTAAAACTTTTTAAAAATAAAGCAAAAAGGGAACCGTGAGGAACGGCGGAAAAAAAAACCGCGGTTCCCGGGAACCGCTAGAACTAATAAATAATACTCAGCACACTCAAAAATATAGAAAACAAAGAAATAGCTACCAGTATCAATAAAAACAACGTTTTATTGTCAGGAGAGTGAGCACCTCAGGGGCAGTGTTGCTCAGTCCAATGGAGAAAAAAATTCTGAAGCCTCCTTCCCTCTCTTCTCAGCACATTCTCTAGCATCAATCTGATTGGCTAATTCATAAAACTAATTATCATACATTCCATATTCGGGGCAATGCTAGCTATCCAGCTGACTGCAATAATTACAGATTACATTCTACTGGCTGTTCTAACAAGGTAGACAAAGTTAAACATTATACATGGAAACAGCAATATATTTCTTAGCCTCTACAAACTCTCAGCAATAATAAGACTCAATCCACTGTACAATTTGTTTCCCTGTTTTCCTACAGGCCCCTGCCAACATTAGATAATGAGCAACTGTAGGCATTCCTGTCAACTGTCCTGATTACGAGACATCCCTCATTTTACCCCTCAAAATTGCTCTGTCCCTCATCAGTCCCTGATGGAAAAGGTGCTGTCCACACAAACAGTACAGTAAATTCAGGCTTTAAAGCAGAAATTCATAATATTCTAAGATGCTAAATCAAAAATAAACTTTATACGCTGTGTTCTGAGCTTGTATCTCCATGTCTGAGGATATGCCCCATTTTTGAGTGTCTATGCCCCTCATTTCAGTGACAAATGGTTAAGAGTTAGGACTGCAGGCTTAAACTTCCCCATCCCTCCCTTGACTGTATTCCAGTATATTCATTGAACAACTACAGGCTTAAACATTCACAGCTCTCTCCCTTGTGACAACAACTACTGGACCTACTCTGACCTCAGTCAAACCAAAGTTTAGTAGACACCAGAGGTAGTATTAAGCACAAGCCAGCCAAGTGGCCTCTGGGGGCACCAGCACAAAATGGCACAGTGGAGTATAAGTAGAGATTAGCTTAAAGTGCAACACGTATTAATGTAAAACACAGAACTGCTGTTGTCACCCTTATTTTTATCACTTTTTGAATGTGGGCTGGAGCAGAAGGGAGGAGAGCTGGTGGGAGCACTGAAAAGGGGTATCACAGATATTTCTGCTTAAGGCACCTTTAGGTCTAAAACTGGTCCTGACAGAGGTGTATGGTCGCTACTTGGCCAAATCCCAACCTAAGTCAGCCTCTATCTCCCTCTACCAGATAAACCACACTGGATAGCTAACAGTACTGCAAATAAATAGACTTAACACTCTTAAGTGCTCATCACTCTGCATTCACATACATACTCTAACAATCACTAACAATTAGCTCTATCAGACAGTGACCCCCACCCAAGTCCCTTGAGTTTTTTGGAGTGCCGCTTAAAGGCCTTCTTCAGTCGTTCGACCGGAGACCATGACCTAGACTGTCAGGGGGAGAGAGGGGGGACCGACGGGGGTCAACCGAAGGGGCTGGGGAGAACTGCGGCTCCTCCACGTCGGGGACCAGGACCTCAATGGGGTTCCCAGAAGGCTGGGAGACCTCATTAGTGGGGTCAGGCAGGACTGGAGTCCTGAATAAAGAATTGCAGCCTCATTGGGTGACAGCAGGGTTGAGAATGATCTCAACCAGATCATCGTTCTGCGTCTGGGTCGGCTGGTCTGACTGGGGCACTGTGAAAAATTTCAACCACAGTTGAAAATAAGGACTACCGGGAGAGAGAGCTCTTCCTGTTCCAGGAGCATCGTCGATGAGTTGACTCACCTTTAGGGTCCTTTGACTCCTTTTTATGGGAGCAGGAGGTGTGTGAAGTGGATGGTCTCTCCCCTTTAGTCGGGATAGATTGACAACTCCTTAAAGGAACCCTTAAAGGATGCACCCAACTTGAGAGGAATGAAGACCGAAAGTGAGGGTGGCTGCTCAGCAGCTTTAGCTGCTTCCTCCTCAAAAGCCTTCATCTGTTCCAACTGATTGGCGGACCCTGTGGCTGCGGAGACTACTTGACGGATGTCTTTAGACTTGACCAGCGGATGCCGTTTCTTCGGTCGCCCGAGCTGCAAATGTGTGAGGCGGTTGTCTAAGACCACAGGATGGAACGTGTAACTGAAATTGCAGACCTGAGGAACATAGCCCTATCCCAGGCAGTAGACACACATGGCGTGTGGATTGATGAGAGACATTTTCTGCCAACAAGGGCACTGGCGGAATCTGGGAGAGGACTTGTCCTCCATAACGGTTGAAACTGCAAACAAATGCGACAAAACTCGAACGAGTTTAATTTTTGCCAAAATAGCCGAAGGTAAAAGCACCAGGCCCTATTCATGGGAGCGATAAAGAGGGAACCTGAATCTTCCAGTGGACAGGAAGATCTGGCGGAGCTGATGGATATACCACCTGGGTGTGTGTGAGGAGCCAGCTTTAAGACCTTCCGGCAAGATTTAAAGGGGAAAGGGACATGCCAGTAAGTGTGGATAGAACGTGCATTTTATATAAATTAAAATTGAAGCATTACTTTGCTCTTTGCTGTGCTTGTCCACATTGAAATGTTACTACTTCCAAACCTGTATTCCTTGTGTTTTTTTTAATTGGTGTACTTCTTCCCCTCTTGCCAGCCAGCCCTGTTGGTCCTACCCATTCACCCGGCTCCCTCACCTGCCTTTGCCAGGACTTACCTTTCATCCTACTGATACTTTATCTTACCCCAAGGCAGGGCCATCAAAAGAGGACTCTACCCCAACAAAGACTTGGGGAGTGCACAACGGTTGGCATGGGGACCCTTCGGTAAAGGGCGGACATCCTTTTGTAGCATCTGGCATTTTTTCCCTTTTTCTGTCCCAGCCCCTGTAGGATGCCGAGACAAGCCTCTGATGTGCGTGGAAGCATGCGAGTGCTGCATGTCAGAGCATGTTCCTGACCTCTCTAACCACATGGCTCTTGCTGCACTACCACCTGTGGTCACCCAGGTAGCAGTAGCACAGCACAGGCCTGCCACATTCCCTCCCGGAGATGGAGAGTGTTCCCTGGGACACTCCGCTCACTTCCCCTGACTGGCCTGCTGATGACTCAGGCTCATTTCCCAACCGGGAGTTTCAGCGACATGAGTGGCTGAACTACAGCTGCACCGGTGTGCTGGCGTCAAACCTGTATTTCTGCATACTGTTATACTTTTGTACTGCTACTTATACTGATGTATGTATTGCTACAGTTTTTGTACCATTGTGCAATTAATGTTTACCTGTTCTCCTTATTTCTCTTTTCCCACCCTCTGTCCCATTTATTCCCTCAAGGTAGGATCGGGAAACAAAACCTGGGAAAATAATTCCAATAAATAAATATCCGTAACCTTATCAGAGTGTCAATTTTGCGTTCTGCTTTGTGCTCTCCAACTAGTTTATAGTCCCTGTTCACTTTTCAGGTCCCCTCCAACATAAAAAAAACCCCTCCCTTTTCAGTCTGCCCATACCACAAGTATGCCGCCGCCGCTGGCTCCATACCAACATTTAACCCTCTCCCAAAACAATAAATTCCACTTGCAGGCCCTCTTCACTAGAAAAGTGCCCCCCATTACTTGGTAACCTTAAAATAACTTTGGTCCCCTTTTATATCTTGAATGATTCAGACAAGTACAAATAAAATCACAGTATGTAAAGTTAAAGTAAAATCCCCCCCATCCAGCCCCACCATCCTCCCCTCCCGATCCTTGCGAGTTCACTACGGCACCCCCCACCCTGCTGTGTACTTTAACGATCATTCTGCAAAGCACCAAATGCCGGGTGAAGGTCATCATCCCTAATAATCTCACTGTCAGACTCGAGTTACAGTAATCTCACCCAATACAAGATTACTGTCATTCATGCCTGGCAGCGAGACTGAAAAGACAAGGATCTTCACCTAGCTGTTGAATGAATTTCAAAAAGTTATTTTAAGGTAAACAGCAGGGTGATGGGGTCAAAGGGCAACACTTTCAACTGTCAGTGAAAGTGAAATGGATCTAATGTTATGTAATCCAAATCAGTAATAAATTGCTCGAGTTGCTGATTTCCACTGCAAAATGAGAAGTGATACTGGCAATTTATTATGCTGGCTTGAGTACATAAATATAGCAGTCTTTCAAGTTTTCCAAGTGAGACTTTCATTCCTTAAACTAAAAAAAAAAATAAGTTCATGGCTGCCAAGGTCAAAGCATGAAAATAAGAGTATTCGGGAAACAGAAAATGTCAGATTAGTCACTGCGACACTGATATGAAGTCTACTGAACACAGTCTCCCTAAATATCAGTGGTCTCCTACCTAAATCTGACCAATGGTCAGCTAGTCTAGCCAGATGGTGTTTTCCTAACTGACACTTGGCTCATTCCATACATGTACCTGATGTCACTGTCACACTGCCAGGCTTCAATATCTTCAGTGAGGATAGACTGGGCAAGCGAGGTGGCGACTGCTTTATCTACCGCATATCAGTCCTGTAAGCCTCTAACAATCAAAGAACTAATCAGGGACTGTGAATGCCTAGCAATAAAGCTTTTGATAGGGTGAGAGCACAAATTTCTTGTCATCCTGTTTGTATATATCCTGCTGGGCAAACAGAATCCAAGCAGTCATTTACTTATTCATGCAACTCAAGCAGAACTGGGAATATGCTGTTACTGGTGACTTTAACATCAACTGGAATGCTAAGTCCAGCACAGATCTAGGGAAAGATGGCCAGCCTATCTCACACACAAATGGTCAATGAGCACACCAGGATCAATTATAAAACAGGCATCATGACGTTACTTAACTGGGTACTAGTTATACACCTTGACAGGGTTAAAGTTTTGAAAGTTCTGCCAGATAGCCGTAAGTGACCACTCCCTGGTATAATGTCTGTGAGCAGTTAAACAGACAAAGCCCCCCCCTCCCCCAAAAGGATCATGGCCAGCTGAGTCCTAAATAAACAGAAGCTGCCTGAATTCAGATCTTTCTTGGCCCAAACTGACTGGAGCTCTTAGATGCTATTCCCAGTGTTGACTCGGCCCTAGAATTCTTCGTCTCCGATTTCACTCATGCCTGTGATAAATTTGCACCTTTTAAATAAATGCAAGGCCAAGAAGATCAATCCGGATGGATCATCCCCAAACTCCTTGCCTACACAAGGAAAAGAGACAATCTCTGGGCACTGGTCCAGAGTGCTTCTATAGACTGGATTAGGAACCTCCCTTCCCTCTTCTTTTGTGATTACTGAGCAGAAGCATTCGTTCAGTATCCCTGATTTTCACAGTCAACCACTGCCCACCCACCCTCCTCTTTATTAAGCCTCACTATCCCTTCTTTGGTCTTTCTTTGCTCCCTAATGTACCTATAAAATGTGTTATCCCCTTTCTTAACTGAGTTGGCTCTTTTCCTCAGTTTGGGCCTTTGCTATTCTGACTGCCTTCCCTGCTTCCTTCTGCTTTATCTGGTACATTTCTCTGTCCTGCTCCTTCTGTGTTTCCTTATACTTCCTGAATGCTATCTTTTCTCCCTAACCTTCCCCGTCACCTCTTTTAAGAACCATAGTGTTTTTTCCTTTGTTTTGATTTATTTGCTTCACACAAAGGTTTGTTGGCCCTGTGATGGCAGTTTTGATGTTTCCCTATTCTTCCTCCACCCCTCCTTCTTGCCCATTTGCTAGTGCTTTTCTGAGGCACTCTTCTATTTTGCCAAAGTCAGTCCTCCTTAAGTCTAGTACCCTCACATTTGTAGGGCTTGACTCTACAGCTGTGTTTATTGTGAACCACACTGTTTGGTGGCCACTTGTTCCCAGATGGCTACCCACTTCTAAATCTGAGATCCTCTCTCCGTCCCCATTTGAGAGTAGCACATCTAAGATTGCTCCCTCCTGAGTGAGTTCCAACACTAGCTATCTGATGCATGCCCCCTGTAGGGCATCAAGAATGACCCTGCTCTTGGATGTGGCTGCAGCGAAGGAGCTCCAGTTAACATTTGGCATATTCAGGTCCCCCATCAAAAATACCTCCCTTTTTTCTGCCATCCTAAGGATGTCCTCTATCATTTCCTTGTCCATTTCCTCCCTGAGACGGGGGGTCTATATACAACCCTCATGCAGATTGTGGTGCCATTTCCTGTCTCCAGGGTGACCCACAGTGCCTCCTCTCCTCTCTGTTTACACTTTAGTTCTGCTGCTTTGATCCCTTCCCTTACGTAGAGAGCTACTCCTCCTCCTCCTCCTTTTCTACCCTCCCTGTCCCTCCTGTAGATTGTGTACCCTGGTATGCTGACATACCAGTCATGGTTCTCTTTGTACCATTTTTCTGTGACTGCCACAATATCCAGACTTCCCTCTTCCATCAAGGCTACTAGTTCAGGGAGCCTGTTACCCAGACTACAGGTGTTGGTACTCATTACCCTCCAGTTTTTGATGGCCTTACCCCTTTTAGCCCCATCCCTGTCCTTACTGCCTTTTTCTCTATTTACCCCTACCCTTCTCTCTACTGACTTCTCTATTTTGGTGTTTACCTCGCTAACATCCCTGTTTTGTGTGTGTGGGTGGGGGAATTGCGTTTTCCTGCTCCTTTTCAGTGCCTCCCCCAACTTGGCTACTTTAAATGCTTCCCAATGAAGCATGTAAACCTATCACCTAGGATCCTTCCTCCCCTCCTTGATAGATACAGACCATCGTGCCAGTATAAGCCTGTATCCCTCTAGGTGGACCCCCAGTCCCCAATGAAGCCAAAACCCTGAGCTCTGCACCAGTTTTTCAACCACTTATTGAATCCCATGGTGTGGAGCACCCTATTCTCACCCATGCCATAGATAGGCAGCACCTCCAAAAAGGTTACAGTGCATGCTACTTGTCTGAGGCCCTTCCCAACTCTACAAACTCCCCCTGCACTGCTCTGATCCTATTCCCAGCCAGGTCATTTGTCCCTAGGTGGACAGTGACATCCAGCTCCCTCCCTTGTGCAGCTGCTTTCTCGATCCTGAGGATTTGCTCCGTCCCTCCAAGCCATGGAGCTGGGCAGACATCTTACCTCCCTCTCCCCCTCCCCCAGTTCTACACCCCCTAACAACTGAGTCCCCCACCAGAAGTTGTTTTCTTCCCCTGTGGGGTCCCGTGCCACCTTCCTGTGGGTCTCCTTTGTGCAGGTTCCCAGCATTCTCCTTGGTCTCCACTGTGGGTGCCTCCACAGAGGAACCACACTGCCAGAATGGCATATGAATTGTGGAGAAGGTACAACTGGAGGGATGCGCCTCTGTTCCACAATCCTCACCATCCCTGAGCCCACTGCGGTCCAACCGCTCCTCCTTCCTGGAAACCTCTGAGGCTGCGGCGGCGGCCCTGGTGGTCCCTGGGTGGGAGAGAAGTTCCCCCGAATCCTGGCCAACTCAGCCTGGAGACAAGCAACCTCCTCCCTCAGCCCAGAGACGTGCCTGCAGATGGGACAACACCGCATCCTCCAGAGTGTTTCCTGGAAGACTACCGTTCCACAGTCACTGCATCACTCCCATCATATCTTATTTGTGGCTCCTCGACTGTTGTTTTCTATGTTTACTCTTTCCTTGGTTTTCTTTTTCTTGTTTTTTTCTCCCTACTTTCCTACTGCCTCTGTACCACTACAGCTCCTGCCCTTGCAGTTCTGGGACAGGAAGTTCCTGCATTCCTCAGTAGTCTCCTTCTTACTTGCTCAGAGATAGACCTCCAGCAGCTAACCCTTTTTTTCGTTCTCTCCCTGTCTTTCTGTCCTTCTGTAGTAACTTACAGCTTCTCTCTCCTCCTCTTGTATGTGCCTTTGTGGACCTAGTTGCTAGCTACACCCTTTGTAATTCTGCCTATATACCACCTAAGGTACTGCTTGTGCTGTGCTGCCTAACTGTTCCTGTGTCTAAGTAGGTGTGGCCTGGCCTTCTACTGTAAAGGCAGGGCACCCGGAGTGGTTGGAAAATTGGGGTGGGTGGGGAGTTTGTTCCTTTGGTACTTGGTGTCTACAAAAAAACAATCAATCTGGTTAAAAAAAAAAAGATTCTTCTGTAACCTATAGGGCAAAACACAGCTCTGGTTTAAGGTACCTGGTCTCCCTCTTTCAGCTTCTGCAGCAAACAGAGTCCACAGTCACCTCCTGTTTGGAATCCATAGTCCCTCATGCCTTTTTCAGCTCCTCCCCTTATCAGACACCTCTTTCACAGAGTTTCAGTAACAGCTCTCAACACAAATGACTGCAAATATTATCGTAGCTAAATTATCTCTCTGGCAAATTACAGTTACAATACATTAAAAAAAAAAAAAGAACCAAAACACTGACTGCTACTTACTATTACAGGTCCCTGAATTAAGAATTCAGTTCACTGTACTCAGTAAATCGCCTCCTTGCTGTAGGGTAGCTGCTCTTCCCCTCTAAGCTTCTGCAGCAAAGACAGTCCACAGTCAACTCCTGTTTGTACTCCACAGTCCCTCAAGCGTTCTCCAGCTCCTCCCCTTGCCAGACACCTCTTTCACACAGTTTCAGTAACAGTTCTAGTCACAAATGACTGCAAATATTCTCCCAGCTAGACTACTTAGTGTAACTTAAATTTGCCAGGGAGGTAAAGACAACCCCAAAAACAGAGAACCAAAACACTGACTTCTACTTACTATTACGGGCCCCTGAATTAATTAAATGTACTCCGTAAATCACCTCCTTCCTGTAGGGTAGCTACTCTCCCTCTCTCAGCTTCTGCAGTTCTGTGATCCTTATTGAGCTTGCTCGGATCTCTAGCAGGGAACCCCATCCTACAGCCTCCCAGATGGTGGGCTCTGAACCAGGGGTGTCCTAAATTCTACCTTACGGAAGTTTCAGTGTAAGACACCTCAAACTACATCAGTAGGGTACTTGGCAAAACTATGTGTGGGAGTGTAATGGTTGATAAGAAACTTTTTTGCCCTGGCAGTAGAGAAACTTTCCCACCCCATCTCCAGAATTTTAACTTTTCCCTGTGCTACTTGCTCTGTTCCCCAAGAAGTGGTTATCCACACTGGTTACACCAGTTTTCAAAAGCAAAGACCACACTAGCTTTACCATTTAGAGATCCAATTTTATTCTCCCCACCCCCAGCCCTTGATAGAATATTCTCTGACCACCTTGCAACATTCTTCAACAAGCATTAGTCAATGCCGAATGTTTGCTTGCTGGTATTAGCACTGGGAATGCAGGAGTTAGACAGATGCAGAATAGGAATGGCAGTGACGTATTGAACTTCATGCCAACCCCACCTCCACCCTGCAGAGATGGACAGGCATTGGGGTATGCGTTTGGGTCATCGTCCATAATGTTCATGCCATTTTGCCTCAACCTATCCTGCAGACACTGACAAGTGTTGAGGTGTGCCTTGGAGTGTTCAGCGTTACAGTCACTCCATTCAGTAAGGACATATGCTGAAATGGGTGCAGTGTAGGAGAATGGGGTCAACTCTGGGACCGATGAGTCCAAGGCACACCTTGATGCCTGTCACTGGCTGCATGGTGGGGATGGAATGACATGAGCATTACAGTTGGCAATCCAAAGGCACACCCCTGATGCCTGTTAGTCTGTACAGGGTGGGACGTTATGATTAGAAAGCCTAATGCCCCGGGCGTTTGTTGGTATTTGCACTACAAATTTTCAACATGGCCTTTTTGTTACCCACACCTCATGAAAGCATTTGGGACCTCTTCTCATGAACAGTGGCACTGTGACTTTGTTAATGTGTCCCAAACTTTGAGTTCCCACAGCGACTGTGCCATTCTGCACCAGATGTATGAAAACACAGATCGGGCAGGATGTGAAGAATGAAAGCTGTACCATTCACAGGGAGGTGTGAAGAGATGGCGATGTTGAAAATCTGTAGTAAAAATATTAAAAATGTCCAAACTTCCAAGCGTACATGGAAAATACGCAATGCATGCGCGTAACACAGTCAATTAGTGGAATTATTTCACCAAATTTTCAACACAGGCATTCTGTGATCTCTGCTCATGAACACTGTCACTATGATTTTCTCAATCTGTCCCGAACATTGATTTCCCACAGTGACCGTGTTATTCTGCACCAAATGTGTAAACACATATTTCAGGCAGGATATGAAAAATGACAGCTGTACTGTTCATAAGAAGGTGTAAAAAATGCCAGTGTTAAAAGTCTGGAATGAAAATATTACAAATGCGTGAAATTATGAGGGTGCGTGGAAACTGCACAACATACGCTTGCAAAACAGTCATTTCATGGACTTTTGTCATTAAATTTCAACATAGGCATTTCAGCACCTCTGCTCATGAACAGTGTCACTGTGATTTTCTTACTCTGTCCCGAACACTGACTTCCCACAGCGACCGTGCTATTGTGTGCTGGAAGTGTGAAAACACATTTCGACAAGGATGTGAAAAATGTCAGCTGTACTGTTCATAAGGAGGTGTGGAAAAATGCCAATGCTGAAAATCTGGAGTGAAAATATTACAAATTCGCGAAGTTACAAGTGTATGTGGAAACTGTGCAATGCACGCTCGTCAAAGTAATTTTTTTGGATTTTTTTCACCAAATTTGCAACACAGGTTTTTTGAGAGCCCACCTCATGAACAGTGGCAATGTCGCTTGTTATTGTCCCGAAAGGTGATTCCACACAGTGACCAGGAAATCACCTTTCGGGACCAAATAACGCCATGACAGTGACTAAATTCATGAGGAGGGGTCCCAATAACCCCATGTTGAAAATCTGGTGCCAAAAGTTGAAAAAATGGGCGAGATAACAACATGAGCTTTAAAAAAAATATATATATATATATATATGCCATTATACAGCTTACCGGCATTTCTTAAGTTCGCGGTCAGCTTTGAAGTACAGATGTGTTCCCAGATCCACCGAAGATCATCACGTCGGGCACCGGAGGTAAGTATGGGGTGGGGGTGTATGGGGTGTGCAGAGGGTGGGGCGGGTTGGGGGGGATGAGAGATCATAGGGACAGTTTTGTTTCAGGGACACAAATTAAACTAAGAACGTCAGAGAAGGTTTTTTTTCAGGTTTGTTTTTGCACACTGGGTGGGCTCCCAGTGTGCCACCTGCTTTGGGACTGCAGCCGATGGGGACTGGGCCCTAGTCGGCAAAGAAAGACTGTTTGGGAGGCATGATGCCAAGGGGGATTGGGCACCCCCTCAGCACACAACAAATGGGGTGGGGGGGACATTATGCAGATGGGGAGTGGGCTCCCCCGTCGGCAAAGGAACTGGATCGGGAGCATGCTGACAGGGGGATTGGGCACCCCCCTTCAGCTTTCATGGGGCTCTGAAGTGCTGGCTATGCTACCACCATGTTGACGGGAATGTTACACCAGGCAAGATACTGCCCTGCAATGATGGATCGCTCCCTCATTGCAGCGGAATGGCTAATACTGCAATGACGAGGTGGCCCGTGATTGCGGCGGTGAAATTATTTCAACTTGGTGACACTTCTGCAGAACCAGTGTCATTAGGACACTGGGCCTGCATTGGGATAACACTGCCAAGCCCACAAATGCAGTGCCAGCATTGGCCACCACTGTGTCGCACCTCCACAACCCGCTTCTCTCCTAAGCTGCCACATAATGTTTCTTGTGCACACGCGCACACAAACATAAAAATACAGTGACGTATGTGTACAGCAGCATGGATTCCAGAAGGTAAACAGCACCAACACACCACTGTCTGAATACACCAGCTATGTTAATGAAGTACTTGACAATGGTGACCTTGGAGCTATCTATATCAACCTTACTAAGGCCTTTACCTGGTCAACCATAAGCTCCTACTTACTAAACTCCTTGGCCTGGGTTTGTCACGGAACACAGTTGACTGGTTACACAGTTTTCTCACCAATGGCTCTCAGTGTTTGAAGATCAATAAATCTTTGTGTAGCACTAGGGGAGTATCTACTGGTGTCCCCCAGGGCTCTATCTCAGGAATACTCCTATTGGCCTGTTCATAAATCAACAACCTGATGCCTGTCAGACAATCAGCGTACTCCTCTATGACGATGATGCTGTCATCTATCTCAAAAAACCCTAATCTTGGCAAGCACATTGTCGCTCTCCAAAGTAACTTCAGGTCACTAGAAAGCTCATTGTCCAATAGGAAACTGGTTCTTAATTACACAAAAAAACAAAAAAAAACAAAGACCATGCTCTTCCCTAGCATCCCACAGAAGAGGAAGTTCCACCCTTTGGTAGGGACAAAACCTTGAACAGTTGGAGACCTTCAGATACCTTGGATGCACGGTATGCACCTTATCTTTTGCCCGCCCCCCATGTTAATCTGCTGGCCATAGTTAAAACTCATTCTGTCCTGGGTGGCCATTTTGTGTCAGGTTAAACAATTAATGGTTCCGACTTCACAGGAAGCTATTGGAAGAAGTAATTTAACAGAAGACTGGGTGCCCTGGACTGTGACCGGAACAATCTCACTGGGGATGCTAGATCTTATTGTGGCCAGCTCCATCCTGTCACATAGATTGTGGCCTCCCTGACTACACAGCTGCCTGTATCATGGTGCTAAACAGAGTAAAGCTTTTTTGTAATTAGGCGTGCCACTTTGTACTTGGTGCAGATAACTGGACTCATAGTTGTACCTGGCGATTGTAGAGTGTGTCGGACCAGTCGTGATGCTGCGCTTAATGCGTAACTGACAATGCGCAATCATTAATCAACAGATAATTGGGGGGGTTGTGGGGGGCACAGCCCCCCCGATGAAAGGTAAAATAAATGAACTATGTCTACTAGTTTGTTTTCTTTTTCACTTTTTCATATTAGTTTTTTTATTGACCTATTGATGGTAGATGTGTGATGTGACGGAGAAGGGGGGGTTGTGGGGGAGGGGGTACAGACCCCCGATAGCTGGGTCAGCTGCCACGCACGTCTCATCACCGTTACTTCACTTGTCCGAGTAGCGTTATGTTACGCTTACGTTTATAGCAGCATGCGATTCGTGTAGCTTTTGCGCTAAGCAACATCGGGTGGTCCGACTCTCTCCACAATCGCCATTGTACCCTTTATGCACTCACTAACTGGCTACTTTAAACCAGCAGAATTAAGCTCCCGATCTGCTTGCTTGCCAAAACGGCACTTCTGGGCCTAATACCCACTGTGTTAACAAATTACTTCCCTACTGTTTCCAGCCAACACAAGATCAGGAACATGGCCAGGAATGCCCTTAAGCCTCCTTTCTAGCGTACTCTGCTGGGCATGTGGCCATTTGCTGTCAGGGCCGCTAAGTGGTTAAACAAACTGCTCGATACCCGCTGAATCTCCCCAAGAGTAATCAGTTAAAGAGATCTCTGCAGCCTGCAATTGTAGTGCAATGCAACTGTAACCATTAAACTGTTTTATTCAGTTTTTCTCTGTACATATCCTATAACTTTTTAGTACAACAATCTGTATGGATTTTTTTTCAAAACTGCATCCAGCTGTTCTGCTTTGAGCCTGACTCGACTGCATTTCCTCTGGAACAGCTTACTGTACTTATGTTTTTTGTGACTATGTATTTGATGTAGAACCTTTGTAAATGAGCACTTATGCTAAAAGGCAATCTCCAAAGTTTTCAATAAATAAAAATAAAAGTTTTGGAGTGAGATTGGTGGTTTGGACCCCAACCTCTTGCATCTCTCTGAACTTGCTACTAGTGCTTCTATTGCTACCCTCCTCAACTTCTGGTTACATATCAGGGCTATCCCTGGATCTGGAATCAGGCTAAAGTCCCTTCCTCTACAAAGGGGAAACTTTCATGACTCCTCCTGCTCCTCCCTCTCCCCTTCCTGTCAGGCTTTCACAAATCCCACGTCACCATCTCCACTCTCCCTTGGGTCACTGATTCTATTCTGTAAAGGATAACTAAGACCAAATCACTGTGGCCATTTTCACCAACCTGGCTAAGCCCAACTTATCTTCCTGAATAAACTCGGGAAGCGGGACTATTCTGTTCTTATCTTGTTAACCAGTACCAGTCTGTTCAGGTTGGTAACACCCTTGTCAGACAGCCCTTTGGTTTACAACTGGCTTAACTTACTTCAGCAATACTGTCACCGGCCTGGTAAACTCACACAGGGCTGTTCATATGCATTCCAGTTTAGGCTGTTACACAGTGCAAGGCCTCTGAACACTCAGTTCACTCCAGCAAACTGCCCGTATATTAGAAGCGGTAATGGTTGAACTTGGCACATGACCTTTAGAGGTGGATCACAGAATAGCCAGTAAAACAGATCACCTGTTCAGCATGATTTAAAACACTGCACTCTCACAGATAAATTTAATATAAAATATTTTAACAGTTACATAAATTTACAAGATATATACACACACTACATTCTGAATACAAAACACAATAGAGAACTCATGATGAAACAGGTTTTAACTGAGAGAAATATAAACAGGCAAAAACTGAACTGAACTAAGTCTACATTTTTACCTTACAAGTCTTTCCCAGAACAAAACTTTTCCTACAGAACATTAATTTCACAAAAATAATTTTACGAAGGGTTTAGATCAGAATTCCACTTTTAAGGACTGGGACCACAGCTTACTTCTGAATGACTTGAAGTCTCACAGTCATCCAGGATAAAGCTTATTTTGTACTGACAATGCAACAGCCTTTGTCTCAACCATAATTTTGGGACTGGAACATGCTGTATACTACGGCAACCATTTGACAGCCAGTGACCCACCTACCAGCCACTTACATTCCTAGTCAGTCTAAACCGATTCTGGAATAATGTCCACACATGAGAACAGATTACCCTTGTTCTTTCCATATTTGAGTAAAGGCTGAGAAAGCCACTTATTCTCCGAGACTAGCCTATACATCCAGAACCAATTTGATTGTTTTGAACTTTCTATTTTTCCAATTTCTCCACATTAGCTGCCAGGTCTTCCTTCCACATGCCCAAGCCCTTCTGTCCACAGGGTGGTAGCCAGGATTTGGTGAGAGGGGTTCCAAATATTTCTAGGGGGGTCTGGTGGCATACTCCCCTGTAAACTGTGAAAATTTAGGAGTTATATGGTGCAGTTTCATGCATTTTCAGGTAATAATTGTGACCTGGGACTGGTGAGGGATGAGACTGACAAAGTACGGTTATGAAAGAACTTACCGTAACAGTAGATCTTCGAGAGAAGCTCTTGCAGAAGGTAATGACATGAAGAACTGGCGCCATCTGGTGGCAGATCATGGCAAAAACTTCTCCAGCAATACACAGGGAACCGCCCACCTCATGTCGACTCCGCCCCCGATGTTCCGTCCAGTATTTAGGAGGTGGCGGTCCCCTCGTGCTCCAGTTCGTGGATGCCAGAATGGCAGATGATGCATGAGGTTGCAAATGCAAAGGTAGGAAAAAACGGTCCACACTTCCCTCGCCAAACAAAAGAGTCAGCATGGTCAATGCAGTAAGAGCCTAATCCTTGGGGGATGGAGGGAGGGAAAGTTATAACTGCTGCAAGAGCTTCTCTCAAAGATCTACTGTTACAGTAAGTTCTTATGTAACTGTACCATCTTACTTCAGGAGGAAACTCTTACAGCAGGTAATGACATGTAGGACTGATTTCCATGCAGTATAAAACTAAAGACAACTACTTGGGAGGAGGAAAGGGAAAGGCAAGGAACAAAGGTCAGGGGAAATCCCTCAGGAGATCAAGCCCTGTAAAACTGATAGGCCGAAACCAGCTCTGCGTCTGGAGGCTATATCCAGACTGTAATGCCTGAACGAAGGTATGAACAGTGTGTCACATAGCTGCAGTGCAACAGTCTGCTGTCGATACCTTCTTGAGAGCTGCGATTGACGTCACTACTACTCTGGTGGAGTAAACCTTGATCGGGCCCAAAAGAGTCTTGCCACTTTTTGGTAACAGAAAATAATGCAATGCACCAACTAACGCGAAAGCGTCCGTTTGGTGACTGGGCAGCCTAAGGACCTGGAAGCAAAGGACAAAAACAACTGATCGGATTTCCTGACCTCCTTGGCTCTGGACAATTAAAATTGTAGAGCTCTATGAACATCCACGGTGTGGAGAAGAGCCTCCCCTTTATTTGAATAATTTGGGTAGTACACAGAGAGCTGAACTGCCTGGTTCAGTGTGAGCTCCGACACCACTCTGGGTAACAACTTAGAATTAGTGCACAGGTCTACCCTATTCTTGTGAAAAATCAGGTAGAGCCCCCTACACATGAGCGCCTGAAACTCGGAAATCCTCCGAGTGGAAGTAACAGTAAGTAAAAACAGTGTTTTCCAAGACAGAAAACGCAGCTCACAATCCGTGGCAGATTCAAAGGGAGGGAGCGTCAGCTTCTTCAACACAGAAAGTAGATCCCAAGGAGGAACAGAGTCCTGAATAGGGGGTCTATTGTGCAGGATGCCTCTAAGAAAGGCTTTTGACACCTCCAATTGAGCCACTGATCTGCCCTGGACAGGGGCATGGTAGGCAGAAAGAGCGGCCAGGTGTACCTTAATGGAGCCATAACTTAAACCCGACTGATAAGGAAAGCAGGTACTCCAGAATAGTACTGATCAGACAGACCAATGGATCCAAATGTCTCGCTGTCACCCAAAGACATTCATAGCATAAGTAGCTCTTGTGAAGGATTTCCTCACCTCCACCAGGACTTTCGTCACCTTATCAGAGACTCCAAACCTAAGCTTAGCTAAGTCCTGAGGAGCCAGGCATGCAGGTGGAGGGAACGCCAGTACAGATGAACCAGGGACCTGTTGTACTGAGAGAGAAGATGGGTTGAGACTGGTAAGGGTACAGGATGTTCCGCTGAAAGATGCTGTAGCAAGGGGAACCATATTGTATGAGGCCACGGCAGAGCAATCAGGATCATAATAGTTCCCTCTGATTGTGCTTTGAGGAGAACCCTCTGCAGAAGCGGGAAGGAAGGGAAGGCATAAAGGAACCTCCCTTTCCAGGAAAGGGACAATCCATCTTGCCAAAAAAACACCAGGCCCTGGATCTAGTGAGCAGAAACTGGGCAGTTTTGCACTGGATCGAGACACGAAAAGGTCCAGATCTGGGGTCCCCCACCTGACGAACAGATCATCTGCTATGGTCTGAAGGAGGGACAATTCATGGGCCTGTGACCTCGACCTGCTGAGAGTGTCCGCAAATACAGTCTTGATCCCCGGAACGTGAATGGCGGACATGACCAATTGATGAGTGGTGGCCCAATCCAAAACTCTCATGGCCTCTCGACAGAGAGGATAAGAGTGGGTAGCTCCTTGCTTGTTGATGTAAAAGACCACCGAAGTATTGTCCGTCTGGACAAGAAGGTAACCCAAAAGAATTACAGAGTCCAGCGCCTGCAGCGCATATAGGACTGCTCTCAACTCGAAGACATTTATGTGTAGATTCTCCTCTGATGGGGAGCAGAAACCTTGAGTCCTGTGATCCTCCAAATGCGTGCCCCATCCCGTATTTGAAGCATCCATAGACATTGTCTGAGAAAGGGTTCTGAGCTGAAAAGGAACTCCCACTAGGAACTTCAAGGATGTCATCCACCACTGAAGTTCCTGACGGACTGGCTCTGACCCTGACCTGTGCATTGACGTCATCCCGATTCTGGTCCCACTTGACCCTGAGGGTCCACTGAATCATTCTCATCCACAATCTTGCAAAGGGAACTGACACTTTGGCTGCTGCCATGTGGCCTAGCAACCTAAGCAGTAGTCTGGCGGGTACCAGAGAGGCGGAAAAGATAATACTGGCTAGAGCCCGAATGCACTCTACTCGATCTACTGGTAAGAACATCTTCCCTTGAGCCATGTTCAATAATGCCCCTATGAACTGCAGATTCTGAGTGGAAGTCAGAAACGATGTGATGGGATTTATCGTGATGCCCAGACACCAACACAGAGCGAAGGTGTCCCAAATCATGACTTGCAGGTGGTCTCTGGAGGGAGCCAGCAGGAGCCAATCATCCAGGTAGGGGAACGCAAAGTGGCACGTCCTCCATAGTGCTGTGGCAACTACCGCCATGCACTTCGTGAAGACTCTTGGGGCTGAGGAGAAACCAAAGGGAAGAACCCGAAACTGAAAATGTCTTCCTTTGAATCAGAACCTCAGGAACCTTCTGTGTCCCTTGGCAATACAGATTTGCAGATACGCATCATGCATGTCCATGGACGCCAACCAGTCTCCCCCGGAGACCATGGGAAGGGGGACCATCCTGAATCTTTTGTAGAAAACCCACAGATTTAGACTGCTGAGGTCCAAGATGGGTTTTAAATCCCCTGTATTCTTTGGAACTAGGAAGAAGTGGGAGTAAAATCCTGAGAGTCTCTCTGCTGCAGGGACGGGTTCTATAGCCCTTTTGACTAGCAGAGCCTAAATCTCCTGTTTTATTTGGAGTCTATGTCCCCTGGGGTGGCGGGATGGGAGTGGTCTGTCGGGGGGGGGGCTCTTCGAACTTGATGGAATGCCCGTATTCCACAAGTTCAAGGACCACTAGTGGGAGGTCACTTCCTTCCATGCATCTGCATACAGAGAAAAGCGGCCTCCCACCTGCTCTCCTGACAGGCCATCGAGGAGAGGAGGGTCACTTGAGTAGTCATGCGTTTAGGGGAGGGGGAAAGGTGGCTGGGGCTGGTTCAGTCTGTTGAGGGGTGGATGCTGTGGAGCCCTTGGCACCACCTCTGCGACTGAAGCCTCCCCATTGAAGTGGATTTTGAAAGTGGGTTTGCTATGGCTGATGCCCTCCTTGGCCAAGAAAATGGGACCTGTGAAATTGTCCCCGTATTGGGTGGTATACTGACTGCATGGTACGGACAACCTTACCAGAGTCTTGCAGTTTTGAAATGATCTTCTCCGACTCTTCACCGAAGAGAATGCAGCCTTTAAAGCGGGTGTCCAGAATGTTCGACTGAATATCTGGTGCAAACCCCAAAACTTGGAGCCAGGAGTGATGCCAGAGACAAATGCATGTGGCAGTTGCCATTGCAGATGTGTCCGCAGAGTCGTACGCAGATCGTAGGACATGTGTATCAATATCCGAGCCTGTCTGGAGCAATTTCGCGAGCTCTGCCTTTTGCGGGCAGTTGGGCATGCCTTGCAGGATGTCCAGCCCTTGTTTCCAGAGGGCATTCTGGAACTGGACTATATGGGTCAGGAAACTGAGACTCCTGATGCTGCAAGTGGCAGATGTGTACACCTTTCTGCCCAGTGAATCCAGCTGCTTCGACTCCCTGTCAGGCAGCTGGGTGCTCAGGTGTTTGGGCCACTGCGAACGGTCATGAGCCGCTGAAATCACCACCGAGTCTGCGACTGGTTGTTCAGCCAGGAAGAGATGGTCCTTAGGTGCCTGGTAAAGATGATGTGTCTTCTTGGGGACTGCAGAGCATGAATGTGGGCACCTCCAAATAGCCTAGGTAGCATCCTGGAAGGTGTCCACCAGAGGCTGGATGACCACTGGCTTGGGGTCTTTTTTGGCATAAGTATCTGGTCAACCTCAAGCGTTCAGGGTCAAGGGCCTCAGTATCCCACCCCATGTTTTCTTGAATATAGCACTTGGCCTCCATAAAACTGGGGTCATCCGGCGGAGATTTTGGTTGGTCCTCTGTGTCCCCAGGCAGAGACTCTACATCGGACGTAGGTGGGAAACAGTCCGAGTCAACGTAAGAGTCAGAAGAAGAGGGGAAACGAGAGTGCCGTCTTCTTCATTTATGCTTATGCCTGTCTGGTGTAGGCATCCTCTCCCTGCGGCTTCAGAACATCTATAATATAAGGTGGCAGTTCGGGAATGGAATCAGGTTGAAGAGGGGGGGAAGTGACCCTGGTTTGGGGTTCAAGTCTTGTTCGACGGTGTCACACCAATGACAAAACAACTCTTTAACCTGAGCCATATTCAACCTGGGTGTGCTGGGGTCTGGCTCAGGCATCGGTGCCTCAGTGCTGTCGTCGGCACCAGCATTAGGCCAGTCCAATGTTGGCCGAACGGGTGACGACAGCAGAGCCTCCTGTAGGCCATCGTCTGGTTCTGAATGCTGCCGGGTCAGCATCTGATCCTGGGATGAAGGGATGACGTCAGAGCCGGCATCAGCTCTGGCGGAGTCGCCAGTGCTGGTGTAACCTTAGCCAGTGACAGCGTAGTGGTAGCCGTGGGACCGGTGGTGGTCTGGGGTTGGCTTGTGCATCTTGGCCGATGGACGCCCCTCAGAAGCGGAAGGCTGAGGGCAGTTGGGTTGTTTTGGAGTCTTGTTTGACAGACACCAATCATACGCCGAGGGCTGATAGCGGTTGGAGGACTTCGATTTTGGAGACAAAGAAGAGGCCCTGCCAGACAAATGTCCAGAGGCCTTTTTTCCTTCTCAGGTGTTGGCACCGGACAAAGAGGTCAAGTGGGAGGAAGACTTACCAGAGTTCGCCATGATCCCCGCGGATCCCGGGGAGGACGGATCTTAATCAGCTGAAGAGAAGCTGAGGAGGATTTGACAGGAGCAGCTGACCTGGTAGCGGGAACAGAAGGCTTGAGGGCTGTCAAGTGGGACTCCTGGCCAGACGAGCTAGACTTTGAGGGCACATGTGATCCGGAGGACTGGAACCTCGAGTGGGATCTCTCCCCTTCCTTGTGTTTCTCTCTGTGCTTCTCCTTATGGTGTTTCTTCTGAGTGACTGCCGAAGAATCTCCCTTGGATGAGGAGTCTCTCTGCATAGAGGTCAATTGTTTTTGTACGAGAAAGGCATGGAGGGATTTCTGGTGCTTTATGTTGGTTCTGTTGTTGAAAGCCTGGCAGTGGGAGCAGGCCCCGGTGCCATGGTCTGGGCCTAAGCAGCAGAGACAGGTGGAATGACCATCTTTAGAGGGGATTTGACACCCGCAGGAGCACTTGTTGGGGTGCCCCGTCGACAGAGTGGACATAGAGAAAATTAGGTGAAAAAAAGTGGAGAATAGAAGTAAACTGCAGTCAGTACTGGTGAAGCTTTTAGCCGAAAGCAAATTATGCACAGGAGCACTGGAGCATGAGGGGATAGCTGCCTCCTATATACTGGATGAAACATCAGGGGCAGAGCCGACGTGAGGTGGGCAGTCCCCTCAGTACTACTGAAGAAGTTTTTGCCATGATCTGCCACCAGATGGCGCCAGTCCTACATGTCATTATCTGCTGCAAACGCTTCCTCTCGAAGTAAGATCTTGAATTTCGATGCAGTTAACAAATTAAGCTGTTAAATCTGATCCCTTCCCAGTCTGATTTGAACTAAGGATTCTTTTCTTCCTTTTTTAAATTTACATATTTTTTTCTGTAGATCTGTCCTATTCCTCTGTGTAAGGGAGGCACAATGGTCTTTCTCTGTATATGACCCCTATGTGCAAGAACATCCCTTAGAATATATGAAAAAATAGACATACACTCTTATCAGCCACAGTTTTCCTTTTTTTTTTTCTCTCTCTTTTCCTGCAGCCCCACAATCACCATTGCCGAGTGTGGCTTATTTGGTTTAACTGGGTAAGGAGATGGACTGAGACATAGGTCCTTAAAAGCCGTATTTTTCCTTTTTTTCCAAACAACATGAAGTCTTGCTGTGTTCTGACATATGCAGTTAGGTCCTGCCTTTCAACTGCCCTGGAGAACAAAGAGTTAAACTTTCCATGGCCAGCATGGAATGTTCACCACGAGCTCGGCTGAAGCCCCTGTCTGCTGTTATTTAAACTGCAACCGTCAGATTCTTTACTCCGCCTCACTGAACAGTCGCTCCGAAGATTATTCCTGCTGCTCAGTTCAAAAAGTCGGTTAAAGTGTCGGTTTTCAGTCGGTTTATACCGAATTGCTGTTACCGCTTAGTCGGTTCAAGTCTCTGTCTGTGGTACCGTGAGTACTAGATAGGTTTTTTGTTTTGTTTCTGTGTGGAACTTGAAAATTGTGGATCGGTTTGGCTGAACCGATCAGTTTGAGGTAAAAAAGCTTGTGCTTACTTTAGAGTGTGGTAACTGGTCCGTAACAGTTCTAAAAAAACGGATTCAATTACAGTTTTTTCCAAGACCCGTGACACGGTCAGGAACCAATAGGGAAGTCTTGCCTGGCGGATTGCCAAAAAAAAAGGGCAAGTTTTTGGATAGGATTGGCCATGTCCGAGAAACCCAAGGAAAAAAAAACGGACCCACTGGGTTTCAACACTGCAGTGTGTGGGGGGAAGTCTTTGCCAAGGCTGATCCTCACACCACCTGTGTTTATTGTCTGGGGTTTGATCACCTCTATTTCAGACTGCCAAATTTGCAAGAATTTTCCCAAATCTACCCTGGAAAAGAGATTAGGTAGACTGAGGGAAAGGGAGGCCGAGAAGTCCACTGACCCGGGATGACCAGCCTGGTTCGGTTCCGACCAAACCAGAAGGAGTGCCCTCTGACCAGGGCGATACTTCTTCGGGCAAAAGGAGAGCCGATTCTGAGGAGTCGGTTCTGGTGAAAGGAAAGAGAAAAGACAAATCGTCTGGTTCGGACCCAGAAATTCATACTCCGACCGCCGATGAGATAGCCAAGGCGATATGGATTGTGCAATTGCTTAGTTCGGTTCCGACCGAACTGGCACATCTGGCAAGGGCTCGGTTTGGTCAGTTCCCCCGGTTCCGGATTATACTTTGGAAGAATTTCATGAACCAGAGGAGGAGGGAGAGTATGAGGATGATTATGGTGATTATGAAAGTCTGGATGTGCCTATTGACCCGGACATCTCCCCAGACAGACCTTCAGAGGTTTCTCCTCCTAGGCTTTCTGAGTCCCCTTCACACTATATGTTTTACAAAAAAAATGGCTGAGACCCTCCAGCTTCCTGTGGAGGAAGCAGCAGAGGACCAGAAAGAGCCTGATTATGTTGAGATGATGGACATCCCAGAGTCCAGGAGACTGTCTCTTCCCCTCCACAAATCCTTTGGGAAACAGACACATACAATTCTTAAGTCTCCTAATTCTATACCTCCTGTGGACAGAAGAATAGACAAGAGGTACACTCTCTCAGGCTCAGACACCGAGTTTCTTATTCGGCAATGCAGCCATGTTGGGGGTCATGCAGGCTGCTGCCTGTGATAAGGCAAATATTCCCTTGGCATTACACCCCCCAGACAAGGACTCCAGGAAGACTGATGCCATGGCAAAGAAACAATACATGGCAGCATCTCAGGGACTCAGGCAGGCTAATTATATGGCCTATACAGCCAGATATCAGAAGTCCAGGTGGGACACTGTGCTGGCTCTGGCTAAACAGGCCCCTGACCAGCTTGCCAAGGAGCTGGAGCAGGTGACTACAGATAGGATTGAGGCATCGAAAGTACAGTTTTATGCTGCTGTGGACTCCAATGATGTTTCATCAAGAGTCATGGCTACATCTATGGCTCTTCGGAGGATGGCTTGACTCAGATGTACTAGCCTCTCACAGGATACCCAGGCTAAGGCCATGGATTTTCCTGTAATTGGTAATTCTCTGGGGAGCAGACAGAGAACTACATGAAAAAGATGGATGAATACAGGACCACTTACAGGAGTGCTCAGGCCAAAGAAAGGCAAGCAATTCCTCAAAGGCAGCAGTCCAGGGGCAGGGGAAGGCCTTTCCAAAGGCCTTTTTACCAGGTTCAGACCTCCTCTTCTTCCTTTTCACAGAGGGGGTTCTTTAGAGGGAGAGGCAGAAGGGGGATAAGCAGGCCTGCATCCACTCCCTCAGCCTAAAGCCCCTGCGAAGCAGACACCCTGATGGGTCTGCCCAGGCCTATTCTCCCATACCAGTAGGGGACAGGCTGGCTTACTTTGTCCAGGACTGGAAGTCTCTTACATCAGACAAGTGGGTCCTGGAAGTAGTAAGCCAGGGACTAGTTGTCAGCTTCAAAAAATTTCCCAAGATGAGAACCAGATCCTTTCCACCTGCAAATCTCTCAGAGACCCTTGCCCTAGAGGCAGAGGTTTCTTCTCTCCTAGCTCTCAGAGCTATAGAGAGGGTTCCCACCATACACAAGGGCAAAGGATTGTACTCCAGGTACTTCCTAACCCCCCAAAAGACAGGAGAATGGCAGCCCATCCTGGACCTAAGATATCCAAACAAACACCTTTTGAAGCCAAAGTTCAAAATGGTAACTCTGGGAATTATCCTTCCCTCTCTAAGTGCAGGGGACTGACTATCCTCCCTGGACCTCAAAGATGCCTACTTTCACATTCCCATCAGGTACTCCCACAGAAAGTAACTCAGGTTCGAGATGCCCTCGGGCCACTATCAGTTCAGAGCAATGCCCTTTGGCCTAACATCAGCCCCAAGGGTTTTCACAAAGTGCCTGGTAGTAGTTGTTGCTTTCCTAAGAAGAAAACATATCTCCATCTTCCCATACTTGGACGACTGGCTCATAGTAGGTCAGTCTCCAGACCAAGTCAAGTCACATCTGCAAGTGACCCAGCAAGTGCTCACTTCCTTACGATTCCTTCTTAACCTTCCGAAGTCAGTTCTCGAACCAGTATAGCTCCTCACCTTCACAGGTGCAGAACTGGATACAGTAAAGGCAAGAGCCTTCCTTCCCCTGGAAAGGGCAAGGAACCTTATGGAACTGGCTTCTTCATTCACCCTTCAGGTATCTCGACCAGCAAGACATTTCCTTCAGCTTCTGGGCCACATGGCAGCTTCCACAGCAGTGGTCCAAGGGGCAAGATCCCAGATGAGGGACATCCAGTTCCACTTAAGAGCCTTCTGGTCCCAAAGAAAGGATTCCCTTACCAAACCAATCCCAGTGACTCGAACCCTGATCCAAGCCTTGCAATGGTGGCAGGATCAGGACAATTTGAGACCAGGGGTTCCATTTGTCACTCAGTCTCATTCAGTGATACTCACCACAGATGCCCTGCTGGGCTGGGGAGCCCATTTGGGGGATCTTACCACCCAGGGACTGTGGTCTCTTCAGGAATCTCTGCTTCACATCAATCTCTTGGAACTCAGAGCAGTGTTTCTGGCACTGCAAGCTTTTTCCAAATCTGTACAGAACAAGGTGGTTCAGGTCAGAACAGACAACACCACCATGTGGTACATCAACAAGCAAGGAGGCACTCTGTCTACGGCCTTGTGCACAGAAGCAATGAAGTTGTGGTCCCTGGCCTATTCCCTGCAAACCTCTCTGACAGCAGTTCACCTCCCAGGGAAGGACAATGTCCTAGCAGATTCACTTAGCAGAATATCCCAGGGCCATCATGAATGGGCCCTAGAGCCTCTAGTTTTGAAAGTGATTTTTCTCGAGATGGGGCACACCAGAGATAGATCTTTTTGCAGCCCCAGACAATCACCAACTTCCTCTCTTTTGTTGCAGATCCCCAGTTTTGGGCTCAGTCCCCCTGGATGCTCGGATTCTGAACTGGGAAGGGAAATTTCTGTATGCTTTTCCTCCCTCCCTCTGCTGTTCAAAGTGTTAGTCAAGATAAGGTCACAACCATGCAACGTGATTCTGATTGCTCCAGACTGGGACAGACAACCCTGGTACCCCCTGTTGCTGTCCCTAGCAGTCCACCTTCCCTTGTCTCTTCCCAGAAATTACAACCTGTTGACATCCTCTCAGGGGAGGATTTGGTACCCGAATCTTCAGTCTCTCAATCTCAAGGCATGGCTCCTGAAGAGTTAGAGTTTACAGATGTGCATCTTTCCCAAGGGGTTCTGGATATCCTCAAGGCTTCTCGAAAGCCTTCCACCAGGAAGACTTACAACTCCAAATGGAAAAGATTCAGCATCTGGTGTTCTAAGAATAATATTTCTCCAGACTCTGCTGAATTGCCTACGGTTCTGGACTATATGGTCCTTCTTAATGGCCTAGGCCTCAGACCAGCTACCCTTAAAGTACATTTGGCAGCTGTTTCTGCTTTCCTGTCAGTAGGCAAGTCCTCCTCTTTATCATCCCATCCTGTATTTTCTAAGTTTTTCAAGGGATTGCTTCACACCAATCCCCCCCCCCTTTAGGGATCCTGCTCCTGCTTGGGACCTTAATGTTTGCATTGCTCAGCTTATGCAACCTCCCTTTGAGCCTTTGTCCTTAACAGAGCTTAAGTACTTGACTTAGAAAACTGTGTTTTTGGTAGCCATTACTTCTGCCAGGCGTATCAGTGAATTGCAAGCCCTGTCAGTGGAATCTGATTTCATCTCCTTCCATAGAGATAAAGTGGTCCTTAGAACTAACAGAAAGTTCTTACCCAAAGTGGTTTCAGATTTCCACCTCAACCAGTTTATATCTCTCCCTGTTTTCTTCACTGACCATTCCTCCTCGGGAGAAAGGAGGCTACACAGCTTGGACGTTAAAAGAGCCCTTAGCTACTACATAGAGTGTACCAAGGGTCACAGGTTCGAATCCCCTCCAGTTGTTCCTTACGTATGGAGATGTTGGTAAGGGCAAACCTGCCACTAAGAGATCGATTGCCAGGTGGACTGTTTCTTGTATACAATTCTGCTATGAAAAACTGGGTACAACTCCACCCTCAGGCCTGAGGGCTCATTCCACTACAGGCTTCACTTGCTTCCCTGGCTGCTGCCAGGGATATTCTTCTTTTAGAAATTTGTCAAGCAGCCACCTGGAAAACAGTCCATACTTTCACCAAGCATTACTCTCTGGATAGCCAGACTAGGAGTGATGCTTGGTTTGGCACAGCAGTACTTCAGAGCCTGTTTCCAAAGTAGGTTCTGTCCCTCCTCCATGGAGGTACTGCTCGGTAGTCTGCATATGTCAGACTACAGCAAGACTTCATGTTGTTTGAAGAAAAAATTACTCACCTTAGTAATGTTGTTTCTTCTAATGGAGTCCTGCAGTATTCTGACCTCCCCCCCCACCTCCCCTCTCAGAACCTAGATTTTGGGATGTGGGTGGGCAGGAACAGTGCTGGCACCCTAGGGGTGTCCCTTTTCCCCTCTTTTGGTTTGGGTGAGAGGTTGTGTTTTGTTTTTGGGTTTCCTGTCTTGAGTCTTCCTTTTGAAACCAAAAACTTTTATATAGATATATTTGCCAGTTGGCTAGTAAGAATTTTACAGTTTCCACACAGAACATCTAGTGAGTCTTTGCTCGTAAAGATCTGACGGTTGCAGTTTAAACAGCAGACAGGGGCTTCAGCCGAGCTCGTGGTGAACATTGCATGCTGGCCATGGAAAGTTTAACTCTTTGTTCTCTGGGGCAGTTGAAAGGCAGGACCTAACTGCATATGTCAGAATACAGCAAGACTCCATTAGAAGAAACACCATTACTAAGGTGAGTAATTTTTTCTTTTTCCCCCTTTTCCTGCCCCATCCTCTCCATTCCTGACTGTGGTATTCCCTTTCTACCTTGCTAAACTTACTAAAGTTGTGCTGCTTACAGTTTAAACTAGGTGAATGCTGATGCAGCCCTGACAGTGTACAGTATGGTGGGGGCAGGCTCCAACACTGTCCAGCTCTTGAGATTTTTTTTTTCTTTAGTTTGCCCCCAGCCATGACCACAACGTAGAGACCAAGCCGCGCAGGGAGAAGTGACAGATGACTGTCGGGAGTCAGGTTTTGAATTAAATTTAATATTAGTAAGCAGCTGCTGCAAATAAGCAAAGAGCCCAGCCGCACTGATCACATACATACACATATTACCTCTCAGGACTGGTAGCGGGAAAGTGTTGAGTGTCACATGAGTCTGTGCACTCTGCTCAGAACAACGTGACCACCTCTTTCACAGTCACCTGATCAACACTGGACCCACTGATCCAAGGCTCCTCGTCCATCGTCGGCGAGAGGAGAGGCCCACTGCTGCATATCCATTGCTAGCAGCACTTGAAATTGATAATCTTCCAATGCTGACACGTCGGGTCATGTGAGTAAAATAGGAGGATCAAATTTTGGCAAGCCAGAGACTGGGGAAGTTTTGGCAAATGGGGGGAGGCTTTACAATTGCAATTTTGGAGTTTTAACAAGCAAGGGGAGGTTTCTGTGCATCCCGGAAACCCATCGTGGCTATGCCTATGGCCCTCTAGAGGAATCCTCTGATGGCTCAAATCACCATCAGCCCTTTGCTTGACATCCTCTCCGGAATCCTGAACCTAACGCATCATTTGATCCAGGTGGGTGGTGTCACAAACGCACTCCGCAGGTCAGGCCATTTGCTCCCACACTGCCAAACCTCAAAGTGCAATATGTGAACAGGAGACAAATAGGGTAACCATCCTGTCTGTTTTGGATCTAAAACACCTACCAGTCTCGAGTCCTTAAGTCAAATATAAACCCTTTTTGCTAGCATGCCTAGTTAACAGGATCAACTACCACACCCTCTTTGGGGAAATGCAGTGCAATACTTAACCTAGCAGCACCCAACCTGTTTCACAATTCTCCCTTTGACTCAACAGAGACCTAGGTACATTTCTTACCTTAGTACAAATGGTAACACACTATAAGCCCTTTAACAGTTATGTCAGAATTATAAACACTGTTCAAGCATTCACATGCAGACTGAGAAAAGACTTAAGCAGCATTAAGGAAACCAAAATGTTTAATAAAATTTACAAAAATAGTAAATACATACAAAACATAGAACATATATACACAAATGTTTACAGTCCAAAAGAAATGGAAATTACAGAAACAAAATGCCTGGTACTTATGCTAGTTCTAACTCAGTTTTCATTTGGGTATTACCTACTCTTGACAGAAGTGCCCTTAAGACTTGAACAAAAGTGTGTGTTCTCTTACGAGTCCAGAGGTAGAAGACAATTTCACTCCTTTCAGCCAGATTGATAATAGGGACCAAAATGTCCCTCCCATCCTGTGAGGTCACAGCTCGAGGTCAGACCAAGTATATTCAAAAGATTGTCATTTTACTGTGTGCTTGAAATCTGCAGAGATAGCAATATTAAATTATGACAGTCTCTTTCCTATCAGAGCATTCCCTTTGATCTTCAGAGCACCTTCCTGACAGCTATTTTCTCCTAGTAGTAAGAAATGTAACAGGTCTCTGTTCAGAAATCGTTTCCTCCCAATATGTCGTAAAATGCATCCTGGTTCCTGGACTTCAAAGTAAATAGATAGTTTACAATGTGTGATAACCTGGCCTTTGAAGGAAGTTCTTAATTAGAGTTTCCCCTGGGTCATGCAGAGGCCATCCTTCCTTACCACACTTTTGAAATTCCATCTTCAAGAGTGCTGTTCTGCTGGCTGCCATGTTTTCCCAGCAGAAATTCACAGAACATACATTTATATCACAAATATATGCAATATAATAACAAGCAGATGGGCGTAGTGTCACAGGTGGGATCCTCAGTTTCCCAAGGTGGGTGGAGGATACTCCACTCTACAGTCGAGGCCTGGGAGTAGAAAATTATGAGGTCCCGGAGGTGCCAGTAGGGCTCCATTGTGGTGTGTGTGTGGTGACCACTTGGGGCTGCTCGGGTATTTTTCCCACTATGCCCTCCATTATCCCTCCTAGGATGTGGCCTTAAGAAATATTTCAGGAGAACTCCTTTTAGGGCCATCTGAAGGGTGGCTGAAGCCCACCCTACCTTTGGAACTCCTCTGCCAGACCCATTCTGAGCACGTGTTGCCTTTGCTTACTTGCCAGGCAAGTTGGTGGTTAGCGAAATAAGGTTACTCCACAGGGACCACATATTCCTTCCTGCAGGACACACCATCCCCCTGGTGCGGGGGAGGAGCATGCAGAAGGAGATGCCTGCCCTCTCCGAGGCAGAAGGCATCCAAGACATATGCTAGAACCCTGCCTTGTTGGTCAGCACCAAAAGTCCTCAGCTAAGGGGGTGAACCTGGATCACACAACCCATTCGCAAGATTTTTAATGAGCTTTCAGAATCTGAGTGACCCAGCAACATTTTCCTCTCTATTAGAGTACCCAGTGCCCTTGGCTATTAGTGGGTTATGTGTGCCTGAGCCCCTTGGCGATCAGTAGGGTTTGTGTGCCTGAGCCTTGGGTATCAGTAGGTTATGTGTGCCTTGGGTCCTTTGGTTATCAGTGGGTTAAATGTGCACTGGGTCCCTTGGTATCAGAGGGTTATGTGTGGTCTGAGTCCTTGGTTACCAGTGGGTTATGTGTGCCCAAGATCTTGGCTATCAGTGGTTGGTCTGTGCCCAGAGCACTTAGCTAACAATAGTTTATGTGCGCCTTTGGTTATCAGTGGCTTTTTTAAGGCCCAAGGGCTTGGTTATCCAAGGGTAATATGTGCCCTTATCCCTCTGTTAGGGTTTCTATGCTCCAAACCCTTGGCCATCAGCAGGGCCACTGGAAAATTGCGGGTGCAATTTTTCCGCAATTTTCACCCTTCTCCGCACAAAATCTACAATTTCTTGCAATGTCTTACATTTATGGAATTTTTACTAAAATTGTATAAAACTTATTTAAATTCTCAAGGAAATCTACTCAGATATGCTAACAATTTAGTACACAGACTTAGATGTGACCAAAACAGTATAGTGTGAGGTGAGAAGGGGTCAAATGTGACTCTGCTTTCATGTGATTCCCTTCCCTGCTTTGGTTTCAGAATCCTCTGGTCATGCATATGTAGACTTGAACATTTTTAAAATCTGTGTGAAAGCAGACTGTTAGGGAACTTTTTGCTGACACACAGACTGAAACAATAGGTGTGAGAAGAGGAGCAAAGTGCCCCATTCACCTTAATGAAGCATTGACCACAATGCTTGTTTTTGAATGGTATGGTAGCTTTCCCTTGTATAAATACTTTCAATCTGAAAGGATTCTGATTCAAATGTGTCAGGAGTTTGGATGGCCTTGATAATTATAAACTTTAATGCGCTTCTGAGGAGGTTGGTGACAATGATTCCTTACATGTCAGTCTGCCCGGAACTGCATACTCACATACAAATCCTAGAAAAAGAAAACATTTCTGAAAACATGCTGAACAGGTTAAGTATAGTTAAACATTTACCTTCAACTAGACAAAATAATTGCAACCCAAGTAAAATCACTGCAAATCGAGTAGAACAAAAGTACCATGTAATGAAAACTAGGGTTGCCACCTATCCGATTTTTGACCGGATAATCCGGTTTTTAGGGTTCTTATCCGGTCATCCAGTTTTGGTTACATGCAGTCCGGTTTTTTGGGCCATTTTGAGTGCTCATACACTCTTAAAACTGATGTATCAAATCATTCACTGTTTTGGCTGCATTACATGTCCAGGTTACAAAGAAGTTCTGCTGTCACAGTCATTCAGACCTGCCTTTGTTTGTAAAACCAGACTGTCTGAGAGGTGTAAAGTATGGCCATTAAGATCATTAGCAGTAAATTAACCTATTCTTTTCCACTCTGAATTTTAAGTATGGTCTTTTACTGCTATGACAGGAAACAGTTTTTACACCTTTGTGTGCTCTCATGTTTCTTTTTGTTAGTTCTACAGTATATCATGGTAAGTTTTAGACCCATTTTTGTTAAATTAATAATCTAACTTTTATTGCTTTTATCACTACATTTGCTCTCATTTTTTGTATTACCTGAACATTCCATGATATTAGCTACACTTTGACAGGTCATTCAGATAAACAGCATGGAATGGTGTATCTGAAATTGTGGAATGTCTTAGAAATATGAAAAGAAACAGCAGTAGCTGCTGAGGTAAAGGTGAACACAGTGCAGTATTAAGGGTACCACAAGCACTGATAATTAAGTTATCAAAAATTGGTCAAAGAATCAGAATACATGGTTGACATGGAAAGGAAAATTGGAGAGTGTTTAACAGAGGGCTGAGCAATAAGCTGTGGCTGAGCTTGGCACATCCAGCAGACCAGAGTTTGATTCCCACAACCTCCACTTAAATACTGTGTGACCCTGAACAAGTCACTTAACCTTCCTGTGCTCCTGGGTCACTCCTGTAAAATGGGCTATGTGGCCTATGGGAGGTAACCTGGTTGCCAAAGAATAAAAATAAATAACTGAATAAATAAATCAAATAAATAACAGTATAAAAAATAATTTCCTATCACTAGTAATGTCTATTCCAACATTACAAATGGCTTTGGAGGAGGAGTGATATACTCGCCAGTCATAAAAAAGGGGTGGAGCCAGAGGCAGAGTTTGGGGTGTGGTTTCGGATCTGGTTTTTAACCTCATCCAAAGGTGGTAACCCTAATGAAAACTCTTGTATGATGTAATGAAAAGCTACTCTTATGATGATACTTTTATCTTGTGATTTTAAAATGCACTTATAGTGCTGATTAAGAACAGTAGTTATTTTAACAAAATAAACATTTTTCTTACTAGACCTTTATTAGGCACCCTGGTTATCTGTTTATTTTTTCCTTGTAGCAAAGCAAGTAGTTTAAACAGGCTTCATTATTTAACATCTAGAAACTGGCAAAATATGTTGTTTCAGGATGCATTCAGTATAGACTAACTGTAAATTACTGAATAAAATCTAGTTAGCACTGCATGACTTAGATGTCTTGATTTTTAGAAGATATGCTACATAAAGATTAATTTGCAGTGCATTTCAAAAACACATACCTTTCTTCACATCAGAAGCATTTACAAGAGGCAATACATTTATCTAAACAATTTATGTGACCAATACATGCTGCAGCAAACAATAAAATATTTATTAGGGGACAGTGGGGATGAATAGTGAACCCCCGCAATTTTTGAAAAAAAGTCCCCACATTTTCAGGTAAAGTGTTCCGCAATTTTCCAGTGGCTCTGGCCATCAGTGACTTAGCCCTTGGTTATAAGTGGGTTATGTTTCTCCTCAGTCATTAGCTTTCAGTGCGCTCTGAGCTCATGGCAATTAGAAGGTATGTGTGTCCTTAGCCCTTGGCTTTCAGTGGGTGATGGGTGCCCTCAGCCCTTGGCTTCCAGTGGGTTATATGGGCTGCATGCCTCTGGCTACCTGTGGGTTATCTGTGCTATGAGTCCTTGGCAAACAATTGTAGCCCGTGATTAACAATGTATCTTGTATGCCCTGGGACCTAGAAAACATCTGGGTTATGTGTGACCTAAGAGCTCTGTTATTCACAGGTTACTCAATGAGTGCCCCGAGACCTTTGCTATCAGTAAGTAATCTGCAACCTGAGCTCATGGTAATCAGTGGGTTAGGTGTGTCCAGAGACTTCAGACAGAGAGATAGATAAAATGTTATTTTTATACAGGAAATACTGTACATGTCCTAAGGGTTATTACACCCTGTTTACAAGACGGTTCTGTTTTAAATCCTATCAGTTGCTCTAAAATAAATAAAATACCTGAAGACAGACTTAATATATGGCTTGTTACACATGACAAATTTAAAGACAGTACCAGTAACAGTTATTCCATGTATATACATTTACACATAAGTGGGAAACATTTATCCAAGGCATTTGTAAAATCATAATGTGAGGACAAAGTGCAAACTGTAAACGGCAGATTGTTCCAAAGTAATGCTGCTTGAAATCTCAAAGCTTTATCTCCATGTCTAGTACCGTTTTTGGATGGTAGATTTTGTTTACATGAACTGATCTTTTAAACTCATAAACTGTGTTATGATCTCTGCCAAATGCTGTGCATGTGATGTAATGAACTGGGTTGCAGGTCAAGTATTTATGAAGAAGTTTTAACCATGTTTTAGTGTTTCTTGCTGTTTGGCAATTTAACCTGGCAAGCATGGTACAGTGATGTGTATTGAAATTACACCTTAATACAAACCTAGCAATCCTATAGAGTACCCTGTCAAATTTGCTCAGCAAGGTTTTATTTGCTGTGAGATAAATTATGTATTAATATTCCAGTATAGGAATTAACAGTTGTTACGCTATTTTCTTTCTAAATGACATATTCACACATTCTGTAGCTTGTCTAAGAGTTCCTAGTTTCGTGTTTGTCTTCTCTACAAGTGCTGTAGTATGATCAGTGAAACTTAAATGCTCATTAAAAGTTACTCCCAGGTTACCAACCTGCTCAATGCTTTCCTTAATGTCCGTAAGTATACAAAGTTGAGATGTAGTCCTTTTTGATGTAAAATGTAACAATTTTGTCTTTTTTACGTTCATCCTCAGCCTCAACCTGGCAAACCACTCCACCACTTTATCAAAGTCATTCTGAAGTTTGTTTTGCAATTCAATTAAATAAGGCCCAGAAGCAACTATAGCTGTGTTGTCAGCATACAGTCTTAGGGCTGACGCTGCACTATTTGGGGTAATTTCTTAGTAAATAAGAAACAATAAGGGGCCCAGGATAGACCCCTTGGGTAAACCTACAATTTAGATTTTGGGTAACCAATACTCTCTGGGTGTGCCCCATTAAGTATGGCTTCATACAATTTCACGGTCCCTCTGTTATACCCAGGTCTCTCAATCTATTGTGCAATAGGGAAAGGCCCACCAGGTCGAAGGCCTTGGACAAGTCTACTGAAATTACAGCAGCTTCCAGTCTGGCATCCAGGGAGGAGCACACAAAATCATTAAATTTCAATAATGCAGATGTTGTAGAATGCCCCTTCCTGAAGCCATACTGAAAAGGCGACAAAAGTTTACGCTTGTCCAGGTACTAAGTTAGCTGAAGGTGAACATGTTTCTCTAAACACTTAGAAAGTATAGACAGGAGCACTACTGGTCAACAGTTTCCTGGGTCTGTTATGGATTGGAATAATCCTGCCTTCCTTCCAAGTCTGTAGAAAAGACCCAACTCCCTCTAGAACTAAAACTCTGTCCTTCCACAAATGCCTTCAAAAACAATATCAAGAGACACTTCTCCCTCACCTGTACCTGCTCGCAGCCCTAATCTGGCTCCTTTTCTGCATTCTTTTCCCCTCACCCCCTGGTTATCCACATCTGGCACTTACCCTCTCTTTCCAGCACTTGAAGTATTGTTAATCCACCCAGGCTAGTTTTTAGATTGCACTTAAATTTTTTGTTTCCCACTGTTAATATTATTGCTAAATCTTCACTGAATGCTTAATGTCACCTAGTATTTGTTAATTCACAAAGGCTAGTTCATGGTTTGCCCCTTAGTCTATATTATCCTAAATTTATGTACCATTTTATTAACCCGCGCTGTTAGTTAAATTTTTAAGCCTATGTCATGTCTCATGATTGTTGTATGTAACTGGACGCTTGTGTAAACGAGCAGCAATGTTCACATGCCTTTGCAGTATAACCAATAAAAATGAAATGAAATAAATCACTATTGGTGCTATTTGGTTTGCGGCTATTTTTAAAAATTTACCTTCCACCACATCTGGTCCAGTAGATTTATAAATGTTGATATTTGCTAATCCTTTGCAAATCTCAGAATCAACTAGTCAACACCCGGAAATGCTTTTAATGGGTTATGTGTGCCTCAGGTCTTTGGATAGAAATGGATTATCTGTGTGCTAAGTCCTTGGCTTTCGGTGGGTTAAGTATTCCCCTTTTTTCATCCTCCCATTTCCAGGACAGGCTGTGCTCCCCTTCAGCTCCACCACACCACCACAACTGTCAGACATCTCCCCAGGGATTTAACTCAGCCTTCCATATCCTCATGGATCCCTCCCCCCTCCCGGTGGCAGGGTCAGAAGGGGAGGGCCATCTTCCCCCTCCTTAAAGCACAATACAGCCTAGGGTCTCAATGATGTGCCGGGGGAGAGTCAGCGTGCAGGTGTCACTTATGCCTGCCCCACCACTATTTCAACCATTATGTTTCCCTTCTCCACGCTGGCGCATGCTCATCAGCGTGCACGTGTGAAGGCATGTGCACACAGCAGAGTCCCGCAGCATCTTCCTTCCATCTGCCCTCCTCAACTCGCATTGCCACCAGGGCTTCACCAGGTGGCGGGTATTCAGCAGAGTGTACAGTCTCCCCAGAAGAGGAGAGCCCCTGTCAGGTGCGAAATCCTCTTCCTCCCTGGCAACCCGTGCTCTTTGCTGAACATGGGTCATCGGCAAGGGGCGAGGTAAGGTGCTCAAAGCACCTCAGCCCTCTATGCCACCGGGCCAGCTGGTTATGTAAAGTTTGAGCCCTTTTAATTCAGTCAGTTATGTCTGTCCTGAGCCCTGGGCTTTCTGTGGTCTATACAGAATGTGCCTTAAGCCCTTGGCCATCAGTGGGTTGTCTATGCCCTGAGCCTTTCGCTATCAGTGGTTATGTGTGTCCTGAAGCCTTGGATAACAGCATGTCATGTTTGCCTTGAGCCTTTGTGTGCCAGTGGATTATGTATCCAATAAGCCCTTGGTTATCACTCGTTTATGTTTGCCCTAAGCCCTCTTCTATCAGTGGGTTATCTGTAACCTGAGCAGTAGGCTAGCACTAGGCTATGTTTGCCCTTAGCCATCAGGGGATTATGCTCGCTCCATTCCCTTGGTTATCAGTGGGATACGTGTGCACTGAGCTATTTGCTAACAGTAGTTTATGGATGTCCTCGGCCCTTGGCAATCAGTGAGCTGTGCATGCCTTAAGCCCATGGCTATCACTGGCTTATCTGTATACTGAGCTTTTGGCTATCACTGGGCTATGTGTGCCATCAGGCCTTGGCGATCAGTGGTGTATCTGAGCCCGGATTCCTTAATTAGCAGTGGGTTATGTGTGCTCAAGACCTTCATTAGCAGTGGGTTATTTTTGCTGTGAACCCACTGACAATCAGTGGGTTATCTGTGCTCTTGGCCACAGGGGTTTTTTGTATGCACAGAGTTCTTGGCTATCAGTGGGTTACCTGTGCCTCAAACCCTCTGCTATTAGAGGGTCATACATAACTTGATCTCACGGTGATTAGGGGGTCAAATGTGCCCTAAAGCCTTGGCTATCACAGGGTAATATGTAGTCTGGACTATCAGTTGGTTATGTGTACCCCAACTTAGTCCTTAGCTATCACTGGGTCGTAGATAACCTGAGCCTTTGGTTATCAATGGTTCACGTGTGTCCTGAACTCTTGGCTGTCAGGGGATTACCTGTGTTCTGAACCCTTAGCCATCAGTTGGTTATCTGTGCCATGATCCCTTTGCAAACAGTGGTTTATGTACGCTATGAGTCCTTGGCTATCAGTGGGTTATCCTTGTCCTGGACCCTTGGCTATCAGTAGGTTATCTGTGCCCTGAATCCTTGGTTATCAGTGAGTCATCTGTGCCCTGAATCCTTGGTTATCAGTGAGCTATCTGTGCCTTGAACCCTTGGCTATCAGTGGGTTATCTATGCCCTGTACCCTTGGCTATCAGTGGGTTACATGTGCTCTGAGCCCTTGGCTATCAGTGGGGTAACTTTGCCCTGAGTCTTGACTAATTGTGGCTCATTTGTGTTTCTCATTCCCTCTTTTAGGGAGTTATTTGTCTTCTGATCCTGATGCCCCTGCTGCAGTGTCCATTTTTATTGAAGGATTCAGTTTCTTGACTCTGAAAAGGGGCAGGATGTTGTTTTTGAGGAATTTCAGAGTTGCACATCCGAATCGGCTGACCCCACTGTAGGGTACAGGAAGCTTTTTCTTGCTTAAGGTCCAGTACAGGTCCCCAGGTGTCCAGTAGCGAATAGCACTGTAAAAAGTGTCAACATTTTCACCACCCATAACATATATCCTGTTTTTCCAACGAACAATTCCAGCAGCAGCAAGTCTCCGTGGCAACTGAGGCACTCTGATCTGCTTGTCAGCTTTGCCATTTTCATCTAAAAAGACACATACCCGGCAGGCATTGTTGGGCTCTGTGTCAAGCAGAGTGCTGTTCAAAAAATCTACTCTGTCATTAGAGTATCCGCCAATCACAATAATTCCTGAATCCATGGCAACAGCACCTGCAAAGATATTACAGTGGATCTCCAGTGGCACCTGGTTCCAAGTGCCTGAACTAACAGTGTATATTAAAATACCATTGTGAGCAACTGCATGGTTGAGCTTAAACGTTGTACCACCTATTAGATAAAGTTTGTTTTTGAAAACAGCACAGGAGAATGCCCTTAATGGCAGAGGCAGCTTGGCAACAGGAGCCCAAATCATCATCTTCATGTCAAAACACTCTACAGAATCAAGGAAAGCAGATTCATTGCATCCACCTAAGGCATAAAGCCTCTGGTTGCAAGCCAAAAAGCCATGCATGGTACGTGCAACAGACATGGATGGGTGTTGAATCCACTGGTCTTCCAAAGGGTAATACTCGTGTAATGTATTGGAAATGGAGTTGTCCTTATGCTGACCCCCAGCTACAAACAGTCTGTCTTCTACTGCTACACAGCCTGGGTGCATTAAGGATTTTAAAGCCCTGAGCTTTTCCCATTTTTCCGTAGAAGGGTCAAAGCAGTCAATCTCAAATTCACAGTCATCCAAGTTGGGGTCCTCACGAACCTGCAGGTCTACACACACTATTTTTTCTTCATACATTCCCATACGGAACCTCATGGTCTCCCTGGGCCTTACCTCAGTCTTTTCAAGCTCTTGAACACGTTTTAAAGTTTCTTCACACTTCACAAAAAGGCTGATCTCATCTTTGACTTTTTGTAACTCAGCATGCGTTAACAGTGACAGGCGCAAGTGCAAAGCCACTTCACTAAAAAGAGGGAGGCGTTCTGCAGGCCGGAAGTCAGCCCAGTGCTTTACTGCTCTATACACATCCAGTTCTGTACTCACAAGCAGACTGTCAGAGGAGATGATGCTTGTCAAAGTTCTTGCATCAAGGTGTAAAAACTCTTCCTGCAGAGAGACTAGCAACATGTTTTGACTGACGACCCTCAACGATGCTCTGAGAAGTGGCGTATCATTGTGGGTATACGCTAAAGTGTAACTCCCAAGGCAGTTATCTAATGTCAATCTGGACATGAGATACCTGTAAAACATGAGCGGAGGAGATAAAGAACACATATAACCTTTGTCAAGTTGAAAGTTCATTTTGGCAAGAGTTAGAGCAAAAACACACTGACTTGGTACCTGGAAAGAAGAATTAGATCTACAAAATGGTAAATTAATTGATATCCTATTTTTCACATATTTTGTTGGAATCAGATTCTATTTATTCCTTAAACTACTTTTTCTAGCTCTATTCCTCTCAGTCAACTGATGACCTTCCAGCCCCAACACCACTTACCTGGAGGTCCATTAACCCCATGACTCCCCCACCCCCACAGCCCCAATGTCAGAGTCTCTGGGTCAGCATCCCTAGCCTGTTCCCAACCCTGGCGAAGCTTCTGCAGGCAGAAACATGGGGCCCGAGAGTACCAAGCTGCCATCCTGCCGAACCGGGCTTCTTCCTTGCCAGTTCACCCCCAAATAGGACAGCAGTGGCTAAAGTTCCAGGTGGGCAGGAACAAGCGTACTACAATGGAGCCTGCTGCCATCCTCCCCTCTGATGAAACTCCTCCAGCTGCTCTGCCACCTTTCTGTGGTGTGTAAACACTCATTAAAATATCTCTACTGTTTTTCAGTCCCAATATCTGTAGCTGGTGTCCACTGTAGACTTGGCCCATCACCTGCTACTGTCTCCGATCTCCTCACCACCATAGCTTCTCACTCATCCGCAGCTGAGCTATACGTGAAGGGGGATTTCAACCAAAATTGGGCTGCTCCCTCTCTTACAAAGCGCTGTAAAGACATAACTGTCCTGAATCGCACACAGCAAATCCTAGAGCCAACTTGACTATACCAAAAAATCACAAAACCACTCTCTAATCTCAACTGGGCCCTCAATCCCCACCCCCACCCCCAGAGTCATAAAATCTGGTCTTCTGCCAGACTCACCAAGTGATCATCACATGATTTTTATGGTCTGGAAAATTCACAGACCAAAGGTACCGCATAAAACAATACATTCTAGGTCCTTGAACTTGACCCTTTACTCTTTAGTCTTGCGAAAACTGATTGGTCTTCAATCGTCTCAGCCAACTCTGTAGACGATGCCCTGGAATACTTCAAAGAAAAATTCACCTCCACTTGAAACACTCATGCCACCATTAGGCGTGTAAGGGTTCGCGGCAGCCATCTCCCTTGGATTACCCTGGAGCAATTAGCATGCCATCAGGATTGTGACCATGCCTAGAAAAAATACAAAGCATCGGAGTGCCCAAATGACCATATGATGTACTGTACCCTACACAACCAATGCACAAAAGCTACTAGACCGGCAAAGTCTAAATATTTTAGAAATAACTTTCATTCTAACATTGACAACCCTTACAAATTCTGGAAGGTAGTCCATGTACTTACCTTCCCCCTTGTGAAACTGCCTCTCCTTAAGGGACCACCTTGCTGTCGCCACTGAATTCAACTCACATTTCACCTCCTGCACATCCTTTTTACTTGCCTCCCTCCCTCCCTCCTCTCACTCTCCCAAACAACTACCTCTGCTCCTCTAAAAGAAGCCTTCCTAAATGTAACTTTCTCTTTCTCCACTGTCACTCCTGTCAATGTTCTAACAGCCCCCTGCATTAAACCCAACAAAAAGTAGCTCCCTGGATGGTCTGGACCCTAAACTTCTTTTATCTCACTGCCCCTGCTATAGCCACCCCGCTAGCCGACATCCTAAACCTCTCTTTCTTTACAGCCAGAGTACCAAAAATCTGGAAGCATGCGGTAATCCTACCACTTCCTGAGCGAGGTGACCCATCCACTCCTGGTAATTACAGCCCTATTTCTCTGCTCCCTATTCTGGCAAAACTACAGGAGCACCTGGTCCTTTCACAACTCTCCTGCCATCTCTCGGACACTAACTTTTTTACTTCTTACCAATCTGGTTTCAGGAAACAGCACTCCACCACTACCTACCTACTAAGGCTTACTGACTTAGTTCTCTCAGGGATGGATAGTGGCCTATTCACATCAGCCATTTTTGTCGACCTCGCAAAGGCCTTCAACATAGTTTCCCATCCCCTTCTCCTACATAACCTCTCCTCAGCTGGCCCATCTGATACTGTCACCAACTGGTTCAGTGCCTACCTTACAGGTAGGACACAATCAGTCATGATCGCTGACTTACTGTCCCCTCCCCCGCCTACTGAGACCGGTGTCCCCCAAGGATCGGTACTTGGCCCTATACTCTTCTCTATATTCCTAAACGACCTACCATCAAGTTTGTCCAACATCATCAATTCACATGTACGCTGACGACACAGTCCTGTTGACCTCTGGCTGTACCCTTTCTGATGTTGAATCCAGACTTCAACAAGCTCCAAGTCTGGCTGAGTGCACTTCAGCTTTCCCTAAATGCCAAAAAGACCGTCTCCGTGACTTCTGGCATGAGGCAGAGACTCTCTAGGCTCACTGCCCCACCTTTTTCCACACCCTAGATGGGACTCCCTTGGTGGACGTCTCCTCTTTCAGATACCTGGGGGTTTGGCTCGACCAGAACCTCAACCTTTCTGGTCATGTGGACACTATTCTGAAAAAACTACGCCCCAAGCTTAATGTGCTTTTCAGAAACTAGAACAGTCTACCTTTACTGGCTTGGCGTGAACTTGTCCAGAAAATGATTATCCCCATTTTCAACTACTGCGATATAGTTTATTGTGCTGTCCCAAAATCCACCTTAACCAGACTGGACTCGATACTCCTGCTGCTGCTTCACCCTCGACTCTTCTTCTTGCACTCATCCCTGCAAACTTTACCACTCTCTCGCCTTCCCTTATCGACCGTCACCTCTCCCACATTGTAAGGTTCACCTCTAAATTCTGGTTCAGCTCTCTCCCCCCTCTTACCTCTCTTCTGCTCTGTCTATCCCCCCCACCCCCTATGCACTCCCTTAGAAAGTACAGTTACGTAAGAACTTACCATAGCAGTAGATGTTCGAGAGAGGCTCTTGCAGTAGGTATTTACATATAAGACTGACCCGGCAGGCGTCAGGACCCCAAGGAAAAATTTCTAGCTAGCAATCTCTGGCCGGGGACCGCCCCCACATCAGGTGACTGACATCATGTGACGTCAGTATAAAGGGGTGGTTCTCCACGCCCGCCTTCCAGTTCTTTCCCGTCAAGGACCAAAAGAGGTAAGACAAGAGAGAAGCGGATATTTCCCTTCCTGGAAAAAGAGCTAAAAAAACTAAGGGGGGGGTGGAGGGCGGGAAGGCAATACCTACTGCAAGAGCCTCTCTCGAAGATCTACTGTTATGGTAAGTTCTTACGTAACTGTACTACCTTACTTCGAGAGAGCTCTTGCAGTAGGTATTTACATACAGGACTGAATCCCAAGCAGTCTGGAACAAGGAAAAGCACTCAGGAGGAGGAAACGATCCATAAAATGTAACCTCTGGCTGAACCAGTCTTATGAAAGAAGACCTTAAAGCATAGCCAACCCAAAGCCTACTCTACGGCGAGAGGCAATGTCCAAACTGTAGTGTTTCATAAAGGTATGGACAGAAGTCCAAGTTGCGGCTGCAGAGATGTCTGCCGCTGACACATTCTTGAAACAAGCTGTAAAGGCAGCTACCCCTACAGTGGAATGGCCTCTGACCTGACCCAGCAGGGTCTTGTTCTTGTCGTAACAGAAAGTGATACAATGAGCCAACCATTTAGATAGGCATTGCTTGGAAATGGTATTGCCCTCTCGTTTGTGAGCAAAAGGGACAAAAAGCTGATCGGATTTCCCGAGATCCTTAGTCCTAGTGGTGTAGTATCTCAGTATTCTATGAACATCCTAAGTATGCAAGAGGTACTCCCCTTGATTGGAGTGCTGCATAAAGAAAACAGGTAGCTCAATGGATTGATTCAGTGTAGATTCCGCCACCACCTTAGGGAGAAACTTAGGGTTGGTACGCAGAGCCATACGTTTCTTGTGAAAAATCAAACGGATTTTGCACATCAAGGCCAGAAGCTCAAAAATTCGTCGAGTTGAAGTAATGGCCACTAGGAAGAGAGTCTTCCAAGAGAGGAACTTTAAATCTGCTGAGGCTGCCGGCTCAAAAGGGGGTGGAGTAAGCTTCTCGAGAACACAATTCAAGTCCCAGGGAGGGGCATGAATGCAGATGGGGGGGTCTCAAATGGAGAACCCCCTCTGAGGAATGTCTTAGAGACTTCCAACTGAGCGAAAGTCCTGCCTCCGAAGGGGACATGGTAGGCTGAAATCGCTGCCATGTGGACCTTTAAAGAGGAACGGCTGAAACCCAGATCGAAGAGATGATGCATGCAGTCCAGGACTCTGTCAACTGGGCAAGAGAAAGGTTCTAAGTCCTTTGACGTGGTCCAAATAGAGAATCGTTTCCACTTCATGGCATAGGTGGACCTGGTGGAAGGCTTTCTGGCCTCCACCAAAATATCTGCTACGAGCGGAAAAACCCCGAAATGGGCTTTAACTACGTCTGCAGGAGCCATGCATGCAAGTGAAGGGATGTGAGACCTCGATGGACAAGGGTCCCCTGATCCTGGGTCAATAAGTGTTGCGACAGAGGAAGAGGAAGCAGAGGTTCCTCTGAGAATTGTAGCAGAAGAGAGAACCAAACTTGCCTGGGCCAAAACAGAGCAATGAGGATCATTCGTGCCCCCTCTGATCTGAGCTTGTGCAGGACCCTCGGAATTAAGGGAATAGGAGGGAAGGCATAAACAAATCTGTCCCTCCAATCGAGAGACAGAGCATCCCACCAGAAAATGTCTTGCCCTGGAGCGAGCTGAAGGTGGAAAGTTTTGCGTTTTGAGGAAACATGAACAGGTCTGCCTGAGGGGTTACCCAAAGCAGGAAGATGCAGTCTACTACCTTTTGATCCAGTTCCCATTTGTGGGCCCTAGCTGAGGACCGACTGAGGTGGTCTGCTAGTGTGTTTTTTACTCCTGGAACGTGAATGGCAGTCAGGTGAAGGTTGTGCTGGGTAGCCCAGCTCCATACTCTCATTGCTTCCCTGCACAGAGGGTAGGAATGTGTTCCTCCCTGCTTGTTGATGTACCAGACCACACAAACATGTTGTCTGTCTTTCTGATTATATGACCGGGAAGTATGGAGGAGTGCAGGGCCTGGAGGGCATACAGGACTGCACCGAGTTCGAGCACATTTATGTGCAGATTTTGTTCTAACCTGGACCAGCTGCCCTAAGTCTTGTGAGACCTGAGGTGGGGTCCCCAGCCCTCTCCAGAGGCATCTGTTGTCAATGTCTGGGAGAGGGTTCGATATTGAAGCGAACTCCCCGGCAAAGGTTCTCTTGAACCATCCATCACTGTAAGTCCCTGATCATGGGATCAGAAACTAGAACCTCCTGGTCTAGGTTGTCCAGTGTCTGGTCCCATTGAGACTGAAGCATCCACTGAGAAATCCTCATATGGAGCCCAGCACGTGGGACTGTCAGAATGTCAGCCACCACTAGCCCGAGGAGGCGAAGGACTGACCTGGCTCCGACCCTTCTGCGACTGGACAGAAGACGTGCCCGAGTCTGAAGGGTGTCCACCCTGTCTGGAGGCAAAAAGGCTTTGCTGATGGTTGTGTCCAGGATCACCCCTATACATTGAAGTCTTTGGCAAGGGACCAAATGGGACTTTGCCTGGTTGATGGCGATACTCAGGCTGGTGAAAACCTGCAAGGTGAGGGAAAAAGGAGTGCAGAAGTTCCTCCCTGGACAGGGCCGCCAGGAGCCAATCGTCCAGGTATGGGAATACCTGCACTTCCTGGGTATGCAGGTGGGCCACTACCATAGACAGGCATTTGGTAAACACTCGGGGGGGGGCGCAAGGAAAGACCAAATCTGAGGGCCTTGAATTGGTAGTGGTCCCCCTGAAAACAAAATCAAAGTAATTTGCAGTGGGAAGGGCGTATGTATGGGGATATGCAGGTAAGCATCCTGCATATCCAAAGTGCACAGCCACAGCCCCTGGCGAAGCAGAGGCAGAAGGCCTTGTAGGGAGAGCATTCTGAAGCGTTTGTACTCCGTGAACATGTTCAGGGAACTGAGGCCTAAAACAGGCCCCACATCTCCCATTTTCTCTGGAACTAGAAAGAAATGGGAATAGTAACCCATCCCCCAAAGGTGGTTGGGAACTGGTTCTATCACTGCCTTCGAGAGAAGGGAGGTGATTTCTTCTAGGACCAGAGGAAGATGTTCCGGAGAGTAAGACGACTGGGAGAGTGGTCTTCGGGGTGGTTTCTAAAGAAACTCTATTGGGTGACCTGCTGCAATCAGCTGGAGTACCCAAGCATCCGATGTTATCCTCTCCCAACCCGGTAGAGGGAAGGAGAACCCCCCTCCTACTGGTTCCTCTGGTGTGTCCAGAGGCTGTGGGAGAGGCGAGAAGTCAGGAGCAGTGCAGCAGCCAAGGCTCCCGCGGCTTTTTTGGGAGGGAAAGTCTTGGTTGCTGGAGGGGCCCGATGCTTGCTGGCCCACTTACCCTGTGGTTTTTGTTTTTGTTGGTAACGTTGACGAAAAGGGCGTCGCTGGCCCTGAGGGGGTCTGTACAAAAAGTCCACGGACTTGAGTGCAGTGCCCTTCTCTTGCAGGTCAGTTATGATGTCCTTGACATCACCGCCGAATGGCACCGAACCCCTGAAGGGCACATCCTGAATAGCAGATTGCACTTCGGGGACCAATCCTGACACTCGGAGCCAGGCATGATGCTGAAGACCCATGGCGAAAGCCGAGCTCCGTCCAGCTGCATCTACTGCGTCGTAAGTGGCACGAAGCATGTGCCGACTGACCGAACGAGCAGAATGGACAAGATCTGCCACTTCCTGTTTTATCTGAGACTCAGGAAGGGAGTCCAACTTTGATTTCACCTGACTAAGGACGGTCTTCTGGTAATCCCCCATATGAACTACATAATTCAGGGCCCTAATACCCAGGGTAGAAGAAGCATAGACTTTCTTCCCATATTGGTCCAGAAGCCAAGACTCCTTGTCAGGCGGAGACAAGCCGAGATGTTTGGGATTAGCAGAGCAGCCGTGAGCGGCGCTAATCACAACAGAGTCCACGCTGGGGTGCAGATTCAAAGAATCTACTCCCTCAGGAGCCTGGTATAGCCAATCTGCCTTCCTCGGAAGGGGGGCTAATGCAGATGGTTGTTTCCAAATAGTGGAAACAAGATCCGCATGAGGCTCTATCCACTGTGGAATCAATGTAGGAGCGGTCACAGGTAGACCCAAGTGGGCAGCGAGCTTTTTACGCTGTGGATCTGGCTCCAGAGATTGCCACTTATGAACTTCCTGGATTTTCTCAGTAGCTCCAGAAAAGAAGGATCCTCCAGAGGAGACTTCGGAGGGGTCCTTGGCCTGGGTCAGTCTACAGTACGGGGCTCGTCGTCTGGGTCGGAGCATCCCCAAGAGTGAGTCAGAGGTCTCCAATGAAGAAAAGGAAGACTCCTCCCGACGTGGGGGAGGGACGGTCCCTTTGGGAAGCGTGTCCTCCCCACCTCTGGCGCCCGAGGGTTCACCTCTGGTGTCGGGTAAGGGGGAGAGAGTCTCCAGCATAGGGGATCCTGTGCAGGGTCCGGCACTGGTAGATGGCTCTCTACCTCTCTGGTGAGATATACCTTGGCCTCAGCCCACTAGGCAGCTAGAGTCTCCTTCAAGTTCGCCAGTGGCTGGGGTGCGGGCGGCAGAGGAGGAGGGGGATATGGATACTGAGGATATCCATATAGCGAGGATCCATAACATGATGGTGGGAAGCCCGGTGTCGGGTACTGTGGTGTCGGGTAAAGCGGTGTTGGTTACTGTGGCACCACGTAAGACAGCACCGGGTTTAGAGGTGTCGGATACCCGGGTGCCAGGGCTCAAGGAGCAGAGGATTCTGCAAAGGCCCAGCAGGTGGGCCAGGGTAAGCTGTGGGTCCATGGGTGTCGGGCCCAGCGTGGGAGCGCCATCTGGTAGGGGGACGTCAGCTGGTGTTGGAGCCGACGTCTGAGGGTCCGGCATCAGGGTGTCTGGCCCAGTAGGAGGGGCCCCCCCCGACAGCAGCGTATCCAGGTCCTCCATGATGACCGGGGAAGGGAGGGAGGGTTGGAATCACCAGGGTTCAGAAGAGGAGATGCAGGGAGCTCAGAGGGCAACACAAAGCGTTGCGGAGAGCCTGGGGCAGACTGGTCAAAGGCATCTGCAGGCTCCTTGGCTGGGCAGTCATCGGAGGGGCCGACGTCCGGCTTATCAGCTGGATCAGAGTGGGCGTTGGAGGACCCGGTGTCAGACTTATCAGATTCCTTGCTCGAAGAATGCCGCGCTGGGGATGCGACCTTGTTGGGCGAACGAACGAATGTGCGCCCCCCTGAAGGAGCAAGCGTCTTACCAGTCTTGTCCAGGCAGACGTCGGTGGCACCAGCGTCTGACTTAGTGAACCCGCTTGACCGTGAGGCAGCGGGCTTCCTGGGAGTGGAAGCTTCCTTTTTCCCCCGAGGTACCTGAGGGGCCTGAGCGCGAGCCCAACGGGAGGGGCAACGCCTTCTTGGACATCGCCAAGACGGTCGCCGAGGGGCGGTCCTCTGGAGGGGATGTTACCTTTAGAACCGCGACTCCAGCTGGAGTCACAGAAGCTGTGGAGATAGAGTCCCGGTCCCAGTGCTTCTCCTCCTTCTTTTTGTGGCCTTCAGGGGAAGCGGAAGCCTGTGTCAACTCTTTCTCCATGGATGCCAACTTTTTCTCTAAAATATGGGCCTCCAGGAACTGCTGCCTCAGTTTTCGGGTAGCTGAATTAAATTTCTGGCAGTGCTGGCACTTCTCCACAGGATGATCCGGGCCTAGGCAGAAGAGGCACAGAGAGTGGCCATCCTTATGCGGCAGTTGGGAACCGCACGAGTTGCACTTATTTTTATGCGATTCGGAAGGTGTTGGGGATGACATATACATTGTAATGAGAGAGAAAATATCGAAAAAGAAATCAGTCAAAAAGTTCAAAAACTGAACCGACAAAAGACTGACGAGCGATGAACTCTACCAGGAGGAACTTTCACAAGTCGACAGCAGGAAAGAACTGGAAGGCGGGCGTGGGGGACTGCCCCTTTATACTGATGCCGCGTGACGGTCACCTGATGTGGGGGCGGTCCCCCGCCAGAGACTGCTAGCTAGAAATGTTTCTGTGGGTTCCTAACACCTGTCTGGTCAGTCCTATATGTAAATACCTACTGCAAGAGCCCTCTCGAAGTAAGATCTACTGATACCACTCCTGAACCCCCGTAGACTCACCTCTGCTGGCCAGTCCGCCTGCTCCCCTACCTCCCAAAACTCTGGAGCTCACTTCCACCTCAAATCAGATACTCATCTTCTCCTCACTCTGTCTCAACTGCTGTCTTAAACTACTACTTCCCAAATTGCTCATGCATCCGGTTGTGGGCAGTCAACCTATCTCTGCTCTACCACCTCATCTATTGGCTGCTTGTGTTACAGGTTACAGTAGCTCTAGCACTTATTAGTCTACTGGTGCTTAATTTCTGACTGCATCTTATGTTCAGTTTCGATTTTATCAAATGTATGCATGTATAATTCCACTGTAAGTATTGTTGTACCCTGCAATTTCTACTGTTATGTTATTCATGTTATGTTCTCTGCATACACGTCTCCCCTTCCACTCTCCCCCCAGGATGCATTGTGAGATGAGCAACTTGTTGTTCATTGTGCCTTTGATCCAGTGAGTAGAGCACAATGCTCCCATGTCAAAACCCAGGTTCGGGAGTGAACCAGGGCACTGGGTTGGTCAGCCGAGGAGGCTGAGGTGTCAGTGCCACGTCCCAGATGGCAAGGCATGGTGCGGTGTGATTCTGCCACCTCCATGCCCCCTGTGTAGGAAGCCTGACTAGGCACCATTCAGCACTGGGGAGGTGGGAGGGCATAAGTGGAAAAAACACAGAAAATCTCCCCATCTTCAGGGCTGCCTATACGATGGCTGCTGCTACTCCCTGGCCCCACCCGGTGCAACTCCCTGCTGGCTTTGACAGTGAGGGGGGAGTGGCAGATGGGGCTGGGAGGTTGCCATCATAGCGGCCTGATGACAGTGACAGGGGGCAGTCCAAGTCACACAGTTTTATGAGAAAAATGGAGTCCGGGATAAGATGAAGCCACTGATCACTGGGAGGGGGCAGAAATGATTAAGCTAGGCAGAGAAAATAGCAGAGGCACTGACTAACTACTATGTGTCAGTATTTACTTACACAGGAAGTCAGGGGGCCTGCCAGCAGGAGAAGAAAGATATGGGAGAAGTGCAGGCTAAACAGATTACACCACAGTTAGTAAATATCTAGTGGGCGTGAATGTGGGAAAATCCCAAGGTCCTAATGGTATCTACTTAAGTGTAATAGTGGAGTCAAAAAGCGTCTGGCTGGGCCACTCACCAATATCTTTCAGGCCTCCTTATGGACAGGGATAGTGCCAGAGGATTAAAAAAAAAAAAAAAAAAAAAAAAACAGCTGATGTCATCTCTTCATTCAATGGGCGAGGTGGGGGACAAGGTCAGTCCCAGGTAACTACAGACCTGAAAGTCTTACCTTGCTGCTTGGCAAAGTGTGTCAATCACAAAACTTGTGGTGGTTCGGCATATGGATGGAAATGGGCTGTTGAGGGTGGTGGTGAATGGAGCTCGATCCGAGGAAAGGAGAGTGACCATTGGGGTGCCACAGGGATCATTTCTGGGGCAAGTCCTATTCAATGTCTTCATAAGTGACATTGCAGAGGGGTTGGAAGTAAAGGTGTGCCTCTTTACAGATGATACTAAGATCAGCAACAGGGTAGACACTCTGGGAGGGGTGAAAAAAAAATGGGACGGGACCTAGGTAAACTAGAGGAATGGTCAAGAGTGTGGCAGCTAAGATTCAATGTAAAGAGGTGTAAAATCATGCATATGGGGCACAGGAACCCAGGGGAGGCTTACATGATAGGGGTTGGGAGAGAGATACTGATGACCACCAAAGACGAAAGGGATGTGAAGGAAATCATATCGGATAACCTGAAGCTGGCCAAACGATGTGCCAAGGCTGTGGGGAGAGCCAGTGGGGTACTGAGGTGTATAGGGAGAGGTATCACCAGTAGAAGAAAGGAGGTGGTGATGCCTCTGTACAAATCATTAGTGAGACCTCATCTGGAGTATTGTGTCCAGTTCTGGAGGCCGCATCTCCATAAGGACATAGACAGGGTAGGGGCAGTTCAGAGAAGGGCAACAAAATGGTGCAGGGCCTGCATCAAATGTCATATGAGGACAGACTAAAGGAGCTTAATATGTATAGCACAGAGAGGAGCGAGGGGGGGATATGATAGAGATCATCAAATATCTCAAGGGTATAAATAAGGTACAGGGGGTAGCCTCTTTCGGCAAACAGAGATGTTCTAGAAATGGAAATTATGTACCTACCATAATTCTTGATCTTGGACGAAGTCTTCACCACTCATTCACACTAATGGGACTATCCTAGAGGTGCTAGGACCCAGCGGAAGCCAAAAATCTTCAGGATGGCCGGCGCATAGGTAGGACTGCGAGGAAGCGGATGCTGCAAGCTCGATTCACGCCGCATAGGCTACCTCGGCGTCGACCCTCCAACCACCTCAGTACCTTTTTTTACTAAGGAGGTGCAGCGTAAACTAACCTAGTGAAACTAACCTATGTCGGACATAAGATAGTCCGAATGACCCATGCAAAAAGGTCAACTCAACAGAGTCTTCGCAGTTCTACAACGAGGGGGTGAAGACCAAAAACAGGATGAGGCCGGCCCGTCGGCGCAGCGGTTGGACTTCTGCTTGCGACGCCGGCGACCTGGGTTTGGGAATGGACCCAGGTCGCTGGAGGGCCAGCAGGGGGGAGTAGGACTGGGTGTCCAATGGACTGCTCTCCTTCTTTGAGGGGAGGGTGCGGGTTGTGCACAGCGCTCGATGAATCCCTGGCAGAAGCTGGGGGTTAGCGCAGCTACCTATGCTATCAGTCAGAGGGCAGGGCGGACGCTGGACACCATTGCACGTCCCTGCCCCTGACAATAGCAAGGAAAACTCCTCGCAGCTGGCCACGCTTGTGAAGCCTGCCCCTGGCTTCGACTAGCTTCCGGACCTGCTCTCCTCCAGGCAGTTACTAGTCATGCGGCACTTGGGTGCCACATCCCCACCCCCTGGGGTTAAGCCAGGGATACTGGGGGTGAAGAGAGCATAGGGGCCTGGAGGTGGAGGCATGGTGGCGCCGTGACCAGGCTGATGTATGGCGGCTGGCTGCAGGGGCAAAAAGAAGGGCAAAAATAAACAAAACAAAACAAAAAAAAAAAAAACCACAACAGGATGAGTGAGCTCGGGGGATGGAGGGTGGGCGTGTAAATGAGTGGTGGAGACTTCGTCCAAGAAGATCAAGAATTATGGTAGGTACATAATTCCCATATCTTCCTGGACATAAAGTCTCCACCACTCATTCACACTAACGGGAGAGTACCAAGCTAAATAATCCTCTGAGATGGGCGACAGGAGAAAGGAGCTTACTTAGTACAGAAGTCCATTAAGGACTGTCCTACCAAAGGACTGATGCTACTGTATCTGGCGTGGAAATCCAAAGTGTAGTGCTTTACGAAAGTGTGCACAGAGCTCCAAGTGGCCGCACTGCAGATGTCCGCGATGGGACATTCTGGATTTCTGCCAGAGATGCTGCAACTGCTCTGGTTGAATGTGTGTACACTCTGCCTTCCAGCTTAACCCGTGCCATGGAGTAGCACTGGTGAAGGCATACCACTAGCCATGCTGAAATGCATTTGATAGCAACAGGCTGACCCAGTCGGGCCGTGCTGAAGGACACAAATAGTTGTTTTGATGTGCGGATTTCTTTAGTTCTCTCTAAACAGAACTGCAAAGCTCTCTTCACATCCAGAGAATTGCGGGTATGCTCTCCCTCATTCTGGAAGTTTGCGAAGTAGACTGGAAGAACCAATGGCTGATTCAGATGGAATTCTGAGACAACTTTGGGGAGAAACTTAGGGTGGATCCTAAGAACCACCTTGTCTTTGTGAAATACAGTATATGGAGGGTCTGTGACCAAAGCATGCATTTCAGACACTCTGTGAGCAGAGGTAATGGCTACAAGGAAGGTGGTCTTCCAAGTCAGAAACTTCAGCTCACAAGTAGCTAGGGGCTTAAAAGGTTTATGGATGAGCATGTCTAGCACATGATTGATGTCCCAGGTGGCTACCGGTCATCTGACCAGTGGCCTAGTATGCAGCATGCCCTTAAAAAACTTCTTGACCACAGGCAACTGAGCCAGAGACACAGAGTGTATGGGCTCATGGTACGTTGAGATCGCACTAAGGTGAACCTTCATGGTTAAGTATTGCAGGCCTGTGTTTGAGAGATCTAGAAGATACTCTAGGACTTTGTTTGGTGGGCAGGAAAAAGGATTCTAGGAGGATTTTGCGCACTAGATGGAGAACTGCTTCCACTTAGCCGTGTATGTTTTTCAAGTAGCTGGCTTGCGTGTAGCTAACAGAATATCTGAGACCCTACGTGAAACGTTAAACCTGTTCACCTCTCTCTTCAGGAGCCAGGCATAGAGGTGAAGGGACTTCAGGCTGAGATGGATCACAGGGCCCTGGGTCAGCTGGTCCGTACAAAGTGGAAGCTGTCTCAAAGAAGCTTTTGACAATCTGTTGATTAATGGAAACCAGATCCGAAAAGGCCAGAATGGTGCGATGAGGATCATTCTGCCCTCCTGCACCTCCAGTTTGAGCAGCACCCTCTGAACTAGGGGAAGGAGGAGGAAATGTGTACAGAAAGCGACTTGTCCACCACAGTCTGAATGCTTCCTGACAAAAAATGCCAGGTTCTGGATTTCTGGAGCAGAAGAGAGGCAGTTTTGCATTGAGTGGGGATGCAAAAAGGTCCAGGTCTGGAGTTCCCTACTCTTTGAAGAGTGATTGCACAACGTTTGTGTCGAGAGATCACTCGTGACGATCTGTCTCAGTTCTGCACTCCCGGCAGGTAGACCGCCTGGATCAGAGCTTTGTGCTCCAGGCACCACTCCTACACTCTCATCGCTTCCCGGCATAAGGGGTAAGAGTGTGCTCCATCCTGCTTTTTGATGTAGTACATCACCGCTTTGTTGTACGTTTGAAGGAAAATGATCTTGTGACAGAGTATGTCCTTGAAGGCTCAGACTGCATACAGGACGGATCTGATTTCTAGAATATTTATGTTAAGTGGAGACTTGTCTTGACTCCATCGACCCTGGGCATGGAGATCCTGGCAGTGAGCTCCCCACCACAGTAGGGACGCATCCGTGGTGATGGAGATCTGGGATTCTAGAGGGGCGAAGGGATAACCTTCCAGAAGGTCGTCTTCCTGAGTCCACCACGTGAGTGACCTTCTCAGAGTTTCCATCACCTTGATGTGAAAGGACTGTGGGTGTGTGGTTGGCAATCACTGAGTGCTGAACATCCACTGAGTAGTCCTCATGTGAAGACAAGCCAGAGGTACAGTGAACACTGAGGGTGTCATGACACCCAGCATCTGCTGTATCGAGAGAGCTCGAACAAAGTCGTTCCCTCTGATGAAGTGAGCCATCTGAAGGATGCGTTCCATCTGTCCTCCAAGGAAAAGCTTTTGCGTTGGAGGTATTCAAAAGGGCTCCGATGAAGAGGAGCCATTGGGAGGACTGTAGCTGTGACTTTCCCAAAATTTAGCAGGACTCCCATGGGCATGAGGAATTTGGAAGCTGCAGCCACAGCTTCCCGAGACTCCTGTCTGGAGGGACTTGCTAGGAGCCAATCTTCCAGATACAGTAAGACCTAAATTATGAGCTTCCAAAGGTGTGCTGAGAACTGCAAAGCACTTTGCAAAGACTCGAGGCGCCGAGGATAGCCCAAAGGGCAGAACTGGTAGTGTTGACTCGATGCCACAAATATGAGGTATTTGTGGTGGTTTGGGTGTATGAGAACATGCCGATAGGCATCCTGCATGTCTAGAGAAGGCCAGACAATTATTTTGATGAATCAGAGGTAAGAGTGTACTGAGTGATGTCATCTTGAACTTTTTCTTGTAAAGGAATCAGTTTAACTTCCTGAGATCAAGAACTGGGTGAATGCCTCCTGTTTTTTTTGGAACTATGAAGTAATGGGAGTACAAACCGGTGTTCTGCTGATCCAGCGGGACTACTTTTACTGCCTTGTTGTTTAGAAGGCCTTGAATCTCGGAAGCAAGAAGGTCTGACTAAGAGACAGACAGCTTGGGCTGTCATTTGGGTGGGTGATCCGGACGGTTTTCTGAAAGATTTATAGAGTACCTCTCAAGGATTATCCTCAGTACCCACTTGTCTGATGTGATTGATTTCCACTGGCTGTAAAACTGAGTAAGACGTCTTCCTACTGCCGAGGAAGAGTCAGACAGCTGAGGTGGGACTTGGGCTGGAATCTCAGGGGGTGGCACTAGGCACTTTGGGGCCCTGTACCTTCTGCAGTGTTTTCTTTTACGGCTGAGGGGTCCGGTTTCTGTTGAAGCCCCCTCTGCCTTTACCGCGAAAGGACTGACTGTTATGAAACTGACGCCGGTTCCCACCCCTTTGAGGGGCTGCGGATGGTGAACTGGCTGTTTTGATAGCCGTTATAGTTTTCTGTGCGGCCTCTAGTGCCTGCTCAGCCTAAGGACCAAACAGGTATGTACCATCAAAAGGCAAAGCCATAACTCTCTGTTGGGCATCATTTCTGAATCTCGACATACGCAACCAACAGTGGCATCAGGGTGCATATACCGGACGCTGCTGCTCTGGAGACAGTGTCAAAGGCATCCATGGCAGCTTTGAGCTGCTGGTTATTGGATTCAATGCCTCTAGTAATGGGTTGAAGAAGCTCTGTGTTAGCTTTCGAATCTGGGAGAGCTTCTACCGTGGCCTTGAATGAATGCCAGAGTGTATACTCGTACTAAGAGAAATAACCCTGATAGCTAGCAATGCACATGCCCAGGGTGGAAGCAACAAAGACTTGCTTTCCCAAAGTGTCAATTTTGCGAGATTTCTTGTTTATCGGACGTGCCGTAGACTCTTGCAGAAGAATGGCCTTATTCTTCGCTAGGACAACTATGGCATCAGCAAAGGTTTGCGAGGCCAGAATGGGCCAGTCCTTGGGAGGAGCATATCTTTTATTTATGGACTTAGCCACAGACAGAATAAGCGCCAGATTATCCCACACCATTTGTGAGAGAGTCTCAAAAGAGGGTTGCACAGGGGGAGTCAATTCCACAAGAATGTCCAGAACGTGCAGGTACTGCAGACGCACCAATTTCCCAGATTCAATCTCCTAAATCTGGAGAGAGAGAGGGCGATATTTACGTTTCTAAGCAGAGACTTAAAGGAAAAGTCCTCAAACAGAGGTTCTGCTGTAAGAGAAGGTTTATTCACCACCCCTAGGGGAGGAATCGTCGACGCAGTCGTCCTCCAACTGAAAATCAGGATCAGGCTAACTATCATCTCCTACTAGTCCTGAAGGGACAGCATAAATAGGAAAGGGAGGAAAAAGAGGAGGAGGAGAAGCACTGCGAATTGAAGTAGAAAATCCCAGTGTCACATCCAGCACCGTATCAGAAGGCAGCGCTGAGAACACAGGCGATGCTGGCACAGGATGCGCTGCTGAACCAGAAGTTCCCAACCCTTGACTTGCTGAGGAAAGTCTGAGAAATTCAGCAGGAGAGTAAGGTACCAGTAGAACCCTGCGCCACAGCCCTATGAGGGGTTAAAATACCAGAGTGCAGCATCGACGGCACCGAAAAAGGCACCGCGTGACCCCACTGTCCTGCCCGCAGGGCCAAAACCAAAAGGCTCGAAGGCCCTGGCAACAGACTCACCAGCTCGAGTAGATGGGACAACCACTGAACCCACTGCTCCATAAGAGCAGCCCAATGGTGAAACTGCTCACCGGAGGACCTCCCCCCCCCCCCCGAGGGTGGGGAGGGACTCTGGAGTCGAGGATGCTCGTCACCAGAAACAGAAGCTGGAGGAGACCCCAGAGGAGACGGAGTCTGGCCCCTGCCTCTGGTAACCGACGATCAACGTGCAGACGTACCAGAAGGTGACCTCGAGCTGTACCATTTCTCTTTCGACCAGGATGCCGAAGAAGAACTCAAGGGCCGTCCCGTTGGCACAGTGGTTGGATTTCCGCTCGTGACGCCAGCAACCCAGGTTCAGAAACAAGCTCGGGTCACTGGAGGGCCGGCCGGGGGAGGCAGCTTGACCGTCCCACGACTGCTCGCTGACTTTGGGGGGGGGAAGGGCTGCGACCCGGTGTTGAAGCGACCACTGGTGGAGGCCACGGGTAGAGCAACACGTCAGGGTCATTTGGGGTGGTGCGTGATAGAAGTCGGCTTTTGCCTTGACGTCCGGACGTCATGCACCTTAAGAAAGCCAGGAAAATCGCTCGCTGGCTGCCGGATGATGGCGCTCTGTTCCCTGAGGGCCTCTAGCGCCTTTCCAGGGCCTCCTGTTCCTCGGCAGCATCCCTGGGCCCTAGAAGGTACGTGCTGGAGTCATGCCTCTCCCCCCAGTGCCTTCCCCCTTGGAGAAGTGGGACTCGCCCGGCCAAGGGATACACTGGGATATCCCATGGGGTTGGCTGTGATAAAAGGATCAGAGGAGGGCTGGGAAAGGACAGTAGGGGATGGGGGGGAACTTGGTAGAGCCCAAAGGAGTGGTGGACCAGTGAGCACGGGGGAGGAAAAATAGATTACACACACACACAAAAAAAAAATCAAGGCCGAGCAGTGCCGAATCGTCAATGAGCATAGAGAACGGGAATTCTTTTTGTGCTTTCGGGAAGACTGCCCATCCCCCACCCCAAGCAACACAGCTTTCATGCGAAGTCTCCCTACCATCACCTGCCCCACTCATGGTCGACTCCATTGAAGAAGGGCTTAAGACTTCTTTGAAGAAAATGTACTTATTAACTTATTTACTTATTTTTCCTTAAACTGAAAACAAAAATAATAAAACTAAATCAATACTGAAACTCTATAGCTGCTGTTGTATAGATGTGAAGTTTTGACTCCTAGCGGGCGAGTGACAGTCACTGAAGCACACTCGGTGGGAAAAAAACAACTGAGGAAGTTGGAGGGTTGATGCCGAGGTAGCCTATACAGTGCGAGCCAAGCTTGTGGCGCGCTACTTCATGCTGCCTACCTAGCGCAGGCCCTCCTGAAGATTTTGGTTTCCGCTGATGGGTCCTAGCACCTCCGGTGTAATCCCATTAGTGTGAATGAGTGGTGGAGACTTTATGACCAGGAAGATCAAGGGGTCATGACATGAGGCTGGAAGAAGACAGACTTAGGGGTAAACATGAGGACGTATTTCTTCACAAAAAGGGGTGATGGATGCATGTAACAGCCTCCCAGCGGAGGTGTTGGGGGAAAATTCGACAGGGGAATTCAAAAATGTATGGGATATGCATAGGGGAACCCTAGCCACAGGAAAGAGAACAAAGCTAGAGATGACGTAGGTTCTATGGTTTTTGCAGCAGGTAGAGAAAATGGTCAGACTAGGTGGGCTTAGCAGTTCTTATTTACTGTCAAATTTCTGTGTGTCTATGTTTCTGCATGGACCATACTAGGAAGATGGACAGAGGCCGAGTGGTGGATATACAGTAGTCTATTTGGACTTCAGCAGTATATTTGACACTGTACTAGAAAAGAAATGAATGGCAAATGTGTACACACAAAGCTCATAGTCCACAGGGTGTCAAGCCCAAATTGCACATAGAAAAAGCAAAATATGGTGCACTTGCGGAGATTGTAATGAAGTCACAGCAAGTTTAACTGCTACCAAGTGATTTACTGGCAGTGCTGGCACATTACAAACTGCTAATACACACCAGCAAATGAGTCCTGACTTAACACCCCAGTTGTTTCCTGGTGGGGTAGTCACTTTTTACAACATACAAAAAAGCTTTAAGGCAGTTAAACTTGTTGCCAGCCCATTGGTGTCCACAAGTGCTTAAATGAAAAATTAATTACCTATCATAATTCTTGATCTTTCTGTGTATCTTCACCATTCATCACTGGTGGGTTTTGACCGGAGGAACAGGACCCCGCGGGAGCATTTTATTTATTTTTTTTTAAATAAGGGTTTTTTATAAGGGGAGGCATCAACACTGTGGATGGCGCTGCCCTCGAGACTGACGCACTACGTGTCGCTCGCGGGTTGGCTAGTAACCGATGCCGGCTCCTCCTCCCTCCCAGTTCTGCACACCGGAGAGCAAAACAGTAAGAGAAAAAAGGGAGGGCGGGGCAAGGGAACCCGAGAGACAGAAAAAGGAAAAGATATAAACAGAAAAAGGACTAAGCCAACTGACGGGACAGGAAAGGTAACCTAGGGATCTGGGACAGGGGGTCCCAAACCTCTGAGCAGGCTAGGAGGGATGGAGAAAGAGGGAGAAGACAATAAGGAGAGGGGAGGGAGACAGAGCGCCACCCCTGGAGGGGTCAAGAAGACTCTCCGGGGCTTGGAAAAAGGCTGCTGTGTTCAGCTATTTGCTCTTCAATTCCAGAGAATTGGAACAAAAGAATCCTTAGGTTGGAAAAGTAACCCCCAGGAGAAGCTAGTTGGACAATAGCCCTTAAGCCGATCTAGACAGGAGAAGAAAGGCTCTCAACCAGGCCCACAGTGGAGAAAACCACTGGGGAGTGTCTCCGCTCCTTGCTGAAACAAATCTCTTGGACGAATGAGATCCATGTCTCTACAGGGTCTCTGGGAAGAGGAATTCTCCCGGAGAAGAAGAGACAGCTGAGCCCTCTGAAATAGAGAATGACTGTCCAGGAGGAAAACCTTTTGAGGCCACGGAGTATCATAGCCACAGAGACCCTGCAGAGGGACACGTATAGCTGCAGCCAGTGGGAAGAGCCACAGCTCCAGAGGGAAGAAGTTGGGGAGTCACCCAGGCCTCCAGGAAATGTTGAAGAGGGACCTCAAGAAAAATGTCAAGATGCCACACAAGCATTGGGAGCTCATATCAGCCAAAGAAGGGATCCCAGCAGGAATGCGAGGAAGGCCTGGGTGAATCCCCATTCAAGGGACAAGCATCCCTGCCCATTTTCCCCCAACGGAGACACCCCCTCCCATCATCCTAAGCAGAGGGAACAGAGGAATCAGAAGACTAGCCCACAATTGGCCTCAACTGGGGTAAAACAAGCAGGGAGGAGGAACTGCTCAGAGACTGAGGCCCTAGAGGGGAAGGAGGGCGGAAAGCAGTGATGAATGGTAAAGATACACAGACAGATCAAGAATTACAGTAGGTACGTAATTTTCATATCTTATCCGTGTCAATCTTCAACATTCATCACTGGTGGGTGATTACCAAGCCCCCCTAAGGGGATCTGGTACCTCCCCAAGGGAGGAATGTCCCTCAGCCTCCTGTGGGGGAGACACGGGAGGGGGGAAGAGAGAGAGAGAGAGAGAGAGAGAGACCCCTACAGGCCTAACTAGGCCTGGGACCAGTCAGGATGAGAAGGGGTCTCCCTCTGGCTGAGAGAAGGAAGTCGCCCCTGAGGTTCCCGCCTCACCCTGCGGGAGAAAAGGTGGGTTCCCTGGAAAGAGGAGGCAATCACCCTTCACCGGGCCACGGGTAGTAACCGGGATAGACAAAGCCATGCTGTCTGCCTTATGCAGATCGCTGTCCCCGCTAGCCTGGATGCTACCTCACTGGCATCATACGATGCCCTTGCTTGGTGCCTTGTAAGCTCTAGGCCATGTGCGGAGAGGGCAGCGGCTTGTCTGGTTGCATAGGTGCTAGGATTTGCCCTAGCAAGGACCATAAGTGCTTGTTGTAGGCAGCATGATGGGCTTGATGTGCTGAGATTGAAAGAGAGAGACGTGCCGAGGAAAATACAGGTTACTCACCTGTAACAGGAGTTCTAGGAACGGTATATGTTGTTCATCGACACTGTCCGGCAGGTTCCTTGCCGCTTTAAATCTTGCTGGAAGGTCTTCAAGCTGGCTTCTCCCACCCACCCGGGTGGTAAAACTCTCGGCTCTGCCCCATGACGCCAGATCTAGCCCGCTGGAAGCCAGGTTGTGCGTCGAAGTCGGGGAGGTCGTGAGGATGAACAACATATACCATTCCTAGAACTCCTGTTACAGGTGAGTAACCTGTATTTCTAGGACATGGATATGTTGTTCATCCACTGTCTGGCAGACTCCTAGCAGTTCTCTGGGAGGAGGAGGCAAGGCGCACCCCTACTTAGGGAATAAAGACTGGAGAACCGAGGCCCCAAAACCAGCATCCCGGCGTGACTCAAGGTCGATGTGGTAGTGGGTGATGAAGGTGTGTGCTGACTTCCAGGTAGCAGCCCTGCAGATTTCCTGGATAGGGACGTCCCTGGAAGCAGCCACCGATGCAGTGGTATGGTGGGTAGAATGAGCTCTTATCCCTCTGGGAGGCTCCATGCCCGCCAACCTATAGCAGAGATCTATGCAGGAGGTGACCCACCTGCCTATCATCCGCTTGGCTGTAGGTCTGCCAGGTGCGGCTTCAGCGTAGGTGACAAACAGCTGGCGAACCTCTCCCCGAACTTCAGCCATCCGCCCGTTATAATAAGCAAGCGCTCTTCTAGGGTCCAAAGTATGGAGCCTATATTCGGCCTCCGAGGTGTGACTGGGGTAGAACACTGGCAGAGTCAACACCTGGTTAAAGTGAAACTCCGACACCACCTTCGGAAGGAATTTCGGGTGGGGCGCAGGACAACCTTGTCCCTGTGGAAGACCAGATAACGAGACTCGATGGAAAGCGCCTGGAGCTCTCCCATCCTTCTGGCTGACGTGATAGCCACCAAGAAGGCGGTCTTCCACGACAGGTGAGAGATGTCACACCTGTGCATTGGTTCGAATGGCCTGCCCATGAGCTTAGCCGATACCAGCAGTAGATCCCACGGAGGTGGAGGTTCTTGGACTGGAGGGGATATGTGATCAAGGCCTTTGAAAAAGCGCCCGACCACCTTCTCCTGCACCACCGACTGCTTCCCGGCCTGCGCCCAGTAAGCAGAGATGGCTGCCAGGTGCACCTTAAGGGTCGTCGACCGAAGCCCTTGCTGAGAAAGGGACCACAGGTAGTCCAGAATGCTTGCCAAGGAACAGGAGGAAGGGCCCTTGCCCTGACACCAAATGGAGAATCTCTTCCATTTGAAGGCGTAGCATTTTCTGGTCGACTCCTTACAGGACGCCTCAACAACGTTGAGGACCTCGTCGGAAAGACCCAAGGCCTGGAACTCTAGCCACTCAGGAACCAGGCCGTGAGGTGCAGGGATTGACGGTCCGGATGGAATACCTTCCCCTGATTGACTGAGATCAGGTCCGGGCGGGCTGGAAGCCGCCTCGCGAGCCTGGAGCTGAGACTGAGGAGATCTGGATACCAGAACTGGCGAGGCCAGTCTGAGGCTACCAGAATCACCTGCACCTTGTCCCTCGTCGCCTTGAGAAGCATCTTGTGGATCAAGGGAAATGGGGGAAAGGCGTAGAAGAGGCCCCGGGTCCATGGCCTCGAGAAGGCATCCCCCTGCAGCAAGCCCTGCTGAGGGGGGCGGGCATGGAACCGTCTCAGCTTCGCATTCTCCCTGGAGGCAAACAGGTCCGCCTGAAGCAGGCCCCAGTGGGAGAAGAGATCTTGTACTACCTCCGGCAGGACAGACCACTCGTGAGACGCAGCCCCTATCCGGCTTAGGGCATCGGCCAGGGTGTTGGAGGCTCCTGCCACGTGAATGGCGAAGAGATCCCCCTCCAGGCTGCGCACAAGTGACCAAATGTGGACAGCTTCCCTGCACAGAGGCATGGAGCGTGTCCCGCCCTGGCGGTTTAGGTAGTACACGGTCGTGGTATTGTCCATCTGGACCTGAACCACTTGACCCCGTAGAAATGGAGCAAAGGCGGTGAGGGCTAGACGAACCGCTCGAAGCTCCAGCAGGTTGATATGGCATCGGGACTCCCGAGGGGACCAGAGGCCATGTGCTCTGTGCCCCCAGATGGGCACCCCAACCCATCAGAGAGGCATTGGTCGATAGAGACCGTCGGCTCAGGCGGACAAATGGGATACCCTCCTGCAGATGTGCTGGAACGGTCCACCACTGGACAGCTGCCCACATCCCTGGGTCACTGTCACTAGCTGATCCAGGGATAAGTGTTGTGACCATTGGCTGGCCAGTCCCCATTGAAGGGACGATATACCAGCAGGCCCAATGGACCACGCTGGTGCAGGCCACCATGAGGCCCAGGAGGCACAGGAAGTCCCAGGCAGGGCACGATTGCCCAACCTGAAATGATTGGGCAAAGGAGGAAAGAACCTCGGCCCTGTCCGCGGGAGCCGTGCTCTGGCTCGAAGAGAGTCGAGCTCTGCCCTGATGAAATGTATCACCTGCTTTGGCACGAGTTCCGACTTGGCCTCGTTGATGAGGAGGCCAATCTGAGAGCAAACCTGGAGGGCCAGATCTCTGGACCGCTCCACCTCCGCTCTGGAGGGGGCTGCAATCAGCCAGTCATCCAGGTAGGGGTACACCGGACCCTTTGGTGCCGCAGGAATGCTGTCACCACTGCCATGCATTTGGTGAAGACCCTGGGAGCTAGGGAGAGGCCGAAGGGCATGGCCCGGAACTTGTAAAGTGATCCCTCTGCTCTGAAGTGGAGGAATCTCTGATGGGATGGATGGATTGGGACATGAAAGAACACGTCCTGAAAGTCCAGGGAACAGAACCACATGCCTCATTCCAAGGATGGGATTATCTGAGCCAGAGTGAACATCCTGAAGGTCCGAGACCTTAGGAACCTGTTCAGGTCGTGCAGGTCGATAATGGGGCGCCAGCCCCCCCCATCCATTTTGGGACCAGAAAATACCTGGACACAAACCCCGGGTCTGGAGGAGGATCTGCCACCTTCCTGATTACCTCTTTTTCGAGGAGCAGGGCAATATCAGCTAGGCAGTTCGACAGCGAGGCTGCAGACCCCATGGCCCCCCCCGAGGGGCAACAGCTCGGAAGGGTGGGGCCTGCTCGAACTCCAGAGGCAGGCCCTTTCCTACCACCTCCAACACCCAGCGGCACGTGGTGATAGCGGACCAGGTGGAAAGGAAGTGGCGAAGCCGTCTCCCCAGGGGGACTCAGGGGGGAGAGATGAGGCTGGGGGCGACACCCCTCAACCCGTCACTGGGCAGGCTTGGAGGAGGGACCAGCCGAGGGACCTCTTGGGCCTTTACTTCCCTGCTTCCTATTAGAGGAAGCAGCGGGCTTGGGTTTGGGATGCCAAGCGCGAGCCTGCTGGCCCTGGTGCTCGTGCTGTTGGGCCGGACGTGCCGCAGGCGCAGAAGGACGAAAGGACTTGTGCTGCTGCTGTCGGCGACCTTTGTCCTTCTGGGCGGAGGTGACCGAGCCCAGAGTGGCATTGGACTGCTCAATCCACTGGAGGTGACCCTCCACTCCAGGGCCGAAGGGGTCAGTCCCCAAGAAGGGGACGTCTGCCAATTTGTGCTGGGTATCCACCGTGAAGGTGGATATCCTCAGCCATGCTCTGCGGCGCATGGCCACTGCGGCCGCAACCGATCTGGCACAGGAGTCTCCTATATCCAGAGCCGTCTGGAGCTGCTGCTTCACCACCGCCCTACCCTGGTCCCGAACCTGCCGGACCGTTGTCTGCAGGTCGGCCGGGAGATGAGGGATCACCTCATCCAGGGAGCTCATGAGGGCGTGGGAGAAGTGTGCCATCAGCACGGCTGAGCTGGCCTGGTGGAGGCCAAGGGAGGATGCAGCGTACACCTTGCGCCCGGCTTAGTCCAGCTTTTGGACTCCTTGTCAGGGGCTTGTCCACATCCCTAGCGTTTCCAGAACGCTGGAAAACGCTGTCGGTGACCAACCCCTCGGCAGAGGGGTGTTCCGAAAACCTGGGCAAAGAGCCGGTGGGGACCGCATACTTCCTGGCCATCCTGGCCGAGGGCGCAGGGCAGGAGGCAGGCTGCTGCCAAAGCTCCAAGGCTGGGCCAACAATGGCCTCAGCCACCGGAAAGGCCTCCGTTGGGGAATCCCCTCAGTCCAGTATCTCCGTCAGGGGATACTGGCCCGTTGAATCCGGGCTCCGAGCTGCATCCTGGTGGACCTCGAGATGAGCCAAGCAAACCCATGAAGGACGATGGGCTTTCACCCAACGACTGGCCCCAGAGAACTCCAGGTCAACCGCCTGGAGAACAAGGAGGAGTCGCTGCCGGACTCTGAGGAGTCCGCGAAGAGCTGCCTGGGGCCTGAGTCACCCTCCACCTGCCAGGACGGTCGGGAGTGAGGGTGACCGACAACCTATGGGGCAGGCCTTGACCCGACCGAGAGTCCTTGGTCGGCGCCCCCGATTTCGGCTGTGGAGGCGAAGGTTCCACCACAATCGGTGGGGCAGCAGGTTTCGGCCGAACAACCGGCCCAGGCTTGGGCACCTAGACTATGGTGAGGGGTTGTTTCGGCCGCGAGGGTGATAGCCACTTAATGGCCAGGGAAGGCGTCGGCGTCGACTTGCTCCTGAACAAAAGTAACTGCTGCCACATCAGGTCCTCGTAGCGTCTACGCAGTTTGCGCCAAAGCCTCCACTCTTCCGAGGAGGAAGACGAGGATGAGCAGCGGCACCGCTTACCTCGGTGCTGAGACCGAGACCGCCGATGTCAGCGGGATCGGCTGGACCGAGAAGTCCGAGACCGAGACAGAGATCCTTGGTGTTTCCGAGGACGGGCCTGGGAAGGAGCGGGGGACACCCGCTCTTCCCTCGGCTCGGACACCTTAACCGGGGACTGCTGCACCGGGCGCAGGCAGATCCTCGGTCTCCACCGGGGGAACCGGTGAAGAAGGGTTGTCGGTTTCACCAGTCGACAGCCCATCCGACGGGTCGAGAAAATCTCGACCGTGTTGACAGGAGTCTCGGCCAGCTGGCCTGACGGAGACGCCGTGAAGCCAGCGGCCCTAGCCGCAACCTCGACCGAAGTCGACAGCTGGCTCTCCGGGGAAGGAGACCACTCCCGCTCCCACGAACGCCCACGATGGGACTTACCCTTAGAATCCTTCTTTTTGGACCGAGAGGAACGTCCCGATGGCCTTTCTTCCTTCGTGGAAAGGGATTGGCAAAGCTCCTTGAACGAAGCTGAATATGAGGTACCCAAGGAGGGCAGGATAAATGCCGCGATTGAGGAAGAGGAAGATGCGGCCTGGGCCACCTCCTCCTCTAGGGCGATCATCTGCTCGAGCTGCTCAGTCGAGCCAGCCGCCGCAGTAACTGCAGAGCCTCCTTCGACTAACCGCGGGTAGCGCTTCTCAGGGCACTCCCATTTAACCGGGCAGCACGGTCCTCCCAGGATGCTGGCAGAAACGAACAGCATGACCTCGCAGGCCTGCGGGTCATGTTCTGGGCCGAGGCAGTAGACGCACGTGGAGTGTGGGTCCATCCTGGACATCTTCTGCCCACAAGGGCACCGCCGAAATCCGGGAGTCGATTTGTCCATCGCAGCCGCGAGGGAGAAAGTTGACCGAAGTCTTGAAAATTTTACAATGAGTTTCGGGCAAACCGAAGAATTAGGATCCATTCTATCACGCAGAGCGTTATGGAGGAAGCCTAAGCTTCCAAGCTGTAAGAAAGATCTGGCGTCATGGGGCGGAGCCGAGAGTTTTACCACCTGAGTGGGTGGGAGGAGCCAGCTTGAAGACCTTCCGGCAAGATTTAAAGTGGCAAGGAACCTGCCAGACAGTGTGGATGAACAACATATCCATGTCCCTAGAAACATTCTTTTCTTCCAGAAGTCAAACTCTGTGGAGTCTACATTCAGGGGCCGTCACGTCTTGGACATCTATGCCCAGAAGGAGTGTCCAGAATCATCATGCCCGAAGGGGCGGTGAGATTAAGCTCCCGGAGATCCTAGGAGTGTGCAATACCAGTGCCGGCTGTCCGTCGGGACTGGAGAGGGGACTGAAGGACACCTCCAAGCGTGGTATGACACCTCTCTAAAGGGGGAGGGCCAGGCGGGTACCACCAAGTTGCCCACACTGTATTTGCTTAAGAAAGAGTGCACTGCCCGCTCAGGATTGCAACTTGTTTGTCTGGTGATGTGGAGCTCGTCTATTAACCCCAAAAGGAAATGCTGATAACGGGTCTGGTCAGCATCCGAGGAAAGGTGAACAGAAGGATCCTCTCCCTCAAATGAGGAAGACGAGGAAGCCGATGAGTCTGGAGAGACAGAGACTGGCTGCCTAGGGTGAGAGTGGTAAAACACCTGCTCATCCATGGATCTCACATAGGCAGGGAATAGGGCAGCCGTGGCTCTAAACTGATCCCAGGTCAAGGGTCCCTGTAGGACCTGAGTGGCCCAGGAGAAGGGGAGAGGTTGGTAGAGGAGCCAGGCATCTCTGAAGAAGAGAATGACCTCTGCCAGTGCTCAGGAACTGATCAGGCGAACCAACACCTTGGGAGGATCTGTCGATCGAGGTAGTCAGTGGCCGTCCAACCAGACTGGAATGGTTGAGGCTGAGCCCTGAAGGGGCCTCCCCCCTGCGAGGTAATTGGGGCTGCGTGGGTCCAGAAGGGCAGCCCCTAGCCTCGAGAGATGAGATCCTTCCCGAGGAGGCTACAGGGAAGAAGACAGAGCCGGTGCTGCGGTTCCTACCTGAACCCCTGTGGGCTACTAGGGAAGGGCGCTGCCCCTGACACGGTCCCCTCAACCCCTCAGACTCAGAGAGGGACCTCTTCCTCAGGACCAACCTAGGTACTTCAACCTCACCCGTCGACCCGAGACGGCAGATGAGGGAATATTCTCCCCTACTCCAGATGCCCTAGCAGGCCCAGCCTTGGCCCTCAGAAAAAGGAGTTCACCTTGTCTAAGTTTCGAAGCTCAGCCGGCTCTGGAGGGGGCAGCAACGGAAGATTAGTCAGCACCACAAGTGGCCCCGATACCAGTAGAAACCACTGGACCTGAAGGAGGGGGTTGGTCAGGCACCGACGTGCTAGGTGGTGGTGGTGGGGGTCTGAGGATTCAGAAGAACCCGGAAGCTAGTCTGGATCCACCCCTGAATCATCATCCTCCCCAGAGGCATGGATCCAGAACACTTCATGAACCCCCCGCTCCCAGCACCGCAAGCCGTCCCCGCACTGCCCATTGTGTCGCCACGCACGGCACTGGGATCCGAGGCGGCACCAAGGAAACTGCTGGACAGGACCTGGCAGACACAGGCCGTGATGCTGTGGGAACCTTCACCTCCAAAGAGGTGATTGCCAGAACAGCGCCTCCAGCCCAACTCCCGGAGGAATCGGACCGGGCCTCCTGCACCATGAGAGGGGCTTCCACCGAGGCGAGGCTCGAAGGGGCGGAAGACCCCTCCTCCGCTGCCTATATAGAATCGGGAAGGGATCCACAGGACGGGTCAAGGGACCTGCATCTGGCGTCCCTGTCCTCCGAAAGTTGGCAGCGTATGTCAGACTTTGAATGCGCAGACTTCCAGAACTCGACGATCCATTGAAAAACAGGCGTCACAATGGTCCATATCGTGGTTAGGGCCCAGGCAGGTCAAACACCGATCATGCTGGTCCTAGACCGAGTAAAGCCAGCCACAGGGATACTGCCGCATTGTGGGCCGGCCTGCCTTGGAAGTCTTTTTCTTATCCTCTGGATGAGACATGACCAGATGAAAAAACAAGACTCGGCATCGTCATAATGAAAAGGAAAGGTCTTACCAGTCAATGGCGCTGAGAATGCAGCTTTAGCAGAACCAGGACGGTTTCATGATGGACTAGGCTGATGATGCAGTAGGAAATCATGCTCCACACATGAGGTTGTGCTAACTATCCATGGCGTCGACTCCTCCCTCTACAAAAAAAAAAAATTAGCTCCCGTGGGGTCCTGCTCCTCCAGTCAGAACCCACCAGTGATGAATGGTGAAAACTGACACAGGTAAGACTGTTTTTTTTGATACTCTATGGTATGGAAAATTGTGAACAAAGTACCACATTATAGAGTCTACAAAGTATACAGGAGGTGAAGAGCAAGGGTGGCAGACAAAAGTGGGGGTTGGTGGTCACCATTCAGAGTGGAAGGATGTGCTGGATGGAGTGCCTCAGGGATCGGTCCTGTGGCTGTTGCTTAGTAACTTACTAATGACCAAGTGTACAGGATCCCCAGCAGCCTGCTGCTGCTGCTGCTGCAGACACGGAGCTGGCAAACTGAATGAACACAACCGAGTAATAGCATGCATTAGAGGGAGCCCTGCAGCACATATATGAGGCATATGCTGAAAAACTGGGGGCTTTGAGTTAATGTGGGGTACTGCATGGGACAACACCTTGGAATAAGACATGTGGGTTACACATGTTTATTTATTGAATTCTCGGATTACAATATCTATGAGTCAGCAGACTCTCTTACACAGGTTCCATGTCAACTTCAACAATACAAGGCATACAGATAACAAATAAGTAGTTCAAGTAATCAAAATTACATTATACAAGTAGCAGTAGGAAGGTGACCAGATTAGCAATCTAGGTAGATACAAATTAATAAGAGTCAATTGGTGTTACAGTCAAGTGCGAGACTAGCAGGACTGCAGGTTAGTCAAGGTAGCCAGGGGTTGGCTCTGTCAGGTGGCAGAAACAGCCAGAAGTTTGCTCAGTCGAGAAGGGGCAGCCCACTGGAATCTGAAGGAAGAGGGCAGACCAAGGAACTGCATGGCCCAGGCATACATGAATGGGTAACAGGCTGAAAACATGAGTGCTGGAAGATAGGGTAGGGGAGAGAAAAGGGATGGTGGGGACAGACAGGATTAGCAAGGGGGCTAAGCAGTGCAGTTGCAGCTCCTGCACATGACCAGGTGTAGTTTAAAGAGATGCTTGAAAGGACCAAACATGGGTACATCTAACGTATCAGCAGAGACACCATTTAGCCAGTTGGGAGCCCGGAAGCTGAAGGATCGTTGGACTTGAGTGGTGCGCCAGAAAGGGACTTGGAAGGCATGTCTGGAAGCACTCCTAGTGCTATGCGAGTATGCGGCACGTGGGAAAAGGTGCTGGGAATTTGGGAGGGGTTAGGCCCATGCTTACTTTCTTCATGTATAAGCAGCTGTGATACTGGATTCTGTCTCTGAGGTTCAACCATTTCATCCTGGAGTACAAGTTGCATGCATGTGTCCAGTTATGAGCACCCGCTACGCCATACACCCTGTATGCAGCAGCACTGCTATTATTATAATACAATACCCCAAGTATTGTATTAAGAATGATGTTGCTGTAGTTTCACTTGTTATTATGTAATGGCCTTAACTGGGTCCGTCTTCTTTTACATATTGTTTTATTAAATTAATAAGTGTTACACTGTTACTTTGAACTCTAGCAAACAGAAGACTGGTACTAGGGTATGACGTCATTGCCTTGATAAAGTAAATGTGCGTGAAACGGTTGTTTCTGGGAGCTGCTGCTGCATGCTGTGGATCTCTTCAATAAATCTGTTTCTCATTATCAAGCAACGATTCAGCAGTTTCTGTACGTCCACGACTGTGAGTTGAGCATCTCGAAACTGAAATCAGTGTACCACGCCTCAGCCTCCATCTTCTTCTCTTGCACAACCTAGCTGCATGGTACTGCAGCCATGATTAATCCATGGTGCCTTCTCTGTTAGCACTACATTATGTTACAGTTACCACCTGTGGTTACCTAGCTGGAAATAGTGCAGCGGAGTCTGTTGCCTTTGTTTCTCCGAGGAGAACCTCCCTTGAGCATGTGTTTCTACACATTGGGCGCTATGCATGCAGGGGCAAAGTGTCTATGCGCAACGTATCTTGGGCATGTAGCCACCCCACACCCACTGCATCCCTCACATGGGATGCAAAAACAGGGACGCACAGATCCAATGCACCTGATCCCCCACATCCGAGGACCGCACTGCACCGGAGGTGTTCTGGGGCATGCCAGCACTACGCGGTATTCACTAAACCACGTAGTGCTAGCTGCATGGGTGTGGAGGGTGGTGCAGGGTATGCCAGGGTGGACCCTGCCATAACACTCTGTGCACTCCCATGGCTTTCTACTGCCGGGCACAGCAGGACATGGACATGAACCCCCCCCAACGCACATCCCTTTTTTGCATCCCACGTGAGGGACGCAATGGGCCACTTTGCCCCTGCATGCATAGCGCCCAATGTGCAGAAACACATGCGCAAGGAAGGGCTCAAAGAAACTGGGGAAGGAAGATTTGGGAAGCAGATCAGAAAGTATTTATTTACAGAGGGCGGTGAATAAAGTGGAACAGGCTACCAGAGGAGATGATCTATGTCAAAGATCTACTGTTATGGTAAGCTCCTACATAACTGTAATAGCTTACTTCAAGAGGGTTCCTTCAATAGGTCATTACATATAGGACCGAGTCCCAAACAATTCCACCAAAGACAGACCGGGAGGAGGAGAAAATAACTCCAACAAAACTGGGAAGAAGAAAGGACCCAGCCTAGGACAGAAGGCCCTGCAAGAGAGCTAGGCTGAAGCCTGCCCTCTGCCTAGAAGCAATGTCCAGAATGTAGCGTTTAGTAAAGGTGTGGACAGAACTCCAAGTGGCTGCGGCGCAGATATCAGCTGCAGAGACGTTCCACAAAAAAGCAGAAGTGGCCATGCCCATGGTAGAATGATCTCTGATGGGACCTGACAGAGGTTTGTCGTACTCTTGGTAACAATACCGAATACAGTTGCCTAACCAGTTGGAAAGACACTGCTTCAAAACTGCTTTGGCCTTCAACCCGGGAGCAAAGGAAACAAAAAGCTGATCGCAGCTATGGATATCCTTTTGTTCGGTTTGTGCAGCAATGAAGGATCCGATGGACGTCCATGGTGTGCAGGAGTGCCTCACCTCTGTTCGTAGGGAACAGAAAGTAAACTGGAAGCTCCACTGATCGGTTTAGTGTGGCTTCTGACACCACCTTGGGTAAAAACTTAGGATTTGTCCTGAGGACTGCCTGGTCCATGTGGAAAATAAGATGAGGCTCTTTACAGACCAGAGCTTGAAGCTCCAAAATCCTTCGAGCTGACGTAATGGCAACTAAAATAACGTCTTCCAGAAAGGCAGCATAAATCACAGCTCATCACTGGTTCAAATGGGGGTGAGTTTCTTAAACACAAAGTTCAAATCCCAAGGTGGGGTTGGGCTGCGGATAGAGGGTTCAGATGGAGGATCCCTTTCAGAAAGGTTTTAGAGACCTCCAGCTGAGCCACGGGTTTACTATCCACCAGCTCGTGGTATGCCAAAATTGCCAAAAGGCAGACCTTCAAGGAAGAATATGACAGACCTGAGTCTGACAGATGAAGGAGGTATTCCATGACTTGTGGGACAGAAAAAGAAAAGGAGTTCCAATTCTTGGAAGTCACCCAGATGGAAAAACGTTTCCATTTCATCGCATAAATGGAACGATTAGAGGGTTTTAAAAGGAATGGCAAAGGAAAAAATCCGACGCAAGAACTAACACGATGATCGCTACTGGAAGGTTGTTATGTGACTGACATGAGGCGACGGCGGGAAAGAACTGGAGGGAGGGCGTGGGGACCACCCACTTTATATGACCACATTGATGTCGGTCACACGAGATCGGGTGGGTGGTCCCCCATCAGGGATTGCTAGAAAAGTCTGCCATGCGGCCAGCCAGGTGGCGCCAGTCCTATATGTAATGACCTACTGAAGGAACCCTCTTGACATAAGATGTACAGTTAGGTAAGAACTTACCACAACAGTAGATCTTCGAGAGAAGCTCCTGCAGCAGGTAACACATTTAGGACTGCAGCCGACAGGCAACACAACACCACATCAAACTTCTAGCCAGAAGTACGAGGCAGAGACCGCCCCCCCCCGATGTCGGCCCACCCCCGACGTCCCCCATAGAATAAAGGGAGGCAGTCCCCAATGTGCCCCAGTTCTTGTTCCACCGGAGACTCTGGCATCCAGATACAATAAGATCCATCTAGGGAACCTTGAGAAGTACCTCTTAACACAGAGAAAATACAGTTACATAAGAACTTACCGTAACAGTAGATCTTCGAGAGAAGCTCTTGCGGTAGGTGACATAATTATGACTAAGGCCGCAAGGCATTAGGACCCCATGGAAAAATGTCCTAGTTAGCCATCTATGGCGCCAACTCAATTCTCACACCGGAGACCTGGCTGAAGACAAAAATAATGGGAGAATCGAGCGGATCTCCTAATCCCAAAGAGAAAAAAAACAATTTGTCCTGGGGGAAGGAGGGTGGGAAAGCCACCTGCTGCAAGAGCTCCTCTCGAAGATCTACTGTTATGGTAAGTTCTTATGTAATTGTACTATCTCACTTCAAGGGGGAGCTCTTGCAGCAGGTAATACCATTAGGTCAGAGCCCTAGGCAGTACCCCAAGAAAGACCCAGGTCAGAAAGGTGAAGGACAAATTAAGATACAGGCACTTGAAAAACAATGTTGAGAAGTTTGTCCACACAAATTCATGTAGAATGGTCTCTCTGGTGTATTTTCTTATCTTATTTTATTTTATCTTCTTTAAGGAAAAAAACTAGTTATAGTATACCTGTATTAAAAACTGAATGAAAAGTATGTGATATCCTGAGAATAAAAGAAAGAATATATATATTAAAAATAAAATATGGGCAATTAGGAGAGGAGCCTTTGAAGGACTGCTAGGCCGAAAACCTGCTCTCCTCCTGGAGGCAATGTCCAGACTGTAGTGCCCAATTAAGGTGTGCACTGAACTCCAAGTAGCGGCTGCACAGAGGTCTGCTGATGACACGTTCCTCAGGGAGGCAAAGGATGCAGCTACTCCCTCTAGTGGAGTTACCCTTTACTGGTCCCAGTAAAGGTTTGTTGTGGTGCCGATAGCAAAAAGTAATGCAATGGACTCACCACTTGGTCAGTGTTTGCTTGGTCACAGCAGCCCCCATCTTCCTGTGGGCAAGAGAGACAAACAACTGGTCTGTCTTTCAAACAGAACTCATTCTCGAAAGGTAATAACGTAAATTCTACGTGCATCCACAGTGTGCAAAGCTTCTCCCCCCGGAATGCTCTGGATAATAAACTGGTAGCTGGATGTCCTGGTTCAACGTGAACTCAGACACTACCTTTGGAAGAAACTTAGGATTTGTCCGCAGGGCCACCCTGTCCCTGTGGAAAATAAGACGCTTTACACATCAAGGCCTGTAATTCGGAAATACTTCGAGTAAAAGTAATGGCAACTAAAAATAATGCCATCCAAGAGAGGAGGAGAAGCTCACAAGTCACAGCTGGTTCAAAAGGGGGCAGAGTGAACTTTTTCAAGATGAACAGGAGATCCCATGGTGGTACAGGAGCTCTCTGGGGTAGTTTGATGTGCAAGATCCCCCTTAAGAAGGTCTTGCAGATGTCCAGCTGTGCTAGGGTCTTCCCATTCAGTGATGCATAGTAAGCTGGTATACCACAGAGGTGCACCTTGATGGATGAGTAGCTAAGGCCCAGGTCCGAAAGATGGGAGAAAATACTCTAGCACAGATTCCACCAGACAACCCAGGGAGTCCAGAGATCATGAAACTGACCACAAGCAGACCCACTTCCACTTCATGGCGGAGGTTACCCTGGTAGGGGTTTCTTTGCCGCCACAAGGACCTCTGCTACTCTTCGGAACACCCTGAATCTGTCCTGGGCTAGGACTGCAGGAGTCAGGCATGCACGTTCAGGGACTGAAGTGCCAGATGGACTAATGTCCCTTGTCCCTGGGAGAGCAAATGAGTGGAGAGGGGCAATGGGAATGGTGGTTCCGATGCTAGTTGCTGCAGCAAAGGGAACCACATTTGTCTGGGCCAGAGTGGAGCTATCCGAATCATTCTGGCCGGGGGAGTCACGTGATGTCTGGCTAGAAGAAGCAGCTCATCTACTCCTCTCCCGCTGTCCACAAATTGTTTGAATTATAATATTTTAGCAATCTAACTCTTCAAGCAACCTGAGACACAGTGCTCCTAAACTTCTGCAGTGCCACATTCTTCAGTGAGAATCTGCCTAACGGGAATGGAGGTCACGATGAAGACTGAGCTCCCTCATCACACTCCACCACCCTCCCCGGACAAGGCCGCAAAGAAATCTAGGCTGCAGCCTGCTAAACTTCCTGCAGCCATCACCAGCAAAGTTTCTACCATACCTCTGTCTGAGGGACACTTTCTGGCAGAAATGAAACCACTCCAGGAAGCCCCAACATTGTTTACTGACACACTCTCCTCTATTGAAAAAGACTTGGAGGATGTATCTCGGCAAGTGCGGGATACGGAAGCCCGGGCCATATCTCTGGAGAAATGGAAAGCCTCCACAAAGCCCGAACTCACCTTCTTAAAACGACAACTCCACAGCATGGAACTGAAGCTGGAAGACCTCGAGAGGCACAGCCAAAGGAACAATTTGGTAGTCCTGGGGCTCCCGGAGGGTGAAGAAGGGGCTACACCTATCACTTTCACTCAAAATCTACTTGACATAGTTGCTGGTCCCTCCCTGAATGGCCCCTCATATGTGGTGGAACAAGCACATCAGGCTTTTACGCCCTAAACCAGCCCTAGGCTCTCCTCCCAGGCCCTTCCTATTGAAACTTCTCAACATTCTGGACAAGCAATTCATACTTGCAAAATTAAGAGATATCCAAGCGGTAATGTGGGAGGGTCACAAGATCTGCATCTCACAAGACTTACCAACCTTGGTCGGGCAGAAACGGGGAACCTTTCACTCCACGGTCACTCGTCTAATCCCCACTGGCATAAGTTTCCGTATGCTCTACCACGCTCAGCTACAAGTCAGAGTGCAGGAAAAATGGCACTCCTTTGATTCCAACAAGCAAGCTATACTAGAGCTTCAAACGCCTTCTCCCTTAACTCATTCAGGACTAGATACACCTGTAGGTGGCATTTGAAAGGCTAGCCACTCAGGCCAATAACGCCTGTAGACGTACTCAGCTGACTTTCACTCAGGCCAGGAAATGTCTGAGGAAGTCAGCAGTTTGTACCTAAATATTAAACAAACCAAATTGCTTAGAATTGATTGCATAGCACTGTTAGAAAGGTAATTTTGTACCAAACAATTTTGCTGCTGATACTTTGTGTCTATCATGTATACTTCAGAAGTTATTTGCATTTGTTTAAGGTATGGTGTGCATGGCTGACATTTGTCTATCAAGCCTCACCTAAGCACCCTGAATAAATCTGAAAAAAGAAAACAGTTGTTTGGTGTTTCAGCTAATATAAAATAACTAAATGGATTACAATTGATTGCATAGCACTGTTAGAAAGGTAATTTTGTGCTGAATAATTTTGCCACTGATACTTTGTGTCTATCATGTATACTTCAGGAGTTATTTGCATTTGTTTAAGGTATGGTGTGCATAGCTGACATTTGTCTCTCAAGCCTCAACTTGGCACCTTGAAAAATCTGAAAAAAGAAAAACAGTTTGGCATTTTAGCTAATATAAAATAAAAAACAAATTGATTACAGTTGATTGCATAGCACCATTGGAAAGGTAACGCTGTGCTGACCAACTTTGCCACTCATACTTTGTGTGTAGCACTTACGGTTCAAGAGATAATCACATTTGTTTGTAGCATGCTGATTATGGTTTGATTTTGCTTAGAAAGGTCCAGGATGCAGTACTAAGAGTATACAGGACACAAGTGGTGGAAGTCTCAAAGAGTTCTTGTGGTGTGAATGAGTTAACTTTTTAAGAAGTGAGCCCAACACATAAGGAATGTACCTATGCAGCTATTGTTGTTGCTCTTCTAAGAGTTTGTCAAGCTGGAGTAATCAGAGTGAGGCACAGACTCTTCTCCTCCTCCTTCTGTAAAATCAACCCACCTCTTCAGTAATAGCTTTCCCTACGGCTCCCTGAACGAAAGAATGGACATTGATATTTTTTCTGAACTTGATTCTCACCTGCAACAGGGGCAGACTCTCCAGTGGGATGTTTCTTCCCGGCTCTGCGGCATCAGTCCGGTTTTAGTAAGGCCACTCAGTCATGCCCGTGGATCTCGGACCTTGCAGTGCTCATTTGGTCACCTGCTGGCGAACTCGGGCCAGTACATCCTGGCTGAGACTGCGGTTGTGCATTTTTATTGAAGGAATCTGCTGCAGTGACATACGGATGTGCGCACGATCGAGGAGCCCACATGACCATGCGCACCATCGCGAAGAACTCTGTCAGTGTGAACTGGTGTCCCCAACGCAATGTTGTCATTTATGGCAGCTGGGGATCATATACTTCAGTTCAGGGTTGGACTTTGCAAGGAATATTAGAGTTGTTTATTGAGATCCAGTTTGGTGGTCCCTTCTTCATTGTTTGTGTCATTTTATTCCTAATATCACAGCAAAGTAATTAGAAGACCCCAAGAGTAATCGGGGGCAACTGTCTTTCCCTTTTTATTTTCTTTATCATGTTACTGTTTTTATGTAGCTGTTTTCATGTTAGAGTTTATATTGTTTTGGGATATGTGTGTGTGTGTGTGTGTGGGGGAGTATTTGTGCTTTACCTGGCAGCATCATGTGCTAAATTTAAGGGGGCGGCTTCACCACCTCTCTGGGAATTATGGGTCTTGAGGCTGTCTGGTTTAATTTTGGTGGTTTGGAATAGAGTATTATATATCAGTCTTTTTGCAAAGATGATTTATGGAGGCTGGGTGGGTAACAAGGGTGGAAAGTGTATTGTTCTTTGTTGTGTTTTGGGTGTTGAACTGGGGGGGAAGGGAAGGGAAAGGGGAAGTTTATTGGTTTGGGGGGAGGGCTGCGCAAGAGCGAATCTTTCTTCTTTGGACAATGTATTTCCTTTTGGGATACAGGAGCTGTTGGAGATTAAATATTCCATCAACACATCCTTTGGGAGGATATGGCAGACTTTAACTTTTGTTCCTGGAATATTAATAGAGCGCAATCCCCTACGAAGAGGGCCAAGGTATTACTCCACCTGCAGAAGCTTCACATTGATATTGCTTTTTTGCAAGAAACTCACCTGCCCCCTTCTCAGACCCTCCTTTTTCGGAGGTCCTGGGTAGGGCAGGCTTTCAGGGCAGGGCTGGATACCGCAAGAGAGGGGTTGCCATTTTAATTGCCGGAAAATCCCTCTCCGACTCTTGCAAGACAGTTCAGACCTAATGGACATTTCATTTTTATATGTGTCCTTTTAGGCCATTTAGTGGTAGTTCTGGGGGCTATATATGGACCCAACTCTGAGAACCTTAGTTTCTTCACCACCCTAATGTCGATTTTAGCCTCCTGGAGCTCTTTACCAATCATTTTGGGTGGTGACTTGGAATTTAGTCCAGTGTAATGAGACAGCTAAATCTAGACCCTCTCGCCAGGCCATTTTCCCAAGTCAGACAGCTCTCATGGACCTCATGAGATCACTCGGCCCGGCAGATCCATGGCGAACCCTCAACTCCTCTGCAACACAATTTTCTTTTCATTCCCTGCCACATAACTCCTTTTCTAGAATTGATTACTTTTTATTGAGTGTGCACTTGCTTTCCGGGGTGACGTTGTGTTACTATCCCCCTGAAGTTATTTCCGACCACCATCCTGTTTTTCTTCAACTGAACTTAAGCCCGTCCCTTCCCAGAGATAGGATATGGATTCTGAACAACCAAATACTTAAAGCTGAGGAATCTGTGCAACATATTCAAAACTTCATCACCACCTTTATAGCAGAAAACTCCCCCTCCTCTTCTCAGCTTGACATGCTCTGGGGTGCATTAAAGTGTACACTCAGGGGCGAAATTATCCATCTCTGTACGAAGCGTAAAGTTCAAATGTCTGCTTCACTTTCCTCTTTATTCTCCAACATCAATCATTTGGAAGACCATATCTCTTCCTCCTCCCCTCAATCGGACTGGCAAAGACTAGAACAATTTAGGCACCAGTACAACGTCCTATTAGGGGAAAAAGTAGAGTATCTGCTTTTACACTCCAGACTGAAATACTTTGATCAGGGAGAAAAAGCAGGGAAGTTATTGGCACTTTGCCTTAAGTCACAAGCAGCAGACAAAATTGTCCCTTCAATTCATGATGAATCTGGAAAACTCCTTACATCCCCCAGAGATATAGTTGAGGCCTTCCGGAAATTTTACCAACAGCTATATGCCCCCTTATCCTCCCCATTCGATCAGACACAATTTCATTCTTTCTTCCAAGATCTCTCACTTCCTACTCTCTCACCCTCTCAATAGGCATCCTTGAAGGCCCCCTTAACCCTAACAGAGATTTCCACGGCAATAAATTCCCTGGCATCTGATAAAGCCCCAGGTCCTGATGGTTTTACTACAAATTTTTATAAAGCTTTTAAGGAGAAGTTAGCTCCTATTCTTCTCTCTACATACAACCACATTTTTGATAATGGAATGTTGGATCTTTCATCGAATAGAGCCACCACTGTGATGATTCCTAAACCACACCGTGACCCCACAATCCTCAATAACTATCGACTGATGTCTCTTATAAATGTCAACTTTAAGATCTTCTACAAAGTTCTAGCGGACTGACTAGCAGTTGTATGGGAATCCCTTCTTAGCCCAGAGCAGGTCGGGTTCATTAGAGGAAGACTTGGCAGATCACCTCCATAAAATTGCTCATCTTATCTCGGTGTCCAGGGATCCAGATACTCCAGCGGTGTTGCTATCCCTGGATGCCGAGAAAGCATTCAACAGAGTCTCCTGCGACTACCTTTTCACTTTGTTACCCCTGTTCAGTATTCCTGTGGAATTTATAAACTGGATAAGAGTACTTTACTCTTCTCCCACAGCTCAGGTACTCTGTAATGGCATGCTCTCTCAGTCTTTTCCTTTACATCAAGGTAACAGACATGGATGCCTGTTATCTCCATTCCTATTTAAACCTGTTTTTGGAACCTCTTATCAGGAAGCTTAAATCACCCCAACAAGTTGTCGGCATCCCAATCCACCACATAAAATACATGCTCTCTGTCTATGCAGACGACATCCTCCTGCATTTAGCCTTTCCAGTATCTTCAATACCTCCTGAGCTGCAGATCATTTCCTGTTTTGGGGCCATATCCAATTACAAACTCAGTCTTAGTAAAACAGAGATTATGCCCCTTAATAATAGAACCCACCAAACAGATCTAGCTCACCTGAGCCTGACTTGGAGGAAAGATAAACTCAAATACTTGGGCATCTTTCTTAGTACATCTCCTAACAGACTCAAACAACATAACTTAGACGCCATTGTGTCCCAAGTTAAGATTGATCTGGAGCGATGGGCTCTTCTTCCTTTCTTGTTTTGGTGCAGACTCAACATTATTAAAATGAATGTCCTACCCAGACTTCTGTACCCCCTACAAATGTACACCTGGGATTTACCTCAGAGCTGGTTTATACAGATAAATAGAGTTCCAACGTCTTTTCTCTGGAAGGGAAAGGCTGCACGTCAGGCACTCATCAAATTAATGAGACACAAACAGGATGGTGGTCTCCAAGTCCCCAATTTCTGTAAGTACTATCTAGCTCTTCACTAACACAAGATTTCCCATTGGATACGTCCAGTAGATAACAACAAATACATCCCTCAATGGGTTGACATAGAGCACTCCCTTTGTTCCATGCATGGCCTAGCCCACAAAGCGCTTCCCTATTTATCTAGGGAAAAGTTACCACCCCCTTTACAGAATACACCTCTCGACTCCTCCCTGACTACACACTTTCAATTATGCTCCTTCTTTAAAATATTCTCTGCTCAAGATATCCTGCAGCCCCTTATAGGGAATCTAAATCTACAAATTGCTGGACAGCTCTTGTCTAGGACTTTCTGGCCTAATATGGGAGTCAAACCTGTTATGGATTTAACTGAAGATCGTAAACTACACCCGTTTAAGGAAGCTAGGGACTTACACCAATGGACAAATGCACAATGCTTCAAGTATTTCCAGATCCAGCATATGCTTACACAACATTTTGGGACTGGGCAATGGCAAAGTCCCTTTGGTTCAGTAATCCTTCCAATAATTGTATCTGCTACTCTCTCTCCCATCAGGTATCTTACTTTTACCATTCCCTACAGCTCTTCCGAGTTAATAATAATAGCCCTTATATATACAGTTGGGACCAGGTTCTTCTTCCAGCTAACTTGTCCAGAAACTGGCCACTCATCTGGAAACACTCATCAATTTATAAAATGGAACCGATACCATCTCATGCAATTTTTTATTCTTCATAATCTATATTACACCCCAATAAGACTTCAGAAAATGGGTCGCCTTCCTAGTGAGCAGTGCTCCAGATGTGGTCAAGAACCTGGCTCCATATATCATATCCTCTGGACCTCTCCCAAAGTTACCCTGTTCTGGAACTTAATTCAATCCCGTTTAGACCCTCTCCTTGGTCTTTCAGAGGAGTTCCTTCCAGAAATATGTATATTGGGGGCTTCCCCGATTCCCTTATAGGTAATCAAAAGGCCCATATCTCTTTAATCTCAGTGTGTGCAAAGAAAGTTATATTGTGGCACTGGATGGACCAAGATGTTTCGGGCTTTTTGGAAAGGCACAGAGAGATATTATTTGCACTTCAGGCAAAAAGGGTGGTTGCAAATATGTCTGGCAAATTTACTAGATATAAGCTAATTTGGGAACCATTACAGATCTTACTAACCCTACCATCGTAGGATTGTGCTTATACCTGGCACTCCTCATGACCCTGTTTCATGATCTATATCTTTTACACCACCCTTATATCCTGCAACCCAATGCAACACAGGTGGGCTGGACATTAAAGACCTGCTGACTATTTTTACTCTTGCACGGGAGGTATGGTTGGTAGAGGGTTGGGGAAAATGATTTATTGGTCACTTTAGATGTTCCACTTCATTGCAGAGGTACTTGTGATCTGTGGTTTCTACTTAATGACAGAAAGTTTAAAGTTTAGATTTATTTTTTACATGTCTATCGAATTACTTTAAGACCTGTGTTAAATTGTGACTATAGAGCTTTGTACACTTCTGCACACTTCTAAGTTAAATAAAGTATATTAAATTTGGGGGAAAAGAATCATTCTGGCCTCCTCCATCTGCAGCTTGAGCACAACTCTCTGAATCAAGGGAAAGGGAAGGAAGGCATATAGGAACCTCCCTGCCCAAGAGAGGGACACTGCCAAAAAACACCAGGCCCTGGACCGCAAGGGTCTAGAGAGCAGAAATTGGGCAGTTTGGCACTGCGTGGGGACGCAAAGAGGTCCAGTTATGGCTGGCCCCACCTTTCGAAGAGGTCTTCTGTGACCTCTTGCTGTAATTCCCACTCATGGTTCGGAGACAGAGAGTGGCTTAGGCTGTCTGCAAGAGCGTTCTGAATGCCTGGAACATACACCGCTGTGAGATCCAGGTTGTGGTCCAATGCCCAGGACCATACTCTCATGGCCTCCCTGCATAGGGGGTAGGAGTGAGTGCCTCCCTGCTTGTTAATGAAAAAGACCACAAGGGTATTGTCTGACTGGACCAAGAGTGGGACTGAGCTAATTAAGTCCTTGAATGCCTGAAGGGCATACAGCACCTCTCTCATCTCGAGAACGCCGACGTGCAGAAACCTTTCTGTAGCATCCCAGGAGCCCCTCATCCGATGGGCACCTAGATGTGCTCCCCACCCTACAACAGAGGCATCCATAGTAAGGATTTGGCATGGGCTGGGGTGCTGGAAGGTCGAAGGGGTGTGCTGGGTTTAGCCACCAAGTCAGTGATCGACGAACTGCTGCAGAGACTCGAATTAGCTGTACCAGTTCATCTGCACCCTGGTCCCACTGAACTCTGAGGTGCCACTGGAGGATCCTCATGTTCAAAAGCGCCAATGGGACTGTGGCAATGGCTGCAGCCATGTGGCCTAACAGCCGAAGAACCAGCCTTGCTGAAACTAGGTTGGAATTTTGAACCCGGTGAGCGACTCCTCTTAGCCTCTGTGCCCAATCTGTGGGCAAGAAGGCTATCCCTTGTGCAGAATCCAGGACTACTCTTATGTACTGCAGCCTCTGAGTGGGCCCTGGGTGTAATTTGGATAAGTTCAAGGAGATGCCCAGAGACTGAAACGTCCTGTTTCTTCCAAGGACTTGGTTAACTGGTCCTCTGACAGGGCAGTGAGGAGCCAATCATCTAGGCAGGGGTAAACGAAGTGACCCCTTCTCCTGAGGACCGCCACCACTACTGCCAGGCACTTGGTAAAAAATACTTGGAGCCGACAATAGGCCAAATGGCAGGACCCTGAACTGGTAATGTTTGCCTTGGAAGGTAAAGCGTAAGAATTTCCTGTGGGATGGCAGTATCCTGATGTGCATGTATGCATCCTGCATGTCCAGGGAGCAGAGCCAGTTTCCTTGATGGAGCATGGGCAACAGGCTTGCCAGTGTTACCATCCTGAATCTCTTGTACTCTATGTAATTGTTTAGTAGGCCAAGATCCAGAATGGGGCGGAGGTCTCCCACTTTCTTTGGACCTAGGCAGAAATGGGAGTAACAACCTTTACCCTTCTGAGCAAAAGGGACCTCCTGGATGGCTCGTTTCTCTAGCAAGGCCTGGATTTCTGCTCTCAGAAGGAAGGCATGGGAGAGTGAACAGCTGGGGGGGATTGGAGGGTTGTCTGGTGGAATTTGGGTGAATTCTAAGGAGTAGCCTCTCTCCACCATCTGCAGGACCCATTGGTCCAACGTTATACTGGACCATTCTGACAGGTAGAGGGAGGAACCTCCCCCCTACAGTTTTCCCCTGCACTTGTTGCGGAAAGGGGAGGGCTGGTAGGTAGTCATGCCATGGTAGGGGGGGTTGGGCAGGGGAGGGTTGGCGCTTTGGGCCCTGGGTACCTGAAGGAACAGGATGGCCACACCTCTTGAAGGCTCCCTTTTGCTGAGGCTGCCGTTTCCCCAGTTGTCCTTGCATACAAAAAGGATGGCGGTGATCTGTCTGAGGCTCTGACCTGTACATCTTATGGACCTCAGACACTGCTTTCTCCGAATCCTGTTGACCAATAATCACTTTCTCTGCCTCTTGCCAAGAGGACAGGACCCTGGAAAGGAGCATCCAAGATGGCATCTTGGAGGTCCTGACGAAAACCTGAAACTCAAGCCAGGTACGCTGCCGCATGCAGATACCAGCTGTGGCTGCCCTGGCTGTCGTGTCTGCTGAGTCGTATGAACATCTGAGGACGTGTTTATCCACGTCCAATCCAGATTATATAACAGGTAGGAGTTCTGCTTGCCCCTCCGACTCCAGCTGAGCTTTGGCCAGGTCCATGGCCTTTGCCCAGAAAGATTTCTGGTAGGTCACCATGTGAGCCAAGAAGTTCAGCAAATGGATTGCACAAGTGGCTGACGCGTAAACCTTCCTGCCCATATGGTCAAACTTCTTGGACTTGGAGTCAGAAGGTTGAGCTATCATAGCCTTGGCTGCTGTGCCCCGTCGTGGGCTGCTGTTAGTACCATAGAGTTAGCCCTTGGATTTTCCCCTAGGAATGGCTCACTTTTGGAGTCCTATAAAGTCTGTCTGCCTTTCTTGGCACTGCTGGCATAGTGGCTGGGTGTTGCTAAATAAGTCTGGTGACGTCTTGGAAAGGCTCCACTAATGAGGGGATGATCAAAGGCTTTAGGTCAGTGGCCCCTAAGAATTTTGCGAAGCGTTGCCTTTCCGGGTCCAACTCCTCTGTGTCCCACTGGTACAGGGCTTGAATGTGCCGCATGATGTCTAAGAAAGATGGACCATCCAGTGGGGATCGAGGAGAATTTCTTGGCCCTGGGGAAGGAACAGGTAACTCCTCTTCTGACGAACATTCTGAGGACTCTCCAGCATTGTCTCTGGAGGACAATGGCGGACGTCCACTGGAGGGCATTGATGACGGGTGACGTCTCCTGCCCCTGGAACCGGATGACTGCTGATGTTCGTCCTCTGGCGACCAGTGGTATTTAAGGGGAGGAGGAGGGGGAGGCTTGGGTGAAGGGTCCCTGGGTAGTAGTCGTACCAGGGACAGGTCCCTGGGACAATAAAGCAGATTCCCTTTAAGTGTATTCCACCAAGAGGTGAATAATTCCCCAACATCTGCTAAAGGGACGACTGGGGGCAGGGGCATTGGGTTAGACGGACCGGGTATCGGGTCTGGCAGTCCCTCGGTGGCTGGTGTCCCAGTCTATAGGCACCTCTTCTACAGGTGTCTCTGGCAAATAGTCTGGTTTGATCCCAGAGGCAGCCTCTTCCTTTGGATGGTCGTCTGGTTTGTCGGGCAGAGGGGGCCTGATTTCTTTGGGTGGCTTGTGGGTCGCCTGATCTTTCAGGGCCGACGGTAGCTTTCTGACTGGGGACGTCTGGTCAAGGTCCGAGGCAGAGTCGACAGACCACTGTTCTGTCTTTGGTCGGAGGCAGATATCTCCTTATCAGAAGGGGGAGATGCCTGGTGCTTGACGGCCTCCTGGTGTCTGGTGGAATCGTCATGCTTCTTGGACTTGTCAGACGAACCATGTTTTTGGGCAACGTCTGAGGACCTGCTCGAGGCAGAAACCTGTCCCTCTTGGGTCGACTCGTGTGAGGACTTGTGGGGTCAGTGGGCCAAGGGGACTTGGGCAGACGAGTACCCTGTGGAAGGAGACTCCCTACCTTTTTCATGGGACGAGGAGGATGTCTTCTTGCAAGTAGGCCCCAAAACAGTTTTGGCACCTGGGGGGACTGATTCTGACCTCCCGCCGGAGGCAGCTGAAGCAGAAGTTTGCTGGGGGGATTTTGGGCAGGATTCTGACCGGGTCCTTTCTTTCTTTCGATGGTGGTGTTTCCCTCTCGACTATTTCTCCTTTGGGGGAGACTCCCTAGGCGATAAAGAGGAACTACGCCCAGAGTACTGTAGGACTATTGCATAGCAGCCACTTGTTTTTCCAGTAGGTAGACTTTCAACGTGTTAGCCTGTCAAATTCTTGTCTCGTTACTGAATTTCTGGCAGTGTGGGCAATCGTTGGGCTGGTGGTCTGGGCCTAGGCAGATCAAGCAGGCTGAGTGGCCATCTCTTGCTGGGATCTGCTTCCCACACAGACAGTTCGACTTCTGTCAAATGTTAGATGATGAAGACATGCAACTCTGTTGAAAAACAACAATATTTTAACTAACCCGCACAAAGATGTGAAAAAGGCAGTTGACTGCGACACTGAGACGTCAGAGGATCTGATGTAAGTGGGTCGACGGCAGTAAAAGAACTGAGATGGCACCCGGGGACTGCCTCCTTTATACCACATCTGACGTTGGGCAGAGCCGCATTGGGGGCGTTCCCTCACCATAGACTGCTAGCAAGAACATTTTTCTGTGGGGTCCTAACGCCTGGCAGCATTAGTCCTAATGGTATTACCTGCTGCATGAGCTCCCCCTCGAAGTGAGATCTCATAGTGATAGTGGTCACATGCAGCAGGAAATCTCCAGGGGGAAAGGAGGGTGGTAAGTATACCTGCTGCAAGAGCCTCTCTTGAATATCTACTATTACGGTAAGTTCTTACGTAAATGTACCATCTTACTTCGAGAGTCAACTCTTGCAGCAGGTAACATTTAGGACCGATTCCCAAGCTGTGTAAAATAAAGACAATGACTTGGGTAGTAGGGAACTAGGAAGAAAAAGGAAGAAATTCCCTACGAGATGAGGCCCTGCAGGACAGCAAGCCGAAGCCTGCTCTGCATCTCGAAGCAATGTCCAGACCGTAGCGGCGAATAAAGGTGTGGACTGCGTGCCACGTGGCTACTGCACAGATGTCTGAGGCTGAAATGTTCTTCAGTGCAGCAAAAGAGGCTGTTACACCTCTTGTGGAGTGACCCCGTATCGGTCAAGGTAGGGGTTTATTGTACTTCTGGTAACAGAAGGAAATGCAGTGTACTAGCCATCCGGACAGAGTATGTTTGGTCACAGGAGCCCCTAGGGCCCTAGAAGCAAAGGAAACAAATAACTGATCAGAATGCCTGCTTCCCTTGGGTCTGGACAAATAGTATCGCAAAGCACGATGCATGTCCAAGGTATGGAGAAGTGCCTCACCCCTGTTTGTGTGATTGGGATAATAAACAGGGAGCTGGATGTCCTAATTCAACGTCATCTCAGATACCACCTTGGGTAGAAACTTAGGATTGGTTCTCAAAGCTACCCTGTCTTTGTGAAACTCCAAGTAAGGCTCTTTACATATTAGGGCTTGAAGCTTGGAAATCCTTTTAGCAGAAGTAACAGCAACTAAAAATAACGTTTTCTATGAAAGAAATCGTAGCTCGCAATCTGCAGCATGTTTAAAAGGTGGTAAGGTCAACTTCTCCAAAACAAACAAAAGATCCCAAAGGGGAACAGGGTTTCTAATAGGAGGTTTAATATGAAGTATACCTCTAAGGAAAGTGCCAGTTACTTCCAATTGTGCCACCGTTCTGCCCTGGACAGGGGTGTGATAGGCAAAAAGAGCAGCCAAATGCACTTTAATAGAGGAGTAGCCCAAGCCTGACTCCAAAAGGGATAGCAGGTACTTAAGTAGAATATTTACCAGACAGGCCAAAGGGTCTAGGTGATGAGCCGTGGTCCACGGACAAAACGGTTTCCATTTCATGGCACAAGGTGGCCGACACAAGGACTTCAGCGACCTTATCAGAAACTCCAAAGTGGAGTCTGACTAGGTCCTCAGGAGCAATGCATGTAGATGGAGGTACTGCAGGTTCGGGAGAACCAAAGTCCCATTGTCCTGGGAGAGAAAGAATGTGCTCAATGGAAGGGTCATTGGAAGTTCCGCTGCTGTTGTAACAGTGGAAACCAGATTTGTCGAGGCCATAGCGGTGCTATCAGGATCATTGCTGCGCCTTCCGTTTGCACCTTGAAGAGGACCCTCTGAAGGAGCGGAAATGGCAGGAAGGCATAGAGGAATCTCCCCTTCCAGGAAAGGGACACTGCATCTTTCCAGAAAACACCAGGCACATGATCTAGTGAGCAGAAAAAAACAGGTTACTCACCTGTAACAGTAGTTCTAGGAGTGGTATATGTTGTTCATCCACACTTCTTGGCATGTCCCTTTCCTCTTTAATTCTTGCTGGAAGGTCTTCAAGCTGGCTCCTCCCACCCACCTGGGTGGTATAATCCTCGGCTCTGCCCCATGATGCCAGATTTTAGCCTGCTGGAACCCAGGTTTGTGCATCGTAGCCAGGGAGGCTGGGTGGGACAGTGTGGATGAACAACATATACCACTCCTAACACTACTGTTACAGGTGAGTAACCTGTTTTTCTAGGGACGTGGATATGTTGTTCATCCACACTTCTTGGCAGACTCCTAGCAGTTCTTCAGGAGGAGGGAATCAAGGTGCACACCCCCTACTTAGGGAACAGAGACTGGTGAACCGAGGCCCCAAAACCAGCATCCCGGCGTGAATCAAGGTCGATGTGGTAGTGGGTGATGAAGGTGTTTGCTGTCTTCCAGGTAGCAGTCTGGCAGATTTCCTGGATAGGGATGTCCCTGGAAGCAGCCACCGATGCAGCGGTATGGTGGGTGGAATGAGCAGTTAGCCCTACAGGAGGCTCTCTACCTGCCAACCTATAGCAGAGATCAATGCAGATGTAATCCATCTGCCAATCATCCACTTTGCTGCAGGTCTGCTAGAAGCGGCTTCAACATAGGTGACAAACAGCTGGCGAACCTCTCCCCAAATATCTGCTGTTCTCTCCTTGTAATAAGAGTGAGCTCATCTCAGGTCCAAGGTATGGAGCTTGTACTCGGCATCGGAGGTGTAGTTCTGACAGAACACAGGCAGAGTGAATACTGATTAAGGTATAACTCTCTGACACCACCTTTGGGAGGAATTTTGGGTGGGGATGCAGGACAACTTTTTCCCTGTAGAAGACCAGATAAGGAGACTCCACCGAAAGCTCCTGGAACTCCCCAGTCCTTCTGGCTGACGTGAAGACCACCAGGAAGGCCGTCTTCCACGACAAGTGTGATAGCTCACACTTGTACATTGGTTCAAATGGCTTGCCCATGAGTTTAGCCAAGATCAGCAGTAAATCCCATGGAGGTGGAGGGCAATGCACTGGAGGTGATATGTAATCTAGGCCCTTGAAAAGGCGCCAGACCACCTTCTCCTGTGCCATCTAGTGATTGGCCTGCACCCGGTAAACAGAGATGGCTGCCAGGTGCACCTTAAGGGTCGAAGACCGAAGACCCTTTGGACAGAGACCAAAGGTAGTCTAAAATGCTAGCCACAGGACAGAGTGTCCAGACCCTTGCCCCGACACCAAATGGAAAATCTTTTCTATTTGAAGGGACAGCACCTTCTGGTTGACTCCTTCCTGGATGCTTCCACTGCTGTGAGTACATCCTCACAGAGGCCCAAAGCCTGGAACACTAGCCGCTCAGGTACCAGGCTGTCAGGTGCGGGGACTGACGGTCCGGATGGAATACCTTCCCCTGACTGACAGATATCAGGTCCGGGCATGCTGGAAGGTACTTTGGGAGCCTGTTGCAGAGGCTGAGGAGATCTGGATACCAGAACTGGCGGGGCCAATCCGGGGCTACCAGGATCACCTGTGCCTTGCCCGTCCTCACCTTGAGGAGCACCTTGTGGATCAAGAGAAATGGAGGGAAGGTGTAGAAGAGGCCTGGGGTCCACAGCCTCAAGAAGGCACCCCCCTGCAGTGATCCCCGCTGAGGGGGGCTGGCATGAAACAGCCTCAGCTTGGCATTTTCCCTGGAGGCAAACAGGTCCATCATCGGTTTGCCCCAGAGGGAGAACAGGCTGTGAGCTACCTCTGGATGGAGAGACCACTCGGGGGATGTCTCGTCTACATGGCTGAGAGCATCCACCAGTTGATCTGAGGCTCCTGCCACATAGATGGTTAGGAGATCCACCTCCAGTAGGCTCACGAGTGTCCAGATGTGGAGCGCTTCCCTGCACAGCAACCAGGAGTGCATGCCGCCCTGCTTGTTGAGGTAGTACATGGTCGTGGTATTGTCCATCTGGACTTGAACCATCTGACCTCGAAGCTGCTGAGCGAATGCTGACAATGCCAGTGTGACCACTCTGAGCTTCAACAGGTTGATATGTTATCGGGATTCCTCGGGGGTCCAGAACCCGTGGGCCCTGTTGTTCCCCATGTGGGCTCCCCAGCCTGTGAAAGTGGCATTAGTCGTGAAGACGACCGTCGGTTCGGGGCGGACAAATGGGATCCCTTCCTGCACATGGTCTAGGGCGGTCCACCACTGGAGAGCATCCCACATCTTCTGGGTCACAGTGATTAGCTGGTCAAAATGACCTAGGCGCTGAGTCCACTGGGCGGCCAGCTCCCACTGAAGGGGGTGCATATGCCACCAGGCCCAACGGATCATGGAGGTGCAGGGTGCCATGTAACCCAGAAGGTGCAGAGAGTCCCAGGCAGGGCGCAAGTACCCAACCAGAAAAGACTGGGCAAAGGAGGAGAGAACCTCCGCCCTGTCCACCGGGAACCGTGCCCAGACTCGGCAAGAGTTGCGCTCTGTCCCGATAAAGCCTATCACCAGAGATTGCACGCGCATTGACTTGGCCTCATTGATCAGGAGGCCAAGTTGAGAGCAGGTCTGGAGGGCCAGGTCCCTGGACCTCACCACCTCTTGCTGGGTGGAACCTGCTAAGAGCCAATCATCGAGGTAAGGGTACACTCTGACCCCTCAATGCCTGAGATGGGCTGCCACCACTGCAATGCATCTGGTGAAGACCCATGGGACCAATGACAGGCCAAATGGCATGGCTCAGAACTTGTATAGGGTTCCCTCTGTTCTGAAGTGGAGGAACTGCTGGTGGGATGGATGGATTAGGACATAAAAGAACACGTCCTGTAGATCCAGTGAGCAGAACCTCATGTTTTGCTCCAGGGATGGTATGATCTGGGACAGAGTTAGCATCCTAAAGGTGAGTGGCCTGAGATACCGATTCAGGTCGTGCAGATCTAGAATGGGCACCCCATCCGCTTCAGGACCAGGAAGTGCCTGGAAATGAACCCTGGGATGACTGGAGGATCTGCCACTTGAACCACTGTCTCCTTGAGGAGGAGTTGGGCTATGTCGTGTCTTAAAGCCGACTGAGTGTGGGCTGATACTCTCTCCTCCTGTGGGGCATGGGCTCAGCTGGGAGGGTACTGCTCGAACTCTAGAGGCAGACCCTGGCTGATCACTTCTAAGACCCATCTGTCCGTGGTAACAGTGGACCAGGCAGAAAGGAAATGATGGAGTTGACCCCTCACAGGAGGACCCATAGCTGGCGTGATGGGTATAGGGGTGGCAGCCCCCATCCTGTCATTGGTCAGGCTTGGAGGAAGAGGGTCGAGACTGGAAACTGCCTGAACCCCGACCTCCTTGTCTGCAGGCCAGTGGAGGCCTGGGCTTGGGCCGAGGGTGCCAAGTCTGTGCCTGCTGTTGCTGCCCACCCTGAAAGGAGGGCTGCTTGGCCGCAAGAGCAGGGTGTCGAAAAGGCTTCTTCTTCTGCTGCTTTTCAGAGCCAGGGGTGTCTTTTTGGGCAGAAGTAGCAGAGTCCAAGGTGGCAATGAACTGCTCAATTCGCTGAAGGTGACCATCCACATCTGGGCCGAAGAGATCGGTACTCAGGAAAGAAACATCAGTGAGTTTATGCTGTGTATCTTCCATAAAAGGTGGAACACCTCAGCCAAGCCCTGCGGTGCATGGCAACCACGGCTATCACCAAATGGGCACAGGAGTCCCACAGCCAAGGCTGTCTGAAGTTGCTGCTTGGCAACGGCTTGGCTCTGGTCCCGGATCTGCTTGACCATAGCCTGAAGGTCCATGGGGAGGTGCGGGAGAACTTTGTCCAAGGAGCCCAGGAGGGCATGGGAGAAGTATGCCATGATGATGGCCGAGTTTGCCTGATGGAGGCCTAGAGAGGAGGCTGCATAGACCTTCCTGGCAGCGTGGCCCAGTTTCTCAGACTCCTTGCCTGGCGGTCTTTCAGTGTCAGCAGAGCTGCCTGTGCGTCTGATCACAGAAGCGGTCACTAACCCCTCCGCCGGAGAGATGTTCTATGAACCCCGAGAGGGACCCTATGGGCACCGCACACTTGCAGGCCATCCAGGCAGACAGCACTGTGCAGGAGGCAGGGTGATGCCACAGCTCCAAAGCCAGGCCAACAATGGCCTTGGCCACTGGGAAGGCTTCCGTGGGGGTATCCCCTCTTTTGAGAATATCTGTAAGAGGGTACTCCGCCCTTTTCTGGACAGGTTCCAGGGACATCCCTGTAGATTCAGAGATAAGGCAGGGAATCCCCAAGAATGACAAAGGGCTCTCTTCTATCGACAGACTACCAACGGACTCATCATCCAGCGGATGAGAGTGGAGGTCAGTGTCATCCAAATCCGAAGAATCCAGATAAATTGGTCGGCCACCAAGGTCCCCCTCTACACGCCTGGGGTGGTCAGGCGTAAGGGTGACAGATAACCTATGCGGAAGACCCAGAACCATCCGAGCATCCTTTGTAGGAGCCCCTCCTGAAGGCTGTTTAGGCAGTGGCTCCACCACAATTGGTAGAGAGACCGATTCTGGCTGAACCGGGGCAGGTTTAGCCAGCTCTGTAGGTGGGGGAACCGATTTCACTGGTTCTAGTGGAGTCGACTTCGGCCTAGGAGGCGAAAGCCAAGTAATGGCCAGGGTGGAAACTGAAGCAGGCTTCTGCCCAGACAGGATCAGCTATTGCCACATTAAATCCTTGTAGCGTCGATGGAGTTTCTGCCGAAGCCTCTCCTCATCCGAGGAGGACAAGGATGAACGGTGGTTTGTCTATTTTTAGTTCGTTTATGCACTTTCCTTGGCCTGCCAATCGAGGATCAGAGATCTTGACCTCAATTGGACTGGCCGAGTCGGTCACTCAGGAGACACTGGGGGAATCAGGGATTTCTGTGGATCAGGGACCGGTTTCTCAATGGGATTCCCAGCTGGCTGAGTCTCCTCATCAGGAAGAGGCAGGACTAGGGTCCTAGTCAAAGAGTTGTCGGCCTTGTCGGGCGACAATGGATCGACAGGATCGAGAGTGATCTCAACCGCATCGTTAATAGAGGCCTCGGACGACTGACCAGATGGCAAAGCCAAGAAGCCAGCAGCTGAGGAAGCAATTTCGACCGAAGTCGAGACTGCAATTTCCTGGGACCGAGATTGCTTACAATCCCAAGAATGTCTCCACCAAGACAAAGAATCTCTCGGTTCCTTGTCCTTTTTATGGGACTGGGAGATATGCGAGCCCGAAGGTCCCTTGCCCTTAGTGGGGAGAGATTGGCACAACTCCCGAAAGAAACCCGAGAACACTGAGCCCAGGTTGAGAGGAACAAAAATCAGCCAAGAAGAGAGCACCACAGCCTGCGCCACTTCTTCAAAGGCCTGCATTTGTTCTAACTGCTTGGCAGACCCTGCAGCTGCAGAGACTGCCCACCAGGCTTCTTTGGATTTCACCAGAGGATTACGTTTCTTGGGCCTGCCCAACTTGAGGCGTATGAGACTACTGGCGAGGACGTTTGCATGGAAAGCGAAACATATTTCGCAAGCATGGGTGTCATGGCTGACACCCAAGCAGTACACGCACGCGGTCTGAGGATCAGTGCGCAACATTTTCTGGCCACACGGGCACCAGTGAAAACTGGGGGAAGATTTATCTTCCATGATCAAATAGCACAAATGGCAAACCACTAGCTCGAACAAACCTAATCTTCAGAGGATCCGAAGAATTTGAAACCAGGGCCTACAAAACATGGTAACGGAGAGGGAGCAACCTGCATCTTCCAGCGGAAAGGAAGATCTGGCATCATGGGGTGGAGCCGAGGGTTATACCACCCGAGTGGGTGAAAAGAAGCAGCTTGAAGACCGTCTAGCAAGAATTAAAGGGGAAAGGGACATGCCAAGAAGTGTGGATGAACAACGTATCAATGTCCCTAGAACTGGGCAGTTTTGCGTTGATAGGGGAAGCGAAGAGGTCCAACTCGGATGTCCCCCATTTGGCAAACAGGTCGTTGGCTACTGACTGCATAAGTGATCACTCATGTGCGCTCAACCTCATTCTGCTGAGAGCGTCGGCCAGGGTATTCTGGACTTCGGGGACATGGACCGCTGAAATAGTCAGATGATGGGATATGGCCCAATCCCACACTCTCATCGCTTCTCTGCAGAGAGGATAGGAGTGTGTGCCTCCCTGTTTGTTGATACAGAACACCATCGACATGTTGTCTGTCTGCACAATGAGGTGTCCTGGCCTGAGGACCGTGCTTAAGGCCCGCAGTGCATAGAGAACGACCCTCATTTCTAAAACGTTGATATGGAGAGATTCCTCATTCCCGAACCAGGGTCCCAGAGTCCTGTGAATGCCTAGGTGCACACCCCAACCCATGTTTGAGATGTCAGATGTCAGGACCTGATCTGGTGCCTCTTTTTGGAGTGGCACTCCTTCCTGCAAGGAAGGTGATGTCATCCACTATTGGAGTTCTTGGTGAACAGTCTTGTGATGGAGACTGGAAGATCTAGGTCGTCCCATCTCTAGTTCCATTGGACACAGAGCGTCCACTGAATCGTCCTCATCCGAAGACTCACGAACGGAACTGTGACGACGGACACAGCCATGTGGCCAAGCAGCCGCAGCAGGGTTCTGGCTGGCACGGTTCAGGCTGAAGAAATTTGTCTGGCTAGAACCTGCAGCCAAGCAGCCCTGTCCTGTGGCATGAAGGCTGTGCCTTCCACCATGTCGAGAAGAGCCCCGATAAAAGACAGGTTATGGGATGTAGTGAGGATTTTGGGACGTTTATGGTGAGACCTAGGCTCTGGAAAAGAGTATGGGTGTCCCAAATGGACCTTTGAAGTTGTTCCTTGGACTGTGCTGTGAGGAGCCAGTCATCCAAGTATGGGAACACGTAATACTCCATTCTCTGCAGTGCCGTGGCTACCACCGCAAGGCACTTCGTGAATACCCTTGGTGCCAAAGACAGACCAAAGGGTAGTGCTCTGAATTGGAAATGCATGTCTTGAAAGGAGAACCAGAGATATTTCCTGTGGCACTTTGCCACTAGGATGTGGAGTTGTGCGTCCTGCATGTCCAGCGATACTAGCCAGTCCCCCCGGTGAACCATGGGGAGCAGGTTCTGAAGAGTGACCATCCTGAACTTCTTGTACTCCACCGAGCAGTTGAGTTTGCTGAGATCCCAAACGGGTCTCAAGTCTCCTGTCTTCTTTGGGACAAGGAAGAAGTGAGAGTAGAATCCTGTTCCCCTTTGATTTGGGGGAACTGGTTTTATGGCCTTTTTGGAAAGCAAGGCTTGAATTTCTTCGTGAATCAGACCTGCGTGTTCTGCAAAGGAATTGGGGGGGGGGGTGTCGGTGGTAAGTTGACGAACTCTATAGTGTCTGTTCTTGATGAGTTCATGGACACATTGGTCAGATGTCACTCTTCGCCATACTGCTGCATAAAGAGAAAAGCATCCTTTGACCGCCTCTCCTGACAAGGTGTTGGGGAGAGGTGGGTCCACTGGGGAGTAAGGCAGTGGGAGGAAGGGGTAGAAAGGTGGCTTGGGTTGGTTTAGCCTGACGAGAAGTGGGTCCAGCAGATCCTCTTTGGGTGCCACTCTGGCTGTAGCCTCCCCATTGAGACAGTTGTTGCTGAAAATGGGGCTGCTGCTATTGTTGACCCCCCTCCCCTGGCCATGAAAATGTGACTTCTGAAACTGCCTCTGTTTCAGGCGATACATGGACTGCACGGTTCTGACAGCTTTCTCGGAGTCCTGAAGTTTATTTATTATCTTCTCCGTATCTTCACCAAAGAGGACGGATCCTTTAAAGGGTGCGTCGAGGATGTTGGACTGAACATCGTGCTTAAAGCCAGAGACTCGAAGCCAAGAGTGGCAACATAGGCATAGGTGGCTGCTGCACTTGCTGCTGTGTCTGCTGAATCATAAGCGGATCGTAGGACATGTGTGCCTACATCTGACCCAATTTGTAGTAGCTTTGAAAGTTCAGCTTTTTTAGGGCAGTCCGGCATTCCCTGTATAATGTCTAATCCTTGTTCCCAGAGGGCATTCTGGAATTGGACCATATGGGTCATGAAATTAAGACTTCTGATACTGCAGGTGGCTGAAGAATATACCTTGCGACCTATGGAGTCCAACTGCTTGGACTGTCTGGAGGTTGGGTGCTACGGTGTTTTGGTCTTTGTGAGTGGCCATGTGCTGCCGAAATTACTGAGTCAGCATTGGGGTGTTTGGTTAGGAAGGGTTGCTCCTTTGGTGCCCTGTATAAGTGATCAGCCTTCTTAGGGACAGCCATAGAGGAATGAGGGTATCTCCATGTTGCCTGGGTGACATTCTTGAAGGTGTCTACCACAGGTGGGATGACCACCAGCTTGGGGTCCTTCTGTTTGAGGTACTTATTGAGACACATCCTCTCTGGGTCTAAGTCCTCAGTGTCCCAGCCCATGTTGGCTTGTATGTGCCTCATGACCTACATAAAGGATGGGTCATCACGAGGCGATTTTAGTGTGTCCTCTGAGTCCAGAGGGGTAAGTCCTCTATGGACAAATATGAGGAATCAGAGGGCTGGTAAAAGTCTGAGGAGGAGGAGCTGGATAAGGATCTGCACCGCCTCTTTCTGTGTCTATGCCTGTCAGAGGAGCTAGACGAACTGGGGCTCCGTGATCTGGACCTATGACCTCTCTTTTTGAGAGCTTTCTTTCTGTGCCTCTCTGGTGGGGTAGGCAGTTTTCCTGTCTTCATCCGAAGGTGGCTGAGGGACCACATGCAAGTCCAGAGATGGGGGAGGAAGATTTGTGGGAACCCCCCCCCATCTGGAGTTTGTGTCAAGTCTGGGGCAACTGGAGTTGCCAGTTGTGGCTTTGGGGGTAGAATGTCTGGTACGATGGTCTCCCAGCAGTGACTAAACAGGTCTTTAACGTGTGACAGGTTGAGTTTCTGTGAGCCTGTCGCCAGGTCCGGCATTGGTATGGTAATTGTACCATCATCTGCGCCAGTACCGACATCAGGTCTGTCTGGCATCGGTGGGCCTTCGGGAGGTGACGACGGATTGACATTGTTTGGGTCATCAAGTGCAGAGGCATCCTTGAGGACCGACATCAATTCTGCCTGCTCCAGGGTGTCGGTGTGGCCGTCGGTTGGGGAGTGCTTGGTGACGGAGGCGAGGTCCCCACCCGGCAGGGCTGGTGTATGGGTGACCTTGGGGCGATGTCCAAGGTCAGATAAGTCGGTGCTGGTCCGACAACCACTTAAGAGTGCTTGTCGGACAGGTGCCTCTCAGACGGCGGTTTGGAGGGTTTCGCCGCCGTTTTTGGGCCTGTTTGGGAGGGAGAGAGGACAATCTCCCTGAAGAATGGCCAGAGGTCTTTTGCCTATCCTGGGAGTCGACACTACCTACAGAGGCCGACCGAGAAGGTTGATGCCCTTCCATTGGTCAGAAGAGCGGCATGTAGCTTGAGCAGGAGGATAGATTTTGATGGCCTGAAGCGCGTAGCCAGAACATCCTGAAGCCTTCTCTTTAGCGCCCGACACATGGGCTGAAGCCGGGGCCTTGACAATGGTAAGTCGGGAGTCATGGCTGGTTGATTCTGAACTGCCCCTCGAGGTAGAGTGTGATCCGGAGGACCTGGATTGTGAATGGGATCTCTCCCGCCCTTTTCCCTTCTCCTTACGCTTGGAAGATTCCTTATGTTTGGAAGAATCCCTGTGTTTCCTCATCTTCTTGTGGAAATGGTGGAAGACTCTCTCTCTCTCTCTGAGAAGGAATCCTGCTGAATGGCGGCCAATTGCTATTGGGTGATGTAGGCCTGCAAGGTTTTCTGACGTTGGGCCTGGCTATTGAAGATCTGACAGTGCGGGCAGTTCTGGGTGTCGTGGTCAGGGCTCAAACACAGCAGGCAGGCCGAATGGCCATCTTTAGTTGGGATCTGCTTCTCACATGCACACTTACTGGTGTACCTAGATGAAGACAATGGAGGAGACGACATTTAGGAAGGGAGGACAGATGGAGCGGGTACTGATGATGAAAACAAGAAAAATGTCGAATACAGAGTAATGGCAGTCAGACTGGCGTGAGTCAAGCCGTGGAGCCAAAGAACGCAAGTTGACGGCGGGCAAAGAACTGGGGCATGCCGGGGACCACCTCCCTTTATACCATTAGGGATGTCGGAGGCAGGCCAACGACGGGGGCGGTCCCTGCCCGATATTGCTGGCTAGAGGTTTGCTGTGGGGTCCTGTCACCTGCCGGCAACAGTACTAAATGTGTTACCTGCTGCAAGAGCCAACTCTTGAAGTAAGATCTCATCTCGCTACCCCCAGAATCATTGTTGTTGCCCTCCTCTGCACTGCCCCAACCCCATCCCTTTTCAGTGACTGACTACAGAACTACATGCAGTACTCCAAAAGCAGCTGCACCGGGGATAGGAACAGCGGCAAGGTGACCTCCTGCCTTCTGCTGCCGATCAGCCTGCCTAAACACCCCAGTATCCTATCTGGCTACCCTATTGCTCTGCTGCACTTCACAAACTGCTTTAAAGAGAACCTTTCCTGATATTCGAGAGATCCAAAATCAGAAAAGTAGAAGCTCCCTTAATACCATGGGAGCTCCTCTGTGGCAGCTGCAGAAGTTTTTTAGAATAAACCCAGGGGGACAAAGGGATCATAATTTGCCCTGAGGGACTAGTTGTGTGATTCACTCCACTTCCTTAGCACCAGCTCCGCCCCTGCACCCAGATGTTTTATGACTTTTTTTTTAATTCACGTTTATTGAAAAGCATGAGTGCATCCAATACATTTAACCAGCTAGACCAGCTGGACAGTATGGCAACCAACTTAAAACAGTCACAACAGTACATAACATCGATACAATGTAATTAACAAGGCCCAACCACCACAGAATTAACCTTTTTCATTCGGTTAGCTACAGTGTACGTTTACTTATCCGGCCGAGGACAGTCGGTAATCATACGACAAGGCCTCTACTGCTGGAAATAGTGGGTGCAGACCACCAACCGTAAGGCTGGATGAGGGCCCTGCCCAATCAGGGAAATTCATTAGGAGAGTCCCCCCTTTCCAGAGAATCCATCAGGCCCACCTGCGAGTGAAGATGGGAAGTTTTACATTCATTTTATATGTTAACTCCTCCATCGATTAGATGTCCTGCACAATAGCTATCCATTGCTGAAAAAGCGGTGGCTCTCCGGCTAGCCACTGACAAAGGGTGGCCTTATAAGCATCTGCAAGTAAAATGTTCCAGAGGTATAAGAAAACATTTTATTACGTTTGAACTGGAGAGCACTGGGCTCACTCCATTCGAGTCTATGGAGCAAGATTGAGAAACTCTTTTTCCAACTATTCAAGTGGACATTTGGTAAAATCCAACGCAGGGTTCAACCAGTAAGAGCCTTGTTAACTAAACCTTGGATCGGAATAACCAGATGTCCACTTGAATGATTAGAAAAAGAGTTTGAAAATCACAGTCCACAGATCTGAATGGGATGCGCCCCCTTGCTCTCCCTATACAGACGTCACAAGCATCTGAGTAAAGGGGGTGGAGTCAGCAAAAATGAAGCGTAAGGGATGGCATGGCTAGCTCCTCTGGGACAAATTATGATCCCTTTCATTCCGGTGGGATTCTAAAAAATTCTGCAACTGCCACAGAGGAGCTCCCATGTAGGTAAGGGAGCTTCCTCTTATTTGTTTGCATCACTTAGGAAAGGTGCTCTTTAAGTTCACAGGAAAGAAAGCCAGGCACCTGGTATTCATATATAGTGTATAGTAGAATGTTATAGTATAAGGTTAACTGTTATTGTGGATGAAATTCTGATGTCATGACAATACTACAGCAACTTTTCCCCCTTGCGCTGCTACCTGACTGGCTGAAAAAGCTCTGTGTTACAAAAAAAAAAAATAAAAATAAAAAAAAAAAAAAATGACTAAAATGGCGGTACCGCTTAGCAAGTGGAGGGGTGAGCAGTTCACTAAGAAAGTCTGGACATAAATTGCCATTGTTGTTTATAAGCTCTATAACATTAATAATAAAAAAATTAACTACAAAATAAACTGCCAATGTCGGCTCTGTGTGTCCAAACTATCAGACTGACACTGTTCTTTTTTTTTTAAATCACTGTAGCTTTTAAATATCTAGTCAGAAGCAGAGCAGGACTGTACTGAGGACCAAGATCTTTGGAGAAAAGGAAGCAGAGCAAGACTGCAGCAACGATGGAGACAAGTGGGTCTGTGAACACAAGGTATGAAACCTTGTAGTTAAATTAAACTTTAGACATTTCTGAGAACCACATACTATATAAAACAGTATATATGTGACCAGACACAACAAAGCTTCGTTTCATCTTGGGGACCTGAAGATGTCAAATGGACCTCTCGAGCTCCGCTCTGGAGGTCTGTACGACACCATTACATCCCCTCAATGGAAACATATATAGACTAGTGGATGGCGACCATCCACAACACGGCTGTGTTTCCATCGAGGGAGTTGATGATGTCATGGAGACCGAGAGCGGCTCGAGGTCTCTGGCATCATCAACTCCCAGATGGAACACAGACTGCTGTGGATGGCCACCATCCACTGTTTTTATAGCATATGGTTCCCAAAATAGATACAAGGTTCATACCTTGTCTGGCTTCTGCACCCTCCGCTGAGTCCCTTTCCCTAAGATAACGGTCCTCCTCCTTGCTGCAGTTACGCGCTCATGTTATGGTCACGTCCGTGCTCCTTGCCACAGTCCCACTCTGCTTTTACCAAAACTGTGCCATTTTATTAAAAAAAAAAAAAAAAAAACAAACAGCAAATTGATATTTTTGACAGACCGACCCGATTATGGTAGTCTGTGTCCACACTGTCTGCTCCCCAGACCGCTCGCTAAATGAGTCCGCCATTTTTGTATGTATTTTTTGAATCTCTGCCTGTTTCCACCAATCAGGTAGGAGCTCAAGGGGGAAAAGTTGTTGTACTATCGATGTGACATCAGAGCGATAGTACAACAACTTTTTTGATCTTTGAATTGTCCTACAACAAGATTTGGAAAACCTTTGTTTTCCATACACAATAAGCCCTAACCATATACTATAGCCTTGTTATGTATGGTCACCCATACACTATTCTATATGTTCTGTATAGAATTCCATCCCTTTCAAAATGCTGTTGTACCACAGTTCCAAAGGTCATGGAACGTGATTCTACCCTACTGTGGTAGAACAGCATTCTAGAACCTCTAGAGACTGCATGAGTTAGTTTCATTTTGAAAGAAAAAGAACTCATGCACACATATTTCACACAGTACTAGACACTATAAAAAATACAGAATGAGCAACTCTATGCACAACCAGTGTGTTCTGTCACCTAGGGGTTCTGATTCCTATGGACCTCTCGAGATTCACTCTCGAGGTCTGAGAGAATCAGAACCCCTCTGTGGCTGAACACACTGGTTGTGCATAGTTGCCCATCCAGTAATACACACCACCAAGGTTCTGCATGGTTACAAACTTTTAATGAAGTGGTCAATTCAAAGTGCAGCAAGGCAAAAGCCAGCCAGAATCACCAATTTTTTATACCATCAGACAGGTGCTTTCTCACCTTACGAAAGCACTAGTCTGGTGGCATGAAATGCTGGAGATGGTGGCTAGCATTTGCTTTGCAGCCAGCACTTTAATGAAACTTACTTTGTTGGTGTCTTTTTGGATACAGCAGTGGCTGGATTTCTTTTGTCTGCACTGATAGTATATACACACCAGTGGTACTGTGGTGAGATTGGGTGGCCTTCTAGGTTCTACAGACTTCTTTAAGCTGTCTGTTAGGACCCCAAGATCCCTCTCCTCTGTCATTTTTCTAACACTGTATTTCCCACTCAGTATTCTGTCTTCAGGTTCCTGATCCTTATAGTATGTGCATAACGATGCACATTTTGGGGATCACAGGGATGCAATGGTAAGAAATTTTAAAGAGACACTTGCAACTCCTCCACTCTCTCAGCTCTAAAATCTTTGCTCAGATCTGTTCCTAACACTATTTGCTCCTGCTTCTCAACCCCTCACCCCCACCCCTCTTAGCCAGCCCACACTCCATCCACCAGGATACCCCTTCTTTCACCCCATATGTAGGCATTTAACCCAATCTTTTGTTTTTAGGTACCATATTCACAAACGTTTTAATCTTAATGCTGCTCTCCTGACCATCTAAATCTACTCTTGCGTGTTTTTTGCTACGTCACTGAGCCGTGTTGTACATGCTTAACATGATTTGACATTCCTTTATAGACAATGTGCTATTTCCTCTGCTTTTCTTAATATTTGTCAGGGGTAGAATTTAAGAAAAAAAAGTGGTGTTCTTGGCGGAATTTTGGTATTCTGCTAGAAAATTTGGTAATCTACGTAATATCCATAGACGTCTATATTTTTAAAGTTAAAACATTTGAAATACACCAAATGTCTTTATGAAAACCCACAAAATAAACATTTGACAAAAGGAAATGATTTTTATGTCTCTTCTAGTATTTTTTTTTATTCATTACATTTTCAGTTGACACACAATAGGTGGCTTCAGTTAAGATGCTGTTGTTGGCTGCAGGTATACCAGCTTGGAGTGTGTGTGAGGTGGGGGGGGGGGGTTATGATTTTGAGTTTGAAGTATACAACCTTAACTCTCTATACCACCCCGCTCACAGTGTCATAATCTTTCTCTCTCCTGCCCTCTCATCCCCAGTAACAGCGATCAGGATGCAGGAGGTTCCCTGCTCAGTCTTCTATCTCACAGAGTTACTTTTTAACAACAAAAAAGTCATTAACTCTCTCTCTCTCTCTCTCTGCTACAGTACTTTAGTTCCGAACCGCACCTTGCTGTAAGAGGGCAGAAAGAAATAAAGAGCAGAGCGAGTTTGAGGCTTCTTCTTCTTCAGTCTCACAATCATGGTCTACAAAGGCAAACAGAGAGAGACAGACATCAGAGGAAGTTGGCAGACATCGAGGAGGGCATCTGGGGAGGACTTTTACAAACAAGTAGTAGCACCATTTCTAAAGGTTGTCGCACCATTTGTCCCCTGCATGACACGGCTGCACCAAACTCCATTATTTATGTTATTTCATTAACAAAGAAATACCTCACAGGGAACACGGTGCTGCCATAAGGGACTGTAGATTTATCCGATTTTTGTTTCACTCAATAAAGAACTCAGCATTACAGACCAGGCGTCCCAGATTCTTTGAAAGGTGACGAGTGCTCTTTTTCCTGAATGACTCTGCAGTCCCTAATGGCAGCACCCAGTTTCCCCGTACGCTGTTTCTCTTTTAACGGAATAAAGAAAATAATGGAGATTGGTGCAGCTGCGTCATGCGGGGGATAAGTGATGTGACAGCCTTTAGAAATGGTGCTCCTACTGGTTTGTACAGGTACTTCCCAGATGTCTCGATGTCTGCCAACTTCCACTAATGTCTCTTTCTGTAGTTGCTTATGATCAGGAACAGGTACTACATGCTGATAATGAGAAAAAATCTGGTATTATAAGTGGGTACCAGGGCTCGAATTTTGGTATTCCGAATGTAGTGGAATACCATTAAATTCGAGCCCTGTTTGTACACAGTTTGCTCATTTATGTATTGTAACATAGAAACATAGACTTTGACGGCAGATAAGGACTACTTGGCCCACCTAGTCTGCCCATTTTCCTACCTAATGGATAAGCTGCAGAGCCTAGTTACCAACAGCCTACTTCCTCCTTGAGGTACTTAAAAGTTTCTATCATGTTCCCCCCTCTCCCTTCTTTACTCAAGGGTATACATATTAAGCTCCTTTAGTCACTCTTCGTATGTCTTCTGGTGCAGACCCTGCACCATTTTGGTTGCCCTCCTCTGGATAGCCTCCACTCTGTCTATGGCTTTGTGAAGATGGGGTCTCCAGAACTGTACACAGTACTCCAGATGGGATCTCACCAACTGTCTGTACAGAGGGATAACAAGTACCTGTTTTCTACTGTTGATGCAACTCCCTATGCATCCCAGTATCCCCTCAGCCTTCCTTACTGCATTCTCACATTGCTTGCCCACCTTTAGGTCATCTGATATAATTACCACCAAGTACCTTTCCATTTTTGTTGTTGTCAGTATCTCACCCCCACTGTGTACTCCTCCCCTGGGTTTTTGTTTCCCAAGTGCATTACATTGCACTTCTTTGCGTTTAATCTTAGCTGCCTTACATTTGACCATTCCTCCAAACTTGCCAAGTCCCTCCTCATCATTTTCACTCCATCTTGTATCCATCTCCATCTGGATATTTTCTCCAGCAGGACACGGGCATGCTCTGAAGGTCACAGATGGTAAGTTTAGGGGTAACATTAGGAACCATATTTTGTCCCAGAGGGTGGTGGCCTTCTAAAATGATCTGCCAATAGAGACTGTGGACATGAAGACAGTAGAGCGGTCCCCAGTGTTGCCCATCCCTTAGCTTTTACCAGCACTGAATCCATCAGTATGAGAACCCTGCACTGTCCCTGCCCCATGCTGTACCTACCCATGTGGATTAAGAAAGGGCTTCATACTCTAGTGCTGTCAGTCTGCCACCTTTCATCAGCACTAAATCTATCACAGTTCGGAAAACCTGGACTGTCTGTTCTACACTGCATCTGCCCCTGTGGATTTATAGAGGGCTTCAGTCTCCAGTGATGCCAGTCCCTTACTGTTCAATAGTCACACACTGTACCTGTCACTGTAAATAAACAAAAGGCTTTAGTCCCCAGTGCTGGTAGTCCCTCACCATTCACCAGGACTAAATGCAGACAGTGTGGAAACCAAGCACTATCCCTGTCCCCACACTGTAGATGTCTCTGTGGATTACCAGAGGGTTTAAAGCTCAAGTGGTGTCAGTCCCTCACCTTTTACCATCACTAAATCCACCACAGTGTGGGCAGGTTTGCACTAAGCCTGCCTCACACGGTACCTGTGGATAAACCGAGGGCTTTATTCCTCACTTTTACCAGCACTAAATTCATCACAGTGGGTGGGTGGGTGGGTGGAAGCCTGCACTGTACCTGTCCCTGTGGATAAACAAAGAGCTTTAGTTTACTGCCTAGTGCTGTCTGAGCTGTACCTTTTATGAGCATTAAATACATCAGAGTGGAAAATCCAGCAGCGAACCCGATTCTGTGGATTAACAGATGTGTTGTAAACCCCATCTTTCACTAGAACAGGATAGCAAATATACAAAGGTTGAATAGAAAAAATATTAAAAAAAAAAAAAACACAACAACAACAGAAGAAAATGGACTCAGATCCCAATAAATGCCCATAGGAACAAGAGTTAAAACTTAGCTCTGTCGGGGAAGGAGTGGTTGAGCTTTTGCAGGAGAAAAGTACAGTTACGTAAGAACTTACCGTAACAGTAGCTGATCTTTGTACCAATTTTTTTTTACCATGTATTCTGTATCCTCTGTATAATTCCTGTATTATTTGTAATAGACTCCGGACCACACTTAGCAATGAGCCGTGGCTCAGTATGCCTTTCCTTTCCCGGTTACCAATTTTTAAACAAATAAAATGACGGTACTATATGCTAACCGACATGTAATGCTGTGGTTATTATAAAGAAAGTAGTCAGTCTATGCAAAAAACATTTCTGGAACGTGTGTGTGCGTATAAAAAGGGGGATGAAACAGAAAAAGAATGAGTTTAAAGGCCTAAAATCCATGGTACACAGTGAACCGCAGTTATCAAGGTATCATAAATTGCCCATGATATCAACTCAGTGACTTCAAATAGCACAGTATACTGTGACACGATAATATTTTTAAAAGATAAAAAGTGTCACATGCAGCAAAACTTCTGCATACTGAAGAACTTACATGCAGGGATGTTATACAGAGAAAATTTTTGAGGTGGGGGGGGGCACAACAGAAAACGAGTCAGGGAATGCTAAATTAGACTTCTGCAGCCTTCTTATACCCAGAATTCACTACATGGGTAGCAATCTGAATTGGGGTGGGGGGCACATGCATGACTCCCCACAATAGCAGAAGTCATAGTTTTGTTTGCTCAATAAGAGTCATATATTTAGCCACATGCTCCTGCGGTACCTACTATACAGGGACAACAGTAAGACAGTTCAGTGTATGACTAGGTGAACAATGTAGAACCACAGCAAACAAAAACATGACTGATGCTACTGCAAGCCATGCGGCTAGATGACCAAACCCAGAAGAACATATGTTTAGCTTCAAAGCTATTGACCGTGTTTGCCCCCGACCCGGAGGTGGAGACTTCAATAACCTGGTACTTAAGAAAACATTACGTACCATACTAATCTTGTTCCTTCCAAGACAGTCTTACTGTATTCTGACAAATGCAGTATAGTCTCACCATAGTACATAGTACTGCCACGGAGCCAAAATGGTTAATAGAATCTATGCTAGTAGTGGAATGTTAGGCTCGAGCTCGGGTTTCAAACCACTGTCCCTGGTTGCACTTCCTGCAACCGTCAGATTCTTATGAAGCATGCAGAAGCTAAACAAACTAGGTAACTAATCTAATCCAACAAAAAACAAAACAAATCAATCCCCTTTTCAGGGGAAAACAACTCTGAAATAGCAGAGGGCATCTCTTAAGACTCAGTCAACAGATGCCCAAGAAACTAGTAAGCACCCACAGGTTTCCAACATCAGTTGTACAGGCAGTATGCAGTGCCCTGGCAGGGGAATAAGGGTGAAAGCTCAGAATACAGTAAGATTCCCTTGGAAGAAACAAGATTACTACGATAAGTAATCTTTTCTTCAAACCCCAGAAAATCTTATTGTGTTCTGACAAATCTAGACTTCCCAAGCAGTGCCTTTGGAGGCGGGCAGAGGACCTATTTAGGAAACCGGATTTGCAGGACTGCTGTGCCAAACCTGGCATAACTCCTAGCCTGGGTATTCAGGCAGTAATGTTTAATAAATGTGTGAACTGTTTTCCAGGTAGCTGCTTTGCAGATTTCCAAAAAAAGGGATATCCCTTAAAGCTGCTATTGATGCAGCTGTTCCTCTGGTGGAGTGGGCCCTGAGCCCCTGTGGGAGTTGCTTGCCCACTTTGCCACAACAGAATTGGATACATGCTATGATCCACCTTGCTAAGGACCTCTTTGTGGCTGGCTTACCTTTTCCTACTTCCCCATAGGTCAAAAAGAGTTGGGTAGTGTCCCCTCTGTGGCCTCCTGTATGCTCCAGGTAGTAGCTGATAGCTCTTTTCACGTCCAGACTATGTAGTCTACCTTCCCCTGAAGAGGAATGGTAAGTAAAAAAGACTGGTAGTGTAATGGACTGATTGACATGGAAGTCAAACACCACCTTAGGGAGAAAACTACTGTTGGTCCTAAGGACCACCTTGTCCCTGTGAAATGCGATACAGTCAGTCTCCATGGACAAAGCCTGGAGTTCACTAATCCTCCTAGCCGAAGTGACTGCAACTAAAAACACAGTTTTGCAAGTTACATACTTGAGATCAGCTGATGACATAGGCTCAAAATGTGGCTGCATGAGCTGTGCAATACATATGTTCAGATCCCACACTAGAGTGGGAGTTCTATGAGGTGGGTGCAAGTGTTGCAACTCCTGAAGAATTTTCTGAACACTGAATCTGAGGCCAAATATGATGCCTTGCCTGCTGACAAGTAAGCGGATACAGCTGCCAAATGCACTTTCAGTATGGATGGTCTCAGACCGAGGGAATGAAGGTGGGTTAGGTCATCCAGAACCACTGGCACCCCACCTGAGCGTGGTCCAGATTCTTATCCTGACACTGAATGGACAATCGTTTCCACTTGGATGTGTAAGTCTTCATAGTGGAGAGCTTTCTAGAAATTCTAAAGTCCTTCATGACCCTTTCAGAGAGGTGTAGGTCAGCATACTCTAAGTTCTCAAGAGCCAGGCCTTGAGCCTGAGAGACCCCAGGCTGGGGTATAGGATTCTGCCCTGGGAAGAACTCAGCAAGTTGTGCTTCCCGAGGAGGCTGATTGGTTTGGCAACTATTGCTCCCAGAGATAGGAGGTTTATGTATGTATGTCTGTCTGTCTGTCTGTCTGTCTGTCTAGGATTACAAATACCTTTGAGCCAGGGATCTTTTACAAAGGTTCCACGTCATGAGTTACAACAACACAATATATAATCACAGTTTATAACATATTAGGAGGTACATACATAAGAGCTTTACAGGAAACAATGCTAGAAGCGGCTTTGTATGGGGGGTATGAGGAGGAAGAAATAAAGTGGGGGAAGAGACAATAGGCAACAAAAAGGGTAGGGGAGCGGTAGAGGAAAGGTGGAAAGGGAGGCAGGAGGGATGGGTCAAAGGGAAGGAGGGGGAAGTGGAAGAAAGGGGGGGGGGGCTCCAGCCGTAGAGGCACTGTCAGAGAACAAGTGCCGGAGTTGGGCAGAGCAGTGGAGGTAAGTACTAGGAGGCTGTGGCCCTCATTGATGCTACTGCCAATGGAGCGGGGAGTAAAGGATACGTTCATCATCTTGGGAGTCCAGAAAAATGGTGGTACAGTTAGAGATAGCAGTCACAGGTGCCTGGTTTTAAAGGTGCTGAGCGTGGGGATGGTGGTGATGTCATTAGAGAGACCATTTAGCCAGCTGGCGGCACGGTATGAAAAAGCTCTTTGACCTTGGGTTGTGCGGCAACGAGGGATTTGGAGCTGCAGGGGTTTGGACAACCTAGTGTTTCGGCTGCAGTTTTTTGGTTGTAGGAGAGTAGAGACTCCAGGAGGGGCAAGACCCATCTGAATTTTCTTTGCGAATATACAGGTTTGGTATTTTATCCGTTTGTCGAGTTGCAACCAGTTGGTTTGGGAGTAAAGGTCACAGGTGTGTGTAAGATATTGAGCGCCAGTCATGACTAGACAAGCCTTGTTGAGGGAGATGATTACTCGTTTGAGCGCAGTAACAGTAGCAGAGCTGTATACGATGAGGCCATAGTCAATGGTGGCAACGATACTTCCCTTTCCAGCAACAAGATTTCTGATGAGGAGGATGGTCTGCAGACCCTCGCTCTCAGCTTTGGCCTGAGCTTGAAACTGAGAGCAAGGTCTTGGCCCAGTACCTCCAGGGCCCACCTGTCTGTGGTGATGGTCTGCCACTCCTGGAGGTAGTGGGCCAGCCTGCCCCCTATCTAGGCTGGGGAGGTGACCCAAGCAGACACCTCAGGGGACCTGCTAAGGTTGGGATGCTGTCTGAGTGCTGGGGCTAGTTCGGTTGCCACCTCTTCTGCTCCTGCTCCTAAAGTAACCTCTCTGCTGTTCGTATTAAGGATAGGCCTGAGGCTGGAAGAATAGCCTATACTGACCCCTACCCCTGGCTTGTTGCTTTTGGGGAGTAGAAGCCTTCTCTTTAGCTGCAGCACTTTTACATGCTGTCTTATCATCCATCTTTTTCATGTCCGGCCTCTGTCTGTTCACCAAACAGAGAGGAAGGCTCACATGGAAAGTCCAAGGCCTTGGACTGTGTGTACTGGGTCAGGTTAGTAGTTCTAGCCAAGCAAATCTCCTGAGTCCTGAAGCCATTTGTCTGGCTGCAGTGTTATTGTTGTCTACAGCCATCCTGAACTGGGCTTTCGAAGCCTCTATACCCCCTTTTTGCAGTCTCCTCCAGATCAGCTGCCATAGGGACTGCAGCAGATTTTGTGATCTCCATCACAGTGTTCCACAACGTTCTCTGATATCTGGCTATATAGGCCATGTATGAAGCCTGCCTGATGATCAGAGAGGATCCCAAATACACTTGCTTAGCAATGGAATCCATCCTCCTTGAATCTTTAGGGGTCTGCAGGACCTTGTTAATCTGCTTCTTCAAGGATTTATGGATGGGTGGTAAGAGTTTTTTTAGAGACTGGCACATCCATCATCTCCATGTAGTCCTGCTCTTCTTCCTCGTCGGCCAACTCCTGGGTAGGAAGATTGAGGGGCTGGGATACTTGTTTGATAAAGGCAAATTAAAAGGTATAATCCTCACTCCCCTTGTCAGGGTAGTCAGCATGATGAGGGTCTGGGGAAATGTCCAGTTCAATCGGTTCCCCGTACTCCTCATCATTAGCATCCTCTTCTTCCTCCTCCTCGCAAAAAGGCTCCTCTTTGTGTTCCAAGGAACCGGGAATCAAAGTAGTGCCAGGGGTAGGAAGACGCAGCAGTTTCTCAACCGCAAATGGAGTACTCGGTCGGAGTAGCTAGATAATTCTGATAGCATCTGCTATCTCCTCAGCAGTTGGAACGGATACGTTCTTTGGTTGTGGTTCGACCGCTGCATGCTTTTCTTTCTTTTTTGCTCTTTCCTGCTGTTGCTGGGTTAGCAGCTGTATCAGCAGGACGTTTTTTTTTAGATGATGAACCGTCACCCTGGTCAGAGAGTTGTTCCTCCAGTTCATGTAGGTTGGTAGCTGGTTTGTCCTTAGCTGGGTCAGCAGCCTTATCAGACATCTTCTCCTGCAGTCGTTTAAGTCGCCTCTCAACCGTTGACTGAGGGAAGTTTTTACAAATTTCACAGTCCTCCCTGAGGTGGTTAAACCCCAAACAAAATACACAAACTAAAGGAGGATCTGCTTTGCTGCATGGTTCCCCACACTCTGTACAATGTTGGAAACCTGTGGGGCCCGTTCGTTTCTTGATCTGTGACATTTATCAGTCTATTAAACTAAAGAACTGAGAATTAACCCGGAAACTTGTTTAATTCTTAGAAACAAAAGTACATCGGCTTATCGGATGGTAGAATACAATTAATACAGACCTTAGCAAATATTCAAATAAGGTAAATACTGTTGGTTCCTTCTTGGTTAAAAGAACCGCTAAGGAACCAAAAAACTAACTGAACCTCACTCAGTGTAGACTAAATCTACCTGTCAACCAAGGACAGTGCTTCAAAAATCAAGATAAATAAACAGACTTCGAAAAAACTGAGACGAATACATTTCTTCAGTCAAAGAGAAGGAGAGCTCTCCGGAGACATCTTACTGAGGCAAGTGGAGTAAAGAATCTGATGGCTGCAAGAAGTGCAACCAGGGATAGTGGTTTGAAAACTGAGCTCGAGCCCAACATTACACTATTAGCATAGATTCTATTAACCATTTCGGCTCTGGGACAGTCCTATGGTGAGACCATACTGCATTTGTCAGAATATAATAAGATTTCCTGGGGTTTGAAGAGGGAGGTTTTCCCCACATTCCTGTCTGGGGAAACTACACTACTCAGATGATGGGAGGTTACACTGTTCTAATACAGCAGTAATTAATGGATTAGGAAAAAGGTTTGCAATGATAATATATGACTACATTTTTGTTTTTTTCCCCCCCATCTTGTTTTTTTTTTTTTTTTTAAACCTCTCTGTCTTTTTGCACCCATTTCAAGGGCAACGTACAGCATTACAATGCTCGGGTGAATGAGTAATTAACTACCTGATTGCAGCAGCCAACTTGCAGAATGAATTTAAGGTTCTATGAGATGTGCCTCTGCACTACCAGTAAGAAACAGAAGCAAATGGTAAGGCACTCTATCAGGGGCACCTCATGTTCATTCAAATACTGCATTGTGTATTTAATGTTGTTATTTCAGATTCAGTTTTGTTTTAAACTACAGCATGTGCTGTTTTTTAGTGATGGTGTTAGCATTTGCATCAACTGTTATTCATTAACTGGTGCACTTTACAGTTCACATTGAATAGATGACAATTATGTGACATCATCAGGACTGGACTATAAATGTTTCCACTTTTTATCATGCCTTTTATAAAGGGTCTAGCCAAATCCGAAATGTGTCAGGCATACTCAAGATACTTTGTGCACCAGGGGACTTAATAAAGATGCTTTTGTGAGAAGTAACCTCTCAAGTGGTGTCCTACTTTCCAACTGTGGTAAGTGCTGGATTTTATTTTTGCTGTCTTAAGCCTGGTTTACACTGCCGCAGCGCTTTGAATTCTCCCCTGCTCCTCGCAAGCTGCACTGTGTGCCAAATTCATAATTAACAGTTTACATAGCACCCTATGCTGCGCCGCATGTCGTGCCACAGTGGAGCTGTTCCTTCAGCAGGTGTGTGCGTTTCATGAGATCGTGGGGTGAACTGTGGATAACAGGAACACTGGGCTGTGTAGCAGATAGAGAGCAGAAGCAAGTTTACAGTGTAGGGAAAAGTGCTCGATCTGCTAAACAATCCCTCTCCCGTTTTGATACAAAAACTGGATTTATCTGGCTCCTGAAATGCTCAGGTGAGTGTCTACACGGCAGCATTTGCAGCGCATTAACCTGTGCGCATGGGTTGATGCACTGCAAATAGGGTGGTGTAAACGGGGCTTTAGTACCACTTATTTATCCTGAGCACCACCAACCTAGTGTGACTTTTCCTTATTTGTACAGATACCTGTCCAATCATTCTTTTTTCATTTGAGCTATATATTACTTACTAAAGGGAAAATCGGCCTTTAATTCTGTTTCCCTGTGTAATTTGTAGGCATGCACAAGGATTGCCTCAATTGCTTTTTTCTAATTTCATCAGGATTTAAATATAAATGAAGGTACATAAGTCTGGCATGTAAAGCTGCTTGACTCCATTGCAAAGGTAGTGACCTAACTAATGTAAGGCAACACAGAATTTTACAATGTTTTGGTGCAGAAGCCTGCAGCAGTTGCACTCTATTAATCAGTGCTTTTGTTGTCCTTTGCAGACCCTTTGTTCTTGTCGTATGCTGGCCATAAAACTTTGCAAGGCATAGTAAGTGTCCTGATCTTTTCTGTAGTTTAAAGTGTATCAGAGTTAGAAAACATGCTTACAGGAACTTCACAAGATATGTAACAGTACTGAATTAGAGTATAACTTCTGCTGACTTGCACGTGTACACATCATCAGCTTGTATGATGTCTAGCATGAGTGGGGTCATGACCTTTGGAATGGAGACAGGTTTTTATACCAGGGCACAACAGAGTAAAAGCAACTTCATTTATTTTTAAATTAGGACGTCATTAGGGGATGCAAGAGAGGGAATCACTATTCATGCCTACAAACTGTACAGGTATAGAGAAAATAGGCTGACGGGACTTTCCCTTTAAGTTCACTTTATCCTATTCCCCACTGTGAACCCTACTTATAATGCTTACCGCCACACCACTGAAAACAAAATGGCCACAGAATATTCTGCCTACACAGCTTTGCTTTCACTGGGAATTCATGTTTCTATTATCAACAGTATTTATTTAAAATGTGTTGATGGGAAAAGGTAGGAAAGAATATGGCAATCCTGTGGGTGTCCCAGAGGTGATGTGGGGGGTGGGGTGGGGCACTTCAACACAGTTAACTGTTAAATTACATGCAGTATTACCAAAGTGGGCTCACCATATGGTCAGTGCATTTATCCACAGTTAGTATGCCCTCAAGGAAAAGGGAGGGGGGCATGATAGAAACTTTCAAGTACCTCAAGGGAATCAACAAAGTCCAAGAGGATAACAACTTTCAGAAAAAGGGGATGTGGAAGAACAAGGGGGCACAATTTGAAGATAGAAGAGGGATGGCTCAGGGGCAATGTGAGGAAATAGCTGTTATGTAAGAACTTACTGTAACAGTAGATCTTCGAGAGATGATCCTGCAGCAGGTCTTCACAGATAGGACTGCGCCCCCTGGCACCAGGACTGCACAGCAAACTGGTAGCTAGCAATCATTGGCAGGGACTGCCTCCCAGCATCAGGTGACAGATGTCAGCGTGACTATAAGAGTGGCGGTCCCCCTCCCAACCTCCAGTTCTTCTGCCGGAGACCTCTAAAGAGGAAGCAGGAAAAAGGAGTGAAAGACTCCTGGGACCCTGTGCCCTGGATGAAACAAAGTCCTGGGAAGGGAATAAAGAGAAAAAACACAGGAGCTGGGGGAAGGAGGATGGGAAATCTAGACCTACTACAGGAACCTCTCTCGAAGCTCTACTGTTATGGTAAGTTCTTACGTAACTGCTATATCTTACTTCGGGAGGGTTCCTGCCATAGGTCTTCACAGATAGGACTGAATACCAAGCAGTCAAACAAAAAGGAGGAGTCAGAGACGAGGACCCGGGAGGACGAAAACGGAGCTCAATATGTATACCCTAGAGCAAAAGAGGGGGAGAGGTGATATGATCTAAACATTCAAACATCTTAAGGGCATTAACAAGGTAAAAAGAGTCTAACATGTTCCAATATAAGAAAAATAGCAGAACAAGAGGACACAGCATAAGATTAGAGGGAGGCCGACTGGGGTAATGCGAGGAAGTTCTTTTTCACAGAAAGGGTGGTGGCTGCATTGAACAGCCTACCTCAGGAAGTGGTGGTTATGAATACATGCAGGGCTTCAAACAGGTGTGGGACAGGCATAAGGGAGCAATACAGATGAGTATGACCAGATAGGCCATTGACAGAGTACAGGACTATGGCACATTCATAAGGTGGAAAAAATGGGCAGACTGGATGGACCTTGCAGTCCTTATCTGCCGTCAACTTCTATGTTTCTATGTTTCAACTACAGGTCTTTTTAGACAGGAGACCTTGTAAGACTGCAAGGCTGAAGCCAGCCCTGCGCCTAGAGGCAATGTCCAGACTGTAGTGTTTAATGAAGGTGTGGACGGAGGACACCAAGTGGCCGCTGCACAGATGTCTGCAGTGGACACATTCCTGAAAAAGGCAGTGGAAATGGCCACGCGCCATAGCAGAGTGACCCTTAACCAGCCCTGGAAGGGGCTTTTGTACTTCTGGTAAATGTAATGAATAAAATTTGCCAGCCACCTAGACAGAGTCTGTTTCATGATAGCCTTGCCCTGGCATTTAGGAGCAAAGGCTACAAAGAGCTGGTTTGATTTACAAACCTCCTTAGCCCTTGAGGCATAACATCTCAAAATCCTGTGCACATCAAGGATGTGCAGAAGATATTCCCCTGTTGGAATGTTCTGGGAAGACCACCGGCAGGTCAAGGGTCATTCCGAAACCACTTTTAAAGAAAGAACGATTAGTCCGCAGAGCCACCCAGTCTCTGTGGAAAAATAAATAAGGCACTCTACAAACTAGAGGCTGACGCTCTGAAACTCTTTGAGCTGAAGTGATAGCAAACTAAAAAGAGCATTTTCCATACTAAAAAATGCACATCACAGCTTGCTGTCAGTTCAGGATTCCGGACCGGAGGTTTGATGTGAAGGATCCCCTTCAAGAAAGTTCTGGAAACCTCTAGCTGTGCTAGGGTTTTACCCTCCACCAGGAGGGGACAGGCCAAGGGAGGAATAACTGAAGCCCAACTCTGACAGATGCAAGAGGTACTCTAAAACCTTGGAGGCCGAGCAGGAAAAGGGATCTAGGCCTTTAGCTAATACCAAGATGGAAAATCTCTTCCACTTCATAGCGTAAATGGATCTGTTGGAGGGTTTCCTGGCCTCCACTAAGATCTGAGTGACTCCAGAAGAGACACCATAGCAAGAAATCGCCAAGTCCACAAGTGCCACACATGAAGATGAAGAGACTTGAGGTTCGGATGCACCAGGGTACCCTGCTCCTGGGACAGAAGGTTGTGAGAGAGAGGAAGAGATACTGGGGGTTCCAGTGCCAACTGCAGTAGCAACGGGAACCAAATCTACCAAGGCCAGAGGGGGGCAACTAGAATCATGTGTGCCCCCTCTGCCTGAAGCTTCAGCAGAAGCTTCTGCAGGATAGGAAAGGGAGGAAGAACGTACAGAAATCTCCCTGTCCATGAAAGAGACAATGCATCTTGCCAAAAAGCACCACACCTGGAATGAGTGAGCAAAAGCTGGGTAGTTTTGCGTTGGATGGGGAGGTGAAGAGATCCATGTCTGGCCAACCCCACTGAAGAAACAGATCTTCTACTACTGCCTGCCTTAGTTTCCACTCGCGAGCCCTGGCGACTGATCGGCTGAAGACTGTATGCCAGAATGTTGTGAACACCTGGTACATGGACTGCTGTCAAGGATAGGCTGTGCTGTACTGACCAGTACCACACCCACATCGCCTCCCTGCAAAGACGGTACGACCGGGTGCCTCCCCGATTGTTTAAGTACCAGACAGTGGCCGTGCTGTCTTTCTGGATAAGGAGTGTTCCCAGAATCAGAAATGAATGAAAACCCTGGAGAGCATAGAGCATTGCTCTCATCTCCAGAATGTTGATGTGAAGGTTCTCCTCCATGGGAGACCAAGTGCCTTGAGTACGATGGTCTCCCACACACGCTCCCCATCCCAAGTTCGTGGCATTTGAGGTGAGAAGCATGGAGGGAGACAGAGGGCGGAATCCTTTTGCAGGCTGTTGGAGACTAGGACTTTCTAGTCCATGTTGTCCAGGCGCTGGTCCCACTGGACTCAAAAAGACCACTGGGTAACCCTCATGTGCAGTCTGGCCAGAGGGACTGTGGGTATGGCAGCTGCCATCAAACCCAGCAGCCGTAGGACCAAACGTGCCGTGGTCCACCGGGATGAAGCCACAAGCACTGCTTGAGAGACTAAGGTCTCTGCTCTGTTGGTTGGAAGAAAAGCCTTGCTCTGGACTGTATCAAGCACAGCTCTAATAAATTGGAGGTGCTGGGAGGGTTATCAGCTGGGACTTGGGGAAGTTGACTGAAATGCCCAGACTGGAAAAAAGGTCCAGGGTGAAGAAAAGTGATTTCTTCAGACTGTCCGGAGAAGGGGCTGAGAAAAGCTAGTTGTTCAGATACGGGAACACATAAATGTCCCTGTGACGTAGGAATGCCGCTACCACCGCTAGGCACTTGGTGAAAACCCAAGGTGCCGGGGAGAGGCCAAATGGAATGGCTCTGAACTGGAAATGATCCTCCAGAAAAAAGAACTTCAGGAAGCGGTGGTGGGCTGGTAGAATGGTGATACCCTGCAGGGTTCAGTATTGGGTCCAGTCCTTTTTAATGTCTTTATAAGTGACATTGCAGAGGGACTGGAAGGAAAAGTATGCCTCTTTGCAGATGACACAAAGATCTGCAACAGGGTTGATACACAAGGAGGCTTGGAAAGGATGAGAAGGGACTTGGCAAGGTTGGAGGAATGGTCAGAAGTATGGCAGCTAGGATTCAATGCAAAGAAGTGCAAAATAATGCACATGGGAAACAAGAACCCAGGGGAAGAATACACAAGGGGGGGGGAGGTAGTAACAACAAAAAAGGAAAGGGACCTGGGGGTAATCATATCAGATGACCTTAAGGTTAGCAAGCAATGTGAGAAGGCAGTAGGGAGGGCTGGGGGTATACTGGGATGCATAGGGAGAGGCATCAGCAGCAGAAAACAGGAAGTTGTTATCCCTCTGTACAGACAGTTGGTGAGACCCCATCTGGAGTACTGCGTCCAGTTCTGGAGACCCCATCTCCACAAGGACATAGACAGGATAGAGGCAGTCCAGAGGAGGGCAACTAAAATGGTGCAGGGTCTGCAAGAGAAGCCGTATGAGGAGAGACTAAAGGAGCTTAATATGTATACCCTTGAGGAAAGAAGGGAGAGGGGGGACATGATAGAAACTTTTAAGTACCTCAGTGAAATCAACAAAGTCCAAGAGGGTAGCATCTTTCAGAGAAAGAGACGTGCAAGAACAAGGGGACACAATTTAAAGATAGAGGAGGGGCGGTTCAGGGGCAATGTGAGGAAGTGTTATTTCACAGAGAGGGTATTGGATGCATAGAACAGCCTTCCTGAGGAGGCTGTGGGTCTAAAACTGTGGGAGAATTCAAGAATGCATGGGACAGACATAAGGCAATTCTTGTGGGGGGGTAGGAAGAAATAGGCTGTTGGTTAACTAGGATCTGCGGCCTATCCTGTAGGTCAGGAAATGGGCAGACTAGATGGGCCAAGCGGTCCTTATCTGCCGTCAAAGTCTATGTTTCTATGTTTGTACATGAAGGTAGGCATCCTGCGGGTCAATGACATTTCGCTCCCGTCAATACGCGCCGCGACAATTCGCTCCCGACGACTCGTATCTAAGTCAATTGGCTCCTGTACTACCCGCTCCGCGTCTTTTCACTTCCCAATGCTCAGTAAAATATTTACATACCTAATAGCAGATTCTTCTTTTAACACAGCTCTGCTGCCACCAGAGTAAGTCCCAGTTCAGTAAGCGCTAGAAGTGATCCTCCACCCAACAGCACTCTCACCACCTTCCAGGGCAATGGTAGGAATCTGAGTTCCTTTCTCCTATTTGGGAACTGTCTCCAGCAATGACTCACGTTCTTAAGCTCCATGTGCATGCTGCCTGATCTTCGTCCTGCCTCCGCAGGATCTCAGGGGAACCCGTAGGCTTCCTCACTACTTGGTGACTCCAGTTCCCTGCAAGTCCTTCCCTGGACCCTCAAAGGCTTTCCCGGACCAGCACAGAATGCCAGTCCCACTTCCATTCCATTTCAGCCAGATCTTGAATTCAGAATGAAAACCCCAACTGATCCAGCCAGCCAAGGATCTTCTTCCTCTAATCCTGCTATGGTCAAGGCTGCAGACACAACAATAAGTCCCAGCTTGTGCATACAACATGAAAGATACCAGCATGTGGCACAGTATTTGAGCCTGAACTAAAAATAAAATAACAGAACTCCTATAATCGTCTCACTGCCCCGAGGTAAATGCTAATGTAAAATGTAAGATGTAAAACTCTCCTCACTTTGCCTTTTTGAAAGCTCAATATGCCATATTTTTGCAGGTGGTGGAAGCAAATATAAATGCTATATTTTTGCAGGTGGTGGAAGCAAATGTAAATGCTGCACAAAATTGCTAGTTGCTGGTAGGAGTGAACAAGACGAGGAGCGAAATGTAGAAGGGAGTGAACTGACAGGAGCGTACTGTCGGGAGCCGGTTTTCAGGGCACGAATTGTCGGCAGCGAATTGACGCACTCCCGCATCCTGCATATCCAGACAGCACAGACAAGTGTTGGGTTGGAGCAGGGGTAACAGTACCTGGAGGGTCAGCATGCAAAATCTCTTGTACTCCACAAAGAGACTGAGCATGCTGAGATCTAGGATAGGCCTTAGAGCCCCCATCTTTTTGGGAACCAGGAAGAAATGGGAGTAAAATTCCCTTACCGTTTGTTCCGGTGGAACTCTCTCTATGGCTGCCTCCTGCAGTAGAGCTTGAATTTCTTGGAAGACCAGATGTTGTTGGCCTGACAGGTAGTGCGACCTTCCTGGAGGGTTGGAGGGAGGTCTCTCCAGGAACTCTATCGAGTGACCTCTTTCTAAGAGTCGAAGAACCCATGCATCTGCAGTTATGGCCTTCCACATGTTCAGGTGGAGGCCAAATCGTACCCCCCTCCCACCAGTTCCTCCGTGGGAAAAGAAGAGAGCGGGCGGGGGAGTTGGGAGTCAGGACGCAGAGGGGAGTGGTGCTTTTCCCCAGAGACAGTTTTGGGAAACTTGGCCTGGGGGGTTTGAGCGCCGGAACCCAGGGAGTGATGCTTGGTCTGCTGTCTGTCCTGGTTCTGCTTATTCCATTTCCGCTGGCGGCAAAAAGGCTGCTGCCGAGGTTTTTGGCCTGAACGATAGAGGGAATGGACATCCTTCTATCCTTGGCATCGCCACCAAATAGAACTGGACCCCTGAAAGGAGCATCCAGAAGGGAACTTTGTACATCTTGGTCCAATCCCGCCAGGCGAAGCCAAGCAAGGAGTCTAAGGCAGATGCCAGTAGCTGCACCTCATACCACCAAGTCCAGAGAGTCATAGGTGGTGTAGAGGTCATGTTGGCAGGATGATTTGTTCATCCTAAGCTTCTCCAGGAATTTGTTCCAGAGCTGCTCATCGGGAATCTCCTGGAGATTTGTTTCCAGATCCAACAGGAAGGATTTCTGGAAAGCCACCATATGGGCCACATAATTTAAGGAGCGAATGGCGCAAGTGGAAGAAGTATAGATCTTACGATCATACTGTCCATCTGCTTCGACTCCTTGTCTGGAGGGGAGGCACTGAGATGTTTGGGTTGGGCCAATCTATTACGAGCAACAGTGATCACAATAGATTCGGCCTTAAGTTGGGCAGTTAGGAGGAAAACCCCTTATGGGGAGGGGTGGTAGGTCCTATCGGCCTTCTTAGAAACAGCTGGTATGGACGACGGTTTTTGCCAGATTGTGAACATGAGATCTTCATGCAGTCCCATCCAAGGAGGGATGGAGAGGGGGTCCGCATTGACCAAGTACAGGTGTTCTACCAACCTCCTGCATTTGGGATCCAATTTTTGGGAGGCCCATCTGCAGGATTTCTGGACTGTCCGGAGGAGCTCCGAAAAAGAAGGGTCCTCTGGAGGAGATTTTGGAGATTCTTTCAGCTGATGCTCAATGGAAGAGCGAGGCTCTGACTGGTCCCCCACATCAGATTCTTCATCTGAGTCAGACAACTTCAGCGTACTGGGCAAAGAGGCCTCTGGTAACGGGATCGGGAGCCTATGTTCAGTTACGCCTGAGGGCAGAACACCTGATCCTCTGTCCAAGGCTTGACTAGAAGGTGCTGGGCTACCAGGTAACCCTCTGTGAGGAGGGGTGGCCCTGACCACTATATGAGGTTGACCCAACTCCTGAAGTAGTTGGGACTTTGTGTCCTTCCACCAGGCAGGAATGGCCTCCTGTTCTGGCAGCGGTTGTGGAGGAGGTGAGGGTGGCGGATAACCTGGGTACCCTGCAGGGTAAGAAGGATAGCTAGGTGGCTGATCACAGTAAGGGTACTGGTAACCCTGATAATGTATGGCCTGTCCCGGCATTGGGTAACCTGGCATCAGAGGAGGGTATCCCGGGTGACGGGCCCCCCAGCGTCAGATATTGCGGATCCTGTGGTGTGTATCCAGGATAGTACCCAGATGGGCTCGATGGAGGAATGTAGGGCCCCTATTGAAGGTGGCACCGAAGGACTGCTAGGTGGTGGGTCAGATGGCGGGTTAGAAGGGGGAATCCCCAAAGGACCTGAGGGAGTAGGGTCCATGCCGCCCACAATGGTGTCCAGTGAGGAATCCGGTGTCAGGTGAGGATCCGTCGGTGGAACAGAAACCGGCGAAGGGTGGAGGTCTGGAAGAGTCCCTGTCGACAGGTCCTGTATAGGTATCTGACGGAACAGGGTCCTGAGGATCAGGCCCAAAAAGGTTGGAGAAGGACAGCGAATCCCTAGAGGGGGGACCCTGGTGGGATGAAGAGGGAGCTGCAAACTCTCTCTGCCCGGTGTTGGGGTCCATGAAGGAGTCCGATGGGAGAGAAGACACCGCACGGGTGCCAGGTGGATTGGTGTCCAACTTAGAGGTGACAGCCTGGCGGTCGATGGAGGAGCCGTCAACTGGCTTACAGACCGCGGTCAGGCTGACAAAAGGCAGGAGGCTACAGTCAGGGTGATCTGCCTGGGTCGGGTGCACAGCAGTGGAGCTGGAGGGTGACTTAAAAGCAGGGCTCGAAACAGGTACCTTAGCTGGTTCCTCTGAAGAGGAAAACCTGACTGCCTGCTGCCCTCGGCAGGTGGGTGTGTGCATCTGGTCCACTAGAGCGGAAGAAGGCCCTGGAGGTGGAGTACTCACGGAGGTGGAGGCCCCACCCGAGATGGCATTGGCTGTCTGGCTGGATTTCCTCGTGGAGAGCGACTCTGCTCCCAGCATCTCTCCTTCTCCTTTTTCTTCTTTTTCTCCAGGGCCGGCGACAATGATCCTCAGCTCCTGGAGCTCTTTTTCCATCGATGCCAGTCTTTGGGTCAAAAAAAAAAAAAAAGGGACCGATGGTCCTCTTGCGACGGGGTGTGTGGCCTGGTTGAAGCCCTGGCAGATGGAACACTCAGCGATGTTATGCTGAGGCCCCAGGCAGAGGACACAACGGGAATGGTCGTCCCCGTGCGGGGTCTGCGTGCGCACTTGGAGCACTTTTTCTTGGGTCGATGAGACAACATACACCGCTGTGTTGGATTGGAAGATTCGGAAATAAAGATATCGAAAAACGTTGAGAAAATGGCGGGTGACTGAAGCTGTTCTACCGCATTAGGTCTGATGATTCAGGTCGATGGCGGGAAAGAACTGGAGGGCGGGCGGAGGACCGCTCCTTTTATAGTCATGCTGATGTCAGTCACCTGCTGCCAGGGGGTGGTCCCCGCCGATGACTGCTAGCTACAAGTTTGCAGTGCGGTCCTGACGTCAGAGGGCGCAGTCCTATCTGTGAAGACCTACTGCAGGAACCCTCTCGAAGTAAGATGTATTTTTTTTCCATGGAGAGGGTGGTGGATGCATGGAACGGTCTTCCTGAGGAGGTCGTGGGGTCAAAAACAGTGGGTGAATTCAAGAATGTATGGAACAGACACAAGGCAATTATAGTGGGGGTAGGAGGAAGTAGGCTGTTGGTCAGCTAGGATC